>OX465565.1:1346600-2693200 GCA_950022955.1 Xestia ashworthii | reverse complement strand
CACTGCGTGTGGGCTTGACACACACTTGGCCGGTTATTTTTGTTAGCTTTTATATGAAAATCTTTCCTCTGACTTCTGCTCAATATTCTACATCAGTGAATATGTTCAACGATTAACATTTATTATGGACAATCATTCTGTCTGTGATGTCTGTCTGTTTTCTTTAAACGATCTACTGAAACCGAACGGTGTTTTTCACTTTTTTTGTGATCTGCGGTGCTAACGGTCTGGTCTAGTCAGACCTACATAATGTACTCGAACAACAAATTACCTTTATTTAATTTCATAAAAAATTGCTTAAAAAGCTCAAAGAATTCATTAAATATTTCTTCGTTTGAGTTTCTGATTTTCTGTGAGCTTTTTGCTCTCACCTAGTCAACCAAAGTTAACGGATGACGGTATTAAATTCGCTTGATTCGGCCTGTGTTTAAGCCAAGCCAAGCGAATTTAAATTAAAAAAAGACGTGTGGCACTCGGGGACTGCCGCGGTAAAGCTATTGCGTAGCATTTTTATCAACTTATGCAATTATAATTATTTTATTTTTCCGCTTATTGCCGGCTCGAGGACCAAACGCAGACTGAATGTCGGCTCGGCTTCTTTATTTGCATAAGTTGATAAAAAATGGTTACAAAGAAGGTCTAACATCAAATGTATATGTCACCGTAAAATTGTCAAATACGTTATATTGTAATATCTCTAGCGATATTGTAAAGTCTCGAATTATTGTCAAATGAACATACTGTTTACAATAAAACGCATTATTTTTCGTGAAATGCATGCGATGGTAGTCAACTCACGCGGTGTGGAGAGAAGGAGGGGTCCCCCTTGCCCAGTGGTACTACTCTCATTAAAAGATACTGTACCATTCCTGAGAAATATCGATTAATATAACCTAACCTTACAACACTTCATATTCCCCTAAAAAGCGTAGTCGACGGAGCCCCGCTTCGCGGGGCCCCTGTTTCCGAGTGCAGGGTTTCAAAATCAAAATCAAAATCAAAGCATTTATTTCAAGTAGGCCAGTTACAGGCACTTTTGAATTGTCGAAACAAAAATGAACATTTAATGTAGCTACAGTCCCAGTCACAAGACATAAAAACTGTGAAAGTACTGTAGTTGCCCATTCCCTAGCGTAGATCTCTATGGAGAAGAACGGGCAAGAAACTCCATGGACACTCTTTTAAATCAAAATATTGTTACAAAATCTTGGTTACATCAATCATGTTGAGATGGTATATTATGTGAGAACAATGTAGCAAGATTTGCACGATAAAAGTGTCCATAGCAAAACAAAAACAAAATACAACCCAAAAACAAAATAATGAATTCAAATAAACCATGGCGACTAAGACATGACCAGTCACAACTGACAGCGCCCGTTCACGAACATGACGCATGGATCAGCACCATTCAGCTCAACCATTTTGAAGGGAACTAAATGGTCCGACACACGCGCCACCATCAGCGAGACATTTGAGTGAGCATGACATACTCATAACCGCCAGGGCACATTCAAGTCAAAAAAATAAATAAAATAAAAACGTAGGTTTCCAGCGAATGATAGCATTCTAGTACATAGCACTCACACAATATGGAATATGAGGTTATATAATACTAAAGATATTGAATTTATACAATGCAAAGATAGTTGTACAATCTTCAGCAGCTCCAACAACACAAATTAGCGCTATCCCTTTATGCGCCCCTGTCCTTGTGGAGCAGGACCGGCATTGACCCAAGCATTTTTGTCAGCGATATAATCGTTCAATTTGTAATATGCTTGCTTACACAGTGTGCGTTTAATGCATGTTTTAAATTTGGTTTCATTTAGTTCAAGAATGCTTTGTGGAATTTTATTATAGCATTTCAAACAGTACCCCATGAAAGACGAGTCTACTTTAGCGAGTCTGAAGCCTGGCTGAACTAATTGGTCTCTATTTCTAGTACTGTAATTGTGTCTGTCACCTCTTTTACCAAAAAGATGCAGATTTTTCCTGACATACATTATGTTTTCATAGATGTATTGACAATATACAGTCATGATGTTAATTTCCTTAAACAGTTCCCTTAGAGAATCGCGCCTACGAAGATTGAATATGGCTCTGATGGCTCTTTTCTGCAGAATAAATATAGACTCAATATCAGCAGCCCGTCCCCACAGCAAAATGCCGTAAGACATTATGCTATGGAAGTAACTAAAATAGACTAGTCTAGCGGTATCTACATCAGTGAATTGACGGATTTTCCTAATGGCATATGCTGCTGAACTTAAGCGCCCCGCAAGAGATGTTAAATGAGAACCCCATTGAAGCCTTGAATCAAGCGTAAGCCCCAGGAAAACAGTTTTATCTACGAATTCGAGTTTCTCTTTATTCAATATTATCTCACAATCACTACTTTTAACATTCGGTAAAGCAAATCTTATGCATTTAGTTTTTTTTTCATTTAATGCCAAATTGTTTGCTGTGAACCAATTATGGACTTCAAGTAAGGCATTATTCACGTCATCTAGATTTTGGGCTCGTCTATTGTTTAAAGGAACCTAACTAACCTAACGGGGGGGGTGCCCCAAGTCCCGTTTATGGGGGCAAGAGATACTTCCGTATGTTCAGTTGACAATAATTCGAGACTTTACAATATCGCTAGAGAGATACACGTTATATTGTAATATAACGCATTTGACAATTTTACGGTGACATATACAACCTACAACTCCTAGTTTCGGCAATATATTAAAAAGAAAACTAGCTTGTCATTGTCATTGTCTGACATGGGGTGACATGGGGTGTTATACTCTTTGGTGTTAGGTTTTTGTCGTTAGGTTATTTTCGTTACGGAATTTCTGGATTCGGTCTCCACGCTCAAGGCCCGCGATAGAAGCTATGCAATAGCTTAGAAAAAAAAACATTTCTGAAACAAGTCGCTGATAATACATTCAGATAACGTAGGTATACGATTTCACAAGACAACGTATTTGAATCTGATCTGGCACACAGGCAAAGTACAAAAGTTTAACTAGCGTAATAATGACATTGAACTCATTGACAACGTAAATTATTTTCAGTAATTCGAATATTAATGGTGTAAAAGTCTTTACTTGAATAATTATTGTTTTAAAATAAAATATTTAATTACCTTTAAAGTTACTACTAAACTTGTAAAAAACCCGAAGGCACAACAAAACGAGTTTGTTTGCATGACAATGTCACCGGTGTGACATCTGTGTCACATGAAATGGATGCCGTCATGTGATGCCTCAAACACACGTATGTACCAGGGCACCATGAGCGCGAGGCGATAACGCATTTCCACACACATGTGGCTTATCAACACGCGAGGAATGAGCATGTAACGCCCCGCCCACACACGCCTGTGATAACGTGATATTTCGCGATAACGATAGGGCACAGTCTGCTCGCTAGTCGTACCCACTTGTGATCACGTTTCAATTTAGAGGATTTTCAATTTTATATTGTGGATAAAGTTAAAAAACTTGGAGTTTATTAAAAGTTTCTATTTAGTTTAAAATGCCTAAAAATGTATTGTTAATCGGGTTGGCAATGGTATGGCAACTTCTAGTTAGTTAATAATCGTTTGCAATTTTAAGTGTAAAGCCTTTAAATAACACAATAACTACTACATTTTGTCATAATTGTTATCATAAATATAATCGTAAATAGTACAAGGTTTTGGCTACGTTTTTAAATGTTTTGCTTTCTTGTTGTGAATCGTGACTGGCCTTTTCCTGAAAGATTTCCTTAATTCTACGTTTTTGTACAAGATCTCTATCTCAGAACAATCGTCCACACAGATTCTCCACTACTACAGCAGACCTATGGCTACAACATACAGACATATTAACAGTCGCACACAACATAACATAAATACACACGCATAGAACATGTCTACGGTACACATACGATCTAATTCCCTGCATCTATACAACACAAACAAACATACATACATCTTACACATGGAGGGGTTGTATGAAAACGTCACACGTGTGAAGCACGTGTCAATTCGTGGAGTCATGTGAGTTTTCGGAGTCACATGTGTACTAGGAGAGCAGGAGAGTTAAGGAGATGTGACGCACATATGCACGGTACGTTTGAGGGTGTTTGTGTTGGGGTAGGTCGGGCTACGTACTGGGGACAGGGTGTGACGCGTAGAGCAACAGAACGGTTGCCTAGCTTTCACAAGCGTAAGGTGGTATGGCATCGATTATGGCAGCATTGTTTAACAACATGATGGGGTTCATAACGTTGGGAATAGATCAGATGATTTATTGAGTAAAAATATAAGATGAGTAAGTAAATAGGATGTGTATGGTAAGCCTAAAGAATAGCTACCATATTGCAGCTCGATATAATGTATCATTAAAAGTAGTAAGTATGAGATTGCTTTCGCATCTATAAACATTCATATAAAAAAAAGTGTTAAAATCCTAATTAATTAGTGAGTTCAACCGAGACGAGAAGTATTTTTCTGAAAATTAAACGTGATACAGTGAACCGATGTCTATAACAAAATCTTATAAGTACGAGCTAAAAATTGAGAACAAATACAGCAAGGGCTGGTCTAACTATCTAATGACAAGTAATGTGCTATTAAATATAATATGTTTTACTTAAGCTTTGTTTAAGAAAGACTAACCAATTCTAAGTCAAAAATACTTTTTCTTTCAAACACTAAAAAATAACAACAAACAATAAATCACAAAATCATCGCAAGAAACGTTCAAGAGATGAATGAAACTCGCACGTGAAACGGAAGGTCATTGCCTCGTCTCGTAAAGTTGAACGACACAATTCGGTTTTGTAAGAAAATACGTAAACTCGGCAACAGACTAAACCAGCTGTTCTATGTTACCCTGATACCTCTCACATTTTTGTTACGTTTTAAGTAAAAATGAATATTTTCGTTATCTGTGGAGCTTAGAAAGTATTCACAACATTTTATTGAATGAAATAAAACAACGAACGGTTGGGTTTTGTAAAAAGTTGAGTGTTCTTGTGATAAATTGGTGTAATGCGTATACCTATTCAAACGATTAAAAACTTTTGAAGCTGAAGACTTTTAGAAGAGAGAGAGACTTCACAATTAAATCGAATTAAATTAAGTCCAAACATACAATGTCAAAATAAATTAACTGGTATATGGCAATAATGGCCATACACGTAATTTGTATGAAGTTAAGGTGCTCTTGCTCATATTTATCTTTACAATAATTCTTCAGGTGTATTTTTAAACTTAAACACACACACAGCAACATAATATGACGAAAGCAACCTTGGCGCACTTAGCAACATGTGTTTAGGACACACACATGTTGGCAAGCGCTCTACTAAACAGAAGTCCCGCCCCTCGTAAACTACGGAAATAGGTAGCCGCTGAAACTCGCTGAAAAACATTTCCTTCACGGTTCTGTGAGCCTGGTACGTGCGACGCTAATTCCACAGTTAGCGCCGCCTGAAAAACTGAACGCTACCGTTTCAGCATGTTTGCGCTATTAGCCGCAAGAGGGTAGGTTGTGTATTCTAATTTATTATTATTTTGCTATTGAAACCAAACTCTTGCTCACAGCGCCATCTTACGAGTTTAATGAGAAGTTTTTCGCTACGTATATCCAGAAACGTAGCCAACGTTGCTACACGCCTGTGTTGAACGAAGCTGAAGGTTGAACGGCATGAACGCTATGAAAGCTTTCTCAAATGTTCAAAGATGACTCTTGCGTGCGATAGTATTTTGTGGAGCGATTACATACGAGTATTACAAATTTAAAAATTAGTTAAAATTAAAACACCGCTGGTCTCTTTTCATTTCGTGCTCTAAATGCCGAAATAAATATTCAGTAGAATTTGGATTGCCATCGATAATACCGATGGGGCACTTTGTTACTTGTCTTAGTCCCTGGCTTGCTGGCCAAACTCTGTAACTCAATTCCGGGCACTGGTATTTGGAAACACACCACAACACAACTCTATCAAAAATTAATATTAACTCTATAACTAATACATAAGTAGGTACCTATACAAAAGCTCAATAAAACAAAGAAAATTTACTCAGCGCTAAAAATAGCCATTAATTCTTTGAAGCGCTTGGTTTAATATTGACATAAACATCTAGGTTGTTGTTCCTTGTGAATTAACTTCATCCTGAGACTCACTCGAACTGACGTAAACCCAGTTAAGTTCTAGAAAAATAACCCACACTTTGTCCGCTGTGTAGGCGTCACCTGCGTAGTACCCGGTCGGTTTTAATGAAAGAAGTGTAATTTAAGTGCTTCGGATTAATTGAACAATTCAATTAATCTGTTTGTTTGCATAAAAAGCGAAATGACAAATTAAAACCAAATAGAAAATACTGCCTGCCTTGTAATTTTTAAAATTAGAATATAAAAAAAAAGTGCATGCTATATTTATTTATTTATTAAAACTTTATGCACAAGTAAAAACTGTACTGAACTAACTGTACTGTACAGTACACTGTGTATATCCCATGGACAAAAACGAAGCTTCCATAAGTTTACGTTCATCCCATAGTATTATAGAAATATATGTATATATTTCATCCCCTAATTTGAATCCTGTAAGTGACAAATTATCAAAAATCCAAGAATTAGTGCTAACTGCTAACATTCATCTTATAAGGAACTTTTGCCGGAAAAGCAAAATTGTGTCGTTCTAGACCCAGCGGATTAACCGTGAGTTGGCCGTCAATGAATTAATTTTGAAGGGATCTCTACCTACTCTCCAGTGTAGTTTAGACCGATACCTAGATAGTAACAATCGAACACATACTTATCCCACACATTTCCTGCTGCTATGATTTTAATCATCCCTCTCTCTCACAACACAATGTGGGATGGTATTCACGACGTGAATACAAACTAGCTTGTTATCAAGCCAGCATCAAGAGGCTTTCAATATCATTGACCAATCGTTCCTATATCATTGTTCGTTCCAATCTAGTATATTATTATTCTTCAGAGGTAGTGAGTTTCTAATACAATGAGACACCGCATTGACTGTTAATTTCAAGGAAGACACCTAATTATCTTTTGACATTATTATAATTAACGGTCTTGTCGATCAATATTCGATTTTCTATGGGCAAAAGCGTCAGTTTTGTATTTAAAAATAATCGTAATTAGTACGTTGGCTCACAGACACACGGAGCACATAAAGTAAAGAGGGTCGGACAAACAAATGATTAGCGACACAAACTGAGACAAATGGTCTGAACTAATTCCTGAACATTTGTCACGATTAGACGGAAGACTAGAGTGACGTGCGAGACAGCTGATTGGCTAAAGTTAAGCCTGCTATTTGCAGATACGTGGACTGTTCGACCTTACTTAGTTGTCGTGAAAAATACTGCGACAAAGGTCAGGTAAATATAGGCATGGGGGACGAAGTATAGATTTACATAATAATCTACTCCCACAACTACGTTTAAATAAGACCCCTTTTTTTTCTTTTTTTTGGATGGGAAATCATCAATAATGACTTCTCCCACTCTGGGCGGAGCGGGAGGGAGTGTCAGACTTTTACTGACTAAAACCCATCCATGTTCCTTCCTCGCCCTTTATGTTCCGGGGCCGCGGTATCTCTTTCGAACAGGCCCGCAACCTCGGCAGGCTTCGGCCCTTGCGGGCCCCTCCCCTTATGCTGACATCTCTTTGAGGCGCGCCAGCCCCGGATCTAGGGGGGGGGGGGCTAGCCGGGGCCTATGCCCCGGGCGGCAAGTTCAGAGGGCGGCCAAATTCACACTTTACAAACGAATGGACAACTCATCATTTACTTAACTTTGACCACGGAATAAATAATAGTACAAGTACAGAAACATGGTCATATTAACTCGACCGATACCCAGAGAGCGGAGTGAGACGTGCTGCACGAACATTTATTATTGGCGAGGCGCGTAGGCATAGTTCAAAATACGCGCATAACTAAAACTAATTAAAAATTATTTGCGATCTTCTATATTAAGCCAGGAACGCTTATCGAGTCTTGCAATCTTGGCGATAGAAAATCGAATTGCACACGAGTTAAATTATGACAAGGCCATAGATTTATTTGCTAAACAAAAAGCTCGAAGAGTAAAATTGTAATTTCAATTCACAAATGCAATAATATTATTTCATTTTTATTTTTATTATGAACCCCTAGTTCCGAGCTTTATGACTGTTATCATCAACTTCTACTACTGGCTAGTGGCTATGGTTTTGCTTCACTCGTGTACTCGTAGAACAAAATACTGATATATGTCTAAAAGAAAAAAAGAGATCTTCCAACGCATCGTTTTCCAGTTCGCGCTCGCCACTCCAGAACCTTTCGGCCCCATCGCTCATCCGTTCTGCGAGCAATGTTCGGCCCCATCGCTCATCCGTTCTGCGAGCAATGTTCGGCCCCATCGCTCATCCGTTCTGCGAGCAATGTGCCCTGCCCACTGCCACTTTAGTTTGCCAATTCTTCGGGCCTTGGTTGGTGACCTTGGTTCTGTTGCGGATGTCTTCATTTCTGATTCGATCACGCAAGGAAACTACTATCCATAGTGCTCAACAAAATTTTGAAAGGAGTTTGCCTCCCTAACTTCCGCCATTTTATTTCACTTTCAAAATGGCAGAAACGCATACAAATTAGATTTGTATAAGAAACAATCTTCTAAACCGTACTTATGTTTCATCTTCCAGCCCTTGTCCCATTTTACTTGGGGTCGACGCAACACGTTTTCTTCTTCCACTCTCCTCTGTCAACCGTCACACTATCATTTACTCCTTTATCTTTCATATCATTCTTAACACAATCCATCCATCGTTCCTTTGGTCTTCCTGTCCCCCTCCATCCATCAACATTTATATCTGTCACCGTAAAATTGTCAAACACGTTATATTGTAATCTCTCTAGCGATATTGTAAACTCTCGGAATATTGTCAAACGAACATACTGCTTACAATAAAACGCATTATTTTTCGTGAAAAGGGATGCGATGGTAGTCAAGGTAGGAGGGAAGGAGGGGTCCCCCTTGCCCAATGGTACCACTCTCATGAAAAGATAATGCACCATTCCTGAGAAATACCGATATTCCCCTAAAAAGCGTAGTCGACGGAGTCCCGCTTCGCGGGGCCCCTATTTCCGGGTGCAAGGTTTAAAGGAACCTAACTAACCTAACGGGGGGTGCCCCAAGTCCCGATTATGGGGGCACAGATACCTACTTCCGTATGTTCAGTTGACAATATTTCGAGAGTTTACAATATCGCTAGAGAGAAACAGGTTATATTGTAATATAACGTGTTTGACAATTTTACGGTGACATATCCATCACTCTTTGAGTTACATGCGATTCATCCGTCCTCACCACATGTCCATACCACGAGTGGTTGATGATCACAGATGAGTTTATATCATCAAAATTATCGGTACCCATACCGAGTATAAACCGACATACCATTATTTGGGTATCAAATCAATCAATTCCTGTGATATCATGGGAACTTGGGAAGGTCATATTTACTTTAGAACGCGCCACTAACCATAGCGCTGGTTGGCATTTTAGATGAATGCCAAACTCAATAAAACAATTACCTATTTTACAGTTTTACCAAAGACTACAAGTATGATGTAAACTAGGATGATTTATTGTGGATTGATATCTTAGTTTTGCTGGGTGATTTGTTCCGCCATATCACTCAGATAAAACATTATGAAGTTTTTAGGAACTTTTTATGTGAATTAGACTTTCAAAACTTGCCCTTTCTCTAAATTGATTTTGATTTAACTTGTTATTCATCGATGCTTCCGAATTCTTCTATAATTGATTCCCATTAAATATGATTTAATTGTATTCTACTTCCTATAAGTTCAATTATTTTGACTTAGGTCGCGAGGTTGTCGACATGTGGGATGTGGACTGAACGATAATTGTGCCGATAATGTTGTCAACCAAAGGCCTCGACCAACACCTGAGGAGGCTCTCGTTGAGTACTTGGATCAGGGCCTGATTCAGAAAGCAGTACTTCTGGACACGGCACCTGTACCTGATGCCGGTAGGCTGGTGTTTTTACATTTTTATTATGATTGTGTATTATTAGGTAGGAATATTTAAAAACCTAAAAGGTAAGTAAGAAAAATAAATAATCGAAATAAAAATGCTCTGGACCTGATTAATTTCATTAAAAAGATAAAGGCTTTTATTGCATCGCCACTTACTAGAGAGCGCCTAAATACCGGCCCACGCACACTCCAAGTATTATTACTGTTTTCCATAAGCCGCTATCTGTGACGTACATGTTAATCTTAGCAGTTAATGAACATCATTTGTTTTACTGAAATAGAATCCAACAGTTCTGCGCTCCGGCTAAAACATAAGGAAACAGCTAAGGACCGTTCAGGGGGATTTTCTTAAGTATCTAATTTTGCTCAATTGATTAATGATTTTTGATTTCGATTTGGAATTGCTTCGATAGAGATTCTCAGACATCATTCGTTTATATAGTTCTTTAATTATTTACTAGTAACCCTATTTAATATCAATCAATTTTTATAATCACTTTGATTTCATATTGATACATACAGGGTGTAAACCATCTCATCACGAAGCTGTCAGCCAAGCATTCTGTACATAAAACTAAGTAGCTTTACGCAAAAATTATTGCTGGGAAACGACTTTTATTTTTTTTTAAGGGGTGCAAAATCACGTTTTGTGGTAGAATTCAATGTAACGCATTTAAAACATTGTGCTGATGGATGGATTGAATAGTACGGGTCGCCGAGGTGTTAAAAGTAATTATCTAACATTAAAAACATGTATTTAAAAAAAACTTGGGTTAAAGTTGGAACCTTGACCCCCAACATCTCCGTAACTAGAAGGTTCCTAGGTATGGTGTAGAACAAAAATATCGCAATGATGCGATAACGTGGAGAACAAGTTAGTGTCTTTCGACTTTTTTTACACCCTTTATACTTACAAAACATTTTGATAAGGTTAAAATAACCTCCAGAAGACCTAATCGACCTAGTAGATAACAATGGAAGCTAAGTGATGGACAGCTCTCTTTAACAACAAAAAGCTGAATGAAAATCTGAGGAAAGTTGTTTTTCACGACGCCTAAGACAACTTGGACAATATAATCCCAGTAATATTTTGTTTTTATTTTATTCTTATTTAATAATTATTTTACTTAATACTTCTATTAATACGCTGAAATTTAAAATACTTCCTTACAAATACGCATTATAAAAAAATCAAACTCAAACTCAAACTCAAATCATTTATTTCAACTAGACCATTACGGCACTTTTGAATGTCGATAAAACGAAAAATAAAGCGAAGCTACAGTCACAGACACAAGGCATAATAACTTGAGATAGTACTGTAGTTGCCCATTCCCTAACGTAGATCTCTATGGAGAAGAACGGGCAAGAAACTCCATGGACACTCTTTTCAATCAAAAATGTTGTTACAAAATCTTGGTTACATCTTTCATGTTGAGATTATACATATATGTGAGAACGATGTAGAAAGACGTGCACAATAAGAGCGTCCAGAGTAAAAATAAATAAATCAACAATTAAAAATAAAGCAATTCAAATGATCCACGGCAGCTAAGAGATGACCAGTCCCGACTGACAGCGCCCGTTCACGAACATGACGCATGAATCAGCGCCATTCAATTCAACCATATTGTAGGGAACTAAATGACCCGACCCACCCGCCACCATCAGCAAGACATTTAAGCGAGCATGACATGTACTTAAAATTATATTTGCATGCCCTAAAAAGGCAAAATATGGTTTGTGCCTAAACCACCGACTTTAACAAAACTGGTAACACCTGTATTTTAAGCAAATAAATGATTCTTATTCTTATCCTTAAAACTATATACCGAAACTCTTTTCTCTGCCCAACCCTTCGGGGAAAACAGGCCTCGTGTTGTTGTGTTCTGATATTATTGTAAAACAAGTATTTTTTTTGACTTAACAAAACTTGCATACCTACCCATCTCATAACACTGACAGAAAAGTCTAAAACTTTTCATGAGCTTAAAATCTGGTTTAATGTCCGTGTTTGAAGAGGGTAATGAGTTTTTATGTATAAGAAAACTACGATCCAGGGTCTTATTTAACACGGTGGAAGTCTGCCCTGCGTGGGCGGAGCACCGCCGTGTCCTCGTAGCGGCGATCGGCGGCGGCGACCTCTCGCGTCCGGCCCTGGTTCAATCCATGGTCCGGAGCGAGACGGAATGGGAAGCCGTCACCTCCTTCTGCGAAGCAGTCATGCTAGCGAAGGAGGTGGCGGAACGAGAGGGAGAGAGCCTCTCTTCCCGGCCGCCGCGGGAGACGCTCCGGGCGTCGGGGGCCACGTGGTGGCTACCGGCCACCGTAGATGCGGGCCTGTGGACGGTTAGCTATGGGCTAGCTAGCCGTCCGTCCGTCTAGTGACGACAGGCCGTGTCGACGGCGCGTTCGTGTTCCACGCGCGCCTCAGCCCCGGATCTTCAATTTTTTTTAGGCGGGGCAAAAACTGAAAAATGCCGCCCCACCTACTTACATTTATTTTTACCTTTATCATCCATATAGTTTCAGTTAACAGATGTCCACTAATTGATTGATTTGAAATTTGGACATAGCCTACATAGGCCTTCCGGAAATAATGCATCCATCGCTGTTCTTTCACGTCAACCAGCAAACCCATTGTCGACCTAGCAAACGACCCAAGAGCTAGACTAACCTCACTCTATACCGAAGACATCCCGGACGTCAGCCTGTACGAGATTAGGATGGCTCTGAAACAGCTCAAAAACAACAAGGCACCGGGTGATGACGGCATTACGGCCGAACTCCTGAAGGCGGGTGGAAAACCGGTACGTAAGGCCCTTCAGAAGCTGTTTAATTCCGTCACACTCGAGGGGAAAACGCCACAGGCATGGTGCAGGGATGTGGTGGTACTCTTCTTCAAGAAGGGTGACAATGCCCGGTTGAAGAATTACAGGCCCATCTCACTTCTAAGCCATGTGCACAAGTTGTTTTCTCAAGAGTCATCACGAATCGTCTCGCGCGCAGGTTTGACGATTTCTAACCACCCGAACAAGCCGGTTTCCGAAAAGGCTTTAGCACCGTGGACCACATACATACGCTGCGGCAGGTTATACAGAAGACCGAAGTGTACAACTTGCCTCTGTTTAGCGTTTGTGGACTACGAGAAAGCCTTTGATTCGATTGAGACCTGGGCTGTACTGCAGTCTCTCCAACGGTGCCAAATTGACTACCGGTACATCGAGGTGTTGAAGTGTTTGTACAAAAAAGCCACCATGTCAGTCCGACTTCAGGACCAAGCCTCGGAACCTATCCTTCTGCAGCGAGGTGTAAGACAGGGAGACGTCATAATTATCTCCGAAATAATTATGACGAATAATTATAACTGTTCGCCGCTGCACTGGAGGATGTCTTCAAGGTTCTGGACTAAAAAGGGCTAGGCATCAACGTCAATGGCGAGTACATCACTCACCTTCGGTTTGCCCACGATATAGTGGTCATGGCTGAGACCATGGAGGACCTCAGTACAATGCTCGATGACCTCAGTAGAGCTTCCGAAAGAGTGGGTCTAAAAATGAACATGGACAAGACGAAGGTCATGTTGAATGCCCATGTCACACCCATTCCTATCAAGATCGGAGACTCTACACTCGAAATTGTAGACGATTACCTAGGACAAACGGTCCGGTTAGGTAGGTCTAACATCGAGAAAGAGGTCAATCGTCGAATCCGACTCGGCTGGGCAGCGTTCGGGAAGCTGCGCGGTATCTTCTCGTCCAACTTACTGCAGTGTCTCAAGACGAAAGTCAGTGACCAGTGTGTGTTGCCAGTGATTACATACGGGACCGAAACGTGGTCGCTCACAATGGGCCTTATCAAAAGGCTTGAAGTCACCCAAAGGGCAATGGAGAGGGCTATGCTCGGAGTTTCCTTGCGTGATCGAATCTGAAATGAAGACATCCGCAAGAGAACCAAGGTCACCGACGTAGCCCGAAGAATTTCCAAACTTAAGTAGCAGTGGGTAAGGCACATTGCTCGCCGAACGGTTGGCCGATGGGGCCGAAAAGTTCTGGAGTGGCGACCGCGAACCGGAAGACGATGCGTTGAAAGACCACCCTCAAGGAACTAGAGGGAGGTCTAACCTAACCTAGAGTCTAGGTGGACCGATGACCTGGTGAAGGTTGCGGGAATCCGTTGGATGCGAGTCGCACGGGACCGGTCAATATGGCGACACTTGGGGGAGGCCTATGTCCAGCAGTGGACGTCTTTCGGCTGAAATGATGATGACTATGTATATTAGGAACCATAGTGCTCATCAAAATTATTTTTTTCTTCTAGACATATATCAGTATTTTGTTCTACGAGTACACGAGTGAAGCAAAACCATAGCCACTAGCCAGTAGTAGAAGTTGATGATAACAGTCATAAAGCTCGGAACTAGGGGTTCATAATGAACTTTTAATTGAAGTTGTAATTTAACTGCTTCATTAGACTTTAGTCTGTCTGTATCACCCATTACTTAGTGTTAGTGAGTATTACAGCCGGTTTCTGAATTGAGTATTTGAAGTTGAAAACGTCTCAATCTATACTTAAGTACTACTTAAACATTTTTCCGTTTCTGAATTGAGTTTTTTTAAACTCTGATCAAGATTTGAGTAATCTGTCATCATTTACTCAAATTTGACAGAAAGCATGCTCAATTCATGCTTAAGACCAGCACTTGCGTTTCTGAACTAAGAAAAACGTGTTTGTCTATACTCAAAGCATTATCAACGACAAGTTAAGTAGTTGAACGTTGACACACCAATTTCGGCTACTCAAACTGTACTCAACATAATTTTCTAGTAATTTTGTGAGTGATTTTGATCGAAATGAGTGACGATGATACTTCCCTGTCGTCTCTGGAGATGCCTCAACGCAGACAACCGCGCTTAAGAAGAATAGCAAGACATCGGCCTAACTTGTTCATCACGCTAAGCGATGAACAATTTAAGAGTCGGTTCCGCTCCACGAAGGGGTCGGTTAGGTTTATTTTCAACAAGATAAAGCCTAAACTGACCTGTCGTATTCAACGGCGAGACTGCATTTCTCCGATGTTGCAGTTCTTAATAGCTCTCAGATTTTACGCGACTGGTAGCTTTCAAGCTGTTCTGGGGGACACCGTGAATGTGAGCAAGGCGACGGTTTGCCGCGTGGTAGAGAGGGTGACTAGTGCGATAGCGTTATTGAGAAGACAATATGTTCGTATGCCCAATGCACAGGAGAGACCATCAGTAGCGGCACGATTTTTAGACATTGCTGGATTCCCGAGAGTCATAGGTGCTGTTGACTGCACACATGTGAAAATAAATTCACCGGGAGGGAACAGGGCTGAACTATATAGGAACAGGAAAGGTTATTTTTCTGTTAATGTTCAAGCCATCTGTGATGCAAACTCACAAATAACTAGTATCATTGCACGTTGGCCAGGCTCCGTGCACGACACTACGATTTGGAATGACTCGCCACTTGCAGCTCAATTTGAAGCTGGCAGATTTGGGTCATAGCTTATTCTCGGAGATAGTGGTTACCCATGCCTCAGATATCTAAAAAAAAAATTTTATAAAAATATTATCAGACAGAATTCCAATAAAACTTGTTGTGTATTTACTAACAGTCTGAAAAATTGACAATGACATTCACAGATTCACGATTCGTTTCGAGTCATACAAAGACGTCAAATATGACATTGCTAAAATGTGCTTAATGCAACTGTAATAACATAAATTTGTTGATAATAACACTGTTATTTAAAATTAGTTTACTTTTTAAGTCTGTTTTACATTTAAAAGAATAAAGTGATTTAATATTATGAGTTTTGGAAAAGTACCGGTTTTTTAGTGTGAATTGGAACGTGTTAGCTTTGATCAAGAATACTTAGGTAAATGATCAGTTGATTATGGTTTGACGAAAATCGATTTTAACTTGTGAAACGCAAAAAACTTAAGCACATACTTATGTATTTGAGAATAATCAGTTGAGATTTGCTACTTTTCTCAAATCAGAAACCGGCTGTTAAACTTTTGGAGGTACACTATACCACAGTGTAAATACTAAACGGGGCTTGGACCTGGGATAGAGATAGACTATTGCTTTTTTGGGTTAAACTTCACCGGGCAGCACCGAATCGCTCTTTTACATGCTACTATCCTTCTCTGTTGCTCAGAAACGTCATTTGCTAGAGCGAGAAAGAGAATGTGCTGCCGATCGCATCGTTCGTTGATGCTGCCGAATTGGAGAACTTATATTGAGAGCTATGAATTAAGATATTTTTTAATCATGTTGGACATACGCCCAGTCTGACCTTTACTTAGAGAGATTTGAATGCGAATTACACTCGTGTAACAAACCAATTAAGTAGTTATTAATCAGCTATTTTGACCTCAGCCTGTATAACTTGACACATTGTAGGTCCTAATACCATTGTACAGAAGCCTGATCGTCGGCGTAAGTTTTGCTAAAATAAGAGGTCATCGTAAACTATTCTTGTTTCCACTGAATTGCGGCTGACAGTACTGCAATCTTGAAACTGTCTGTCAACATGTTGATGACCGCATTTCTCCAGGGGATCGTTCGTCGGAGCCGCTATGGAACAACCCAAATAGTTTAGGCTTTTACTGGTGTTATGAAACTTACAAGGTTAAGTAACGTGTGTTGTATGCATCTAAGTATGTTTACAAAAATAAGTAAGAGGATTTACTTAGTGAGCACATAAACATGAATCATCATCATAACCATTCTCTACTCTTTATTCTCATGTATTCCGGGTAAGCCCAGCATGTCTTCTTTCATGTATTCCGGGTAAGCTCAGCATGTCTTCTTTATTCTCATGTATTCCAGGTAAGCCCAGCATGTCTTCTTTATTCTCATGTATTCCGGGTAAGCCCAGCATGTCTTCTTTATTCTCATGTATTCCGGGCAAGCCCAGCATGTCTTCTTCTTCCGTCCTTCTCTATAAGTCGTTATCTCAGTTATCACCTGCTTTCTAGTCATCATGTGCTTTCTAGTCATCATGTCATCGACAAGTATGCGGGTTGGTAATATTTATATCCTCAGACTATACACAGAATGTTGTCACTAATTCCTCTGGCTCAGACTGAAGACTATTCCTCTAATCTAAGGTGATGGGGTGAAGCCAAATGAACGTAATTGTGAGTTATGAGTTGCGTAATTTACGCCAAATTTTCATGCGAAAGTGGTTTGTGTCACGTGCCGAACTGCCGACGTAAAATGCGCCCAACTATGTATGAAACCGAATTTACGCGACTGACTTAATAACTCTCGTTTGGCCTCACGCTAATACAAAATTTATATATAGAGAATTAGTGCTCAAATAAAGTACTATATACCTAGTATTGATGATATAATTTCCTTTGGCTGCACCTGTATGTTCCGCCTCTTCTTCTACCAGTGGCGTAACTATACCATCTGAGGCCCTTGGTAAATCCATTGTATGGGGCCCCAAGAAAACTCGTCTAATTTAATTTAGTTTTAATAAATCACTGAGATATAAGTTACCCAATACTAATAATACCCATTGTGTCCATTTTAGTTAAATATCTAATTTTCAAAAGCATAGGCATATATTTATAACAACGTCCTCCCATCTAGTAGGGTTATTGATTTTAAGTAGGTACTTATATAAAATTTATATTATTTACAAAATTTTGTTAAAATGTTTGGTCACTTTTGAGCTCACAGCCTCTCGGGTCGGGGGCCCCGTCAGGCCGGGGGCCCGTGGCATTTTGCCAGTCCTGCCACCCTATAGTTACGCCACTGTATTCTACCCAACTGAACTGAACTGTATGCTTGGCGTCATGGCGACGGTCGCGTAAAAAGTGCTGACCCTCACGACTACATGGTGTAAATGACTTCTGATTTTGATTTTCTTTACTACAACTTGGTCAACTCAAGAGCAAGAAAATATAGTCCAAGGGCCAGAAGATCATCCGTCATTACTTTAGTTAAACACAATCTTCTACATTTCATGCAGCCCCAATGACTCTGATTAATTACTGCCTTTCACGTCGGTCATGATATATGGAGTGTAATCTATGCAATATACTGGGTTTGATATCGACGAGTGCCACTTCAGATACATAGGGCGTCATAGCATTGATTTCGGCCTTATCTCAAGCACGTATATACTGCGAACTTTATTATGCTTGATATTTGGAAGCAAATACTTGAGTGACGTTTGTATTAGTTTGATTTGTCACTAGTAAAGGACATACAATACTTTCATTTGGTAAATCGATAAAGCACACTCCATGCATGATACAGCATAACCTCAACCCTTTATTAGCCCACATAGCCCAGGTGCTTTACGTGGTTATCTACTCATATGGCGTTTTTAATTAAATAATGGAATTAAAAACGCTGTGTTAAAAAAACATGTGCTGAACTTAAACACAATCTTAACATTGGCTAAATTAATCATGAATTTGTAAAATCAGCTAGTTCAGATTTGTGAAAATGGACTACAGTCGTTTTGGAATACGGGTGGACTTCGGTCATTTTCTCAAGATGAAACGCCAATTCTTTGACGGAAAAGCTGTAAAATCATTCAGTCTGTAAATATGAGGATATCAAAGACGCGGTCCTTAGCGCCGAAAGCCAAACCATAGTTAGTATTCTTTTAGTACCTACAACGTATTCCGTAACTCAAGGGGTTTACTCTACAAGTAAAAACAATATAAGAATCCTAGAATATGTGATCCAAAAATCATCAATCATGATCAATATTTAAGTTCGTTGATAAATAAGGGTAACTCGTTTTCATTTTCATTCATTTATATTTCAAGTTACGAAAATGCGACGTTGCTATAGGTCTCACGTCTCAGTGCGGATGTTTTATTTGGTTTTTTCATGTAAATGAGAGTCCACTCATAAACAAACTCGAACCTATTAGGTTCCTGAAACACAACATAGGTACCCAAAATAAACTGGCTCAGCAGGATTTCGGCAGGTAGTCTTTTAGCTGGTTTGAACAAAACCGAAAATACAAAGCTCTTTAATTAAAATTAACAAACAAACCTCGTCCGAGAGCTTACTGGAAAATGAAATTTATAATTGTTTAACATAGAAAAATCTTTTCGTTGAAATCATAATACAGAAATGGGATTTTTAAATTGTATTTAATTTCATCTACGGCATTATGCTGTGAAAAGGTTAAATCAAAATCAGTTTAAAAAGTGCGGCCCCCCTGGCAAACTATCGTCACTCCGGAGCCCCATTTTTTTAGCAATTGGTATAATGATGGAAAATCCAAAAACACACGATTGATATAAACTCTTCTGGGAATTTTTGTTTTATATTCAAGACTGTTGACGACGTAATGAAGTTTTCTCAGAAATATCTGGATGAGACAAGCATCACAACGCAGAGGGCTTTGATAAATTTAATAACATTTTGTCAACGAAAACGACTATGTATGGATAAGTCGAAAATATGAGTTGCCATCATAAGCTACCGAAGCTTACGTCCATCAAGTCGAAAGTCGTTATAAATATACACCAGTGACATTAATACTGTATAAACGTTTTTGGGGTTCCGTAGACCTGACAAGGAACCCTTATAGTTTCGTTATGTCCATCTGTCTGTCTGTCTGTCCGAGGTTTTGCTAGTGACCATTAGTACTAAGAAAGCTGTAATTTTGTAGAGGTGTGTATCAGGCCCGAAGGCATCTAAGAAGCCCATTCCTACCGGCTTACCTTCGGGAACAAGGCACACTCTACACGTAGTGTCAAAAACATAACATAAACGAAATTTGTTGGATTTCTCATCACGGGTGTCGATTTCGTGGTTTTTAGGGTCGCTGATGATGAAGTTCAAAATTAAAATCCAAAATGGCGCCGACGAACATTTTTGGATTTTTTATCATGGGTGTCGTTTACGTAGTTTTTGGGGTCGCTGATGTTGAAAATGAGGTCAAAATTAACATGGGAAAAAAAGCAAAAACAAACAATCTCTTTTTTTTTTACTTCGGCTTCCCCTGATACTATTTTCACCCTTCGCCACTGGTGTGTATATCAATTACGACGACAAAGGTAAAATAAAATTATGGTAAGAAGTATTTTTTTAGGGGTAGAGGAGCTCCGCTACATGTGAAGTCGAGATATTTATTTTTCGTCGTCTACCTCATCGTATGGGGCTTTGTTGTATAGATCTATTAAAATTATTTAAGGGTTGCTAATTTTGTCCTAGTGGGGCGTCTCCCCCTCTAAAACCTTAACTGCTGACTTGAAATATCTGGAAAAATTCACGAAGATAGTGCATATCATATGCTTTAAAGAAAAATTATAGCGGTTAAGATAACTTTATTATTTCAGCAGTAATAGTACGTACTTGGGTGTTGGATAATTTTGTACCAAACACAAAATCTTTGGCATAAATCCTTTAAAGTGACTAAGATGAAGTAGTTGCTTGAAAAACAAAATCTAAAATAAAAAAAAAACATCGACCTACTACGAAACCCTACATTGCGCGTAGCCCGACACGCACTTGGCCGGTTTTGGGGTCCATAATCTGCGTAACTAGAATCATTATGAGCATAGCAGTCTTGTGTGTAAATTCCTGACTGTATTTTGTCTGTTCATTGAAACTAGCCTCTTATACCGGCGTAATACCTTAATAATCGAGAATCAGGGGTTTTGGGCCGTTCAAACACCGCGTCCATTACCCAAGCACTTTCAATATAAGATACTCGTAACGGAAACACTCTTCAAAAAGCTGATATATATATTCTAAGTAAATGTCTATGTCCAATGTTCTGTGTTAAATGTTGCCTTCAAAACTATGAACAAATTGAACATTATCATTCTCAGAAAATATACAAATAGGAATCTAAGTTCTAACTTAAAATGTAATTTCTCAGAAGTCTTGGTGCTATCATCAAAAATTTGTGTTTATACATTTTTGCTTGTAATAGAAGAAATATAAAAGGTTTTGTATAGATTGGGTTTTTTGGTACTTCGATCCACAATTTAATTCATAGTTAATTTAAAATCCGCACATTTACAAGGCTTTCTTTTAGGACAGTTTTGTCAGTAATAAAGTTCAAAAAGCTTTCTGCCATTTCAAACATCACTTAACAATTATTTGTAGATTCTGACTCGTATTTTTATAAATAAGTTAAAAGCTTTTGGGCAAGATGACTTAGCATTTCTATAAACTTAACAGTAGCTGCGGTTCATTTCGTTAAAACACTTTTCTAACATACACTACAATTGTTAAAACACTGGCAACATTTTAATATTTCACCAAGAATAATTAAGTACTTACTTGTTTACTTTTTCTTAAACCTCGTATGAATGTTATATGAACAAGGTTTTAATATTAATTGTTATAGTTTCGGCAATAAATACCTACTATTCTGAAAGCACAAGGATATCATTAATCTTACCTTCCCTCCAAAAACGTATCCCAGTTCCAGAGCGACCAGCTGAGCTACCTCTTCACCACCTTCCACGTCCACAGTCCACTCGTTCACAAAGTCCTTGGCATGCTCCAATCCGTTATGCACTCCTTGGTACCCATAGTGTCCTGGTACCCAAAATCTGGGCTCATTAGGATACCATGACAAAACTGATGTAAACAAACTGGCAATTAGGAGAGTCAAGAGCGTCATTGAATCGGTGTTATGGTGTGCTTATTTGTATTTGCGTGTATTTGTATTGGATGGTAGGGAGTTCGAGCGAGGTCGGTGTCCAAACAAACACTAACGGCCGGCAGACAACAAGAGAGGAAAAGTGTGATTTTTCCCAAGCGGCGCGGCGGTATACCCGACTGTTGTATCAAGCTTACGCAGCGCTGCGCCTCGCGTAGCGGTCACGTTCCATTTTTCAGCTGTTTTGTTTAACACTTTTATTCGGTTCTCTCCAGTCATTTATGTAAGTAGTTTATTTAAGTTTTCTTTATCAGTCGAAAATCAAAACTTTTTGATCTTCAAAAAAAAATACGAGTAATAGACATCAGTCCACACAAATGCCTAGCTTTCGTTCCATACTTTTTAAATATTAAAAAAAGAACGAGTATTCCATAGCTTAATTAGGTATAATATAAAAAATAGGCATGTTGTACTCGTACTAATTTTCATACCAAAAAAAAATCGAGAAAAACGTCGAACATTTTCATCAGTCGGTAATACCCGTTTCAGTGATTATTACAGTGGCCGCGCTGACCACACAGATATTGATAACTGGCATCGCAATATATTTGAACTATCTCTAACTGACGACGCTATTTATTTAATTAAGTAGAGTAACGAACAATAAATCGATATTGTTTCTTAACAGCATGTAAATATTTTCTAACATTCAGCACATCGCTAAGCCCTAAAATTGTTTCAATTTGAGTGCAAGGTTTAATGGTTTTTTTTATTTCGTTTTATGTATGAGCCCAGTATTTTCCTTCTAAATGTTACGGATCCTACTAGCTTAGTAGCTAAATCTCATTCGTACAGAAATACCAATTTTGATTTTGATCTGGTGACCACCCTTACATTAAGAATTTCGTCCGTGCCTCGGAAAGCATGTTAAGCTGTTGGTCCCGGCTGTCATTTGTAAATCTTTGACACCCTGTAGTAAACTGAGATGTGGAGGTCAGATAGGCAGTCCCTTAATGTAAAATACTGGTATTCAGCTGCATCCGGTTAGACTGGAAGCCGGGTCGGCTTCCAATCTTACCGGTGGTGAACATAGTTGGGATAAAGCTAGGCAAATGATGAGTATTAAGATTATGTTTACAAGACATTTCATCAGAAATAGACACATTAACCACAGGGCATCGATTATGAATATAACGACACTCGCAAATGAACTATTTTATGAGCAGAGTATACGCATTAAATACTAATTCCTCGTCATTAATCTTGAGGGCGTGAGATCCATTTACCCCACGCTCTCGTCTTTATGTAAGTATGTATGCTTCGATGAAAGCACATCGGCACATTATATCCACACTGACTCTGCCATACCTTCATCTTTTCTTCAGAGACGAAAACGGAATACAAAATGTGTGGATTGTGTGAAGATTTATATAAAAGAATCTAATAAAAGCCCGTCAAAAATAGTGAATAATAGAAATATCGATAACTGGGAAGAATGGAAGAATAATGCTGGCAGAACAGATTAATCTGGTGATTAAAAGGCGTTAAAATCACTAGAAATCAGTACCCAATCATCTTGGTAAGTTAGTCATCATATTACAATTTTCTATCCTTGGCGTTGAAAAAACCTGGGTAACTAAAAAGTTATGTGGTATCGAAAGTTCGCAAAACCATCTCAAAACTCTACTATCCATCATTTGCTTTTTTTTTCACAGGATGCCGTGATAAATGTGGATGGCAATAAGAATAAAAGAAGACCAAATATAAGATAGATGGACTGTGTTACATGTGGCTTTAGTATGGGACTTCTGACTTTCTGAGATTACGACTAATAGAGAAGTATGAAAGACTGATGCTGCATCATAAATTGTAATGTATAACGGCATGAAATCCATGATGACGATACGTTTATACTCGGTACTAACATAGACCCTAATTTATTAAAACCAAAAAGTTATAAATATTTAAAGACTAAAAACGTACCAGGATAAACACGACAGTTTACCCTGGAGCGCTTTCAATTAAAAATCAATCAACTGCCTATCAATCAGAACAAATAAATAATTAACATCAAAAGGAATCCAACTTATGTACCAGGATATTATAAATAGGTGTTACGTGTTTATTGCACAAGCGGCAGTGTGTCAGTGGATCGATGGATCGTGGCCGTGAGGCGTCGGCGTCGGCGCCCGCGCATTCTACCGTAAACAAACACTTTACAGACAGTTACAGATAGATAAACTGATGTGGCCACGAATCGTGTAGAAAAGATGTTTTATTTTTCTGGACAGAGAGAATTATTTATTTATTTATGTACACACAAAATACTTAAAAGGACAATAAGAAAAGAAGAAAAAGAATTAATAAACTATACTTAAAAATCCGTTTAACTCCCGTCAAATATTTTCCAGTTGTTATCTGGGGTACGTATTACCCGGTACTAACTGGGTTGTGGAGGTCAGATAGGGAGTCGCTCCATGTAAAATACTAGTATTCGGCTAAGACTGCAAGATTGGAAGCCGACTCCAACATAGTTGGCAAAAGGCTAGGCAGCAGCAGCAGATGGTTATATGTGGATAGTGAATGTTAACTGGCCTAACTGCGTACTTGAAATAAATGCTTTGATTTTGAATACTATGGATTTACTGTTCGTAGTGCAAAGTTTTAATAGACTATAAGAGGCCTCCTTAAACTGGTACTGTTACTACTTGGTTACTACTTACTACATGCAAAACTGCAAAAGGCTGTTATAAAGTCTTCTACTCTACTTTTCTTCTTCGAAACTGCGTATTATACCAACTTTGTGATTCTTTTGGTAGTAACTACAAATTGGATTACATAAATTGTTGTCAGGATTCATTCGGGGTTTTCAGGTGTTTATTAAAATGTTTACCCAATAGGTTTTTTTTAAAGATATGAAATATGTAAAAGTATCAAAAAGGGTTAGAGAGCGTCAAAAAATTCGTCAACAGGAATTAAAATAAACAATGAACAGAATTCCCAACAGGAAACTATTATTTTTCAGGAATCTGTTGACTGGACTGTTAGTAAAACCTTTTCCGAATTCCTATTATTTCCGTGCATAATGGCCATAGTAACTTTAACTTTCGGTATCGTCCGTGACGGCCAAAATACTGGGACGTCTTATATCCGTCTTATAATATATCTCCCTACACGCACTGGAGACTATTTCGGGACTATTACTAACTACTAGATACATCGGTGCTCAAACTTTTGTTTCCCTGTGATATTACTAGTAGTCTTTGGGGATTGCCGATAGAAATGAAAACGAAGCAATCTTTATCTGCTACGTGTTGTGCCCCGCGCACGCATAGTGGTGTTACGCCGTAGAGGATCGGCTACGAGTGCTACGAAGCGTTATTAGGTGGCGGTCAAGCATTTTGTCTAGGCGCCCTGCGTTGTGCTTCCATAATTCTGAGAAAACTTCATCATATGTCGTCAACTTACAGTCTTGAAGTAATCCCTGGAGAGATTACAGTCTAGCAATCTTTTAAAAAGTTATTCTATTTTCATCTGACTTTAACGTTTCTACGTCATTACTGAACTTATCACTTCGACCGTTTCTATTTTTGGCACGATTCGCCTTATACCTACAGTTAATCCTCAATATAAAAATATTTCATTCAAAATAAACGAAAGTTATCAGAACAAACTTTATTGTGCTTCTTAGGTCCGTTTCCCAGATTTGTTTCACTGATCTTGGCTTTTATATACTTATATTACTTAATAGTTATTTAATTTTTTCAGGTTTCTGGGTGTAGGTTTCAATACTTAGCTCGTTCTTCCTTTTCATATCTTTAATCTAAAATTTTCTTGGCTACAATTACATAGCGTTGCTTATTCCTCTTCGTATGTTTCTGGGTGTAGGTTTCAATACTTAGCTCGTTCTTCCTTTTCATATCTTTAATCTAAAATTTTCTTGGCTACAATTACATAGCGTTGCTTATTCCTCTTCGTATGTTCCACGTTGGTACTCATCACAAGAAATGACAGCAGCTTAAATAATGGACCTATTAAATAACCCCGAATCGAGTTCCCAGAAGGCACTCCAATAAAGAGCACACAATACGACGCATTATTTATGCAACGAGGAAAATTATATCACATTATCTCGTGATATCCGAACTTATAGGAAGTTGCGAACATACGTACAACTACAACTTTGGCTATCACTGCTCAAACGCATATCCGCGGCGCGCGCGCACCCGCAGTCGCGATGCGCGCGCTGCTCGCACCCGCGGCCTGTGCCGCATTAATCCTGCTCTGGCCTGCCTCCCTGGTACTCTGCTATCAGGACGAGAGAGGATACCAAGCAGAGGACGCATATCACGACGATGTGTTAGACGTGTGAGTGATTCATGTGCCGCTAGTAATTCTGTGAAGTTGCTCATCTCCAGTGATCTTCAGTGATTTTGTTTAATTTAAATTATTTCTCACATACGTATCGGTTGGTTGGCGGAAGTGATGCTCGTAAAATGGTTGCTCCGAATAATTTTATTTCTGCGGATGATGATATTAATTCAGCACTGTATCATGTTTCGGCCCGAAATTTATTTAGAAAACCTCAGAAACAAGGAATAATTATTTTAAATTCAGAGCGCGAGTTTATAATTACGTTACCTGCGCGCGGGCTGTGAGAGAAAAAATTGGGTTCGAATTAGTAGTTACAATCCGGATTAACCCACGTAGTTATTTTTAAGTAATCGAAAGCTTTACTAGATCGAGTGCTTTACAACACAACACAGCGAATCAATAGAGGAATCGTGACCCAGAGTCCACAATTCCCTTTATTACTTCAATTAATTTATGAATCAGATTGCATCCAATTGCATTGCCCCGTTTAAAAACCAAAGTGCGTGGGTTCAACGACTGGTACTGAATGGAGAACGTTGCACACTTGCACCATCATAATACATGAAGTATTACAACGTTATTGCACGTGGTATTAATAGTCCAGTGTAAGAACCTATTGAAGTGTTCTTGGAAGTCTTAGGGCGAAGGATTGAATACTTATACTCGTACTGGTGATGTGAACGAGGCTAAAACACTTCAGTTAACTGATCTTCTGAGTATTGAGCTTGTTTATATGTTAATTGATATTAGGTCGGACATCTGTCCTAACAAAAACTGTATAAATTATAAGACATGCCACTGAAGACCAATACAGGCATGACAAAACTTACAAACTGATCTAGGACCAAAAGACCAAAACGAGTCTACCTCGGTAAACAGGCTTTCAAGTCAGTTAGGTATATGTGCTTTAGTTTTTGTCAATTTTAATAAAATAGTGGACTTTTCTTAGTATAGTAAATTAGGTTTGCTGTAAGGAAAGCCAACTCTGGGTTAAGCTCAACTTTGTACATAAGCTACATTATTGCAATTAATATGTATATTTGTTGTTTTTTGTGCAATAAAGAATAAGAAAGCCGTAAGATTATCAATTTCTTAACACACAAGTTAAAAAAAATTAAACACTCTATGGCTCCATTAGGCTAAAAGCTTTATGTGATGTTACTTAGTTACTAGTTTTTATCTGTGGAGGCTTGTTATTAGCAATTTAAGTGTACCTATATTTTGTTATTATGATGTTATTAGTCTGTAAGCTTTCCTAAAATGGAAAAAATAAAATAAAATAAAAATAAAATACTGTGTGCATTACCAGCATAAATTAGTAGTATTAAAGTATAATAATTGTTCTAGGTTTATCATAATGACACGACTAATTGTTCGATAAGGAAGCAATGCAGATAACTCTCGTATATTATATCAGCCTGGTCTCACATTCTCTCTCTAATTGTTCCTAATAAGGCGATATACTTAACACTGCTATATAATTTAGATATTGAGCTAGTCAGATAATACTGAAGATCTCTCAAATATGTTGAATTCCAGTCTATTTTACATGGAGCTACTGAATATCTGACCCCCTTCCGGTTTCTTGATAATGTGATACGGATACCCCATGGTAAGACTAGATTACAGACTTTCGAGCATGACATGTTTTTTTATTTCAATAACTTTTACCAATGTCAATGTGATTTGAATCACATGTCATAGATACTCGTATTTTATTCGAAGAATCAAGTTGTTTCTTCACAACTGGACACAATAATCAAGCTATCAAACATCTGCTCTTGACCTTAGAAAAAAAACGAAATAACTGTTGAAGTGGGTCATAATATTTAAAAAATAATAAACTACATTTTAGGCACCGAAGATGATAAAACGACAAATTCATTAGACAATGACCTATGGCCATGACTCTGCGTAGCCAGAAACTGGACCAATATGTCAAGAGTTTTTATTGGTAATCAAATCCAGACACGTGTCACGACAATCATTTAAAGACAAAGCTCATAGACCAGGCAAACATGCTCACGGAACATTACAAGGCCCCAGTTCGTGGTCGACGAAACCGCAATTAGCATTGTTTTACCATTTTTTTTTTGCTTTAGGTACTTATAAGTACTAAAATCCTGAAGATGGTCAAAGTCTCTACAGAAGTTTTTAAAAGCTCTACAGGTCCAGTGAGCTTCAGTTCTAAACAGGACTAAAAAAACCCTTGGTATACATTGGTCCTTTGTCCCATCAAGTCATGGAATTAAGAACCAACATTGCCAATAATTGCCATGTACCACAAACATAAGTTAAATAATCTATTTGTAATGATTACTTGTTGTATTTGTAATAAGCAGCATGTTAATCAATGTTCATGGCTTCTTGGCTTCCCTGCCAGCTGCTGGTATGAGAGGCTCTTGCGTTGTGAAGTAGTCGGCACAGCATATCTTCTTCTTCCATACTCGTCATCTCATCAGACACCTCCAAGAATGACATGTCATCCATCCTACCTAATTATTTGTAACTATGTAGTTACACTTTATGCATGCCGTGTACACTCTTCCCTACTTCACTCTTACCTACGTCAGAGCATGCAATGTTATTTGCTTTATTATCATTTCTCTTTTGTAACCAGCCTATTATACTGTCCCACTGCTGGGAAAAGGCGTCTCAACAGAGAAGGCACGAGCATTGATCACCACGCTTGCTCAAGACGGGTTGGCGATTTATCAATAGCTCTTTTAATTTTTCGAATTCTGAACAACAAGTAAAAATCCTCTACTTTCGGGTCATAAGCATGATAGACGATATAAACAATATTTAGGTCACTATTATTCATTAATGAGCTAATCATCGTCGCAACGACTTTGTAGAACATAAAACGATAAGATAAAGTTTCTTTGTTGTTGCTCCGAAGTTTAATGTCTGTGTCAAACAAGGATGATTTATGTGAAATGACGTGTGACAGAACTATTTACCTTATTTTTAGAAAACCACAGATGTAGAGTTTTAAAAAGTCGTGAGTTTTTCTTGTGGTTATAATGAACATGCATGATGTAATTCATGTAAAATAAAACTATAAAACTTCTCTTCGACTTCTCCTTTGTCTTAATATTTAAACCCGGAAATATTTTATGGTAAAGATACTTCCGATGATGAGTAAAAATAGCATGCTGCTGATGATCTTTATCCACATGCATGCATTGTGGCCATTTATTACCATTTATCGAGCAAAGTCGTAGAAGAAGGAGAAAAACTACTAAGTTCGTAAAAATCGAAAATATAAGCATCTTCATGCACCTTGCGGCCAAATACCATTGGTATGGTTAACCATAATCAATGTCTTGGCTTCTATGGTTAATGATTATATTAAATCCAAAATCCGAACCAAATGATGCATCTATACAAATAATCGTGAATATAAACACCGGGTGAATATCAGCAAAGTGTATTTTTTTCAATTTTTGTGGCGAAATTTGTTCTTCGTTTTCGTGAAAAAACTTTTTTTGCAAAAAATAAAACCGACTTCAAAAAAAACAAAAAAGTGAAAAATAACTTTAGCTTCTGAAGTCGGTGACCTTTGTTTGATTGATTTAATTTTTTTTGTCACCGACTTCAGAAGCTAAAGTTATTTGCTTGCAGAAAATAGCTTGTAGAAAATACCAAAATCGCTGTACTTCCTATAAAATTTGAAGAGTTCCCTCGATTTCGCCAAGATTCCATCATCAGATCCCGACTTGGTGGCTATGGGACCATTTGGAAAGTATACCCTTTCCAACAAAAAAATAATTTTTCAAATCGGTTGGCAAGCGACGGAGTTATGCGCGAAAAAACATAAAAAAAAAAAAATAGAAACCTCCTCCTTTTTTAGAAGTCGGTTAAAAATAAGGATCTGGTATAACAATAGAAAGTCCAAGCTTAAAGAATTTTTAAGAGGCCCAGGAATATCTCGATAACTTTTTGAGATATTTTAGTTTAAAGTGTGGTAACGTGTGGCCATCAACATTGAATTCTCTGTCACGAACCTCAATATCAATTAATAAAACTCAATGTAACTAATCTCACAAATTCTCGGGAAGAATCAATAACTTTCATTGGTTATTAAAACTCTCAGTTGTTAAAAACTCTTCAAAACTATCATTATAAGTTTATGACGCCACAAAGTAAAACAAAAAAGCAAGATATCGTAGTTTCGAAGCCGGAAATTCTGTAGGAAGTCGAAAACTTTAACGGCCAGTTGCACATACACATTGCATGTACTGTATATCTCAACCTGATCCCGAAAATGAGGATTCCAGAACCACCACAACCCGTCATTTCACAGAAAACCTGTCAAAATTCAGCCAAGATGAAATCAAGGCGGCTCTTAGACAGCTTAAAAATGGAAAAGCCCCTGATGAGGATGGGATAACGACAGAGCTTCTAAAAGCGGGAGGAAGGCCTGCATTAAGAGATCTTCAGGAGCTTTTCAACTTGGTCCTATTATCTGAGAAAACTCCAAAAGGGGCGTGATCGTTCTTTTCCTTAAGAAGGGGAATAAGACCCTATTAAAGAATTACAGACTAATTTCGCTCCTTAGCCACGTAGCGGTTTTCAAGAGTCATCACGAATCTTCTAGCGCAAAGACTCCACGACTTCCAGCCACCAGAGCAGACCGGGTTTCGAGGAGGATGCAGCACCATGGACCACATCCACACTGTGCGGCAGATCATACAGAAGTCCGAAGACTATAATCGGGCGCTCTGTCTTGCCTTTGTGGACTATGAGAAGACTCTATCGTGACCTAGTCAGTTCTGAAGTCTTCCCAGAACCTTGTTGTCAATGGTAGTCCCTCGTGGTTCGAGAATATGTTTATCTCGGGCAAACTCAGAAGTTTGGTAAGAACAACTTTGAGACTCACAGAAGAATTCAGCTGGCCTGGGCAGAATTTGGAAAACTTCGTCCGGTCTTCTCGTTGCGTTTTCACAGTGCCTAAAGACGGAAGATCTTCAACCAGCCCTTCCTGCCTGTTATAACTTACGGGGCCGAAACGTGGACATTCACGGTACGGCTGGTCCATAAATTCAAGGTCGCTCAGAGAACTATGGAATGAGCTGAGCTTGGTGTTTCTCTGAGGTAAGGTGGGTCTCCGGAACGAGGTGATCCAACAGAGAACCAGAGTTGTCAACATAGCTCACAGAATAAGTAAGCTGAATGGGCCGGTCATATTAGCCGTAGAACCGATGACGGTTAGCGTATAGACGTGTTCTTGAGTGGAGACCGGGAATCGGCAAAAGTAAGGTGGGATGCCCTCAGACTCGAGTGACTGCAGAGACGATCTTCGCAGAGTGACTGGTAGCAACTGGATGAGAGTTGCTGAGAATCGAGGTGAGTGACGTGCTAGTAGTGACTAGCACGTCACTCACCTCGATTGTCGTGTACTCAGCGTCGTCTGCTGTAGACTGATCATCATTTCAGCCGAAAGACGTCCAATGCTGGACATAGGCCTCCCCAAGTGTCGCCACATTGACCGGTCCCTTGCGACTCGCATCCAACGGATTCCCGCAACCTTCATCAGGTCATCGGTCCACCTAGTGGGAGGTCTTCCAACGCATCGTCTTCAGGTTCGCGGTCGCCACTCCAGAACTTTTCGGCCCCGTCGGCCCCCGTTCTGCGAGCAATGTGCCCTGCCCACTGCCACTTAAGTTTGGCAATTCTTCGGGCTACGTCGGTGACCTTGGTTCTCTTACGGATGTCTTCATTTTTGATTCGATCACGCAAGGAAACTCCGAGCAAAGCCCTCTCCATTGCCCTTTGGGTGACTTAAGACTTAGTGCGTTTGTAGACTGATGATGAAACATTATTCTTGTTTTTCTTATTCTTTCATCCATTCTCTTTTTAAGCAGCCGCTTTTCATTGGTCTCTTTTGACATTCTAAAAAGCATCAAAATAAATTAAGAAACTTGATATTTATTACTACCCTTATAATAATAGGTCTTACTTACTGCCAAGTACATAACATTTATTTGTTAGCTAATAAATTTGTCTTGGAGCGTAAAAAACTGGCTATAAATGTACAAACAGTACGTGAACGCCACCAAAGCCATCGAAATTGAGCCACCAATATTGGAACCAGGCATATTAAAAATCTTTAAAAATAGGGGTTTTAAGTTACAATTTAATTAATATCACTGATTTATGCGTTACCCAAATCACTAGCCATAACGTGTAGCTTACTATTAAAACACGTAAAAAGCAAATCGATCCACCAAACATGAACAATTCTTGTCCCCCGTGCCACCCAAGGTGAGTACTTACGTTTTAGGCCGTTAATTGCAGCAGTAATCGCACACCTGTTACAAGCAAGCCCACAGCCCACGACTGAAAGGAGAGAAATAAAAAAACGCGAGTAGTCGCACACGCACGAAACTTTATGTTATAGTCAGTTGAAAAAGAGCCACCAAAATGTTGTATTTTGCTTGGACAAACTTTGATCGAGTGTCCTGTGCTTTTAGATAAGATTATCTAAAATGGTTTAATTGTTTTTATATAATGTGTCTAATGCAAGTAAATTGTTTTTTTTTTAATTGTGCCTTAAAATGTTAGTTTGGTAAAAGTAGTTATGTCAAAAACTGGAACTGGAACAAGCCACCAAACTTGAATTTTAAGGCGATTTTTTTTCGTAATTATAAATGTGGCCCTAGTTGAACCAAGTAACGTAGTTTACTATAAAAAAATGAGAAACATCCAATCATTTTACACCTTGATTCTCAGCGTGGGTGGACACGTAAAATTTTCTGCTTAAATATTCACCCACCATACATTTAAAAAAATTGACACTATGTTGCGACGTGCGAAGCTTAGCTCTTATCAGCATGAGTATTCTTAGAATATTCATGGCAAATTTTTTATCAGTCCTTTAATGATGTCATCAGGCGATGTCACAGCATCATTGTTTGGATCCCACGAATAGAATAATGTATGAGATACTAACCCGGAAAACTAACTCACTTATATGCCTATTGCCTAGTAAGTATTTTCCCAATTATGCTGGGGTCATGGGATTTCTGTCCTACTGAGTATTTAACATGGAGCTGCTTCTTATCTAACCTTCATAATTCAGTAAGTATGTATGTGATACGATATTTTTTGGTAAAGCTTTCTGCTGTACACTCGTCACTACCGTAAATACTGTCAAAGATCTACAAATTATAACCGGGAGCAACGGCTTAGGGTGAACTTCATCACTGAAGCTGAACGCTTTTTTATTCGTATCGTGGGTGCGTTTAGAAACATTTAAACTGGCATACACGTACACTGTACAGCTACCTGTAGGCCATACAAATATTTGTTCCGTGTGGAGATCGAAACCGTAACAGAGCAGCCAGTCGTTCATCCACGGCGCCAACCGCGCGTGTTAAGGGTTTCCATTATCAAATCTATAACAATGATAACACTGGCAGGTTTTGAAAAGTGTATGGATAAAAGTTGACTCACTAAGCTTCCATTAACTTCCAGATTAGACGGCAGCTCGCCATGCCCCACGGACAGTCTCCTCCGCACCCGCGAGACGTGCCGCGTGGACGGCGCCGACATACAGTGCATCAAGCTGAGGTGCTGTGATACACATGTTTTCATCGCTGGAAGGTAAGAACACACGTGACATGCAAGAATAAATTAATGCCCTCGTGCCATTGGGTTTGCAGAAACTACAGAACGCCACTTGCTGCGATCCTCTTTTTGCTTCATCCATGTTCACATGCACACCTGGTCATAGACACACAGACTGAAAAGATCACCATAACGTAATTAGAAAAATGATCGGAAATTAGGTAAAATTTAAAACCTACCCTACTACTTTACATCAGAACCTACTTTCTGGCATATTTTGAAATTAAATGTTTTGCATGTCGCAATCGATTTTGTCGATATTGTCGAATTTCAAGACGCACAAACGCAACCTCAAGCATTTCTCTGTACAAACCGTAACGATAAAATGGATTGCTAACCCTTTTCCCAACGTCCCTTGGTTAGCTTTCAAGACACCCAATACTCACCAAACTTACAAATCAAATTCACAGCAAATTCAAAGGCAAACTCCTGATTCCAATTAGGAACATGAGTTGGTATGTCGCTCAAAGGACCAAGGGATTTCGTAACAAAGAAAGCTGACCTTTCCATCTTCGTCTAACTGTGGAGCTGACGAGATTAGATTTATATTCCAACGGCGTGCGAGCGAAGGGCGACGTGTCTTGTTGTCATGTGAAGCATAGGAATGAGGAACTAGATAGCCAGCATAATCAATCAGAATATTCACTATGGGAATTGATTAGCTCTGCTTGTTAAGAATATTAATTGCTGGTCCTGAAGCTTATTCTACGGGCAGGTTAAAACGATGTTTCCAGTGGTGGCGGGGTCGAATCCAAGTGATATCTAGCTCTAGCCACACGCACTGGGACCGCGTGATGGATTACGAATTCCCTCTCTCCGAGAGGAGGTCTGGGCTGTGTCCTAGCAGTGGGAACCTAATACCGACGTTGATATAGTCCAAAGGGACCTTATAGAGTCTGTAAGGTCCGTCAATAATATATTATGGACGATAGGTAGAAGTAATGTGCGCGCGTGTAAAGGTGGTCCTGCAATCCACACATTTGAAACGTTTGGCTTTCGAAACATTTTGGCAACAAGTGCAGGATTGCTAATACCGCTAGACCGTTACATTGTTTGCTTTGCCAAAGAATACGAACTTGCATAGACTTGTAACAGGTGAACCCACTTTTTGAAAATGCTTGCTAAACCTTGGCAAGGTTTGTTGACCAAAAATCCATACGGACGGGAGACCGCAGTCATTGGTCGTTTTTATCCCGAGAAGACAATAAGATAAGTTCGGAGACCACACAGACTTGGTCATTAACTCTCTCGCCCTTCTGCCAATTTATTTGGACAGGTACATGATTTATTCTCCTCCATACTCCTCTATATCTCGCCATCTTAGTAGTCACACCCTTTCTAGCATCTTTCAGACAGTTCATCTATCTTACAAGACGTCCGAAATAAACTTTGCGATTGTATTGTTTAGTGGAGAGTTCTGTATACTGTGTACAATACACAGACCTTGCGAATCTGCACGATTTCTACTGAGAAAACGAATTTTCAAGTCTTAATACTTTTGCCAGGTGCATACCGCGGTCGACGGACCCGTGCAGCCTGCAACTGTGTGAGCAAGCGTGCGAGGTGCGAGGTGACCGGGTGTGGTGCACCTGCCACAGCGGGTTCCAGTTCCATGTAGACCACTACCGGAGGAAGACGCAGCCTTACTGCGTTGGTAAACACAATATTTTGTTCCTAAAAATAAAGAGATGTGTGACACTATAAATTTCAACCTATAGCATCAGTATTCCGGATAGAAACTAGTCAACAATTTGTCAAAATCGTACAGACAAATTGTGGACACGGACGCAAGGTAACGTATTGAAATATCTTTCAGTGTCCGGTGTTCGGTTTGACTGAACTTTTAAACGGTGGTAATACTATACTCCTCGATAAATCATTACGGCATGCAGAGTACAGAACCGGTTCCGGTTCTACTTGTCATACAACAATAATATGGAACATGAGCATCTAATTAACCTAAATATATTGTTGGATATTGTTTTCAGTAGTTTAAACAAAGGTTTGACGAAAACCTGGTATTTGTTCAAATCTTCGATCCGGTACGGGTACCTCTAGAAATAGATGGATCTCCGAGTTTCACTAAACAATAACCAGTCTTTATTTCGACTCACAACAATATTACAATACATTTATTGATTTCTAATCTCCTGTTACCCAGATGTGGACGAATGCTCTTCCAACAATGGCGGCTGTCAACAGCGCTGTATCAACGACCCCGGCGGGTTCCACTGCGAGTGCTCACCTCCGCTGGTCCTTGCTAGCGATGGCAAGAAGTGTGAATCAAGAGTTGCCGTCCCAGTAAGTTGTAGTAATTTAAGTTTAACTTCAGTAGGACTGTTCCATCCACTTACCACCTTTTGTACCACATTTACTGCAAATAAATTATTTTGACTTTGACTTTGACTTTGATCCATGATTGTTCCAAGGATGGAATATTACTTTGGCTTTAATTATGAGATGAACTAAGAACACCGCTGTGCGCCTAATCTCAATGCATTGGGACTATAACCGTGGCTGTTGCCTCATCATCAACGTCAAAAATCATATCTGGAGACCTTCTCAACTTCAGGGCCTTATCGTCTGTGACACCGAATGTGTGCACTCGAGTAAATTAATCATAACGATTCTTTCCATTTAATCACAAACAAAAGATTTCATATAATTCAGCCCAGGTAACCGCATTGCTTCAGGCGCCGTTGCCGCTGGTGCGAGCGTCGTCCAGGTGTTACGCGCCCTGTGACACTGTCACTTGGCTGTCGCGGAAGGTCAAGCAGTTGAGTGACCAGCTGCACAGCACGCAGGCGGCGCTGAAGAAGCTAATGGACAGTCCTGCTTTAAGAGACGGTAATATGAGCGCTTTTAGACAGCTAGAGATAGAAACTAAGCTTTCCGGCTACGTCTACAGTTCTATCATGTTCTACTCCATATCTATGTAGTGAAGTACTGCTAAACCTACAAAATGGTTGCGTTATTTTTAATGCTCTGCGTGAAAAAAATAAACTCAGAGACTTCCGCTTTACCACCCGATGAACGGAATAAACCAGACAGATTTATCAAACAGTTTAGGTCCGTTCACCTATGGATAAGATGGCCGGGACTCAACAGGTCCACTTAAAGGACTTAATGCAGAAGCCAAATCCGTTAACATGCTACATAGCATCATACCCAGTAAAGTTGAAATAAAAAAACTGTTTTCTTTTCTTTCGAGGTGGTGAGAGATTCGCCGAAGGAACTTATGCATACAGAGTATTAGATTCAACGGCACCTCTAGAAGGAGGGTATTGCAGGTGTGAAAGAGGACCAAGGGTAAGTAAATATTGCACTTACATTATATTCTTTGCAAATAGCCTAAATCAATCGAACTGGAAGATTTAATCAATATGATTGGCCCTATCGATTGATGTAAAAAAATTACAGGATGTTATTTTTTCGAACTTTTGTCGGTTCGACTCCCGAGTGTGGCAAGCGAATCTTTAGAAAAACTGTGAATGCAGATTTGTTTCTTTTTAAAAATAAAGGAATGTTTCCTTTCAGTAAAATTTGCTATCTCCAATATTTAGAGTACACCCTCCAGGTGGCATGGAAAAATTCCACCCTGAATAAGGATTGTAGGTATAGTTCGAGTTCCGACAGTTAAATTAGGTAGAAAATACGCTTTCCTCGGATTCTAATCCAGCAAAAGGCGAATATTGTATGTTAACATGTTACAGGGTCCAGCCGGCCCGCCGGGTATGGAAGGACCAAAAGGCGAAGACGGACCAAGGGGTCCAAGAGGCCCTCGAGGAGCAAAGGGCTCCTTAGACCTCATGCTGCTGATGATAGCCGACCTGAGACACGACATCCAGAACATAGAAGCACGCGTGTACAAAGATGAAGAAAAGTAAGTTTATTTTTACCAAAATGAGGATCAAGACAAAGGATTTTGCAATATTTTTTGTCATAAATGTAAAATTTAAATTTTCTTACGTTTGTTGCAATTTGCAGGCCAGTGCTAGGTTGTAACTTGTAAGTTGATGAAAATATAATTCGCGACTGTAAGACGTATGTAGTTACACAATTATAGTCATGAAAATCATCAATACAACCTTCCAAGTTCATGAAAGCCGAGACAATGACTTTTTCATAACACAATCATTGTAAAACGTAAGAAAAATTGAATTTCGCGGGCTACCCTGGAGCATCCACCTTAACGACTGTCTGTTGGTCTATTAGTCAAAAACCCTACTGCTGAGGATGAGGTCCTTGGCGGAGCGTGGTTTTTACTGACTAAAAACCTAAAAACCATCCATGTCCCTTCCTCGCCCTTTACGGTCCGGGGCCACGGTATCTCTTTCGAACAGTCCCGCAGCCCCGGAACAGGCCCGCAGCCCCGGAACAGGCCCGCAGCCCCGGATGAGGTCCTGCGTTTGATTTCCAAATCAAGCAAAGTGTTGTTAGGTTTCCATTAGGAATTTCTCAGTAGCTTTTGTGCCCCGGTTAATCATCTTATACTCGCCTGTCTGCGCCAAATCAACGCCTGATGCTTTTCAATAGCATCAAGTTGCACAAGCGAGTTGTGCCATAGGTTTTTTATCAGTTGTTTGTGATTTTTACACACACCCGCACATTTTGATTTTATTTTCTCTTTTTATGTTGGGTACTCGTCTACGTCGAGATCTAATTTGTGTGTGGAAGCAATCCTTTGTACTTATTCTCAAAATTCAATATAAAGACTATTTAAGAAGAAACTGAGGTTTTCATTATAAAACTTCCAAATGTCCCACTACTGGACATAAATTGGCGACCGTGACAGGACTCTTTTGCAAAATTCGAATCGAGTCCGAAGACAAAGAATTTTTATGAAGCGGAAATCTACAAAGATTCATCGTGGAGGACTACAGACGCAAGAACACCATAATAGAAGACAACTAAGCCAGCCAGGTCGGTCAGCAGCACGCGCCGCGCCCAGCCTTAGCTTCTACGACGTCAAGGTTCACCGTCAGCCTGCCACGCCAGCTCCAGGTTTCCGTAATCATCTACGCGAGCAACTCGTGCCACACCAATTAGTGCCACAGCTACCAGCGAGGACCAGTGCAGCCAGAAGCAGCCGTCTCGCCTATCAGTTAAGTGCCATCCTACAGTTTAACCTACCCATAGTACCTACTTAACCTATTTTCCTATCAAAAGGTCGCTGTTTGGTACATTCCACTTGTGTACTTCATTAATTCAACAAAGTATTTAGCTACTTCAAAGATTATTTCAAGTAAATAACCAGTACATATCCAAAAATAGTAAAATTAAAATCGATTGTTCAGTGTCAACTACCTACGTCATTTGTCAAATTGTAAGTCAGTAATTATATTCCCAATATTTTCGATATACTACAGGTAATCTGAAACCTAAACTTATAGTCGCCCTCCCAATAATACGTTCCATTATTCTAGTTCACATTATTTAAAATATTTTTGGCCGACTATTCCAGTGACGCTGACACCGACGCCGCCTGACGCTGCCGGTTGCTGCCAGCCGCGTTCGGGTTACGTCGGCGCCGCCCGCGCCGCTGCCGTGTGGCTGCGATCGGGCCCAGGTGCCGCCGAAGGAGTATCAGATAAGATTAACATATAACTTTATTCCTTCATTTGATATTACTGTACAAATTACCTACTCAATCAACTATAGCTATCTTTCGAAGGTTCTCAGTGCTACTTTATCGTTTGTTGTTGCTACCATTGATTATTAAATAACAAGATGTCTTTAAGCGAAGATAAAGACAGTTATGCAAAACAATTGAAGGAACTATTTGCTAAACGTAGCTCGGTTAAAGGTCGTTTAACGAAATTTAAGAAATATTTAGATGTAGTATGCTCTTCAAAATTATCAAGAAGCCAAGTTAAAGAGTTAGAAATTAATATTGATAAAATACGAGTTATGTCTAGCAAATTCGATGAACTACAGGGTCAGATTGAGGTCATTAATTGCGATAATATGGACTCTGAGATCGATGAACGTGATGAAATTGAGCAAATCTTCACTTCACATCTTGCAATTGCTGAGGAGCAACTTGATAAATATAAGAATACTTCTCAGGAATCTGATCTGCATGATTCATCACAATGTCATCACGGTCAGTCATCTCAATGTTATCATGTTGATTTTAAATTACCACAAATACAAATCGCAAAGTTCGATGGCGCCTATTTCCGCTGGCTTGAGTTTCGAGATACCTATTTGTCGCTCATTCACAACAACGAGCGTATCAAGCCTATTCATAAGTTCCATTATTTAGTATCGTATGTCGAAAATGAAGCTGCGCGAATTATTTCTAATTTAGAGATTTGTGAAACCAACTATGAAACTGCATGGCAGCTCTTGTGCGATCGTTACGATAACAAGCGCCAACTTATAAATCAACATCTCAATTCATTGTTATATTTTGAATCAACACAACAACAACACAAACGTGAATCAGACAAATCACTGAGGTTTCTAGTTGACCACGTAACTAAGAATTTGCGAGCATTGTCAAGCTTAGCTAAACAGGATGAACTGCTTGACATGATAATTATTAAAATTCTTATACCAAAATTAGATAATCGTACTGCCATGAAGTGGGAAGAACATCGTAATAGGTTGTCTGATGTCCCCACTCTAAAGGATTTCAATAAGTTCCTAACTGATCGCGCTGATGTGTTAGAAACTATGTATCAAAACAAGTCTGACATACCTATGACAATACAATCACGCCAAAATAACAATAATAATTCTCGTAGTACTAAATCTTTTTCATCTACAGTTCAGAACACCGGCTCTGTCGCTAGGCAGTGCGTTGTCTGCAAAGGTGACCACTGGATATACGACTGCCCTACTTTCTTAGGAAAGAGTGTTCAAGAACGACGAGATGAAGCATTTAAGTTGCACTTATGCTCCAATTGTTTACGAACAGGGCATCGTGCACGTGATTGCAAGTTAGGTCCCTGTCGTGAGTGCAAGCGTAGGCACAACTCACTCTTGCATTTACCTAATTCTAACAGTACTAATACAGTCAGCAGCAATAATACTAACACAGATCGCGAGACAACTGAGATATCAGTCAATAATTCAATTAGCAATGATTTCATAGGAAATAACATTATTTTGTCAACAGCCATGGTTAATGTTATTAATCCTCAAACAAACAAGGTATTTCGAGTGCGTGCTTTATTAGACTGTGGAAGTCAGACCTCATTCATTAGCCAGTCACTCATGGCCAAGCTATCATTACAGGTATGTGTTATAGATACCATAAATGTTATAGGTATAGGCAACAACTTATCAGAACATGTGAACAAGAGTTGCATTGCCCGAGTAAATTCACTTAACAATGACTATAGTGTCGTACAGTCATTTTATGTATTAAACCAATTAACAGGTGTTATTCCTAAGCAACCTATAGATATTAGTCAATTAAAGATTCCAGGAAACATACAGTTAGCTGACCCTAATTTTAATCAGCCTTCAGCTATAGACGTCTTGATAGGTGCGGACCTATTTTGGGACCTATTAGGATGTGATCAGTTAACATTAGGTCATAACATGCCCAAGCTACGTAGCTCAAAGCTAGGTTGGCTCATTGCCGGCCCTATTCCTCCAAGTGTAAGGAATCGTTCGTCACCTAAAAATATTCCGTGTCATGTTTCAATCAGTGATAGTGGCGAATGCAATAATTCCAATATTAATTCTCAATTGACAAAGTTTTGGGAACTGGAGCAAGTTCCAGATAAGCAATATTTTAGCAAAATTGAGCAGGCATGTGAAGAGCATTTTTATCGTAATACTTACCGTTTAGAATCGGGTAGATTTTGTGTCAGACTGCCCCTAATTGATACTCCGGATTGTTTAGGGAATTCTTACGCAATGGCTAAGAAACGTTTGTTGTGTTTAGAAAAACGTTTCCGTAAGAATCCAGAATTAAAGTTACAATATTCCAATTTTATTCAAGAATATTTTGAACTAGGCCATTTAGAGGAATGTCCGACTATTAATCCCGCTCCATCCTATTACCTCTGCCATCATGCAGTGTTTAAACAAAACAGTGAAACGACAAAGACTCGTGTTGTGTTTGATGGATCGGCACGAACTTCCTCAGGTTTCTCTTTGAACGACCTACAGATGGTTGGTCCCAATGTTCAAAACTCAATCTTTTCTATTCTGATTCGGGCTCGTCAGCATAAATATATATTGACAGCTGATATTGAAAAATTCTTTAGGATGGTCTCATTAGATGAAAGGGATCGTAATTTACAGCTGATACTTTGGAGAAGTGACGAGTCGAATCCTATCAAAACTTTACGTCTAAAAACCGTAACTTATGGTCTCGCAAGTGCTACATATTTAAGCACAAAGTGTTTGTCAGTATTGGCAGAGGATTGCAATGACGAACTAATAGGTAATATTATCAAACACGACCATTATGTCGATGATTTGGTCACCGGATCTAACAATGAGTCCGAGCTATTATACATTCAACACAAAGTGTCGGACATCCTTGGATCTGGTGGATTTAAACTACGTAAATTCAGATCGAATTTACCAAGCATTTTGTCATCATCAGTCATTGATCAAAATGCCAAGGTTAGTTTAAGTGAATCTACAAATACTTTAGGATTAGACTGGGACCCCAAAACTGATACTCTTCATATATCAATTGAGATTCCCAATAACAATGATGTAGTTACCAAGCGATCAATACTGTCTGCATCATTCAAGATTTTTGATCCCCTTGGAATTCTCAGTCCATGTGTGATTATACCTAAAATGTTGCTACAGTCCTTATGGCTCAATAAAAGGGATTGGGATGAGCCAGTTGGTTCCGATGTTCTGGAATCCTGGAACAAGTTCATTAACAATTTACATTTTCTATCAGGTTTACAGATCCCATGTTTAACTCTATGCGAAGCTCCTAGTTATATAGAAATACATACTTTCAGTGATGCTTCCCAAGTCGCTTACGGTGCATGTGTGTACCTACGGTCACACAACTTAGTCAGTGATGTGAAGGTAAACATACTGTGTGCTAAGTCTAAGGTGGCGCCGTTGAAGCCGACAACTATACCGCGTCTGGAGCTTTGCGCTGCTCTATTAGCTGCAAAATTGTGCAAGGCAGTCTTAAGTTCTCTGCGATATGAGGTCAATCGCATCATTTACTGGTGCGATTCTAGCGTAGTCCTCAGTTGGTTGAGTGGTAGTTCTGCAAAGTTAAAAACGTTTGTAGCTAATAGGGTAGCCGAAATAAATGAACTTACCGATAGTTCGTCGTGGCGCTATGTGCCGACTGATCAGAATCCAGCTGACCTGATCTCAAGGGGCGTAAGCCCAGATCAAATCATCAACCGTGATTTGTGGTGGTCAGATCCAAGCTTTCTAAAACAGCCTGAATCTGATTGGCCCTATTTGAATAAATTAATAAATGAATCAGACTTACCTGAGATTAAATCCACTTCCACTGTTGTTCAGGAACCTGTAACAGAAATTCTAAAAATAAATAAATTTTCTTCGTTTTTAAAATTGAGACGCATGTTCGCGTATGTTAATAGATTTATATATAACATGAGGCACAAATGTCCTAAAGATAAATTATTTGGTAAAGTAACAGTTAGTGAATTAGAATCATCTTTTATTAGTTTATGTAAAATTGCTCAGCAAACTTCATTTGCTCTAGAGTACAATATTTTGTTAAAAAATAAACCTTTAAGTAGCAAGTCAACACTCTTGTCGCTTTCACCCTTTTTGGACGATGACAAGGTGATGAGAGTCGGTGGTAGAATAGAATTATCAAATTATAACTATGCTAAAAAACATCCCATACTTTTACACGCCTCTCATCCACTCACCAAATTGTATTTCAAATTTCAACACATAAACAACATGCATGCTGGACCTCAGCTGTTGCTGGCCTGTGTAAGAGAGACTGTGTGGCCTATAAACGGTAGGCACTTGGCCCGCCGCACAGTGCATGCCTGTGTCAGATGTAGACGTATACAAGGTAAAACATTGAATCCCATGATGGGAAACTTACCTGCACAGCGCATCACACCTGACTTTCCATTTCGTGCTGTTGGCGTTGACTTCGCTGGTCCGTTCCTCACGGTAAATAAGAAGGGTCGAGGTGCACGATTGACAAAAACCTATTTATGCTTGTTTGTATGTTTCCGCTATAAATGTGTGCACCTGGAAACCGTCACTGATTTGTCTAAAAACGCGTTCATCATGACGTTACGCAGGTTCATATCGCGCAGGGGCAAGCCAGCGGAGATATTTTGTGATAATGGCCGCAACTTTGTTGCAGCAGCTAAAGAGATAGGCAATTTTCTTAAAACTCATCATGAACCTGTAGTTGATTTTGCTACCAATGAAGGCATAAAGTTTGTGTTCTCTCCCACGTATGCTCCACATTTTGGCGGCATCTGGGAAGCCGGCGTGAAGTCTGCGAAATACCATTTAAGGCGCGTTATGGGGAACAATCATTTGACGTTTGAGGAGATATGTACTCTCTTCACACAGGTGGAGGCTGTGCTTAATAGTCGACCTTTATGCCCACTCTCTCCTTCCCCTAACGATTACCACTTCCTGACTCCCGGTCATTTTCTGATAGGGCGTGCCCTAAATGCATTGCCTGGTCCATCGCTAGAGCACGAGAACCAGAACAACCTTCAACGCTACATGAAGCTTGAACAAATTTACCAACATTTTTGGCAGCGTTGGCAAAGAGAATATGTAGCAGAGCTACAGCAGCGCTCCAAATGGCGCACAAATTCAACATCCCTGCAAGTTGGAGATTTGGTTCTTCTCCAGGAAGATAACGTCCCACCACTCAGCTGGCGAATGGGACGAGTCAGCCGCCTGTTCCCCGGGACCGACGGCATCACCCGAGTCGCAGACGTGGAAACTACCAGAGGCTGCTTCAGGAGGCCTCTCACTCGGATCTGCCCCCTGCCTACCTCTTCACCGAATGACGACTGAAGAAGTTGAAAGGAGTCTTTCAACGGGGGGGAAGATGTCTGCGCCAAATCAACGCCTGATGCTTTTCAATAGCATCAAGTTGCACAAGCGAGTTGTGCCATAGGTTTTTTATCAGTTGTTTGTGATTTTTACACACACCCGCACATTTTGATTTTATTTTCTCTTTTTATGTTGGGTACTCGTCTACGTCGAGATCTAATTTGTGTGTGGAAGCAATCCTTTGTACTTATTCTCAAAATTCAATATAAAGACTATTTAAGAAGAAACTGAGGTTTTCATTATAAAACTTCCAAATGTCCCACTACTGGACATCGCCCTCTATTGTAAGGAACTTCAAACGAAACTGCCGAAATATGGGTATACTCGTACTTTAATATAACCAATTGTGAAATAGAGGAGTTCTGTTGTGTCATTATACTTAAACAGAGAACAAGGTTTGGTTTGGTTGCTTGGTCGATCTAAAATCTAATTTTAGATACTATATTTCTTTGTAAGTGCCTAATCATACATAGTTTGACTAGATTAGAGCCATTCGTCCCGTTGTAAGTTCACCAAACTGATGGATAGTAAATATTATGTTTATTTCACGAATAGATAAGATACGATGATATCACTGTCTGTTTGTTTGTTCCGGACTGTGCCGCAGATTAACGAACCTTTATAGGCTTAAGGTTTTACGTGAGATAAGAGGGGGACATCTAAAATCTGTTCTAAAAGTAAATTATTTGGTACCAAAAATAACGTTTTACAAACACAAAGAAGTTTGGTATACGAGTGCTGTGAAGCATAAGGGCATCCCCCTTATGCTTCACAGCACTCGTATACCAAACTTCTGAAAGCGACTGAAAGACGTACTAAGTTACAGAATTATAATCATCAAAATCATCAATACAACCCTCCAAATTCATGAGAGTCGATGAACGAATTTTTCACGGTCAAAGTCCTTCTTCGAGTTTTACGAACTGGGAGGGTTGTATTGACGATTTTGATGATTATAATTCTGTAACTTAATACGTCTTACAGCCGCGACCGATATGTTTATCAACATAAAACTTAGCACTGCCCTGAAATTGCAAAAAACGTAAGAAAATTTGAATTTCGGCTACCCTGACGCTTTCACCTTAACTAAGCTTTAAAGATGTGGTTCCGGATGAAGTGAAAGTCTGTGACGTTTCATAGACTTTCTCATTATGATAGGTCACACATAAAAAAATTACCCAAAACTTTGGGCATTTATATTAATCTTCTTCATAACCGCGAACCGGAGACGTTGCGTTGGAACTGGAAGGTCTCCCACTAGGTTGTCCGATGACCCGGTGTGAAGGTTGCGGGAATCCGGTGGATGCGAGTCACACGGGACCGGTCAATGTGGCGACACTTGGAGGAGGCCCATGTCTAGCAGTGGACGTCTTGCAGCTGAAATGATAATGATGATATATCTTCTTCTTCCACCACGAAATCGTCATTAATAGACGCATAGAGGGTTTGTTTTCCTTTCTTCTTTTGAGTATGACTGAATAATGTTACTTGACATTCCAGGCCCGAACGTTTCAACCTTCAGAAGGCATGGCGTCGTCAGCGCAAGCAAGAGAAGCTGGACCGGGAGAGCAAGACCGAGCAGGAGCTAGAGGCGTACACCGCACCGCCCATCGAAGGACCGGTCGATATACTGCCTAATGGTGCGTATTTTACAACCAAACCATCTACAACTGGTCTATTTTAGACCTGCGTCGAAAGACTGCGTTGAAAGAATTATTGTTTTGGAATTAGTTTTTTTGACACCGGGCAGTTCGGACGTAGACAATTATTTTTGAATACGGTCGAACGGCCCGGGGTCCATTCATTTTGGACCGTTCAGACTAATTGATGCAGCCCACCGTGCAATCAATCAATCAAAGCATTTATTTCAAGTAGGCCAGTTACAGGCGCTTTTGAATTGTCGAAACAAAGATGAAAATTAAATGTAGCTACAGTCCCAGTCACAAGACATAAAAACTGTGAAAGTACTGTAGCTGCCCATTCCCTAGCGTAGATCTCTATGGAGAAGAACGGGCAAGAAACTCCATGGACACTCTTTTTTTTCTTTCTCTTTTCTTTTTTTTTCTTTTTTTTTGTTTTTCTTTTTTTTTGTGCGTAAGGAGAATCGACCACCTTTACCACCGGGGTGGTTAACGGCACTAGCTATCTTTTCCCGTCCACCACCCCGGTGGTAGATGGGAATAAACGCCTTTTCCCAGCAGTGGGGTGGCCGGATGACAAAGGCTTATAGTAAGAGGTTCAGCTTCGGATAACCTGTAACTATTTGTGCGTGGTAGAATATTGCCCAAACCGACTTACAGACATACTGGCTCTTCGTGAATATCGACCACTCTCTCTTTTCTATACATATATAAGGGGATTAGGCCTGCATGATCAAAGTCCAGGTAGTGAATATATTATTGGCATTACGTTATTTAAATAAATCCAACCTGGTCGGTAAACGGCTAGACAAATTTTGGAATTTGTAAGTAAACGATAACTGTCCGGACTGCACTCAATAACATACATAATCACACTGAAAATAAAACACCACACGTATTAGCGGTATTCAATCCCACTATATTATACATGTAGTGTTTGTAGGTATCACAAACAATGAAACAATAAAAAACCATGGCTTTCTTTATTCATTTTTCATAATAAAGCTAAAAAAAATTGTTACAAACACTGTTTTCAAAGTTACAAAAGTTGAACCCTTGCTTCCCTAGATGGCGCTGACGTCGAATTAGATCGCGCTATCGTTGTGTTACCGCGTCGGGTATATAAGCTCGGACGACCAAAATTTCGATATCTCTGGTTTCCCTTCAAAACGTATAAATCTTTCGCCTTTTACTAAAGATTTCCGTGGAGGGGAACACTCAAATGAGTCTATAATATTTTTGAAATGCTCTGCTTCTAGAGATGGGTCGTCGACGCATTTAGCGTTAACGAAACTAGACCGTCCATTTTTGTTCATCGACTAGTCCATCAACTAGTTGAATTCGTCGACTAGTTTATGCGTCGACTTGGTCAAAGTATAAAAAAAGACAAGTAGGGTATCTTCATAGAAACGCACCGCGCGCGGCTTGTATGTGTGCGTCATACTATCTTTACGTCGCCGCACGCACACTCTAACAAAATCTCGACCCGTGTCTTACTGCCGCCAGTCGAGGCTTGCACACCGCACAAACTTCGCGCGTCACGGCATAAAGGCATACGTAAATAAATTAAAAATGGGTGATTATCGCAGGAGAACCTATTGCTGTGTGTATGGGTGTCTAAATAATTCAACTATTCCAGAGTTGTCTCTGTTCAGATTACCTACTGAACAGGAAAGGTAAGCAAGTCGCTTATTCTAGCATATAATTTATTATTGATGATGAGATACCTAGTTAAGTATTCGTTTGTTGTATTAGTCTTCTATTAGACAGACGAAGTAGGCAGGTCTACTTTCCCACTAGAATGTTAGGTAGGTAGGTACTTGATCTGACAATAGATTCTTTGACTTTGTTTACGTTGAGTTATGCCGATTTCTCAGTATTTTAGGTAGGTATAGTAACTAAGTCCCTAATAAAGTTATAAAATACGTAATTTAAAATGATTGACGAATAGGGTAGACGACAAAAGAAATCTAATTAGGTAGTCCGTCAGTTAGACAAACCAAAATTTACGAACGTGACGCCTTAGTATAATTTTGAATGACGTCACGAGCCCCCACTCCCGAGTTTTGCTGCGTTTTATCTTAGTATTGACCATTGATTTACAAAACCAAAAAAGTACGTGTCCATTATTAATAATTATCCATCAAAATGTTGTGTTTTGAAAACTTGTGATAGGTACCTACCTACCTAATAATTTTATGTCGTAAATAAGTATTTTTTTGATGGTATCTTATTATTTTGATGGTATATAATTTTTAAAATAAGAGATTAAAAAAAAATATGCTGTAGATCTCAGTGAAAACCAGACAACACATTTCTAGGCACTGAATTTAAATTTAGCTAAAAGTGACAACCCTGAGACAGGCAAGTACGGTAGGTAATTATAACGCGGATTGAGCTTCAGTTGCACTACTGCTCCTATTTATACTATGACTTGGTTATGCAGACGTTGAAATAAACGTTGCAACGAAGTCTACTACGTTGACGGCGACGTAGACAGTTTACTTTAGACTCCAAAATAATTGCTCAAACAAATTTTAACTGTAAATCTAGCAGGAGACAGTTGATATTAGTACGGGACTGATGTAAAACTCTAGAACGTAGGCAAGTAAAACAAATTCATTCGTCGTGATATACAAATATGAACTCTCTTGTGACAGGTTTAGAGTTAAAATTTGTTTGAGCGTTTATTTTATTTCTAAGGACGAACGACTTGCCTACGTTCTCGAGTCGGTAGACGCATTCAGTTTAGCCGTTGACTGCCGTTGAGACGTCGACGGATTCGACTAGTCCGTGGAGTGTTGGTGAACCGTTCATTCGTTGACAGTACGTAGACGGTCGAATTAACTAGTTCGTTCATTCAACGCTCATCACTATCTGCTTCGGCAGAGCTTAGAAACTTTTAAATGCGATATTGCGAATTGCTGGTTGCTCCACGTTCAAATGCAAATAAACAATGGCGCAGCTTATTATTAGTAGACATGGGTCGGATTAGGTAAAAATAGACATGGGTCGGATTAGGTAAAAACGATACCTAATCCACCTAATCCTAGTATTTAAAAATACCTAATCCATTTACCTAATCCGAATATTTATTCAGTAAAGCCACTGGCCTGTTACGATATTAGGTATCGTATGTGGATTTGGTAAGAAATATGATGGACGTTCCGTTTCTGATGTAGTGTGGAATATTTTCTGATATTTCTGATCGTTTTCTATGGGAAACGGTACTTTAAACTAAAAGTCAACGTAAAACTTTTGTTTTTGTTTTTAACGTAATATAGTTAGGTTAGGTTAGGTTAAAGTTCACTTCTATAAAACAACTCAAAAAACAAATATTTTTATCATTTTTGAAAAATAGCTTAAAATTAAAAATGGTGTACCTACTATGTATAGAAACTACAGCATTAAATGCATATTCAAATGCATTTCACCCTAATATCACATGAGTTTCTGATTTTTACACATTTATTTTCATAAAAAGACGTGAAAGTTTTGTTATTTTCTTTGACAGTATCATTCCATAAGACTTAAATCGCTAGAGCAATATCTAGTCCACTGGTATTCTACGTAGATGGCGCTGGCGGCAGTGCTAATTAAACTTGAACCTTAACCTCCACGTTTTAAGGTACGGAATATCTTCTATGTAGACTGTGTACGAATATTTCGTGCCATACCTAATCCTCGACGCTTTGGATTAGGTACGGACTCGCATCGAAAAATACCTAATCCACATACCTGTTCCAATATTTATGCCTCACGTCTAATTATTAGTCGTCGCCCACAGGCACAGAGCATAACTGTTGTTATGGTTGTCGCTTTTTTAACCAACTGAGGCGAAGCCCTAAAGGAGCCGTGTTTTAAAAATGGTTTGATTTTTGACTTTTTACTCAACAGGTCTGAACGGCGAGATTCTCCACGAGTCAACAACAGACTGGAGCCTGATCAAGGGCGAATCTGATCCCGCAGAACTGCCCCTAGGCCTGATGGATGACATGGCAGCCTTAGAGAAACTCCGCCAGTACCACTTACTGGTGAACCTGACCAATACCGAGGAGGACGAGGAACCAGACAACGACTATGAGTACAGCTTCTACTAGGATTACATGAGGATATAGGAGTTTTTGTATATTTTGGCGTTTTTTATTACTTACCCATTTATAAACCCATTTTGTTCAGTTTGTTGTCTATGCTGGAACTGAGTGTGAAAAACTAAGTATTCCATGCAGAAGTTAGGCCTGAATTCTTGTCGCACTGACGTGACGGTCGGTCGCGTATGCCATTTAGAACACAATCAATTGCTCTAAATGGCACCATAATGCGACGCTGACGGCAGCGGCGACTGACAATCGTATTTTGTTTTATAAGTTTGAGGCAAAGAAATAATGTTACCGTCACTATTCTGGCAAAAACCACAGGACCAAACTATTAATATTTCAAGTAACAATTATACAATTCTGCAGGATTTCGCTAGCACATTTTACTTGTTGTTTTGTTGTCAAAGTGAATATGCGATGTTTTTCACAACATCAAGTCTGTTTTTCCACAAGATTTGAGGTAGCGGCAGAAGTAGTACCTATAGTGCACCAACATTACGCAAGTTATGTCAGGTATTTCAACGTGACCTTGTATAATAAATGTATATCCTGAAGTACACCCAACAAAGACTACACTACACTAACTACAACAAAACTAAATGTACTTTCTACCAATAGGAAGGACTTTCTACGAATACCAATAATAAAACTCCACAATAGTATAATAATATAGGCTCTTTATTACACAAACATACATAGAATCATAAGTGATATCGAACTCTATTGCTACGACAGCAAGGTTTAACTTGAGACGGAGGGCTGGTACTGCGCGGCGAGGCGTTTGAACTCGTTGGTCTTGGCGTGGTGCTCCTTCGTGTAGGGGTGGTCGGGGTGACTGTCCAGGAGTTGGGCTACGTAGCGGTTGAATACCTGGGAACAGCAAAAATATTTATTCAATACAAATCGGCTGTAGACATTTCAGAGAACTATTTGTTACTGAAGAAGATAAACGCTTCACATGCAATTCCGGTATCCTGCGGATAGATCGGAATAAGTGAAGATATGTACTTGATTTTGACTAATTGGATATCAAAACTTATACTGTCGTCACTTAGTTTACGGGATATCTTCCGTGATTGGTCATTATTAAAAACAATAAATAAAGAAGAATCACGGAAGATATCCCGTAGGAGGTGAGGTTAGTTATAAACTGTGAAAGCTTGATAACCCGCTAATGAGCCAATTACATCAGACAGTCCTTCATATTTATCAAATGGACTGTAACTAATATTGTCTATTCGTGAAGACAGGTTAAAACCAACCTATGTTGCCAAAAAATGTTCATTGTACAAAATCAAAGTAATGTAACATCTACTACTTGTCTCGGCGATATTCAGGGGAGTCCTTTGTATAGCAGTGTATGGAAGTGAAGCAGTAATTTTATATCAAGTATAAGTGCTTCTGTGGGTAGTTTTAATTCTAATTCATCATCTGCCTAGCCTATTCCCAACAATGTTTGGGTGCCGCGGTAAGACTGGTTGTCAGAATGTTTAGGCCACTGACTACCTGTAACAACTGTCAAAGATCTACAAATGACAGCCGGGACCAACTACTTAACGTGCTTTCCGAGGCACGGAGGAAACTCGGTATGTAAGGGTGGTCGGTCACCCATCCACAGACGGCTTAACCTAAAGATCGACCCGAGCGGCTGATATTATTTAGCAACGAGCTCTTCAAATAGTTTTAATTGTAATAATTGCAGTAAATAATATAAAAGAATATGGTACAGACCTCAGGCGCTTTCCCGCTGTGCGCTGCGGTGACGGCGAGTCCCAGCAGCAGGTCAGGATGTTGCGGAGCGCGCGCCTGCGCCTCTGTTAGCATCTGTTCGGACTCCTCCCACATGCCTGAACGAGACAGCAAAAAAAAAGATTTTTTATATTTATACAGAAATAGGGTAGAAAATAATGAGTCTGTCAGAGATTTCCAAAAAATTTTGGACACTTATTTTTTTCTTTTCATATAAACTTAAATTTAAGACGATACAGTGCGTCGAAATCTCGTATGACGACACAGTACATTTTATAAGTAGTTGTATGTGGTGTCATCAAGTGCGATACTGACATTGGATTATAAAAGCAAGAGTTGCCCTATCTTCCAAATAGATGGCGTTATTCCCAACAAGGATTCAATAATACTTTAGCACACAGCATTTACCTCTGGAGGCAGCGGCGGCGGCCCCGACGGCTGCCGGGCCGGCTCCCAGCGCGCCGAGCCTCTCCGACAGCTCCATAATACTGTAGTGTGCGTCCTGCACTCCTGGTCCACCCTGCACGTTGCAAATAAAATAGTTGAGTTGCAAATTAAAATGAAATTATGACATATTTAGATGTCCCATTCAGAGATTCCTCTCGTAAATATTTGAATGTCTTCCGCCTGAGGTAACTGCACAATGCAGGGCCGGCAGTCTCGACCTGCATAACAACAAAATCGCTAACTTTCTATAAAACAAGTAAAATGATTGCGAAAAACACATCTTAGATGTAGAGACTTGTGTTACTCGCAAGCATCGTTTTTGCAACCGAATTTTTGAGACAATATTCCTCCAGCTGCAGCTATCTCAGGCACATTTTCCTGTTGTTTTACTAACCTGTGACAAGTTCAGCCAGGCCTGTGCCAGCTGTGTCAGTGTGCTGTCATCCTCAATGTCTTGAAGAGCCTTCAGCTGTTTGCGGGCCAGGTCAGGTCGGTTCATGGCGAGCAGACACTGCAGGGTGAACGCACGGAGCTCCAGCGATTCAGCACTGTGGAGAATTCTGGAAAAGAAAGAAGGGAATTGTGATATATGATGTACTTGAAAAATGTATCAAATAAACATGAAAATGTTGGGCTGTTTAAAACTAACTTTGCAAATTATTTAGAGTAGTGTGTTTTAAAATGTTGGAATTTCGACCTTCAATATCTCCATAACCATGTTGCTCAGTGTGATCTAATAAAAGAATCACAAGCGGATCGCTTGGAATAATTGCAAGGATTGGGAGTAGAAGTGATGTCCATCTTCATTATGTTTTAACACCTGTAAATTGAATAAAAGAAAAATAAACCTACTTGAGGGCTGCTTCATAGTTGTCCTCATGATAGTAGATAGTTGCCGCTACAATGAGGAAGATTTCATTGGATAGCTCCGTTCCTTTAGCCACCTGAAAAATTACACCATAATTATGAACAGTTGTGAGGAGAAATTGGATCATATCATATGTATTTAGAAATATTGAAGGTTGAAAGCCAGTAATGAATCAAAAGTTTCCAGTTTAGAGGTTTTATGCAGGGAAACAATGCAGTATGCACGGAGAGGTGCCTTGCTTAGCGCCTAGCACACAGCGCACAGTGCGGCCCGATGCGAAATGTTATAACATCAGTCTTTGCTACTTGCTAGACTCCAGGAGCCAAAAAGTATGTCAGTTACTCAGAAATTGGTACTGCAAAAATTCAAACACCCAAGAAGAAATAGTATGACTCTCCGTGGTAACTTGTCACCACTATTATTGTTCTCAAGCATTCTCTTGTGGAGTCGTTTTCCATTAGTCACAGGTTTTCAACTAAAATAAACTACTCACGCGCGCATCAATATCAGCAACAATCGCTGGCTTATTGGCGTTAGGTGTCAGGTACTCCACCAATGTCTTCAGCGGCTGCAGCATAGGATCCGCGGTTTTAAGCTCTTGCAGCACGATCCTGTGGTTGCCTTGAGCGATGTACGATCGATATAGGAACGCATCACGTTGGAGCGCTATGAGAGGTGTTGATGGCTGCAAAGGTGAATTATTAAATTAAGATACAGGTACCATGTATAAAAATACACAAAAGCTGCTCAAAAACCGCGGTAATAAAGAAATAATGAGGAAAACAGGAGCGGCACAACGTCACCGCCCCAAAACAAGTTTTATTACACCACGAAATGACGAAGTAAATAAAGTTTTGATTGCACAAATGGTACTTACTGATACGCTCTGTGCCTCGTTAATTGCTTGTTGATAATTTCCGACATAAAACGCATTTTGAACATCGAAAAGCTCATCAACATCTTGCTGCTGACGTGCCATTTTGACAACTATTTGACGTGTAATAACTGTTGTTGCCAGGTTGTATTGTAAGTGTCATTTTAATGTCTCAGTGCTGCCATACCGGTATTCTAACGTTTGGGCTGCATTCCGAATTATAAAATAATCGCTCATAGCGCTCATTTCTATATTTTGCGTTACGATTTAGATATCATGATTATGACAGCTAATGTTGGCTAAAAGCTGTCATCAATTCGGAACGCTCGTGAACACGTTCACAGTCAGGGGGTAAAACTTCCATACATTGTCTTCAACCAAATTTTCATAGATAGTGCTGCCATCTGTGTGGTTGAGGATACCAATTTTTCAACTATTTGACAGCTTACAACTGTCATAACGAGAACAGCTATTTTGGTCAACTTGTCAGTGAAGTAGATAACCAAGCGGTGACAGTGACTGCCTTGTGAGTAATAGTTCACAAGTACGAATCCTCAGTCAAGAATTACTCTCAGTATTTATTTTGTTGAACAAAAACTAACAGCACCATCTAACCGCTTGGGTACACAGTTTTAAAAACGAAAACCACAGTTGCGCATCTATCTTGCAAGTATTATAAAGGGTGTAAAACACCTCTTCACGAAGCCGAAAGGGACTTGTTCTCCCCATCATTGCGATCATTTTTTTTGTTCTACACCATACCTAGGAACCTTCTAGTTACGGAGATATTGAGGGTCAAAGTTCCAACTCTTTGACAAGTTTTTTTTTTTTAAACCAGTTTATTGTAAGATTTTTACTTATGACCCCCGTACTATTAAATCCATCCATCAGCACAATGTTTTTAGTGCGTTACACTGAGTTCTACCGAAAAACATGATTTTTCACCCCAAAAATAAAAGCAATTTCCCAGCAATAATTTTTGCGTAAAGTTACTTAGTTTGAAGTACAGAATGCTTGGCTGACGGCTTCGTGATGAGGTGGTTTACACCCTGTATAGTGTATTATCTATGTTCACAGTGCAAATGACCCCAAACCAAAACCTTTCACAAGACCTATTTTTTGACAATGGAAGTTAAGTTGGATAAGCTCGTCGGCTATATTCACTTGAACAACACAACCTGTGAACACAACTGTCATTTTTGACAGCGCTCACAGTGACATTTATTTGGGGCATGGTCGGTGTTTCCGCAAGATGGCGCATGTCATGAAGTCATCTATGACGATTCAAGGGACATCGGTATCGCGGTCACGGAAATTGGGAACGGGTTTATGGACGCTCAAATCGATTACAGCGTAATTCGGAACTCGGAACGCAGCCTTTGTTGTGAACTACTAGTTTGGTTAAAAGTCGCTAGAGGGCATTACCATACTGAAATCGTTAAAAAACCGCGCGGCGCTGAAGGAAAGTTAATAAATAGGTAGTTCCGATACAAAACATACCACAAAAGGGCAAATAACTCGTTAGAACTCCGCTAGAGGACATTACTGATATCGAAATAAACCAAGATCATCTTTTCACACGAGTTACTAGCGAGGACTGGCAGCAATGCCTACAATAGAACATGCCCTAGGTTTATGCTTTGTTTTGATTTGTTCGTTAGTGTAACTTATCACTACATAGAAAGTTCCAAAATTTTCGGGCTCGCAACGCTCGCTCTACTTCACTTGTCGCGGGCCAGACAGCTCCAGGTAAATATTGCTATAACTGTTTTTTAGGTAGGTACCTACGTTTATTTTTGGGCGCCCCTTCACATAATTTTTATTTTTGATAGGATGACAATAAATACAGAGTTAGGTATGGAAGAAAAAGACATGCTGCGCCGATCCCAAATGAATTGGAATTGAATGATGATGATTTTATTTTTATTTTATATTTTTTTTTAGGAAAATTAGGTAAGTAGGTAAGTTAAAAAATATTAAAACTCTCGAGTAAAGATTGGTAATTTCAAATGTAGAAAATAATATCTAAGTTTAATAAGTGCGCGTAAATATACAACAAATTATTTATCTGCATTGTTGTGCCTGTGCACAATAAACATTTGTTATCTTACGCTAAACAATTTAGTTGAAAGGAAATAATCTTCGTCTGTTATTTGCCGCACTTTTTCTGATAATTTCGAAAACTCAGGTAGACAGAATACCACCTGGCTTACTTGGACACAAAACGCCATTGATCGTGATGCTGATAGTTGATAAAATTTTATTTTAATTACTGATTTTAATTAAAATTGGGTATTTTGGTTAGAACATTACCTATTATTAGGGGGTAAGGTGTAGGGTAGTTTAATAGACTTACTTAACACTTATTTTATTTCCGGTTTTAGTCCTAGGTGAATCAGTAAGTTACATTAGGTGTAGGTACATAATATATGTAACTTATGGTAACTTGAAATTATTATTGAAAATACTTGTCACCGAAATCAAGAAGACGAGATAGAGGTATTATTTTTCATTCCTCCTCAGAAAGAATACTGTTGAAATTTCAATGGGACTAGGGGAACATGAATGGATAAGAGAGAACAACAGTGACTGTAATAAACTATTACCTTGTAACAAAAAAGCATTATTTTCGCACCTTTCTTTTGTCAAAGAGATAAGAGAATTTTATTTAATTGTGCCATTTATCAGGTAATGTTAAGAAACACTGAAAAGCTTTGGAGGCTTATAATAATATAAGTACATAAAGGTGTTAAAACATTATTGTAAGTACTGTAAGTAGGTCGTTCATGAAGATAAGAAGTTTTTTTTAAAACTTTAAACAGCTTAGAGCGTTTTTTTACAATTTGAAAAGAAGATAAAACAAATACTGTGATGACCAATTCTGTGATTCATCAAATATGTTTGTGTTGCTACCTACCACAGAGAGATAATAATAATAATAATAAAAAAAATCATCATCATTTTATTTGCATAAAAATATTGGTTTTAATACAAAACAATTTACAATAGTTCTTTTAATAAAGTTTTGAAACCACACACATTTAATTCATTGAAAAAAAAAACCGGAAGAAAACCAAAACAGAAAAGATGAAAAACTGTAATACTACGACCAATGACATCTGTCAAAGACGTCAATACAATAATTTGGAAAAACGAGATTAATAAGATGATTTTACAAAAATGATCACGAGAGCTGCCTCCCGACGACGCGCACGCCCACCAACCCCGGACTCGTCGCTCAGCTCCGCCTCGCCGCCGCCGGACCCCGGATCACCAGTGTCACCGGTTGCGGCAGTTGCGTCGAGCTCTAGCGACGAATATTTCTCTCCGCCGACGTCGCCAACACCTGTACGTCGTGCGGGGAGAGGCCGGCCACCGAGGAGCTTGGGACTTAGGGGCCAACAGGCCCTGAGCCGGGTCCCCGCTACCGGTGGTTGTGTGCAGCGCATGAGATGGACTCAGTCCATGAACGAGAACGTCATGCGCGCATACTACGGGTCTACAGAGGGGGGAATTAACCTCACTGCGTACCGTGATAGGATGCTGTCTCTGTTTCAGGATCTGGAACCAGCCGTCAACGTCTCGGCCCAACGACTGTCGGATCAGGTGCGGGTCATTCAACGCAGTCACAGGTTGGATGATGCCACGCTTGATAGGCTGCGCTCAGAAGTACTGAGCAACCTTATCATCATAACTCCGACACAAACCGCGGTGCAAGTGTCAGTTGTCAACGCAACCTTACCGCGGTCGAATCCTGTTGTTGTAGAGGAGGATGATACAGTTGCCTTGGTAAGTAGCCAGTGCAACGACCGATTGAGGAGCGCTCTGGAAGATGCGCTTCGTGAGTATAGGTCCACTCCTACCGAACTTAGGCCCCGATTACCACGTTTACCCATGCATAAGAAAAATAGGGCGTTGGTGTGTGCCTTGGACTCGCAACTCAAGAATGTATTCGAGAGTAGCGAGGACCTCGTTGATACACATTCGATTCTGTTCTGTGGGGCTGTTGCGGCATGTCGAGTAGCTAATGTCAAGTTCCCAAATTGTGACATAGCTATTCGACCAAAACCAGCCGTACCAGCCTGGCAGCGCAGGATCGAGCGACGTATCGACGGGGCCAGGGTACTCATCGGCAAACTATACTGCTTCAGGGAGGGCAATACACGACCACGTGTGATGCGCTTTGTGAGGCGGGCATTCTCGGGGACCGAAATCAGTCCGCAAGAATACATTCAGTCCACGAGTTCTTTCTGGCGCAGCATATGGTCGGTACCCGTTTGTCATACTGAGGCTGACTGGATGCGTGATGTCGAACGAGTGTGTGAACCTATTCCAGAAATGGAGCCAATTTTTATAACACCATTAGATGTAGCCAATGCAGTTCGTCCGTTACCGAACTGGAAGTCACCGGGACCGGACGGACTGCACAACTTCTGGTTCAAGTGGCTTAGTAGTTCGCACACTTGTCTGGCATCCCAATTCCAGTCATCCTTAGAGTCTGGGTCTCTTCCGCAGTTTTTAACAACAGGCGTTACCCACCTGCTCCATAAGTCAGGTAGTCCCGCGGAACCCAAGAATTATAGACCAATCACGTGTTTGTCGACGGTTTATAAACTTCTTACATCCATTTTGAGAGTGAAAATTAATACACATATTGACAAAAACTCTATCATGTCTGCCTCTCAAAATGGATGTAGGAATGGGTCCCGCGGTACTAAGGAGCTACTCCTCATCGACATGGCCATTAGCCAACAGGTCCGTCGATCCCGCAAGGATCTGTCAACATGCTGGATAGATTACAAGAAGGCCTACGACTCGGTGCCACATTCATGGCTCATGAGGGTGCTGGAGTTGTACAAGATCGATGCAACTCTACGCGCCTTCCTTGAGTCATGCATGGGGCAATGGAGGACGGTCCTTCGATATCCAGGATGTCGACAGATCCAGGGGAACGATGAACCTGTATGGATTAAACGGGGAATATTCCAGGGCGACAGTCTGAGTCCACTTTGGTTCTGTTTAGCCCTGAATCCTCTAAGCACATTGCTGGAGAATTCAGGGTTAGGCTACCGGTTGAGGAAAGATGGTCAGGTCATATCTCACTTGCTTTACATGGATGATCTGAAACTCTTTGCCCCCAACAAATTGCAACTGATGGAGCTACTAAAAGTAACTGAAACTTTTAGTAACGCCATCAGGATGGAATTTGGTGTGGACAAATGTGCAGTCATGTATGTAAAGCGAGGGGAGATTATGGGATCCGAGGGACTTCAGCTCTCGGATTCCATACACCTAAGATCCCTTTCCTCATCCGAGAGCTATAAGTATTTGGGTATGTCGGAAGCGTTAGGCATTAACGTAACTGACATGAAGCAATCGTTGAGGGAGCGCTTCTTCGGTCGCCTAAAGAAGGTATTAAATAGCCTTCTTTCAGGTGGGAACAAGGTGCGTGCCTTCAACGGTTGGGTCATGCCGGTTTTAATGTACTCTTTCGGCATACTCAAATGGACTCAGACCGAGCTCGACGCTCTGGATAGAAGAGTCCGTACACTGTTGACCGAAAACCGGATGCATCACCCACGATCATCGGTGATGAGACTGTACATCCCGCGGAAGTGCGGGGGTCGAGGCTTTTTAAATGCGAAGACCCTCCACAACCGTGAGGTGTGCAGCCTCAGAGAATATTTTTTAAAAGTCGAGGTGGGTATGCATCAGGATGTGGTCACAGTGGACAAGGGACTCACCCCGTTGTCCATGGCTAAAGAGAACTGGCGCAAACCTGTGGTACTTACTACTGATGACCGCAAGAAAGAATGGCAGGGCAAGGAGCTTCACGGGCGCTTCTACCGGGCTCTTCATGGGCCCGATGTAGATTTTCTAGCGTCCGTGTCCTGGCTACGTTTTGGCGACCTCTTTGGGGAAACTGAAGGTTTTGTCTGTGCGATTATGGACGAAGTTATGTTGACGAACAACTACCGGAAATATATTATGAAGGACGGGACGGTTGACGTGTGTCGGGCATGCCACCTTCCGGGTGAGTCCATCAGACATATTATTTCTGGTTGTTCTCGTCTAGCTAACGGCGAGTACTTGCACAGACACAATCAAGTAGCCAGGATTATTCACCAGCAACTTGCCTTGAAATATAATCTTGTGGAATCAGAAGTACCGTACTACAAGTATGTGCCCGACCCAGTTCTCGGGAAAGACCATGTCACGTTGTATTGGGATCAGTCTATCATTACTGACAGGACTATTGTCGCCAATAAGCCTGACATAGTGGTGATAGACCGATCAGCGCGCCGCGTAATGATAATCGATGTTACCATTCCGCATGACGAGAACCTCGTGAAAGCTGAGAAAGAGAAACAAATAAAATATCTCGACTTGGCACACGAGGTTCGCGACATGTGGAATATGAACTCGGTTATCATTGTGCCGATTGTCGTGACGGCCAACGGCCTGATAGCCAAGAGCCTCGACGACCATCTCTCGAAGCTCTCATTAGGCGGTTGGATCAAGAGCCTGATTCAGAAGGCAGTACTCCTCGATACGGCTCGCATTGTGAGGAGGTTCCTGTCTCTGCAGCCCTAACCACCGGTGGCTTGGACCCTGCTCCTGACACCGGCGGAACTCTATTTTTTTATATTTTTAAGTGTTTTTTTTTGTATCCTTTTATTTTTAAGAAATACTTAAAAATGTAATAACATAAGAAGATAAATGAATAAACGACATAATAATAATAAACGCGTAACTCAATGTTACGCACTTAAAACATCGTGCTGACGGATGGATTGAATAGCACGGGTGTCTTGAAGGTATTTAAAGTAAAAATCTTACAATAAAAACTTGTTCTGAAAAAAAAACTACTCAAGTTGTACTTTTGACCTCCAACATCTCCGTAACTAGAAGGTTCCCAGGTATGGTGTAGAACAAAAAAATGATCGCAATGATGGGGAGAACAAGTCCCTTTCGGCTTCGTTAAGAGGTGTTTTACACCCTTTATAACATAACATCATATAACATCACGCCTGTAATCCCCAAAGCGTTAGGCAGAAGTGTATCTAATAGTACACCCACATTTCGCCAGTTATGTTTAGGTCCCATGTTATAGAGGACGAACCTATTGCCATCAAACGGGACCAAGCGAAAGGGAGTGTCAGACTTTTACTGACTAAAACCCATCCATGTTCCTTCCTCGCCCTTTATGTTCCGGGGCCGCGGTATCTCTTTCGAACAGGTCCGCAACCCCGGACCGGGCCACCCCTACTCTCTAAAAAATTGGACTCATCATCATCTTTTTTTTTCTGCTCTTATCCCAATTTATTTGTTCGCAGCATGTCTTCCATACTCCTCTATTAATCACTCTGTATCTATAATACCTACTAAATGTAATTGTTTATTGACTTGATTGAATACTTAGCACGACAAAGTTCACAGCTGTAATTACATATCAAAGATGTGTTTACGTTACTAGAGCAGCGCTAGTGAATTTAATAGTACATTATGGTACAAGTGTGTAATGTTGGTGATTACCGCTGAGGCGCCATTGAGACCCGAGCCGTTAGGCGAGGGTCTTAAGAGAGCCGAGGACGGTAATCATCAACACACACGTGTATCATACGACGTTTTTCAACACACTTGAGAATAAAATAATACTAAAAATAACTATAATTTCAACAGTGAAAACGAGTTGTGAATTTTTTTTCGCAATGGCGGGAATAATTCATCAGTTTTCCTATGCGCGCGCATCTAACAATGGCGATCGCCCATAGACTAAAAGAATGAGGTTTCTTTTTTTTTGCTTTTCGCGGATAGCGTTTTAGCCACGTACGAAATGGGGAATTCAAAGTTTTATTATTAAAAAAAAAAGAAAACAAAAGTTGCATTTGAGTGAAAGTTTTATTTATTAAAAACTTATAAGTTGAAATTATCTATGTAGATACGAAGTTGTATGAAATGAGCAAGCAATAGGTACATTAATTTGTTTGTACTATTGAACACGATCTTTTTTGTATCGAAACTTTTTTAAGAACAAAGCAATTCAACCAATAAAAAAAAACCCTATAACTCACTTGTGAATAATAGCAATGAAAAAGTCACAGTTTGATTACAGGTGCCATTATGTGCCTAATTGCGGTGAAATTAGAGCCACTTTATGAGCAAGTGTGTTGAAATAGTAAATTATGGTACAAGTGTGTAATGTTGGTGATTACCGCCGAGGCGCCATTGAGAACCGAGCCGTTAGGCGAGGTTCTTAAGAGAGCCGAGGACGGTAATCATCAACACACACGTGTATCATACGACGTTTTTCAACACACTTGAGAATAAAATAATACTAAAAATAACTATAATTTCAACAGTGAAAACGAGTTGTGAATTTTTTTTCGCAATGGCGGGAATAATTCATCAGTTTTCCTATGCGCGCGCATCTAACAATGGCGATCGCCCATAGACTAAAAGAATGAGGTTTCTTTTTTTTTGCTTTTCGCGGATAGCGTTTTAGCCACGTACGAAATGGGGAATTCAAAGTTTTATTATTAAAAAAAAAAGAAAACAAAAGTTGCATTTGAGTGAAAGTTTTATTTATTAAAAACTTATAAGTTGAAATTATCTATGTAGATACGAAGTTGTATGAAATGAGCAAGCAATAGGTACATTAATTTATTTGTACTATTGAACACGATCTTTTTTGTATCGAAACTTTTTTAAGAACAAAGCAATTCAACCAATAAAATAAAAAAAAAACCCTATAACTCACTTGTGAATAATAGCAATGAAAAAGTCACAGTTTGATTACAGGTGTCATTATGTGCCTAATTGCGGTGAAATTAGAGCCACTTTATGAGCAAGTGTGTTGAAAATTAAACTTACATCATTTTCCCTATAATAGAACAAACAAGAACCTATTTCAAGTTAAAGTTATTTTTCTTAATATAGGAGCTTAAAAAAATGTACATCCCAATACAAAATAAATAATAAAAATCGACTGACTCTTAGCCAAGTCAGAAGCCCAAAAAACTCAGGTGACACCAGGTTAGGCATAGGTACATGAAATATGTAGAAAGAAAGATGGGCTGACGCAATGAGTATGAGGAGTCATATTCTTTTAGGTACTTTTTTTCCTTTATGAATTGTCCAGTCTATTGGTCTGAATCACAACCTTATTTTGTGTGGGGAAATCCTCATGGATACCCTCCGTCTGGGGCAAACGGACGGTTATGTATGACGAAGGTAGGTACTGATCTATGGGTTACTTCACCAAAGGATTTTTTTTTATAGGAATGATTTTGACAAACGTCTCGTAGAAAATACTACTATTCGTAAACCGGCCGGTTCCTATTAACAAGAAACAAGTCGAAAGTCACTGTTCCTACTATTCCATGTGTCGGGGGCCCGAAGAGGTATTGCGCTTATCCTGTTACACCTTGAATATTTTTTGGTCAAAAAGCCTTTAATGTCCCACTTGCACTGGCCAGGCAAATACCTCCACCACTTATGGTATGAAGGGTGTAAAACACTTCTTACGAATCCGAAAGGCCCTTGTTCTCCTCGTTATTGCGATTTTTTTTTATTCTACATCATACCTGGGAACCCTCTAGTTACGCAGATATTGGGGGTCAAAGTTACGACTTTTTCAGATGTTTTTTTTTAATACAAGTTTTTGTTGTAAGATGTTTGCTTTAATCACCTCCACGACCTCTGTACTATTCAATTCATCCATCAGCACAGTGTTTTGAGTGCGTTACATTGAGTTCTACCACAAAACATGATTTTCACCCCAGAAAGAAAAGTCATTTCCCAGCAATATTTTTTGCGTAAATTTACTTAGCTTGATGTACAGAATGCTTTATTTGAGAGCTTTGTGATGAGATTGTTTACATCCTGTATGTAGAATGTAGAGTATGTATTTCACAGTTTATCTACTCAACATGAGATAGTTCGATAGTTTAGCCGGCAATCACGTACAAGCTGACAGTTTCGTGTGAAGAATGGACTTTTCCAAAATTATGGTCTTAAGTATCTGTCTGCATTCAAATTTCCAGCATTACGAGCTCACGGATTAAATAGCCAAAAGCCCAAGTCTAGCTGAATCCATTTTCTTTATTTTCATTATTGGGTTCGATAAAAAAGCAATAATTGAAGTAGGTACCTACTAGGTATTTTTTGGTGGAAGGTAAAACTAAAACAATCAGTTTACCAATAATATTAAATCAATGCATCAACCGTCTCGTTTCAAATTCGACCGTTGAAATAACCGAAATAAAGCGTCTTGCATTGTATGCAACTGCAAGTAGGGCTGACTGCCGCGGCCGGTGCAACGACAGATGTGAGCCAAGGGCCTGAGAAAAGGGCCCTTACAATACTCACCTTGGGGCTAGGGTCGCCAGCAGGCGATGTGAAAGAAATTTCGCAAGGCAAAATCTTATATAGCTCGAGAATTTGGGGCGACGCCGACGTATGAGTCGGTGGGAAAAGCTTTGCATTGAGCTCTCGTGGGGCGATCTTTTCAATGTAATTTCGCTGCTAAATACGATTAATGTGCATGGACTGCCAATATTATTAGTAGGTAGCTTTATAAAGGACAATAAATTATACCTACATGAGACTAATAAAAACGTTTTGTGCGTATAATTGGGTTATTTGGGAGTAACTGAAAAAGAAATGAGATTTGAAAGAAAATATGGTGCCTAATGGTTAGAACTGTTATAATTCATGTCTATATTAAATTTTATTTATTAAACACAGACTAATTATTTACAATATACTCACTAACTCTATACAGAAATAAAAATATGTACAAGTTTCAAAAAGGGTTACAGGGCATCGAAAAATTCGACCACATCGCTGCCAACAGGAAAAGTGCCCAGAAGGCTGGCAGCATTGCCATACTATGTAGATATAAATTTATCTTAATCAACAGTAAGAAGCTCGTAGCTAAATAATAACAGCCGCTCGGGTCGATCTTTAGGTTAAGCAGCACATACTTGTGGATGGGTGACCACTTATTACATACCGAGTTTTGTTCGTCTCGTCCAGCACATTAATCCGTTGGTCCCGGCTAACATTTTGTAGATCTTTGACAGTCGTAACACGTAATCAATCTATCAACGACGATCAACGACAAAATCTGACAACGAGTCTTACCACCAAGAGATATCACAAGTATTACGCAGTACCGAGTGAGTTGTCAAAATCAAAAATCAAAATTTAAATATTTCAAGTAGGTCAGTTACAGGCACTTTTAAATGTAGCTACAGTCCCAGTCACAAGACATAAAAACTGTAAAAGTACTGTAGTTGCCTATCCATACTGTTGTGGAGGTCAGATAGACAGTCGCTCCATGTAAAATACTGATATGCAGTTGCATTCGGTTAGAAGCTAGTGAAGCTAAGCACATGATGATCTCAAGTAAGAAGAGGAAGATATGGAATCTGCACGTCGCATGACACGGCCTGCTAATCTATGTGTTTCCTTACAAAACTGTTACTGGCCAGTTGGCCAGTGATAACCTTCAAAGTTTTAGGACAAATAAAAAAATGGCCAAAGATGCGATAGCCGTTATGGTAAACCAGAAAACTTTTAGAAGGGTTACTCAAATACTCACCTTATTGTGTTTGTTAGGGTGTTAGAACTGGTTAGGAGCGATCCGTTAGAAACGTTAACCCTTCGATCTGTACTCGTTTGGGAATTAGAGCACCCTTACAAATGATAGCCTGTTTTCTTAACTACGACTTAACTTAAGCGCTACCCGTCAATAAAAATAATGAGCATTGATATGGATTTAATCTAAACGCAAGACTCCACATTTTTCTTAGTAATGATAACGTATTTGTACATACATGACGAATACTGTGATTAATTTTTCATTGTAAATTTAAGTTACTAAATGTTCTTCATTTTGCTGCCATTTTATGTAGGGATGGTATCTCCAAAATCCTCGGTACGCCTGGTAAATCAAAGTTGACGAACAAGTAATTTGCCCATTTTTCCGTCCGGCGCATTAGGGGGTCGTTGACCGCGGCCAGCTGCTGCAGGCTTGATCGAGGGTCGCGACCCTTCGCCAAGAAACCAGCCCTTAACTGTACCTCAGCCAAGATGTGATTTTTCAACATAAACGAGATGATTTGAATTTTATATGTTTCAATTTGATGTGGTGATTTTGAAATATGAATTGTGCTTTCGAAACCCCCGTTTGGAGTCTGCTGCATGGCTGGCCAACCTTAAGTACCTATTGCACCAGGATAGCATGAAAAATTAAATTTTTCTTACCTTTTTAGACCTGCAAATTGCAACAAAAATTGTATTTCGCGAGATACCCTGGCGTTTCCCCCTCAAGTACGTTACGAGTTGCGTACCTTACCTAGCAGAACAATGCATAAGTACGGTCGAACAAGCTATTTGGTTTACAGTTTAACCCACAAATTACATTGCAAAGTGTAAACCAAATAGCTTGTTCGACCGTACCTATTAAGTAGGTACGCTACTGTCGTCGGTGAAAAACTGAAGGTATACACACTTCCTTGTATAAATCCCGGCGGAGCGTGCGTCGTTCATACAAACGTAATACCAAAATAATTCGTAAACTAAACATATTCTTAAGGAAGTGTATATTTATTTCGATTGGTTTACATAATATCTAGGTTCCCAAATATATATTTCGAGAGTTTACAATATCTCTAGTTATTTTACAATCTAACGTGTTTAACAATTTTAAGGTGACATAATTATACACTTTCCTTAATATTATAACTATTTTCGTGAGAAATAACGATTGCAACTAGGAGATAGGATCTTTTTCATAAAAATATGAGTTCCGGAATACTGTGTACGTTAATCAGTAGGTAGGTACAGTAGGAGAAACACACTTTTAAAAATTCTTAAGTGGTTACATATTATTGGTCGTGACTGTACTCCCATATCAGAGGAATCAACGGTTCTTTTTTCTGAAAAAGACAATAATAGCGTCTTAAAACTTAGAAATGCCGCCATTTCGGACAGACTTTTCGGCATCAGTTTTCTAAACTGCAATGCAATCATGTGCTCGAAAGACTTCTAAAACTTTTAAATCTCGTATTAAATTAATCTCACCAAAGAAATATCACAAAAAAGACAAACATTCTGTATTTATACTATTCGAAAAAATCAAAGTAAATGCATGAAATAATCGTACAATAATATAAAAACACCCGCTCAGTTCAGGTAAGTTTTGAAGATTGCATCTTGTGCCATTGTCTACGTATTGTGCGAACTACTAAAGGATTAAAATACTACACCCGGCTGATTTTCTAAAGATTTCAAGACTCTTTTTCCTGCAAAAAAAAACATTGTTCTTTTCATTGTTGAATATAGGAAAGAGAATGTTGTAATGAGGTACTTATGTGTCTATTTGTTTATTTCATGCCAGTACTTGAATTTATAAACACGTGTTTTTTTTCTTCATTTTTTCTGTTTTGACTGTCAAACCAGAAGAACCAGTAATCAAACCACTAGTCTGATTACTAGTTCTCTATCGTTTTAATATTTTATAAGCTTTTATTGTTTCGGTATTTTGCAGGTAGTTTTTACAGCTCAATTCAAGCTGTGAAAGCTAAGATACATCCGCTCTTTTAGAACTATAATTTGTCGAAAATAATACCTGGCTGAGATACATTTAAACTATTGAATATCGAGATCCGCTATTAAATCTCCTCCAAACAACAGTCACGCAAGTCTTCAAAAACGAAACAGGAAACCAGAACCGGATACTATTTGCAATATTCAAAAATCGATTCTTCATACATCTCTTGGAGCGTCCGTTTTTATCTTTAAACATCGAACGACATCCAAAGAAGTGTGTAACAGGCGCAAAAAAAAGCAGTACTCTACGGACAAAAGGCCCGTCTCACATCTGCTATCCGGCGTATTATGAGCAGATGGTCTGAAAGGGCCTTACGCTAAAAAAATCACTACCTGCTTATATTCATTGTTGTCTCGCAGTGTACTTATTCTTGAACTTGAGACGTACAGACAGAGGGTGCCTAACTTAACGAGAGCAATAAGGACAGTTCTCACGATTCAACTGGGATGGAATTGTACAACGTTGATTCTTTATAAAGAAAATAATTTTATTGGTGTTTAGCAACTTTTTAGTTTAGGAATTAAATACAGCTACTTATTTTAAATATTGAACTTCACAAGCCGAACAAGACCACCCAGGGAGAGCTGTCAGAAATCATAGCATCAAAGAAATTAGTATTTGTAGTAGTTTAAAGTTTATTTGGGAGAATATTAAGGGGCCGGCGGAGCATGCGTTTTTCATACAAACGTAATACCAAAATAATATGAAAATCAAACATATTCTTAAGGTATTGTGTGTTTATTTCGATTGAATTACACAATTTCTAGGTTCCCAAATATATATTTTGAATGGACACTGATTTAAACAAGAGTTATGGGAAAAAGAAAATCTCTATAGGAATTTGAAATTCCTCATATCTCGTCTTTATATCATTATCCTTCCAAAATATGCATTTAGGAACATAGATATTCTGTAACTTTATCGAAATAAATATACACAATCTTAAGAATATGTTTTATTTACAAATGATTTTGGTATTACCTTTGTATGAAATTCGCATGCTCCGCAGGCCTCTTAAGATAAAAAGAAGCTCGTGGCTCGGGTCGATCTTTAGGTTAATCCGCGCTTACTAGTTGGTGGTTTTGTGGATGGATGACCTCCGAGTTTCCTCTGTGCCTCGGTTAAAGCAGATTAAGCTGTTGGTCTTGGCTGTCATTTGTAGATCTTTGACAGTCGTTACAGGTATTCAGTGGTCCAAAAAGTGTGACAACCAGTCTTACGAATTGGTATCGGATTACCCAGTACTAACGGGGTTGTGGAGGTCAGATAGTTGGTCCTTGTGAAATACTGGTATTCAGCTGCACCTGGTTAGACTGGAAACCAACCTCAACATAGTTGGGAAAAGGCTAAACATATGATGAATGAATGATAGTCATTATTGATTATATTCATCTCCCATCTCCCAAAGAATCGAAAGATCCTAAACAAAAATATTTAACGCTGATATCATGGTCACCCGCGTCCCGCCACCGTTTAAGTGAATGCATGTATTGAAGAGAAATCCACGGCTCCATACAGCTTGGGCCCACATTATAATGTAAATATACACAAAAAGAATAGATCTATGTGAAGAAACATCGGCTATATGTATAAGCAAGGGTTCCATGAGAAAATGTAGACGTGTGAATTTGATGCGAATGTGGCCAATGCATTTGTCTTGTTGCGTCTCAAATCAATCAAATATGTTATTGAAATTGAGATTATCAATACGTCCTCCTAGAATTTCGTCAATATTATGTAGTTAGCATTCTAGAGACTAGCTAAGTAGTATGTTAGCATAATCAGCCCAATTCCCACTGCTGGGACGCATGGCCACCTCTCCATGAGATTCATCCATGAGGTCTACAGTCCACCACGCGGGCCCAGTGCGGGTTGGTAGATGTCACATGTTATGCATTTATTCGAATTTATGGTTCTAGGAAATACCGGTTTCCTCACGATGTTTTCCTATAAGTACAGTTTTGGGAGCAGAAAAAATTATATGAACATGATGTTTTATCTTCTTCTAACTTATTTGATTTTGCAATTGACTTCCAAATGTGAATACCAGAATTAACGGCCATGCATCAACTGTGCAAGGTAAGTTTTTAGATAAACCACAATAAATTAATTATCCTATTTGTTAACCAACGGCGTAACCAGGTTACTTAACGTACTGTTTGAACTGCTTACCATAACTTTTAATAAGACTGTGTTATATCGTAGAAAATAGGGGAAAAAGTTTTCCGGAAATTTCCAGTAGGTAGGCACTTTTTACCAAACCCGCGCATTTTTCCAACAAAGTTATCCCGTGCATGACAGCAAAACATATCTTTATTGGTTTTTAAACATCCTTTAACCGTTACAAAAAAAGCCAGTACACCAACAATCAAGGGAATTACACAAAAATAACACGAAAGGCTTATTATAGAATGAACTTTCGAATATCGACAACCACCCTTTATTTCGAGGCCCGGGCAATAACCCCGGTCGACCCAGTTTCAGTACGATGTGTCTTCGAGTCTTTGGATCGCACCTATTACTAAAGCCACAGGGATCAATTTCGCATGTCACGCGAGGGAGGTATTAGGAGGTCATAGCATTTAGAGGGTAGGTAGTCAGCTATTTTCTGGTTCAAAATGAACGAATACATTTAAAACCGGTATTCATGTGGTGCTTCTATCTTCTATTACAAAATCAAATTCCTGAGAAAAGTTACGTCATTTTTAAATTAGGTTAAGTAGAATAAATAGGTACTTATTTGGTAAGTGATAATAGGTAAAATTGAGCAAAACTTATCTTATAATAGGGCGAGCCTATTGCCAGCAACCGGGACAAATTCAGACTCCGTGCCGTGACTGCTACTGAGAAATTCCTGACGGAAAACCCCAGATGACACTTTACCCGACGCGGGTATAGTACTAGGACCTCATGCTTAGCAGTCGCACTTACAGAACTCGACCATCGAGGCAGAAACCAATACAGGCTATGAAACCTTGGACCATGATAGGTACTAGACGGAGCGCGCCAAAAATAGTTGTTGGGCAGACGGCTCGTCTAGAGCTTCGAACTTCAGCTGAGATCAGACGCTTTACTTGAGTGAACGTTTCACTCGGGAGGGACTGTTCAGTTGTGTCAGTTGTGTTTCAATCCATGTTCATACGACACCCACAATTATATACAGGGTGTAAACCACCTCATCACGAAGCCGTCAACCAAGCATTCTGTACATCAAACTAAGTAACTTTACGCAAAAATTATTGCTGGGAAACAAATTTTTTTTTGGGTTGCGTTTTGTGGTATAACTCAATGTAACGCACTCAAAACATTGTGCTGATGGGTGGATTGAATAGTACGAGGTTCGTGGAGGTATTTAAAGTACAAATCTTACAATAAAAACAATTATTTAAAAAAAAAAACTTGTCAAAAAGTAGTAACTTTGACCCCCAATATCTAGCAGTTCTGTAACTAGACGGTGTAGTGTTTCTGTAACTAGAAGGTCCCCAGGTATGGTGTAGAACAAAAATTAATAATCGGAATGACGAGGAGAACAAATGCCTTTTGGTTTCGTTAAGAGGTGTTTAACACCCTTTATATGAATGTATGGTCAGTCAGTAATTAGTTTACGTATAGCAAAAGTAACTTTGTATTTCTATATTGATTACCGTTAGAACATAGTATTTTGGAAGAATTACAAAATGGGTCTTTTCTTAACGTGGAAACTATTAGTTCAAGAGAAAACCGCTTTTGAATGTAGTGCTCGTGGCTGCTCGTGAATGAGCAGATCATCAGCAGATATCTGCTCCTTTTATTTCGTATTTCGATCATTCGATAAAAAAAGATGTCGATTGTCGATATTCAACATAGTTGGCTCAATCCACTAATGAAATCATTTTAATTTATTTGTGTTGAGACGTTTCACTTCGAGTGAACTCAAAGTACGTCGCGACTAACAAACGAAAACTGAAGCGTCTGATATGAGTTTTGTGTTTCGCGTCTGTGTCTACGTATCCACCTTGTTACTAACTGGATCAGTTGCTGGCTGAGATTGTTATCGATTGGTCAGGCGAAGAATGTGGTAGAATATTTATGAGTAGCTTACACGTTACTCATTGGAATCTATTTAACTTTGGGGTAAGAAATAGCCTTTAGTAAAAAGCACGTGCGTTCACTGATTGGACAGGTCTACTCAGATCTCTGTGACACTTTTCTCAGAAGAAATAAAGAAGAGTGCATACAAAATGACGAAAAATTAAATAAACAATAACCATACAACAGCAGACAGACAGACTCAGACCAGACTGCATCTACAATAGGCTTGTGTCCTAAAAAAATCTAATTAGTCAGTTAGATTATAAAAAAATATTTGACCCGTATTTTTTCTTTTGTTACATAAACCAAAATTGACGAAGATACGACGCTTTTAAAATTCGCAATACGTCACGCCGTGCTATAGTTTTTAGTGCGTTGTGACGTCACGAGCCCCCACTCCCGAGTTTTGATGCGTTTTATCTTTGTCAGTACTCAGTGATTTACAAAAACAAAAAATACGTGTCCATTATTTTCTAATACTCTAACTGACGGACTAATTAGTTTTGCAATTTATTGATGGTGGAAACTAGCCTATTCTACATGATCCTATTTTGCCTATCTGGTTTCCCACTGTTGGGTAAGGACCTTCCCTATCTCCTACCAAACCTCGCTACCGCATGCGATCTCTGGCTACTTGACCTGCAAACAAGAAAAGACCATCTTCGCCGCGAAGTCCGTGCGACAAGTAGATGTTTAAAAGTACGTGAGTCAAATATTTGACAACTCAGGAATAATCTTTTCATTTCACAACTCGCCTACGGGTGAAAGCGTGAGGGTAAAATTTAAATTTTCTTACGGTTTTTTCAATTTGCAGGCTAGTGCTAGGTCGTATGACTTGTATGTTGATTAAAATACGTACCTACGTGTGTGTACGTTACAGAATTATTATCATCAAAACCATCAAAACTACCCTCCAAGAACACAAAGGTCGAGGAACGATTTTGACCTTGAAAAAGTCGTTCCCTGGGGCATCACCCTTAAACTATTAAATCTGGACTCCATTCCAGCACACTAGGTAGTACGAAGGCCGGAGGTCGTAGCTCCGACGTAGACTCGTAGACTCGCACTTCGTTTCGTAGTAATAGTCGGTGACGTCATCCAATAACCGTCACGCCGGTAAATCCGTCCCCGATAGGGTTACCGTTTGGTTTGAAAAGTCCTGACAAAAAGCCGAACTTTTAGATGAAAATCGGGATAGATGTTTTTTAGGGTTCCGTAGCCAAATGGCAAAAAACGGAACCCTTATAGTTTCGCCATGTCTGTCTGTCTGTCTGTCCGCGGATAATCTCAGTGACCGTTAGCACCAGAAAGCTGAAATTTGGTACCAATATGTATATCAATCATGCCGACAAAGTGCAAAAATAAAAATTTAAAAAAACATTTTTATTAGGGTACCTCCCCCAGACGTAAAGTGGGGAGCGATTTTTTTTTTAATTTTGACCCTGACGTGTGATATATTGTTGGATAGGTATTTAAAAATGAATAGGGGTTTTCTAAAATCATTTTTTGATAATATTAATATTTTAGGAAATAATCGCTCCGAAAGTCAAAAACAATGTGTCCCCCCCCCTCTAACTTTTGAACCATAAGTTTAAAAAATATGAAAAAAATCACAGAAGTAGACCTTTATATGAACTTTCTAGGAAAATTATTTTCAACTTGATGAGTTGAATAGTTTTTGAGTTATATAGCACTTTTTCAAAAAAACGCAAATGATAACTTTGTTTTTCATACAAATACTATGAAAAACAAAGTTATTTTTGCTGACGAAAAATGTTGGTATTTTTAATGGTCTGGGAAGCTACGGAACCCTACAGTGAGCGTGGCCCGACACGCTCTTGGCCGGTTTTTTTCTTCGAGGTGCGGTCAAACCTAACAGACTGGATATAACGTACTAAACAGAAGTCATCATCATCGTTCTCTGGCCTTTTTAGGGTTCCGTAGCCAAATGGCAAAAACGGAACCCTTATAGATTCGTCATGTCTGTCTGTCTGTCGGTCTGTTTGTCTGACCGTCCGTATGGCACAGCCACTTTTTTCCGAAACTATAAGAACTATGCTGTTGAAACTTTGTAAGTAGATGTATTCTGTGAACCGCATTAAGATTTTCACACAAAAATAGAAAAAAAAACAATAAATTTTGGGGGTTCTCCATACTTAGAACTGAAAGTCAAAAATTTTTTTTTCGTCAAACTCATAGTTGTGACCCTATCTATGGATAGGTCTTCAAAAATGATATTGAGGTTTCCAACATCATTTTTTTCTAAACTGAATAGTTTGCGCAAGAGACACTTCCAAAGTGCTAAAATATGTGTCCCCCCCCCCGTAACTTCTAAAATAAGAGAATGTTAAAACTAAAAAAAATATATGATGTACATTACCATGTAAACTTCCACCGAAAATTGGTTTGAACGAGATCTAGTAAGTGGTATTTTTTTTAATACGTCTTAAATCGAAAACAGAAATTTACCTTTCATTCAATCTGCTACGGAACCCTTCATGGGCGAGTCCAACTCGCACCTGGCCCGTTTTTTTTTTTCAATTTATTAGGGTTCTTCTTCCATACATCTCTATTACTCGTCATCTCATCAGACACCTACTTTCTACCCATATCATACTTCACACAGTCCATCCATCGTTTCTTTGGTCTTCCTCTACTCTAACTACTAACACTCTACTTGAAATAGCAGTCAAGTTCCAGTGTCAGCGTCCGGTCGTTCTCACCATAACTACTCAAAGAATAGCCCCGAGTTTAAAAGTCCGGACAAAGGACAAGGCCATGTCAAAGTCCGGACGAGGTGGCAACAAACGGACTTGCCAAGAAAAACTGAAAGCATGGTAACCCTCTTCTCAGAGTAATGGACACCGCGGACTTAATCCATTCATTGACTGTGCAATGGATTTTGTGGACACACATGGATGAAATAGACAAGAAAGATACGGAATTCCGCAATCGTATGAACTAATGAATGGATCACGTTAGTAATATGGACAGTGGATATGAATGTCTACTCCGATATGTGACTATTTGACAAATCCCCATTTCCATGGACACTAGGCGATGACTGACGATGGCTTAATGTTACTCACTGATGAAATTTGAACTCTAACTTGGTGCTTTTAGTTAAGATATTGTCTTGTGCTTGTGAAAACGGACAATGTTTTATGTTTTATTAAACCTAGATACCTTTCTACACGTGCGCAAAAATCTCACGTCAAACCCATACGTAGTGGTGGTACTTTTATACAATCCACTCAGCTTGGCTTACCCTATAACCCACTATACTTCATGATAGTTTTTTTCTGAACAGTCTCTTGCTTGCTCGGGGCTTGGCATATTGTATAGGCACGCCTGCACTACCTATATCAAATTCTCAAACAATATCTAATAATACTAAACTAATTGCCAATGTTCACAAAAACCGCGTGGATGTCCCTCCTTGACCCCTCTTCCGTCACTCCTCACTCACTCTAGGTCATAGCACCGGAAATAACTAAAAAACCTCAAACTTTTTGTTCACAACTGCCGTAACTATGGAGAGAGACTTTGTTATGTAACAAATACTAACTTTTACCCTACTAGGCCTTGTTGCTATCGGGTATTGAAAACAGGGGCAAAGGGTGAAAGTTTTCTTAAGGAAAGTAAACATAGGTTAAATGTGTCTAAAGTTCAAAGACCTACAAAGAAAATAACAGATAAAGTTTCAATTAGAAAAATCTGTTTTTCATCCCCCCATCTCGGAAAGAGTATTTTTGCTCTTGGATATCTGAGTGCAAAAGCCGTTTTTATCGTCTTGAGGGTAAAGTAAATTTGAATTTAGAACATCGTGTGCACTAAGCATGTGAATTCAAAACATCATTAAACCTATTTACTTCTACCTAGTGAATTCAAAACATCATTAAACCTATTTACTTCTACCTATATGGTGCCGAATTTATCATGTTTTTTTTTAATTTGTTAAGAACTCAGACTCGGAACATTCTTGGTGTACTTTTTTAATATGTTTTCTTTTCACGTCATATTGTTAACACCTTTGGTTAAAAACAAGGAATCCAACTTGAAAACAAGTGAAAAACCTAAAATGACCACTCATCTAGCGACGAGGAAGTTTATTTGACGCCAACAGAATTAACTGAATTTGTTAATAATGCGCAATTTTTTTTTTGTGTTTTAATTTCCTCGCTGAGGTGGGATGAAAAGTTACGTGTTGCACTCGAGTGCAAAGATTTTTCACCTCGTGCTCTTTTGATTCCCTCGCTAACGCTCAAGATTCTAAGTTTTGAATCACTCGCTTCGCTGGTGACTCAATTTTAGAATCTATCGCTTGCTCGGTCATCAAAATTGAGCACGCGGTTAAAAAACAACTTTGCACTCTTGTATAACAAATAACTATTATTGTGTATACATATATATGGCACTTCACAGGCCATATTAAAACACGATAAAACAAAATAGTAACAGTAGGTATTATAAAATTTCAATCAAAAGTAAAACAGCTCGGCAATTTGCAAAAAAAAAAGAAATTTAGCTACTAGTGTGAAAGCTAATTAAGTAAATAATTAATTGTCATTATCACACATAAACGTTTCTAGTACCTACTTACCAGGTAATCATAAAACAGAAGATCCAAATTCGAAATTCGTATAGTTTACGATGACGTATGTCTATGTAATACCGGAAACGGTCATGAAGTGAGCCGGTAAGGTCAGATGGCGCATGATGACCAGGAGACCACGTTCTTCGAAATACAAGTCCCGCCACTGATAACCATTTCTCACTGACTGATAAGGGAACGTTACTTTGATGTCGCTGAATGCCGATTACTGATTGTAGGTACTCGCTATAATCAGCAAAACAAAGGATGTTGCTTATTAATTATGTCAAAAGCTTTGTTTTCTTATTAAAAAGTTTAGGTACGCGGCATCCGTATTCAGACTTATTAAGAATTTAGATAGATTTCGCATTACTCGGGCAAAACATTTTTATCTTAAAATGTTTTGTTAAAAAAAACCTATCCAATGTCGTTCCACAAACCAAATGAATGGATATCTTCTTATAAACATAAAACAATAAATAAAAAACATAGACCATTAACGATACTTTTGATTTCGAAGAAATTGGGAAGTTTCAAAAATCCTAATAAGACATTCTACATCATACTGAAGACGTATAAAGCATCATATCCTCTCGATTTTCATAATGCATGACCACAATCATGAACACTGTAAGCTTTAATTTCTTAAAAACATACATGACTATTTACAGTCATTGTACAATAGTACAGTAGTGGTAGGTACTTGTTTGTATTGGTCTTGTAACAAAAACGGAAATGAAGTAAATAAATCATCTATTCAGTAATACACACACAAATTACACACTCATACAAACAAATCATCATTCATCATTAATATCCATGTACCTGATGTACCTATTTCGATCTCAGTATCCAACTTTCGATGCAGACAATTCAAAAATGCATCGCACTCCACATCAGCTCATCCTATATCCAGTATACCTGAGTGGAGTGATATTGATTCGTGTATTTATTGGCCATAGAACGTATTGCGTCGTCTGCCAAACGAGCTGCAGACATTATCGCGCTGAGCAGATCGAGACCGAGGCAGCCAGAGTTGTAATACCTAGTCGTGACTAGTGATTCCGGTAGCGATGCCGTATTGAACTTTTAGATTGTCGGCTAATTATGTATAGTGATGTTTTTTAGTAGGTTCAAAATATTGTGCCTAAAGTGTAACACAAATGTAAGTCCAAAGTGTACATTACTAACTGTTATAAAACCCATCTTCCACATAAATCAAGGTATTTTTTATATCCGTTATCAGCGGCGGCGTCCAACTACAACATAAAACGTGATCTCGAAATAATTAGCCGAGAGCGCGGCAAGGTGTTAAAGCACGGACAGAGCGTAGTGTAGGTACCGCCATCGCCAGGGCGGGCGGAAGCTGCGACGCATCCCGCCCTGGCTGCAGTGGGCCCGCACCCGGCGCCCCCACCCCGCGCGCCACCAGCCCCCAGACCGTCCCCTCGCCTGCCCGCGCACCCCGCGCCCGCACCCCGCGCCCCGCGCCGCCACCCGCGCCGGCGCGCTGGGCGCGTGCGCTCGCCGGCCGGCACATCAGTTCGGGACCGCGCGGCGTGTTAGGTAGACGTGCGACTCTCATGACAAATCGCGGCGTTTGAAACGATCGAACGCACCCCAATTTTTATCATACCAGTGACAGAGAGGGCAACCTCTCAGTAAATCATAAAAAATAGCTTCTCAAGTGGAAATGCCGTCAAGCTTGTTCGGGGATCTCGGAGGCGGCGGGGGCCTGGTGGAGGACCAGCGCGCGTTCCAGTTGGCGCTGGAGCTGAGCATGCTGAGCCTGGGCGAGTCGCTGCCGACGCCGGGCTCGCTGGGCAGCCCCCTGGGGTTCGCGCCGCCGCCCGAGGACCGCGCCAAGAAGTCGCAGAACATGACGGAGTGCGTGCCGGTGCCATCGTCGGAGCACGTCGCGGAGATCGTCGGCCGCCAAGGTACTGCACGAACTGCTTCTAGTGCTCGCCTGCTAGTTGTCACTTGTCACGCCGCCGATCAGCTGTGGAGGTTACCCGGTGTCACGCCGCCGCCGCGCGCCGGACGGGGTTGGACCGCGCCACCCTTATGTAAGGGCGCACGTGCCGCCGGCCGCTTTTAGGTTATGTTCGATCACAACCAACACCCAGTGACAGGATCCGTGCGAACTGGACGACCGTCGACCGGCGAAAAATTTGCATTGTTTTTGTTTGTTTACCCTCGTAATATTTGTTGTTACGCTTATCCAATGGCCGTCAGTCGTAGTGTTGTGTAGATAGTTGCGTAAAAACGTCGTTGTAGCCGTAGTACCTACCTACATAGGTGCGTACTCGTAGCAGACGGAATCCTCGCAGACACCGAAAGCTCAGCTGCGGGGTGACGGACTACGTTCGACGTCTGATCATCTGTTCGTGATTATGGAGTGCTGGTATAGATTGCGTGCTTACCGTTAATTACCTATAACATGCGTAGATATTTTGTAGATTACCTCTATGCTTTCATTTTCTGTTTAAATATTATGGTATGTAGTTTGTTACTCTGACAAATAATCCGCGTAGGTACTTAGGTAGGTAGTTTCAAAAAATTACTAACACGGAACTTTCAACGTCCAGTTATTTATTGTTACCAATTAATTTACCCTCTTTGAAAATAATTAAATTGCATCATAATAATTGTAAACTGACGGCAAATTGTCATATCTTACACCATCCATCTAAGCTCGATCTAATTTCTCGGTATCAGTCAAACCAAATTGGGTTTCTAAGTTGAAAAAACATTTCGTTGGTTCTAATTAAAAGGTACAATTCGGCAAAAAACGATACCCAAGGGTTGGTTTTCTTTTTTGTAAGGGATGAGCAAAAAGTACCGACAAAGGAAGTCGGCAGTCCTTATCTGGCACTAATTTTTCAAATTTACCCGCTCTCTGCGTAAGAAATCAATTATATATTCCTTAGCAGATCGCGTTGTAATGATACAGGTAGGTTAGTGGTCAAAAAGTTTCAAGAAACTGTTGGAATTCGCCTCACCCTCAGTTTTTTTTGTAGTTGTTTGCACCGAACTACCCCACTGTGTAGGGAGAAATCAATGTGTAGGTACTTTAGCGTAGTCCGTAGTTTCTTCACAGGTAAAAAATAACATAGTATTGTTGTTGGTATTTACATTGTGTACCTATTTAAGCATTACCATATTGTATGAAGTTTTTGGAGCTTAATAATGAATTCGTGTAAGTAGGTATTTTCTATGGTCAAAATTTATGGTCGGCATTTAAATATGTTCTAAAATCTAAATTAATGGCCGCACATCAAAACTTTTCCTCTTAAATACGCATAAATGACAAATTAACTCGTTCTTACCTTTTGACTATTAAAAATTAACATTCACGCTGCTCGCTAAAATATTGTCGCTATATCGGTAACAGTCGTTAATTAATATTTATGATGAAATAAGAATCCCGGGGTCGACTTCCGTTAATCACGTAGGTACCTACTCGGACAACATAACCTACGACAAGTTGATAATAGTAGCTCGGAGCCGATAGCCGTCATACCTACGTGGCATCTGGCGAAACTTTCCTTCGTTTGTTTATTAAAATTCTTACGACCAAAGCACGTACAAGTTACAATAAAAGATTTATTATCTGCCCTTACTGGAGAATTTATATATACTAGAGTCTAAAACGTGCAAATTAACATAATCCTAATTCATCACATTAATCTTCATAATCAAAAGGCCACGAAAATAAAACAACACTCCAAGGTTCATTCAGATTCTGTCATATGCATACCTAGCTAAGTAAACAAGACGATTCAATTAGCCACAAAACTCTTTAAAATAATTACTTAAAAGAATATTTACACTTTCCGAAATTGAGTGATCATAATTGAAAATATTAACATTTTCTTTGAGAATTGAGACACATGATATTTTATACGAATTCACCTTTTGCGAGGTACAGGTCGTTAATTGTCGCTCGATCGCTACACATAATTATTAAACTTGCTTTTTTTAAGGCAAACATAATTATTATGATCCTGTTTGCATTTATGTGGTCCTGGTACCTCTGGGCTTTTAATTGTTATTTATCTTCACACTGACGCGGCTGGCTGGGTACACAACGACACATAATTTCTTCACATTCTTGAAAAGCGTTTCGCTTGATCGTTTATTTAACTTTCGCATTTTGGAACTGATCAAGGTATTAAGGAGACGAGGGTCGTCGGTTTTTCCGCGTATTTTATAGTTACCTAGATCTTCATTATAATTTTATTACCGTCATAATTATTTACAAGTTTAGTCTCATATTCATTCCTCCAGAATAATAACAATCTTAGCAGGAGACTAAACCCGCCCCTTGTTCATGGCATAGGTACATTTTAATTGTTAAGACCTATTCCATTAGTCAAATCACTGAAAAGCCTGAATGATCAGTTTCAGTTGTTCAAGTCTACTGCAAACACTGGATCAATTTATAAAAATACACTTATAAAATAAGATATTATTAATCTATTGAAGTAGGTTCGAAACTATTTATTTGTTCAGGCCCTAAATCTAAAAGGTCTTTTTTTAATTCATTCACTAGGGACTTAATTTCTAAAAATGAATCTTAAATCATGCCCTACAGCGTATACATCAAAAGATAAACACAAAAGTTAAAAAACATAATAATATCGCATTATACAAAAACTGGTACCTATTTCGATCCGACCCGTTTAATAGTGGCCGTTTCGCTCGGAAAGCTTTCCCATAGCTGTAGAACGAAACAATAATACCTGTGCTATAGGTAGGCTGTGTGTGTAGAGGTCCCTTGCATTTCCAGACTAAGGAACTTGTAAAACGAGAGCAAAAAACGCAGCTGCTTCACTTACAACTCTGTCTAACTACGCGCGTCCTTTATAACATATGTATGTAAGTACAAGTTGGAGAATTTCGCACGGTTTATATTCACCTTGCTGCCTGGCTCCCTTTTGTTGTTGCTTTGGGATTCGGGTTGTCATTAATAGGTGAGACACTTGCGCTTTTTAAAAAAAAAAAACTACAACTTAAGTTAACATGTCCTTTTAAAATTAAGAGAATTAACATCAGAACTTTGTCTAAAGTATCTTTAACACTCACGGGACACAGTGTTGTAATTAGGAGGACCGTAAACTTAAAGGCGATAAGGTGGGCCGTGGGTTTCAAAACAGTTGTTATATTTAGGGCGTTACGTTCCGTTTCCTCTGGTATATTCTGATCGGTTCACGATAAAATGTAAATAAAAGCGTCTTTTAGTCTTTGCAGTAGCTTTTGAAACACGTTTAGGATTCAATTTAAAAGTTTATAATAACATGTCAAAAATCTTAATGTGGATTATAAAAAGGTTTTATTTTACTTTGATCTTAATGATTGTTTTTACCTGCAAATTGTAACAATATCGTGTGATGTTTTACATCTAACTTCAATCATTAAAAAATATCTTATCATAATACCGATTAGCTTGTTTTCGACAAGGGCTGAAAATGAAAGCTTTCGCGGAAACTTATCTTAATCTCTTAATTCTACTATAATAAACATCTTTTTTGTAGGATTACCAACAAAAAAAGCCATTCCTAAAATTAGTTCGTTACTTTGAATTCGTATTTAATATACTCGTAGCTGTAAAAAAATCAGAACAAATACAAAAAAAAACTGTGTATAAAAAAATCTTGGAAGATGATTTTATACGTACATATTTTTCTTTAAAACCTCATGGCACAATAGTCTGTAATTCAATATCAACCAAACCATTCGACTTGCAAAATCATTCCGCGTGGAAGACTTTTACGAAGATGTTCTTTATAAAGCACACAACTTTAGAATCCTTTTTTTAACTTACCTGTACTTTGTGTGCCAGTTGTTTTTTTTTACTTATTATTTCTGTCTTTATTAGAGGTCCTTCTTGGGTTCGGTTCCATTTCCAAGTCTCCTGTGGTTCTAAACTCAAAAGTCTTAGGCAATCTTTAGCGCTTTGTCTATGATCTTGTTTTTTTATTTTCTTTCTAGTTACTAATTTGAATTCGAACTTAGAACGTGGATTCTAGATTCGCAACCTCTTCGGTCCTCCTTTATCGTCAAGATTTAGACTTTGAACAACATATTATTAAATCGTGGTTAGCCTTCACAAGTATGAGGCATCACATGGCAAATTAATATAATATGTATAGTAGAACAAAAGAAGGTAAAAATAGAATTCCATGGATCCCGGCTATATACTATTGTCTATTGTAAATTCGTGTCAAAACCTAATACATACGACCTTATAACAACGCACTTTTCATACGGTGTGAATATTAAATAAGTCTATCCTTTGATCGGGAACTTTTTATAACAAATTGAACCTTAAGCACATCGTAATAAAATGTCAAAGCATGAGACATCTTTGTTTGTACCAATGACATCTGTTCAAGACAACGCAATATACCAAAAGGAGGTTGTTTAAAATTCTCGCGTTTACGCACGGTCGGCGTGACGTCACGTCCGGTTGTCGACTCGTGTCGGGCCCGCGTGGACTATCGATACGATTGTCGATGATTGTCTCGATGTCGATGTCGATCGGACCTCCTGTCGGCGCGTTTGTTGTTTTGATTTGTAGTGGCGCGCCGAACAATGTTTTTGCATCTGTGAATCGTAAGGTGAATTACTGTCCAACTGTCAGTGCGGTATTTACACGAACGATACTTTATGATAGTGCATTGTATTTTTAATGCTTTATGTTAATCATTTTCCGTCTGGTATTTGTACAAGACCCTATCTTCTGTGTTATGATGATAAAACTCAGCCCATCTCTTAATTTTATTGACCTCGTAGTATTCAGTATTCGTTGTCTCGGCATGTGAACAATGCTCGTAACGCTTACTTCCAATGTTTCGGTGAGTAATTCATCCCTGTCCGTCACAAGCCGGTTTTAGATGACGACTCGCTACAACCGGTTCTACATCAATGACTGCTTACCCCTCTCCCGGTCTGTTTACTCCTCGATATACCTACTTACGACTTTTTTCCCAACAATAACTCTCGATTTTGACGTTACTAGGCCGTTTCGTCTTGCTTAGTAACCGCGTTTTGATTAGATCAAGTTCAAGTGAAGCTCCTTTGATCAAAAATTAAGGGGTAAATTAATAACGATACCGAGAGAATAACCTAAAATAATATTTAGCTAACTTACTACTCGCAAATACAATACCTTATTGAAAATAGATGCAAATTGTACCTATTTAACTTAAGTAATCGATGTAATTTTCGAACAGAAACGAAAGAGAAAACAATCTCGTAAAGCACACGTGCGAGAGGAATGTACTAAGATTGCAACACGGGCTAGGCAGTGAACGCCAATCGGCAAGATTCGCAATGTGGCTCGGCGTGCGTTCCGGTCGACGCCACCGCAGTCAGGGTCAAGGCTTCGGCTCCTGCACACTGCTGCCCGCCTGGTGGACGCGAGCCGCACTGCTGTCTTTTACTATCGCTACGCCAAGCGGAAATGGGATGCTAAAAGCGAAACTGATAGGCACCACTTAAATTAAGCGTTTCCCACGACGCGACGTTGTATTGAACGAATTACGCTCATAATGTTAGAAATTATGTCGTCCACCGCAACAGCACTTGACTGCAAGAAAATTTCTTTCGATTGATAAGTGATAAACTGATAACTTAATGGTAAATGCCCTCAGGCAATAATAATAGACGAACCCGTAATTAATGTTATTGATATTTTTTTATATATATTCGATAGTAATAAATGTCAGCTTCGACTTTAAAAAACCTGAACGGTCGCTAAATTGGTTGTTATCGAGCTGACTGATATTACTTTAACAAGATTACACAAATCCCTCTGTACAATGTCCCAAAAATATCTCGTAGAAAATAAAACTAGGGTTTCCAGAGTAAGACAAAACTTTAATATATAAGCGCGGAGGTCGTTCATTGCGTGAAAATCTTAACATCGCGATCTAGAAAATGACGTCACTGCATATCGCCATCTGTTATGCAAAAGCGATACTAAACGAATGACAAGGTGTCGGTTTTGACATAGACAGATTAGACATTCCGCCCACCATGGACGGCACTGTCCATCAACTCTAAGATGACAGTATAAAACTTAAATTAATTATTGGTTGTTTGCTATTCACTATAAGTAACCTAAACCTAGTGCCTTATGTCTACAATACAAGTGCATGCGTTATTTAGATAAAAATAAAAATTAAACAACAGTAAACCACATTAAAAACACAGGTTCGTAAACAAAGTTAAACAATGACAAAACACAGAAAAAAATACAAGTTTATTCAAACAACCAAACTAAAACTACCTCTACAAGAATTTCATCAATAAGATGATAAAAAATAACTAAGTGTCCACAGGTAAAAAAATTAGTTTGGACACAGGCCTTTTAATCTCACTATTTTTACACCGTATGGTTACAACGCGCGTAATATTGTCCAAACCTGGATGCTTATTTGTAATGACTCCGTATAGCCATCTAGCGGGTGGAAGACCATCCTCCTTCACCAGAACCATGTCTCCAATCTCAGGTTCAGGCTTAGTATCTGTCCATTTATATCGATGCTGTAATTGAGTTAAGTACTCTGATGACCACCTACGCCAGAAATTCTGAAGCATTTTTTGTGTGAGATGCCAGCGCTTCAGATTGCTAATGGATGAATTTTCATAATTGGCATCCGGTACAGTTATCAAAGGTTCACCTACGAGGAAGTGCCCAGGCGTCAAAGGACACGAGTCTTCTGGATTGTTAGAAAGCTGAGAGATCGGCCTCGAGTTAAGGCAGGCCTCGATTTGAGCCAGTACAGTTGTCATTTCTTCAAATGTCAATGTGCTGGTGCCTATAATTCTTTTCAAATGGTGCTTCGTGGACTTGACACCAGCTTCCCACAATCCTCCAAAGTTTGGAGCATGGGGAGGTATGAAATGCCAAGTCGTACCATTCATAGATAGGAAGTCAGCTATTTCCGAAGCTACCATAGACCGTTCAGCGTTGAATAGCTGTCGCAATTCCTTTGCACTACCAACAAATGTGGTCCCATTATCACTCCACAAGTCCAATACTCGGCCACGTCTCGCTACAAAGCGCTTAAAAGCCGCAAGAAAACTCTGAGAGGTCATGTCACTAACCACCTCGAGGTGAATAGCCCGAGTGGACATGCAAACAAACAAGCAGATATAACCCTTATTGGAGTGATGACCACGACCTTTAGAGGTTCGGATGCTGATTGGACCTGCGTAATCTACACCACTGCATTGAAAAGGCTTCTGAGCAGACACCCTGGCCTTTGGTAACAGGCCCATCATTTGTTGGTGTGTTTGATTTGAATGCCGAATACAAGTTACACACCTGTGAACACATTGCCTAACGAGAGTCCTGGCATTGAGTATCCAGTATCTGGATCTTAAGTAATTAAGCATCAATTGCGGCCCGCCATGCAAGGTTCTCTCGTGAGCCTCCGCAATCAAAAGATTGGTGAAGTGTGACTTATGAGGGATTAAGATGGGGTGCTTCATATTCTCATCAATAGAAGCCCTGTGCAAGCGACCGCCAACTCTTAAGATTCCGTCATTGTCAAGAAAAGGACTCAACGAGGTAAGTCTACTACCCTTATTTAATTTACGGTTCTTTTTTACAGATTCTATTTCATAACTAAAGGACTGGAGTTGGCAGAGTTTGATACAGGTAAGTACAGCTTCATTTAATTCCTTAGTGGTTAACCAAGTAGTCATTTTACTTTTATTATGTTCAATTTTCTTCATTCCTAAAAATCTTCTACAGTAAGCTATCACTCGTATTAACCTACTGAACTTAGAAAATCTTGTAAATAGACTATCGTTACTTTCTACCGCAGTTGCATGACATTTTGTTTTTATTTTTCTTTCTTCTAGTGTAGTTTCTTTTAAATTGCTTCTTTTATAGTCTATTTTTACATTCTGTAACCATAGTGGGCCTCTTTTCCAGAGCAGCATATCGTTACACTCAGAAGGGCATGCTCCCCGAGATGCGCAATCCGCTGGATTTTCTGACGACGACACATGTGACCACTGACTTCTATCCATGATGTTAAGTATTTCGGAAACACGATTCGCTATAAATGTCTTCCACCGACTAGGGTGGCTGCTTAACCACGCCAATACGACGGATGAGTCTGTCCATGCATATAAGTGCTGTTTGGGAACTTCAAGAGTTGAAGCGACTTCCTGAAGAAGCTTCGCTAGTAAGACAGCACCACAAAGCTCTAACCGTGGGATTGATACTTGTTTAACAGGAGCAACCTTGGTTTTTGAAGTAACCAAGGCTGTGTGAATATGTCCATCTCTATCAATGATGCGGACGTATACCACCGCGGCGTAAGCTACATTGGACGCATCTGAAAAACCATGCAATTCCAGAACTCTGTTCTCCTTGGTAGAGTTGATCCAACGAGGCAGACGAAACTTAATGAGGTTGCAAAGGCTCTTCCGGAAGTCAAGCCACTCTGTCAGTAACGGTGCAGGTAGTTCTGCGTCCCATTCGATCCCAGTCATCCATATCCGTTGAATAAACACCTTTGCAGTGATGATTATCGGTGCTAACCATCCAAGGGGATCGAATAGTCGCGCTATGTCCGAAATAACCTTACGCTTTGTCACTGGTAAATCTAAATCATTAAGCTGAATAGTATACACAAACTCATCATTGTCTTTGTCCCACGTTAAACCTAATATTTTTGAAATTGCATCTGTTTTTAATTCCATGTTTCCTTGTGTTTGTGATACTTGTTCACCGTCTTTAATCAATTTTAGTAAGTCTCTGTCGTTACTGGCCCACTTTTGCAGCTGAAAACCTCCACGTTTAAGTAACTCCGATGTCTGCTTATATACTTCTACTCCTTCCTCTATGGTTTGACAACCCGTCATAAGGTCATCCATATAGAAATCAGAAATAACACGGTTCTTCGCTAAAGGAAATTTAGCGCCTTCGTCTTGAGCTAACTGCTGCAATGATTTTACTGCTAGGTAAGGCGCCGATGATGTTCCAAACGTTACTCTCAAATGACGTAACACTTGAATTTCATCATCTGGATTCTCTCGCCATAAAATTCGAAGAAAATCTGTGTGATCATCGCATACCTTAATCTGTCTGTACATCTTGACGATGTCTGCTACCAGACAGATAGGTTCACAACGCCAACGCATGATTATATGACGAAGCTCAGGTTGTAGACGAGGCCCCACCATTAGGTCGTGATTAAGAGATACCCCGTTAGTACCTACACATGATGCATCGAATACGATGCGCAGCTTCGTTGTACTTTTATCGTTGCGGATGACGGCATGATGAGGTAAGTACACAGAACCTTCTTTGTTCTTATCTTGTACGATATCCATGTGATTAAGAGCTATATACTCATTTAGAACTGCTGAATACTGAGCTTTGAATTCGGGATTCCTTAGAAATCGCTTTTCTAAGGTAAAAAAGCGTTTAAGAGCGATGTCTTTCGATCCACCATGTTTACAAGCAGGATCGCTTGACCTAAAAGGCATGTGCACAATATAGCGACCAAATTCGTCTCGTTTAGTCGTGGCCTTGAATATGTCTTCGCACTTCTGTTCTTCTGGGGTCAAGTAACCCTTATCGTAATCGCCCTTGGGCTCAGATTCTAGTTCCCAAAATTTTTTAAGGAGTGTGTTCTCATCTATATGAGTGGAATGCAATGTGACCACGGTATTGTGGCATGTCTCGCCTTGGTTGATTTCACCTACTTGACCAGATAAGATCCATCCTAGTCTAGTATTTTGTGCGATGAGACGACCAGGTGAACCTCTGATTAAACCTTTTAACAAAATCTGGCCATAAACTTCGGCACCTAAAAGCAAATCAATCTTGTTCGGAGTACCGAACGAAGGATCTGCTAAAGCCAAAGACGAGATTGTAGTCAAAACGTTTGCCACAACCTTTCTTTCCGGTAAAATACTTGTTAGTTTCTTTAAGACATAAGCCTTCACAGTGAAAATGAAACTAGGGTCGACGCGTGATTTGACTTTAATGAGGACCATCGAATTAAATGAAATCATCGATTGGTCTTGATCACAACCTATACCGGAAATTGAACCTTTAGTTGGTATTCTTTTAAGACCTAAGAGCTGGACTGCGGACTCCGTCACAAAGGAAGCCTGAGAACCCTGGTCTAACAGGGATCTTAATACTATAGTAGTACCGCTCTTTGATTCCGCTGCAATTAATGCAGTAGCCAATAATATTTGGCTATGACTATTAGCAAAACAACTTACAATATTAGTGGAATTACTCTGGGTTGAAGTGGTATCAGTAGAAACGCTACTTTCTGCAACTTGATCAGTATTGTTACTATCACCAACTGGTTTGGAGACATTTTTGAGATGAAGAAGACTATGATGCTTCCTTTTACATATATGACATCTGGTGGACTGGCGGCATGCATATACGGAGTGATTTGCTCCTAGACAGTTATAGCATAAACCATTTGTTTGGACAAAATTACGACGTTTATCTACATCGAGACCTGCGAACTTTTTACAATTTGCAAGCTTATGGTTATCCTGGCAATAAACACATACTGTAGTTGACACATGAAGTGATTTGACTGACACATTACGATTGGTCTGATGACGTTGACCTTTATCATCTAAAAATTCCAAAGACCGAAATCTTTGTTCAAGAAAGGATTGGAACTGATTCATTGTAGGCCAGTCATCTGAACAATCAGTTATTTTCATTTCCCATTGCTTACGTGACTCAGTGTCTAGTTTTAAACACAATACATAAAGAACCATTATATCCCAATGCTCAACCATTAAGCCTAAATTTTTCAAAGCCTGTAAACACTCGTTAGAAGTGTCTAATAATTCCTTAACTGCGCTGGAGGATTCGGATACAATATTCTTTTGACTCATAAAACGTTTCATTATACAATTCGCTAAATATTTTTTATTATTATAGCGATTCTCTAATTTAGTCCAACAGGTTGCATAATTACTACTAGTAATAGGAATGTGCCGTAAAAGACCTTCAGCCTCTCCAGACAAATGTGATTTCAAATAATGCAGTTTCTGAACATCGTCTAGCTGTGTATTGTTATGAATTAAGGATTTAAATAAATCTCTAAAACTAATCCACTCAGAATAACTTCCGGAAAATGTAGGCAACTCAATCTTTGGCAATTTCACAGTACATATATCTTTAGAACCTTTTGCAGAAAATTCAGATGCTTTATCTGACCTATCTGAACATGCAATTTTCTTTAATGCTTCCTTTAACTCTGCTTTATAATCAGTAATTAATTCTTCCGTGATCTCATAAGTATTTTTTAAGTTATAATCCGATTTTTCGAATTCCACAGACTTAACCGATGATACAATTTTTATATGAGTTTGAGAAAATGTTGACCAGTTAGCTTCTAAATTTTCTAATCTAACTTCTATGTATGAGCTAGTAACTCGCTCTTTTGGTGATTTCTTAAAGTTAGACCTGGCTTTACTGATAGCAGAATGCAGATTATACTGTAAATTACACAAAGCTTCCATGTTTAATTTAAAGATAAAGTCCTTTAAATAAACTGTTGAACGCTATGCTAAGTTCGTGGACAACACGTGAAAAATCACAAGTTTTTGAACTTTTTACTCCTCGCTGCAAAATCGGGCATAGGTTCCCCGTAGTTGTCTTTTTCTTGAAATTATTCTAAGTCCATACTTTTAATTTAAATTTTCAAAGTTAATATGGACTAAATTTGCTTGTATTAATTAATAAAGTACTCACAGTTTATCTTCGTATCACAATCACTTCACTGTCACTCACTTTGCTGAAGCTCGTCGTGATGATATGCAGGGTACTCTCCCCCCTGCACCGCAGCTGCTGTTCACGCCAACACGAACTCCATCAGCATCAGCGCCGACCGTTGTGTACCACCGTGGTACATATACGCTTACGCGCCAATCTTGTACGATCCGCCGATGCTGCGACCATCACACCACTGACCGCGTTGACGTCACAATCGCAGCAGGTTGACCATGCAACCTGACTTCACCACAACAGCGACAATGCACACCAGTCCTTAATCCGGCTCGAAGGACCACTTTGTACAATGTCCCAAAAATATCTCGTAGAAAATAAAACTAGGGTTTCCAGAGTAAGACAAAACTTTAATATATAAGCGCGGAGGTCGTTCATTGCGTGAAAATCTTAACATCGCGATCTAGAAAATGACGTCACTGCATATCGCCATCTGTTATGCAAAAGCGATACTAAACGAATGACAAGGTGTCGGTTTTGACATAGACAGATTAGACACCCTCTATGCCTTGACAATTTTTGAATGAAACTACTCTGGCGGTAAAAAAATAAACAAGCATGTGTCCCTTCGTTGCCAAGACGTCCCGAAATTCCAGGGCCCCATTTTTTGTGTGACTTGACAGATGCATTCTGGGCCGCCGCTAACCGCATCTTGCATCCTTATCGTGCATTCGGAAATGAAATCTACGGTTGTATGAGTTCTGTATCTAATACGTCGAATTTGAGGGTTATTTTAAGGTGCATTTCTCCGTCCCTGTCTCTCGAAGTGGCGCCACGGCCGCGGGAAGAAAGAGCCGAGCCCGAACTAACTCGCTCCTGTTTGTATTGCGCACGTCGCACCAACAACATTCTTAAACATTGTTACTTTTTGTTTTCGAAGCGGAGCACTAACTAGCGGCGAGGCGCAGCGAACTAGAAATCATTTCGAATCATAGCGCGTTGCGAAAGAACAGCGTGACGTCACGGTGCGACGGCACCCCCACGTCTGCGAAACTTAGGGACCCTAATGAATGACTTCCTAATTGCCGCGGCAGCACGAATAAGCCCGTAATCCGGCGCGAAAACCGCTCCTGCGTTTAATTGTAGACCTTGAGCTGTTTTGTTTCTGAGCTTGAAATCGAATGTCAGACGTCTCGCGACATGTACTCCTGGATGAGAGTGGCTGTGATCCGATCGTAAAGCCGCAATGACGTGACGTTGCGGAGTGAAATGGACTCTAATTTTATGAGCTATTGGTTCTAATTTAGATTGATAGCGAGCTAAATTATGTCATCACGGGTTAGTGGTCGGCGGGGGCAATGTTTCAGAGCGACAAGTCGATATGCTCCCGCACTAATGTTGACAACAATCCATCTCGGCCTGTCAGCCGGCGCCGCGAATTAGACTCACTCCCATTTCGATTTACTCTTCATCCAGGGCTGGTAATGGCGCTGGCGCATGGCGCGGCCATCCCGCCTTCCCGTCCACTTCCATTATTCCGCCTTACACGTTCGCGGTTCCGAGAGAACTATGCGATGGCAATTTCTGTCCGAGATTAATTTATTTGTCGCGGACTACATTATTGTTGAGAAAAAAATGGAGCGTACGTTTTTCTAGTGGAGCTTTAATGACAGGATATGATGTTAATGTCTTCGAGTCAAAGTCCGAAGAGCGCAGATGTGCAAAATGTTGTCGCCGAAGGATTGTTCCGTTCTACCTAGCAACACCACATGTGTGCTATTTATTAAGAGCATACAGTACTTACTACACGATTAGTGTATGAGCTGATTAATATTTATAGCTTTCATAAATATATCTACTGACGAATTCAAATGTTATTAATCTCACGAGGATAATCTTGGTACCAGTATCAGTATTTATTCTGTGCCTTTGTGAATTTTTTATTCATTATCAGAACAATCAAAGAAAGTTATTGTTTTTGGCAAAAACCTAATCTAATACTGTAAAAAACCCAAACATGGCTTACCATAGTCCTTGTCCAAGGACATAGGGCTCATAAACATAATGACGTCATTTACTAAAAAAAGTGCCATAACAATGTCAGGGCGAATTAAGTCCTGCCTTCAAAAATTAATTATCATTAAAGGTACTCTCGGTAATGCTGTCAAAAACACTAAAACCTCCATCAAAAGAATCGGTTAGGGACGTTATAATAAATTGGCGGTTAACAAATTCTTCAAGTTATCGCTGGGGTTGCCATCTGCCAACCGTCTTGCGACTGCGCGCGCGCACCTGCCCCCGACCCTCAACCGTCTTCACATTCACATTAGTATTGTATCAGCTTGACAATTGATAACTTATCAACTGCTAGTTAACAAGGAAACACGATTAAAGGAAGGTGTCTGAAGGAAATCAAGTACGTTAAAAAAGTATCTATTACACGGGATTTAAACAATACTGGCAAAATTTGGGTGTACTAGATAGATAACCTTTCGGAGATTAAGTACATAATTTATGTAAAAAAGTTCTTATAGTTCCACTTCGTTCGTTTTGACCTGAAGGACTACTTGCGAAAAACAATAGCAACATATCTGAGTCCACATCTCGATTAATGTTAAACTTTTCATTTTATAGAATTAACGCCAAATGGCTCCTTTTCACATTAGCTGTTTACAAAACCGATTCGATTCTCGCTCAATAGCGATCGTTTCATCGGGTGACTGTTGTAATAAACAACAAAAATAAAAACAGGGCAGGTGGTGCATGTGGCAAATACCTGTGCACTCGACTGCCTCACAGAATGTCTCCTATTTATACTTATGAACTAGGTTCCAACTGTTCCAAGTTCCTTTATTAATGCCATTATACTACTTTAAAATACTAGCTTCGTATATAATTAACTCTTTTATAATTTCAAAGCTTCGATTGTTATATTCATTCGATAGAAACATTTGACAGTCGTTACGCCTCTTGTTTATGGTCTCATGAACACATGTTAATACTATTATTAACCGTTGTGAAATCTGTTCTAAATTACGAACCAATATTGCTCTCACAAGTTCAGTTACAGAATAAATTAATTACGTTACCAAAAATAATCTTTTAATTTTATAATCTTTTTTTTTATGACCATATTTTTGTTTTAACTATTTATTACTCAGTGTCTGTTTAGATGTAAGTTTTCCTAAAAATTAAATAAATATTGTGGAAAAATTAAAAATATGTCACGTATTGTTCTATTTTTTTAAGACGGCAACACCAGTTACACGTTAACCGTCTCGTGCGCCAGTTATTCAATGAAATTTTATTAAAAAGGGCAACGACAAAGCTCCATTCTGCGTTCAACCGACAAACATTCTGGCAGCTGCGCTTTCCGTTTCGAAACGGTGTGCGTGTACGCAGCGGCCGGCTCAACGGTCGCGTCGCCGTTGACACCTAACAGTTACCACACTTTGAACTACTAGTAACTACTCCCTTGATTAATTAGTCCGTAATGAAACTGTTTGTGTTGTTAATCTTGTGATTACCTCGTTAGTGGCGGCCGAAATTTAGTAGAAAAAGTAAATGAAGTTTAAGGAAGCTGCTAATTACAAGTAATACTGCAATCATTTTAAATTAAATTAATACTAATTAACCAGTTACTATAATTTGCCTTTTCGGGAACTCAATGATGTATCTAGTTTTTATAGTGTCTCTTCAAAATTGCACTATTTTCGTCATATCTTTTGAGATCGCAAAGTTTTATGTTGCGAAAATTTCATGCCTGAAGTTATTCTGGAAGAAGTCGCAAGAAACCGTTTAAATACTTATAAAGTTTTATTTGAGTGCACGTGTTTTTGCAGCAATTTACAAGTACAACATTATTAGCCAAGAATAACCAGAACGTGATGTTTAAAATAAATCAACCAGGTGACTTACTAGGAGTAGGGTATCATTTAACTGTGGCGTCCTTCGAGCTCCGGAGCCCTTTAGTAGTGTAGCGCCCCACGTGAACTTGGAACAAACAATGTTCAACAATTAGACGCATCTGGTCCTACGTGCGTTTTATACTCGAGTTGTAGAACTTCCTATGATTCATTTTATTAGTGACTTATTGCGTATTTGTTACCGGCTGCGGACGCAGGGGTTATCACTCGTCTATCACAATAAGCGGAAATTTATAACTTAATGTGAACACACACGGACAAGGCGGATGAAAGGAGTCAGCAGCGACACAAAACGACCACGTCGAACTCAAGGACCGATCGCTGACCGCGCAAAATGAATGAGCTGACAATTTTAACGCTCAGTAAACTGGTGTCATTTAAACTTTTGTCTCGAAACAATAAGATGCAAGAGCCAAAGAAATTCTTATCTAAAGCTTTGTCGATTTTTCCGAAATTGTGAAATTGTTAACACTTGCAACAAAAGAAACGATGTATTGTCAGAAACCTAACTGTATCTTAAAGTGACCACCGAAAAAAAGGTCCTTGTGAGAGCTTGGGGCCGCTATTAAATCACGGGTTCTTTAAATTCCCGTGAAAGAGTCTACCTGCTCCTTTGGGTCTACCTGCGCACTAATCAGACTTATACCATAAATTAAATGCACGTTTAAACGTTTGGAGAGGGATTTATGGCGACGCCGGAGTTCATTATTGTCGCATTTGCGTATGTTCCTTATCTGTCATGTGTGGGGTTGCGCACGTTCCATGTAAATGTGTGACCGTGAGGGTGAGCTGGTGACCCTTAAGGACCGATTCGTTTTTTTTTTAAATCTAAATTGATGCATCTGTCAAAACTGAGAATATTAATATGACAGATAGAGCTTTATAGTAACGGGATCGGGATAACAGGATCATCGTTCACAATCCACCCTGTTGACACCGCGAACCTGTTTACCAGGGGCGCAGACGTCGAGTGGAGGTCTAGTTAGGAAAGACTATAGTGTGCGTAGTGGGTGGCGAACTCTCAGCGTGTAAGCCGATATTTCCCTCGTGAAAATGTGTTCAATGGCCGGTGTCGTATTGCTCCCGCGTCCGATGCGTGTCGAGCCTTTAGATTTTCGTCTCGCTTGCGGCCGGGTACATTATTTCGCGTCGTTAATTATTGTGTTCAGCATTTTTTTTTTTTGCAGTGTAAAGGCTCACATAAGCCACCTGTCGGTATCGGAGGTTGTTGTAATTAAAGATTGCGCGCAGGCTCGCTCGATAAAAGAAGTTCCTCCGGTCGCTCCGGTCCGTACACGTTCACCTTCAATAGTCGCGGATTTAAATAAAATGACATTATCTTTTAGACCGCGGCGGTTAATCAACCTAATGATGTCTGCGAGAAATGTTAGGTTTTGTTTGAGCTTTCGGTTCGCGGTGGTCGTCTCGGTCGCGTTCGAGAGGCGGCATTAACTTGGAGTCGGTGTGTTCCCGGGAGGCGGTGCAGCTGGCGGAAAGGCGCCATCTGCCGAGCGGTGCCGGAAATGCAATTTTGTTTTGTTTTCGAATTCGAAATCGGTTCGATTCTTGGTACCACGGTGCTTGGTGTACCTACTTACATTGTAGTGCAGGAGTCGGCGTCATAATTCGTGACATCAGCGGTCACAGTCGCGTGCCCGTCTCGCTCGTAATTCTGGCATTAATAAAATATTTCAAATTAAAAACCTTAAACTCACGTAAAAAGGAACTATTAATTTATTCATGCTAATAAAATTAAGGGGTCAAAACACCGCCAGTTGTTCGCCGCAGGAAAATAACTCAAGCGTCGAAAATGAATTACTGATGGCTGTAGGAAATAACGAATGATATTGCACGTGTTACTGTTATAAAAAAAAAGGAAACGTAACCTTTAGTTACCTTTCCACTTTCGAGGGTAGAAAGGATAATGATAACACGAAATTACAGATAATGGTGCCGAAATACATTAACAACAACTTATAGTTATTTTAAAATTTGGTATTTCCGTACGAAAAGCCGTCAATCAGTGGTGGCAACATCTGCCGGTTGCACCTGCTCAAGTTTTTGCTGCATCCACACAAACTCACCAAGTGTTCGAGATGAGGCTCGCAGATAAGCTCACTAGCTCCTAAAACTTTAGATCCTTTCTCAGAACTGTGACTTTTCCGTTTCTTTCTCTTTTAAAGAATAAATGTTAAAACGACAAAAACCATGTGCCTTAGCCCAAGGCAGGACATAGGCATCTCAAGTACCGCGACATGCAAAATACTTAATTTTCTTTAAAAGACACAAAAGAATGCTCATGAAGTCATGACTCCTTACCAGCAGCTTGACTCGAGGCAAACGAAAGAACACATTAAAGTCTGGTTTCAATAACATAATTTAAAACTGGTCAATTGCGTCAATCAGGGGCTCTTTTACGGACATTTACATAGCAATTGACACCTGAGGCACGATCCATACTGCAGCTCGCCTTTACATCAATTTGAAAAAAAATCGCACGCATCTTGCGCACACGCACCGCCCTGTAATTTCGACTTCTGCGGGTAATTGAAAAATGTCTCCCGTAAAACAGATTGCATATAATGCGAGCCATGTAACAATAGCAACAGAGTTTTCAAAATGACAGCCGCGATTAACTGCCAGTATTACATTCGAGTTCCGAACATCAACCATCGTTCAGTTTCGAGTATCGATAAGCACAAGTATCGATAATGACCGTATTAAATAAACTATAAAACGATTATATCACGCGCTCGCTGCGCTCGGAAAGCGAGAGCCGTGGGGTGGCATTCCTAAGTAATAGTCCTTAGAATCGAGACGATGCACCGACAGACGGATGTATCCTTTCGCGACAATCGATTTCGGAGCCGGACCCTATTCGTTCACTTTTTACAAGATGCCACACGATAGCAGCTCACGCGAGTTCTCGCGACTGCTGCATCCTGACAACAAAATTGCTGCCATTTTAAAACAATCTGCGAAAAGTAGCATTGTTGGACATTACAACCATTATTATGGAATTTCTGGGCAGATGGGTTTACTCATTTACAATCATTGTTGTTCGTCTGGTTGGCATCCTTTAATTAAAGTGCGTACTGTACATTTTAATGAGCGCAAGCTGAGATGACGGGATGTTCTGTAGTAGGAGGAGCTTTATCAGACAATAGTGTCGCATTTCTCTTCTGGCATCCCTCGCCAGCCTTATCAAATATATGCTAACTCGCTAACCTTTCCGCCGGTGCGCGGTGGTATTGAACAACCATTTTATAATAATTGGCAACGCGGTCAACGATTCTTGGAAATGGGCTTTTTTCGTCCCTTTACTTCGAACATTTAACCGATCTTGTTTTTGCACCGGAATCGTTCGAACAGACCTTTGTTCTCCGCCATATTGTTTTTTGGCAAGGAAACAACGAAAGTGAGTGAAAGTCTGCGGTGTGATCTATTGTGCGACGATTAGCTAACAAATGTTAGGGATCGCTTTCTGCGCAAATGCCCGTTAGAATCTGAATAGACAGTAGGCTGAACGGAATCTAAGAATCTAACAAGATTTTAAAATTCCAGCTAGAATTGAAACGTGGAACTTCTAACTTGAACGCGCTAACGTCACTGTCATGTGTACTTTTTTAATTCGTGTGTTGACACAGAAACACAGTCCCCGTAATTAGGGGTAACAGGGCGAGGTAGTGCGGCAGTGTGGGAGCCCGGGGGACGGAGCAGCTGACGCGCGTCCAACCGTGAACCGAGACCATTCACACAGAAAATGTATGCGCAGTAATCGCTAACCTACACCATCAAACTATTTTCCAAACAAAACTGTATCACTATAATATTAAAAGCCAACTACTTATGTTACCTAAAGAATCAATAAAATGGACCTGCTATCCATAAATCAAGTTTTTAATTATTTTTAGGAACAACGTTTGCAATCGTGAATATTTTGTCCTAAATACAATACAAAGGCAATAAATTATTAATTCGATATTTCAGGTATGTCCGAACAGTCATTAAAATGCCGACGACATTTTTAGCGAAAACCAGCATCTATTGGTTTCGGCTAATTTTATATTCTGCGTGTATCTCACGGTTTTGGTCAAATCTGAGTGTTTAGCGTCTAGTAATGTGTGACCTTCCTCGTCTCCCTTGTATGTTAATGACTTGGTCTAGGTTTCGGTCTGGTGGGGCATTTCGGAAGGTCAGTGTTAAGTGGTAGTCTGGTTGAGGAGCCGCCGTCGTTTGATGTGGCCGGCGTTTCATCGGACGATTTATTTCACATAAAGATCGACCTCGGACATAATGAATCACAATTCATTCAGATGTTTATCACTTTAAGACGAAAAACTAATAACGTCACGGCTCTTATGTGTAATAATGGGATGAGGCTGAGGCTTAGCGGACAGATGGAATCTTGTTAGTCAAACTATGTTATTTTTTAAAGTAATGTTCATAATGGCGCTTCTGAAAATTAGCCCACCTTTTAAATTATTAACTACCCTCAAGCTACCCTCATCATTATTGGCTCTCAAGGGTAGTTCCAATCATTCTTCTGAAAAATTATAAACCCACCTGAACCACATAAGTAAGTACATACATGTACACATACAGCTTCACAGCACACGTTAAGTAAAGAAAACAATTGATTCCTCTCAATGTAATCAGTTAAAAGTGTTAGTGAATGTCTCGGTATCCACTTCACTATCCAGGTCAATAAGGACGCCACTCGCTTCCTTGTGGCCACATTTTCATCTCATTCCGCCTCTCAAGTGCCTCTGTGAGAGCTACAGTCCCCATTTGTCGGCCATCTTTGAAAATTCGTCTGAAGATACCAGGAAAACATAACATCAAAAGCTCTCCACATAATTAACTCGTCAAAGTCTTGAGTATGAAGATATAATAGACAATTGACCTTTTTGCAATGATACAGCTTTTTATATAAAAGTCTAATTGAAATTCGAACAATAAACATCAAATTAGAATCTCATTAGAGCCACCCATCACCAATTTGGCAGATAAGTAATCTAACTAGATTCAAGAGGCGAAAAATCGTGACTCGGTTTTTTTACCGATTTTCGTCATCGACTCTGCGCATATCAGAAATTCAGAACCCAGCTCATAGATCAAAGTGTTAGCCGCCGGGTTGACAGATGTTTTGATATTTCGCAGATTATTTTAATATATGCATGGATGACTTACTGTGCGCTGGTGGCCTGCTTTTTTTGTCAACAATGTGACTTGTAAGTGACTTTGTATCGGTCACGTTCGATAGCACGGTGGTCTGCGAGCACCTGGCGAACGAACCCGGAAAGTAAAATGTCAATTTTAAATTCTCTGCACCAATCATTTCGCTGATGAGGTTCTTGATTTGTTTAAAGTGGCTCCTCATCGTAATGTGCCGGTCAGTTAAAGACCTAATAAACGAAAATTAACGAACTAATCGTCCAAGACGCGTTCAAAAATAAAATTCAAACGCCGCAAAATGAGGGTCACGTGGCACATTCGAAATTCGAATAATCGTTTACGGTTGGATGTGATGCTTATTAGTTGCGCCCTGCACTAGGCGCTCGCTGGTTGCTACTCGCTGGGTTGCCAACCTAACGCGGTCAGTTCCCAGTGCGTTGCACTCTGTTACAAAATAACTTAATGTCTTCGTCATTCGAGACAACTTTTTGTGATGTTTTGCCACAATTAAATATGCATTTTTGGTCGGACCCCAAACATATTATCATAAGTAGTTAATTAATTTTTAAATCGGATCCTTTTAGCGACAACGTTTTGTTTTTGTTGTAATGTTCCAAATGTGTAACAGTCGTCGGATAATTTATTGTGTTTGCGAAACAAATTGTGAGCGAATAACAAATGGCTAGGTAGCTGTGTATCACATCATGATCAGTGTGTATGGGAGGACAACACAAGATTCTTTGTGTTGCTTTACGACATCGTCCGTTCCGGCTGCGGGTGACTCCGGTGACCTAAAGACGACCTATTGCTGACAAAAAATAAAGCCGCCCATTCACGGGCACGACATCTTAAACAACCTTGAACTAGTTAAACCGGGCAGGATTGAATTTGCGAGACAGACATGGCAACACCGGAGCGGCGGGAAAAAAGCGCGCTGTTTCACCGCTTAGAGCAGACGTGTTATTATCTTATTATTATAATATCCTATTATCTCGAGCCGCGGTGTTGCTCGCTGGTTATGCTATCTACCTAAATCGAAGATAAAGGAGCTGACACCGCCGCGGGAGAGGACGTCCCTCTTCAGGGTCGCGATGTACGGCTTAATGAAGGACGAATCTGTTACGCATTATGAGAACTCTTTATAACATATCTCACCGGCTCAGATTTATGAGCACTTAATTATTTCTGCATCGTATAAGTTTTATGGCATAAAATTATTAAGTACCCCAATATTAATATTGCACAAAAAATTCGTGTTACAAATAAAGCCAAGGTAAATAACACATTTTTTGTTGATAACGTCTAATCTAACAGTTGTTTTTTTTGTGCGTTGCATTGCGTCAGCGTTGCACTATGCATGGGTCACACGCGAACTGTTTGATGTAGGTCTAATAGCCACAAATCATAATCACCGAGCTTAGCGGAATAATACCCAAAAAAATAAGCATATTAATCTTAATTCCACGTTACCATAAATAACATAAAGTTTTTTGTTAACAGTAAACTATGAGAAACAGCCCGATGAAATATAGCGATATACTAAAGAAACCCTTTTTTATTTAGACATCAATTGGCCAATCGATAAATAAATACCTAAATGAGGCTACGGGCTAGGATAACATGGCCGTTACAGGGTATCGAATTAACTCGCCACACTCAGAATGTATAAATAAGTAGTTATTTGTACAGCATAATGACAGGTTTAGTGATTGCCTCTCCATCGTATTGTAATTATGAATCATAAACAAAGAGCATCGGGTTTTTGGTGGTCCAAAAAAACTGCTAAAAACTAATCTGTTCACAGCAATTAACCTATCAGGCTTATTTAGTGTTGAAGGTCGCAAGTAATAAATGGGTGCTACAGTTCCTATAGCCGCTGTCAATCCACTTTTAAATATCAGTAATTATTGGAACATTATGAATACCGACGTGATCGAATATTGTATGCTGCCGATTCAGGGCAGGAATGCACGCGTTTCTTTAAATTACCACCGAACAAAAGGGTTAGGTAATATTTTGGAAATCTTTTGAAAAGTAAACGGTTGTTTATAATTTGGTCCCACATTATACCTGTTTCAAAGATCCAGTTACAAAAGAACGCAGAAGTTGTTCCAAATTCGTGATGTAATTTAAGGAATACGTACTTTTGTAAACTTTTTTCTCCGAGCTTCTATTGTACCCTTCAAAATAAGGAACACAGCGTTGATAATAACTTCGAAATAAAGTTAATTGCGCATTGAGGTGTTTATTTTCCTTTTATATTTCACCACCGCTTGTTTTCACGGACTAGGACAACAAAAACAAGAAGAGGTATCGGACGTCTCGGTACACATAGACAAACCAGTTCTGCACTATGCAGCTCCCACACAAGCAAGGCTTCCCTATAAACGAGCCCTGCGGTAACGACCCGTTTGATAGATCGCATCATTTGATACTTCTGATGACCACTTTCATTATTGTTATGTAGCCCTTGGTCTCTTACCACATAATACTGACCAATATGCAGTACCTACCTACCAGGTACCTACACTTAAGTGTAGTGATTATTTTCCCCATTGTGTTTTTACAGTAACACATAAAAATAAACTTCACGGGTATATAAACGAATTACGAGGCCTTGGCGTTGAACCCACTTCCTTGCGGTTTCCTTTCAATCTGATCGTTGCGAAAGTTCACAGTGGAATAAATTTTATCGAATTCAATTCATTGTCAAGTTGTACATTTTATCTTTTAAGTGATTTGAACTTAGGGAAAAAGCTTAAAATTGAAGCAGCTTTTCAATCTTTGACATCTATTTTTCGACGAAAGCTTCCGGAAAATGAGCTTGATGCCATCACAATTTAAAATTTTCTCAACCATCAACGCCAATCTCGCGTTTCGTGTTCTTTAACTACTCGTATCCTTACAAGTAAAACATTATTCAATAAATGTGTACATGCACACCAATATCTGAACATTACATACATCCGGCGCGCTGGGCTTTCGTCTGCCGTGCCGGGCGCATGCGCCATTGTCCGCCGGATGTCTTGCGGTCACACGCAATTTCACAACCTCTGCACTCCCTCTGCACTCGTGATGCCCTGGTAAGTGCTAGTTATTGGCGTGAGTTAACGAGGGATAATGTACCGTCTTTTTTAAATAAAATAAGTTCATAAATAACTAGCTGATGCCCGCGGCTTCGCCTGCGTACAAATTATATACGAAAACCTTCCTCGAAAACCACTCTATCCATTGGTGAAAACAGCATGAAAATCGGTGCATTAGTTTTTGAGTTTCTCTCAAACAGACAGACAGACGCGGCGAAGGACTTTGTTTTAAAACACGTGCATGTAGAGAAATAAGCAATGTATTTGAACCGTTGCTGCAAACATAAAAAATATGACTTCTGAGGTCTTCAAGTTTTGATTTAAAAGGACGATTCAAAACACACCTACCTATTATACACCCGGTGATTTAAACATAAAAACTATGTAACTATTAATAAGATTAGCTGTAAACCTGTAATTACAGTCAGGTAGGTATTACAATCATAAAGCGTGTTTCTTTACACTATAATGAAACAATTTTAATTTGTTTCGATAATGTTTAGGTTAGTTCCTATTTAAAAACATCACGTTTAGTAAATTAATTGGTTCACAATGGAAGTTTGAAGGCAGCTATGACCTAGTAGACGAGCGAATAAGCGAAAACACTGATCGAGTTACCGAGGTTACGCTGCAGTTGATGAGATTACTCACCATCAATCATTCACGAAAGTTTTAATAAGTGAATGAACTAGTGTTGTCACAGCACATCAATACATTTCGTGTCGTTTTCAGTATTTGTTTTTATCCCGACCTACCTCGATGTTGTTTGCGTGGGATGCTTCGGCCTTCTATCTGATTTATGCACTTATAAATAGCTTTTATCATATGCATAGGCGTATAACACCAATTAGCTAATAATAGATTGTCTTACAATTTCCACTTTGATACATAGAACAATAAATAAAAACTACGCTCCGCATTAAATCACTTATGTAACGTTTAATAAATAACGTTATATTATAATAACGTCTATTTACATTGACGTGTGCGACATCAATCAACAGAGGATTTCTTTCATTTCACTGAAGTCGTTGACTTATTGCTTTCTCTGATAGGTCAATATGTGACTCGATAACAATGTTATTGTAATTTTATGTCGCAAGATTCCCGTTCATTACGATTAATTAATAATTATACAACGATTATACGTTTACCTTTGCGTTCTATGTTCAAAATGTTTTTGTTGCCGTGAGGCATTGTTTCTGAGCGCAGTCGAATTTAAATCGATAAAAATAAAAGTATCGAGGTGCACGGAACAGAACAGGCCGGGCGACCCTATCGCCCTTAGTTTTTTAGTGGTCTAGGTTTTGTAACGGTAAAGCGGGCGTCACATTCGGCACTGGTCGGGTCCGCGCTGTCATTTCGACAACTAATAACCCCGGTGGGGTTCATAATTTATAAGGCGGTACATGTGACCGCTTTTTACCTCGGCCGCCGTCCACCGCCGCCGTCTGGGAATCCGCAACAAAGACCGAGCGAGATTCCGTTTTGCATTCCGTAAGTATTCGTGTGCGACGAACGACTGCGAATTTTGTTTTCAAATGCGAATTTGCACTGAATCGATCACCAAGAGAGTCGCATCAGTAAATCGAATTAATTATCCGTTTCATGATTCCCACGCTGATTTAAAGGTAGTAACATGTTGGTGGTTGAGCCTGGTTGTCGGTTGCCGGTTGGCTGCTGCCTGGCCCTGGTTGAGGGTACTGATTGTTCCGAGGCGATGTTTCATCTCACCTTCGGCGTCATTTTTATTGCGCGTGTCAATTGAAGTGGAAATTCGTGGCCGTGCCTTTGTACGCGAGTGACCCACTTTTGGGCCGTAAACCGCCCCATCAAATTTCGGGTTAAAAGTTGTCGAGATTCGGTTAACTTTTGGTTTTTTAGCAGCTCGGCCCCGTTGCATTCCCGGTTTTACGATCATCTCCCCTGACCGACGCCTGACAGAGCGATCGTAAAAGATCAGATTTTATTTCTTATTGTTCGCCTTTCGCGAAATCTAATTGAAGTTGTTCGGGTACCGCGAGCCCACCGCGCCATTTACGCGTTTTTAATTTTACTGCCGAGAGAACGCTGAATTATGTCCCTGAAGACGATAATGACGACCAGCGTGAGTTCCTTCATTACTTTTTATAACACATTAAAGGTTTAAATGGTTTCTGGTGAAAATTAGCGTCAGAGTTGACAATGTGTCGCGCGAGTCGCCCGCGCCGCGCCTCGACGTACTCTTCTACAATTATTTCCATCTTCGTCTGCAGTCTTCGACCTTTATGCGTTGGTAATAAGAGCTGTGACTACGTACATAATCATCGCATGTCTTCAACTCTATTTGTTTCGATTACCCGCTCCTGCACGACTTGTTTTGGAGGCTGCCCACTCTTCCTATTCACCTAGGTAGGGTAGGAGCGGTTCGTCCACATTGTTGCCTCTCGATTTATCGGCTTAGTAAACGTCGATAATTGACTTAATGGAACTTTATTCGAGTTATTTTTATAAATCGGTATTGTTTCGAAGTCACCTGTGCGACATTGTGTTGTAGAAATTAGGACAGAAGTCAAACAATAGTGAAAGTTCACCGTTATCGATATTGAAAGTTTAAGGTAGTGATCCGAATAGACTGTTTCTGTTACTTGATTAATTGGCGTCTGGGAGTAAGAATGTGGTGTCAGCGGAACAATTAGAGGAATATTATTTGATTGAGTGCTGGGGTCGACATGAAGCGTGTGTACGGAGTGCGGGGCTCATTGCTCTTGTGCCTACTCTATGAGTCACTTTATATTCTCTGTTCGTAGCTCTGCGTCACGCGCCTATCGGAAACGCTAACGGCCGGGACGCGTATTTAAATACACCCTGACCAGGCTTCACTGACCCCTCAATCCACATTGATTCTTTCGATTACGAGCCACTTTTACCCGTGGAAGGTGAGACGGGAGGTCTTGGTAAACCGGTGGCACAATAATGCCTGGTTGTGCTTCGCGTCTCGCTCGCGATATGCTATGTTAAGCAAAATATTTTTATAAGGAAAGTAGGTGCGTTGCGTACATACTATGTAAATTATTTTTGGGCAAGCTTCACGGACGTTTGAATACCAAAACGGATTGTTTGTAGGTCATGAAATGTAAATAATGAATTATATTGCTTTGAGTAAGGAGTTGAAGTAAGTTTTTAGAGAACGTAGTAAATGTGTTGGTTTATGAAATATTGACAATATTGGTTTGTTAGTAAACAAGCTTGTATACCGCACGTTGCGCACGTCATTATACCGATTAACGCCAAAATGTGTTGTGTGTTTGCGTTTTGGTGTTTACGAATTGTGTATCATTTCTCCTTAACACTGAGATGGAGTTCAGATGAATTCGAAGTATGTCAATATTTTTAAGGAAAATTCTTTGTTAGAACTGCTGGACAAGAAAAATAATGGTTCCAACTTGGTAGGTAGAAACAAAGTGGCTTCAGTTACAAACTAAAGTTAAATGAAAAGATTTGAGCACGTTTGAAATGGTTTATTATAGAAATGCACAAAAGATTTTTGTGCATTTCTATAATAAACCTAGTTTTAAAGTAACGAATACAGACGGAATAGTTTAGCTATTTTCTTGTAAATTACATTATAATAAGTCCTATGATATTTCTATGCGGTAGGTAGGTACTAATATTTTTTTATGACAAATAAATCAATAAGTGTGTTTTTCTTTTCCCAGGTAAGCATCGGCACTTTAGCAGTATTAGCACTCAACAATTAGTATGTAGGTAGGTATGTACTTTATATTACAACAAATTGCACAACATAACATCATCTTTAACACGTGTGAATCTCCATTGTCACAAAATAACACAAAAGTACCTAGGTAGGTATGTAAGTTACTGTCTCGATAAAACTTTAGCCAAAAGTGAGCGTTTTTATTTTTAGCATTTCTGTATGCTAAATAAAACGGCGGCGGTGTCCATTGTCGTCCTGCAGACAATTAATTTGTTTATCAGCTGAGGTCGACCGCTTTCTTGTACCTACATCTGTACATCTGCTGGTTTCGGAACAAAACCACCAGGCTTTTGTTGTCGCTTCTGCTGTATGACCTACCTACTTACAAAAACGAATTCAATTATTGTTTTATTTATTTTGAAAACAAGTATCTCCGGGCGCGGTCCGCCAAGCGGGTTGCGAATGTAGTGATGTAACGAGTGATCGAAGTGCATCGCACAGATCGCACTGACCTAGCCCACGCGGCGTCAGAGCACTTTCTTCTAAACTCAAAATGTAACCGTAACTATGAGCGGACAATCGTTTCCGGCGCCCGTGACGTCACGCCCGTCTCGCCGGTCGCCGCCCCTACGACGTAACCTTGGTGGAGCGCGAGCCGAGCGGTGAGATGCGCTCGCTCGCCGCGCTGCCGATGCCGCGCCCGCCGCCGCGCCCGCGCCGCCGCCGCCGCCGCGCCGCGCTCGCCGCCGCCGACAACGCTTTCGTTTTCATTGTTCTTTTTTAAATTATTTATAATGCTAACTATAAACGACAACGGCCCTTCCGATAAAGAGTGCATCGATCTTCAAATCCGATCGAAAACCGCAACACCTTGCGTGCAAGCTGCTTTAAATTCGGCCGGATGCAGAAATTATACATATCGAATGCCACTTATAATGCGAAATAAGAGCAAAATCTCGGGTAATTTTTCACACGATCCACGAGAGCATAGTTGCCCTAAGCGCGGCATGGCGGCATGGCGGGGTGAGCGAACTTGCAACCTGTAATTTCGGACCGCAAAAGGAACAAAACGCATCGAGATCGGTGATTAAAAACCTTTGTCGGTTCTACTAATATTTATATTATTTTCGCAATGCGCCCGACATCTAATTGGGCGCTCGTATATTTTGATGTAGGTACGAGGCTCGGCGCCGACCACCGACGCTTCATTAGTTTTCCTGGTAGAGAAATCATAAACTACTCATTTTTTTATGTTCAGTCATTTATGTCAAAACGTGACCCCGACCGAATCGCCCGAACATTGCCGACAAAGCGATGGAAAAATCCATTTCCTCACGAAGCCTCACGACGCCGTTGACTATGGATACTATCACATTAATATTACGAACGAATATTTTCTGAGTGAGCATGTTAAAAATACTGGCTAAATAACATTGAAGGCAGGTGGTAGTCGGTTCTCGGTCGGTATGAGTAACTAGTTTGAACTGGGCATCGTTACTCTCGATCGGCCCAAGGTCTGGGATATTGAACCTGCCGCGGAGCAACAGCACCGCAAGGTTCGCCGCGAGAGAGACGGATGCACTATCAGACTATCACTCATTGTTATGTGGGAAATGTCGCGGCCACACGCGCTGCTATTCGATTGATTCTCTTCAATGACTAAACCTTCGGCTCCTAATCCACTCGGTATGCGATGCAAAGCAGCTGCCGGCCGGAGCGATCCCGTAAGCATGAGGCGCACTTCCTCAAACAAAGTGATGAGGCGCGAGCGAGACGCAACACAAGAAGAGACGGCGCTGACGGCTGCGCGACAGGGACGAGCATACTGTGACAAGTGCATGCGTCGCCGACAGGGACGGCAGAAGTGCACTGCGCTGACGCATCACGATCGTCTACACGCTTTCTTGTCTTTTTTTATGAACGCTACCCCCGCAGCCCGCAGCTTTCAGTTTCGTTGTGTTAACGACGAAGAGGAACAGTTTGCCGAATGTCGTTTATGCCAATATTAATCAGCGGTGTCGTAATTAAATCTGCCGGTCCGACCGGTCGTTTGCTTGGCATTTATATGTTCCCACGCGGTTTATGTCATTTTTATTATGAATGGCGGCCTTCAGCCGGGATTCCTGTGGGGGCACGGGCTCCCGGCCGGGGTCCACTGACCCACTGGCGCTGGCCGGGTTCCGACGGCGAATGCTTTTCGCTTCGTCAGCGCCCGAGCCCGTTCCGCGCCGGCGACGCTCTCTCTCCACTTGAATGAATATCGTTCACAAATAATCTCAACACAAGTAAGGCTCGAGCAGGAAGCGCTTCGATAAAGGAGTAGATGCAAATCGAAGGTAAACGTGCTAAGCGTTCATTGGCATTATTAAAAATAAATAATATCGGTTTTGGAATGTTAGCGGCGTCATCTCGGCCTCCCGCGGAGATCGCGTGAACTCTTTATCGGTCGGATACCTCGGTGAACCCGCGCAGGAATAAATTAAAAAATCATTTAATCTGACTAACAAGGAGCTCGCACCCAAAAAGTGTACGCATTTGGTTCCGATAAACATATGTATTTAGGAATAGTTACGCAATGTTACACTGACACATTGTTCGCTAAGCTTCGATTACCACGTGTCGCGTTATCGCATATCATCGCTCCTAATATGTGCTAGTGTAGTTCTCACGACGCCATAGCCGAGTGCGTTCACACCCATAAACATGGTGCGCCGTATCGACGAGCATTTCGATCGTACTGTGTTGAGGCGCTGCTTATTTATGCTTGGCAAACATTCGACGAGATAAGCCGTGAACGACGAGCCTGTGCTTCCCACATCTGCCGCGACCTTGGCTCCTTCAGCCCGTTGTGTAACCTCCTTATCAGTCACGCTTCCCTGGTACCTCCAGCACTCGGCTTACCGGCAAATCACACCGCGTTTTCCGGTCCCGATATCCTACTACATATCAGAGTTATCGAGCAGATGTGGGGCCTATCGCGAAGACACGTGCGTTACTAATCTATAAAAGTAGCTCAAAGTTATGAATGCATCTTTCACTATCGTTGATTTTAGGATCGCACTAATAAACTAAGCGGCGAGCACGTGGGTCTGTGGCGCGTCTCGTTAACATAATTACAGAGTTTTCGGCTGCCCCGGACGATGTTCAACCGGTTTCAATGTCCCGACTCTTTTACTTTTTATTATCGTTCTGCTCTAAATCAATGTTAACGTTTGTGCGAAACCGAAAGTTATTTCGGCGCGTTTAGCTAATAACATCGAATGTGTCGAATTAGCCTCTCTATATCAAGTCAGGGTTGGGGTCGAACTTCTTTGTCAAAAAATCGTCTGTAGAATAATGCTGAGAGCCGTGTGTTTTGTTGACACTTGAGTTATGAGTTGGGAGCGATATGGGTTAGTTAGGGCGGCGCGGTGCGCGGCGGTCCTTCCGTGAGCTTTTATTATTCCGGTTATAAATTAAAATGTGCTCGTTAATCGGCCCTTTAATCCGTCTGGGCGTTGACTCCGCGCGGGCTCTCGGGCTCGCGCGATGAATGGTTCACTTTATCTTTGAAACAAGGCGGCGTCGAAAGTAGTAAAATCTAAGTAATGAACGTCTTCCACATGTTGTTTACGTGTGAAAAGCTCGCGACGGTGGTCCGGCGGGGGCGAGTCATCGGCGTGGAATGTGGCTGCATCTCGCGCTCTCCCCGCGTGCGCGTGCGTCCTGCGCCGGCGCAGCCTCCCAGCACACGCCAGGAGCGACCGGCACGCTGCTGCCTATGTACCTAAACAGACACATCGATAGATATCGACGTGAGATAATTCGATCCGAAGGCTTTTTTATACGTTATTGTTGCCTCGAATGATACACTGTTTGAATATTTAGCTATATCCGCTGACTTCACCGCTTATAAAAAATGGCGAATAATTAGTCAATAAAAATTCCGCCGATTATATACGTAGTCGTAGTTGTTACACGGGTGTTACGTAATTGGAGTAAATGACCTAAGAGTTGGTGGTCCGGACGAAGGTCTCGCGCCACGTGGTGCGCCTGCGCCGGTCACGTTGTGGACATTCTACCAGCTGCTGCCAGTTGCTGCCCAGCTTCATACTTCATAATCCTAGCCGCCGCCGTCCTAAAAAAAATCAAGCAACTTACTAGTCTCCCTGAAGATTACGCTGAATCCTTTCAAAAACGCCAGTAAATCAAGATATTCAAGTTTCTTCATGTTGTACACTACATGTATTCACACGAAACTTCGGCATGTGTAAACAATAACAAAGCTAGACAGAGTACCTACAGTATAATCCGTGGTTACAGAACGTTGCTGCGAACATCGCGGCTCCAGTGGGTGTTGTAATAATTGGGGCGAGTGCGTAGCCGGCGATGGACGGCGCCCTTGACCGCGGCGTCGCGGCGGCATGCGATGACTCCGAGTAAACAAATTGAATGAATCGCGTACGCTCCGTACATGCCGTATGTTAGTATGTACCATTCATGTGTGCGCGCCGTTAACGCACGATAATTCAAGTGCTCGTATGTTTGCCTAACAAGATTACGTCCCGCCGCGTCTGCCGCCCGGGTACACCCAACTCTACTAGTGCCTAGTTTCGCGAAAAGTTCCGGTAGTTCGTGATAAGACTAGATAAAGATTTGTATAAATATAACTGCGGAAATCAATTTATTTATCGTGCTCTTCTAGCTATTAAAATCGATTCTTGTTGGTACTTGATTTGGATAAAAAATATTGACCAACGAAGCAATTGCGTCCTTGAGATATACCTACCTAGTTTTATTACGAGGCGCGTGGTTACAATAGTGTTCTTGTAATCGTGTATGTTGTTCATTCGGCGTGTCCGTGAGTCCCGTGTCCAGCGGAAGCGCCGCTGTCATGGCTGGCGAGGCGCCCCTCAAGACAAGCACACTTCAGCTTTGCCCACGTGTTACTGACACTAATAGGTACATACACTGTTCCATCTCATTTGAAGCCATTTCCTCTTATTTGCAAATGGCGAATCCTTGCAAATAGGCTGAATGGAAAACTACTAAAGCCGCTAAATAAATAAAAAAAGGCAGAAGATTAAAGGCTTCGTTCGATCTATAAATATGTTGTGAAGTTGGTACCTATCACGTGATTGGGTGAGCCCATACATACTTAATTTGCGGAAGATGAACGCATAGTGCAGAGGTGCATCGTACGAGTCCAGAGGCACCGCTCCTTACGATCCGGGCTTGGAGACGAGAACATCATTATTTAAATCGATTCATTAGAAATTGTCACATTTATTTTTAATTTTGGGCAATTAAAGTCATGTAGGTACTGGATAATTGATTGATTTATCTTATCAGTGCACTGTTGAAACTCTCGCAGCAAGTTAGACACGGTGTTCCGCCTCTAATAACATTGCAAAAATGAAGCCATTCATGTTTTATAACAACGACATTAATTTATTCGTCGTTAGTAGCCGTTATTTACAAATTATTAAGTGATTACATAATCAATTGGCTACAATTTGGGTTGGATTTAGGGATACATGAACCAAATGAGCTTTCAGGGAAATACTCGATACATCGATACTTATTCCGGTAACACAATAAGTAGTAGTGCATCTCTATGGTGCGAAGGCGGCGAGGTGCGGGGAGGCGCGGGGCGGCGCGGGTCGACGCTCGGCCGCGCGACCGATCGTTGCCGAAGGTCAAGGCTGGCCGCAGCCGATCGAGATCCTACTCGCAGTCGCACCGCACCGCACTACCGAGTACGAACGAAACAAAAAGTGACAGCCCAAACCTGAATAGAATGCGAGGACGAATAAAAATGAAAGCACTGTTTATCTTGCGCGTCTATCCCACTTTCAATTTGACCAATAGAAAGATTAGCCTAAATCTGCCGAAGAAATGTCGATAAGTACGATTGTTAGTCATTGTAGTGACTTGCTCGTTTGTTGTGCGTGCGAAAAGATCTCGATATCCGCGGTCACCGGCGGCGGTCACCGAACTCTAATTGCAATCGAAATATCCATTATTAACCTATTTGGTTGCGAATCTGATACTCGAATGAGACTCGAATCGTTTAGTAAAGTCGAAGTTAATTGAGCGACGCGACGGAGTGTTGTTTGTGAAAAAACTTGGTGTTTCTGCGAAGTTCGCAGTGTGGCTGGTCGCCGGTCGTCTGGTCTGGTCTGGTCGCTGGTCCTGATTCATTTTATACCTACTTGTTATACTCTCGCTTTGTCTCGAACTGTATCGACGGCTCGACGGCGCGGGCGCACCTTAATTAAAATGTTCGGAATTGGATCCGTCGCACACACATGTGTGTTTACGATTCCTATCATTTTTGTTTAATGAGTTATTTCGCGAAGCTAACACTAATAATGAATGATACAATCTGCAATCTGGTTATACGACGGTAGCCTATAAATTGAAAAAATAAATCTTTTCGTATCTAGGATCTATGTAAATGCGAAAGAATCAAAACAAATTTGAGAGCAATATTAGCGAGTTTTTCCTGACAGTAAGTTCATTTAAAAGTGTCTGTTTCTCACAATAAATTAACTTCATCAAATGGTCCGCGTCTTCCTCGAATCTCATCATCAATCATGTGTGCAGGCAGTCCGTGAATCACTTCTGTGCTACGATTCCTCTTTTATTGCAGTCTTGCCAAATTAACTGTTCAAATTGTATTGTTGATGCTGTGATGATAAAAAACGCTGGTTAAAAGTGCAAACATATTATCTGTTTGCATAATTGATTAGATTGTAATTTATCTGAAGCTTATAAGGACCAATATAAGGAAAAGATTATTTTATGTAATCTCTATTTTTAACCGACTTCCAAAAAGGAGGAGGTTCTCTATTCGACTGTATGTATTTTTTTTTTAATGTATGTTCACCGATTACTCGAAGACGCCTGAGCCGATTTGAAAAATTCTTATTTTGTTTGAAAGGGTATACTTCCAAGTTGGTCCCATAGAAATATTGTCATGATCTGATCACGAACTTCGGAGATATGGAGCGGAACTCTTCAACAATAGACAGCAAATCTGTCGTGATTGCTGCAATCGCTTGGATGTTTATTGTTTACACAAAATCACAACATAAAATCACGCCTGTATGCTCTGAGGGGGTACGCAGATGTGTACAGTATACCCATATTTCGACAGTTAGGTATGTTAAGTTCCATTTTATTGGGGATAAGCCTATTACCATGAAAAATATTGTTAATAATAACAATGTAAAATAAATGCATAGCAAGTATTTGTATAGGATATTACAACTAAATGTAAACCACTAAAAAGTGAAAAATAAAAACTTTTTTGCAAAAAATAAAACCACTGACAATGACAAAAAAATTAAATCAATCAAACAAAAGTCACCGACTTCAGAAGCTAAAGTTATTTTTCACTTTTTTTTTTTTTTTTTTTGAAGTCTGTTTTTGTTCACTTTATTTAAAAATATTGAATACTGAATTAAGTCTAAATGGTCTCTTAAATCACCCAACCATATTAGGGTAAAAACTTTGGTTCTTCCGTGTTCTAAATAAAGCATTAAGTATGTATCATTTTTGTTTACCTATACAATATTTTTGGCAAACATTCTTGCTAACTTACCTACGACGATTCTGCCTGTCTTTAGTTTTCAGTAGGTTAAAGAAAATTCTGGAGATTATGCTTGCGACTAGCGCATACCAGGGAAGCATAGCTCTAAAGGGATGAGCTCTGAGCCCCATGCTCAGTAATGGGTGGGAAAACTCCTACAATCCATTCTGTGTGCTCACTTTATTTTTTTAGTCCACATTGCCAAAAATGTTTTTGCTGACAAAACTCGTTTGAAACGTTTAAATATGTACAAAGCTCGTAAATTCGTGCGTGCACGTTATATACATGTTATGTGGCACATGATCACACTAATATTTTCACAGTTTAATCAGATTGGGCACGCGTTAGCTCGCATCGAATCGAGCTTCGTTACATCAGGAATGTCCGTACGAACGTTACTAAGACATCCTTCAACGCATTCTAATACTAAAATGCCTTTGAGACAGGTTACGAGTCATAAACATACAATATAGGAAATATGCTCAGCGTGGAACGGCCATTCATAAAAATAAAAACTTGATTTTTAACTGATTAATATCTGTTTCTGTACGCACGTTAGTAGCCAAGAATGAAGAAACCCTGAGTTTAATGCGAAAATGCGTACGTAATCTGCTAAACTTGATCGTTTTGTTGTAAACTATTCGTATTCTACTAAATTTAATGATCTATCTCACAAATACCTGAAACCGTTTACCTTTTATCTCAAAATTATCTGTCTCAGACTAGACGTCCCCGTTTCAATCTTAAATCTTTAAAACGAAAAGCTCGAGTTATAGTAAAACTATTCATAGTATCAGTACAGTTATCTATAGTATCTGATAGTACCGAGTCGGATGCACCTAGCCCGACTAAATGTCACTCGGTGAGCCGCCGCCGCTTTTAGTCGCTCCGAAATAGATCGCGTTGCGTTCATCAACCCCTTCCATTCGTCATCAGCACTCGCCGACCAGCACTGACCTTTACACCGACCGCCGCACTAGACAAACACGACTACTTACCGAACAAACTTCGTAATGTACAGCACACAAAGCGACTCTCACAATCACATCCAAACTTTTTTCACTCTTCAACATTTGACACAACGAGGTTGCAAATAATTCCTATTGCTAAATAAATTTCCCACACCCGATTATTTGTTTGTAATTCGATGCTGTCAAAACGCATTCGAAATTAATTGAGCGTTAGTATGTTCCCCGACCGCAACGATAGCACTGCAATTTTCGACCCGTCATAATGACGGTGCAGCAAAAACTTGACACCTCAGAGACGAAAAAAATAACAATCGATTATTTAATATCGTTTCAAACCGTATCGGTCTCGGTAAATAAAATTCACAAGCTCGAGTTGAAAGCTCCACAACAGCTATTTTATCCTGGTACAAGGATCGCATAATCGTCCAAGAGCAAAGTCAATGGTCCCATATTTGTGGTAAAGACGCTGAACTCGAATCGAAGCGTTCGTGAAACTTACAACTGAATGTTAGTAAACAACACGTACATTTACACTTTTTTCTCCGTGGCGCCACTCCAAGCAGCTGAGTTTTATTACACAATCACGGGTTTATTACCGCCGCGCCATCTATTTAGAATTTAGGATTAGGAAGCGTCGATTCGCGAGCGTCACGGAGCATGACGCGGTGTAAAGAGAACTAACCTTTGCTACAGATAATATTGCAAGTTATTGCGCATAAAACGCGAGGATTAACCTCTCAGACATTACTTTGGATGTTGAACATCGTTTGCATTTACTGATAAGTAATGAATGTTTGAGCCTTGTCTCGTCACTCAGGGTTGCATCCGTCGCGTTGCTCTTGATCTTAATTAAAGTTTTGTAATTCAACACATTAGCGTGGTGTCCACGTGGTGGGATTACCCGCCAGTGCGTCACGCTCTGTTATTTCTAGCGTCGGCAGGCGCCAACTTTAGATTAGCTACAGGGCTCATCTGCATTCAGGACCGTTATTTGTGGAGCTTAATAATGTTATCCTCCATTCATATCCTCAGGGACGGAATAGTGATGAGACAACACTAGGCGGACGTTGAAAATCGACTAATAATTCCGTGTACTCGATTCATCGTTCATTGTTGAATTATTATTGTGAGTATTTGCATGGGAGTTGTGACAGGAGAGTTAATGAGGTTTTTATTAAATTTGAGATTGTTTATGTGGTTGTAGGGCATAACGTATGGTTGATGGTTGCGATAATGAAGATTTTTAAGCTCGGGTTTCGCCGGCACGTCGTAAACGCGCAGCGTGCGCCGCCACGACACACGGCACACACGGCCCGCACGCTGCACCAGCTTATTTTTTATACAATGGGAGCTTTATTTGTCTTTTTAACTGTAACATTATCCTGCTAGTGTTGACCTTTGGCGTTATGTTTAACGATGTTCGCAAAAAACACAATGGAATGAATTACTTTATTCGATAAATCAAAGGCGAGGCGTCGACGATATAGATGTCAAGAGTTCTCTGCACTTGACTACCTAATAGTGACGTCATCGTTGCAGGCGAATTTAAATTAACAATGCATTATTAATTGCTATAAAAACGCCTCTTCAATCAAATTTAAATAAGCTCGAAGATTTTTTGGTACTTGAGATTTGAGATGCAATGATGCGGGAACCAACACCCTAAAAACTTAATAGCCAGTCTCGACTCAATTCTAGAATATCGATACATTTTCTTTGCAACAATTTGACAAAAGGAAGCCGGTAGTATTTTAAAAGTATCGGTCTTACATAACTCTTAAATCGTCACCTCATTTCTCATGAACTTTCATCAAATGCTCACAATACTCACGACAGTACCACATGTGGGTGTCGCGTCTCCTCTTTTGTTCGCGTTTAATAATATTTGCAAATTAACCACAAGCGCTTGCGGCTTTCCGCACAACAAAGCTATGTTCATATTGACAGTAAGACACTTCATTATACTTACATTTACTTGACAAGTTGACTTGGACGATTTCCTGACCAAAATTGACGGTTTTCTGTGTTTCTGTCTTTTCTAATTTGTCTTCAATTTAATTGGTTGATTTGGTAGACTTACCTCGACTTACATATTTTAATTTTACTTATTTCAAAACTTAGATTTAAATCGCAAACGCCTTAGGTCCATGTTCACCGAAAAGATATCTTAAAACAGCTGTTTAAGGGTCATGTTCCACTACAAAAATGTGTTTTAAACAACAGTTTTTAGATACCTAATCAGAGCGTCATTTTTTTGGTGAACGTGGACCTAAGTGTAAGTAGCTTTTGAAAGATACAGAAGTGAGTGTAACAGGGGCAGTATGAACAAGCCTTTATGACACAAAAGTGTCATTCGTAAATAATTACTGAACAACCGTCGAGTAGGGATGAGACAGTGAGATGCATAAATTCATTTTTAAGTCGACACAAAATTTTAAATAATAAAATCACAAGTCGTTTGATCAAGTAAAGACAAGGAGATGAGCTCTGTTGCCTTCGGTTCTCATGCAAACAAGATTAATAATATTATACAATTTGTATCAGATTCTATTCGCCGTCTTTATAAAATAAACATTGTGTAAAGCTGGTGGCATACTGCTAGATAACGCGATAGCTACGCAGTGTAACGATGTTGAACTACTTGGGGAATCAAGATTGCTATTAAACTTAGTAAGAGGCTTCGGTAGATGGGACGAATTTAGCAGTTATGTAGCAATAGTAAACCACGATTCAGTTACACCAATAGTAGATCTTTTCAAGTATTTCATACTAGCTGATGCCCGCGGCTTCACCCGCGTACAAATTATATACTAAAACCTTCCTCGAAAACCACTCTATCATTGGTGAAAACAGCACGAAAATTGGTGCAGTAGTTTTTGAGTTTATCGCGAACAGACAGAAAGACGCGGCGGTGGACTTTGTTTTAAATAGTGATTACGCAATGTGTTGCAACTTATTCATGTCTAATCGCCTCGCCTAGCTGTCCAGCTGTGCTTGGGGTCTAACACGTAATCGCAACTACGACGACGGTTAGCGTCGCTTGCGCAGGGTCATTACCGAATAGCTAAACTCAAGGCCGAGATACTATCGGCTTTTATGTTTTGTAATATTTGAACACACTCCACTTACCACCTGGGGCCTTAGTACCTTAGCCAATTGTATCGAAACATGATTCCGCTACAGATTCTTTACAAATTCGTTTTATTTTGGGTCAGCGTGTGTTCCCCTTTTCTTGTCGAGTCCTTTTGGTTGTTGATCGTCGTTACCTAGAAGATCACTATCCTTTTATGGTATTCAACGTTCTTTTCTCAACGGTTTTCTATTGAAATATTTGAGGGTGGTCTGTTACCAACCGGAGAGGTTCTTCAGTTGCCATGTCATGGATACTGCAAGCTCCTGGATACATAACTCTTTTGTAACATCTCAGCCGCTTGTAGGATGCTTGGCACATCACCGGCACATCTGTCACCTCGGCCAAACATCCAAGAGCATCCACATTCACTCGCTAATGTATGCGTTGACATATAAACAAAAGGTGTATCAAATGCTACGTTCCTCGAGCTCTGCGCAGCCTTAGAGTGACCTCAGTCGCGAATATGTGGCTGCTAGCCGGAAACGGGCTCTAACGTTCGGCAATGAAGGAGGTCATAGCCACGAAGTTATCAACATCTAAACATGACTCGCGTGTCATGGTGACCTGGTATATACAGCTCTATACCTAAAACAACTTTTGATATTTCGCCGGCAGACCAATAAAACATACGTGCTTTTGGCCAATCTTTTTTTGGGGTCCAGTCGTTGAGTGAGACAAATCCGCAGATTGATCGTTTTGCCTAACCGAAAATTACTATACATGCGTAATCCGTGTTGCTCAATGCTAACGAAATTGATGTAACAATTAAAGGTAAAGGTGTTCTTAGAATGTTTCGTCTAAAAGTTCAAGGTACACAAAATACTTTTTTGAAAAAGCCTGTTTACCTCGTTTACCTATTAATCATCAGCTGATTCGTTCATAATTCGAAAATAAATTATTAAAATGTAATAAATTAAAATGTAGTAAGAAATCCTTATCGCTTGCATTTGTTTTCACACTTGACCGAATTTTGGAGCGAGACGTGAGGTGCGGTAAGGTCTATGTCACTGCACCGCCAGATACCCGGGTTGATTAACCGATAACGCTTATCGCCTGAACGTAAATCTTCCTGCAATACCCAATGTTGGTCGAGTTGCACAATTTAACGATCCTCTGACATTATACAAACTTGTACAGCATTTAAAAAGTATTTATAATCTTTCACAGAACCGTAATGTATCTAAATAAACATAGCACAGTTTATTTGTTCCGCAATATTGTTGATTAGTAGGCGACACATGACTAATTACGTCACAAGCGCAATACAGTTTAATGAACTTTATAATTATCGCCCCGGAAAACTGGCCAGTGACATAGGCCGACCCGCGACTGCTAGGTGCATCGGCTTTGCAAGTACCAGGCGTTTATAAGCTATCAGGAGCATACTAACTCGCTAAGAGTTCAGTGATTAGAAGCGGTAAACCGTGAGAGCTGGCGACGGGCCAACCAGGCCACGCCGGTGCGTTCACCCACAGGCACACACGCCGTAAAGATAATTACTTACCATTGTTTCTATTTCTACTACTACTATGAACTATCCCAAATGTTTTGAATTCCTGTTGCAATTTGCAAGCGATTCCGTCAATGTTATGATCGATTTTCGCGAGAACACTAATGATTGTTGGAAGATGTTTGACGTAAGAACGTGATTCAAGACGCGTGTGGCTCCGCGGTTCGTCACTCGGTCAACGTGTTGTACAGCACTAACCACTGACCGACGTGTCGTTATCACGTGGAGAGACAAATAAAATCTGCTTTTATAGCCCACGCAAGATAGTGATCCGCTGTTTATGTCAGTCCAAATATACTCCGAGGAATTTGAGCTGTTACGTCTTTGAAAGCCAGCGGAACATGCTAACAATATGCACTAGTTATGACCAATCGGGAGATAGAGGTCTATTCTGAGATATAGGTTACACAACGCTCCACAATGCGTTATTTTTCATGTTGGTGACGTCACTGCGCCTGCAACGTTGCACGATTCAACCGGGAACACACGAACGGGAGTCCATTTATTTTCTCTCGCCACTTTTATCTGGCGTCGTATTAAACAATCTTTAACATAAATAACGCCTCTGTCCATACGTTGACGTAGGTACAACTTAAACCTGTTCTCGTTTATTTTATGTCAAATTATGCAAAAGTTTATCGTGGTCATCTCTTGGTAAGTTGGTACCTAGTGCGTCGACTTGTCAAAATTAGGTTCGATGCACCTTGTGTTAGTCATATCTAGTTCGTAAATGCGCAGTTTTAAGGTTGACTCACTTTATAGGTGTGTAGGGATATTTGAACAATCTAGAAAAAAACTGGTGTACCTACTTATCACAGTTTTTGCTTCCGAGAATCATGATAACCTTTGGGTTCATGAAATTCCCATGATACGACTATATCAAAGTTACACGTGTTTCCAGCTGTCGGCACTGCGTTATATTATAAGTTAATGAGTTATGGTGAGGTAGCCAGTGTTGCCACAAAAATAATTTGTTAAGTAATATTTCACAGATTATAATAACAAATCACTAGATATTAAATTTGTTATTATAAGATTTGAACATTAAGTACTAAATCAGTATCTTTTACACTTCTAAGATAATCTTTTACTTACAAAACTTATCTTGAAAATGTGAGTTAAGTTACTAACAAACGAAGGCTTGCTTTGAGGGTAAAAGAAACCCTCGGGAACCCTATGTTCAACATTCGTACATAAATAAAACAGTATTCAATTGAAATTCTTCTTTATTTCATCTAATAAACAAGACTCTGATGTGGTCTACCCTTAACCTTATAACTTTATTAAAAAGATAAATTCAAATTCAATGTTATTCAGTCATAACATAACGCTGTGTTTACACAGACAGCTTTCACATTAATAATTCATTCACTCTTACATTCAATAAAATACGTGTTTTAAGGCCTCGGTTCACGAGGCTCCGGCTTAATGTCACGAAAATATTTTGTTATTTGTTAATGGATAAAATATATGAATGCAAATATGTATGTTTTGAAGTGTCTCACCTCCTGTGTTGTGAATTTGTGATGGTTCCCTGGTACTTTATAAAGTAATCAATGGCAATTTTAATAAAATGAGTACAATAATTAATTATAAATAACCAATGCTTACCCTTTCAGATTTTATGAATAATCAAAATACCGATCACATACCTCGTTATTTGTTTTCAAGTTTCTAGTATTCCATTGTAAAAAAGGTTCTGGGTAACTTCTTTCCATTCAAGCCAACAAAATGATATCACTAATTTAACAGCCCATATGAATGTAAAAAGTCTTTAGAAGACGCTCACTTTTGCGTTTTAAGTACACAAGTAGGAATATTCATATTTTCCCTTGACTTCAAGGATGATTCAAGTCTATCAAATGTCAGTTAGTAATGCGTTTATTGAATTAAAGTAAAACTAAGGTTTAAGTAGCGTGGTACTCATCATTACCTTGATCTATACAAAATGACTGGTGGTAGCAATCGCTCCTCTATTGTTCAGTCCAACCGCTCATCTACACAATACGTTATTTGATTCGCGTTCTATATTTGAAAGCTATCAGCGCACGCGCAGCCTTGACACTGATACCTTTGTTGGTTATAATTTAAAAAGTAAGAAAAGTATAAATTAAGTACTTACTATTTTTCAAATGAATAAAATTAAAAACGGAATTTTAATTATATTTTGACATAATTATTATAATGATTTATTTAAGCAGCTTATTACTGTATGGTGAAATATTTAACTATAATTCGGTCACACTCAAATAAAGGAAATAGGTACAGGGTGTATATTTAACCTCAAAAGCACGCTGTAAAAAACATACTACGATTTTAAGTACAAAAATAACAAGTTATCGAAATCAATTAACTATACATTGTTAACATTAACACTGTATGTACAAAAAATAATCACTTTCGTAGGTAACTAGGTAGCTAAGTACTTTGTCTTATGTTACTAGTAATAATTTTAGACTAGTAAGATTTTAACAATAAACCTTGATATTTCCACAAAACTTATTTTCTTGAAAAGTTCACCGATTATTTGATAGTCGTCAGCCAAACTTTTTACTTTTATTTTGAAACTAAATATTCTTAACATTTTATAAATAAGTTGTAATCGACGAACAGTAATGCTATATGACAGCCCTGCCAACTGTGTCAGACATAATCCGACCTGGTGCACAGCACCGAACACACAGTAATACAACTCTGTACAAATTACCCTTTTCGACATCCACTCAGAGATATGATAGGAACATACAATCACATCACTTCTACAGAAATTTCACTATACACAAAACAACCAAAATATTAGGTATAGCAACACGTAAATCAATCCAATAAAAATGTCTGGAATTGTTTTACTGGTTACACATTCGCTGTGTTCGAGGGTTTGGGTGGCAAGTTTTTGCGTTTCTGCCCAGTCTGACCTTGCCGCGACTTTTACCTACCTACCTCGAAGTTCTGATAGTATAAAAATATACCCGTATTATTTGCTTGAGTGGTACCACAATTAATTTAGTCATAACAAGAAGTATCGAGTCCGATTTGATTATCTAATCGTCTGACTAAACATGTTATTTGGGTAATGAAGTATTCTGGCTACAAATACATAATACAATCGTCTTTCGTGTCTGTTTGTGTGTCCGCTTGGATCTTCTAAACTTCGTATTGCCATCCAACGTGGCAATGCTGTCAGCCTTCTGGCCACTTTTCCTATTGATAGCGATGCAAATATATTTTCGACGTCCTGTACTTTTTTTTCTTTTTGATACTTGTACATTTTCGTTCTATGTTAGAACTACTCGTACTTAACAAATAATTAACATATTAAATGTTTCAAAGATTTTTTTAATTTTTGGAAAATGTTAGCATACGACTTATCAATATCTAACTTCTTGAAATGACCGCGCAAATCAGGGACACGTCGCTTGTTTAGGAATATTCTGTAACCTTTCGTATATAATCGGAGAGACAGCTTAAAATGAACCGAGTAAGTAATAAGCTATCGACTCAATTGACTTGGTAAATCGTAAAGTTTTCAACTACCTGTTAATTGCTCATGAATGTCTATTAACATCCGAATAATTATCTATATTTATTAATACGATGATAACTTTATAGATATTGATGAATAAATACATTAATTATTGTCTTCATTGATTAGTTTTCTGATTTGTTAACTCACTAGGTACCTATTTAATTAGAGTTCTGTTTGATATTTTGAGAAAACTGGCATTTCCTAGAAAGAGAAACTTCAAAGACACGTGATAAGTATATCAACGCGGAGTGGGCCCCCATTATAGCCCACTCCCTCTCATAGAGAGGAGGCTCGTGTCCCAGCACTCCCAGCAGTGGGACGCTTGTAGACTGATTATAGTTATCCGGTTTACATGTATTAAGATACTATACCGTGTTTATCGTAATTAATATCATGTTCTTTACCCATAATAATCTTCTGTTACTTTTCATCCAACAATGACACTAAACCTTTGCTATTTTTTCCAGGTAAGCCATCAATTCCTGAACAGCCTGAAGACAGTCCTAAGTATTCTAGTCTTAAGATCAGAACAACATTGTATTAGGTAACTATTTCATAGCGGTCGTAAGTGGTAAGTCATTAGCATTGGAGTTACGACAATGTGTGACACTTTCGGTACAGTTAGTAACTGAAGGATTCATGTACGGTTTTTTTCCTAGCATTTCATGCTAGCTTGGTAACTTATCGAGTTAAGTACCTATTTATTTGGCTGTGGATCCAAAAATTACAAAAAAAGGACAATATCCCAAGTGTCAAAACTACCTACTTTCGTTAATTATAAATAACTATCTATCTATACATTAAGTTCAAAACAAACCACAAAATACCAAAATAATAACCCTCACAAAACAAATCATCTATTCTTACCGCAATCTTGAACAATATTTAGATTGAAAAAACTAACCATCACGAAAATAACATGGCTCTCGTCCCGCCGTTTCCCTTTCGTCGGAAGATGTCTATCTCGGGCAATCAGAGCGAAATGGCGAACACCTCTCTCCCTCACACCCACGTGACATTCCCTAGACGCCACGTGTCAACCCACTCCTGCAATGTATCAACTCGATGCCAAAACATTAAGCGAGATTAACATTTATTGCTCAAAGAACAAGGTCCCTAAACGCTCAAGTAGACACTCAAAGATGCTCCTCACCGCTGGCCGAAGAAAGGCGCATGTCTACTACTCCCATTCAACTTCTAACCCAATCGTAACTTGTTAAGATCTACATTGCTTTACGAAACGCCTTGTGTTCAAAACATCCACTGCTCCATTTTCAAATGTTCCTAAATTTGAAGCACAAAATTATATTAGTGTAAACAATTTTGATACTGTTGACTTATTTAACGAGATTAAAATGATTTATGCATACCGGTTAAAATATTTTAAAATCTTTGTTAACCGATGACCTATCTATCGTATCAGGGGCCGCAGAAAGGTGATAAATTAATTATTCGTTAACCATTGTACCATGACAAATTACTGAATATAACAAATGTCGGCCGGACGTTGAACGCTGCCAATTTCAGTTCGATCAACCCCAACCCCCCTCCCGCCGCACCGCACCCCCGGTGTCACCCGCACGCGCTAAGATGCGTCATTAATCATTCCTGTACACACATCTCCTGACCGTGAGCCAGTTAAATTTAGATTTTACCCTCGAGGATTTAAAGACGCTTGTTATTTGCCGCGAAAACGCCGAGTACGTCCGTTAGTGTCTGAACGGGCGAAGTGTCTGCTTACCTCTTGTTACCTCTGTACCCCTGGTGTTATATAACCCGAGTGCAATGGCCGCTCCAAAACTCAAGAAAAACTGGCATTTTCTCCCCTGAGGAAAATTTCTTTAAGTTACCTCAATTTTAGTGAAATATTTATAATGTGGCTGACATAATTTTTTAATAAAGATTGCGATAAGTAGGCCAGGGATGTTGTGTTTTACTGAGGAATTCGACGGATCGCTTGTATCGTTTCTAACAACAAACTTTGTATTATTACTAAGTTTTTTAGATAGCAGCTCAAGTTAAACCGGAAAATTACGAATATTGTTAAACATAGAAAAAAAGAATTATATTTCTGTATTTTCTTATAAAAATACAAACACAATATGTTTATGAATGCTTGCGAGAAAAATTGCTAAATCTTGAATTCCTCTTTTGCTAGGGACTCCTATTTTTTTTTTTTGTAAAAATTACCCCAAATACTCTTGGAAATAATTTATTCAAGCTTAAAAAAAGGCACTCACTCGTAGAATCAAACCATACGTCCCCTTGACGTGACCCAAATACAGGAAAAGTTTTTAACCAGTGCGCAAATTTTGACATGATAAACTTGAATGTATTTTAATAGACACGTATTTTTTATTTTGATATGTGTTAGTAGTAAAAAATAAAGTTATCGCTTACGAGACTTATTTACCTATAAACTTATTTTATGGTCGCTTGCCAGTCGGGCGCCCGGTCGACCGACTCACGCGTCGACCGGTCGCCCAACCGGCAAGCTGAGATCAGCTGAGTTTTGTAGGTGCGCTCGCTCGATGCGACGGCGCCGCCGTAAACTTACCTACCTACGCGCTGACGGTTACTGACCGTCGTTTCGCGCAATTTTTTTAAGTTTAGGCTGTGATATGTTATTTGTAAACGTAATTCCAATTTTTCCTTCATACTTTCATGGGCTTAGGACACATCGTACGTCAGCAGCCAGCGCGTTTTCATTCACAGTATTACAATTAAATTATGTCCATGTTATGCTTATTTTAAAATGGGACAAGATGGAAAAATTTGAAAAAAAAAAATTAAAACTAAAAATGGGAATGTGTTCTATTACTAACACTGAGCTACCAAAAAAAATTTACGCAGTGGTTAAAAACTTTTCCTGTATAAAACAATGCATATTTCAGCGTAATCTGCGTGTAGTAATTAGCGGGGCGGCCGGGCAAGCGACTCGGCGAGTCGTCGTGAATGTGGGTTAGATTCGCGAGGCCGGCGGTGCACCGGTCGCAGACCGCTACCGGGGTCGTTGACCGGTATCGATCGGGGGTGGTGAGGGTGCGACGCGGCACGCGCCCCTGCGGCGCCGCACCCCGCACCGCCGCACACCCCACACCCCTTCACCCCCGCACAGTCGCACACATGCTTTCCACCTCTCCGGTCTCGCTCCGCTACCGCATGCGTCACCCTGGTCAATTTTATGACACTTGAAGAAAGTTTCGCGTCTTATCATCGGAGCAAGTGTGATAAGTTGCGGCTGGCTGTATAAAAGTTTGATAGCCCAGCTGACGCATTTAGGCGCTAAACGATTTGATTGTTTTTTTTTTTCACTTATGTGCGAAATCTCAGTTCTCATTTCATTGAATTCAGGTCCTTTTACTGAAGTAGAATTCTTAAATATTGCTAAAATAAATAATTGATTTACGATTTCCAATGTGTTTAAAACAAACTCCGGCCAGACTTGTCCTTAAATTGTTTGTATCGTACACACCTTGTACGATTGTTTGTCCAATTCGTTAAGTGTTGACAGTCTTTTGACGTCGTAGTGTGAGTTCACTGCAGTTCAGTGCTGGATGTTGATCTGATGAGCCCCCGCGGTTCTGGCGCGCCGCCAAACGTTATGACGAAACCGTGTCTCTGGTTAAACAGCATTGGCCAACGTTTCCCATTGCGCCCGCTTTTATTTACAAATCCGACGATTTATCTGACGTTTTTTAATTCAGAAATTAACATTGTTCGGTACTATTTCTGTTTCGTACGATTTTTATTACAGCCCGCTTTAAAGGTAACGTTACAATAAACATAAATGACTTGGCCTTAATAACGCAAACAACCGATTTGTTTATTTTCGTGCACAAATATCTTGGTGAATAGGATAGGATAGCAAAGCATTCGATCAAAGCAAACCCACCATTATCCTGGTAAAGATATATTATGGGGAAGAAAATTATTCCGAATCAGGGCCAGAGAAAAGGCAGTATAAATGAAAACTCATACCCGACTTCCCGGGCATCCATTATAGACAGGAAGAGTGTCTATAGCATTGTATAGAGAAACAGCTGTAGTAAGACGGGCGCGGGAAAACAGCTTGCCTCAGAGCGGGGGGTAGACCGAGGTTGGCCACCCCTGCACGGCCTACCGCCGTTGTTATGGCGACGTCCTATGATTTATGCTTGCCTGGTGACTTGTCGATGCTCCATCGTCTTGTTATTGGAAAGTATTTCTTTATCCATCCTAGTACTGAATACGCGGCACGTAACCAAACCCCCATAAAATTTTATGCCGTAGTTAGATCATAACTAACGTTGTACAGTCGGTTATCTGAACAACGCAGCGGTCGTAAACTGAAAAAGTATATAAATAACAGTAATCGACATTTGACAAATAAAAGATGACAGGTACGAAAATTGTTTTAGTAAAGGGGCTCCATTTACATATCTGAATTAAACGTTGTTTGTATACAAAACAAAGTCGTGAAGAGTCTCGGGTTAACATCGTGAGGACTGGGCGATACTCGTACAGACGCCGGCAGGTATCGATCACCTCCTTCCCTTCGTGGGGTCCTGGTGTCTGGATCCGGGATAAATAATATTTTTATGCAATAAGTGCCGCCGATACACTGCGAACTCGGTCCCCTTTCGGAAAGAAAAATAATAATTTCGGGAGGATAAAAGGAGATCTACTTTGTTAAATATCTTTTGTCATACGTCGGAAATTATAGGAAGTTATCTCCCTAGGTTGTTGATAAAACAATTGCAAACTGAAACAAACTCCGTTACACTAACTACCAAAACTACAATATGTTAATCCACACAAAATATTAAGAAGTGCAGATAGAGTGAGAAGGCATGTGCGAGCGGGACAAAAGTCTGGCTTTGTCTTCTTCATTATTCAGTGTGACTACGCTTTTCGGTGCTTCCCTTGCTTATGTATTTATGTACCCGGTATACATTTGACCTACATGTTTACCTTTAGATTTCCAAATTACTGCACTTGTAACTGTCGTGTTGGTATTTCGTTCCGGTTGTACTAGGGCAGTATAATTAAAAGGAGTTGTAGCTATAAAATGTTTTGTAAAAACTTGGTTAGTTGTAAAAAACTAAATATTTGATTGTGTACAAAAACAATATTTCAGACTTACTAACTGCTATGAATGTAAGAAGACGTTCAATTTATAAACATAATGTAACATTTCGGTCTTATACAAGACTTATTTTCTTCCTCTAAAAGAGGGAGCAAAAAGTTCGGTTTATTTATTACGTAGCAGGAAATTATCATTTGAATGCGTGATAAGGAAAATGTGTGCAGAAAAATAACACGAACATCCTCATAAGTTCTATTACTTTATTATGACAACCTGTATATTAATATTAATTAAAAACGTCATAAAGTAGCCCTAAAACACTGACAGCTATATTTTAATTAAATTTTATAAAGATAAACTAATATGAAATAATAAAAACCATTTTTATGGTACCAAGCCAACTTGAAATCTACCAAGGTACCATGACCCCACAGAGCTATATCCATTGAAACGTTTAAAAGTTAACTGTATTTATATATCTGCATCAGTAATTAGCAAATGTTTCCCTAAATACATATAAACATATTTAATCAATATACGGAACCCATTATCATAGTCGACGTCTGCGAATCTGTTAGTGTCTTAACCGAGGTGAATTTGACCACGGTATAGTGATCGTTATAACTGTAAGAATAAGGTTCATGTTAGCTTGCAAAGTATGTTATTTGTTGACATGTTCATAAATCACGGCATGGCGGAAAGCCTCGGAAGTTAAGGTATTCGCTAAGTTATCAACTTTTAGCTTATTTCCTAACTTGAAGGTTATGTAGAACATTATTTAATGTAATTCAGTGCTTTAGTTTAGTCATGGGTGGAAAACGCAAATAGTATAAGAAAACATTTATAGTCAATTTTATTGAGTTACGAAATGAAACTAACTTAAAACAATATTTTCCAGAAAAAATACAAACCGTCCTGTAGCTGAAACAGAACAAAACCGAAGTAAAGTAAAGTAAAAAAAGCCTACAAATAAATCATCCCGAGCCAGTCATGCGCGACTTGAAACATAATCGTCGTAGCGGCCGGCGTAGCGATCTCGTAGCCGCGTAGCCGCGTAGCACCGACCGTAGCGATCTTTTTATACAGGAGGGATTAAATTTTATCTTTCTGATGAGGATGATATTTTTTTAGTGTGGTTTTTGTTTTAATGTTAATTTGTTACATACATACAAAGAGTATCTAGAAAATACTTTTGCTGATGCTGATCTATTAAAACGAATAAGAAACTTTTTTTGCTATAAGATTAAATATTAGGTACAAAAAATGTCTTGAAGAACTAACTGAAATCAAATAAGTTTGTTTTCCCTTTCAATAACAAAAGTTAATAAGAGAACGTGTTGAAAGAGAAACTTGTTATCTCCAAATAATACAAACATTTATCTCGTTTATTTGGAAACCTTTATATTATGACAAATCTCAGGTCGATGCCCTCGCGAGATCTTACAGGCTTTTGTGGTTATTCCTGACTACGACGCTTTCAGGAAATTCCTTTTCATAATTCTACCATTATTCCACCATTTCATAAATCATTTGTTGTTTAACTGATAGATGTTTTATTTTTATAAGAGTTGCTGTTTGCGGTTTTTTAGATTAGTCTGAGATCAACTACCTAATAAAATAATTTAATTTGACAAGTAAATATTGCCAATTCACGATTTAAGTATCACCCGAAAGATAAAAAAGAAACACATAAAACCGCAGTAATAATAATTCGCTACTTTAAGCTCAATATTTACAGCCTTAAATAAAAATAACGCAAGAATTCACGTCAAATACGCATTTATATTACTCATGAAAATGCTACGGGGGGAGCGGGGCGGGGGCCGGTGACCCGGTTTGCTACGCCGCGTAGAGTGCAGTGCCCGCGTAGCACTCTCGTAGACACGTAGCACCGTAGCACCCTTATGAATGGTATGTATGACGCGTACGGAAGAAGGCTTTAGAGTCTGTCGTGCGTTTACAACGGATGGGTTTTATTGCTTTATAAGTTGGTTTTTAAGTTACTAATATTTTTAATTAGGATTGAAATAGAAAATGGCTGAACAATAGACAAAATACCGTTTTAAATGAAACTAACGTTTATTATCTCATTTGACATTAAAAAGCCTTATAATACAACGATTTATTTACTCAAACTTACAGTACAAATTAACTATATCTTTCTACCTTCAATTACTCGAAGTAAAATAAATAAATCAACAATAACATAAGTCCTTCCTCCCAAGGTAATAAAAATAATTAACTAACGAAAATATTTTCAAAGAAAACCTTCAGAAATCGGTTTTTTCAACTATGCGCCGAATACTTCAGTAATAGGGCAGCATAAATACGAGGGAGCATTTTATTACTGTAAATGGGTCACGGTAATTTTGAACCAAGTTTTGTATTCACGCGATTTTCGAGTAATTCAAGTTTTCTGTAGTATTGTAAAAGGGAACTATATCCTTTTTTATTTTTACTCTGTAATTAAAGCTTTGTTACTGGAAAATTGTAATCTGAATTAGCTGATTTTCCGTATCTATCCATATATTAAATTATAGTAAGTAGAAAGAGTTCAAAGTCAAAGTCAAAGTAATTTATTTGTTAAAGATAGGTAAGACTCGGTTGAGAGTTTGTTAGCACAAACTACTATTCCGATTTTTAAAAAAGACACTTATATAAAGCTGCTTCATTACCGAGTGACATAGGATATGTTTTTTCGTAGATTGTGTTAGTTACTTGTAGAATGATACATAGATTTTGTTACATTTAAAAACTTAAATATTGTGTATCCAGGATTGCATTAGCCCAGGCTATGGGACTGTTCGAAAGACATACCGCGGCCGTGGTACACAAGAGCCAAGAAGGAACATGGATGGGTTTTAGTCAGTAAAAGTCTGACACTGCCTTCCACTCCGCCCAGAGCGGGAAAAGTCATTTGATGATTTCCCATACGAAAAAAAAGGTTGCATTATGCTATGCTTTAAGAATAGAAAGTAACTCCAACTAAGAGTGCCACACATTTATTGCAAGTATATCTTTCATCTCTTTGTGAACAAAACATGTGGGTCCCATACTTGTGCTGCAATTTTAAACCTTGCTGCAATAATGAATACAACTATAGCTAAATTGATCTGATTTTAATATTACAACTAGAACCATAGATATGTTTTTAATATATATATATATATATATATAAATATCTGTTTTTAATATTTATGTGACTAGAACTATTACAAATAATTATAAAAATAAAAACTAAAAGTATCTACCTAAATATATTCCCTACTCTCGCAGGTCTGCTGGAAGAAATTTATTTTGAAATAAGCAGTTCCTTTGTGCTCTGCTATCTTAATATATTGTCTTTTTAAGTATTTTATTTATAAATAAATAATTAAACAACGTCAGTAGGCGTCAAAGTACTCCTCCGCATCCCTGTCACCCTGAAACATGCCCAGAAGGCTGGCAGCATTGTCTCGTTGAATGGCAATGCTAATTCTAATATTCACTTAATTGAAAACAGTGATAAAAACTTCCAGAACTTTCTTTATACTTTTTGATATTGTAGGTGTAAAATTCTGAAATTCATTCATGCGAAAGTTTGGAAGAAAGTTCGTTGTTTTGTGCCGATGGGAAATCATATCGGGCACACAGCTTTGATCTATACTACTCGTAATATAATGAAGCTGAAGTATTTTATTGTTTGATCGTACTAATATTTGGAGCTACCACTCGGATTGGATATATTTTTTTTTGCATTTGATACGAGTAGCCTTGAAGATTAATATAACTTTTTCTCGCGGCTTGGCTTCCGTTATCTGCGGAAACTAACCAACAGGAACGTTTTAAATGTAGCCTATAACAGTCCGAGAAAGCATAGCTTCCCATTAGTGGAAGAATTTATGGAATCTGATCAGTAGTTCTGAAGGTTACCCCCTACATACAAACTAACACAAAAATATACGTCTTTACAATATTATCTACGCTAAGAGTCTTGTGAGCCGAGCGGCCGATGAAACAGCGGGGCACAGCTGGTAGCGTATAAATATCTTCATCATAAAGTACCACAACTAATATTCAGCATCATCAGCCTAATATTAATGTTCCCACTACTGGGACACAGGCCTCCTCTCTACTTCGACTGATCCCTTCTCCGATATGCACTTGTTCGGCGGATTCCTATTTCGACAGAACATACCTTCGACATTACACAAAGTAATGCACCTGTCTGTGTTCGAACCTACGACATACTATTCGTAAGTTGGGTCTAATGATCTACGCTACGTATTCTCTATAAATATACCTGCCTGTCTACCTGACCAGTCTAGACAGATGCTCACTAGCCACCAGCCTAGAGCCTGCGGTCAGTAACACTGTGCTGTTGATAACTGACATTATTACCGCGCACTGCGGCTCTGTGACCGCAAACTGTTGTCACTAACGCTTGTCTATTATAGGGGGGGATCCGTGGTCACAAGTGGAAACCACCTTTTGTGGAGATACTTTTATACATGGTGTTGCTTTGCATCCTGGTCAAATTCAAAGGTGTACTTAACTACAGACCGTCAAATTGAACAATTTTTTCCAAACGGCCAACATCGTAATTGCGAAAAATTATCGACGGCCCCATGCAAAATTCCAATACCTACTCAACTAGCTGACTACTCACTACTCTACTACTCAAAAGACAGCTGATTATTGTTTTACGATTACGATGGTGGTGCCATGGAGAAAGTTGTTCAGTATCCATCATAACCAGACCTTGATGGTCTGGTTATGGCACACCCTTGAATTTGACTAGGATACAAAGTGACACCTAGTATTGCTCTGGAGCAATACTAGGTAGATATGAAGTGATTACTATCGTACTGGTACAATAGTAATCACTTGAAGTAGCTGTAACATAATAAATGTAAGTCCTCGTGTATCATGGTATCTCAGACCATGAAACCGAACAATCGCGCTGATCGCGTCAGTTCCTGTAGAAAGTAAATTTTCAAGGTCTCGTAGAACAAAAGTTGTTTAGTGGCATGGTCCAAGAGACCACACAGGAGGTCTTGCGTTTATGATGTAGCTTTCACTGGTGACTCAGTTCTGTGCCGACAGAATAAGGTTAACGACAAAAATATCTAATTAGTCCGTCAGTTAGATTATCAAAAATATTTGACCCATATTTTTTTCTATTGTTACGTAAACCAAAATTACCGAAGATACGACGCTTTTAAAAATCTTAACACGTCACGCGTTGGTCTAATTTTTTGTGAGTTTTGGCGTCACGAGCCCCCCACTTCCGAGTTTTGATTCGTTTTATCTTTGTCAATATTCATTGATTTACAAAAACAAAAAATATGTGTCCATTATTTTCCAATACTCTAACTGACGGACTAAAAAAATTGTATTTTTTTGATTCTGTCATCATGCCTATAAGGATTACCATCTACCTAGCTTTTTTTTAACTATGCTGGAGTCCGTCCAGTCTTACCGGATGAAAAATACAAATTTTCCCAGATTATACTCAAAAAGTTTTTGAGTACACCACTATTAGTGAATCACCTGCGGTCGATGACCGTTTCATTTTATCATAATTATAGATACTATCGAAGTTCAATACGCATCACATCTGCAGTTTCACAAGCCATTTTAATTGGTCTCTGCATCACTAGTAATGTAACATTACTCCCATTACAAATACTGCATTAATGAATTGCACTAAAAAAAAAACTAAAACAAAGCTATGTTAATCCCTCCATACATTAAGAGAGCGGGCAGTGCCGTTAGCATTGCGCATGTTAATTTGTCCGCTTGGCAGGGAGCCAGCTACTTGTGCATATTTACTAAGTCGGGACACTTAACGTTACAAAGACGTTTTGTTAAGACTTACTTCTTACTTCAAAGTTGATTAGAATGCGAACTTTTTACATCATCACCTGCCGAGCCTTTTCCCAACTATGTCGGGTTCGGCTTCCAGTCTAACCAGATGCAGCTGAATACCAGTATTTTACATGGAGCGACTGCCTATCTGACCTCCACAACCCAGTTAGTACCGGGTAATACGATACTCCTTGGTAAGACTAGTTGTCAGACTTTCGGGCCACCCGCCACAGTTACATACGAGTGTCAAAGATCTACAAATGACAGCCGAGACCAACTGCTTAACGTGCTTTCCGAGGCACGGAGGAAACTCGGTATGCAATGGGTGGTCACCCATCCACAGACCAACCTAGGCAAGCATGGCTTAACCTTAAAGATCGACCCGAGCGACTGTTATTATTTAGTCACGCGCTCCTAAAGAATGCGAACTTTTTACAAAGAATATAAAAATATATCTGTATTTGCCTCTCGGTTGAAAGGCTTCCTATTATTCCCTAAGCTACTAAACCTGTGTTAACACAAACAATTGTGGTTGTTTTTCTTTTAAAGCGTTTTATCCTGTTCATTTTGTTTATGAATGACTTCTGAAGTTGGGGGAGACTTTTACCCGGCGATGACTAAGAAAGGAATTTCCAAAAAAAAATCTTAAAAGAAAGAAAGAGCATTTATTAGCTCGTACAGGACAAAACACATAAAAAAAAACATTATTTACAACTATTGCAAACTAAACATCGTCCTGTACGAGGCCAAAAGGCCTCTATCTCAGCATGGTGGTGGTGTAACATTAAGAAAACGTCACAGCGCTAGTATTCTGATAGGGCCCAAAGTGATGCCACGGTCAGATAAGATTAAAATAATAAATAAAAAATTAAGTGTAGACGAATAAACAATACATATATTATGTGAAGTATCATAAAATACGGGGAAAATAACAATAATACCTACGCTTTACTCTCTAAACTCAAATTGTTATACTAATATTATGTCAGCCTAACTAGTACATGATCTTTATATAAACACACTGCAACAAAATATAAATAAAACAGACTCAGACAGACCGAAAGTTTAAGTCTATTTTCATTCTAGTTTATTTAGCAGCAACTCTGCTACGAGGCTACGAAGTTCGTAGCACCGGCCTACGAGCTACGAGCCTACGTCACCGCATACCGATATAGCCACAAGTCTTTGTCTAACTAGTTCATAAAACTGACTAAATAAGTGTGGGAAATAAAAAACAAACATAATTGGCTCACTTTATTTAAGTTATATTCAAGTTATCTATAAATATCGCCGGTTAATTGCCGACAATTAAGTTTGTTAGTGCGAAATTAAGATATAAAAAACCGACGTGACAAATCAATTATGGTAATAAATTAAGAGTAGGAATAATTGTCGGCAAATGGATGACACGCCGTAATCATTCGGAACAGACGGACTAATCTGAATCATAATCGAAAAGCGAGCCTTCCAACTTTCCGATACCGCCACAAATATCGAACTGAAGAAGTAAACAATACATTTAAAACCTTACACTCAAATCCGTAAAGCTCAAAATACCATTGACAGAATCGGAACGGAATTCATGTTGTATAAATAAACCAGTGATCTCTATTTAATAGGCTGTAGGGTTCAATTTTGTTCGACGCGATCAGGCGAGGTTACCGCCCGGGTCGTCAACCTGTGATTCATAAAACTACCCTACATATAGGCCTTTCCCATTTGTAACCGCCGGGGATTATACCTGCTTTTCACGCGAACTGAATTTCAAGCTAGTTTGTATTGTTTCATTAATTTCTTACTTAACTATTTGTATGTTAATAATATGGAGTACTAGGAACTCAGAGGTCGGTTTTAAGTGCTCTCAACATTTTTGGGCTGTGATAATTTTGAAACTATACATACATAGACAGGTGCTTGCTCAATTAACTATATTACTCACACATTATTGAGTTCTTCATCGATCTTGCTTACACACGTGAAAATAATCAATATTAAAGAATTCAATTTCCCAAATGTAAGATGGCCCCTGTTCGGAATTCATCGCAGTGTTGTGTTAAGTAGTCCGGTCATGTCTTAACGAAGTCGCGGATGCTGCGCAACATTGCCATGTTTTTGCCGCATTCGAGTAAGATGTGCGAGAGGGACGGTGTGCTGCGAGCGACACGTGCTGATGCGAGACGAAAATATTACTGAATACGTTACGACGAACACGTGGTGCGACCTCTTTGTAAACGTCATGGAATTAAAGTAATCAACTTTAGGGCGTTAGACTTTTATCGTACACGTTTATTCGGCGAGTGTTTAATTCATCAACTCATTTATTAATCATCATTTCGGCATAGTCAGGGATCGCTGTCCGAGGACACGGAGATGCGTCCGCAGCGCGCGCCGGCTTGACGCCGACTGACGAATTACATTATGTATTCGGTTAACTACCCGTCTGGTGGCTCGCGCCTGTCTCGAGGGTCTTATCGACGCCGAGAACATGCCCGCAGCTACGCCGTCATACCTAAAATGTACGATGTCTAAACGGCCTTCAGCACTGTACAATGCCACGACCACTATGAATGTCGTTATTTGAACAACCTTGGATTTCAACAGTCTCATGTTGTGCCTTAACTCGATTCACTCGCACAAGCCGCTGTGAATGTTTAACGTAGCCCTTTGTTCATTTATTTTTCTTTGCTTCAGGTTGCAAGATCAAGGCGCTTCGCGCGAAGACCAACACATACATCAAGACTCCGGTCCGCGGCGAGGAGCCGGTGTTCGTGGTCACCGGCCGCAAGGAGGACGTAGCGCGCGCCAAGCGTGAGATCCTCTCGGCGGCCGAGCACTTCTCTCAGATCCGCGCGTCGCGCAAGTGCGGCGCCGCACCGCCGCCGCCCGCGGGCGCGCCCGGACACGTCACGGCGCAGGTGCGCGTGCCCTACCGCGTCGTGGGACTCGTCGTGGGGCCCAAGGGCGCCACCATCAAACGCATCCAGCACACCACACACACGTACATCGTGACGCCCTCGCGTGAGCGCGAGCCCGTGTTCGAGGTGACGGGGCTGCCAGAGAGCGTGGAGGCGGCGCGCAAGGAGATCGAGGCGCACATCGCCCTGCGCACTGGCGCTGCGGGCGCGGCTGGCACCGGCGTGCCCACACAGACCGACAGCGAGCCGCTGGCCACGCTGTACCGCGCCGGGCTGGCGTCGCTGCTGCGGCCCGAACAAGAGGCCGCCTTCTCATCGGCCGGCTCGTGCTCATCGGGCGGCTCGTCGGCGCGACTAGGTGATCTGCTGGGCATCTGGTCGTCGACGGAGCGCGACGAGGGTCTGGGCGAGTCGCCATCGTTCGAGTCGCCCGGCGGCGGCACCACCAGCGTGTGGGCGTGGGGGCCCACGCGGCCGTCGCCCGCGGCGTCTCCAGCGCGCGCCTGCGCCGTGTGCGCCGAGCGCGGCGTGGCGGCGGCGCTGGTGCCGTGCGGACACAACCTGTTCTGCCTGGAGTGCGCGCAGCGGCTGGCGGCGGGCGGCGCGCCGTGCCCCGCCTGCTCTGCGCCGGCGCACCAGGCCATCCGTATCATCTCGTAAGGCTCCGGAACTGCCGCTGCGGCCGCCGGCACTACCGCTGCGGCCGTCGCAACCACGAGTCGCACGTTCTCGTAGTAGGGATCTTTTTTACTCGAATCGTTATAAAAAATATTAAAAGAAGTAAAAATCGCGTAATCGAAATCCTGGTGCCAAAAGTCGGCGCCTCGCCGGCACGGCCCGTCCGCCGCGCCGTACCTATCGTAAGTCGGCAGAGTTGTTCACGATATATTTTCTTATTATGAACGTTTTTTATTAGGTCGTCGAGCGCGCGCCGCGCTAGACGCCGCAGAGAGAGTCGAAAGTACGTTATGATAGAAATTTCGAAAAAAACATAAAATTTAAAAAAAGTTGTATAATTATTATTGATAGCATAAATGGAGGAAAAACGAAAATTTATAAAGCTTACTAACGTAATAGCGTAAAGTATTAAGATATTATAATAATATAATATAATAGGCGAGGGACGGGCGGCGCGGGGAGCGGGCCGCGGCCTGTTGTCTGTTCAGAGTCTAGTGTAATGTATTGTAGTGAATGTGAGGTTAGCTAATGTGTTGTTAGGACGAGTCGCTTGTGGACCGTGGACCGGCCCCGGCGGGCCCCAGCGCCGGCCCGGGCCGCTCGCTAGTGAATGTTGGATGGCCCCCGCCCCGCTCCCCCGCACGGCCATGCTCACATTATTTTTGACTATACGAATATTCGCTTAAATGATATTATACATACGTACACTCTATGATTATGATAATATTAATATAATGTTTGTTTTAAGTGTGTTTTAATGTTTAGATTTTTATTGTAATGTTTTTATGAATGATTTTTATCTGTATGATTATTATTATTGATTATTATTTTATGTGTTGACGATGTTTTTTTGTGATTACGTGCGCCCGCGCTTGGGTCGAGGCTGCTGTATGTTCGTTTAGTGGTTATGATATCGAATAATAAATTTAAAGTAATAAATGATAAAGAATAATACAACTCATTCATTATATTATAAAGTATAGTAGTCTGTAGTACGACATTGACTAACCAATACCTATGGATACTTATTAAGTATTATTATATTATTGAATAAATTTAAAGAATGCATAATTATATTTCATAGGATCATTATTCTGTATAACTCTAGTTAAATATAACAATAACAAATATGATTGTATTGTATATGTATGAGAGGGCGACGTTGTATTGTTGAGTTCACCGGGGGCTCATTTTATGGATTGATATTTTTTTATTTTTTTACCGTTATTAGTTTTTGACTTACTCATGTAAAAATACGTGAGAATAAAATATCAGCCTATTAGATTATATTTTAAAAAATAATGGTTACGTAAAATGAACCCCCGCCGTACGTAGATCCAGTGATTTCGATAATTTTATTTTCATAATAAAATGGGTAGACGCTTTAGGTTCAAATAACGTTGTGAAAATTTGTGAAATTTTGTAGACTACATATCTTATTATAAATCTAATATAAACTATAACTTTCGACTTTCTATGTTTTATTTTTCCCTATATTAAAGAAGAAACAGATTGGTTAAAACTAGGGTTACCTAGCTCAAAAAAGCAGCAACTTATGATTCTCGTAGAATTACCTGGATCGCTACGCCGTAGCACTGCCTGAGTCGCTACGCCGTAGCACACGATTAGACACAGGACGGTGTGGCGTAAACTAAAGACAAAATAATTGTATTAGAATTTATTTGATCTACAATCGGTGGAAGATGGCTGTTCCTATAGATTTATCTGTTATTAGGAGAGCTAGTGCTAATGTCGACGTCCTGGGTGTGACTCCCAGATGGAAAAGTAATAGAAATCTAAAGATAGAACGTAAGTACGGTAGCTTGCACAGGAAATAACAAAATTAATTAAATAAAAAATAACAACAGAACAATTTAAGACACACGAAACTAAATTGGTCCTGAACAGGTTATCTAGCATGGTGACACAGCACTGATATTCTGATAGGAGGTTGAAATGTAAACATTTCTCAAACAAATGTGCTGGAATAGTTGCTTGCAATCCACGGGTTCGACTCCCGCTTTAACTCAACATCTATGAAACCAAAAGTTTTGACTGCTCACATATGTGCACCTTAAACAGTAAATAATGAATACACAACAAAAAATTGGGCCACATTTAACATGAAACTTGTAAGTATACGTACCCAGCTCAGTATCGAAGACAACAGAAAGTTCTCCACGCATTTCGCTTCAACATTGTCTTTGCTGAACAGGTTTCGTCGATCTTGACTTGAATTATGAGATACGTGTTAGCTTACGTACCTATTTGTATAAAAAAATACCCAGATTGGGAATGTACGATCAAGTCATTGTAATCGCATCATGATCGCGATTAACAGACTAGGTACCTACAGGGTGTAAACCACCTCATCACGAAGCCGTCAACCAAGCGTTCTGTACATCAAAGTAAGCAAAAATTATTGCTGAAAAAACACTTTTTTTTTGAGGTGAAAAATCATGTTTTGTGGTATAATTAACGCACTCAACACTTTGTTTCTTATGGATGGATTGAATAATACGGGGGTTGTAGGGGTGTTTAAAGTCAAAATATTACAATAAAAACATGTCAAAAAGTTGAAACTTTGACCTCCAATATCTCTGTAACTAGAAGGTTCCCAGGTATGACGTAGAACAAAAAAAGAACAAGTGCCCTTCGGCTTCGTTAAGAAGTTTTGTACACTCTTTATTTATTCAACTGCATGATCATCATTATTTTTAGCTGAAAGATCTTCACTTCTTCACTTTCAACGTTCAACTGCCGGACATAAGTCTCCCCCAAGCGTCACGCCATCTACCGATCCTGTGCGCCAGCATCCAGTGGAATCCCGCTTAGCTATAGAACTTAACACAATGACAAAAGCTACCCTGAATATCAGCTAGATCTGCAAACACTGCATTCTGCCGTTAATCAAAGATAATCTGCGGATCATCATAAATAACAACAACTGTAGCGTGAAAACTATTATCTCCAGCTATCTATGAGCACTCAAAGCTGATTAAAATTATAATCTATGAACTAAGACTTATATCCATTTTCAGTAACACTTACAGAGACATTCATCACTGCATCTGGCTCGCCAATTTTAGCGATAGGTAGGTAGGCTGTGGTGGCGGCCCCGATTTACAAGCAAGTTGTGGGTTCAAACCCAGACAGGCGCATTTCTTTGTGTTTCTTTGTTTCATCACCACTACTCTCAAAACGGTGAAGAAAAACATCCTGAGGAAACCGGCATGTACCAACCCGCACTAGGCTCGTAGGCTCGTGGTGGATTAAAAAACCTTCTCAGAACCTTCGAGACCGGTTGATTATGCTACTAAAGCAACTTTCTTCGGGTCACACAACAGCTTGCATGCGTGCAACAGTATTCATCCGCGGGCTATAACTGTGCGGGTTCTTGATTCAAGAATTTAGCAATGGCGGTCAATGACGTGGCTATCTTTTGAAACCTAGTTAGGGCGTCCGACGTTTAAAACAATGACGACGTGCGTGACGTGCTGCATGAGGTCCTAGATTGGAGTCCCGGGCAATTGTGTATGTGAGACAACTCAGAAAAACGGCAGCTTCAGGATAATATATGTTTATTAATCACTGTATCACCGACTACAAACTCACAATCAAATCAGTTTATCACAATCTCGCATATAATAAATTATAATATTTCCGTTACTCAACAATATTTTAAACTTCCAACGAGCAACGGTCAATCAGGCAGAGGTTCCGCTATAAGAACTTCTCGAGTTGACGATCAGCGATGGAATGATCAAGCCTTGGCTGCCCCGTAAGCACAACGGTTAGTGGGAGGGGTATGGTGTTGCCAACGCTTAACGGTGTTGCTAGTTAAATGTACACAATACCATTATATTTTGTAACAGGTATTGGGTATTTCCACCAGAAATTTCTCAGTAGCTGCCGCGGAGTTTATATTTGTGCCCGGTTGATGGCCAATGCTTTGCCTCTTATAGGCTTAAAAACATTACTGGCGAAATTTCGGTGTAGGTACCATAACGTACTCCTCTGTTTAACCCTTCGTGGATTCAATGCTTGATGTTACGTTATGTGTATGTAGGTTATTCATATTTATCACAGCTAGTAAAAACACCTAAATAATAGAATTGAATAGAATAGAATACAAAAAAATAAAATGAAATAAAAAAAACCAACCAAAAATAAAAAAAAAAATGAATACCAACGTATTACTTGTATCGTTAGCAATCCTCTAGGGAAAAGCAATCAGTAAATGAACCCTGGCTAATGAGGTAAATCCTCACTATTACAATACATGTACATATAATTAATTACGAGGAAAACGAGTCATTCTTCAGTAATTCTGCCTGGGTGGACCAGTGTCGATCCGGGATCGAGGTTCGATCCGGGTTTAGCAGTGTTTTTTGGTTGTAATTTCTCACTATAATCTTAAATTACTCTATGCGCGGGTTTCACGCGAGACCTCTTTCTGTCTACCCCTTCTTAGAATTTAGTTGTATTGTTGTTTTGTTATTGTATCAATACAGGTGGACCTTTCTGCTCATACCCAAAACTGTCTACACTATCTTTGGCATAAGCTAACGCTGAATAAGCTGAGGTAGAAGTAAAGAAGTTCATTCAAACTTGAGATACTTTTACTATTGTTTATATAAGGTTTCATTAAAATAGATAGACTTTCAACACAGCGTTCAGTACATCTAACCAAATATATCCAAGCAAAAAAAACACTGAGATAACAAAGACTTGGTGTGTAATTGCATTGGGTAACCAACTTTTTTTGTATGTTTTCGTTAGCTGATTTATTTTTCTTGTAAGTACGAGTATCTAATGCGTTTTTCTTATGATTTTTTTACCATTGCCTTTATTTTGGTAGTCTGAATGATTCGGAAAAGTTTGTCCATTTATTTTAATGGGATCTTATATTGTGGCTCAACACTTTTCCACTAAAATTGTATCATAAATTCATCAATATCGTCCACAATTCCCAAGACGTCTCATTGAAATCGTTCGAGAGATCTCAGCGAAAGTGTTCGTGAGACTTGCTTGAAGATTTGTTTCAGTATACTTGAGTTATGAATATCTCAACTGAATATCAATAATCATTAAATTATATTGATTGATCTCTTTAAGAATTGAACTAATCACATAATTTTACATGGCTGTTTTGGCGCGTGGCCATATTCTAAACTAACGCCGCCATATTGTTTTTTCAGTATATTTCCACAGAGAATTTCACAAATATTTACCAACAAAGCAAAAAGTCCATTTTTCGCAATGAGATCGAAGTAGGAGTGTGGAGATTGACAGCGCAATAATACATCTTCAAAACTACCAGGCAATCATAAACACACAGGCACTAAAATAATACCCATTTGTCATTACAGTACATTAAAAACTGAACGCTATGATATCCTAGGCGTGCTACGAGATTCGTAGCACGTAGCGACCTGAACTACGCGGTTCACGTAGCGGTAGTTACATATTGCTTGTGTTTATTGCCCACTCCACACGATTTCAATACTGAATGTATAGATGTGGTTTCGTATGTTGTCCTTACATATATTTTCATAGATAATTTATGTCCTATTATCCTTTTTGAGGATAAACAAAAAGATAGAGCAGGATTCTTTTACGTTTTAAAATAGATAAGTGTTTGTCTTTATGCTCTAAACTTTTCCATCCCTGGAGTTTTTCAATTAAAACTTAAGTAAGACAGTATACTAAAGGACGTGTGGAAGAGTCTTTTTATTAGAGACCTATTTGCACATTAAACATCATTTATGCCTAATTCTGACTACAATTTGTGTCGATTCCATTCACAAGATTCATCATTCGGTTGTCAGGAAATCCCAGATATGGATTCAGGGAATCCAAGGTACTTTCAAATTGAAAATTAGGTTTTTGTCGGCACCAGTGGCACTTAGGAGTAGCGGGTTTGATTCCCGCACGGGAAAAAATCTACTATGGCCTATATGAGTGATTCTAAATGCAAGTAAGATATTTGGTACGGTAGTGATACATGACTCATTGAAAGCTTAAAACATTGTCTTAATATTAGACTTCACTACAATCATACAGGGTGTAAACCACCTCATCACGAAGCATACAGAACGCTTGGTTGACCCAAGCGTAACATTGTCATTAAGACTAGACACATGGGAATATTTACCTTGTTTACTGTTAACATCAGGAACATTAAAACAAACCGCTATCATCATCATCACCCGATTAATATTCCCACTGCTGGGACTCAGGCCTCCTCTCTATTGAGGGTTTGGGCTATAATCCCCCACGCGGGCCCAGTGCGAATTGGTAAATGTCACTTGTCTTCCAACTTTTTGGTTCTGGGACATGCCGGTTTCCTCACGATGTTCTCCTTCAACTTTTTGAGAGCAGCGTTGATGAAATAAATTACACAAAGTAATGCGCCTGCCTGGGTTCGAACCCACGACTTACTGTTCGTAAGTCGGGGCCGCCACAAACATAAAAATGGTAAACATTATTTTTTTTCGGATGGGAAATCATCAAATAAGAAGTTATTTGAAGATTTCCCATCTGAAAAACGCCTCCCGCTCTGCCCAGAGTGGGACTTCTCCCACTCTGGGCATAGCGGGAGGAAATGGAATGGGCAACTACAGTACTTTCACAGTTTTTATGTCTTGTGACTGGGACTGTAGCTACATTTAATTTTCCTCTTAGTTTCGACAGTTCAAAAGTGCCTGTAATTGGCCTACTTGAAATAAATGCTTTGATTATGATTTTACTGACCAAAACCAATCCATGTTCCTTCCTCGCCCTTTATGTAGTTGGTAAATATCCTTCAGTGGGGTAAAGAGTACAATTGTTGTTGAATGACCGATATAAATAGTTCAATCAATGACCGGCCGCTATCGAAAGTGCTAGAATAGTAAGTGATAGTAGTAGTAAAGTACAATGACCGGTAACCGGGTGAGTGTCACAGCTCCTGGGAATGCGAGCGGCTGTCGGTCATTAGCGGCACGACATGACTCGTTGACTCACTTGTGCTTTTTATTGAGGACTTTCTACGTGGTAGGATGATGATTGGGTATTTGTATGAGGTTCCTCAAGCCAGCCGGGCCATAATTCTGTACTACAGACTTCTGTTGTTACCCAGCAACTTGTTCGTGGAGGCAAGATAGGCGATTCTCACAGGACACCGCACAACCGAGCGGACGAGCGGCGTTCTCCGCCTCTCCGCGCGGACGAGTTGTATCGTGTAGGAATCGACATTAGCAATTGTTACATACAAAATACTGGTATCCAGCTGCAACCGTAAACTGGAAGCTGACCCGATATATAACTATACTTGGGTCACCTTCGATTCCCAGGTGGGTTAGTGTTATTAGGGTATTTTTTTAGATTAGACTCCGATTAGAAATGTGCACGGTGGATTTCAATTGGTTCGCTTTAGTGTAAGCGAAGTAAGCTAAGCCGCAGGTAAAGAGGGTAGATATTCATCATTTACCTGTGGCTTCGCTCGCATTGGTTTAGAACTTGACAATCAATAGGGAATATGCAAGAACTACAAAACTCTGTTTATTTATTGACTTGTATTGGCGCTTAGACACATTATGGTACACTTGTTTAAGTTTCTAAAACATCACTTACTTTACAATTTATTGTTTTATGTACCATGTTTTTGATGAAACGGAACGCACTCTCAAAACATGTCGTCCTCGATAGCGGCGGTAGTTACAGCAGAATCTATGTATCATAAAAACTTTTTTTGCAAAAAATAAAACCGACTTCAAAAAAAAAACAAACAAGTGAAAAATAACTTTAGCTTCTGAAGTCGGTGACCTTTGTTTGATTGATTTAGTTTTTTTGTCACCGACTTCAGAAGCTAAAGTTATTTTTCACTTGTTTGTTTTTTTTTGAAGTCGCTTTTATTTTTTGCAAAAAAAGTTTTTATTTTTCACTTTTTAGTGGTTCACATGTGCTTGATATACATGGAAAGTGCATACCGTTACAATTACAACAAGCCCAAACACGACTAGGGTACATTGTCTCATTATGGAGTTCCGTGACTCTTGGCTTCATCATCAGATCTGATGGTAGAATGGTTCTTATCGAACGCAAATGCTTCACTTGTTGTAGAAAATACCAAAATCGCAACACGTTTTCAAATAAAATTTGAAGAGTTCTCTCGATTTCGCCAAGATTCCATCATCAGATCCCGACTTGGTGGATATGGGACCATTTGGAAAGAATACCCTTTCCAACAAAAAAAAGAATTTTCCAAATCGGTTGCCAAGCGACGGAGTTATGCCCGAACAAACATAAAAAAAAAAAAAAAAAAAAATAGAAACTTCCGAATTGAGAACCTCCTCCTTTTTTAGAAGTCGGTTAAAAAGTAATTTTAATTTTTTAAATTTTGAAATGCGGGTAAGTTTCACTACGATTTTATGATAGTATCGTTATCGCAATTTTGGCTTGAATAAAGCACAAATACAATTGGTAAAATACTTTTTTAAGGCCAAAAAAATAGATATAAACAAGGTACAGGTCACATTATGGCCGCGACAATCACGGACGTTTGAACTGCCATAGAAAATTGCAGGAGTTGAATATTATTTTTGAGCGACAAGTAGTACTTAGTTGAAATTAACTTTTCTTGGGTTGATAATAGTGTATTTTATTGATTGAAGTGATGACAAAATTACATGCATTTTGGGATATTCGAGTTGCATGTACTCTGCTTGTACGTGCTGCCGTACAGGTACAGGTGTGATAATATCATGTTCAAAAACATTTTAATAGGTGCTACAGATTACTATCCTTAAATGTCAAACGTCGTCCATCTTATATATCTGAGTGGTACAGTCTTCAGTCTCCGACGAGATGCGTCCTTACGCCTGCACGGTCAAAGTGGTGGCTTTCTATAGACCTGCAGGTCTGCGAACACGAGTAAGGACGCCTGGCTGCTAATGTTAAGGAGGATAAACATCTTGGTTTATCACTGGCACTCAAATAAATTAAACACACAAATAGTGTAAACCGTGTCCATTAACTGATAGCATCTTCAGCACAACTTTGATTTGATCAGGCATGTATACAGGTTCGACCTTTAGGTTAAGCCTTGCTTGCCTAGGTAGTCTGTGGATGGGTGACAACCCTTACATACCGAGTTCCCTCCTTGCCAAGGAAAACACGTTAAGGGGCCGGCGGAGCAAGCGTATTTCATACAAACGTAATACCAAAATAATTTGTAAATCAAACATATTCTTAAGGTAGTATGTATTTATTTCGATTGGATTACAGAATATCTATGTTCCCAAATATATTTTTTGAGAGGACAATGATACAAAGACGAGATATGAGGAATTTAAAATTTCAATTGAAAACTTTCTTATAACTCTTGTTAAAATCAGTGGCCAATCAAAATATATATTTGGGAACCTAGATATTCTGTAATTCAATCGAAATAAATACACACTACCTTAGGAATATGTTTAATTTACAAATCATTTTGGTATTACGTTTGTATGAAATACGCATGCTCCGCAGGCGTCTTAAGCAGTTGGTCCCGGCTGTCTTTTGTAGATCTTTGGCAGTCGTTACAGGTAGTCAGTGGCCTGACAGTCTGACAGCCAGTCTTATCAAGAAGTATCGTATTACCTAGTACTAACTGGGTTGTGGCAGATAAGCAGTCGCTCCATATAAAATACTGGTATTCAGCTGCATCCACATAGTTGGAAAAAAGCCAAGCAGATGATGAGTATTTGTCATCGTTCCATTAATAGTGTAGTTCACCCTAAAATAATCTTCTTGATAGTGCGAGCGAGATAGAACGATCTAGGCTGAGGAAGCGGGGGCAAAATTTAAATTTTGGCTGTCATCCTGTGTTAAGTGAGAAAAAATCTAATGAAATATTCATTATTATATTACTCTAACTAATTGTGTAAGAGCAGCGGTGGCCCAGTGGTGGTGGCCGACTTACGTTCAGTAAGTCGTGGGTTCGAACCCAGGCAGGCGTATTACTTTGTGTAATTTATTTCATCACCACTGCTCTCGAAACGGTGAAGAAAAACATCGTGAGGAAACCTGCATGGCCTAGAACCATAAATTCGAAGACATGTGACATCTACCAATCCGCACTGGGCCCGCGTGGTGGATTATATAGCCCATTCCTTCTCACAGAGAGGAGGCCTGTCCCAGCAGTGGGAACATTAATAGGCCTATGATGAACTAATTGTGTGAGGAAATGATAAGAAAGAAAAAGGAGTAAATAATAGCATGGCGCAACCGTCATGCTATTATTTACTCCTTTTTCCTTGAGAATACAGAGGAGAATGGAAAACGTGTTGCGCCGACCCTATTAGACAACTAATTTTAGCATGCTATGATGATATATACTCAAATCTTCTTTTTTGTTGTAAATAAGAACGATCTAACAAATGAAAAAAAAACTTTTTTGCAAAAAATATGTATAACCGACTTCACACAAAAAAGTGAAAAATAACTTTAGCTTCAGAAGTCGGTGACCTTTGTTTGATTGATTTAGGTTTTTTGTCCCCGACTTCTGAAGCTAAAGTTATTTTTCACTTTTTTGTGTGAAGTCGGTTATATTTTTTGCAAAAAAGTTTTTATTTTTCACTTTTTAGTGGTTCACATGTGCTTACCCTTTCACAGCGTATCGGTGTGATTTTTTGTTATGAAATGGTGTAAACAATAGTCAGACGTGAGTCTTCAGCGATCCCAGTACATTTGCTATCATTTATTAAGGAGTTAAGTTGCCTATCTTCCGAAATCACCAGATCTTTATCAAATCGAAATGGGATCACTCCGAGAAAGTACTGTGCCTAAAACTACCCAAACCGCTTCTGGTGTGCCTATAAAGTTAAGGAGTTACCTCTATTTCTCCGGGATCCCATTGAATGGAACTTTACACGTCTAACTGCCGAAATCTGGGTGTATTGTATACTTCTGCGTACTCCCTCAGAGCATACAGGTGTGATGTTACGTCATGATGTTGTATAAACAATAAACAACCAAGCGATTGCAGCAATTACTGCAGCTTTTCCGTGTATTTTTGAAGAGTTCCATTTATATCTCCGAAGATCAGCGTAAGATCTTGACCAAATTGACATGGAACCACACGGAAAGCACCAGCTTTCAAATAAAAGAAGAATCATTAAAATCGGTTGACCCAGTCGAAAGTTCTGAGGTAACAAACATTGTCGAAATCTGGGTATATTGTACACATCTGCGTACCCCCTCAGAGCATACAGGTGTGATGTTACGTCATGATGTAGTATAAACAATGAACCTACAAGCGGATGCAGCAATCTCTGCAGATTTGCCGCCTATTTTTGAAGAGTTCCATTGTATATCTCCGAAGATCAGCATCAGATCTTCAACAAATTAAAATGGGACCCAACGGGAAGCACCAGCTTTCAAATAAAAAAAGAATCATCAAAATCGGTTCACCCAGTCGAAAGTTCTGAGGTAACAAACAAAAAAAAAAAAAATACAGACGAATTGAGAACCTCCTCTTTTTAGAAGTCGGTTGAAAAAGAAGATGAAGTGGACAAAATTAAAGTGTTTATGTGTACTGTACGTCCATAGTAGGTGACGCTCTGTGATTTTGTTCTACCCCCATGGGAAAAAGGCATCAGTTTATGTACATAGTACCTGATTAATCCCACGCATTAAATAGGATAACTAAAAGTATTTAAGATTTCCAGAAAATATTGGGCACAAAATACGTGCCCAATATTTTTTCACGTAAACAAGAAATGAAGACGAGTGCGTCGGAAACTCCACGTGCCACGTCACAGTTTAGTACACATTTTACCGGAAAGTGACGTCACAAACCCCCAGTCATATTTTATTGATTTAATAAAACAAAAACTACGTAAGCAATATTTTTTGATAATCTAACTGACGGACAAAATAGAATCATTTTTGTTTACTCAAGAATCGTCCCTATTGGTGTGCCCTACTTAACTGAGTTCAATCAATACCGTTAAAAAAATAAGTAACAAGTAATCTGAGCCTCACAACTTCCTCCCAAACTTAAACGACACAATCACTTCAAAACTCAATTCTTTCCTCTTTTATTAAACAACAAACATCCCTGATTGGCTGTCATGCCACCTGCGCTCTTAAAACTGGGACACATCCTGTACGAAATTATGAGAAAAACGTGTGATCGTGCTCAAAAACCGCCTCGCTTCGAACTATACTTACCTAGGACATCTGCTGGTGCTTATAAAGTAGCTATTACACATAACTATATCCCACTAACACTTCAAAAAACCACCAAAGCTTTAAAACTCACCCTTATTTCTTTAACCTGAAAGGTGATGTGTGTCGGTGGATTAAGCTTGACAACGGTAAAGTAAAGTTGGTAGCAGCAGGGTGTCAAGTTGCAGGGGACATCCTGTTTAATGGATGCTGTGTTTATTCAATAGTAACAGTAATTGATTTGATTGATTTGCTGTTGCGTTTGTTGAGGTAATGTTGCGGTTTTGAATGATTGTGTCTTTATGATGATTTATGATAGTTTGAAAATAACTTTTTTTGTATGTTTTGAAATTTTTAAAGTGACTGGCTGCCTAACTGACTTGACTGACGCTTTGGTCGAATGGTTGGGAGCGTGACGGTTGAGCATGAGGTCCTGGGATTGATTCCCGGGTCGAGTCAAGTGTTATGGGGTTCTGTTCATCAGTAATTTTCTCAGTAGCGGCCACGGATTTAGGGTTTGGGTCTGGCTGATGGCAATAGATTCGTCCTCTATAACATGGGACTTAAACAAAACTGGCGAAATGTGGGTGTAACATAATTGGGTACACTTCTGTCTGACACTCCGGGGCTGACAGGCGTGATGTTATGAAGAATTTATATTTTAAAATACGTCATTGATTGTCTGCTTCGATTTAGATTAAACAGTTAACATAATTATATTATCGTGAGGAAAAAAATATTACCTGCTCTCTCAGAGAGAGATAAGAAAAACAAACATCATTTACGGGAAATTTCAACAATGTCTGTCAGTACCAAACCACAGTCATGTTATCATTACACTTGAATAATGGTATTTACGTACCAATAGATTGGTGTATAAATACAGTTAATAATAAACAAAAAAAAACCAACAAAGCGGATTTTCCTTGTTTAGATTGATATAAACAAATAAAATCTGTTTTGTTACTGCATTTCCTTTCTCCTATGTTTCATTTAATGCATGCCGTGACAGCATTTAATTAAGGCTACACTATAAAATGTTAAATCCAACATGAGTTCTTAAACTTGTATTTTTGGTGTATGCTTTGTTGGTTGTCCTTAAAGAAATAAATAAATCTCTTGATAGGGCTAATCGAGTTTAGTTTCGTTGTTGGTTAAGGCGAAATGAACTAAATTAGCAACTCTATTTGTGGTGGTTCAAACTTCGTTTGAAATGCTATTAGAATAAAGTTCTAATCAGCTTGCACTACAAAGTGGTTGTTACGTCAGTCACTGCGGGCCAAATAGCGCGAAATGAGTGGTTACGATCGATTTACAAAAAAAGTATTGATTGGATTAAAAAACTAAAACACTATCATGCTAATATATTGCTTGTAGAATTATTTGCCAAAAAATCAGAATGATCGCATGTATATTAGTATGTTCTTTTTTGTTTGAAAGATATTTTTAGAGATAAGTTCGTGATTTTTTTTTATCGAGTCAAATTAATTGTATCATGTTTTCAAAACACTATCATGCTAGCATATATCCTGAAGAATATCATATATTTTTTTTGGTTTTGTGTATAGCAGTGAATCATATACTTTTAGTAATTATAAAACTCGCGTTTAGCTCATGTAATCGCCTTAAAGTCGCCTACAAAGACAAGTAGGTCCCATTTTCTTTCAAGTAAATTAGTGATCATCATCACACCCATTATCACTGTATCACCCACACATCATAAACTAACACGCCGATAACAGCATGTTGTCAGTATTTAAACTGAAGCCAATTACGTCCAACCCTTGCACCGGCGCGGCGCGCTAAACGGCGGCAGATTATCCGCTGCCGCGCCGGCCGGATTAGAGGGTTAACTCATTCACACGGGTCAGCTGTGGGCTAATCAATTATTTTATAACTGTTGTTACCTTGTTCATGTTGAGGATAGTGTGTGGAGAAGGACTGGTCGACTGATGCCGTTTCTGTTTTGATTTTGGTAGATGAGAATTTTAAAGTAGGATAATGTTGAATTATACTATCATTTACGGTTTTACGGGATATCTTTTCATGGCATTAAGGGGCCGACGGAGCATGCGTATTTCATACAAACGTAATACCAAAATAATTTGTAAATCAAACATAAAGGGTGTAAAACACCTCTTCACGAAGTCGAAAGGCACTTGTTCTCCCCATCACTGCGATCATTTTTTTGTTCTACACTATACCTGGGAACCTTCTAGTTACGGAGATATGGGGGGTCAAAGTTACAACTTTTTGACAAGTTTTTTTAAAATACAATAGTGTTTTTGTATGATTTTGACTTTTAACACCTCCACGATCCCCGTACTATTCAATCCATCCATCAGACAATGTTTTAAGTGCGTTACATTGAGTTCTACCACAAAACATGATTTATAACCTCAAAAAAAAGGTGTTTCCCAGCAATATTTTTTGCGTAAAGTTACTTAGTTTGATGTACAGAATGCTTGGTTGACGGCTTTGTGATGAGGTGGTTTACACCCTGTATTCTTAAGATAGTGTGTATTTATTTCGATTAGGTTACAGAATATCTAGGTTCCCAAATAAAAGAGAGGACAATGATACAAAGACGAGATAGAGAGGACAATGATACAAAGACGAGATATGAAGAATTTCAAATTTCTATAGAAAATTATTTTTTCATAACTCTTGTTTAAATCAGTGTCCAATGAAAATATATATTTGGGAGCCTAGATATTCTGTAATCCAATCGAAATTAACACACACTTCCTTAGGAATATGTTTAATTTACAAATTATTTTAGTATTACGTTTGTATGAACTACGCATGCTTAGCAGGCCTCTTAAGCATGGCATTGTCCTATGGCATTAAGTCCGCCTCTGTACTTTTGTGCTTGAAGTGCTAAATAAATACATGTCGGAGGAAGAGGAAGTAAACGAAGAGTTGATAGTTGGTTGCATACGATCAATTGATAATATTGATTGTTAATTTAAAATAACTTGTTGAATCCTAATTTAATTAGATTTGATTAATCAAATTTTAATATTGTGTAGAATCTAACCAATTTCTTTAAAAGTCATTGTATTGTTAATACTCTGCTCTGCAGTACAAGTACGTAGGATTCGATAGGACTCGATAAGATAAATTTGACAGTTATTCTCGATAAAATGAGTTTTTATGGAGTCGAAAATTCATTTTAACAAAAATAACTGTCAAATTTATCTTATCGAATCCTACGTACAGTTTGCACTGCAGCAGTACAAGTACGTAGGATTCGATAGGACTCGATTAGATAAATTTGACAGTTATTCTCGATAAAATGAGTTTTTGACTCCATAAAAACTCATTTTATCGAGAATAACTGTCAAATTTATCTAATCGAGTCCTATCGAATATTACGTACTTGTACTGCAGAGCAGAGTATTAAATATCTAGAGTAGAGTCGAGGCGCCATCTTTCCTGTCTTGACACATGTGGTGACAGGCAAGGATTGCTTGGAGAACGGTGGTGGATCGAGGATCCTGGTGGATCGCTGGTGATGGAGTTAGATTGGTGTCGTGAACCTGCTGCTCGAATATAATTGCTAAGCAAACTAGTTATTGTGAAATATTGCCATTAAATTATGTGAAACATTGAATACTTTGTTTTGTGCTCGCATTTCACCCAAATGACGCCCACTATGTTAACTTGTGAACACTGATGATGTCGATGAGGATGCTGCTTCTCCGACATATATATCATACGAGATCGTTAATTATTTTGAGTTTCCGACATTTCGGCGCTGTTGCAAGCGCCATGATCGCGGGATGACTGGGGAATCCGGGTGGAAATAATGAACAATTTTATTACGGAAGATATCACGTAAGTACAGAATTAGTAAATTGTGAAAGCTCCGGACCTGTTCTGAAAACTCCGGACCAAACAATGTCCCACCTGCTGGAGTGTCCTAGGTATACGTTTACCTGCACTCTTGACGACCTGTATGGCGCCCCTACCGCTGCAATAAACGTGGCCACCTACTGGGCCGAAACCGTGTTATTCGAAGGAACGTCGATATGATAGAAGAAGTGTTTGAGTAAGGATTGTGAGGTCCAAAGTTGAGCTAATGCCTTCAGATTAACACATTATTTAACACTTTTGACAAGATGAGGTGTATCCTGTTTTAAAGCCCATCGTAGTCAGTGCTCATATCACTCGGCATATCTATCATCCAAGATTTTTAGACAGTATGTATACTGGAAAGAAAAATTAACAAATCAATAATAATGCCAACCTTCACGGGGGATATTTGAAATGAAGTACCAAAGGAAATAATAAGATACTTTTCTTATAAAATCACGTACATATGTAATTGCCGGGTATTTATCAGTTACGTGGCGATACAATAATTATATTGTTTAGTTCACTATGTTTTACTTGTGACTTCGTTCGTGTTTTTCTATAATAAGATTTGTGTAGTTCTCATTTTTAATCTGTAGAACTTATTGTAGGGTAATCTTTTGAAAACAAAGTCCAGCTCATCCTGCCATTTCCTTCTTGACTTAAAATTTCACTTAAGGTATATCTTCCGTGATTAGTATTATTTTTGGGCTGCCGACATTTGAAGTTTAGTTATAAACCGTGAAAACATAAAAACAGTATTTCCTTCTTGGTTAGTGGTAATTACTTACTAAAATAAACTGAAAAGTAATCATATGAATGCAAACGAATGTATTGGTCAAGAGAGCACTCGTCAAGCAGCTTAAATGTGGACCAAAAATAAAGTAGGTAATCTCCATTTTACTATCGCCATCGTCTTTTCCCACGGCTGGGCGAGGTCTCCCCTTTTTCCTACCCAAACCTCTCCCACTTGTGTGATCTTTGAACAAGATCCGGTTACCCAATTGTATTCCATACTACCTTGAAACAGTTTGAGAATAAAAATTAGGTAGGTGTGCAAAATAATATTTATAGACTGACCATTTTTACCGTGACCGTAAGAAATCGCTTAATTTTTGTCCGTATGTGCAAATAGGATCTTAGATTCTGGGAATTACAATTAAGCTCAAGGCAGTTGAGACTGTGACCCTGGCGATGTCGATATTAGGCGATGACCGGTAGAAGAGGAATATCTTTGTCGTGACGCGTTGGATGTGGTACGAATTAGGTTTAATTTAGATTACAGGGTTTATGTTAGGTGCTGGCCTTAATATGATAATATCTATACTTATCACATGAAGGCAATAAATGTTTAATAAAGTAACGAAGGTATACTCATAACAACATACAAGATATTTTATGGGTTGAATGTCACAACCAATAACTTTGAAAACTTTTGTTTAGTAGTTTAGTTTTATCATCATTTGCTTAGCCTTTACCCAACCATGTTGGGGTCGGCTTCCAGACCTTAAAAATTGATTGATGATCGAAATGTATTAAATCTGTTGTATCTCAATTAAATATGTTTTTACTTATTAGGTATTTGTTCAGAAACTGTCTGAAATTACTATTTGATGAATTACTTTTTCGTTGTTCCAATAATTGTCGTCCAGTACGACCTATGGCGTTTCTTGCTTGTGTTTCTCCAAAGTAAAACCTCTTGAAAGTTGTAAACACAGTTTTGTTGTTGCAGTACGCTTCAACTGTTACTGGGTGAAACAGTCCCCGGCCTCCTGCCAGTCTTTATGTCTAATCGAATAGTAGAACTGTTGAACAGACAGCCGCATGACAAGTTTGTTATAAAAGCAGCATTCGGAGGCCGCGACCTCGAACTACACGTGTCTCTCGCGGTAACCTAGCAACGGCTGGCTCTAGACGTTACCGCCCATTTACATCTTAACATCAACATCACCTTATTCTTAGATCTTGGTTATAGACCTCTTGGAAGTTTAGACGCATGTTTAGACATTTACAACAGACATTTTCTCTTTTGAATCAACAGCAATGAAGGATATAGCTTTTATTCAGTACTTAAATAGAAAAGGTATGTTTCTTGCCCGTTCTTCTCCATAGAGATCTACGCTAGGGAATGGCCAACTACAGTACTTTCTCAAGTTATTATGCCTTGTGACTGTGACTGTAGCTTTGATTTAGTTTTGTATTTTTGACATTCAAAAGTGCCGTAATGGTTTAACTGAAATAAATGATTTGAGTTTGAGTTTGAGTTTGATGGATGATGAGGTAGAGAGTGAAGATCAAGGGATTGTATGAGGAATGATATGAAAGAAAAAGGAACAAATGATTGCGTGACGGTTGACAGGGAAGAATTGAAGAAAAAAAATGTGTTGCATCGACCCTAAGTAACATGGAACAGGCAGGAAGATGATGAAGTAGAGAAGGTATGGTGGGACATTTTAATGATTTAATAATCACACTCTTATACATGCCATTAATAACTACCTCTGCCATTACTGCCATTTTTTTTAATTTGATCGCTGTAACTTGTAAACTTCTTCGCAAGGTGGGTGTTAGCAACTGGGTGAGTGCATGTTGCTGGGAATTGATTTGTGTGGCGTGCGATTAATATCCATTCAGTGGACTGTTGTAGGCTGGTGATGATGGAGCTACGTCTTTTCGCTACAAGCTGACGTTTTCTTCTTTTGGTCGGTTTTCTTTTGTATGCCACTGCTACTTTTAGATGGGACTGTAAAGGAGGTTCCTTTGTAAGATTTACCGTAAATGTTGTACAAGTTTCTGCAATAAACCTTTTTATTACTTATTTTTTTACTTGTCTGACACGGTTTTTTTTTAAATCATAAGCTTTTTCATTTATTAAGCAGTCAGCTCAACATGCCAACATTTTACTTTCTAGTTTACTCACCAATATCTTGTTTTACAATCAGCTATCACTCAAATATCCAAGTCAGAGGCATCAAATGCTCTGACACCAAGTGAGACACCTACGATGATTTTCCACATGAAAAGACAAACAGATTCGAAGACTCAAATATTAACTTGTTAGCTGAGAGTTTGCTGTCAAAAAGATCAAAAACTATTTTTTTCACAACTTCCCACGCAACTCCATAAAAATTCAACAAAAAAACCTCAATCTCAATATCGATATTAAACATATTGTAACAAAAAAGCCATCAGTTTAAAACCACATCCATTAGGTCATGGGAACAGGAAGCGGGGGTATGTCGGTAACGTGAGCGAGCGGAAGGCGCCGGATGCGGCACCGCGCAGCACCGCAGCCTCCCGGCGACGACAGATGAACTGACCGTATGGGATACAGGTAGTAGTTAACAAGGTGTACTACTTCACAGGTAGGAAAGTTTTGAGTAGGTTTTAATTTGGTTTCGTTAAATAGTTTTTGATAAGTGGGAACAGCGGTAAGAGTTAAATGGTCAATATATAAGGTGTTAAAAAATTAACGGCAAGAAATTTGAGGAGTTGTTTGGAATCACAAATAAAAAATAATCACGAAAAAAAAATATATAAGTAACGATCCGTTTCAAAGATATGCAATATTTTCACTGCCCACAAAATGATTGAATATGCACACTTGACTGTACTGTGACTGCACCGTGCAGGCGCCGCGCGCGTGGTCGCTCACCCCTGCGACAGTGCAGACGTAGACAGCTGATTCTAACTTTTCCCATCACATTTTGCAGACTTTGGACTGGTATTTTTTTTTATGTAAAAACTAAAAATGCTTGAAAAAAGTTTTTTGTTTTTGGAATATGTTTGTTTTTTGATACCAAGTACGTACACGAAATTCTTGCAGTTAATTTTTTAACACCTTATAATAAGTCAGCGAAACTCCAGATATGCTTGTTATCAAACTTTATTCATTTTCATTCTCTTATTCCATTTCATTTGTAGTCTGCGCAGCATGTCTTCTTCTTGCCTACTTCTCTTTCACTAGTCTTCGCATCAGACACCTCTCCTTTCTGAGCTGGAAAGTTATAAGGTATAAAGAAACATAAAAGCAAAGAAAATTCGCTACATAATTTCATTTAACCTAGTTTGAATTAAAATCGATTCCAAGTAAATCGTTTTAGTTCTTATGGTACTTAAATTATTGGTAAGTTTTTATAAGCTTAGTAATAGGAAAAAAGTACAAACATTTCTAATTTTAGAGATTTTAAATATAACATGATAAACCTAACCTACTTGCTGAATAAACATCATTTATCATTTATCTCTCCAACGAAAGTGAAAGTGATAATATCCAAAGGTTCCATCGATCGTACATGAGTATAATAAAGTAACATGTTTCATGAACAACTTCCATATTAATTCTAAAGTGGCGCTAACCGGATTTGCTTAACTTTACGAATTGATAAAACTTTGTAATCTGCGCGAGATGTGTTACGAGGTCGCTGTTAACAGGGATCGGTTTTAGCTATCTACACATTGGTTTTAGCTATCTACACATTGGTTTTAGCTATCTACACATTGGTTTTAGCTATCTACACATTGGATACCTTTTATAGTAAAATAGCTTGGGAGGAGATCGTGGCTAAATTTTTTTTCATTATAATGTAAGTATTGTAAAGTTCTGGACTGGGAATGCCTCCCACTAGGTAGACAGATGATTTGGTGAAGGCTGCGGGAATCCGCTAGATGTGAATCGCACGGGACCGGTCAATGTGGAGACACTTGGGGAGGCCTATGTCCAGCAGTAGACGTCTTTCGGCTGAAATGATGATAATGATTGTAATATCATTTTTTTTTTTTGTAAAAATGTAATCCACAATTACCTACCTACTTACCAAAATGCTTGGTTAACGGAACTATCGCATCAACAATTTTTATTTTTTTTATTACAAAATGGGCCAGCTCCTGACCTCGATCACGCCTGATGGAAAGAGATGAATGAGGTCTATGATGGAACGAATATGTGTTTTAATTTTAAGTTAACACAGCCTAGTTTGGGGACCTCTGTTTTCTAGCCATGTTAAAATTTAACTTGTTACGGTTATTCATAGCGCTAGTTTGATTAAGAAAATGTGTATAAGTGGCTTAATTTTATTCTTCTTCCTCGTACGAGTTGATCTTCAAAGTTAAGTAGCGCTTGCCTAGGTTGGTCTGTGGATGGGTAACCAGCCATTACCTTTTGTGTTTCAAAGGACGCTAAGCTGTGGTCCCCGCTGTCATTTTTAGATCGTTGACAGTCGTGACAGGTAGTCAGTGGCACGAAAGTCTGACCACCATGCAGTCTTGCCAAGGAGTATCAATTTACCCAGTTTTAACTGCCTTGTGGAGACCAGATAGGCAGTCGCACTATAAAAAATACTTGGTACTCAACAGCATCTGAATAGTCTGGAAGCCGACCCCGACATAGTTGAGAAAACGGTAAGCAGATGAAGAGTAAGATAGCTTGTGAATTGAAAAATCTTCCACTGAATCAGTCGTACCCTATACTGCCTCCGTACATCTAACAAGCAATAGAGATGCACCTCAGGATGCATCATGTAAACTGTGTAAAGCATGCAAGTAAAGAAAAATATGCTTTTCTACTAAACAAAAAGGGTAATTTTTCCCATTTTCTTTTCTCAAACGCGCTCCTTATGCTGTCGGCGGCAGTATAGGAATGCCAGGTAACAACACAAAGAATAGCTAGTGCACCTGAAGTATGGGTCGTTTCCTCAATTTGCGTAAAAAAGGAAAGAAATAAATAAAAAAATGTTCAATGGTGACCGATAATTTACGAAGGTGATTTTTTTACGCGACTGTTTCCGCGTGTTTTCTGTACCGCGCATTGTTCGATGCTCAATGCTCAGCTGATGGACGGTACTAAAAGTGCCAATCTCGTGGCTCAAATTTGGGATGACTCAATTTGAATCGTAATCGTCATTGAAGAATGCTGAGCTCAATATCGAGAGTTAAAATTCATAGCTTTTAAAATCGTGCTAACGAGGTCTTATATCTATTAATACAATCCGGTAGCCACTCCTCAGACCATAAATAAAGTCTGCCTCGATCTCCGGAGAGGCACACGGAAGCTCTGCCTTCAGTACGTCTCGGGGGAGACAAACTTGTACATTGTACAATCTTCTACCGGTGTATGGCAGCACCTGACCACTTTCTGATTGATTAATGAAGCCAGTGCTATTTTAGTCGAGGTTCAACCCAGAATATGTGCAGAGCCTTCGTGTAACTTCCTCCGCTGTCCGTTCGTCCGTCTGTCTGTCTGCGGGCTGTTTCTCATGATCTGTAATCTGAAATTTTCACAAAATATATATTTCTGTTGCCGCTAACAAGATATTATAAAAAAGGGGCTCCCCTACTAAGATGGGTATACTGAACCCTTCGTGCGAGAGTTCGACTCGCACTATCATTAAATTGTAGTCGCGGGGTTGCCCAATAACCCCTGGCTGTAGACCCTTGCTCAAGGCAGGGTAGACGATAGTCCGGTCAAGCAGACGACTACCTCCTAGGCTGACCTAAAGGTATCATTTGCTAAAATAGCTGTTTAATGTGCACCGGATGTACTCAGGTATAGTAGTTCAAACATTCTTAACAAACGACGTGTGTATATACACGTCTTACTATCTTACTATTAATTATTGTGCTGTGCCTATTACTATTTGAACCAAAATGTATTAAGACGATCGCTAATCCCGCCGACAAACTGTTACGCAGTTTGGTGGGTGCATAAAATGTACAAAATGTTTGGTCCTAATTAAATGATTTATTTATTTATTTACGTGCCCATGACTGTACATTAAAATAAAATCACATAATGAAAACACCAAGAATGAAATACTGAGTGAAACTTGTAGCTTATTCTGGGGGATATCATAAATATATGGAGAGTAAGTAATCTTTTGTCGTGCAATGGGATACACATAAACATGTTTGTATACTTAATATAAAACATAAATATTGTAATCCCAGGAGGGTTAGGCAGAGATGTAGTCATAGTGCACCCACATTTCGCCAGTTATGTTTAAGTACTAGGAGGCGAGCTTATTGCCATCAACCTGCCCGGCTGCTACTAAGAAATTCCTGATCGAAAAACCCCAAACACACTTTACCCGGCTTGGGAATCGACTCATGCTCATCAGTCGCCCTCGCGACCACTACACTAACGAGGCAGTATAAAGGGTGGAAAAAACCTCGCCGAACGAAGCCGAAAGGCACTTGTTTTCCCTATCAATGCGATCATTTTTTTGTTCTACACCATACCTGGGAACCTTCTAGTTACGGAGATATAGGGGTCGAAGTAACTTTTAGACAAGATTTTTTTAAATACAAGTTTTTATTGTAGGTTACTTACTTTGATGTACAGAATGTTTGGTTAACGGCTTCGTGATGAGTCTGCTTACACCCTGTATTGTATACTTAATTGTACGTATTGTGATGAGATAATATAACGAAGATAGTACGATAAATACAATACAGTTCAGAAATAGTTCGCATGACTATGTAGTAAAACAGAGGGTACAACTGGGCAGCGGTAGTGATCCACTTCCCCCAATTAACGGCTGCTACTCGTGCGGAATTATAATCAGCTGATTGTATTGTTGTTCTTTGTTTGTACGAACATCTCACTAATAGCTGTACATGTGAGTAGTTGGTTAATACGGTGAGTTTTACGTTGGTTAAGTTACGCAGAAAGTATTCTAGTGATTTGTAACCTTTTTAGTACTCCATTTATGTTTTTGGGGATCAGTATCAAAGATTCGATTCAAAAAAGATTCAATGAAATATTTTGTGTGAAATGGCTTTTTTCTTGCCAACTGTTTTTGTTTTTTGAAAATCTGTAAACGGGGATCAAAATTTCATGAAACTTGATTTTTGGTGGTCTCCTAAGACCATTGTCGTGTAGTTACAACAGTTAAGGTAGATTACCTCACTGCCCCGCTGAAAGTTTCCACCCTGTATACAATAACCCGGAATAGAATTCATATTTCTATTAAATTTCACAGAAAATATGAACTATCAAATTCTGTAATTTCTTCAGTGTTCTTCGCTTCAACTAAATTGGACCGTTAATAATTAAAGGATTTCAACTAACTCTTGAAGTTTAAATAAATTGCCGTCATCTTTCTGAATTACAAAAATGTAAATCTTCTCTAGACATTGTTTAATTACTCATCATCTGGGAGTAGTCTCGCATTACTTGAAATGTTTTTACTCGGAATTGTTCAAATATGAAAGTTAAACTACGTAGTTGTATTTAAATTGATCAAAGAACGTTTTAAAATCATTGTAAATTGTACAGCCTTGTAATCATTGTAATTGACTTTGAGGCGTTTTGTGCATTTTTCACCATTTTGAGCAATGTTAAAAAGTTACACCTCAGCTAGCCATCACACTTAGTTCAGCATTCGTACTTGCGGTTACAACCATTGTTAGCGTGTCAGTGGCAAAAACGTTAAAAGGTGTTTAACCCAAAATACGACCACAATATTTATAAACAACGAGACGGTCAAATTAGATTCCATCATCTTCGTTTTCAATAATAACACGACACGAACTTTAGTATAATTTAATTCATTTGTTTATTGTAGGACTCATAAATACACACAGAATTCATATAGATATCACAAATGATACAAAAAAAACACACAAAATGCATTAAACATTCCAATACAAATCAAAACAATAATCAGCGACTGTCTAAAACAGCGTTCTTGAAGGTAAGTCGAGGATTAAAAATCTAAGACCGCGCTATTGTTTAAGCGAAAACAGGCATAAGACTGTATCAATTATCACAATACAACTGCATAGTAGGTTACTAGGGTAATTTCTCTAACAACTAAACTAAAACGGCAACTATGACCAACATATCCCCTCAATTAATTAGCTAGCTACCCATCACCAAAAGTGACGTAGTAGCTGTCAACCGTCAGGGAAGTCCTGCCTGACTCATGGGGTTGCCCCCTCATTAGAACTACGCTTTTATTTACTTACAGAAGCTATTATTGTCGATGTGTTACTAAACTAAGGTTTAGTTGACCTATTGTTTATTTGTATAGATCCTAGTCATGTGAAAAACTAATTATTTTGTAGGTAACTTGGCTTTCTACCCTAATGTTTCAAATGTTACACATTTTTTATCTGATGTTTAAACTAGTGTTGTTAAACGTAATCGTTAATTGACTCTCTTAACCTTGACCTAACTAACCGTTTAATTGCAATCTTTAATCTAAAACCTGCTAACTAACATTTAGTTGTATGATGTATGTTTTTTGTTGAAACGAAATGTTTCCTTGTACAGTGACAAAGATCTATTGGCGCTCGAAAGATGCTGACAGGTGGCGCTGTTTGTGAAGATATGGAAACTCCCCGAAGAATTAGGCAAAAGCGCACCTATTGTATTGTATAACAGGCTGGTCCGCAACTCCACGTCATTTTGCGTATGTCCACCACGCGGGCCCAGTGCGAGTTGGTAGATGTCACATATCTTCGAATTTTTGGTTCTAGGACATACCGGCTTCCTCACGATGTTTTCTTTCATCGTTTTTGAGCGCAGTGGTGATGAAATAAATTACACAAAGAAATGCGCCTGCCTGGGTTCGAACCCACGACTTACTGTTCGTTAGTTATTTCTAAGTCCCTGTTACAGAGTGTGAGCCTATTGCCATCAACCGGCCGCAATTATAAACTCCGTGGCTGCTACTGAGAAATTTTGATGGGAAAACCCAATAAGTATCTCTAATCCCGACCCGGGAATCGCACTCAAGACCTCTTATTCAACAGTCACGCTTGCGACCACTGTAACATCGAGGCAGAGAAAGCTATAATTTCCTACTTTCCTAGTACCTAACTACATCATAAAAGTACGTAAACTACCCAACAAAAGAAAATCATTTTATGTAAATGCTTTATTCTCCATCTCAATTGTTGTGTACCTAATTCATCACCCTTCAAATGTTCCCAAGTGTGTTGGTGTCGGTTTTCCGTCTAGCCAGACGCGGCAGAGTACTACCTACCCCACCTACCCACATCTAAGTAGTTTACACGGCTGCATCACGAAGACTGATTGCGGTCATCGACCTGTTTGTCTAGCAAGGTGATTACGGGTAGAAGGGTGTGTCTGTTTCTACGAGATAGTTTTTTTAAGGTCTATCATTTCATGTAGGATATCTTAATATTAACACGTCTGCGTCTGCGTCACATAAGTGAGAGAGAGAGGGTTATCTAGAGAGTGTGAGTCAACCTTCAAAGATAGACATGAAATGCTATCGCGGATTTTTTTATGAGTTGAAAATTTGCTACATGATTGTTGCGTAACTTTAACCGCTTTAGCTCTCAAAATGAATCAATTTTCTCTGTTTTGTAAAATTTTTCATTGATACTCCGTTCCTATTGGTTGTAGCGTGTGGGTCAAGACTAAAATAATTTTTCAATTCATAACTGTAGTTCAACCAATCCAACAAATTTAAAATTAGTTTTCATTACTCATACTCGGAAAGGAGATCTGAAGTTGCCTGAGGAGCGGGTTGAAAGTAACACTTTTCAGCCCTAGGGAGAATCGCTTTCAACTGACAGCTGTCAAATTATTAAAAAAAAACTAGTTCTATTTTCATATTTCTATTGAACCATGTTCCGACTTCTAGGTATACAGCCTCTAAATTACAGCGCGATGTAAAATTGAAATAACATAAAATTCAGTGTTAATTAAAGAAATATTTTTTTTTTAAAAACTCAGTTATAATTTAGTAACAAATATTTCTTTAAAATAACATATACATATTTGGGCAAAATATTTATTATTTTTTCAGTGACGAAAGTGAAAAATAAAGGCTGAATAGCCGGCCACAGAAAAAATACGATCTTAATTTTTTCGAGTTGTTTCGTGTTTTAAATTATTTTTATTTTCTTTATACTCGTAATGAAAAGCACAGTGTTTACCTCGGGTTAAAGACTTATTTAGTCCCTCGAACTATTGGCGCCCGCACTACGCTTGGGCGCCAAACCCCGTCTCGGGACTAAATAAGTTACTTTCACCCCTAGGGTAACAATGTACTATTTTAACTCCATGGACATTCTTTTAAATCGAAAATATTGTTACAAATTCTTGGTTACATCATTCATGTTGTTAAGGTATATTATGTGAGAACAATATAGCAAGATGTGCACGTTAAAATTGTCCATAATAAAAACAAAAAAAATAACATTCAAAAACAAAATAATTCATTTAAATAAGCCATGGCAACTAAGAGATGACCAGTCATAACAACGTAAAGTCTGCTAACAATATAGCTGCTGCAAACTGTTGAGGACTTCTTGCAACTGCCTTCTATCTCCATCGTTAGACCCTCTATGAGTCATACTATACTCCAGCCAGGCAGCTTTCTACCAGTGAAAGATTTTTTTTAAATTGGTTCGATATTTCCGGAGATTACCCCCTATATACAAACTTACATTTTTTTTTAATTATTGTATTTAAAAGGGGTCTTACAAACTTACAAACAAATAAACAAGTTTTACCTGATTATAATATTAGTATAGATAACCCTCCTTTTGGGCTTCGCCGCAGGTAGGTAAAAAACATGTCACTCATCTATGATCGTAATCGTATAGTTAATCTCCGAAACCACGCAAGCAGTTTCAATGAAATTTTGTGAAAGTGTATTGTTGGCTCTAGCTTGAAAGATAGAATAGTTTTGGACCCGATAGATAGGTGGCGCAGTGCGAAGCAGGGCACTAGTGTAGCGAAGTACCAGAAAACACAAGAATTTGGTAGTTCAAAGTTAAATTCCGTACGTATTAGGATCCTACGCGTAGTCTGCGTAGGTGGCTGGTGGTTCTGGGTAATACCTAATTGAAATAATAAATCACTATTTAGATGAATATCGAAAAGCCGTCAAGTAAACAAAATTGAGTCCGGAGGAGATTTACAAATTGATATGAATTTTTTTCGTGAATTGTTCCACCTGAAAAAAACATGGGAACGAAGGATGTCAGATCGACGGCACAGTTGGCGCAGTGACCGAGCCATTGAATATTGTGTTGCATGTCGCGGGTTTCGCTTGGCATCAATGTTTGTATGGCCTTCAGGTAGTTGTTTCGGGTCTGAGTGTTTGTAGGGCTTAAATGTTTGTTAGCGCACTTACAGGAAAACATCGTAGAGTGGAGTAAAGTTAAAAAAAATGCACGTGGCGAAAAAGAGGTTTGAGAGAAATCTAGGCCGCTTTTGGCCACGTGGATTTCACATAGATTGCCTTATCGAGGTTTACTGGCTACGTAAACGTCAGCCACGCGTGATGCGGCAGCGCAGCGCCGGCGTGGAAAACAAATGAAGGAAATTGTTTAGCTTATTCTACGGCTCGAACTGCGACGCGACGGTACCTCTCTTAAGGGGCCGGCGGAGCATGCGTTTTTCATACAAACGTAATACCAAAATAATATGAAAATCAAACATATTCATATGGTAGTGTGTATATATTTCGATTGTTTTATAGAATATCTATGTTCCCAAATAAATATTTTGAAAGGACAATGATATGAAGACGAGATATATCATATAAGGAATTTAAAATTTCTGTAGAAATTTTATTTTTCTCAAAACTCTTGTTTAAATCAGTGTGCATTCAAAATATTTTATGTGTTTGGGAACCTATATATTCTGTAAACCAATCAAAATAAATACACACTACTTTAAGAATATGTTTGATTTACAAATTATTTTGGTATTACTTTTGTATGAAATTCGCATGCTCCGCAGGCCTCTTAAAGAAACAAGTGAAACGCGCATGTCTTTTAACTCAAGTCATTGCCTGAGGTCGTAAACGTGGCGTGAACGTCGTTTCAGTCTGTTTCCCTAGTATTTCAAACCACGTGGCGAGGTGCATGGCCGGCAGAAGTAGGTGAGCTTCAGAATTGGGACGCCGCGCCGCAACACCGCACCAACGTTCAGGGTAATTTACAAATCGCGTGCCGAGATTCCCTGATACTACCACCTTGGGCTTTGGGTGAGGAACTAAAGAGGTTGGGGTACTGGATGTGGCTTTCAGGTAGGAGAAAATAATAACAAACGCCAAGGCCACAAGTCAAGATTAAATTCTTCAACGTTTTTTTTTTATTAATAAAAAAGACAATTCTTGTGTCTGTCACTCACGTTTCAAAAACTTTAGGATTGGTATGCTTCTTCAACCAACTTATCTGTGCAGGCGGGAAAATATAGAACTAAAATGAATGTACCAAGTTTCACGTATCTTTGTATTTTTTCTTGACAAGCAGCGCCACAGTGAACAACCAACTTAAAGTGGTCATACATTATTTAGAGCCTGTGGACGTGGAAAAAGTGTTATTCTATCAGCGGTAATGATGATGGAAAGTAGGGGTCTTAGGGGTCTTATCTTCATAAGCTACTGAAAGCCTAGTACATTATTATGACAATCCTCTGGTACGACCCGGTTTTGAAAGCGATTAAATCCAACTTATTTTAAAAATTATAATTTCATGCGGAAAGAACATCATGTTTTTCGTAAACTTTTAGCCCGGTTGTCAAGCTAACTTTCCGTGGTTGTACTTTCAGGTGACGAGATCAGTATTGTCTACGTTGTCAACAAACTTTGTAGCCTTAGTACTTTCGTTAATACAAAGTGTGTGATATCTTCAAACTCTGCAGAAGGATCTTTACGAGCTTTTGTAATAAGTTAGTCCTTACTTTTATTGACACATCCAGTACAATTTAACTAGGCATCTATAAATTTCTCGCTCATTATCAACACCGTAAATCAAACCCTAAGCGCTTAGTTATAAGATATACAATAATATTGTCAGCTTTACCGGGCTGGTTATAGAAATATAACGACCAGTCTAAATAATAGTGGGTATGTATTTATTTACTTGCTGTGCGATTGCGTAGAAGTCTATAAACAACATAGAGTTTTGTGTCCCAACTTGCTCTAAGTTTTTGGTTTGTTGAAAACATATTTTAAGCACCACTACTTGCACTATGTGTTTGTGTAACATGTTACCGCTACACCGAAACATGTTGCTGCAACAGTTACGAGCAACTTTATTTTTCCATGAACAAGGGACGTTGAGTTATAATGTATGGTATAATGAATAGTATAATAACATGTTGGTATTCTGAATGACAATTTCTTAATGGCTAACTAAAGAAAACAAGAATTTTAAAAGGGTGATTGTGCCGCGGAGATTCAGCTGTGGTACGGATTGTCTTATTTCAATCGAGAGTTTGATTCTCGATTGTTGCAATTTAGCACTAAATCCACGTATTTTTAAGTTAGCTGGAGGGACTAAGTTACTGATAAATATGTAGTACTTAAAGCACAAACAATATTTTTGTTTCTTGGGATGGTACCTGTCTATTTAAGTAATGATATTCCCAATAAGGGTCTCGCCACTTGTAAACTTCCTATAACTAGTTTTTCCAATACCGAACAAAATTAACTTTCCAATGAACTTTATTCAAATAGATATTCAAAGTTTAATACGGAGACGTTTCGATAATGCTGAGGAAACGAACTCACGTCTTAGCTCTTTGTCACTCCGATATTAATACTGTGCCAAGAAAGGGACGGAGACATTTTAATAACAGCTTTTATTTGATTTTAATGGTAATCTTTTAACCTATGCGCTATTAGTCCTTGTGGGGACATTGTCAAAGACTATTAGACCTTGTGACACATAGACGTTCCGTTTACACAAACCCTATGTTACATCTAAATTAGTGCCTAAACAAAAAGAGCTGTAGGATTTTTAATTTAGTGTTGCCTATTGTTCATGATCAAGCAAACGCAAACAAGTTATTTTTAATCTAAGTTTGTCGACGTAAATGACATGAAGTCATGAAAAAGCAACCTGGTTATTACATAATTATCAATGTAATACTTATTTTGTTGTTTATCGTTCTCTGGAGGCCATGAATGGCCTTAGTATAATATCAATGTAATACTTGTTCGAGGTAATAAGGTTTTTAACCCGCACTTATACAGTCGTGGTCAACTAATTAGGGACACTCTGGTTAAACCGAATTGTGAATTTATTTTTTATTTTCCAACGAGTCTAAACCATATTCCATATCTCTTACATGTAAGTATAATTAGTCATTTATGTGCCCGATTATACAAACAATAACAACTTATTAAACATTAAACCTCTTTACAGTATAGCTGATAGATTATCGTAGTGCTATTTGTTCAAATAATGCTGGCTGGCCATTTAATTAGGGACACTGAGATATTGCGTTCTATTTTCAAAATTTGAATCTCAATACTTTTTTACTTCTTCTCTTATTGTTTCGTGGTAGTTTTGGCGGCAATCCCGATATTTATTTTAAGTTTTGAAAAATATTTTGAAGAAAAATGGGTAAAAATAAAAGTTGCGATCCAACACTACGAAAAATTATCATGAAGTTTGTTGTCGAGCATGGTTGGCCATACCGAAGGATAGCAGAACATTTAAATTGTTCAAAAACTATGGTATACAATGCAGTGCAACATGTCAGACGCAATAACACAGATTTAAATGTGCCCAGAACAAAAAGATCGAGAAAAACAACTCCGCAAGAAGATAGAATGATAGCCAGGTTAGCTAAGAAAGATCCGTTTCTAGGCTCTATTTTAATTAAACACGAAGTGTTTGGGACAGACGAAAGAGCTGGTGTCTCAGCGAGGACCGTTCGACGACGTCTGGTAGAAGCAGGGTTGTTCGGAAGAGTGGCTCGCAAAGTACCGTTGTTGAAGAAAGAACATAGAAATGCTCGTTTGGCGTTTGCACGTAAATATGGACATTGGACCTACGCCCAATGGCAACATGTATTATTCTCTGACGAGACCAAGGTTAATTTGATTTCTTCAGATGGAAGGCAATACGTACGGCGTCCAGTAAAAGCGGAAATGAATCCAAGATTCACAAAAAAGCAGGTGAAACATGGCGGTGGAAACATTAAAATGTGGGGTTCATTTTCTGGACGTGGAGTGGGACCTGTGAGGAAAGTTCAGGGTAACTTAGACCAACATCAATACAAGGCAATATTGGAGGAAACGATGCTTCCCTATGCTGAGGAGCATCTCCCTATTATATGGACGTTTCAGCATGATAACGACCCGAAACATACCGCCCGTTCAGTCAAGTCGTTTCTTACCAGTCAGTCAGTATCGGTGCTAGATTGGCCAGCAAATAGCCCGGACCTTAACCCAATCGAGCACCTTTGGCACGAAATCAAGAAAAAAGTAGCCACTTATCGTACCACAACTTTAGATGAACTTAATGAAGCTTTTTGTGAGGCATGGGCAAACATTCCTGTCGAAACATGCCAGAAACTGATAATGTCTATGCCACATCGGTGTCAAGCGGTAATTACTAACAAAGGTTTTGCTACTGGGTACTGATTTTACACGAAATAAAAACTTTTTTTGCAAAAAATAAAACCGACTTCAAAAAAAAACAAACAAGTGAAAAATAACTTTAGCTTCTGAAGTCGGTGACCTTTGTTTGATTGATTTAGTTTTTTTGTCACCGACTTCAGAAGCTAAAGTTATTTTTCACTTGTTTGTTTTTTTTTGAAGTCGGTTTTATTTTTTGCAAAAAAAGTTTTTATTTTTCACTTTTTAGTGGTTCACATGTGCTTGATATACATGGAAAGTGCATACCGTTACAATTACAACAAGCCCAAAGACGACTAGGGTACATTGTCTCATTATGGAGTTCCGTGACTCTTGGCTTCATCATCAGATCTGATGGTAGAATGGTTCTTATCGAACGCAAATGCTTCACTTGTTGTAGAAAATACCAAAATCGCAACACGTTTTCATATAAAATTTGAAGAGTTCTCTCGATTTCGCCAAGATTCCATCATCAGATCCCGACTTGGTGGATATGGGACCATTTGGAAAGAATACCCTTTCCAACAAAAAAAGAATTTTCCAAATCGGTTGGCAAGCGACGGAGTTATGCCCGAACAAACGTAAAAAAAAAAAAAAAAAAAAAAAAAAAAAATAGAAACATCCGAATTGAGAACCTCCTCCTTTTTTAGAAGTCGGTTAAAAATGGAGCTGTTAAAGATATTATAATACTGCAGATTATTAGTTTTGTTTAACTCTATTTTTCATTATAGTTTACTGTCCTTAATTAAATGTCCAGCTACAGAATTATACCTTAAAATTGAATACATGTTCAACCTTTGATATTAAATACTTTTTTCTATTTATTTATTCTTTTATTTACAGCCATTTAAAGCATAATAATCGGACCAAATTATGCAAATAATAGTTACTGAGAAATCAATAGGGTTTTATATTTGTATGTACATAACCGGTTATTGTTCTTCACTATCTTGCATGTCCCTAATTAGTTGACCACGACTGTATATCACCTAAAATCACCATATATTTAATAATAACTAGGCAGAAAATGTTCCTACTAATATTATAAATGCGGAAGTTTGTGAGTATGATGTATGGATGTTTGTAACTCTTTCACACAAAAACTACCGAACGAATTTAGATTAAATTCTGCACACAGATAGTATACAGCCTGGATTAACACATAGGATACTTTTATCCCGGTAGTATGATCCCATGGGACGATTATCAAACTTCCGGCAGGCGAAGACGCTGGCAGAAGCTATAGTTTCTCTTATAAATGCGAAAGTAACTTTGTCTGTTAACTTTTCACATCGCAATGGCTGTATGGGTTTCTATAATATTTTGTACACAGGCAGACCTGAATCTAGTTAGGTTATTTGGGATACTTTTAACCAGATAGTACGTTACAACGGATGATGATAGTACGTGGAGCGTACTACGCGTACAGTGCGTACACATAGGCAAAAGCTAGCCTTAAATAAAATATTACATTGTTAGGATGTGAAAAGTCTTTCTCCGCAGAATGTCGCAGTCCACTATTCTGCAGGGAAGTTCCACTAGGCGAGCAGAAAGGCCTCAAACTTCAAAGAACAAAGATTTAATAATCCTAAAAGTTAGATTAAGAATACAGCCAAAGTAATAAGTTTCTGTAACATTGTGTTTACTCAACCAATTATCCTCAGCGACTTATGAAACCTCCTCATAGACTCTGGCGTCCTTGTACAAAGCAAATAATATAATCGAGTGTTACCACGCGCAAACAATTGCCTTTACTTTCCCCCTCTTTATTGACAAAACAGGCGAAATATGGCGCGCGCCTAAATCACGCCTGCAATGTCTTCTGTAATAAAAGACTTAGTATTATCTTAAGAATTATTGTACCCTGGTACTTTGACCTTGAATTTAAATTCCCTGCTTGCGGGGGGTTACTCTTAACAGTTTTATTTTTCGAGGTCAAGTTAACCTCAGACGTTGTTGGTATTTCTTGCTTACATAATGATAAATTGCGTTTAGTTTGGGTCTAATCGGAGTTCTCTACGATTGAAATAACATATTGTAATTCTAAAATAACTTACGCTCGCCTGCTCTTTGTAATTTCAGCCTTCCTTTGCTTAACACCAGGAAATAATAAAGCCAGACAGATCTTTATCTTTTTCTTAAAGGTAAGGGGGGGACCCTTACCTTTAAGGAAAACGTTTTGTGTGAATCTGGGGGCACGGCAGTGCCCCCGCCAAGTCGAGCGCGAAGCAAACACTGCCGTACCATCCTTTACTGGAACCATTTCGCCGCATTTTCAGGCCCCTATTTGAGAACCTCTGGATAAGACCAGAACGCAGAAATTTTCGTCATCCAGTAAGCTATAATCACATACTTAAAATCCAAAATTTCAAGTCTGTATGTCACTTAGTTCCGAAGTTAAGCGAAAGCAAAGTTTCGCATTTACGACACTCACTCACTCACTCACTCATGATCATTAAAATAGAACTAGTACTTCCCATAAACTCAGAGAGCTGAAATTTGGTACAGAGTTAGGGTTTAATGGCCACATAAAGGGAAAACTATAAAAACTAGGATAATCGAAGATCTGGAGTACCTGGTGACCCTGATTAGAAAACACAAGAGCCCAACCAAACTATTAGAGAGATCGACATACCGCCTTTACAAAAAATATTTAACTTGGTTGGCCGCTTCATTTGATGTCAAAAATCGAAGGTCTGAAGTATCTGATGAAGAACCCTCAGCTGGTCTCAGCTGTATTAGAGACTAGCTTCTGCCCGCGACTTCGTTCGCGTGAATTTCCCGCTTGCAACATTTCTTATTGCTGCGCTCCTATTGGTCACAGCGTGATGTTATATAACCTATATAGCCTTCCTCGATAAATGGACTATCCAACGCAAAAATAATTTTTCAATTCGAGCTGGTAGTTCCTGAGATTAGCGCGTTCAACCAAACAAACAAACAAACTCTTCTGCTTTATAATATTAAGTACAGATATGGTAATGCCCCCTTTACTATTGGTACATAAAAAAAATCGACTATCATTGCAAAAATCCAGCGTAGTGGGACACATCTTCTAATTTAATGTAGCCTATAGCGTCCCGCTGCTGGGCGAATGCCTCCCCTTCTGCTTTTAATACGCATATAGGTAAATAAAATTGAAGGAAAACTCTGGATAAGACTAGACTGGCTTTTATACTTATTCTTACAAGTTTACAAGAAGAAATAGTCGAACGATTAACTTTATTCTACTCGAACATTACACAAATTAAATAAACAAATTACACTAAAATATTAATTTCTCATAGAGAGGAGGCCTGTGTCCCAGCAGTGGGAATATTAATAGGCTGATGATGATGATGATGATTAAATTCGCTCAAAATTTTGTCAAAATATAATGCATTGGACTAAGAGTGGCGATGATACCCGCAAACGTCGCTAGATGGCGCTGACTGTATTTTAAATTGTTTTTCCGTTAACCTTATATGGCGAAGTGGCAACCGGCCGCGTTACAGTCGTTTACGACATTCTCCTACTGCGCTTGAAAACGTTTACTAGGGATTAGGAGGGATTATTTGCATTTCGTTGATTTCGCTTATTATTTCGTGAGGTTTGCTAAGGTTAGCAGGTTGTTATTATAACAATTCGAAGATTTTGAATAGGTTAGGAATTTTATGAAGAAACAGTACTTCGAAAATTCGCTAATAATATGATTCACGAATTATTGCCTATTAAGTCAAAATTTGAGATATCTCCTCTTTGAGTCATACCCCGGGCATACGTGTACAGAGAACAATTCCCAAGCTGTGTGGCGTATGCCCTAACAATTCACAAGAGCCAAGGTCTAAGTCTAAAAAATGCCCTCATGGACATTGGCTTCTCCATATTCTCTTGTGGCTAAGCCTACGTGGTGCTTTCACGAGTAACCAATATCTTCATGTGGTGCACCTCATAAATGTTGACTTCAAGAGTATAAAAGCTCAAGCTTCAGCGATCACCGAATACAACCGGCTTAGGCGTAAATACCGCGCCGATCTTTCAGAAATTAAACCGTCTAAAAGAATAAATAATGAACGCGAATGGGCCATACGAAAAACTGTTGCTACTGTATACAATAATCTGAACCGGAAAAAAAGAAAAAGATTTGTAATAATAAAAAAACTACTCCTAAAAAGAAAAAAAAACTGTGTCAAATAAGAAAATCTAATAAAATAAATCAATATGCCCCACGTTTCTACAAAAAGAAGTGAAATCCCACCAAAAACATTCTGTAAAAAACTAGCCAAGTCTCGATGGAGCTGCTTGTTTATCTCTAAAAAGTAATGAAATCTAGACAAAGTCGTGCCAAGGCTAAGGTTCCTTACTGCAATTTCTTTATTATTTATAGTTAATGTTGTGTGACTTGGCCGTTGAACATTCTTTATACGTTAGTGGGTACCTACAAGTCAATTTTGTAGTTACAATAGATATAACATTACGCGAAAACTAAATTAATGTTCAACGGCCAAGTCACACAACATTAACTATAAATAATAAAGAAATTGCAGTAAGGAACCTTAGCCTTGGCACGACTTTGTCTAGATTTCATTACTTTTTAGAGATAAACAAGCAGCTCCATCGAGACTTGGCTAGTTTTTAGGGTTCCGTAGCCAAATGGCAAAAAACGGAACCCTTATAGTTTCGCCATGTCTGTCTGTCTGTCTGTCCGCGGATAATCTCAGTGACCGTTAGCACCAGAAAGCTGAAATTTGGTACCAATATGTATATCAATCATGCCGACAAAGTGCAAAAATAAAAATTTAAAAAAACATTTTTATTAGGGTACCTCCCCCAGACGTAAAGTGGGGAGCGATTTTTTTTTTAATATTGACCCTGACGTGTGATATATTGTTGGATAGGTATTTAAAAATGAATAGGGGTTTTCTAAAATCATTTTTTGATAATATTAATATTTTAGGAAATAATCGCTCCGAAAGTCAAAAACAATGTGTCCCCCCCCCTCTAACTTTTGAACCATAAGTTTAAAAAATATGAAAAAAATCACAGAAGTAGACCTTTATATGAACTTTCTAGGAAAATTATTTTCAACTTGATGAGTTGAATAGTTTTTGAGTTATATAGCACTTTTTCAAAAAAACGCAAATGATAACTTTGTTTTTCATACAAATACTATGAAAAACAAAGTTATTTTTGCTGACGAAAAATGTTGGTATTTTTAATGGTCTGGGAAGCTACGGAACCCTACAGTGAGCGTGGCCCGACACGCTCTTGGCCGGTTTTTTTTACAGAATGTTTTTGGTGGGATAGAAGTTACAAAATTAAGACTACAAAAACAACTCATACATAAACAAAAACTTTATGAATGGAGACTACACAAACAAATTAGAAATCAAAACAGTTTGGCTAATTCCCTGCCAGACACATACATCTATGGTTAGAAGTGTTTGATTCCAAAACAAATCTGTTTATATCCGTTGAGACAGGTACGGATATGTTTGCGATACAAAGCCTCCCCGTCTCTGCTAGGGATGGTACTGACGATATGAGAAAAGGGATAATCTCGTATCGATAGATAACGGAAAAGGTTTTATCGTATCGAAGGCATAGTTGGAGTTGGTGGATAAATATCAATTGTTTTTATTGCTGTAAGTACATTGCCCTTTGTATGTGGAAATCATATGGAATTTTTTATTCTCTTTGTTCCATTAAGAGAACTCGTACTTACTAACGTTACTATCTCTTGAATAGCAGTTTTAATATTAAGTAGGATCTAAGTATCTTTATCATGTCATATTATTGTTTCTCTCTCTATTGATCCTTAAATTACTGAGATTGATTTAAAATAATGTCATTCATCCAATTGTTCCACACGACATAAAGGAGGATATACCCAGCAGTGGGTCTGATGATGAAACTAAAGAATGATGAGCACCTCTCCAGTCTCTTGAAATTCTAGATTGTTACTTACCAAATGTATTGTAGGAAGTGACTAAGGTCCATGTTCACCAAAAAGATGACGGTCTGATTATCTAAAAACAGCTGTTTAAAATACATTTTTGTAATATGAACATGTCACAGTGACAGCTGTTTTTAGATAATCAGGCTGTTATCTTTTCGGTGACCATAGACCTAATTCCTGAGATAAAAGGCATGTCTACGTAAGCAGCATCACTATTCCATCAACCACGTGACAACGAGTTTGTTTGACTCTCCGTCGCGCCGCGGTCACCAACCCTAGGGGCCACGGACTGGGGCTAGGGGCTCCGGCTAGGCATTCCTAACGCTTTAACGAACTAGACTGAATATTAGTAGGGGATGAAGGGGCCTCGCTCATAAAGCAAATTTATCGAAGAGGGATGGGGCATAATGCATTTGTATGTCTGGATATGTGAGGGGACATATCTGTTTGAAATGTCTGGCTGTTGGTTAGCTATGGAAAAATATTAATTTGTTTTTCTTGCCATGACTTTGTATCAAATATTAAATAAGAAGACGGCTAAACTAATGGTAGGTTGTAATCGCCGCCTGTGTCTAGATGTAGGCGGCGATTACAACTTACCATTACTATAGGGTGACTGGCAATTAGTGTACGATACTTAAACCCGTGATTGGGCTCATGATAACAAACAACTTTTACTATGGGACCAAAGCCGAAATCGCGAAAAAAGAAATCAGCTGTTCAGTACATTAGGCGAACATAAATGTACTGAACAGCTGATTTTTTTTTCCCGATTTCAGGGTTGGTCCCATACTAAAAGTTGTTTGTTAGCATGAGCATAATCACGTGTTTAAGTATCGTACACTAATTGCCAGTCACCCTATATACCCTACTATACATATATAACCTACCATTAATATATATATACTATGTCTAGAGCAATATCAGGCGCACGTGTATCAACATTAGCAGTCATGCAGAGTTTGCTTCCTTTGCATATAAATGCACTAGCAACTTTCAACATGGATCACATCACCGAATGTAGGCAATATTGAAATGAATTTATTATCCTGAAAACCTGAATGAGCTTCTTAAACAAATAAGTTAGTTACTAAGACATCATAACTACATAGGTTCTCCTTCGTCGATCTCATCATCGCATCAATCGAGATAGGGTCCAGCAAAGTCTATCAAATGTAAGAAATTAAATTAGTTATAACTAAGTTTATTGGCGTGTTTTCCCAGTGGTGGTTTCATTGTGGTCGATACAAATACTATATCTTTATCTTCTTAACATAGTATATAAAACAAAGTAACTCCCACTGTCTGTACGCTTAGATCTTTTAAACTACGCAAAGGATTTGAATGCAGTTCTCAGCAATAGATATAGTGATTCAAGAGGAAGGTTTATAATATAAATATCCGGGGCTGCGGGACAGTTCAAAAGAGATACCGTGGCCCCGGAACATAAAGGGCGAGAAAGGAACATGGATGGGTTTTAGTCAGTAAATGTCTGACACTCCTTCCCGCTCCGCCATCGCTCCCGCTCCGGATAGAGAATTACGCTTGAGTACCAAGCGTATCTACGCATCGACTTCTAGATCTCTAGAGACAAGTGGGGAACGTGATGCGCGACTGTCCGCTGATCGTGAGCGACATGCATTGTCTCGCGAATCGGAAACGTTTACCGATACAGAATCACGCTTGAGTTCTCAGCGTATTCGCATATCTACTAACAGGTCTTTTGAAACGAGTGATGAACGTGATGCGCGACTAACTGCTTCTCGAGATTATCATACATTGCCCCGAACACGCACACAACAAAATATTCATAATAAGTTAGAAAGTGAGATAGAAAGAATTGCTGGAGTACGGCATGAAGAGACAGAAGAAGAGCGCAACGAACGTTTGAATTCTGATCGAATTCGACATTGTCTGAACAGAATGTCGATATCATCTGAAGAATCGGATGTGTCTCAAGATATAGCCGTAGAGCATGGCGACCTTCCTTGGGTTGATAAGGAACGGAGTGCATTTATGTATACTCCTATGATTGAATACGCCACATATTATGGTTCAAAATTGTACTTTGTGTGAAGCTGTTAAATGGCGAAAAGAAACAAACGGTATGTGTTGCTCAGGTGGGAAAGATCCGTTATTTTCCCTTCCCCGGGCTCTTAGAATTCGACATCAGACGTTTCAGATCTTCGATTTTGACGACCCCGTTGTCGCTGGCAGAAGCAACAGGATCCGCGTACGAAGTCGCGGGCAGTTAGCTAGTTTTAAATAAACGCACCTACTCTCAGTAGCAGTAATTGATTAAACATTTAGTTATTTGTACGAAAGCTGAAAATTTAGTTAAGTAGTAGGTATCAATACAATTTTAAGCGTTCACACAAATATTTATAAGTAGATATAATAAACCGTTTGAAAACATTCAGGTATAAACCTAGATAAACAATAAATAAAATAACACACCCACGAAATGTGGGCGTAATCTCAACTTAATAAACTTGAATATTTATTACGAAAATAATTAAACAACATGTTATTTGTCTAGTTTTCCAGGAATTCATTCGTTTGGAAAACAATATTTTCGCTTCATACAACATAAAAAACATTGAATCTGAATTCTGACTACTTTAAATATGATCAATTACAATAACTTTGTAGAAAAAATACTTCAATTTTAAAATTGCATTGAAATGACTTTATTAAGTTATTTGGAAACTACAAATAGATCTAAAATAGTAATACTGAAAACATGCACTATCAGTACCTATTTAGAAGGCTTTTAGAGATCCGCACATCATCATCTGCATGCCATTTCCCAACTAAGTTGGGTTCGACATCCAGTCTATCCGGATGCAGCTGAATACCAGTATTTTACATGGAGCGACTGCCTATCTGACCTCCACAACCCAGTTAATACTGGGTAATACGATACCACTTGCTGAGACTGGTTGTCAGACTTTTTGGGCCACTGACGACCTGTAACGACTGCCAAAGATGGACAAATGACAGCTGGGAACAACAGCTTAACGTGCTTTCCGAGGCACGGAGGAAACTCGGTATGTAAGGGTGGTTACCCATCCACAGGCCGACCTAGGCAAGCACGGCTTAACCTAAAGATCGACCCGAGCGGCTGTTATTATTTAGCCAGGAGCTCCTCCTTTAGGGTGCCGTACCTCAAAAGGTAAAAAAGAAACCTTTATAAGATCACTGTCTTGTCAGGCTGTCTGTCCGTGTGTTTGAAAACCTATAGGGTAGTTCTCATTTCTCACCTAGAATCACGAGATTTGACAAAAAGCAAGGCCTTACAGCACATGTAAAGGAAAAAAAAACTTAAAACCGTAAATATGTAGATTAATAAAAAAAAAACGATTTTACTATTGCAAACTTATTTATTGCGGTTGGTGCAATAGCTTTAAGTTTGTCCTTTAAAAAGTTTGTACGGAACTCTCGGTGCTCGAGTCCAACTCGTACTTGGGCGGTTTTTTTTTCAGAGTAGAAGTACTTAATAAAATAAATAACAATTTGTTCGAAGTGACTACAACTCACAGTAAGTAGCCGAGCATAGTGGTCAACCGTCTTCAAACACATTGACAAAATGTAATTTGAACGTTAAAATAATGGCATTAGTGCTTAATGTAGTCGGTAGGGGGCGCGGTTGCCTATTCGGGCGTCTAGGAGACGTAGGATGAATCATAAGGCGTTAATTCCGATGACACATGATAATACAGGCTGATCGGTAATTGGATGAATTCCTTGAAATGGGTGACACGGCCTAATTTCCAACAATTTTGACCTCGATAACTTGAGGTCCAAACAAAGTTCCTTCGATTGGGTTTTTGAAACTAGGTTGTTTTAGAGTCTCAAACTACCTTTTCGTCCCCAAGCTATCAGGGTCGAAATCGTGGTAAGTTAGTTTTAGTATTTTTAAACGTTACAAGATTGTGTGTAGGGCATGCAAAATATCCGCTCATTTTAGTATCTGGATAATTCGGATACTTGGATAACGTTAGCCGGATTATCCGATTAATTCGGATAGGAGATATAAAAATAAAATTAAAGCACAATATCGTCAATCATTCATTGTCAGTAAACAGTATAACGAACCATGGCAAAAATAGAATGAAGCTACTTATGTAGGCAACGACATAAGTCATAAAATAGCTAACATAAGTATGCTACAAATAATATCATGTTTCATAAAATGTCGACAATAATTACAATTCTATTGATCTCAGTTATAAGTACAAGGATACAATGTTGTTATTTTATGTGATTACTATACCTGTAATAATGATGTACGGTCGAACACGCTATTTGGTTTACATTTTACAATGTAATTTGTGGGTTAAACTGTAAACCAAATAGATTGTTAGACCGTACGTTACTCTGATAAATGTGTTACATACCCTCTGTTTGTAAATAATATATTTTATTAACTACTTATAATTTTATGTTAATCTTGTTTATTGCTGTGCCCTATCAGGGTCCATAATTGTTCTTAGCTGTAAGCTCATTGTAACATCTTTTTAAACTTATGGTACCCAAAATAAAATGAATATGAATATGAATAAATGACATCTTGTAACATTTTTTTTTTATAAATTTCATAAAAAAATGCGTAAAGCCTTGAATATTGTAGAGAATTGGTGCAAGGAATATAATAATATACTAGCGTCTAGCAGTAAACCCTACCAAAACCGAAATCGTACTTTTCACAAAGAAAATAAAGTTGGCAACCCTACAATTACCAAGTTTCTTTGTGACTATCGATTGAAACCAAATACCTGGGCATGTGGGCATCTGTTTGGATAAACAGCTGAACTGGGCATAAAACACCGATTATTTCACTACAAAAGCCAGCATAGCACAATTTGCAGGCAAGCGCCAGGTTGCATGTTGATTAAAATATGATTCGTGACGTAAAACGTGTGTAGTTACAGAATTATAATCATCAAAACCATCAATACAACCTCCAAGTTCATAAATGTCGATTGAATGAGTATTTCATGACTATTTCATGAAAACGTTATTTAATCGACCTTTATGAACACGTAAAAATGCGAAATAATAATAAATCAAAAATATTCGTTTTATTCGTAATATCCGGATAGTAATGATTAAATTATTATTTTAAAATATCCGGATACCAATTGCAATACTATCCGGATATTACGCATAAAACGGATATTTTTTGGTTTATTATTTTTAATAATACTTAAACTAATAACCAACCAACACAATTAGGTCGTACGCCCTAAGGCAATTTAGTCAAGTTTCAAACTTTGTCGAGATTAAAGACTAGTTTCTTAGTATTTGAGTACAAAAACGGTAATGCATCATTATGTCCGAAAAAGTAGAGGGCACGCTTCAGGGAGAAGAAGGCTACTAGAACCTGTGATGATAAGTACCATACTAATTTAAGATCGTGGCAATGTATATTTGGACAAATAAATGAATTTAAAAAATAAATCTGAATTTGAATTTTAAGGGAACGTCATACAAAAGAAGCTTACTAAAGAAAGTTCTTCAGCGCGAAAGTGAACTATAAAGTACTAGTAGTTCCTGAGATTAGCCAACCAAACAAACAGACAAACAAACAAACAAACTCTTCTGCTTTATAATATTAGTATAGATTAGTAATACCGTAATAGTTCCGTAAGCAATATGATATCCTAGTACTTTCCTAGCGCAGAAAAAGAAGTTAATATTCCAGATTTCCTAGCAAGTTCGCAGAACTGATATTCAATATTTTTTGTAGGATATTTAATTTCTAACTGCGAACTAAGGTTGCATCGGATATTTGAATTTTTCTCTCTTGATTTTCTGTTTTTATTTTCGGCAGAATAACGTTTAATTACCATTTCCAACTGCAGCCATTCAGCCAATTCAATAAATTTTTCGGTATTTTAAATATCGGTATTGGGCATGTATTGGTTTACAATATGTTCGGATTAGGTTCATCCTATGGGTTCATCAGACTGACTTTGAGCACCAGGGCCATCAGACATTACTTATTTTTCAACACACTTGCTCATAAAGTGGCTCTAATTTCATCGCAATTAGGCACATAATGACACCTGTAATCAAACTGTGACTTTTTCATTGCCATTATTCACAAGTGGCGAGTTATAGGGTTTTTTTTTATTGGTGGAATTGCTTTGTTCAAAAAAGTTTCGATACAAAAAGATCGTGTTCACTCATTTCATGCAACTTCATATCTACGAGTACATAGATAATTTCAACTTCTTATAAGTTGAAATTATCTATGTACTCGTAACAAATAAAACTTTCACTCAAATGTAACTTTTGTTTTCTCTGTATTTAATAAAACTTTGAATTCCCCATTTCGTACGTGGCTAAAACGCTATCCACGAAAAGCCAAAAAAAGAGAAACCTCATTCTTTTAGTCTATGGCCGATCGCCATTGTTAGATGCGCGCGCATAGAAAAACTGATTAATTATTCCCGCCATTGCGAAAAAAAATTCACAACTCGTTTTCACTGTTGAAATTATAGTTATTTTAGTATTATTTTATTCGCAAGTGTGTTGAAAAACGTCGTATGATACACGTGTGTGTTGATGATTACCGTCCTCGGCTCTCTTAAGACCCTCGCCTAACGGCTCGGGTCTCAATGGCGCCTCAGCGGTAATCACCAACATTACACACTTGTACCATAATGTACTATTTCTCATCATCATCATCAGCCTATTAATGTTCCCACTGCTGGGACACAGGCCTTCTCTCTTTTTGAGAGGAAATGGGCCCAGTGCGGATTGGTAGATGTCACATGTCTTAGAATTGTTGGTTCTAGGACATGCCGGTTTTCTCACAATGTTTTCCTTCACCGTTTTGAGAGCAGTGGTGATGAAATAAATTACACAAAGTAATGCGCCTGCCTGGGTTCGAACCCACTACTCATTAAGTAACAAAATATATGGCTTCGAGTGAACTTCCTACTGCATACCTGTTAACTTGTGCCGAAGGACAATTTTTGCTAAAGCTGCGTAAAAATAACAGTGACTTTTCTTAAAGCCAGGCGATGTCGCGGACCTCAATAGTATATAGTCACCCTAAATAACATGACAGTCCATGACCATAGTGACCAACCTCCATGAACCAGCATCCTTCATGGTTGTACCACGTGATGAGCACGCGGTCGTGTGGCTGTGGGCGCAGTATACAATGTGACGCATGGACGCGCCCAGTGCGGCGCTCCCTGCAGCACACGAACATAGGGGAATGGAACGGGCTGGAACTGGGAAAGGCTTTTCCTATATTAGACGTTCGTTATCTCCATATCTTATACTCGTACCTTAATATCTAATAACTAGATAATCGCGTAAGGTATTATAATACCAATGCAAAAACATGCGATACATCAATATTATTGGTACGACCTGGGTTTGGGATAAATTAAAGCATCCTGTCATTCACCAAAACAATATTTAACACATAACACTAATAGAGTACTAGTTACACAACTATCTCAAACCATTGATCACTATTCACTTCTTTCTTCTAGTAATAAATAAATTGCCAGATGCTCAGCAGGACAGTTTCTCAGCTAGACAGATAAATAACTGGACAGAACTTGTACAATCCATGACATAATTAACTAAATAATACCCACAATGCAACCTTTCAGGCCATATTTCAATTAAAATCCATAGACGAATTATTTCTGCCTTCCTCTTGATGTTAACCCTTCCTTAATTAGCGCATCCAGTCTGACCATACCTCCTGTAGTCCGTGGAGGCTTGAGTTAACTTACACGTTAGTGCTAATTAGCTACAAGCTCATCGTAACACTAACCACAGTGCCTTTAACGACGGATTTACTACGTAGTAAGCACTAACCACCCGCAACCTTTGGCCTTCGTGAATTTTTGAGTTTCTTGCTCATGAAGGTTAGGTCGCCTTGAAAGTATGCAGTCCTGGTACGCATGCTTGATTTATTCATGTTACAGTTTCGAGCTAAACATACAACTAATTTTAAGAGTCCTATTACACTTTTTACGCAAACTCATGATTTTTGACGCTGTAATTTTCAGCAGCAGTAAGATATTTTAATTATTTGCTTATAAATAACGATAGTGTCGTTCTCTTTCTTGAAAGTTGGAGTTACACAGTTTCATATTTCTTTTCTTGTAATTTAACTATACATATTTTACAAACTCAATTTGCAAGAAAAACCGTCGGCGATGAAAGTTTGACGGTCAAATTCACATAGGTTAAAAGACTAGTTAATGTTTTACTTTGATGTTCTAGAATTTCGGTAAATTCCTTGAGTTTTCACGAAATAAATCGTACAGAAAGCCTAATTTAAGCCGTAAGTGTTGACTGATTTGATTCAGCGGCCATTATATTCCAAATAAACTCAATTTTATCAAATTAATTAATTAATATGATATAAAACTTCGATCTTCAATGAATACGTTTCATTCGTTTTCGTTTGTCAGTATAATAAGACAACGTTGCAATAAATAAAATTAAAATACTCTTAATTCTGCATCAATTTATCTCGCTCCTCAGTTTAAGTCATTCTGACGCGAGCGCCTGGACAAGGAAGGACCTGGACACAAAATTTTCGTCAATAACTATCCACTCGTGTATGCCGATCCAAATAATTTGATCCAGGACGTAAGAATCAAAAATTTGCAAAAAAAAAATGTAATAGGAAAATTGAGATAATCGACCGGTGACCCTAGACAACAAAGTAACATTTTTACAATGAACTCTCTCTTCGTAGAAAATGCCCTGTTAACGTCTGTGTGCAGGCTAACCTGAAAAACTCTCCCTTTCATCTTTTGTCAACCTTTATCTCATTCATAAATGATTCCCAGTTTCACACAAAAGCTAACCACGTGTGTTGAGTTCAATAATACTACAATTCGGCAGGCAGGTAACTATCTATTGTATGTCCTGGTCATTCATGAAAACTGAACAATATCGTACATCTCACTGGGATTTGACACCTCTCATCTTATTGTTGCAGTAACAATGAACACTTAATTTAAAAGAGATTATTGTACTTTATGGAAGTTGTAAGAGACACCTCTGTGAGCTTTCTGAGAACTTAGTTACCTTCCCTTGGTGTTTACGAATTCCCACGAGGCAGACGGTATAATAAAGAAACATCCTGTTAAGTCATGACGAATTATTTTCAAATTCATAAAAAATACGACTGATGTTTCACATTAACTCAGAGAGAGTTAATATAGTTGCCTCGTCGATCTCATGGCGGCAAGCGCTGCTAAATATGGGTATGAGGTCCTGTGTTTGGTTGGCCAGTGTTATTGAGCTCTCCAGACGGGAATTTATAAGTTGCAGCTCATAGTATTAATTTGTGAATGGTTGGCAAAAGGCTGTTCTACGACCTGACAATTAAATCATAAAAGTGGGCGTACTATAATGTACACTTCTGCCTAACTTTGCATTGATTACAGTCGTGATATTATGTTATGTACCTTACTTAATAAGTAAGCATATTCCCACTGCTGGGACATGGCGGTTTCCTCCACTGTTTTGAGAGCAGTGGTAATGAAAGAAATTGCACAAAGTAATGCGTCTCCCTGGGTTCGAACCCACGATATTCTGCTCGTAAGTCGGGGCCGCCACCACTGGAACACCGCTGCTCTCTAGTTAATAAATACCAGACTTTATATTTTTCCAATAAAATACCATAAATAAATACCGACTGCATACTGTCAATCGACATAATTCAACCGCTATGATATTATTTGGCATCCTACATGCCAAATAATATCATGGCGGATGAATTATGTCATGCATGAAGGCATGAATATCATGCGGCTGGGGAATATATATCATGCCGAATATCATTCTGTCATCGGGGTCCAGATATAAAATTGCGACTAATTTGGTTATTTGGGTACCTACTAAACGTTTTTTTTTTAATTGAGTATTGAAGAAATTCAAGTCATACTTTTAATGTGTATTAAAAAACATTCTGTAAACAAACGATAATTATTCCCTTTCATAATCCCCTGGTACTTCTGTTCCTGAGCATTTTTTTTCTTGTTTAGCCCATGGCTTCTCTCACAAATGACTCTTCCCTGTTTCTGCACTCCTGGTAGACAGTGAACTTTAAGGCGAGCGCATTGTCCCAGATCTTGAACTCAACTTAAAAGGGGAGGAAGTGTTTATAACATTAGGCGCACTAATGCAATGCAGTTATTATATAAAATCCACAGTTTGTGGTTACTGCAAAGACTGATCTTTAGTGGTATGTAACTGACAATATTGTAAAGAATCTTTCAGCGCGGACCATACAACTTGGATCTAATTTTCGTCCTAATTCCCTCGAATTTAGGAGATTACCATTTTCATTCTTCCAGGGTAATTTTTTTTTAATGAGGCGTGTTTAATTGAACCCTTCCACAACAAATCTGCCATTTTATCTCAGATTCCCAAGCTTTAACTTTTACAATCTGTTCCCCTACGCTTTAAGACAACGTTATTAATTATTAGTCCCATCTAAATATTTTATCGTTTAGCCAGTCATCAGATATCGTCAATAGCATTCCCCTCCGCAACCTTTTCGATTTAAATTCGACCGTATCCTGTGTAAGTAAAGTTCTTTTTAGTATGTGAGGTGCGTCGCTTTTTGTTGAAATTCCCGCCCTATGTTTACCAAACCCTGAAATCCTTAAAGAGAAACTTATAGTCACGTAGTATCGATACTGTATGCATATTATGTTCTACGTCTATGTATTTCAGTAGCTAAGTTTGTGATACTTATATAAGTTGAATTTAGTATGATGAAATATTAATTTGTAATTCCTTTACTTATTACAGAATGTATGCATCCAGTAGGAGAAGAGTTTCTGAACGATAATAACAACAAAACAAACAATGGTCCCGGCGGCGCGCGGCGGCACTGAGCTTCTGAACGCACCCACAACAACAAACAACCTCACACAGATAACCGATTCACAACTTTCCCGACGTGAACATTCGAAAATGGAACGCGATCTACGTAACACTGACACAACTCACGCACACTTACCGACCGCCCGGGGAAAACGCCGCACACTGACACCTGTGACCATTGCGGGCTGAGCTCGCGCTCGCCAGGATTCCGATAAGCTCACTGAATGCCACAACCTAGTTACGGAGCTCATCGAAAAATGGTATAGTTAGAAGAGGACGGCGATATATCGCAGCGCGCACTCACACCGCCGCAGTAAGGCAGGTTTCCCGGGAGCCGGGCGTAGTACTAGAGACACATTGATCCACAGGCGGCAGCAGAGCGTCTGGCAACATCGATTGTGCAGTTTCCTGCAACCAGCCGTTGCCATGGCGACCGCCCACCTCTGCACCCCGCCTTGCGGTACGTATTTAGAAACTTTTCTATTACACCGGTTTATTAGATTTTTATTTGTGTTATGTAATGATGAGAGTTTTCAACAGAAGCAGGATGTGTGGCGGAAAATGGTGTTCTATTTGAAGGGATGCCGTTTCCCGCCACTTTTTATGAGGCTGATTGAAAAACGTAGACACGTAACTGAAAGAAGAATGGCGTCGTAAATTTTCCATCTTCACGTGGGGCTGACTTTCTTACACCTGTAATCGTAGTGAAATAATTTCTATAAGTAATAAAACTAATTAAATTATGTCACTAACTTAACTTTTGTTTTTATCAATCTGTTTTACATGATTGGTCCAGTTTTATGATATCAGGGTTCATTTTTCGCAAAAAAAAAAAACTACAAGAGCGGATAATAAAGACAATAACACCCAATGCCATGACAACTACCTACTAGGTATCAAGGCTATTTGACCATCATCCGTAAAAATAAGGAAAATGTTGATTACTTACAACGTTACCGCCTCGTTAAGTAATCAATCAAACAAAGGAACTTACTTTTCCGTGATTTTCGGATAATATCTATTCCTCTGAGAATTATCATTATCTTTTTAGTATGATGATATCAGGAGGAAAAGCAAAAGTAATATATACTAATATTATAGAGCTGAAGAGTTGTTAATCTCAGAAAGAAGCTCAGAAACTGCTGATTTGAATTGAAAAAATATTTTAGTGTTGGATAGTCCATTTAACGAGGAAGGCTATAAAAGGCTATATAACATCACGCTACGATTAGTAGGAGCCGATCGAAAAGAAACAAGTCAGAAGCGGCAGGCAAAACCGCGGGGCACTGCTAGTATTACAAATAAATATTCCACATCACTATTAAGTGTACCAGGCAAGCATATAATATGAACGGTGATCATTCATTTCACTACACAAAGTCAGGCAACTAACATAGGGCTTACAGCTCGCGATGAGGAAGCGTCAAGCGACACAAAGCGACATCGCTGTCGATCGCGACAAACGAAGCGCGTCAAATTGAGACGTTGTATGTCGCTCACGTTTCAAAGCGACATGGCAGCATGTAACTGAATTGCTTATAAGATTTACAGCGCCATGAATTTGCACGCAAAATGGAAGGAAAACAGAAGGTTGGTATAATTTCTCCGAGCTATAATTTCTGCTATGGTTAGTTTACAAGTGGGTCGAGTCTCAGAGGAATGAATGAATGAATTTAAAAATACTAAAGAGAGGCTGAGAATCAGGTGTTCTGGCAAAACTCTGAAGAATATTATAAGCAGCAGGTTTCAGTAACTTTCCTTCCCTCAGTAAAAAGATTAGCCAGCCTGCAAGGTTCCAAGCGGGACTGACTATCGAAATTGAACCCGATCAGCACATGTTCGCTGCGTTCAAGAGCTCAATATTGAATGATTACAATGACAGCTCTTGAACGCAGTATTATAAATATTATGATTGTGTCCTGACCAGTTTCATTGGTGACGTTCGCCATATACTGTATAAAATCATTCGTGAATCCCATTAATGCACACACAGATTGATATCAGTTGCACACATAAAACCTGCGCCAGACATAAGGTGGAACAGCCACGTGGCAACAGGGCGGGGCCAGGACTCACGGCTGCACCGCTCTGTCGCTGCTGCCGTTCTAACGCAGTATACAGATACTTCCTGCATTCGTCCTGCACTCACACTGACATTATACTGCAGTGCGTCTGTTCTAAAATGGCTGCAAGAGTTAGTCCTCCCCCCCATATTTTGTCTCGTGATTCTGCGTTAATTTGAGTTGCGTGTGTGCGTGATTTTGGCGTGGAATGTTAGCAGGTTGAGTAGCTTTTACACTTCTTTATTATATCTATGCTTTTACATGAGGTTTATACAGAGTTACTCGTATTATAGGTGAGCAGAAGTTATTCATAAAGGGATCTAAAAGGGAGGTTGGTGGGCTTGTTTTCAGCTACGGACGTTGAGGACTAATAATGTGAGTGAATATTGAGTCTGGAGTCAAAATGAGAGGAAGTCTAACGCTAGACTTGAAATTGGTTAGTTGTGAAGATGTATCTCAAAATACTGCTTTCGTCTGCATCAAAAGGGATGTTAGACTTTATAGCACTTTAAATCTAATTGAAAAGTTTCAACGTTAGTAGCTACACTGTAATGCTATCTCAGAATCTACCAGGCAACTATAAATATGGAGAAGATCGACAGGTATTTAGAGTTCAATTGATTGGTTTCGATTTGTTTGTCCTTTTGTTTTTTTTCTTAGAGTTTCTTGGCATATGTGCATACACCTACTTACCAGATCTGTTTGAATTCTGTTCTGTACTGTGTGTGTGTGCAGTTTTATTTAGGTGGTAACGCCAGAGTAGCCCGCGAAATTCAAATTTCCTTACGTTTATTGCAATTTGCAGGTCAAAAATTGTCGTTGTGTTTTGAGAGCAGCAGAGATGAAATTAATGGTCGTCTTGGAATCGAAGTGACGACCACTCGTAATATGCAGGGCCAATATTAGGCAACTATCGCGTATGTGGATTAAAATGTGACTTGCGACCGTTGCATTACAAATGTGGCTTAACCGACTTATAATCATTGAAATCATCAATACAACCCTCACAGTTGATTTAATCTCATTGAATGACGCTGACGTTATGATGATTATATTAAAAAATTCGATCTTTCCTACTAGCAAAAAATAATAGCTGCGTATTCATAGTTTAATATAAGCACAAGATGTAATGGAACTCCTTAAATGCCTATTTGTCTTGTAGGGGTTCCCTCTAATTAAGGTAATCATTTTGACGGTAGGCGACCAACAATGGCTAGGGGGCTCTGAGGTAGGGTTGAATTGGGTTGAATTAATCCTATGGACTTTAAGAGTATTATAGTATTGTTATTTAAGCACTTTTGTGCAGTATATTTGTTTTTAAGAGGCCTGCGGAGCATGCGTTTTTCATACAAACGTAATACCAAAATAATTTGTAAATCAAACATATTCTTAAGGTAGTGTGTATTTATTTCGATTGTATTACAGAATATATAGGTTCCCAAACACATAATTTGAATGGATACTGATTTAAACAAGAGTTATGAGAAAAATATTTTTTCTATAGAAATTTTAAATTCCTCATATCTCGCCTTTATATCAATGTCCTTTCAAAATATTTGTTTGGGAACATAGATAATATAGATATTCTGTAATCCAATCGAAATAAATACACACTACCTTAAGAACATGTTTGATTTTCATATTATTTTGGTAATACGTTTGTACGAAAAACGCATGCTCCGCCGGCCCCTTAAGAGACTGAGTTTGGGGATTTGTGAAATGAGTTTAGAGATCATCATTTGCTGAACTTGTGGTGTCTGGAGTCGATTTACAAGTCGGTCATGGAAACCAAATACTATTGTTTTTATGAAATCTCGACGGAACAGTGGTTAAATGTACACGTCTGCCTACCCTGTTTCTGGTTTCTGTTGGTTATTTCATACTTAGGTGGTACATTTTTCTGCGGTCTTTACTAAATCAAGTTTCAGAACATTTTTAAACACTACCAATTCCTTTTTAACCGACTTCCAAAAAGGAGGAGGTTCTCTATTCGACTGTATGTTTTTTTTTTATGTGTATGTTCACCGATTACTCGAAGACGCCTTAACCGATTTGAAAAATTCTTTTTTTGTTTGAAAGGGTATACTTCCAAGTTGGTCCCATAGAAATATTGTCATGATCTGATCACGAACTTCGGAGATATGGAACGGAACTCCTCAATAAATGATAGCAAATGGACTGGGATTGCTGAAATCTATTGTCTGTCTATTGTTTACACCAGTTCATAACATAACATCACGCCACCGCACCGGTACGCTGTGAAGGGGTAAGCACAAGTGAATCACAAAAAAGTGAAAAATAAAAACTTTTTTGCAAAAAAATATAACCGACTTCAAAAAAGTGAAAAATAACTTTAGCTTCAGAAGTCGGTGACAAAAAAACTTAATAAATCAATCAAACAATGGTCACCGACTTCTGAAGTTTAAGTTATTTTTCACTTTTTTGAAGTCGGTTCTATTTTTTTGCAAAAAAGTTTTTATTTGACATCTGATCTGAACTTGTCAATCCAAAAACCAGTCTCATTTCGTGACTACTAAAATAACCTCTTGCAATATTTTGTTCGGTTTGCCGACGATATAGTGGTCATGGCTGAGACCATGGAGGACCTCAGTACAATGCTCGATGACCTCAGTGGAGCTTCCGAAAGAGTGGGTCTAAAAATGAACATGGACAAGACGAAGGTCATGTTGAATGCCCATGTCACACCCATTCCTATCAAGATCGGAGGCTCTACACTCGAAATTGTAGACGATTATGTATACCTAGGACAAACGGTCCAGTTAGGTAGGTCTAATTTCGAGAAAGAGGTCAATCGTCGAATCCGACTCGGCTGGGCAGCGTTCGGGAAACTGCGCGGTATCTTCTCGTCCAACTTACCGCAGTGTCTCAAGACGAAAGTCTATGACCAGTGTGTGTTGCCAGTGATTACATACGGGACCGAAACGTGGTCGCTCACAATGGGCCTTATCAAAAGGCTTAAAGTCACCCAAAGGGCAATGGAGAGGGCTATGCTCGGAGTTTCCTTGCGTGATCGAATCAGAAATGAAGACATCCGCAAGAGAACCAAGGTCACCGACATAGCCCGAAGAATTGCTAAACTTAAGTGGCAGTGGGCAGGGCACATTGCTCGCAGAACGGATTGCCGCTGGGGCCGGAAAGTTCTGGAGTGGCGACCGCGAACCGGAAGACGATGCGTTGGAAGACCTCCCACTAGGTGGACCGATGACCTGGTGAAGGTTGCGGGAGTCCGGTGGATGCGAGTCGCAAGGGACCGGTCAATGTGGCGACACTTGGGGGAGGCCTATGTCCAGCAGTGGACGTCTTTCGGCTGAAATGATGATGAATGATGAATATTTTGTTGCCCTAGTACTATAGAGTTACATTGCGCGACGAAACTTAATCTCGCGTACAGCTCAATAATTCAGTGGCCACCCCGAAGACGGACGGTGACTAGCCTTTGAGTAGTAAGAAAAATGTGGCGGCGACTGTAATTTGTATGGGCGAGGCCATGCCACACCGAAAGCGTGGGGCCCCCGCCCCCCGCTACATTACAGGCATTTACAGGTGCGTAACCTCTCACATCATCAACCAAAAAGTAACTTTATAGTAATCCAAATAAAGCTCGCCGCGATTACGGCAAACTTGTCGGCGGCAAATTGAAGATTACTGTGACGATTTTGACAGTCATATAAAATTCGATTGTTCGGCCAAGTGCAAGTCGTCCGAAAACATTTTTTAAACCTGCATCATAAGAGAATTTACACTTAACAATATAACTTAATAAGTTTTGCATGTGCAAGTCATGTCAAGACCTGGTGAAGGTTGCAGGAATCCGCTGGATGAGAGTCGCACGGGACCGGTCAATGTGGCGTTACTTGGGGGAGGCTTATGTCCAGCAGTGGAAGTCTTTCAGCTGAAATGATGATGATGAGTTCAAGTATCTCAAAAGTAAAATTTCAAATCTTATTTAAAGTTCTATTTACGTTCAACAAATGCACATTAAAATTAGAGGCACTTAATAATAAGAGGCAGACAGACACACGGACAGGACAAATCTACAAGCATTGCCATTTGGCAACGAAACCCTAAAAAAAAACCAAGAAAGACCATCCTTTCATAATCCCTCTCCCCGCTACCAACATAGCGAATCTCTACAAATCCGTGGAGCGTTCTCCTGCACCCGCCCTTGATTCTTCACAGCTCACAGCGGGCAGCGCCGCGGGTAAGGGTTAACTGCTACTTCTAATAATTAAAGAGATTTGCACTCTTGCACTGAGGGAGCTGAATTAATGGTCATTAGAATTGGGTTTTCTGCTGGGTACTATTTTTCTTATCTATTTTGTCTTTATTTCCAAGACTTTGATTGACCTAACTTGTATGTACGATACCAAAGTTTTTCCTAGTTATGGCAAAATAATGTAGGTGTTGTTTGCTAATTTTATTTGAGGAAATGTTAGCAAACGTGCACTGGTTTCAAAAACCTATATTATGTCCAATTTTACTGACACACAGAGTGCTCAAAATGCAACAGTGCGTATTTGTGCGCCTACTGTCTAGTACCTAACTGGAACTTATTTATAAAAGCTTAGTCTACTCTAGAAATAAACCTAACAATAATACAATAAAAACATGTTTCGCAAATAAAACCTGCGACTATTATATCTCTTTACGTCAGATCCATTTTATCACCCGAGCAACGCGTTATTTTCTGTCTGCGTGGTAGGAGGAAACTACCTTCCTTTACAGAAATAAAACCCGCTGTACTGTATCCGGGGAAACGTCCACGCGGAGTTAAAATGTTCTGATAGAACCGACTCTGATGATACCGGCTACGCAGACGACAGACTTTTAGTCCAGTGACATTTCCGCGGCAAATAAAGCAAAATATGAAGGTAAGTGTCTTGCACTAAAAATATCTGTAACATAGCAGCACCTGCCTAGCCTTTTCCCAACTTTGTTGGGGTTGGCCTCCAGTCTGACTGGATGCAGCTAATTACCAGTAAGTATTCTACAAGGGGTAGTACAATACTCCTTGGTAAGACTATATCCTAGAAAACAAAAATTCAAAGACATGTGACATCTACCAATTCGCACTGGACCCGCGTGTATAGAGAATCTGACTAACTTTAAGGACTGTGAAATATCCGCAAATGACAGCGGCTTAACGTGCTTTCCGAGGTACGGAGGATATATATTATATTTGCCAGATTTTATGCAACTTAAGATACTTGCTAATACACCAAATGTATGCTTCCGCCTGCAATGCTTTGCAACCGACTTCTTTCTATTACCGTTATTGCTGAAATATACGTAAAACGCCGCATACTTATTTGGGCGTCATCGTCAACTACGAGTATGTCGATGATACTCCAGTGCAATCGAAAATAAACAAAAAATTCTCTGAGGCATCAACTCTTGGTGTTTTGTTTTCATTTAATATCTGGGTACCTTCGCCCGTCTTGACGATGGAAGCATTGTATCGATGATTATCTGTCGCCTGGCATAGGTACAAGAAACACAAAATCTTACAGAATAAATAAATAAATATTGCTGGACATTACACACAGCGCCGTCTAGTGCCACACTAAGCAAGGCTTGTGTCGTGGTCACCAGACAGTTGATATACTACATAATTATATACTTTTTGTTTGTATAATACATACTTATTATACATATAAACATCCATGACTCGGAAACAAATGTCCATGCTCATCACACAAACATTTGCTCCTACCGGGATTCGAACCCGGGACCCTAAGAACGTAAGGCAGCCTCAATACCGCTGAACGAATGTTTGGTCTATGCAGAGTTCGGCCTCGAACAATAAGTCTATCGTCTGTGTGGACTCTTATTTTGTTCATAAATACCTAATGCTTTGCTAATTGGAACGTTCCCATGTAAAGCTGTTTAGTGCCCTCCCACTCTTTCCATGGAAGTACAAATATAAATACTTCTTAATCTTCACTTGGTTTATTGGAGAATTCTTCGCAAAGTGATTGCGTAACGTTATAATTATGATCTTTTATACTTTGATTTACGAAATGGCTATATCTGTTCAGTGTTCGCTCACACCAGGAGACACTAAAATGATCAACATTGTTCTCTTGTCCATATCCCAATTTTTGGGGCCTTTCTAGCTTTTTTATTCCATCACACAGTCCATCCACCTGGAGACACCAAAATGAAAGCTACCAAAATAAAGCCAGCAGTTGGAATTTCCACTAAATGCGCTGAGTTGAGGGTTGAAAATGTAACAAGTTCGTTTTGCAAAATTATTTCGGCATGTGTTGGTGTGGCTCACTGTTAGTGAAATAGACATGTTTTGTTTGTGAGATGTGCTTAGGAGGCTGTTCTAACTGGTTGTTCCTATAATCTGAAGGGTAAAGTGCAGCTCTTGATTCGTAGAAACACAAAAGAGATTAAGTAAAGGTGGCTGAAGGACGTTTCTTCTGACCTGAACTAATACAAGTGATCCTAGATGAGTAGGATTACTGTATTTCTGATTGATTGAACAGGATTGATTTTGGTAGTCAATGCGAACTATCAATCTCATACATTTCTGTCATTATCATCGCTAATAGTATGCCACTCTGTGTAGGCTGTTCAAACCACGCAGTTCTACGCGTTCGTGCTCTAAGCATGGTAATTTTCAAAATTTTCATTGACCATTCATTTCGTTACATTAGCTAGATCAAAACAAGCAACGCACAGATGACGTATCCAAAAAAAATGCCAAAAATGGTGTTATTAGATGAGAATAATTTATCAACTTATCACTGCTAAAAAGCCATTGACAGAAACATTAACAGCGTAGACTTTTAAAGTATGTGTAAAAAGCATCATACAAACACTCACAGCGTTTTCCCCCGGGGTACTCCTCAGTAAACGCCACGTGGTACGTGCCCCTTTTGCTACGTCTACATTGCTTGGTACCTCTCGTATACACGGGCGCCTGTTGCCAGTCTGCACTTGCCTACTGTAAACGACATCACTATAAATATCTCGGTATAAATAGTTAATAGTTGACAACATAAAACAATAATAACAAGACAACAACCTCTAAAATAAAACTTTATTTTGGGCCTTAAAACCATTCTCAATTATTTGCCAATTTCGTTAGTTGCTTTGAAATCAATAAATAAATAGTTGACCAAACAGTAACACAACATTGCCATATAAATCTATGAGAACCGCGTTTTGACAGCTCTTAAAAATTATGTCAATTGATTGGTGTGTCAACTGCCCTATATGTGGTCCCTAGAAATCATCCTTAGTTTTCAGATTTCATAGGCTCAGTAATGCCTCATTGCTTGAATACCAACATGACGATTGAAGAAAATGTATTCAGGAAAACATGCTGCATCGTCACCAGACTTCTGCTGGGATATAAGCCTTCTCTCGGTAGCCATATTCACCACCCCGGCCCAGTGCGGCTTGGTAAGAGAACATGCTGCGTCAACCCTAAATATACATACACGACGGTTATAATGAAATTCCTTTTTATTAAATCTCATATTATATATATATAGTGACTGGTAATAAGTGTACGATAACTTAAAAAAAAACAGCTGTTCAGTCAGTACATTAGGCGAACATAAATGTACTGAACAGCTGATTAAAAAAAAAATTGAAACTTGATTGTAAAAGTTGTTTGTTATCATGAGCACAATCACGTGTTTAAGTATCGTACAAATTGCTAGTCATCCTATATAACCAATCATATTATTGCAAAATATCACACAGCAAAGCCTTAATTACTTAAAGCCTGTCCCCTCAAAGACTAGGAGAGCATAACATCCAAACAATCTGCATCCTTTCATCTGGGATTAGTAATCAAAAGGCTGCGAGGTAAAAAGCGGCTGAATCCGGTATCCATTAGACCGGCCAGACGGGCAGACACAAAAGAACTGTGAAAACGACTGCCTGCCGCTTGCATCCCGATTAGTTATGTGCCTCTTTGTACTGGTGAAATGGGTCTGGCTTTGTTGAAGATAGTGGTATGGTATCGGCGGTATTTACAAAATTCAAGTTGGAAAATAGACCGACACTGCCCATTTCATAAACTATTGGCTGTGCCGCTTGTGCTGTGCGTTGCAATGCATCTTTTCCTATTACTTAACTACCTTAACTGCCTACCTAAGTACTACTTAACTATCTACTCAAAAAGTTAATATGGTCGTAAAGTTTTCCTAAATTTTGCAACTTTCTTATTTTTTTTCTTCTCGAACCTTCTAACAATAACAAACACAACAAAAAAGAAATAGCGAAATAATTGGTCCAGCCGTTCATGCGTGATGCCAAGGGAAATAAGAGTTCAATTTTTTTATTTCATAATAAAGTATTTTGTGCAAGACTACTCACCATTTGTAAGCGAAAGAATTGGAAAGAGTACTACCTACTAATATAATGTCCTGAAATTCTGACAATTGGCGCATGATACTATTAGTACATTTTGATACAAGTGGAGAAAGTTTGTTATTGTAGTTCAAGGCGGTATTAACACACAAGCCGTAGGCGAGGGTGTTTTTGAGCCGAGAACTGCAATAACAAATGTCCACGTGTATCAAACGACGTTTTTCAATACACTTTTGAAGAAATAAAATAAAAGAATGTAAAATATTTGTGTCACGAATTATTACGAGACTATGATTTAATTTTTTTTTCAATACACTTTCTCGAAAACTGGTTCTTTTCGCACTACGATTAAAAAAACCAGTTTTCGAGGAAGTGTTTTGAAAAAAATATTTTCAATTATAAGTAGATTCTTTTTAAGACTTGAAAATTGTGTAAAAATCAAGGCGTGATTGAGAAACATGCACATTTTCATGCTATTTAGTCAAATGTGACTGTAGACACAATAGTAATCACTGTTTTCTCCAACTTCAAGCTGACCCTACAGAGAAAGAGATTTATTAACATGGGACAACATACCATAGATCAAAGAGGAATCAACTCCAACATGTCAGCGCGAATGTGACTGTCTGGGGCGCAGTAATTGGTTTCTAAAGTTTTCTCCGTCAAATTAATATGTTAATCCTTTTGGATACTTAGGTTTTTATCCAAAAGTAGGTTTTTGGAGACAAACTTAGGATAATAAGTTTATTCATATCACGTTATAAATTAGTTACACAAACCTTTTAATAGATAAGTACTGAGCAAAAAAAAAAGAATCTTGATAATTTCAACCAAAAACGAAAAAATAGAAGTCTTGATAAAACGCCTACATGAGAACAGAAATTCATCAGATATTTTTATGGACGACGTAATCGACCTAAATAAAATACAAGAATAAAAATGTGTGGGAATCATCTACAATTAATAGGTAGGTATCTTATGCTTGAAAATTCAATGTTAGTAGGAGGTTAAGACTACAATTTCAAACCAACCAATGTTTTGAAGATTGTCACAGATAACGTTGATCGGTTGGTCGCGCACCAACCGATGCTTTCAACACATTATGAGTTCCTGGTACCTTCCCTTGTTTACTCCTATTGAAATTGCAGGAACGCAGAATAATCCTATCAGTCAACTACATTGCGTCGCATTTCAAAATGGACGGTGAAATAGGAGCTAAGAGCTAATTAGTGGTTGTTGTTGCTAAAGGTCATTTCCTAGAATAGTCAACATAGACGAAGCACTCTCAAAATCTCATGTATGTACATTAAAGTACATAATAGATGCGCCAAACTAGTAGATGAATATTGGAAACAGGACAGAGAGATTACTCTTAATTACAGGTATGTATGTAGTTATTTGAATAAGATGAAGAATTTTTAAGAAGAAAATCACCTAACACTAGCTTTCATCAAGTAAAGATGCAACGTCACACTGTCTAGAAAATCCTAACAGCAATAAAATGAGTAATAAACAGAACTGACCCAGACAATGACACACCAAGTAAACTATTAACAAAAGTGCTGTGTAAACATTCAATTTGTTAGAGTAACGAGTGATGCAGTGTGACGTCACCAGACAGCCTAACACGAACACGCGACTTAAACGTAAATTAGTCAGAAAAACAATCTAATTTCATTTTGGACAAGTATACTTCACATCATCCATAGATAAGATGATTCTTAAAACTAAGTTAACATAACCAAACAAGTACTTTATTAACGTTACATTTACTCCGTGCGTTCATGTTAGTCTGGTTGTCTGGGCATAAAAGCTGCACTATTACCGCCGTAGACCGAAACAGATCGAAACTGCACGCCAGACAGCCAGACATACCTACAACTTACCTAGGTACCTATCTATCGCCCGGAGCAGAGGAGACTTTTTAATAATCAACCCTCGCCGCCTCTCAGAAAGGGGGATTACGCATTGTAGGGTTTCCATAATTATTTCGGTGGGCCAATACGCTTAATGAAATGTTACTGCGTAATTTGATGATTGAAAGTGTTTATTTATGTCTGGGGAAAAAAGCTCCATCTTTATTACTGTTGTGTAGGTGTTTATGTAATATTTGTGTAGATAGGTGGTTTGGTGCCATAGGTACCTCATGATTTTTTGTGTGAATATAAAATTGACTCAATAGCACCACGGTATTATCAATAGACGACAGAAAATAATAATTAGTCCGAGTCCGTCAGTTAGATTATCAATAAATATTTGACCCGTATTTTTATTTTTGTCACACAAATCAAAATTGACGAAGATTTTAAAGTTCTCAATACTTTTTATTTTAGCTAGTTCTGACGTCACGAGCCCCCTACTCCCGAGTTTTGATGCGTCATTGATTTAAAAAAACAAAAAATACGTGTCCATTATTTTCCAATATTCTAACTGAAGGACTAAATAGATTTGCAATTTTTTGATACTGCCGTCATGCCTATTATAAAGAATGTAAGGATAGTAGGCAGAAGCCACAGAACGCCTTCTGTGGCTTCTGCTTACCCTTATGGGTAATATGTTAAGTTTGAGTGTAGGTGGTCTTTCTCTTTGATCTTCGATACTACTGATCCGATTCCGAAAATTCTTTGATTAATGGAAAGTTTAATTTTCCCTCAGTGTGGAAAATGAAACTTAAACATTTCCGCTGGCATATGCTAGTGACAGTTCATCATCATCATCGTCATTAGCCTATTAATGTTCCCACAGCTGGGACACAGGCCTCCTGTCTATGAGAGGGAATGAGCTATTATCCTCCACGCGAGCCCAGTGCGGATTGGTAGATGTCACATGTCTTCTAATTGTTTGGTTCTAGAACATCCCGGATTCCTCTAGATGTTTTTCTTCACCGTTTTGAGAGCAGTGATGATGAAATAGATTACACAAAGTAATGTGCCTGTCTGGGCTGACTTACTAATTAGTGATAGGTATTTTAGTTTATTGTATTTTTCAGTCACAGAGTTTTTTATTTATTTTTGTAGCTGGGAAATGCTGTAAGTTATGCCACGAGGCTACAACTTTTATTTTCTTTCTTGTCACTTCCTCTCGGTGTTGTAATCATTAATTTAGTTTTAAATTTGCAATCATTGGACAAGGTTATACAATCAGTTTTAATTTGGTTTATCAATGAGTTAAAGAGACGATTGTATGAGTTTTGTCTTGTTAATTTTTTGGACTTTTTTCTTTTTGAAATCGTGCCCTTTTCCAGTATTTAGTTCGCAGATATTATTGAACATGAACTGTGATCCGCCGTGCAATGTGTTATGGTGAGTTTCATATGGGGCCTATACCTAAAGGGTGTAACACCTCTTAACGAAGCCGAAAGTCACTTGTTTTCCCAGTCATTGCGATCATTTTCTTGTTCTACACCATACCTGGGAACCTTCTAGTTAAAGAGATATTGGGGGTCAAAGTTCCAACTTTTTGATATGATTTTTTTTTTAATAAGTACATGTTTTTACTGCAAGATTTGTACTATAACCACCTCTACGACCCGACCCCTGTCCTATTCATTCCATCTTTAGCACAAGTTTGTGCGTTACATTGAGTTCTACCACTAAATATGATTATTCACCCAAAAAAAACAGTTGTTTCCCAGCGATATTTTTTGCGTAAAGTTACTTAATTTGATGTGCAGAATGTATGGTTGACGGCTTTGTGATGAGGTGGTTTACACCCTGTTTATTTCCTGGGTTTTCTTATTTATGAGTTTACCCCATCACTTTTTTAAATAAGAATTGTGTTTGATGACCATATAATATAATACTCCTCTCAGTCCTTACTAAACCCGAAAGTTTATTTAGGATATGAGCTCGTGGCTACATAATAACAGCCGCTCGGGTCGATCATTAGGTTAAGCCGTTCTTGCCTAGGTTGGTCTGTGGATGGGTTACCACTCATTACATACCAAGTTTCCTCCGTGCCTCGGAGGCAACTGACAAAAGTACTAACTGGGTTGTGGAGGTCATATAGGCTGTCGCTTCATGTAAAATAGTATTCAGCTACATCCGGTTAGACTGGAAGCCGACCCCAACATAGTTGGGAAAAGGTTAGGCAGATGATATTTTTTATATTATTGTGTGTGTGCTTTATTTACTGACGTCAAATAAATATTTTTTCACACCACCTGCTCGAAAATGTCAAATTATATGTTAAGCAACCTCAACCTAAAGTGAGTCATAAGTGGCCGGGGGCACAGCCGGTCAATAATGTTGTACTGGATTTCATTATGACCCGCTGGTCAATAATGTGATTTGAATTTGGAATCTCACATGCTCAGCTAAATTGGCAGTATAGTACTAACAAACACTCTTTAAATAAATAAATATAAATATCGCTGGACATTAACACACAGCGCCACCTAGTGCCACACTAAGCAAAGCTTGTGTCGTGGACACTAGATAGTTGATATACTACATATATACTTTTTTTTTTGGTTGTAAATACATACTTATTATACATATAATAAGTATGTCTTTGGTGCCAGAAAGAGGAAAGCCCTTACTACGCGTGGATGATATTCTCGATTTCCTACAAAATCATAACGACTGCTTCTTCATATCGTTGCCATGTTTTCGAAGACATATTGTAAGAATAATTAGATAACTACGAACCATTTTTTAAAAGGAATGGAATAACATTAAAACTGGCATTAATAATAACAAATACCGCACCGCGTCGTAATACCGTAATAGTAATTGGCTGTAACATTAGTTAATTTATTTATTCTTACTGTTTGTTTATTTACTTAATAAATATTTTGTTTTTCGTACTATCAAATGATTTGATTTGATTTGATTTATGGCTATTATTTTCTCACAGTAGGTGTAAAAAGTAGAGTATCCTCCTCTGGGCTAAAGGTGTCTTTGCCTTGGGCTAGCTTGAATCCCTCGCTGCATTCAGGATTCTTGTATTAACTCCCACGCTTCGCTCGTGAGTTAAACTCTTAACGCCCTCGCTGCGCTCGGGAGTTAAATCCCGAATCCTTCATTGCGCTCGAGATTCAATATGACGCCCGTGACATAAGACACAACTTTAGCCCCTTGGTGCATAATCTACTATTATTTTCTTTTTTGCTTTTTTTATGATGACATTATTTGTGTACCACGAAAAGCACCAAGGAGTTTCTAAGGAGAGTATCAGAGTAGCAGGTGGTTCCATAGTTCCCGCGTACCCTCCATGGGCAAAAGGCGTGAGTTATGTTAACACAGCGAAAATCGAATAAACACAAACACAGGGCTTTTCCATGTAATCATTATACCGTTAGAAAAAAAAACGTGAATTTTTAACAACAAGTGTGTCAAAAGTCATTAAAAGCTGAGGGCGTTTTAATTTGCGGCCCTAATGAGAATTCTGTAATACAAGCCGCCTTTTTGACGAGAGGATTATACTGTTCGTCCCGACCCAGGGCTGGTAACTGACATAAGGTCCTCTGTTGAGGATAGAACAGGTTTTTTCATTCGTAATTCCGTGTTTTTTTTTTTTTTAAACTTTCAAAATTTTCATTTTACCTGAAGTACATCGTAGTTATATTTGTGAATAGACCGAAAAATGTTTGTTCCATGCGGGAATCAAAGCAGCGTTACTGCGTGATTCTCGAAAATGCTCAGTTAACGTTATCATCCTGCGTGAATAGCTAAATAGTATAAAGTTTCTTCTGTTTTAATTTATATCTTGACAAAATATCAATGCCTTTTGCTTCTTCTAGTAGACACTAAACATAATCCTTAAAACTTATTAACCTCCGACGTAAAAACGACGGGGTGTTATAAGTTTGACGTGTCTGTGTGTGTGTGTCTGTGGCATCGTAGATCCCAAACGGATGAAACGATTTTGATTTTGTTTTTTTTTTGTTTGGTTGATTAGTAGGGAGTGTCCTTGTTCTATGTTTGATAAAAATCAGTCCAAGATGGCCGCCGCCATAAATTGATGGATTATAAAATATGTATCCAACAACTCCCTCAATATGGGTATCAAATGAAAGAGCCAACACTAAAAACCGGGAACACTTTGAAATTATGACCATACGTGTCGGGATTTTTAAATTTTTAATTTAATGTAACTTGTTTTGCAATCGTTGCAGGATAACTAAAAAATGTTATTGTTATACTTCTTCTTATGGTCGTTATTTGTCCATCGTGTCGTGTGTCGTGGTCTTACTTCAAAGTTATTTATATCAGCATGAAAAATTGCTTAGAGTTTGGAAAAAAAATGGTTGATATTCTGTCACAACTGTATTGTTTTAGACGCGTAGTCACGAATAGGTACTGAATCGTAAAATCACTCACAAAATTCCCTCTTTACCTCGACAGCCGTATTTCAACGTGTATCCACCGCCAGAGGAGATGTATCTCTAGTTAAGTCAACATACCTACCGTTCCCATTTCTCTACGACATCATCTTGAATTTTTCATGAGGAAACTACTTAGCCTAATTTATTATACGTCACTCTACGTACAATGTTTTAATAAACATAATCAAAGAAGTGTCTGATGAGATGATGAGTAATAGAAAAGTATGGAGGACATGCTGCGCCGAATCCAAATGAATAGGGATTAGGGCAAGAGAATCATGATGAATCAAAATGTTTGGTTTACCTTTTTATCCGAGTGGCAAAAGAAGGAGGTTATCGCTTCATTTTTTTGTATAAAATATGTTCAGCGACATTTCTAATGCCGGAAACACACTTACGTGGCGTGGCGCGCCAGAAGCATATCGGTTTCATTCATTTAGTATGGTTAGAGACATATTTGTATGTCGTGGTACGTTCTGGCGTGGCGCTGACTGCTCACCACCGATTGGCCAGAGCGGTGGTAGGGTTATGGCGCGACACGCCACACCATGTAAGTGTGTTTCCGGCTTTAACCATGAACCTTCGAACGATTCGAAGATTATTTTTTGTTGGAAACAAGGTATCTCAGAGATTCCGTATTCATTTGGTCAAGGTCTGATAAGAAGTTTTTGAGGTAGCTTCTATAATACGTATTTTATCCAGAACGCATATGCTGATGAGGTTATGATAACATTAGTTGTTGTTATAACCAAGACATGACAAAAGTACCTATATACTTATAAATTGCTGAAGAATTTAATGTTTAGTGAAGTGCGCTTCGAGCATTCAGAGAAAAAAAAAAAGTAATGCAGTTCAATTAAATGAATGGAAATCATGTAACCAAAACTAATTTATTTAAATCTTGTTAGAAATGTGGAAGGAGGGAAGGGAGGCCTTTGCCCTGCAGTGGGACAATGTAGGCTTATAATAATAATAATAATAATAGAATAAATGCAAAAGAGAAATAAGACAGTGATATATAACACATTAGAAATGAAACTGGAAAATTCTCAGATACAATTTTCTTGCTTAGTCAGCTGCAGTCAGCACTGTTTGCAGGATATTTATTTCCCTAATATCAGTAATTTGGTGTAACTTTTAAGTGTTTTTGAAAAAAACAAAAAATACAAATAAGTAGGTACAAAAATATTTACAACCTCTCTCTTCTCTTAGTACCTACTAGCTGATAAAACATAATTAAGTACTCTAGTCCCCCATAAATTAAACAATAAATCAATTCATTCGTAAACGTAATACCAGGATGTAATAAAGCCCTGCAGATATACACATGCTGTACCTGCAAACAAGTATATCGAGCGTCGCAGCGCGTGAGTAACTAGCCTCCTGGGTTTGTTTTCTTCGGGAAGTCCGATAATTTGGCTGCACTACCCTTACTACTTTCAAACCGAGCCCCCCTTCTAAATGGGTAAGAATCGTTGCGCTTGTTTCCACTGCTGGTTTTGCTCCAGCTAAATTTTACCGGTTTCTGAAATAAGCAGCAATGGATTGTGAAACATTAAAAGTAGTCTACATATAAGAGGTAATTGAAGTGTCGTTAGTAAGGGTATCTGTCTCGACGCCTCCTTATATTGGCGTGCCAGACCTACCCCAAGGCAAAGCGCGTTGCCCTTTCCCCACCGCTGCACCGGGTGCATTGTGACAACAAAGGATATACCAAAGTTCGGCTTCGAAGGTGATTGTTGATTTTCACCGAACTTGTTCAATATGGATGAGGATCGAGAGCTTATCTGAAACCATCGTAGATTTTATGTTGCAGTTCGGATGACGTTGATAACTTGAGTGGAAAGCGCGAATCGGTTCTATCTATTGACTTTGATTTTGTTTAAAACTTGTAAAAATTCTTACACACCACTGCATTTTTCTCTGGTTAGCATTTTATTTCCATTCCAAATAAATAGTTTTTCTTAAAACAACATTTATACTCTGAGTTTTTAGACTGACATGGTCACTAACTGGTTGCGCTCGTTTCTGAACAATATAAATATTTGTAATCTACGCTGTTTTTTTTTGGTTGGTATTTCACATATCCAAAAATGTCTTATTCCAATTGCCTACAAACATTGGTCACTAATATCCCGTTCTTAATTCTAATGTTAACATTTATACTAGGTAAAATAAGGGAAATTAATCACACTACACGTGAATGCTATGAATGGATGACGGAGACAACATGAAAATTCATTTCCTTTTGTTCACTCAGGACATCAGATAACACGGTCGAGTTTAGACTTTATATTATCACAGCTAATGAATACATAATCCTACCGTTAAACAAGCATTTTCAGAAACAACCAATACTTTAATGAAACGAAAAATGCTAATTATTATAATTCACAGAAATATGATAAGATTAATTGCTGCAAAACATTAATAGCCGAGTGTAATTTGGCAAAAAATACTCAAAAGGTGGAACAAAGTTAATTGTTGCCGGATTTGGCAAGGGACTTTTTTCATTGAGTTTCTAGAGGCGCGGAAAAGAAAGATTAAAAAAAAATTGCGTTGCGAGCCACATTTTTTTTGCGTATTAACAATACGTAGAACTAGGTTTTTGTTTTATCTTACAACTGTTACAGATGGGAAAATTTGGATGCAGGATGGATGTTTGTAACTAAATCGCACCAGAACGGCTGGACGGATCTGGGTGAAGGAAAGTACAGAGATAGATTATAGCGTGGATTACCGCATAAGCTTCATCTCGGAAGTACGATCTCGTGAATACCTAACATCATACAGACAGGTATGATATGTATCCGCCCTGAACATTTCTCGGAAATTACAATATACACAAACTAACAGGGGTATAAAATGGGTTCCCAACTTCCCATATTATGGCTATCTGGCAGAATCTTGATGCCCCGAAATGTATTTGGCATAACACACTTTGGCATAATCTTTTAAACGAATATTTTAGAGGGATTAAATTATTTGATATACTTATTGTTTGGCCGATTGTTTATATGTCCGAATTAACAATGACATAATTTCCAGGTGGCAGAATTTTATTTTGCATAATTAAAGTTCCGCATAATTCGGTTAACATGACGTTAATTTAGTTAGAGCGATGATTATTTTTTACCTATAATTAAAATTAAACATTTTCCTTGTTATAAAAGTTGCAGTGACAGAAACGAATCGCTGCAAAACCGAGTCTTTTTTTTTTTTTGGATGGGAAATCATCAAATGACTTCTCCCACTCTGGGCGGAGCGGGAGGGAGTGTCAGACTTTTACTGACTAAAACCCATCCATGTTCCTTCCTCGCCCTTTACGTTCCGGGGCCGCGGTATCTCTTTCGAACAGTCCCGCAACCCCGGCAGTCCACGTGGTCTTGAGTTGACTGCTCTAACCTAATAATTATATATGTCACCGTAAAATTGTCAAACACGTTATATTACAATATAACGTGTTTCTCTCTAATTATTGTCAACTGAGCATACGGAAGTATCTCTGCCCCCCCGTTACGCCAAATAGCGCGAAATGAGTGGTTTCGATCGATTTACAAAAAAAACTATTGATTGGATTAAAAAACTAAAACAGTATCATGCTAATATATTGCTTGTAGAATTATTTGCCAAAAAATCAGAATGATCGCAAGCATATTGATATTAGTATGTTTTTTATTTTTTGAAAGATATTTTTAGAGGTAAGTTCGTGATTTCTTTTTATCGAGCCAAATTAATTGTATTATGTTTTCAAAACAGTATCATGCTAGCATATATCCTGAAGAATATCATATATTTTTCTGGTCTTGTTTATAGCAGTGAATCATATACTTTTAGTAATTATAAAACTCGCGTTTAGCTCGTGTAATCGCCTTAAACCCTGCACTCAGAAATAGGGGCCCTTTTTTGGGGGAATATAAAGTGTTTTAAGGTTAGGTTATATTAATCGATATTTCTCAGGAATGGTACAGTATCCTTCATGAGAGTAGTACCACTGGGCAAGGGGGACCCCTCCTTGCCTCCACACCGCGTGAGTTGACTACCATCGTATGCATTTCAAGAAAAATAATGAGAAAAATAATATTGTAAGCAGTATGTTCGTTTGACAATAATTCGAGAGTTTACAATATCGCTAGAGAGATTACAATATAACGTGTTTGACAATTTTACGGTGACATATACATTATAGAGGGAAATTTAAGCTCGCGAAGCCTGCTAGCTGAGGAGCAGGTGGTTTCAAAGCACGCCGCGGCGGCTGAGGCCGTCCAGCAAGCCGAAGCGGGAGCGGCGAGTTTTAAAACCATCTGCGACGATAAGCTAGCGTAGGACCGCCCGAAGCCTTGACAGAAACCGTGCCTGATGCATGTTGCAAGCTTGCTTGCATGCTGCATGCTTGCTGCCTGCATGTCGTATGCATGCTGTACGTTTGCTGCATGCATGGTGTATGCTTGTTTGCATGCTTCTTACAGGATTTATGATTTTCTGTAATGTGATCGATGAGTCAATTGTATGCCAAAAGATGGTCCTGACTGTGCAGCTTTTTCAGCGACATGATAGTTCTACGTTTTAATTTTTATGCATAATATGTTTATGCCTAAAGATGATTCTGACTTACAAAACAATTACTTTTTAATGTATGACAAATGAGTGCCTGCCAAACGATTTTCTGCGTAATGAAGTGTATGCTATCCGCTGTTTTGCAAAGTAAACCCGGATAATATTCGCTCCAGAGTCGTCAAAGGCTGGTATTGCGTAGCGTTGTACCAGGGTGGTAGAGGTGTGTAGGATGCGGCAGGCGGGCGGGCGGCGGTAGTCATGGCGACCGTCGGATGCGCCCGCCAGCTTGCAACCCTGGGCATTGGGGTGGTTACGATAGATGGCAAAATATGGACTAATTATGTCGATAAAATTATGATCAGAAACGCGTTGAGGCGGGAAAAAATTAAACTGTTTATGAAGTCTTGCCCTTGAAGCATAATACCTACTTTCTGATTAATTTTCGCAGAAATTCAAGCAGGCAAAGTATGTAACTTATCAGTAAAAACAAGGTAAACCAACATTAATAAAATTTTGTTGGGTATCTGAAACACTGTTACCATGGTTGCTAGCTCAAGTCCCCATTTCTGTCTTTGTCATATTAATTAAATCCAATACGAAACAAATAATGGCTCCAGCCAGTTCATGAAATTGCTCTCCAGTCTGTGGAAAACTATTTCAGGAACTAAAACTATACAGAATAAACGAATGCACTATTTAATAACATATTCACAGAATAGTTGCTACTTTGTTTTATTAAATATTATTATATGAACATTGTATTCATGAATAATCCTTTGAGAGTTCTAAAAGTCTATTTTATTTTATTCCTTCCCCGAAACCCAACTTTAAAGGGGTCTCAATATCCTTCATTAGGAACGTCAGTTTTTAGGCGTCTATCAGCTAAAGTCAAAATCAGTTTCCCATCCACGAGTTAACCGTTGTTACTTTGTCAGTAAATAGTAACCAAAAACATCTACGAACCCATGTTTAAAAAAAAAATACAAATCTGATGAGCACAAGGACAACATAAAAACCAGGAAGCATGTCCCATTTCTCAACGAACTTGGTCACCGCACCGCGCATAGATATCGCAGTGTAGAATGATGGTGTAGATAGGATCCTGCACCACTACCTATTTACTTTTTGTGCCGTGCGTCTGTGTTGATGCACTGTTATGTGCTCCTGGTCTCTAATCATATTTACTCCGTATATGACGGCGAATCGAACGCTTTGTGCGAAGACTCACAATTAATATGGCGGAGTATTTGATGTTGCACAGACCGTTGTTGATCAAAATATAGAGAGGTATTTGATAGAAGGTGGACTGTTTTGACAATCGTATTATATTTAAAGTACCCCTTTTCCTTTCTTTGCCGTCCGCCGATTGGTGAGGTAACCGCGAGCGTGAATGCTGAACGCGAGGTATTCAATTCCCGGGTTGGGGAAATATCCTGATTATAATGTTCCCACTGCTGGGGCACAGGCGAGAAGGAATGGGCTAAAATCCATCATTGCGGGTTGGTAAATATGTCACGTCTTCAAATTTTTGGTTCTAGAACATGCCGGTTTCCTTTGCCGTTTTGAGAGCAGTGGTGATGATATAAATTACAAAACAGAATGCGCCCCTGCCTGGGTTCGAACCCACGACTTACTGCTCGTAAGTCGGGACCGCTGCTTTTTCCAGACTGCTACTGAAACAATCTAATACCATTATCATCGACTGGAGGATAAAATCCTGGAGCATCACGATCAACATTATCGCTGTTGAACACCAGCTTTTAGTATTCACTATGCAGATGGTACATACATACAGATGGACATGGTATAATCAACAATAGTTCCCGCCGCCGCTGCACTGGGAAACAGCCTTTATTGGGCTCCATATGTACCCATGGAGTGGCACTTAATCCTCGTTTTCGTGGATTTAACACGTTTTCGGATGTTTCGTTCTAGGACTAGTCTCATTTTTAATTTCATATTTTCCTATACTATTTCAGCAAATGGTTAAAGCTCGGTTTCCAAAGCAAGCGGAACGGTGGGTCCGTTCCGCTTGCGGTGGAAACCGAGCTTTACACCAAAGTTTTTACACCTAAGTTGTAAATCGATTCACCGAGAAGTTATTCAACCAGAAAACGTCTGAGATCACCCAGATTGGGGTATTTTTTCCGCCCAACTTAATTAAACGCAATAATTAAATAGAGATTATGGATATAAACATTTTTTATTACGTCACCCAAGTTCTATACCCAAGATTTGAGTAAATAATAATGATTACTATAGTATAAATGCTACTGGTCGATGAAGACGCTAATCAAGAGAGATGCGCCGGTCTTCTTGAAGCCCAACCTCATCGATGTGTTTATCCTGCCCGTCCTAACATACGGAGCTCTGACCTGACTAGGTCAGAAGTCCGTATTTTAGGACAGGCTCAACTCAACTAGAACTTAACTTATTGCAAAAATTCTGCCTTGGGGTCTGCCGAAGAGCAACGGAGCGCAGCATCCAGAACGGCAGCGCCGTCCATCCTCAGGCTGATGATTTGGACGCGTTAGGCATTTGTTTTGTATAGTTTTTTTAGTAAGCTTGATTGTCCCACTCCTGGGTAAAAGCCTTCCAGGTGCTCTTCTCCTGCGCCACATTGAAATATTGCTTTCGTGATGCTCGTTCAGGTTACCGAACCACCTCTTTCTAGGCCAGCCTCGACAGCGCCGACTATCTTCAGGCACCCATCGTTTTGAGACCTTTGCCCAGCGGTCGTTATGCATGCGGTGCACGTGACCTGCCTAATCCCATTTGAGCATGGCAGCGCTTTTGTTTACGTCTGTAATTCCTGTTTTTGAGCTCACCATTATTTTCTGTATTTTATCTGTTCTCATTACACCCATAATGCTGTGCTCCGTCACTCTTTAGCAGACCCCAAGACTTCTGACCTAGTCAGGTCAGAGCTCCGTATGTTAGGACGGGCAGGCTAAATACATCGCTGAATTTGGGCTTCAAGGAGACAGGCAGATTTCCCTTGATTAGCGTCTTCATCGACCTGTAGCATTTATATAATAGTAATGATTATTATTTATCTAAAACGTGGGTATAGAACTTGGGTGGCATAATAAACAATGTTTATTTTAATAAGTTCTATTTAATTACTACGTTTAATTAAGTTGGCGGGGAAAAAAAACTTACCCCAATCTGGGTGATCTCAGATATTTTGTGGTTGAATAACTTCTCGGTGTATTGACTTACGACTTGTTATGCTCTATCCAAGTAATAGTTTATTTTGGTTGGCCCGGCACTTTTGAAAATAGCCCAGTCTGGGTGATCTCCTTTGGTCAGGCAATCGGCTGCAGAAAATATATCATAATAAAAAAAAAATCTGCGGTCTTGTGAGTGTATAAACGGCCAGTGTGAATTAAAAACAAAAACTAAGCGGCTCCGCCCGAGGCAGTGACGCGGTGTGTTCCATATTTAAAATTTTAAATAGAATAAATAATTTGGCGGGATACTAACTCTGTAAGCTGTATCGAAATCTGTCCGACTGTCCGTACCCTTTACTACTGGGAAAATGCACCCCCAAATCTTTTCATGAACTCTTATCCCGCGCGACGTTGAACTAACCAACTGGTTTACTAATATTATTTCAAAACTCCATAAATATATGTACAAATATTCACTGCAGCACTGGCAATGTGTTTGGTATTTTTGTTTGATTTGCATTTAACGCTCCTAATTACTTTGTTTGCCTGGTAGCTACGGTTTAATTCGAGGGAATGCTAATCGGCAGCTCCACAAATGATTTTAGCAGTTTATTTGAAACCCAATAGTTGTTGTACGGCTATTAGAATTTATAGAATACTCAAAATGTTGCTATTTTTGTAAACACAGAAATACCTATACAATGAATGAACGTATCGCTTTGAAGTACAATATATAAAGGAATTGCATACTTGAGGAACAATTAGGTAATACATGCTACAGAGTTGAACATCAGTCAGGCAGTCTACAAAATTAACTTGCGTACACGAAAATAAGATTTACCTTCCTTCCTGTCGCCGTGAAAACTCGGGTGATCACAAAAGACCCCCTTCAATATCCCATCAAAAGCTTTTCAAAAAGTAATAAAGGTATAATTTAATTTTCTCTTTTAGACTGGCATCCGTCTGGGCGCAGAGACGCAAATTGGAAAACATAGATAAGTACAATAGCTACAGTATATCAAAACATGGTCATATTCATAACAGGAGTCTGGTTCCACCCCTTGTCTGCGAACGGGATCACATCCTCACTCGCAATTACGGTAATTAATTAATAGCCTCGAGACGGGGCTGCTAACGCGTGTTGTTGATGCGTTATGTAGTCCTGGTAGGTACTGACACTTTATATTTGTAAATTAAGCTTCTTTCTGAGAGGACCTTAATTACAAGTTTCCACGAAAACTAGACAAAACAAATGTTGGAAAACAACTACTGGAATTTCAACTCCCATCGCTGAGATAAGCGTTGAAAGCTCAAAAAAGCTTTTTTTATTATTTAGGCACGTTTTTAGCTGCAGTGGAGCTAGTGTTAGAGTGAAAAACAGGCAATCAAGCCATAGTTTTTGATAAAAAGAGGGTCAAGTGCAATTCGGAAACATAATAATATTCTTTTCAACACACTTGCTCATAAAGTGGCTCTAATTTCACCGCAATTAGGCACATAATGACACCTGTAATCAAACTGTGACTTTTTCATTGCTATTATTCACAAGTGAGTTATAGGGTTTTTTTTTTATTTTATTGGTTGAATTGCTTTGTTCTTAAAAAAGTTTCGATACAAAAAAGATCGTGTTCAGTAGTACAAATAAATTAATGCACCTATTGCTTGCTCATTTCATACAACTTCGTATCTACATAGATAATTTCAACTTATAAGTTTTTAATAAATAAAACTTTCACTCAAATGCAACTTTTGTTTTCTTTTTTTTTACTTTTTTTTTAATTATAAAACGTCAAATTCCCCATTTCGTACGTGGCTGAAACGCTATCCGCGAAAAGCCAAAAAAAAAGGAACCTCATTCATTTAGTCTATGGGCGATCGCCATTGTTAGATGCGCGCGCATAGGAAAACTGATGAATTATTCCCGCCATTGCGAAAAAAAAATCACAACTCGTTTTCACTGTTGAAATTATAGTTATTTTTAGTATTATTTTATTCTCAAGTGTGTTGAAAAACGTCGTATGATACACGTGTGTGTTGATGATACCGTCCTCGGCTCTCTTAAGAACCTCGCCTGACGGCTCGGTTCTCAATGGCGCCTCGGCGGTAATCACCAACATTACACACTTGTACCATAATGTACTATTCTTGTTGTAAATAAACAAGTTTCTCGTAAAAACATACCAACCAATCTCTGTCAACCACCAATTTCTGTGAAACTGAGTTCATAATCGAAACTGTAAACTATATATTAATTTACTGTTTGTATTCAGCCCTGATTGATGAGTCATTAAAGGTCATTAAAATGAGGCAGTAAAATTGAAAATATATATTTAGATGACAACTAATAGAGAGGTATGGAAAAGCTGTAGGAAAAGCTGCGCCGACTCCAAATAAATTAGGATGCAATCAGAATAGTGATGATCACAAAGAAACCATTACGATAAAAGAGCATTGAAAAAAAACAACAAAGTAGATTGTAATCAATACAAGGCAATCAATGCAAGTTTACAAACTAAGAAGCTTTAAGTAGAATACAATTAGCAGTCCACAAATACAACCCTCTTGGTAACGTAATCTGATGACACTAAAGTCCAGCCCTTAATAGTTTAAACATCACTATTATTTCCCTGCCATCCCGGGGGGGCATTAAAATCACTTTGTGACCATTTAAGAAGATATAAATTCTCTTACCACCAGTCATTAGTAAAGTAGGCCCTGTTACAGACACGGTGTTTACCATGAGGCTTTAATTGCGATAATCAAGTCTTGTGTTTATGAAAAAAACGCTTTATTTGTCACAATCTAAACAAATAAATAAAACTTAACTGTCTGTTTGTAATTTGCGAGCTTTGTATTGAATGAAACAAACAAAAACACATTTTTTTCCAAATTATGTCTGTCTCTTTGTTCCGGTTTATCACCGAAACGGCGGGACCGGTTTTGACAGGACTTTTACTGATGTGTAGCTGATGTTATAAGGAGTAACTTTGAATTTTAGTTTAGAAAAATTATTTGAATATTTGAGTTCCGTACAAAAAACACGTGTTTCACAACTCTTATACACACCTGCCTTTGATGTTCTTCTAGAATGAAAACTTATCTTGAAAAGTCGAGGAGGTATTACTCTCTCTTCAAACTTCCCATAGAACTAATTTAAATCGCCTACACCACATACGCCCTATGTGCGCCTGGTAGTACATAAAGCTTTGATACGCGACTGTCTGCGTACGCCGGCGGTTGCCATGCCAACCAGGTTGTGATGGACTATTTTTGTGCCCAGACAGTTTCTCTTTGCTGTCTATTTATGATAACTTATTCGCCAATACCATGGACCATTGGATAAACTGTTGCTGTTAGTAGCAAAATATAAGTTGGTAATAGTAGGTAAACAAGAGGTGTATACTGTCTGAGTCCAGAGAAAAGTTAAAGAAAAGTTTTAGTTGCTGAACACGTTTAATTAATTCGCCGAAGTAAGGTTAAAACCCATTTCGAATTTAAATTTCGGGAGGTGTCTGGGTCTAGGTAAGTTAAATAATTACTAATACACTTTACTTACACGTACTAGCACCCACCCTGCCACAGTAGCCAAGAATTCTTGGAAGCAAACCATGCGCCATGATACTATAACCCTTATTCCAATAGCCATTAAGTTTAATATTAACAAATTAAATACTTAACTAAGTTTGCGAGCGCATTTCCTTGCTGCAGATTTTCCGGGCGAGCTGTCAAAACTCCCGCCCGGGGTTCGACTGTTTCCGTGAAACGTCGGCACGGTTCGACACCCCCGTCACGGAGGCCAGGCCACATGGAGCTGCAATATTTGTTGAAACCGGTTTGCGTCCTTTCCGCGGCTAGAATCAGCGAGCTCTCGATAGTGTGGTCCAGCACGCAGACTTGTATGCAACGCGATGTCGTCGATACAACAAGCTAATATATGTGTGCACCGTACTAGTGAACTTTGATAATGAACCGACGGGCAATTGCCCGGACAGGGGGGGTGAGGTTTCTGCCCCCAAACCCCTGTTACGTCGGCCGGGATGTGCAACGACCTGCAGCCACTTCCGAGCCAGCTATGTACGCATTGTACATAGCTATCTCCTATAACGCTTTATGTACAGTATCGAAACGTTTATTAGATCTACGAGCTATAACCTCTTCGTGAGTCATGACAGCCTGGTACCAACCCTCATTATAAACCATCTGTTTCACAGGTTACTGTAGACAAAATCATCAACCGCCTTGCCGTTTCCCAACTTTATTGAGGTCGTTTTCCAGTCTCACCGGATGCAGCTGAATACCAGTATTTAACATAGAGCGACTGCTTCTGACCTCCACAACCGAGTTAGTAGTGGGTTATGCGATTTTTGGAGACAACAAACATTACAAAATCATCAAGTACTGTCGAAGAAAATTAGTAAGGAGATTCCAGGCTAAAACTTTAACAACTGTATAATTTAAGAGTGTAATTATTTGCTAAAACTTTCAAACGAGGTAGGTTTGTTCAACGTTCCCCTTCAGTCACAAGGGAATGCCACACAAAACAAGAGGAAAATTTTATTTCTCCCGGGAGTTTTTGTTTTCCACTTAGATAATATGTTTTAAAAAATAACCCCACATCTTAACGATATTGTTTTGAAGCCAATCTCTAACAGAGTACTTAATCCGCATTAAAACTAATCTCTTGATAGAATCAACCTTAGGAACTTGTAAACATTTAAATCCGTAAGATTTCCATTTATATTTCTGCCTATTTATTTTAACATTATTTTCGTTACAGGAGACCAGGTTAAATAAAAATATTACTTATGTAATATTTTCACACTTTTAATATTTCCAAGCAAATGATTTTGATTATTCTAATTTGCACTAAAACACACTATTTTCCGAGTTCCGTATCAGCAAAGGTAGGTGATACTGACGACCTGAAGAGAACCACATCATAGGCAATTTCATCATCATTGTCCCATGTTACTTGGGGTTGGCACTACACATTTTTTTCTTCCACTCTCGTCTGTCAACCGTCACGCTATCATTTACTCCTTTATCTTTCATATTATTCTTAACACAATCCATCCATCGTTTCTCCTTTTCCTCCCTCCGTCCCCGTTCCCCCCCTCTTCATCCATCAACATCTATCGTGGCCAATTTAAATATGACAAAATAGCAAACGTGCCTAATATCTCACTTAGTAAAACTTTAGTAGTTTTAAACTCTTCTTTTGAAAGTACTTTCATTTCCACTTTTAAGTTTAGTAAAAGGAGATTTACAAGGTTGCATGAAAGCTTAACAACATCGAACACGAACCTCTATCCAGTGTTCCACGTTCCACACCACAACAATGTGAAACATTCAACATTGTCACCATCTTAACTTGCCTTTGTGTCCCCTAACTTTAGCCCGCGGCTCCGCCGTAGACTTCTAGGGGGTTATACATTCCTAGTCTGTTAAGAAGAGATTTAGTCTAGACACTGAGATGAATTTACACAGAATGAAATGTAGTTTAGTATCCGTTATGCTAATTCTATCGCTATTATTTTAATGTTTGTTGTGACTCAGCTTTATGGTTTGTATTAGGAGTCTGGTGGTCATCATATGCATTATTGATGAACTCAACTACCTAAAACCATCACTTTTATGTCTCAAATAAATAATTTCATACACAAACCTGGTTTACATAAATCAGAACATACTCATACAAACATGCAAGTATAGTAATGAAACCAAATCAAAACAGCAAAATTTATTAAAACTTTCCCTTCAAACAAGGACCCTGTCAGCGACCACACAAATAATTAATGCTACTCAAAAATTGAAAGCAAAACGTGCAAAATACATCAAAGGCGATCACTACCTACGTCGAACTTCCCAATAAAATCTGAACAGACAATTATGGACCGTTAGCATATGCCAATAAGAATGGTTTCGTCAAAACTTTAGTGTTTAAAATTAAATAACGCACACGCATAAACGATGGGGTTCGCTTTTACATTGAAAGAGGGGTCCAGACAGAAAAATGCACTTGGAACCCCACGTCTAGACGAGACGCAGTCTGGCGGGCGACCGCGGAGACTAGCGACTTGGTCAGCTCAAGGATGAACTAACGACCGGTACTCGGTCCCATGCTGAGTTTCCATGCAGTACTTTTGAAAAGAAAACTTGTTTTGATTATCTTGTTTCTGTGGGAATTAATTTTATATGGAGCAAATGATGAATGCAGATGACGAGATAGCAACCCAGTACAATGCTCGAGGCTAACCGCATACATTTAGATATTGTAAATGTATTATGATCAACATTCTTCACAACAAAAAATGGTCGGCACCGCTGAGCTAGTTTAACCGTTGGTGTGAGTTAGGTCCTGAGTTTATTCACACACCAAAATTGAGAACGAGATCTACACTGCGAAATCAATGCTGCGATCCAGCTTTTCTGTGACAGAGAGTTTGCCATAGTCCGATACATGTTTGCCTCGTGGTGGATGTCACGTGTCTGACAACATTTCATAGAAAAAATTGGTTTCCTTATGATATTTTTGTTTAAATCATTATGAAAACGGTGTTTATTCAAAAAAATGGTGTTCATTTAAATGAGCAACTTTAACTATGAAATATTTTGTCCCAAAACCATTTCCACTAAAGTCACATCGCATTGCGTGCGTTTACTGATATCATACTCGTAACGCCAATGATCACCAGCTTAGCCGTTTCCAACTTCATCAGGGTCGCCTTCCAATCTTCCCGAATGTAGCAGCTGAATACCATTATACGTGGAGCAACCGTAACTCCAACCAGTATCCAAAAACTAGAATGTGTTTTCGACATCAACACATCTCCCAGAAAAGACAACAAATCAATATCACATCGATGATATCACAAAAGTCCCCAAGTCTAGAGTATGCGTACTGTCTGCCCCCACAATAAACCTAGTGGTGTATAATTCAGTGCTGCTGTAAGTCTGGCGGGCTAGCTGTACGTACTTAGGGTATGTATGCATGTCGCATTGCGCCGACGGTAGGGGTAGGTCAGGTACAGCCTGCAATTTTATGCGTTTGTATGTAGTGTTAATGTGTTTTATTTGATGTTGGGGAGGATTAGAAAACGTGATTGGATTTGACGACTTTTAGCGACGTTTTACTCGGGTCTTTGCAGAGTTAATATGATTAATAGATTGCTTTAGTTTGTCTGCTTGAACTTTTGAGCTTAGTAATGAAATTCAACACATAATGGTCTATCTAACATATTTTTTTTTGATTTTTAGTGTGAGCAAGTGAAGAACTAACTTGGTTTTAAGTCTTATTTATTAGCACAAGTTTTGCATTTCACTTTATTTAAGTTGTTTTATTAGGTATATAATTATCTATGGGCCATTGCAGCCTGAAATAAAAGATGTTTTATTTAAATAGTTAGAGTATGAATTTATTGGTGTATTGTCGCTTTTCAGCCAAACACCACGTGGTTCCGGATTTTAGGCAGTGCAGCTTCCGGCTGTCACCACACGCCAACAAATCGATGTGGGTCGGACATTTTTTTTTTTTAATAATTATTTTACTTTACTTTAAATAAGCTTTAATTGAAAATACTTATAAAAACGCATTATAAAATAATGTAAAATTATATTTGCATGCCCTAAAAAGGCAAAATATGGTTTGTGCCTAAACCACCGACTTTAACAACTGTATTTTAAGCAAATAAATTATTCTTATTCTTATAAATATTAAACGTTAAGAATAAACTTTATTTCAACTGTTTCAGACATCAAATATTTGTATTCAACTTAATGACAATAATGTAAGTGAGGAACTTACATTATTGTACATAAGTGAGGCTAAATAATAACGGTCGATCTTAGGTTAAGCCATGCTTACCTAGGTTGGTCTGTGGATGGGTGACCACCCTTACATACCGAGTTCCCTCCATGCCTCGAGAAGCACGATAAGCTGCTGGTCCCGGCTGTCATTTGTAGATCTTTGACAGTCGTTACAGGTAGTCAGTGACCCAAAAAGTCTGACAACCAGTCTTACCAAGTGGTATCTTATTACCCAGTACTGTGTTGTGGAGGTCAGACAGGCAGTCGCCCCATGTAAAATACTGGTATTCAGCTGCATCCGGAACTGAAAGCCGACCCCAACATAGTTGGGCTAGGCAGATGATTAATGACAATGATGTGTTTTAGTACCAGAATGTTTCAGATCTGTCTGTAGAGAATTAATGCCTTTTACAAACGTTTTGTAATTGTAATTACATAAAAAACCTATCTCAGAATATTTAAATGCAGTTGTTATTGATTACCCTTGTACCTTCAGAGTCAGACATGATTTTACGACTTTAGTTAACTGGTTCCATTTAATATCGATTAAACATTTAGTTACTATAGTTATTGCTTTTTATGGCGGCTTGAATGGTGCACAGATTTGTTACCTGAAGTACGGTTTACGAAAGAATGATGCTTACATTTCGAAATATTTCTCACGTTGTGACTGCCTTGTTGGTGTAATAGTCAATAAGCGGTCCAGCTACACGTGGTGTCTTCGATCTCTAAGGTCCATGTTCACCGAAAAGATAACAGTCTGATTATCTAAAAACAGCTGTCACTGTGACATCTTCTCATACAAAAATGTGTTTTAAACAGCTGTTTGTAGATAATCAGAGCATTATCTTTTTGGTGAACATGGACCTAAGTCTGCTCTGAATGTTTTAACGCTAGACGGTTATCGGGGCGCCCTAGATCCCAGGGCAGATAGTTTAAAGGGATGAATATAAACCATGAACTGGACTTTAAATACATTATACTAGTAAACGTATATTGTCACTTACGGGATATCTTCCGTGATTATTTATTATTTTTATTATTTTTGTAAGTGACAATATACGTTTAGTTTTAAACCGTGAAAGCTTAAAACAGGATTATACCTAGTATCCTTTACTTCTTATATACGTCCCTTAAAACCTCTCTTTTCTATTCTGGCAAAAAAAAACTCAGTATGTGAGTAGACATTTTTTGCTAAATTTATTTAGATCTCAGTAAATTGCCTTTCTGATTTCTAATTCCAACGATCAGTTTAAAACACGTCAGCGTCGCATCGTGCAATTTTGGAAATCTTTTCAGGTCACACGGCCGCGGGAAATTGAAATGCAAAGATAGCATATATGATACTAACAAATGCCTGCATTGGAGTAACTGGACTCAGTCTATAGTATATTTCCGGCGGAAGCTGGCACACGCTAAGGAATCTATACACGTCTTTTAAACTTATCGCCAGTAAGTGTGTAATCGGCATCTGATGGGGCGCCGCCATTAAAGCATTCTAAATGTATGATTTCTATTTCCGTTTCCCATTTGACAGTGTCTATGGTCTGTTCTCTAAGAGCTGACATCGTCACTATTCTTGTGGAATATTATCACCGACTGCGTATAATGTATGATCAGCATATCCAAACCGTATTCCACTTATTTCTAATTTCAATTGTGAAATTTATGCTTAGGGATACCTTGCGGTGCTGACTTACACACAAATTAATATACAGGGTGTAAACAGCAGTCATCACGAAGCCGTCAACCAAGCATTCTGTACATCAAACTAAGTGAGTTTACGCAAAAATTATTGCTGAAAAACGACATTTTTTTGAGGAGAAAAATCATTTTTTGTGGTAGAACTAAATGTAACGTATTCAAAACATTGTGCTGGTTGATGGATTGAATAGTACGAGGGTCGTGGAGGCGTTTAAAGTAAAAACCTTACATTAAAAACAAAAAAACTCGTCAACAAGTTGGAACCTTGACCCCCAATATCTCTGTAACTAGAAGGTTCCCAGGTATGGTGTAGAACAAAAAAAAAATATCACAATGACGGGGAGAAATATTGTGACTTTTGGCTTCGTTAAGAGGTTTTTTATACATACAAAGAAACCAGCGACGGAAGAAATCTTCCAGAAAAGTACTACAAACATGACTACACTAATTCTTATACACAGGGAAATTCCCGCTATTTTTGAATACGCGTTATAATTCGAATGGTTCCTTATTTCCTTGGTTATTCCTTCTAGTCCCAGCTTTAAATTGACGTGGTGTAATAAATAAGGGTTACTACAAAATATGTAGGATAAGAGTCAACAGAACGGGCTCAAAGGTCGCGGATATTATGCGGTTATGCGGATATTTAGAGGGGATACATTATTAACAGATTGTTGAACTTTATTAGAAAGATAGGCTATGAATACAAAACATACATTTTGCTGTGTAGGAGATGATGGTGGAAATACATATATTTTTAAAACGTACAGGATGTAAAAGATCCTTTCATGAAGCCTTCAACCAAGCATTCTGTACATCAAACTAAGTACGAGTAGCACAGCGCAAAAGTTATTGCTGGGAAACTACTTTTTTTGGGTGTGAAGTGCAAGAACACAATCAGCTCTTTGATAAATCAGTTTGTTTTATTGAAGAGTGTTTTCTATTAGAACATGAAAAGCCATCATACTTATGGAATAAAGGACAGCTTAATCATATACCTATCTATCCGACTAAATACTAACGACGACACACGTCCTTTTTGAAGTGAAAACTTTTTTAGGCGCGTTGCGTTTGTACTTTTTGAGTAAAAAAATCTTGGAAATCGCGTGTCCGTCACCTAACGCTTTGTAGCACTCGTAGCCGATCCGCTACGGTGTAGTTCACTTCTATCGGTAGTCCACAAAGCTTTTTTTATTTAAAAACTCCTGTTCGCTCTAAAATGCCCAGTTATTAGTTGCCATGGCTACAAATCCCAGTTGCACTCAAATAATTACAATATTTTTTGCGCGAACGGTAAAAACACGTGATGCATTCCCGGACACGTTCATATAAGCTCTAAATGCCTTTGTCACAAATGGAATCCCTGTTTCATCCCAGCTTTCAGCTCTCCACTGGGACCTCGAGTATTGTGCTCGAACTACCCGTGAATATAGTTTCGAAACATGCATGGTAATTGGGTATTAAGAATAAACAAAAGTTTAGTTTGATATCAATGTACATAACAATCCCCGAAGTGTTTCGTAGAGGTGTAATAATCATAGATCGGAATAGGTAGAGCTGTTTTATGTACGGTCGAACAAGCTATCTGGGGGCACGGCAGTGCCCCCGCCAAGTCGAGCGCGAAGCAAACACTGCCGTACCATCCTTTACTGGAACCATTTCGCCGCATTTTCAGGCCCCTATTTGAGAACCTCTGGATAAGACCAGAACGCAGAAATTTTTGTCATCTAGTAAGCCATAATCACATACTTAAAATCTAAAATTTCAAGTCTGTAGGTCATTTAGTTCCGAAGTTAAGCGAAAGCAAAGTTTCGCATTTATGACACTCACTCACTCATGATCATCAAAATAGAACTAGTACTTCCCATAAACTCAGAGAGTTGAAATTTGGTACAGAGTTAGGGTTTAATGGCCACATAAAGGGAAAACTATAAAAACTAGGATAATCGAAGATCTGGAGTACCTGGTGACCCTGATTAGAAAACACAAGAGCCTAACCAAACTATTAGAGAGATCGACATACCGCCTTTACAAAAAATATTCAACTTAGTGGGCCGCTTCATTTGATGTCAAAAATCGAAGGTCTGAAGTATCTGATGAAGAACCCTCAGCTGGTTTCAGCTGTATTAGAGACTAGCTTCTGCCCGCGACTTCGTTCGCGTGAATTTCCCGCTTGCAACATTTCTTATTGCTGCTTCGCTCCTATTAGTCACAGCGTGATGTCATATAGCCTATAGTCTTCCTCAATAAATGGACTATCCAACGCAAAAATAATTTTTCAATTCGAGCTGGTAGTTCCTGAGATTAGCGCGTTCAACCAAACAAACAAACAAACTCTTCTGCTTTATCATATTATTAGTATATTAGTATAGATATGGTAATGCCCCCTTCTACTATTGGTACATAAAAAAAATCGACTGTCATTGCAAAAATCCAGCGTAGTGGGACATATCTTCTAATTTAATCTAGCCTATAGCGTCTCCTCCTCTCTATGCGAAATATTAATTTCGCATAGAGAGGAGGCCTGTGTCCCAGCAGTGGAAATATTAATAGGCTGATGATGATGATTAATTTCGCTCAAAATGTTGACAAAATATAATGCATTGGACTAAGAGTGGCGTTGATACTCGCAAACGTCGATAAATGGCGCTGACTGTATTTTATAATGCGTTTACGTTTGTTTTTCCGATAACCTTATATGGCGAAGTGGCAACCGGCCGCGTTACAGTCGTTTACGACCTTCTTCTAGTGCGCTTGAAAACGTTTGCTAGGGATTAGCAGGGATTATTTGCATTTCGTTGATTTCGCTTATTATTTCGTGAGGTTTGCTAAGGTTAGCAGGTTGTTATTATAACAATTCGAAGATTTGAATAGGTTAGGAATTTTATGAAAAACAGTACTTCGAAAATTCGCTAATAATTTGATTCACGAATTATTGCCTATTAAGTCAAAATTTGAGATCATACCCGGGGCATGCGTGTACAGAGAACAATTCCCAATCTGTGTGGCGTATGCCCTAACAATTCACAAGAGCCAAGGTCTAACTCAAAAAAATGCCCTCAATTCATGGACATTGGCACCTCCATATTCTCTTGTGGCCAAGCCTACGTGGCGCTTTCACGAGTAACCAATCTTCATGGGGTGCACCTCATAAATGTTGACTTCAAGAGTATAAAAGCTCAAGCTTCAGCGATCACCGAATACAACCGGCTTAGGCGTAAATACCGCGCCGATCTTTCAGAAATTAAACCGTCTAAAAGAATTAATAATGAACGCGAATGGGCAATACGAAAAACTGTTGCTACTGTACAAGACTCTGAACCGGAAAAAAGAAAAGAAACATTTGTAATAGTAAAAAAACTACTACCAAAAAGAAAAAAACTGTCAAATAAGAAATCTTATAAAATAAATCAATATACGTTTCTACAAAAAGAAGTGAAATCCCACCAAAAAACATTCTGTAAAAAACTAGCCAAGTCTCGATGGAGCTGCTTGTTTATATCTAAAAAGTAATGAAATCTAGACAAAAGTCGTGCCAAGTCTAAGGTTCCTTACTGCGATTTCTTTATTATTATAGTTAATGTTGTGTGACTTGGCCGTTGAACATTATTTATACGTTAGTGGGTACAAGTCGATTTTGTAGTTACAACAGATATAACATTACGTGTAAACAAAATTAATGTTCAACGGCCAAGTCACACAACATTAACTATAATAATAAAGAAATCGCAGCAAGGAACCTTAGACTTGGCACGACTTTGTCTAGATTTCATTACTTTTTAGAGATAAACAAGCAGCTCCATCGAGACTTGGCTAGTTTTTTACAGAATGTTTTTTGGTGGGATTTGGTTTACACTTTACAATGTAATTTGTAGGTTAAACTGTATACCAAATAGCTTGTTCGACCGTACTTGCCATAGGTTAGAATAATATGGATATTCCCCGAGTCCCGGGGTTTGGTTTTTAAGTACGCTTTGGCAACTACTGAGAAATTCCCGAGAAAATCCACAATAACACTTTACCCAGCCTGGTGATTGAACTTGAGACCTTATGTTCAGCAGCCACCATTGTGACCACAACACTAACGGCTGTCGAGTTTCATGAATGTTTCCATTTCATAACCGTATTGACAGAAAAGTAAACAAGGCTTATGATTCAATTCAGCGAAGAAAACTTCCGTGCCCCATAGAGTATGCCATTATCCGAAATATCTTAAAACACGATGAGAATACGAAATAAGGAAAAAATCAATCCCCTGCAAGTCTATAAGTACTCGTAGCACGCGCGTAGCGCTACGGCGCGGCGGCGCGCGTAGCGTGCTGTCACGTAGGCATGTCTACTTCCGATACAGTGTGTTCATGTTGCTGTTTCTAACTTGTTCACCGCAAAGAAAATTCTTTCTTCTCGCTTGTAAATTATGATGTGTCGTACTAATTGGCTGATTAATAACTGTTTTTTTGTAAAAACAGTGTTATTGTTATTTGTTTCGTGTTTTTTTCCCGACGATTATTATGATGTTAAAAGAATGTTGTTCCAATTTGCTCTGATTATTTTTTGTCTATTTGTAAAGAGCTGAGTGTACGAGAAATCAAAGAGATTTAAAAAATATCAAACTACTAGCTCAAATTTTAATTAGAGAAGGAAGTAACAAATTAATAAAGGTAACCCGAACCCGGAAACTCGTATATCAAGCGACATTTCCCCGTTTTTCCCCAAAAGCGAACGACCGGGCGCTGGTTGAGGTACCAGGGCAGCATGAAACCGAAGCGGATGTGTGCAGGCGGCGAGGCGCATTGCAGGCGGGTGAACGGCCTCGCATCGATCGACGACCCTCCCCCGTGAACCCCCCCTCCCCCCCGCCGCGCCGCTTGCGTAACCGCCCCCCTCCCGCGCTTATGTAACAGTGACGCGGTTTGCGTGATCGTTTCCTGATTTTTCTGCTGCATCCCGATTGCAGCAATTATGCAGTCCTCATATAAATAAGGGTTGGGCTGAATTATGACGCGTTGGGTTTCAGCTAGGTGAGCTCAGGTGGCGGGAAACAGAACTGAAATGCAGTTTGCGGAACTTTATTTTTAATTACATACTTTAGTAGAAGGTAAGTGTGTTAAATAATTAAACGAATGCGCGCTATCACAATCCTATATGAAACTAGATCACCACAATCCATAGTCTGGGCGTAGTTTTTCCCGCTCAATTCACTTTGGCGGGAAACAAACTTTTACACAAAGAGAGAATTCATGAATTGGCCCATCTTTGAACATAAAAATATTCCTTCCAGTTTCCCTTCAACTTTTAACCGGCAGTAATATCACAACTACAACTCATACGGCCCTGCCCACCCTGCTGAAAGCATGTGGTGTTATATTTCAGGACATTAATTAAGGCCAGTCGGCGCTGCATCGTGGCCAATTTTACAGCCAACTTCTTTATAGCCAGGAGAAGATCGTAGATGTTCGGTAGTTTTTGTAAAAGTAAAAAAAAAGAGGATTCATGAAAATTATTAAAAAAACTACAACCATAAACAACTTATGGTAAAATACCATTATTTATAATACATAACTTTGGTAGTACATCATTTGCTAAAGTAGGAACATCTTATTTAGAAAATATGTAAGTAATTTCCGAGAAAAGCAATTTTCAGACACACCCCCGCCCCGGGGTGGGTTCCAAATAGGAAAATCCCATGAAAATTCCTAACGTGTTCCGCATATCAATACATATAGCTACACTATCAAAGCCGGAAATATTTTAAACTACATCCAATGCGTCGTAAAAACAGGCACAATTAACAAAAAAATATGGAGTAACATGATTTGTTCTTTAATAATCTCGTATCAAAAAATAATCAAACATTTTCCGAGCCCCTAAACCTGTGGTATATCAATAACAAGAATCCGAATACAATCATCAATTACAAAATAATGATGTGACCCAAATAAAAAACAATCAAATTACATAGACGGTTTGAAATTAAAACAAAAGAGGAAGCTACGCCGCGCCGTAGCTCCGGAGCTACGGCGTAGCGGGGTTACGGCGTAGCCGGGGTGCGGTCGGCGACCCCTGGCCGTGAACGGGGGCGCGCCGGGCTCGCGCCGCACTGCCTCCCCCCCTCCCCCGCGCCCCGCGCCCCGCTCCCCGCCGCCAGGCCACCCCCAGCCCTGCGCCCCGCACACTGCTACAGCCAGCCGCCGTAGACACGTGTCCGCCGCACCCTGTATACTATATACAGGCTGCTGTATATGTGGCGTAGCTACGTTTTGTGCACTGCTGCATTTCTGGTTTAGGGTTTGGCTTGGCTTTGTTACAGTTATGATGCTATGTATGATGGGGAAGTTGCATCAACGTGCGTAAATTGCCAAGCGTTTTAATTAGTTTTGTAACTTTGTTTATTTTTACCGAGAAAATCCGTCAACAGTAACTAAACATTAAATTACAGAATACGAACACATTTGAATAGAGAGCAAACCAAATAAAACAACCTTTCCCAAAAACTCCGTCTTCCGCATTATAAATGAATTGAAATAACGCACCGAAATCACAGTTATAAATAATTAACTAAATAAATACACGCTGTATCGACATTACTCAGCTCAGTCACGCACACAAGCACACACACAGACGCACACATACACACTCGCCCAGTTCTCTTCAAAGCGTCTATGTGAATGCCACACCCCCGACAACGTAGGTACAGGGCGGCACTCACACAAACGTGCAATCAAAGGAAAATCTGTCCCGATGTGAGTCAGAGACTAGTCGAGACAGTGTGGACGGTGCACTAGTGTGCGTAGAAAATATAAGTTAATATGGTACTTCCGCGTTTTGGTGTATTCGTGTCACGCACACAGCTGCAGTTACGGTGAGCTAACCGTATTGCCGGCGCGGTGTGCTTGTGTGCGTAGGGTGCATCGACTTCGCTTCCTGCTAGGGTACAACGGCCTCAGCCCTGATTTATGTTCGTACGTTTGAAGGTTTGCGTGTTATTGTGACGTTTCCAACTACTTACGAATATTTTTTTCTTCCTTAATATTTATCAATGATCAATATGAAAAAAACAAAAAAAATTAAAGAGGAAAGTGGGTCCCGTTTTTATTACGCGCCGTAAATTTTAGTTTACATTTGAAATTCTGTGGTGTTACAACTGGGGTAGCGTTTCTCTTGTTAAGTATAATGTTGGGATATCTACCTAAGGTTTATTTTCCGTTAGTTTAAAGATTAATAACCGACCTCATTAAAGATCTTTGTCTCTCGACCTCATTTAAGATGGAGATAACAATCATTTGCACTGTTATACTATTTTAAATCTTAAATGATAGAACAGCGTGGCAAGATTATGTCGGACATTCGTAGTGTCTTATAGATTTAACCTCGATGATTTTTTACGAAAGGAGGAGCTCGTGGCTGAATCATAATAGCAGCTCGGGTGCCGCGCGTACCTAAGGTGGTCTGTGGATGGGTGACCGCCCTTTACATACCGAGTTTCCTCCATGCCTCGGAAAGCACGTTAAGCCGTTGGTTCCTGCACTCATTTTGTTGTTTTTTTTTTTGTGTGTGTGGTTTTTTATACAGTGTGCACATATGGCGTGTGCCAAATAAAAGTATTTTCATTCTTCCATTAGTAGATCATTGACAGTCGTTACATGTAGTCAGTGGTCAACCAGTATTACCAAGTGGTATAGTATTACACAGTACTAACTGTGTTGTGGAGGTCGAATAGGCAGTCGCTCCATGTAAAATACTGGTATTCAGCTGCATCCGGTTAGACTGGAAGCCGACCCCAACATAGTTGGGAAAAGGCTAAGCAGATAATGATGGTCTTTTGCTGATGGTTGCTGTCGCCAATTCCCAAGTTAGGTATATTGTTATTCATTTTTATTTCCATTAGAAAATGCTCGAAGCAGCCCGGTAAGAATCTAGGTACCTAATCTTAAAATGAACCCTTCTCGTTTCTATTCGCTCCTTATTTAAAGATGTGAGTACTACCAGACACCTCCACCTCCTTCAAGGTTTACCGGATATGTTTTGTTTATGGGTAAATATTTTTGCAGAAAACTGTCAACAAAACAAAACGTATCAGTCATGTTTGTCCAAGTCTTGGTTTATTTACTGTGCGTTCAAACGTTTGGTTGCCAACGTTTGGACGACTCTCTACAATATTTTTATTTTGTCGTTGCGCTGGCTACCCGCAAGTTTGCCGCGGAAAAGTTTTCACCAGTTTTTCCAATGTTACAAGAGATATAGGCACGAAACAAAAAGTATTTAGAAGAGATTCGAGACTATTTGTCTTTATTTTCTTATGTTTGGTACTATAACTTACAAACCGGCTACTCAAACTCAAACTGAAACTCAAAGCATTTATTTCAACTAGACCATTACGGCACTTTTGAATGTCAAAAGCAACAAAATAAAACGCTAAGCTACAGTCACAGTACCAAGGCTTCTTAACTTGTGAAAGTACTGTAGTTGCACATTCCAAAGCGTAGATCTTTATGGAGAAGAATGGGCAAGAAACTCCATGGACACTCTTTTCAATCAAAATATTGTTACAAAATCTTGTTTACATCATTCTTGTTGAGATGATACATATATGTGAGAACGATGTAGAAAGACGTGCACATTAAGAGCGTCCAGAGTAAAAAATAAATCAACAATTATTTTATATTTATATATTTACCGTCTTTGTTGTCGACAGTTCTCTCGATTTTTAAACCAGTAAGAACCACGTGGCTCTGAAGTTCTGGGCACGAATTCTGACAAATACTTCAGTATGCATTTGAATGGATCAATTGGACCGTTCTAGTTTGACCGCTCCTTTCCAGCCCCGAACAGACGAGCCAGTTAGCAGAATGGTGTGCGTTTTCTGGCTGCTCTATATATAGCAGATTTCTAACAAGAAGGCGAGAAGTGTTTGGCGCCATTGATAGCTTCCACCAGGTGGCCTACCATGACCACTTATTGCATTAAAGTTTTAATCTAACTTCAGTGTGCGAAAGAGATGGAGTTACACACCTTGTATAGCTCCATTACTTTCCCCACACCAAAGTGACACTAAAGTAAATAGTTCGGCTCAGATCCTATATCAGACAATGCAGTCATTGGGTCCACGATACCAAGCGATCAATCTTTTATAGGGAGACATGGTGAGATTAACCACACAATACAAGAACAATTTGTAGCTTATTAAAATATACCACAAAATACTCCTTATTAACTTGCTCCTTAACCTTACTCCTTGATAAGCCTATAGGAATTCAAATATCATAGACAGACTCCACAAACTGCATTCAAAAAGTACCAAGCCCGCAGAGCCGGTAGCAAGTACGTAGATTGTATTTGCGACAAAGTGGGTCCTCCCTCGCCTCGCAATATCATTCCGCACCGCACCTGACTCGCGTATTTCAAACTTTGTTATGTTTACTCTTTGTTCCCCTAGTCAACTCTTTTTTAAACAACTCTGGGAAATATCATCGTGGAATTGGATTTTCCCTGGTACGCTTATTCTTATTAGTCGTAATGGTAGCGTTACCAGGCATGTAGGCCTGTGTAAGAGGTGTTTTGGCGCCAGAATTTTGTGACTACTTAGCCAAATACAGGTGAGTTTACTGAGCCGACTACGGTTAAGTTCAACCAATACACCCTTGACTTTTGTAAATATAATCCGCTTTGAGTAAAAGTACATACAATGGTTTTACCATTCCTATATAAAATGACTATACGATATCAACAAAATGATAAGGTTTTAAAATAAGCCAGGGAGAGCAATTATTGCCGACAGGTTGCAAGCTTGGAAGCTCATCGCTTATAAACCTCACAGCGACCTAAATTCCTGTTCCACTACATGTGTCTGATGAAAAAGGCAGATAGTGCTGCACTCAATATTTTAATCATACCACCACACACACTATCATAAATATGGCTAAGCGAAAATAACCGACGTAAAAGGCTACGTGAAAATGATGGGCTGCATTTTTTTACCTTACAACGTTTTTTATATCTTTAAATACCGTACTGGAAGACCAATGATAAGTATCTTCCCAAGGATACACAAAGACAAAGGATAAACAAATTAAATTCAAAGAAGAAAAAAAGGTATCATATTCCATAAAAGTATCCGGGCAACATGACCAGCAAGAGCAAATAATAAAAAAAAAGCTTCAAAAATCGAAATTACAAATTCACCACGTTAGGATTGCCTGTCCAAAAAGTTCATGGAAAAACAAACGTAGCGGGTTGAAAAAAGACTCGTCTCGCCTCCCGACACTCCCTCACTGCGAGTATTAAATATTTAATTTGCTTTTTCACTAGTCTGCCGCCATCGCAAACTCCACAAATGGATCAGTCTGTCTGTCTGTCCACATATCTAGCTAACGATCCGTATAGCTACAGTTTGGTCTGGAATGATCATACAGGGGCAAATATAGGGGTTTGGTTTTCATTGTTTCGAGACTGTTGAGGCATTGTGCATTGTGGAGGACTATAAAGGATGTTTGTTTTGTCATTTTTGTGTCAAATAAACACAGCGTATTCGTAACCAACTGTTAAATTAGCTGTACACACATTTGCAAACTTGGTTAACAGTTCCAATACGAAATAACCAAAATCTTTTTGTTTTTTTTTTTTCAATAAGGCTTGCATCTCAGTCCACAACTCACTAGTACAGTCATGCACACGTTTAGCGCTAGGCGCGGTTAGTGTTCTGTAGTGAAAGCGAGCCTTAAGTTAGTTTGTTATAAAAAGTGCATCGATTAGTGTATGGTGTCTCACTTTTCCCATTATTTGGTCGTGAGTCAGAGTGGTGGTGGCGGCGGCGCGCGGCATACGCTGAGACAATATTTGCACGGCACACCGATACCGGCTTACACTACACAACAAGATACGATAGCTCGTAATGTAAAATATTATGACATAGGTAGTAAGTGTGTAAAGACAATATTGCTTTGTTGATGTCGTCCTTCTGTCGTGTTTTTAAACCAGTTACGTAGCCACAGTAGTATAGCCCCGGGGTTGCGGGCCTGTTCGAAAGAGATACCGCGGCCCCGGAACATAAAGGGCGAGGAAGGAACATGGATGGGTTTTAGTCAGTAAAAGTCTGACACTCCCTCCCGCTCCGCCCAGAGTGGGAGAAGTCATTTGATGATTTTCCATCCTAAAAAATAAAATAAAAAGGGATCAGTATAGCTTGGGCTGCGGGACTGTTCGAAAGAGATACCGCGGCCCCGGAACGTAAAGGCCGAAAAAGAAACATGGATGGGTTTTAATCAGTAAAAGACTGACATTCCCTCCCGCTCAGTCCAGAGTGGCTGAAATTATTTGATGATTTCCCATCCGTAAAAAAAGGGATCAGTATATAGCCTCTAAGGTGAAGGTATATGAACGAGACATCAAGGGGACCATGTTCTGGTTCATTGGAATACAAAAAATGGTTATTTTTACATAAACATTCTATAGCTTACACAGGAATACAGTTTTAGAGTGCAGCAGCCAAGTTGCAATCTATCGGTTACCAAAGGGCCGCCAAGTGAACGTTTGCTGTGCAAACTTTGCCTGATGCGGCTCTGGGCCGTTCCCTTGTGAACGACGATACCTCTTGCTTCGACTCATGCCCTGGTACTTGATCTGTAAAGAAGCAACTTTTTTTTGTTTTGAAAGTCGGAACCAATAAAATACTGCATCAGTGAAGATAAGTAATGAAATCCTTTAATTTCTATAATTAATGAGTGCACACACATATAACATCACGATTGTTTTCACCCGAAGGTTACACAGGGGAACTAATCTAAAGAACAATCACATATCGCCAGTATTGTTTAATTCGATGTAATAGCTCAACAGGACACCAAGGTGCTATGATAAATAGTGATACATTCAAAATGAAAAATAACGTGGCCCCGCCTGGAAATTGAACCCAGGTATGGCTCAGCAGGACCGCTTTTGACTACCTACTAGACCAACGTGGCAGTACCCAAAGGTAGATGGGAGCTGTCTCGTAGAGTACCTAATTTTTATGAAATGATGCAAATGCGGAGTTTTAGGTAGCTTAATGTTAAAATGATTAACTCATAAGGACACCCGCACACCTGCACACTTGACGATCTTATGTCTGCATCAGCGAGTAGAATTCGCATAGTTGATTTTTGGGCCAAACATATTTAATAAATATTTGCCCTCTACACGCTACACTAAGAAGGAGATAAGGAAAATAGTCTGAACTTTGTGGGTAAACCGTAGAACCAGACAATGGGAAAGCCCACAGTATGCATGCACGAAATACTTTCTGTATAAATTGTGACTTTTATGAGCGAGCTATCTTAAAATTAATTCCAACCCGTGTTATAACTCTTGAAAGGATATTTATCAGCATTGGCGGCTGTTTTTACCTTTATTTACAAAAAAAGTCTAATAATTTAACAAAAAAGTCTTTACCAAATCGAAAGTCACATTTCATCTCTAAAGTAAAATTGATAGATCCATCAGAAATTAATATCCTTCCTCGGATTTAAAAAGAAGTCCTAGTCAAGAAGTCCATTAAAGTCGACACACAACCTTTTCAAAAATGAGTGATGCCAAATATCCCGAAGTAAGTTTTCGAAGAAACATTCATCAATATCACTCAATATCTGTGACCTAGACACTTTCTAGCTCTCAAGCTCAATGTGCCTAGATCGGTCAGATACCTGATAGACAGGAAGAAGATAAATAGCGGGTTTGCGAACAATTAATTCGACTAGGTATATTGTACTGGCGAACTCAGAAACTTCGGAATTTCATAAAGTTACGTCATTTCGTTTGAAGATATTTTTCTTTGATTTCTCTTTGTGTTCATAGAAGAGTGTTTCTGTAGAAAATATGGAATGTTTTTAGTAAAAAGCTAATTTAGATTTTCAGAGAAAATGTAGATTGTAATCTAGATCAAAATTAGTTGAACACCAAGCAACTACAATTTATCTTTCTGTGTTGTCAATTAAATTATTTAACAAATTACCTAATGAACTAAAAGACCTACCAGGACCTACCCCTTAGTTTATTCCGAAAAAAATGTACGGCTGGTAAGTCAATAAATGTTTCTAAACTACCCAGAATCAGAAATACCAGGAATTAAAAGCGGGGCGAGTGCGCCGCGAAGAAAAACAAAATCAATGATTGAACAAAACACGGATCGCACACCGCGAATTCGTTGCCCGCCCGCGGCGTCTTCGCTGCGCACTCGCCCCGCTTTAAATTCGCTCGCAACTCGCTAGTGTGATAAGGCTCCTAGGATAAAAAAAAATATTATAACAGCTCACTAAGTTAATATTCTAGTGCAATAACAGCGAGTTAAGGCGGTATGTACAGTTATACCAGCCATTTCGTTTAATTGTAATTATAAGCTTTTATATTATCTTTCGTATACGGGGGGGTCTAAAATGGCCGCTTTAGTAGAATCATAATAGAAATATGTTTTAATAAATTGCGTTACAATTTTTAAAATGGTCATAGACACAGTTAATATTATGAATTTTCATATTATGTGCCTATTATGATTCTGCTAAAGTGGCCATTTTAGACCCCCAGAAATGGTTAAGAGGATCTCCAATGTTAAGTTAATTAATGTTACACTTATGTACCATCTAACTAATATGCATATAATTATTTGATTTGAGTTTTGATAGATTTTCAACGTTATCGCTGAAACTTTAGGTTCCAGGTTGTTTGGGAAAATTTGTCAATTTCAGGTAGCTTGATGTATCTGTAAGTATCTAATATAATATAAAAATAAAACAGAATCACTGAAAGGGAGTATCTTAATTGGTGTCGCTGTTCGGATGTATCATAATTCCTACTTTTAATGATCTTGTTGGAGCTGTCACTCTTTCGGAGAGAATCTTTGTGAATGGGACGCTTTTTATGACAAGTTGGCAGCATGACACGTAAATATCAAGCTAAATATATTCTTTGGCGGCGTAGGCAGGTGTATAGAAAACCCTCATTTCATCAGATAAGATAGGTAGAGCCCCATATAACGGGTCTATAAAAAATAATAATAGTCCCTATATTTACTACTTCGAAACCATAGAAATACAGAAAACATTCTTTATTATATATCTATGTTCGAAACTATCCCAAATTTCTTGTAACAACGACTTTCCACTTAAAAAAGCCAACAATACTTGGCCCGGACATCAAACTGGCTCCCTTCGCTCGCTAACACAGCAACGAGACATTCAAAACATGTCACATAAACTGCTTTTCTGTCCCCACAATCCTAACTGTCCCCTAATCGACGACAAAGAAGGGAAAACAAATAAATCAAAGCAACAAACAGTTTTCTTGCCGACAGTACCGCTCCTACTTTAATTTATGTACGAAGGGTCTGATTGATCAATAGCCTATAACAAAATGACGTCACACACGCAAACTGTGTGTGTGTGTGTGTGCGCGCGGATGAGGATGTACACACACACAAGGAATTGAGTAGGTATCTATTTAATATTGGACATGACAGATTGTGAAGGAAAACTTAGCGAGAAAATATCGAATAGGGACGTGTGTACCTATGGGCTGAAATACATAACTTCCATACAAATATTTTAAGTGAGAAAGTAACTCTTTTTGTCACTTATGTAGATCATAGTTAGGATATAAAGGATACTTTTTTATCCCGTCATAGGCAGCAGGTAAGTAAGTTTAGTTCCGAAATCAGCTATGCCATAAGTATCGAATGCCTTTCGATCGCTTGTCCTATGCCCAGTAGCGTCTTTTAGTTGAAATAATAATAATAAATGTTTCATTCACAACCCTTATTAAAATTGGTCTTATTCTAAGTGTACATCAACAGTGATTTAAAATAGGAGATTGAACATTGGTTTACAATTTCATTGGGTACCGTTAGTACCCAATGAAATTGTAACCAGTAGCATCCCTAACTCCGAAACTAAGCATAGCCTGTATCTTCAGCGCCAGTGGTTCCTTCTCCCCAAGAAGGAACCACTGGCGCTGAAGATACAGGCGTTCTTTTCAGCCGTTACAAATTAAGTTAGGCAGTTAGGTAAACAAAAATATAAAATAAAATATGCAGCAAAGATGTAATAATAATAAATGTAAAAGGGTTATCTACTAGGTACCGAGATGTATTTATATCGAGAAGTGGATTAAAAGTTGATGATGATGAGAAAATTTAACATTCGAAAGGCATCAAAGGCAGGTTTTAAATACATGTTAGTTCAGGATATCTAACCTAATGATATAAAGAGGTAAGCTATAAGTTCTTATTTTGTTTGTTTGGTTGTTTGGTTGTTCAACCGATATTAAAAATTCTTTCACCATTAGAAAGCTACATATTTCCCGAGTAACAAATGTTATAATAGTACATTACGATATTAGTGCGTTAAGATGGTTATAACATGCGAGGCCGAATTTCAGCCCGAGCCAAAGGCGAGGGCGTTATTGAGCCGAGCATGTTATAACCAATACGCACGTATATCGTACGACGTTTTTTAACACATTTGCGAGGAAACAGAAAAAAAAGATATTCACAATACAAGTAGGTACAAAGAAAAGAAAATTTGAGTAAAATGGCGCGAGGATTATTTTCTGCCGTGGCTGCGTGAAAATGTTGGCAAAGACGCTAGAGCATGCAGCCAAGTTAAATTACCGAATAAACTGTTTTTATTTTGTTTTAAATAAACTCAATCTGTGAATGCACACTATTGCTTTCCCGCCATTTTAACAGCGCGCTAGCGCTGCCTACTGACTGGCGCCGCGCGGCGATTAGTTCGAAATTTGAATAGCAACAGCGCGCTGCTCACTAGCTGGAGTTGTGCGGCGGCGATCAGTTCCATATTTGAAATGGCAAATAATACTGTTATGGAATTTGTATGGACTATAACTTAACTATTTGCTTTGGTAACACACGCGTTTGTTATGACCCGCTTTACATATTTAAAACCGGTGGAATTACATCAGCTTTACGAGCAAGGGTGTTAAAAAAGTGTTTTTGACCTCCTTACAAAATATACATACATTAGCTCTGAAATCTGAGACGTCTACGCATATAAGGTAAAGACATGCGTCTGAGACATTCTTACAATAAAAGTTAAAAACACAATCACAAACACTTACGTATACATGCCTCAAGTCTTTGCGAAGATGTATATATGTAGCTAGATAGTGTGCAAGCACCCCGGCGGCGTGTGTTTTACTAAAAAGTCAAAATACAAGTTTAATCGATCGATGAATCGATCGATCCAATTACAGTATTGAACTATAAAAGTGCAATAGTCATTGCACTTATTACGATCAAGGAATGCGCTGGTTCTTAATTAAACGATGAATATTAATTATTACCAGAGTGCAAGTAACTCGAGTGAACTTTAAAACTTTTCTGTTTGTTGTATTACGACTCAGGATTGAATTGCTAAGCGACATGTTATCCATATTGTGGTTATTTTAATGGTACTGGATTAATAAGGTTTAGTATCGAAGCTACCGTACAAATTGTACCTTAATTAATAAATGTTTTCACCACATGATGATCTGAGTCAAGGATGTAAACTTTTAACTTATGTACTTAATTACGTACATAGTTTTGAAGCACTCGATATGATATTTTTTACAAGATTACTGAGAAAGATTGTTTATTTAATAAATAAAAACTTTTTTACAAAAATAAAACCGACTTCAGAGAAAACAAAAAGTAAAAAATAACTTCAGAAAAAACGCTTCAGAAGTCGGTGACCTTTGTTTGATTGATTTAGTTTTTTTGTCATCGACTTCTGAAGCGTTTAGTCTGAAGTTATTTTTTACTTTTTGTTTTCTCTGAAGTCGGTTTTATTTTTTGTAAAAAAAGTTTTTATTTTTCACTTTTTAGTGGTTAACATGTGCTTACCACTTCACAGCGTACCGTTCGAGAAACTACACTTCCTAAAACTACCATTCCCATATTTTTTTGTCTATTGTCTTTTTTACATAATTCTCTGTTAATTGAGAGGTCTGGCTCTTGTGATACAGGAACTCCTAGTACAAGAGCCAGGGCTACACTGATGTTTGAGAAATAATTTGTCAATTAAGATTTATTATTATTATTTCGTTTATTCATTTTGAAACATATTATTAATATTTTTAAATATATCTTAAAATAAAACTAAAAAAATACATTAAAAACATAAAAAATAGTGGTCCACCGATATCGGGAGCAGGGTCCAAGCTACCGGTGGTTAGGGCTGCAGAGACAGGAACCTCCTCACAATGCGAGTCGTATCGAGGAGTACTAAGCTGCTTTCTGTATCAGGCTCTTGATCCAGCCGCCTAAAGAGAGCTTCGATAGATGGTCATCGAAGCTCTTGGCAATAAGGCCATTGGCCGTCACGACAATCGGCACAATGATAACCGAGTTCATATTCCACATGTCGCGAACCTCGTGCGCCAAGTCGAGATATTTTATCTGTTTCTCTTTCTCAGCTTTCACGAGGTTCTCGTCATGTGGAATGGTAACATCGATTATCATTACGCGGCGCGCTGATCGGTCTATCACCACTATGTCAGGCTTATTGGCGACAATAGTCCTGTCAGTAATGATAGACTGATCCCAGTACAACGTAACATGGTCTTTCACGAGAACTGGGTCGGGCACATACTTGTAGTACGGTACCTCTGATTCCATAAGATTATATTTCAAGGCAAGTTGCTGGTGAATAATCCTGGCTACTTGATTGTGCCTGTGCAAATACTCGCCGTTTGCCAGACGAGAACAACCAGAAATTATATGTCTGATGGACTCACCTGGAAGGTGCCATGCCCGACACACGTCAACCGTCCCGTCCTTCATAATATATTTCCGGTAGTTGTTCGTCAACATAACTTCGTCCATAACCGCACAGACAAAACCTTCAGTTTCCCCAAAGAGGTCGCCAAAACGTAGCCAGGACACGGACGCTAGAAAATCTACATCGGGCCCATGAAGAGCCCGGTAGAAGCGCCCGTGAAGCTCCTTGCCCTGCCATTCTTTCTTACGGTCATCAGTAGTAAGTACCACAGGTTTGCGCCAGTTCTCTTTAGCCATGGACAACGGGGTGAGTCCCTTGTCCACTGCGACCACATCTCTGTGCATACCCACGTCGGCTTTTTGAAAATATTCTCTGAGGCTGCACACCTCGCGGTTGTGGAGGGTCTTCGCATTTAAAAAGCCTCGACCCCCGCACTTCCGCGGGATGTACAGTCTCATCATCGATGACCGTTTATTATTATTGGCTATCATTTATTGAGGTGTTCCGTTGCCTATCTCCGAAGTTCTTCATCAGATCTACATCAAATTGAAATGGGATCACTTCGAGAAACTACACTTCCTAAAACTACCCAAATCGCTTCTAGTGTGACTATAAAATGAGAAGAGTTTTCTCTATTTCTCCAGGATTCCATCATCAGATCCTGATTTGATGATTATGGGACAACCTGAGAAGTATACCTTTTCAAACAATTTAATAAAAAAAAAACTAAATCGGTCCAGCCATCTTCGAGTAATCGGGGAACATTGAATTGAGAACCTCCTTATTTTTGAAGTCGGTTAATAACGACGTTATCGTAGGTGACTCAAATATCCGGATAGCCTATATAAGATTCGGACAAGTGTCGTTTATTTGCTCTTAAGAATTTAAAAGTTCCGTTCCTTTGTCATGGATCCCATTATGAGAAGTAATCAGAACCTAACCAAATTCTCATCAATGTACCCTTCAAGTACATCCTTTTCAATAAAAAAAAAACTATACATGTCACGGTAACAGGGCTTATCCCCAATAAATAGAACTTAACACACCTAACTGTCGAAATCTGGGTGTATTATACACTTCTGAGTACCCCCTCAAAGCCTACAGGCGTGATGTTACGTCGTGATATTGTATAAACAATAAACAACCAACCGTTTGCAGCAATCACTGCAGCTTTGCTGTGTATTTTTGAAGAGTTCCATTTATATCTCCGAAGATCAGCATCAGATCTTCAGCAAATTAAAATGGGACCACACGAAAAACACCAACTTTCAAATAAAAAAAGAACCATCAAAATCGGTTCACCTAGTCGAAAGTTCTAAGGTAACAAACACTGTCGGAATCTGGGTGTATTGTACACATCTACGTACCCCCTCAGAGCGTACAGGCGTGATGTTACGTCATGATATAGTATAAACAATGAACCTACAAGCGATTGCAGCAATCACTGCAGATTTGCTGTGTATTTTTGAAGAGTTCCATTATATATCTCCGAAGATCAGCATCAGGTCTTCAGCAAATTAAAATGTGACCACACGGGAAGCACCAGCTTTCAAACAAAAAAAGAACCATCAAAATCGGTTCACCCAGTCGAAAGTTATGAGGTAACAAACACCAAAGAAATAAAAAAAACAGACGAATTGAGAACCTCCTCTTTTTGCAGCATTACTTTGTGTGATTTATTTCCTCACCACTGCTCTCAAAACGGCGACGAAGAACTAAAATTCGAAGACATAATTATGTATATGATATATACCAATAGACAATAGGCAAGAGTGTAGCAGTATAAGATGAGTAAATTCCATTAATTCCATTTAATTTTAATGTTTAATGCCATCTTTTAATGAATCATTAACTTGCACAGCTACTACGCGCCGCTAGCCACCTGTCCTAGGGACATGTGTATGCGCAATCGTTATAATCTGTACAGCTAGTGACTAGGGACACATGCTGCAAATGGCGGTGGTGATGCACCTGGTGGGTATTAAAACCTCTTTGTGTGTCGGTCTAATCTATTCTTTAAAAAAAATGTCAGCCAGGTGTGGATAGTTTTAGCATGGATGTTTTGGCTCGTGGCTGAAATGGGTACCTACTAATGCCGCCATTTTGTTTTTTCATTACAATTTCCACAGACATTTTCACAAATGTTTACTAACAGCGCCCTCGCGTCAAATGTAGCTAACCAGTCTCGGATTTAGCAAAATAAGCTGAACCAATCAATTCAAAGTCAATTCAATAAAGTCAGGGTTTTTTTGCTGTTTTTGTATCGAGCGAAATTGAACACACATCCCGTAGCGAAGCGAAGAAACAATATGCCACTACAACATACTGCCGTCCATACATCTAGTTAGGACATAATTATTAAAAAAAACCGGCCAAGTGCGAGTCAGACTCGCGCACCGAGGGTTCCGTACAAACCTGTAGGTATATAAGTAAAAGTTATGGTAATTTAAGATTTTCGGAATTTTTCCTATATGTGTACTTTATAACGTTGCTTCATGCCAAATTTCAAGATTCCAGGTCGTCTGGAAGTATCCTTTAGGTTTTGATTCCCTTGCGAGTAGTTGCGAGTTTCAAAATATGCGGCTTTAATTGCTGTATCTTTTGATTGCGTTGACGTAGAAGTTTGATTTTGTTACAGCTTAAAGATATTATAGACTTGAGTATTTGTTAAGAATTTCAATATAATACCACTACGCGTTCATGAGTAAAGGGGTAATAAGTTTAAAATTATTAAAAATATTTTTATTATATGATGTAACTAAAAATTTATGCTTTTCGCAATTTTTCCTTTATCTGTGTTATAAGACGTTGCTTCGTACCAAATTTCAAGATTCTGAGTTCACGGGAAGTACCCTGTAGGTTTTGATTCCCTTGCGAGTGTCGAAAATTTGCGGCATAAACGGGAGTATCTTTTGATCGCGTTGACTTAGAAGTTTGATTTTTTCACAGCTCCAAGAGACCATAGACTTGAGTATTTGATATGAATTTCAGCTTGATACCTCCACGCGTTCCTGAGAAAAAAGGTCTTGACAGACAGACAGACAGACAGACAGACAGACGGACAACAAAGTGATCCTATAAGGGTTCCGTTTTTACCTTTTGAGGTACGGAACCCTAAAAATGCATACCTCTACCCTGCCCGAGTAGAGACTGTAATCCTGATGCCATATTAGTACAGGGGGCGACCAACCTAAATAAGATTGTATATTATAAAGTGGACAAACATCCCGAAGAGATTCCTCGCTTATCTTACGCGCCCATTATTTGCTTGAGGGGTGAGCGGAAGTATTGGGGTTCTGATGTAAAAGTTAACTCCTTGCTGTCATAGTTGCCTGGTAGATTTACTTGCAGTGTTTTTTATGGTGAAAGTGGACTATTGCTTTAAATTGCCCTTTCCCTAATGAATTGAACGTACCAAAACAAAAAACCTTTTCATTGGTAAATAATGTTGAGGCTGTATTTCTTCTTAATTTCATTTAAATAGTTGACCATATTCCCCCGATGCTGAAATGCAAGAAAACAAATCATTCTCGATTGGCGATGTGATTTAATCAATAACATTTTCCGGAAAGTTTGGGTGATGATATAAGCATGTGCTAACACTAAAAGTTCGGCAGCGATTTGCGCAAAAACACATAGTAATATTAAAAACTCGTAGTTCACCATAGATTGCTAAAAAAAGACTGGACTGATATTTTCTAAATACCATTTTTAGGGTTCCGTAGCCAAATGGCAAAAAACGGAACCCTTATAGTTTCGCCATGTCTGTCTGTCTGTCTGTCCGCGGATAATCTCAGTGACCTTTAGCACCAGAAAGCTGAAATTTGGTACCAATATGTATATCAATCATGCCGACAAAGTGCAAAAATAAAAGTTTAAAAAAACATTTTTATTAGGGTACCTCCCCCAGACGTAAAGTGGGGAGCGATTTTTTTTTTAATTTTGACCCTGACGTGTGATATATTGTTGGATAGGTATTTAAAAATGAATAGGGGTTTTCTAAAATCATTTTTTGATAATATTAATATTTTAGGAAATAATCGCTCCGAAAGTCAAAAACAATGTGTCCGGGGGGGACACATTGTTTTTGACTTTCGGAGCGATTCCCTCCCTCTAACTTTTGAACCATAAGTTTAAAAAATATGAAAAAAATCACAGAAGTAGACCTTTATATGAACTTTCTAGGAAAATTATTTTCAACTTGATGAGTTGAATAGTTTTTGAGTTATATAGCACTTTTTCAAAAAAACGCAAATGATAACTTTGTTTTTCATACAAATACTATGAAAAACAAAGTTATTTTTGCTGACGAAAAATGTTGGTATTTTTAATGGTCTGGGAAGCTACGGAACCCTACAGTGAGCGTGGCCCGACACGCTCTTGGCGGGTTTTTTTGATAATTACGTATAGAGCCTAAAGGCTCAGCTAAAGGCCACAATAACGCATTATTAGTGAACTAGTCACACTGGCTGAGTGGCTGGCAAATGGTAATTTATTATTTTCATTACAGGAGACGCTAGCACTAAGTCTAATAGTAAGTGCAACTTAAATACTCTTTCTTGGAGGAAATAAACCTATTAGTACCTAAACCAAGATCTACCTCAGTTCAATGTTCATGAATACGCATTCAATTTCAATTCAAAGGTTGGCAGAAAGACGGCAAAAGGAAGATAGATATAAAAAGTAGTCCTTTTCCATTTAAAATAACAAAAAATATTCTATCAATTGTATCTTACCCAAAACGTTTGCTCTATAGAGAATTGACAAGAGGAGAGATTAAGACATACGAGTAGGTACTTTAGTAGGTGTAGACAGTGACTGACCCGAGATAACTATAAATTCTGAACAAAACAAACAAACTGCAAATAACTAACATACCTACATCTCAGCCTGCAACAAATAAAGCCTACTTATATGCGAAGTAAAAGTATTCGTATCGAATGCACTTGGAGGACGCACGTTGACACCGAGTAGGGCCGCCGCCGCATTAAAAAATTTGAATGCCTTGCCAGACGTCTGCAAAAAAGTCCGAACATTTTACTTTTTTATTATTAAAAATTTATTATTAAAATCATGAACTTTTTTTCTCTATGACAAAGCCGGATAAAATGTGGACCGCTCGACCGGGACCAAATAGCTGGACAAATGCAGATGGATGGTTCTTGGTAGCCCTACCTCCGCTGCACCGGGCGCGTGTGTCGGCCAGTCCAAGGATTTCGATCGGCCGCTGAACCCTACCCGTTAATTGTGGTGCTATTATAATCCTTCTTTGGGTCTCACCGCCCGGCCACGATCTACTTGTGAAGCGACACGCAACAGTGACTGTGGAGATAATTAATCAATAAATTTACTTGCTAGGCTTGCTAGCGACGCGACCGCCCGCGCCACCGCGGTACCCTAAAAAAGCCAAAAATCTTTGCTTATCCTTTTAACCTACTACTCTTCACGAGGTTAGGGTTGCTGAACCAACTGCTTGCCGTTTTGTTGGCTCGTAGAATGCCACTGCCAGAAGGCGCCATCTAAAGGTCAATCAGCTCTCACGTTCGCACATGAATGCAAGAGTCGCTGTGGTTAGAACGCGGTCGAACACACACATGACGCTTGTCGCATCACCCGAGGTCGTAGACTGGGCGTGGAACTATTAATACACACTGTGTTTACTGTTATTTAGGTCTGTTTTATAATTATGTGAAGGTTAATTCAGGTCCTCGCCATTTATGATGAAATCTTTGGAATTGTTTGGGTCTAGTTTTTGTGTGCAACTATTTGAAGGACGAGTCAACAAGTGCATCTTAAATATCCAAGCTTGAATGGAGGCAAGCTTATTAAATATTTCTTTAAAAGTACCTATCTATGATTCAGTAATAAAAGATTTTTTGCAACACATTTCTTTTTTCAAATTTTCCCGCCTTTGATTCACATATCTAAATAATTTTAGTATCCGATTGGTACTTCTCCTAGTAGCAACTCATTTATTTAACGTCAATATAATACAAATAGAGAATAAATTTAACACTGAATACGAACGAACATAATCATACAATTAATTAACTTGATTGATTGATCCCTTTCACCAGAACTCACTGTAACTGGCACAATATTGCTATAATTGTGCCAAACCTTATCATTGTTCTAATTCACCGTGACTGCCAAAGCCATGGGGACTAAAATCATTAATATACTCGTCCATAGTAACGCCATGGTGAAAGCAGGGGTGTGCCAGAGTCCTCGACCCCGATACAACCCTCCGTGACCCCATACAACGACCAGGGCACCATGAAACGAGAGTAATACAATTAAACACCTACTGTACTAACGGACTACCTGTATCTAACGATAGAATCTATACCTATGTATACTTAGCTAGGATGAATCAGGATTAAAAATGCATTTTTTTCCATTATGATACTAGCTGACCCGCGCAACTTCGTCTGCGAATGAGGGTTAGAGAAGAAGAGGGTGTGAGTCAACCTTAAAAAATATAAACATGCTATCGCGGACTTTTTTTTTAAATGCTTAAGAGGAACAATTCCTTCGTACGTGATTGCTGTGTAACTTTAACCGCGTTATGCAGTGCTTGCAACGGAAGCAAAGAAAAAGGAATAAATCTTTGTTTTTGGGATTTTTTTCATTGATGCTGCGCTCCTATTGGTGATGTTAGCCTTCCTTGATGAACGGGCTGTCCAACACTAAAATATGTTTTTAACTCGAACCACCATTTCCTGAAATTAGCGCGTTCAACCAAACAAACAAACTCTTCAGCTTTATAATATTATTGTAGATTCAAGTAGGTAACAATTTAATTTCTCGGAAATCTTTGCATTTATCGCTCATATATTCTACTTATTATTTTCCAAATAAGGGCTTCCCTCGAAAGCTTGCCCATGCTGGCTCACTGGAGACGGCTGCACACATAGGTGTAAGTCGTATCTATTTTGTATATAGTGTTTCTTATTTTATTTTTTTTTTTACTAACATTAGGTTAATACATAAATGGATTGTTTTTGATCTGAAATAAAATTTATATTATTATCATTTACGTTTGATTCCTTAGACACTTGATGACAGTCATACTCCAGCTAGGTCGAAAGTTCTCATCAAGGTGTATGCAATAAGCCGGGATACGATATAGCTGCTGTAAACAGTTGAAGACTTCTTGCAACTGCCTTTTGTCCCCATCGTTGGACCATTAACGACAGTCATACTCCTGCCAGGTCTAAAGTTCTCATCGGAGTGCATTAAATGAGCCGAAACACGATATAGCTGCTGTAAAATTTGGGGACTTCTCGCTACTGTCTTTCATCTCCATCGTCAGATCATCGATGAAAGTCGTACTCTAGTTAGGTTAAAGGTTCTCATCAAGTTGCATGAAATGATCCTAAGGGCGCTTTCAATTTACACGTTTCGAGTCGTACAACAAAAGCACTGCTTTGGCGCCGCAGCGCGACACGAAACGTCTAAATTGAAAGCGCCCTAAACACGATAAAGCTGTTGTAAACTCTTGCGGATCTGTTGCAAGGCCAACTGCCTTCCATCTTCATTGACATACCTTTGGTGACAATTTTGTAACCAAAATGTTTTAATCTTCCGTTTCAAATTTCTAACTCTACCTCCCATGAGGCCGTGTCTTAAAAGTTCATAACCTCTAAAGCTTTGAAACCTTCAAATATAATACGGGGACTTTCGAGACATTCCAATTTTGGAGTATTAGTACCAAGGTTTTATGTGAGTTCAACCTTTTTGAATAAAATCGGATTGAGCTTTCAATTTTCAAACATGTGTCAAAATAAAATATAGTTTAAATCAAAAGCTCTGAGTATTGCTATCAACTTCGAAGAAAACAACGCCATGGCCAAAATAATTGTTTACCCTTTTTTAACAAAATACGAAACACGTCTTCCATCAATTCTGTTAAAAAGGTTTATGCAAAATTTCAAGAAGATTGGACCAAGGAATCACGTTGTCTCTTACAAACTTTGCCCCCCCCCTTTTTTACCCTCTCAGAGGTTCAATCTTGGAAAATTCTTGCTATGATCGATGCCTACATCATATAAAGAACACACCCTGCTAGTTTCAGGTCTCAAAAATCAATTTTCAAGGAAACTGAGAAATTACATTTATTTGTATTAGATTTGAAGTATATAGGGTGACTGGTAATTAGTGTACGAAACTTAAACACGTGATTGTGCTCATGATAACAAACAACTTTTAGTATGGGACCAAAGCTGAAATCGCGAAAAAAAAAACAGCTGTTCAGTACATCAGGCGATCATAAATGTACTGAACAGCTGATTTCTTTTCCGCGATTTAAGGGTTGGTCCCATAGTTAAAGTTATTTGTTATCATCGGCATAATCACGTGTTTAAGTATCGTACACCAATTACCAGTCACCCTATATGTACTTAAAGTTAATTAATTTTAAACACAAAACCCTCTTTTCTAAGTCTCTGGATGACTTTTTAAAAAAATGCTGAAACAGATATTTCTTAGATAGATACCTATCTAAGAAATAGATAGCTTTATTTTTAATAATAAGTATTTACTCTGAGTTTCATGATTCTAGAACAATCTAAAATTTTTTTTCATACAAACTTTACCCCCCCTTTTCACCCCCTTTTTCCAAAATTTTCCATAATTTCTATAGCCTAAATGTTATTCTGAGTTTATTTAAATAGATTAGTGAAGTTTTCATCAAAATCCGTCCAGCAGTTTTTACGTGATGCGCGTTCAAACAAACAAACAAAAAATTTAAAAATGGTTTTAATATGTTCAGTTACTTATTTTTTGGTCCCAACGATTTTATTATATGTATAGACAACATCGGAAAATCAACGATGAGACCGCCATTGTACACCCCTAGATTTTGTTATATTGAAGAAGAGTTTTAACAATTTTGTTGGTTAATATGTATGCTGCACTCTGTCCATCTCTTGAAGAATCTTCCCTCTTAGTAATTCATACATTTCTCTGACGCAGCTTTGAGCGTCATTCAGATATTTTTTTGGGTTTTTTGAAATTGATTTCAAACAAAAACTGCAGATTTGCCGTCTATTTTTGAAGAGTTCCATTTACATTATATCTCCGAAGATCAGCGTCAGATCTTAACCAAAAATGGGACCACACGGGAAGCACCAGCTTTAAAATAAAAAAAGAATTATCAAAATTGGTTCACCCAGTCAAAAGTTCTGAGGTAACAAACACAAAAAAAAATACAGTCGAATTGAGAACCTCCTCTTTTTGGAAGTGGTTGAAAATAGAGCGAGAGGTAGTTGTTAATATATTTTTAATCGCCCGTGCGAAGCCGGGGCGTCTGGCTAGTGCTTAGGAATGAGTATATTGGTGATTACTGTGTATCGTAAGTTCAGCAAGCTCACAGAATATCGCATTCTCGTTAAATATATCTACGTATACAATTACATTGCTTGCCTAATGGTTTGCACTGCAAAGTATCCTCTGGATTAAAGCCAAAACATATTTGGACGTTTTTGTGTGTGCATTCGAATGAGAAACATGTTTATAATATAAGAACTTAGTTTTGATTTCAAGAGCAGACATAACCTGCTAAAACCTGAAAGCATCATTTTCATTACTATTTCAGTTAAGCTTGAAACCTGAATACAAAGAATATCTAAAAAGGACAAATATACAATAATAATACAATACAATACAATATCAACACATACACAATACAATATTAATATATGTACAAATTATTTGTACTTAGGTATACATATTTATTTCTACAGTTTTTTTTATCTTATTTGTACTTTTCAGAAGGCGTTGAGCAGACCTCTTACAAGATGGCGGGACGAGCTGGCAAGACCAGCGACCAGTGTTCCACAGGCCCTGGATCGGAACAACTGTAAGTCATGGGGAGAGGCCTTTGCCCAGCAGTCGGGTGACGCAGGCTAACAGTATCAGTAAATAAATAAATAATAATAATAAATATCGCTGGACATTACACACAGCGCCATCTAGTGCCACACCAAGCAACGAGGCTTGTGTCTTGGACACCAGATAGTTGATATACTACTTAGATACTTTTTGTTTGTAAATACATCTTATTATCTAAAAACACATCCATGACTCGGAAACAAATCTCCATGCTCACCACACCAACATTTGCTCGTACCGGGATTCAAACCCGGGTCCCTAAGAACGTAAAGCAGCCTTACTACCGGTGCGCCATTTGGATCGTAGTATCGTTCTACAGTAACAACAGTCTTCACGTACTAATTTTCATATGGCACTGAAAGGTATGTTCCAGACGTTTATTTCGTAAAGTACAAGAATCCCCCTCCTTATCAAATCAAATAGGTACAATTAACAGTGTAATAAAATACCCATTAGCTTATTGATCGATAAAATCCGAATGCCGAAAACAATTTTGTCTGCTACGATTCGTCATAAAAGGGACAAAAGGACGCATAATATCGGGGATATTAACCTAAATAGAATACACAATAAACATATAAAAGGGGGGAAAGACAAAATATCAGCAAAATTATGAAGGAATACCAGGGTTGCTTGTTCGCTGGTTGAGCTCTGTTCAACTAGAAATGGTAGAAAGAAAAGCTAAAATTCAACCCACGATTCCTCATTCATTCGTAAACATTAGTCCCTAGTCGTACCTATTATGATTGTTACCACAGGTTCTAATAATCGAGGAGAGCTTAGTTTAACTACGGATCTAATTATTTTTTTGTCGTTATTTATTCATGTTATCTCACCTCCGGAATCGGTAATTATTGAGTTTTTGCGTCAGAAAACAAAGCCTGCAATTGCAAATTATGTTTGGCGTAAATACGTTAACTGGAAATCGATGCTAAATAATAGTCCCTACATGCAAAAGCAATAATATAGCCCATTCAACTTTCAAGAGAGTGAGAGACTTGAACGTAGATATGTGTAAGTTCTGATAATTACACATATCAATAAAAAAACATTCCTTTAATAACTGTGATAGTATTAAAACAAAGAACATTATCCATTCCAGTAGATGTCAATCCCGCGATCTCTTGCGTGGTTCTATTCTCCTGGTAACAAGGCGGGTCGTGCCAGCTATGGGGGAACATGACCTAGTTTTGTGAAGGGTGCTCCTCTAACGGTGTGCACCATCGATCCAAGGGGGACCTGCTGATACCGTAACGCTATGGGAAAGATTCTATGTATTACTTGGATTCAAAAGCAAATATTATGTAGGTATGTATATTTTTTATCAAAAAAAAAAAAAATGTTTTAATCAAATATGATTGATAATGTATGTGTGTAATAAACATTACATAAATACATTCTAAACGCGGCAAACCCTGCTTGCTGTATTGTCTGGACTGAAAATATCAACTTAAAAAGTGAAACAGTTGGCAACTTCAAAAAGTTAAACAAAAGAACTTCGTTATTGAAAAAAGACCCCGCATAAAAACATGAAACACATCCCCAACACTACTTTATGTACCTAACCAATAATTAGAGCACAAGAACCTTTCCCGTTTCCATTGTCCTCACTTTCTTTACCTAATTACACAAAAGTGCAGCAGGTGATTGAAAACTAACTTTTAGTGCAAGGGCCACATAATAATGTTGCTGGACAAGTTGAGCACAAACACGTATATCGCTCTTGTCAGACTTATTGCGTGGTGCATAGGTCGTAGACCCTACTGAGTCACATTCGAACGACAGGCTAGAATTATCATGGTCACAATACGAGGAATTTTAGGTATTACTAATCGTGCCTTTTTGCGTTTGATGTTGAGGAAATTGTTCTTATTTAAATATTCATATAAGTTCATTTACTTTACTTAAATATGAGCTTTCAACTAACCTATGGAATCCTCAGCAAAATTCCATGCCATAGGTAAATAAAATCTGTAATTACGCTGCTCTTTATTTTTTCTGCACTTTAAAATAAATTATTAAATGATGATCAAGTGAAATTACATTCTTGCTCTAACAGTTTAATACATTTTTTTAGGAGTATGTCATCTCTTTTTGACAACATATTTCTATGGCCTTATTTTATTACTAGCTTCTGCCCGCGACTTCGTACGCGGATCCTGTTGCTTATGTCAGCGACAACGGGGTCGTCAAAATCGAAGATCTGAAACGTCTGATGTCGAATTCTAAGGGCTGAAGCTGAAGATCTGAAGAGCTCTGAGCAACACATACCGTTTGCTTCTTTTTGCCATTTAACAGCTTAACAAAAAGTACAATTTTGAACCATACCTCCGAAGGCGGAATATGCGTGGCGTATTCAACCCAAGAAAGGTCGCCATGCTCTACGGCTATATCTTGAGACACATCCGATTCTTCAGATGATATCGACATTCTGTTCAGAGAATGTCGAAGTCGATCAGAATTCAAACGTTCGTTGCGCTCTTCTTCTGTCTCTTCATGGAAGAGCACTCCAGCAATTATTTCTCTCTCACTTTCTAACTGATTATGAATATTTTGTTGTGTGCGTTTTCGGGACAATGTATGATAATCTCGATCAGCAGTCAGTTGCGCATCACGTTCATCACTCGTTTCAAAAGACCTGTTAGTAGATGTGCGAATACACTCAGAACTCAAGCGTGACTCTGTATCGGTAAACGTCTCCGACTCGCGAGACAATGCGTGACGTTCACGATCAGCGGTCAGTCGCGCATCTATTCTTCACTGACAGACCTGGATGTGGATGCGTAAAAACGCTGAGAACGCAGGCGTGCTTCGCGATTGTGTAGCTGGGCTCTTGGGGTTCCACAACAGGTGTTCCAGATCTTCGATTTTTATAAGTCAACAGAGAGTGCTTATCAGATTGAACAACTTTTGCTAAGACGTCATTCCTATATTTGTTATGGTGTAGCTGGGCTATTGGGATTCCACAATAGGTGTCCGAGATCTTCGATTTTTATAAGTCAACAGAGAGTACTAATCAGATTGAACAACTTTTGCTAAGACGTCATTCGTATATGTGTTATGGTGTAGCTGGGCTATTGGGGTTCCACAACAGGTGTCCGAGATCTTCGATTTTTATAAGTCAACAGAGAGTGCTTATCAGATTGAACAACTTTTGCTAAGACGCATTCCTATATGTGTTATGGTGTAGCTGGGCTATTGGGGTTCCACAACAGGTGTCCGAGATCTTCGATTTTTATTAGTCAACAGAGAGTACTCATGAGATTGAACAACTTTTGCTAAGACGTCATTCCTATATAATAATATGTTATGGTGTAGCCTTGGGGTTTCACAACATGTGTTCCAGATCTTCGATGTTTATAAGTCAACAGAGAGTGCTTATCAGATTGAACAACTTTTGCTAAGACGCCATTTCTATATGTGTTATGGTGCAGCTGGGCTCTTGGAGTTCCACATCAGGTGTTCCAGATCTTCAAATTTATTTTCTCAGCAGAAAATGCTCATCATGTGGAACAATTTTTGCTATAGTGTCATTTTTGTGTCTCTTATAGTTTAGCTGGTCTGTTGCGGTTCTGCATCAGGTGTTCAAGTTTCCAAGATAAATTATAGCCTATATGTTGCCCAGACTTAATATCTATACAACAAAAAAAAAAACATTCAAATCCGTCCAGTACTTCCGAAGATTAGCATGTACAAACAAACAGACAAACAGACATAATTTTTTTTTTGGATTCGTGCTCTGTTACTGTTTCTAAACCCCCCTCAATTATTATTTTTTAAATATATTCAATGTACAGACACAGTTTTTTTACTCTTTTATTATATGTATATAGATACTAGCTGTACCCGCGCGGTTTCACTCGCGTGTATCATACGTTGGTGTTTAAAACAGCAATAAAATACCATCCTGAAACACCTCAAACTCAAATGGGAATAGTTCTCCCGCTGCCATGACTTCACAGGCGGTTCCGTAGGTGCCATGGCAAGACATTTCAGTAACGTATTTACGCATCGAATTATAAACAGCTCTTGACCGCTCCTGGGTGAAAGCTTGAAACCTTTCCCAGTTGTAAGACACGTGGCGCACATTGCTGGCTCGAACACGTGGCCCAGACAGGTGCATTACTTTGTGTAATTTATTTCATCACCACTGCTCTCAAAACGGTGAAGGAAAACATCGTGAGGAAACGAAAGGAAAGGAAAGGCATGTCTTAGAACCAAAAATTCGAAGACATGTGACATCTGCCAAACCACACTGGGCCCGCGTGGTGGATTTGCCCATACGCAAAATATGCGCTTTGAAATTTAAATTGGCCAACGGAATCAAACATCAAAATGACCTTCACTGAAGTTTCATGAGAATCGGATTATTTTATTTTTACTCCCTGTTCGTCCCTTGAAACACCTGGAACTCAAATGGCAATAATTCTCCCGCTGCCATGAGTGATGCACCAAATATGATAGAGATGAAAATAAGCATGCGCCATCGCCAGGATTATTTACTATTTGGCTAAGAATTTGCACTTAGAAGTGATAACCAATATTTTGATTATCCATTTAATTAAACAATGCTTACGACCAGTAAGTACCGTAAAAAACATTATTTGGAACGTAATTTTCTTTATAGCTATTCTTTTGCAACACCAGCCTAAACCAAAGATACAACTTTAAAATTAAAATACGATCGTAGGTATTCAAGGACACCTTTTCTAGTAAGAACGACTAATACTAAAAGACCTACTATTATAGTACTTAATACCAAAGTGTGAAATACACAATATGTAATTCGCGAAGCAATAGACATAACAAAATTCCAACCAGGCAATAGGTAAGAACACAATAAAATGATTATCCTCCAATTTAAAATTACTAATGCTACGGCCAGACTTGTAGGCGAAGATTCGAACGCACGCACGAACTTTGTCGCGACAAAAGCCTTTGATGTGCGGCAATTTACCGACAGCGGCGGGAAGGGCGTTCGTATTCGCGAAGATGATTCGCGATAGGACGAATTCTTTGGCCAGACGTGTCGCGACAACGCAAATCTTCGCGTTATCGCGATAGTGTAGCCCCAGCATAAGTGAAACATACCGAAACGAAGACAACCCAAACAACGATGATGTCAAATATTTCAAATCAAATTAGTAGTAACAGCAAAATATCGCAGAACAGAAATGAGCTTGAGCTTGAGCGTGTTTCGCTTAAGTTCGTTTTTTGAAACGTTTTTTTTTTACCCTTCAACAGACGCCTGCGTACTGAAAAATACTGGCCACCTAGAAATTGGCATAAAACTTTAAAACGTTATAGAAACTCATTTCAATACCTTTCAGCACACGCCTGCATATCACTGAAACATACTGGCCACCTAGAAATTACGCCCTCAATGAACTTCCAAATTCTTATTTCAAAATATGCATTAACGCGTTGTCGTAAAATTCAATTTGGATCCATATCGGTTTCCGAATTCTCATTTCAATGTAAAGTATGCAATAACGCGTTGACGTAAGATTCAATTTGGATGTTTAACTTTTTTCATACAAACATTAAAAACCCTTTTTTGTACCCTTATGGGCCGAATTTTGTAATACCTTTTCTTAGTGAGCACCTAGAAGCCAAAAGGAACATTCAGGCTTTACATTCATATCTCTAACTTTAAAAACATAGGACTTTCATACAAACTTTGACACCCCTTTTCAACCCCTTGGGGTGCGAATTTAAAAAAATCCTTTCTTAGTACGCGCCTGCACCCCCTAGAGAGTGCTTGTGCCAAATTTGAGTCCTTACGGAACAGTAGTTTCCGAGATTTCGTGATGAGTGGATTAACTTTTTCCATACAAACATTAAAAACCCTTTTTTGTACCCTTAAGGGCCGAATTTCGTAAAACCTTTTCTTAGTGAGCACCTAGAAGCCAAAAGGAACATTCAGGCTTTACATTCATATCTCTAACTTTAAAAACATAGGACTTTCATACAAACTTTGACACCCCTTTTCAACCCCTTGGGGTGCGAATTTAAAAAAATCCTTTCTTAGTACGCGCCTGCACCCCCTAGAGAGTGCTTGTGCCAAATTTGAGTCCTTACGGAACAGTAGTTTCCGAGATTTCGTGATGAGTGGATTAACTTTTTCCATACAAACATTAAAAACCCTTTTTTGTACCCTTAAGGGCCGAATTTCGTAAAACCTTTTCTTAGTGAGCACCTAGAAGCCAAAAGGAACATTCAGGCTTTACATTCATATCTCTAACTTTAAAAACATAGGACTTTCATACAAACTTTGACACCCCTTTTCAACCCCTTGGGGTGCGAATTTAAAAAAATCCTTTCTTAGTACGCGCCTGCACCCCCTAGAGAGTGCTTGTGCCAAATTTGAGTTCTTACGGCCCAGTAGTTTCCGAGATTTCGTGATGAGTGGTCAGTGAGTGGACTTCTCCTTTATATATATAGATAGATAAGGAAGCTGGAATCAACAAAAACTCACAATTAACTTTTTTTGAAACTCAAATAAAACGACAAGACAACAATAGGCGGCGAAAAAACCCAAAAGTTATCCACGTGTGACGTGACGGAGACGGACCCACAGCTGGCCAAGATTCAAACCTTTCAATCTGAGCAGCTGGCGTCGCCCTTATTATCCTAGGCAGCGCCTTAAGGAATCCTTGTCCTACCAGTGAACGGCAACAAAGCCTTTATCCACACACATATGCGGCCGTCAGCTGCCGAGACAGCTTGCGCCTTAAAAAATAGGCCAATAACTCCGATGGCGAAAAAAAACTCAAAGAAATGGTAAAGATGGCGGCAGGTGCGGTGTCAGCTGCGCGCACGCACCTTTGTAATAATTGCATTGCGCCCGCGTTCGTTTTGTTTACCTCGGTCCCTCGGACGGCGGAGCTCGCCTCGCCACATCAGTTTTGTATCGTTTTGTGTCGGTCGCGTTTGCGTGTGATCGAGGATTAAATTAAATATAAGGAGCGATACAATATAGGTGTGTATGCTGTCATAAGTTATGACTGTGATAACTTATGGTCATGTTAAACGTTCGTTTACATTAGACGATTAGAAACAGCTGTTAATGTTTATGACACAGCGCAGCGCGATGACTGTAACTAATGTGGTGTAATAGTCATTCTGGTATCCTAATCTGTATAGAATTATATGTTGAGGCTTCCAGGGCTTCAGATGGCTTCAGTGTCGTAGATAACGATAGGTGAATTCACACTTACCTATACCTACATTAATTCGTTAATGCGAAATATTTGCATATCGTTGTCCTCGTTCAAGTTCACGTACGATGGTCATTTAATGCTATTGGCTTCTTTGTATGGTGCGCATACATGCCTTTAACTATGGAAATGAGACCAATAATAGGCTGGTAAATATAATATCTCGCTTATTTATTACAAGTCTCACATGACCGGAACCACCGTTACAATTCAGATGTATCAGCGGTTTTCCCAAATGTGGTGTTCCGCCGTATGCAGTTTGTCATGAGAGTGTAATGAGCCGTAATAACAGTTGTTACAAAATGCTACGTCACGCTGTTAACCAAATAATGGGTTGGCAGGGGTGCATCGTTTTCATGTCACTGAAAACGACGGTAATATCCCGTGTTGACAGGGTAATAGAAGCTTAATTTTTATTCCGTAGTTCCCCAGTATTGAAATATTATTTCGAAGAAATCAAGAAAAGTTTAAACTTATATTGTCACCTAAGGGATATCTTCCGTGATTATTTGTTATTTTGAGCTCCCGATATTTCGACGCTGTTGCAAGCGCCATGATTGCGGGTTGTCAACCCGCGATCATCGGGAGCTCAAAATAACAAATAATCCCGGAAGATATCCCGTAAGTGACGATATAAGTTTAGTTTTTAACCGTGAAAGCTTAAAACAGTGAAAGAAAAGTTTTACAACAATGTTTTGCCTCGCCATTGCCCCGCGCGTTTGGTAGCCTTTTTCTAAGTCTGCGCCTGGGGCTATTTACTAAGCAAAATTCTAACCATAGGTTGACATAATACCTGAACGTACCCGCATTCCTCAGCCATCCAATTAGTATGCATTTCGTCCATATTTTCTCACCTGTAAATCGAACTTGGACCATTGACTTGGCAGCTGCATTTGTAACCGAGGAGCGATGAGAGGTCTTTAACTTAATAAACAAGCATTAAGTATATAGGTACCGACTTGCATACATGCACTTAGCAACATGCTTCTTCCAGGAACAAAATATGGCAGCCAAGGTCTTTATAGATGTTTACACTAATAAATCCCATTATTACACTCCCCGTGGAGTAAAGAATGCCAACCTAATAAACATCGTGAAAGGCGCCATGTTTAACAACATTACATTCTGATGCAGGCACGAATACCTTCTTTTTAAAATACCTACCTAGTGGAGTGAACTTAATTGCTAATGAATGCTTTTTAGTAATACCTTATTAGTATCCTACTTTCTAGTCAATTTGTTTCTAGTCTAGCAAAAAGATAAGTAATTAATAGGGTGTCCCTCTTCCATGGTTGATATGGTAGTACCTAATTGAATAAGTACCTAATTTGATTTGAAAACTCAAACTCAAACCATTTATTTCAACTAGACCATTAAGGCACTTTTGAATGTCGATAAAACGAAAAATAAAGCGAAGCTACAGTCACAGACACAAGGCATAATAACTTGAGAAAGTACTGTAGTTGCCCATTCCCTAGCGTAGATCTCTATGGAGAAGAACGGGCAAGAAACTCCATGGACACTCTTTTCAATCAAAAATGTTGTTACAAAATCTTGGTTACATCTTTCATGTTGAGATTATACATATATGTGACAACGATGTAGAAGGACGTGCACAATAAGAGCGTCCAGAGTAAAAAAATAAATCAACAATTAAAAATAAAGCAATTCAAATGATCCATGGCAAAAGAAAAGAATGTCCATGGAGTTTCTTACCCGTTCTTCTCCATAGAGATCTACTTATTGTAGCTGCCTACTAGCTGCAACTGTCTGACTAACTAATCGACTCCTTGGGAGTTGTTAAAAGTGCCTATGTGTAGCGTTTATATGAAAATAGATCGTCATTTTTCTTCAGGCGTTTATTAAAAATTGCTCTTTGAGTACTTTTCATCCTTCATCGTCTCCAATATGTGTAGTAGGAAACATATTCCAATCACTATTCCATTTTGTCTCGGGTGTTAATTTTGGCAATAGCAATACCTACGTTTTACGAGAATGCGTTTAATACATGCTGCTGGCGCAGTTATTTCATTACTTATACCACAGATATAGATAGACCTAGATAACGCAAGAGCAACTACTTCGCGTGCCTAGTTTACGATCAAAAATACGATAAAAGATCGTAAGTGGCCACTTTCGCGCTCAGTTTGCATCGGTGTATAGCGCTAGTTGAACGTCAGTTTTGAAATTATGGCAAAGGTATCCAAAAACTAGCACGTCGACGGCGGCGTCTTTCGATTCGATTTGATTTTTCCATCACTAAATAGTGCATGTGATGTCACAATAGGTAGTCAAAAAATGGCACGCTTGGTTTTCATACAGATCGTGATACTTGCGTTATCTAGGTCTATCTATATCTGTGACTTATACAGCCATGGTTAGAAACTATGGAATATCTTTGGAGACATGCAAGGCTATTTTAGCCCTTGAGAGCAAGTTCTACAGCTTATCTTTTAATTACCTACTTCGATTACAAGCTTTAACTATCAGTAAAGTAAGATTATGGAAGCTCTCATCTAGTATCTTAATAATGTAATAACTTACAGGTGTTTATATAAATCCACGTGCTATAAAACAGATTACTTTATTACCTAGGTACCAACTCAAGATACGTTCTCAATAGCTGAAAACCTCATGTGCACCAAAAATACATTAGGTTCTCCATTACCAAATATTAATACGGTGGTATTAATTTAGTCTCTAGGATACCAATTCGTTATAATTTGGCTCGAGGACGACAACTAATGCGATGGGAAGATGAGCTGAAACTTACTGCGGGACCCAAATGGAGGAGAGTTGCTCAAGACAGGAAGCAATGGAAACTACTGGAGGAGGCCTTTGGCAAACGGCACACTGAGTTGAGAGACATCCTATAGCCAAACGAACCAAACAATACAGCCATAAAGACTAAATCTCTCACCCAGTTTAACGGGCTAAATAAATAAATAAATAAAAATTAATTTAGTAATCTTTATATTGTCTTCCGTCAATCTAATGACCCTTTCTCAAAGGGACCATGTTCAACTTACACCAATACAAATAAATCATCCAGGCACCAGTGGCCGCCTGCTTGGCGCCCGCGCACCGGCGCACGTGTCCGCACATCTGCTACCCTGGTACTTCGTAATTAATCTACCTGTTACCTGCCCAACCCCTCATTCGAATCACATTATTACGCATCAATTTGGACATCAAAAGGAGCGATAATATTGAATAACGGTCCTATTTATTCCTTAGGTATGTAAGATGTCTACCTGTTTTCTAAAGGACCCTTTGTAAGACAAAATCTTCGTTGAACTTTGTGTCAGACAAAAAGTTTTGAATACAATGCTGTCTACCTAATTGGTGCGCAAATTGTATGTAACCCGTCCTCCAAACCCCCTAATATTACGTCATTTAAATACTAACTAGTTTTTTTAATCAGTATCTACTTACGCACAAATGAGAGCAGCCAAAATATCGTAATTGTTAACATTACTTATTCAAATCAACGACATGCATAATAAAGGATAAGCATATAACCAAAAAGTTGACAAAAGAACATCGCCATCTTCGTAGATAGATTCACATAGGAAACTTATTGTGAATATTTCAACAAATATATAATTTCTGAATAGCTAAAACCGGTTTGGTTGATACAATTGTCCGTGAGCGAAGAATAAGGCGTCCTATTGAAAAAAAAAACGGTCTATTGAATTTTGGATCTTTACATCCGTCCATCAGTCACTGAAAGAAGGGAGTCGTTTCAAGGGAAACCGTTATAATGATGATGACATACACCATATTCTACGTTACCTACGTAATGACACTAGACGTTAATGTGTGCTACTCTTTTTGTTTCATACATCAACCAAACGTTGACGGTAAAGAAAGCCAACATAGGCCGCGATCCCACTGTTGCGATGGTTAATTTATCGTTGGCAAAAGTCGTGGACGACAGTAATCGCGTCCTATATTGTGAACACCTCTATTTACGACACTTAAACTACACGTTAATCAGTCGTCACGACAAAGTGGGAACGCGGCCATACGGGGTATACGCGGGTACCTCATGTATCAGCACAAAATCGCTGTATTCCGTTTACAGAGCATGCTGCCGTGCTTATAGTATTACTGCTATAACAAATAACGGTTATGAGCGACATATGTGGTGCAACCTTCGCTTTTTTACAATTTCCATGTCAGTGTTGAACGAGTATTACATGAAACATCATTCAATGGAATTAAATGCATTAACAGGGTTGTATTGATGATATTAATGTTGGCATTGTGAAGCCACGTTTCTTACGGTCGTCATACAGCCTGACACCAGGGTGCAAATTGCAAAAAAACAATATATATATATTTTCGCGGGTTACCTATGCCGCTTCCCCTTTAATGCTGGGGCCACAGTAACGTGAAATGCCATTATTGCGAAAATGAATGCATTATTTAATGGAGTTTCTTGTGGCCCAGCATAATAAACACACAAATATAACTAAAAACTTGTTATATCATGGATGAAGGGATATAATAATGATTTTTACGAAGCAAGCGAGAAGCAAGGGGATTAGAATGCTCAAGTAAAAAATAACAACACTGAAATCATTATACTTGCATTTATTTTCAAACTTTACATTAAAATTTAATGTTATTTAAAACATTTACATTCCTTAGTAATTTTAAAGTTATTACAAACCTCTAAGAGACTGCCTTTATACATTATGTAACAAGTTTATAATTTGATATAGAACTTTGCATTTTGAAGAAGTTTAATTTTATATGGCTACCTACATTTTGGAAAAAAAAATATTGAAAATATTTTTACAAAAGTTGTATTATGCATAGGGTAATTATCTTGCAATGATTAGTTACAGCCCTTTAACAGAAGTTACTTGAAACAGTGTTAAGCATTCATCTAGAAAACCATGGACATTGAATTCTGCGGGCCTAAAATGGCCGCTTTAACAGAATCATAATACTTATAAATAATAAAAAAATCTTAAAATGGACTTTATTGTGATAAACATAAAGTCAATTTTAAAAATTTAAAATTTAACGCGGTCATTTCAGACCCCCTGTTCTTTATTCATACATTGACATTGTGCTACTTCTATAAATGTATGAACAATGAAGTTGGTCCCTAGGGGTTACCTTGCAAGTAGCTTAATAGACGCCTAAGCTGTCGTAACCATGTGCGATTTTATAATGCGCACTGGATTTTTATATTATTATATTAAAATTGAGCGGGTGATAAAAAATCGCCAGTTCGTACATGGCTCAAGTTGCCGGGCAAAATAATATTAATAAAAGACAAATAAATGTCAATATTGTATTTTTTATTCAAATGAATTGTTTAAGACAATGTTTACATTAGGAATAGGCGTATAGTTGAACTATTTATTATGTGGTGTCCTAGGGGGACTGTGAGAATTATGTGATCATACTCGAGAAGGCGTCACCGGCAGTGGATTCTGATGTCCTTATTAGTTGATGATTAAAAATTCATTAAATTACACACAATTATAACAAAAGAGGTAAGTCAACCATAGACAAAATTATTCCTTTTTAAAATACATGACTTGTCACTATTTCGATAACCTTTGCATTCAATATTTATTCGAATCGATACTTTGAACAACAGTAATGCACTTATTGATATAAACGATCAACAAACCTAATGTGTTTTCACACTACACACCTGCCGGTGACATCGACCTCGATAGCGCGCGCCTACACAAAGTTCCATATCAAATTAATTGTTTTCAACCGCAATTTACTTAAAACTGGCGTGTTCCGACCTACCTAACTACTAATAAATATGAACCAGGTGGAAATACTTCATAAATAATTATGTGCCTTCCTTTTCAACTATAAAACCAAAAAACCGTTTGTCCGGGACACATTCGATTTAGCATAACATGATAATTCTAATAAAGCAGGTTCATGTTCCCCCCTGAATGTTTAGGCCTAATCTACGCATTACTGATGATTATACAAAAATACAATTTCAAATTTTATACTTAAGTATTACCACTTAAGAGATCAGTCTTAAGATCCAGTTTGCCTGGATCTAAAATTTGAAATGCATATTTTGAGACACATGAATCACCGAGAGCCCTGAAGTATGTTCATGATTGCTATATTATTTAATTAAAGTAATTAGGCGACATATAATAGCTATATTACCGTATAGAACAACCGTCACGTGTTTATTTCGATAAAAGCGTAAGTCAGAACACTTCGGGCCTGGTGAGGCATCCGTCCAAATCAACACAAGTAAGTAACCTAAGTTGGATAGGAACATTAAGTTGTTACCAGCTATTTAGTAATGTTGGTGTCTCGTTACGAGCATGTTCGTTTTACTTACATCCGTATCCTACTCGGCACGACCTCGAGTGAGGCAGGAGGCAGCAGCTGGCGGGTGACGTCATGACGTCATGACGTCACTAGTTGCCCGCCGGCCCGGCCGCTCCGCCGACCCGCACTCGAGCCCGTGGCCTGCTATTTACAAATATACTCAATAAACTCGATCAAGTCACAATTCGAAGATACAGTAGTCAGTTCACTATTCAAAAATATATATTCTCACGAAAATGTCTCACTGTTATCAGTGTAGCACTAGCGTTAATCAAAACTATTGATAACTCAAACTCTACCAGGAATGTCCTGCCATGTGTGTTTTACAAAAATATGAAGGCAAACTTGACGTCTAAATGTCTATTAGATCACACATTTTTACTCCAAGTATTCATCATAAATCGTATTAAAAGTATGTTAATTGTAAACTCAGATAATTACATTGCTTTAGCTAGGACGTTAACTTAGTAGTTGATGATATATCTTCAATCCCATTGTTTATTATTGTACACTTGAGCAAAGCACAAACAGAACAGTAATGAATAATGATACAGCACTCAGTCAAAAAGAAAGTTATTATTATAGTAAAATAATTTAATGTAGTCATTCACTCACAAACCCTGCATATCTCATAAATGTCGTAGTCTCGCGCCGCCTCCCACACTCGCGCCGTACAAGTGTGAGTCCCATCACATCTACTCTACATCACTTCAAATCATACAAACCAATATATTTGACTATACATCTATTCTAACATTTGCGTATAGACTCACTAAATCCTCTATAGCGAGTAGCTCCCCAAAATAAAAAGCACGCATATAAAAGGTCACCACTACAAAAAAAACCTCTCTTCCAAAAGCAGAAAATAAAATGTATTTTTCTTTAAAACTCAATTCTTTATATACAAAAAAAGTATGTGCTTACTCAATTCAAAGATTCTTGCATTGTCAACATCTAAATAGAATTATCCTTTATGTCTAAAGTATTTGGATAACTAGACGATTATAGAAACATGTAGTAAAAGGATCCCCTTATATATCAATAAAACCCAATTTAAAATCACTTCATTTGGCGAAATATATATTCAGCTATTTTTCTGAGTATTAAATATACTACAGCTTATAGCAAAGTTCTTAAACTTACATGCATATTTACAAAATTTACAAAAGAAAAAAATCAATGCAATTGGAAGATTGCATGTCTAACATGAAATTGTTACCACATAGGAAATTTTGTACAAAACTGTAAAACTCAATGTTTAGTATACAATAACTTATTAATTCATTGTCACAGTGGCAATAATTTACTCTTGAGTTACAATGGCTCTTAAATGTGCATGCTTGTTTCTATCATAGGACACAGTGTTTTAAAACAGCATGTGACATTTGAAAAACATTATGACTGTGTCATCTCATAAGGAAATGTTACACTACACTGCAAATACAAATCAAAGGCACACAACTCCGACTGATCCTTTATATGATGAATCTATTATCTAAAAGTAAGAACTTTAAGTAATGGTATCAACTATATATTTTATACATACATCTCGTACAATGGTCGTATTCATGTGACACATTATGAAAAATGTAATCAATTTGACATAAATAAAAAAATAAACGATTCAACTTACTATCCAACAATGTCGTATCACGGGCACATCACAACATAACACTTCACCAACACAACCATTGCCGAGGCGAACGTCACTGAGTCGCAGAGTACCAGAGTACCAGGGCGGCAGAGGGCGCCGGGGCCCTAGTCGAAGTCAATGTCCATGTTGTACTGGCGCTCGCGTTCCGTAGAGTTGAGCGACGACGTCGAGTTGGAGCCCGTGGAGTTGGTGTTGGAGCGCGACTGCGGCGCCCACACGCCGCCCGCCGTCACGGACGAGGACGTGGACATGCTGCCCGACGAGCTGGACGAGTCGCCCAGCGCCGCCCACCCGCCGCCCACGCGCCGCGGCAGGCGCCGCACCAGCAGCGACGTCAGCGACGCTACAACACCACACACAACACAACTTAAATATTATAAATAATATTCAAACGATTTTTCTATGGGCCAATCTAAGACCAGCTGCCAAGTAATGCGTACTTACAAATGATTTTTATACCATACCTACTCTAAAAAGCTTATTTTATTCACGCAAAACAGTGAATAAAAAGGCCTTTTATTCACTGTTTTGTTTTTATTCACTATTTTGGTGTTTGAATTTGGAACACAAAAATATAATCCGGTCTCTATTTCAATGCTTACACAAACTCCTTGCGCTAAGATTCGAAATTCAAAACTCTTTGGTGCAAATAAATTCTCGAGATTTGATTGGTCGATATTTGCGAAAAGGAGTTTGGCATTAGATTAAATAAATATTGTTTCACAAGTTGACCACCATAATGATAATAATAAGAAGAGGCTCTCACTTGGCAGCTGGATCAAGGGCTTGATTCAGAAAGCAGTACTTCTCGACACGGCACGTATTGTTAGGAGGTTCCTCTCTCAAGAGCCCTGACCACCGGCAGCTCGGACCCTGTCCCCAGCGCTAGTGGGCTACTGTTTTTTATATTTTTAAATGTTTTTTTTTTTAATTTAGTTTTAGAAATAAATATTTAAAAATGTAAGAAATATGTATAGTAATGAGGAAATAATAAGAAAATTACGCTTAATTTCAGTCATTGCTCTAATTTTAATGTCCATTTCAATTAATGTAACAATTCTTATTTCTTGATTAAATTTCTATTTTCGCTTAAATTATGTCTTTTCTCGTAGTCATGGTATAATAGTACATTATGGTACAAGTGTGTAATGTTGGTGATTACCGCTGAGGCGCCATTGAGAGAGCCGAGGACGGTAATCAGCAACACACACGTGTATCATACGACGTTTTTCAACACACTTGGGAATAAAATAATACTAAAAATAACTATAATTTCAACAGTGAAAACGAGTTGTGATTTTTTTTCGCAATGGCGGGACTAATTAATCAGTTTTCCTATGCGCGCGCATCTAACAATGGCGATCGGCCATAGACTAAAAGAATGAGGTTTCTTTTTTTTGGCTTTTCGCGGATAGCGTTTTAGCCACGTACGAAATGGGGAATTCAAAGTTTTATTTAATACAGAGAAAACAAAAGTTACATTTGAGTGAAAGTTTTATTTATTAAAAACTTAAGTTGAAATTATCTATGTAGATACGAAGTTGCATGAAATGAGCAAGCAATAGGTACATTAATTTATTTTTAATATTGAACACGATCTTTTTTGTATCGAAACTTTTTTAAGAACAAAGCAATTCAACCAATAAAATTAAAAAAAAAACCCTATAACTCACTTGTGAATAATAGCAATGAAAAAGTCACAGTTTGATTATAGGTGTCATTATGTGCCTAATTGCGGTGAAATTAGAGCCACTTTATGAGCAAGTGTGTTGAAAAGTATAGTATGCAACTCCTGAATAAAGTACGAATTTATATCGAGGGCCATGAATCACTCGCGTCGTTCAGGATTCTAACAGTTGAATCCTTCACTTGCTCTTCCTTTATTCACTAGTTGCATAATATACTATTTTTTGACTCACACATTCTCATTCAAACAGAGCCGGCCACTTTCAGTGGTAATGTACGAATTGACGATGATGTTGATGAATGCTCATGCCTTCTTTATGTGAAAAAAACAGCATTAGCCCCTGCAGTGGGACAGTAATAGGCTGGTATTTTTGATAATTGACCCAGCAAATGCTACTTTCAGCAGCCGCAGTAAGTAATTCATGTCAAAAGCTGCATTATGCAGATGTGGGATGTGGTTAATTATGTTTGGTGCAATGATGTTGGCTGCTAAAAATATGCAAATGGCTCGAGGAGGGGGTGTCTTAATTATTTACATGTAATATGCGATCAGAATAAGAAGAGATCTTTTTGGTGAACATGGACCTAAGTGTGGTAACACAAAATGTCTGGTTGTTATTTATTAAAAAGGTTGTTTGTTAGAAAATGGAAAGCGTTAGGTGATTCGTATCCTTACTAGGATCGCATGATGGTGCAGTGCATTCTTACATAAGGACTCACGGTACTGGCTGGCGGAGGTGTCCGTGTTGGGGGCCGGCGTGCTGGTGCCGGTGGAGGCGGGGGCGGGGGCGGCGGCGGGGTCGGGGGCGGGGGCGGGGGCCGGGGCCGCGGGGGGCTCGGGCGCCTCCTCGGGCAGCAGCGAGCGTCGGCAGATGGGACACGTCGCGTGCAGCTGCAGCCACGGCGTTATGCAGTTCGCGTGGAAGATGTGGTCGCACTCTAACCGAGATACCGACTCGCCTGGAATTTATGACAGACACATTTCAGAATACAATATTTTACTAGATTATTATTTCCTAACGCCCAGATTAGGGTGTTCTCTAACAGATTGAGAAGCATTAATAATAGATGAATTCCGCTTAGTGAGGGGAACGTAGAAACAAAACTACGATGTTCTGCTATTAAAACCAGCTTCAGGTTTTAGACAGACTCGAAACCATAACTTAACCCAGCAAACCTTTATAAGCCGACAGAATGACAAGGCGTCTGTGATCTGTTGATGTCTAATTCCCGCAGAAGTTACGTTGATATTTGTCACAAGTACTAGGCAACTATAAACAGCAAGAAGTGAAACTGACCCGTTGTAAAGTTCTCCCAGCAAACAGAACATGATGTATTGGCTGCGGCCTGTTCTTCAGTGACCTGTACTGAGGGTAAGGCGGCTATCTGTTCCCGCGGTAAGGGCGGAGGCCCCGCGTTTTCTAGTTGACCTAACAACTGTGTTACTACTGCATCCAGGCCTGGAATTCAAACAAATAAAACATTGGATAGGTTACGAAAAACCGATAATTATAAATTAAAATGAGTGAAAGTATGTATGAGAATATACCTAGAGTCATTTCTTCTTCAAAAATTAAGTCATGATCTGTGCCATGATCCCGCAAAAAAGGAGTGCATGTAAACAAAGACAAACTTGAATTCGTTCACACATTTCACAACTTTAAACTTCAAATGAAAGAAAGATAAATTCAAGATAATTATATCGAATGAATTCAGTCGCATGAGGAATTTCTCGTCTCGAAGTCTCTTGACGGGCGAGAAACTTTCTTTTAAATAAGCCAATAAACATTTAAGCAAGCATTAGCAGCAAATTAACAAGTTTAAAATTAAAGAAAACAAGTGCGAAGATATTATGAAGATCTAAACTTATATTTATGTCACTTACGGGATATCTTCTGTGATAATTTGTAATTTTGAGCTCCCGATATTGCACAAAATAACAAATAATACAAAATACAATACAATACAAAATATTTATTTCCGTAAAACAATATTTCTTACATTAGTTGATGATTGGAGTCTCCTTTTAAGCAAATAATGCCTGTAGTAGGAGACACCGCTCTTCCATAAATTAAGATAATTCTATTTTATTTTCTTAACAATGTAATCCTAATATGTTATGAATGTATATGAGAGGTTAATGGTAAAAGGTGAGTGGTGTATAATGGGTGATGATTTGTGTGTGTGTGTGTGTGAGTGTGTGTGTGTGAGTGTGTGTGTGTGTGTGTGTGTGTGTGTGTGGGTGTTAGACTGCACGTGTTTGATGTGTGTACGTTATCATGTTACAAGAGTGCTTCGGTGTCTTCATACGAAAGTGGTTTTATCCATTCTAGTATATTTTTTTTACAATCATGAAGTGGTTTGGTGTATATGTATATGTTTCTGTTAACTTTATTGTAAAGCTGAGCTGCGCGTATGTTATACTGCATGGCTGCAAATTTTGTTTTTGTTTGCGGGATTCGTACAATAATATCTTTTCGTCTTTTTACTATTATATCTTTATCAAAAATAAGTGTCCTGTGTTTCTTTAGGAGTGTGGCAGTGATATATAATTTTCTAACACTAAGCAGGCCACTGATCTCGTATAGAGCTTTAGTTGAGAATCTTCGTTTTTTAAAATACATAATTTTTATGAGAGCCCTTTGGCCTCGTTCCACATCTATAAATTTTGATTTTGCCGCCCCGCCCCAAACAGGTATATTTATTTATTTATTTATTCACAAACAATTTACATTGTGTTTGAAATACTTAACACAGATAATAAAATAGAAAAAAGAAAAATATTATTCAAGCAACACAATTAAAAAGAACAACATAAATATTATCTCACATCAAATCCAAATTGATTTCATGATCAAGGAAAAAAAAAATACATTATTCAAGCAACACAGTTAAAAATTAACAACACAAATATTATCTCACAACAAATCCAAAATTAAAATCATGATCAAGAAAAATAACAATAATAATAAAGTACAGTAAAATTATTCAATGTCAACCCAAATAATATATCAAAAAATAGTTCAATGAAATTAATGTCATGATTAAGAAAAATATATAGTACAGTAAAATTATTCAATGTCAACCCAAATATATCAAAAAATAGTTCAATGTCAGCTTAATGTAAATAATAGTAGATTAGTCACTTTTTAAAATTATAGTTAAAACATACATAAAGACAACATTACATGTCGTCGACTGAGTAGAGACACTTATCCAGTAGAAATGCTTGAAGCATTGTTTTAAATGAAGATGTATAAAATAAGCTTTTTAGTTCTAGTGGTAACTTATTGAATAATTGCACTGCTTGATATTGTGTACTATGCCTCACAATGTTAAAATGAGGACTTATCTTATTTCTCAAATCTTTCCTACGTGTGCTCTCCCTGACCAGTCTTTCCTCATCCGTCTCATATTCATGTATATACTTTTTTAGATTAGTCAGCAGGACTAGAACGTAGAGACTGGGTACTATAAGAATGTTTAAATCAGAGAAATGTGGACGACAACTCTCTGTTTGGGAAATACGGACAATAGTACGTATAGCTCTTTTCTGAAGGACAAAAGCCCGTTGGCAGTTATAATTATAGCTGTTTCCCCAAAATTGTATACTGTATCTTAATTTAGACTCAATTAGCGCGTGGTATACAATTTTTAAATGTTTAATGTCAATTTCGTCTCTAAGAGTTCTTAACGCGTAACACGCGGATGATATAGATGCATCAATAGCGGCTAGTTCGTTTTTCCAATTGAATGAGTCATCTATATGTATGCCCAAGAATTTAGTTTCTCTCACGAGTTCAATATTGTCGTCGTTTAGGGTTATTTCCATGGTGTCTTTATTTCGAGCAGTTGTTTTGAATAAAATAACCTTTGTTTTTGTGCTATTTATTTTTAGCTTATTTGCTGTAAACCACGAGTAAAGATAACTTATGACTTCATTAACTTTTTTTTGAAGTTCTTTTGTGTCATTTGCCCCAATTATGGCATTTGTGTCATCTGCAAAAACCACAAGTTGTATGTCTGGTAGAATTTTGTTTATATAATTTATTAAATCATTAGTAAATAAAATAAATAATATGGGCCCTAATATCGATCCTTGCGGCACACCAGCACATATATCAAAAAAGGATGATGTATAAATTTGCTTATGTCCATCTTGCATCTCACTGATTTCTACAAACATTTTTCTCTGTTTTAAGTAGGATAACAGAAGTTGGGAGGCTTTGCCTCTCACTCCATAGTGGTTTAATTTAGCTATAAGTAAGTGGTGATCAACAGTATCAAAAGCTGAGCTCAAATCTAAAAATACACCAGCCACTCTCATTTTATTATTTATTTTATTTATTACATCGTTAACAAGAGTATATATAGCGTCTCCTGTGCCAACATTTTTCTGATATCCAAATTGTCTTCTATGTAAGATTTTGTTTAAGTTGATATGAAGTAAAAGTCGAGATTTGATAATTTTTTCGAAAATCTTTGAAAGCATTGGTAGCAAAGAGATGGGCCTGTAATTTTTGGGATCAGTCTTTGTGCCTTTTTTGTAGATCGGTATTATCTTGGCAATTTTTAGTTGCTCCGGAAATATTCCCTCATGAATGCACTTATTAAAGAAGCAAGATAGCGGTTCGGCAAGTATATTTAAATGATCTTTAATGACAGATATAGGAATTTCGTCATATCCACACGAACGTTTATTTTCCATGTTTCTGACAATATTACAAATTTCATTTGGAGTGGTAGGAGTAAAACAAAGTTCATTGTCAACCCGCTGTGTACTCTGCTGAAGTAATAAGATCCCTTCCTCATTTGTATTATTTTCGGTAAGACGTTTGTTATGAAAAACTTTTGCTAGGGTGTTAGCCACTTCTATACAGTAAACTATAACCGATTGTGCAATGGCAGTATAAATTTCATTTAACAGATTCCTGTTTGGGCCTCCTGGTTTAGCAACATATGTTGTAGGGACCACATGTCTCAATGTTTTAAACATCCAGCCTAATTTTCGTACTCTATCGGTTACGTGCTCGAGATGAGAGTACCAAGTCAACCTTTGGTCAATTATTACGCCTAAATATTTTGTTTGGGGTACTTTATTGATGATGGGACATGTACAACCTAAGTTGGTTCCTTCACAAGAATGTATTTTAATATAATAATTATCTTCTGGTTGTGACTGGTTTGAAATTGTAAAACATATATAGTTGGTTTTCTTTGTGTTCAGTGTTAGTACATTATCATTAAGCCAGTCGGCAATTTGGGACATACCCAACTCGGCTCTAAGTTTCACGTCAGACCAATCATTTCCAGAGAAAACCACAGCTGTATCATCGGCGTAAGAAAAGATGTTAGCATTATCGACTTTAAGGTTACACAGATCATTAATGTACGTCAGAAATAATGTAGGACCTAAAATGCTTCCCTGCGGAACGCCAAAAGATACATCTGCCTCGTCACTGGTATAAGCACCTATTTTAACTCTCTGTTTTCTATTTGCCAGGTAATCTTTGAAGAGGTTCAGAGCTATTCCTCTTACTCCAACTCTTTCTAACTTCGACACAAGAGTTGGAACAGAGACGGTGTCAAACGCTTTTTTTAGATCTAGGAAGACTGTAAGACATTTTCTTCCCTTGTCGAGATGGTCAGTTACAAGCGAGCTGAGTGCAGCGACTGCGTCCTCAGTGGATACTCCCTGTCTAAATCCAAATTGATGAGGCGATATTATTTTATATTTATTAAGGTAGTTAAGTAGTCTAATGTTCATTATTTTTTCTACAATTTTAGATAGAGCTGGCAATACAGAGATAGGTCTATAGTTATTGACATCGTCGCTGTTCCCTCCCTTGTGTACAGGAGTAATAACAGACTGTTTGAGTGGTGTCGGAAAGATACCATTTTTAAAAACAGAGATTTACCAGGTGCGCTATGATGGGAACGACTTCCGTGCTAATGTATTTCAAGAACCGAGTTGAGATACTATCCCATCCCGCAGCACTGTCTGACTTCAAACTCATCAGGATACTTTTCACTTCCTTGGGGTCAGTGTCCAGGAGCACAAAGGAATTAGTTTGGGTAGGTAAGGTTTTAGGTCGACAAGACTTTTTACTGGGTTGGATTTGCTGAGCTAATTGTTTTCCGATATTGGCAAAATAAGTGTTAACAAAATTCACCGATGCAGTTGGAGACGGCAAGATGTTTAAGAGGTCGGAGCTTTGGTTTTTAGGTTTAGTTGAGTAAGTTATTGATTTTATATTTTTCCAAAGTAACTTCGTATTTGTGACAGATTTAGCTAGTGACTCTCTTTCATGTTTTCTTTTCAGTTTCTTTATGAGATTGTTACAATGATTCCTATATCGACAATATGTTATTTTTTAAATTTCATTGTGAATATCTAACCTAGATTGTTTTTGTAATTTATTGCGGTTTTTTATGCAGCGCAGTAACCCAGGAGTGATCCATGGTTTGATTATACGTCTACTGCTAGGAATGTTTGTTATATTAGAATTGTGTTTAATAGTGTCAGTTAACTTTTGTATCAGTCGACTGATTAACAAATTGGGATCGTCACAAAACAGCAACTCACAAAGATTTTTTTCTTGTAAATCTTTAAGCGCTTGCTCAAAGTTGATGGTAGTGTTGGTTTTATTAATAACATTTCTGGTTTTTATTTTACACAGTGATAGAAAGGTAGTGTAGTGATCCGTTATAGATGTTTTTAAAATGGCAATTGAGGCAGATATTTTTCTTTTATGAATCCTCAACATGAGGTGGTCTAGGCAGTTCTTTTCTCTGGTAGGTAACGTATGACCGGGTAAGATACCATAAGTCGAAAGCATATTTAGGTATTTCATCCGGTTTTTTTGTTCGTGAGACGGTTCAACGGTTTTCGGTCTAATGTTAATATTTATGTCACCCGCTAATATGATGTTTTTTAGTGTCGGAAGAGAATCTAAGTGTAGACTGAGCGATTCCCAAAAAAGGATCAAGATTTGTGTTTGATGGAGATCGATATATACACAAAACAATATGGTTTAATATATCCAGTTGTAGGCATGTCGCCTGAGCTAACTGTACTTCTTGAATTTTTGGTTTTAGCGTTTGTTTTACGAATACAACAACCCCACCATTTTGATAATCACGGAAGATATCCCGTAAGTGACAATATAAGTTTAGTTTTAAGCCGTGAAAGCTTAAAACAGTATGAAGATCTGATCACTTCTGAGCAAAAAATCAAAATCAAAGCATTTATTTCAAGTAGGCCAATAACAGGCACTTTTGAATTGTCGAAACAAAGATGTAAATTAAATGTAGCTACAGTCCCAGTCACAAGACATAAAAACTGTGAAAGTACTGTAGTTGCCCATTCCCTAACGTAGATCTCTATGGAGAAGAATGGGCAAGAAACTCCATGGACACTCTTTTAAATCAAATTATTGTTACAAAATCTTGGTTACATCATTCATGTTGAGATGGTATATTATGTGAGAACAATGTAGCAAGATGTGCACGTTAAAAGTGTCCATAGTAAAAACAAAATAATTCATTCAAATAAGCCATGGCAACTATTTATAAGATATGATCAGTCACAACTGACAGCGCGAGTTCACAAACATGACGCATGGATCAGCACCATTCAGCTCAACCATTTTGAAGGGAACTAAATGGTCCGACACACGCGCCACCATCAGCGAGACATTTGAGTGAGCATGACATACTCTCAACCGCCAGGGCACATTCAAGTCAAAAACTAAAGTAGGTTTCCAGCAAACATGGCCAGAGAAGATGGTTAAATTGGAGCAAAAGCAATTAAGCATAGCATTATCAGCCTATAATGTTCCCACTGCTGGGACACAGGCCTCCTCTTTAAGAGAGGGAATGTGCTATAATCCACAACGCAGGCTCATAGATGCCACATGTCTTCGAATGTTTTGGTTTTAGGACATGCGGGTTACCCCACGTAGTTTTCCTTCACCGTTTCGAGAGCAGTGGTGACGAAATAAATAACACAAAGTAATGCGCCTGCCTGGGTTCGAACCCACGACTTACTGCTCGTAAAACCGGGCTGAACACTGGGCCACCGATGCTCATAAACTGGTGCTGACTTTGCCCAACAGTGTAAAACGAAACATGTTAAAAAAAGTTGATAATTGTTAAAATGGACATACCATTAGGGAACGATAAAAATGGGATAGTCACCTTCACCGCCAAACACATAGTCTCCGGGCGCCCCGACGAGCACGAAGGGCGCGCCCGCAGTGACGGCGCCGGTGGCAGGTCGCGCGCCGCCTATCATCCACACGAGCTGCTCCATCAGCGTCTCGCGCCGGCCCGCTCCACTCCTGACAGGGGAACACACACTTAACTCCGCTCTCTGAAACCCTGATCGAGTCTCTGATCAGTGCGACAGTAGCATCAAGTTATCGGACCCTGGTTCCACTAATTTACAAACGATTTGATATCTATTAAACCATTTTTATGCGAAACATCAAGGAGTTGGTGTTCAAGAAAAGAGTAAAGGAACATTTCCTGTCTGCATGATTTTAGTTTGTAATAGTGTTTTATATGTAAGTGTATCTTTATATATATGTATATATATTGTATGTATTACGTTTATTATATTGTATGTATTAGTTTAGTGTATAAAATAAGTTATTTTAAGTTTTTAACTGTATTGTTTGTGCACATAAGTTTATCCTCTCCTGCAAATCTCGCAACTCTATTATGGTTTGCTGTAAGAAAACCCAATCGTTGTATGTAAGCTATATATTTTAATTTTGTGTAATTTTTGTTTGCTTACCTTTTGTGTGCAATAAAGAATAAGAATGAGTTGATCAGTGTATAAGAAAGCGTTGAAGCTAGTGGCCTGATACAGAAGAACAAGCAATAAACTATGGACATTTTTAATTAGATCACATGGTATTTTAAAAATATCCAACATTTAGTACAACATGTGTGAAAATTACAAAATCGGCTTTGAATCGTTTGCAAATTAGAGTAATACGGGTGCGTTTATTATGAGAATTGTCTAACTAAAATCGCTTGCTTTAAATTAATTAATTTAAAGCAAGCGATTTGATTCGATGACAAGCTGCATTCTTTTGTCTACAATCGTACTGACAGCTATCATCAATATTTTAGGAATTGCCATTTTAGGGGACTCTTAAAAGGCGAAGTAGAACTTCACAAGTTGGGTTAAAAATTACAAATCGCGTCTCTCAGTACACGCGCTAGCAACGTGCTTGTTATTACTTAAACTGTAAGGGGCACTAGACAGACGATCCAGCCTTTTTGCACCCCAGGGGGTAACTGCACGAACGAGTTTGCGCCCCAAGGTCATTGCTTTGTACAAAACAATAACTAAGCAACCCCTGAATTAATGCCTGCACTGTTGGAAAATAAACTCTCAACCCATTGCCTAATATTGAAAGTCAAACAGCGTGATATAATTTAGGCATTCATTTAGGTGTAGTCTAGTGAGTGTTTGATGGCATCAATTTTTAAAATAATAATTTTGAATTAGTTATATTGGTTTGTTAAGTTATATTGGCGTTCAGGGAAAAAGCCTAATGTGGATTATTTGTTGCTTTAGTCTATCTGGTTGATAAGGCACCACGTAGTGCTTATAATGGTCTATAGCTCATTGAGGTGATGGAGATCGATTTGATCGACTGATTCGCGGTCTACCCTGCTTCCACCTTAACATTTTTATGAGATATTTCTTGGATTTGTTTATAATAAATTGAAATTATTGTGACTTACCGTAACCGGCCGCCAGACATTAGGAATGCTAGATCGTTCAACATTGGAGGGGTGCTCTGAAATGAAGAAAAAATAACTTTAAATTGTTTTCATTTTACACTCTCTATGAACTTAGTACAATCAGTGAGAATATTATCAAAATGTGTACTTTCTAAGTCAAGCTTGAACAGTCAGTGTCCTGCGTTTCTTGACCCATCTCCTCTAGTGCTTTGTAGGTACGATGGGTCAGGTAATGTCGGTCATTGACTGATCCTGCAGTAGATTTCGGGCATGGGAGAAAAGGTACGTGCACCTTTGAAATAGAGGCTTGGCTCTAATATCTCCCTAATACTTTACTCCACCATTTGCAGTTGTTTGGCCAATATTTGTGCTGTTTCGTCTTACTGGTGTGAACTGCACATTCACCTTAACAATGCTATGACGTCATGCAAGACTTATTACATGTCATTTACTTGCAATTCGATTTATGGATACCGAACCTCTCTTGTTCGTAATTATTGTGCAATAATTCGTAATTTCATAGAACGTATCCTGCGATTATAGCGAAAAATTACTTGATGTAAAATTGAAAAATTAATTATCCTCCAAGTTAATAAAACAAACATTTTCTCCAACTACCTACATGTCCTTTTGCATTACCCGTTACCTACTTTGATAACAGAAATGTAAACAAACGTCTAGAAGTTTCAAGAAAACCCTATCATCATTGTTATCAGCGTTTCCGCGAGGGTATAAGACAGTGATAAACATTTATAGTGTATGCGCATAATCGATCTAATCTATTTTAATACGGCGCTTGGCCACGTGTGTCGCCTTCGTTAAGCGACTACGTAATGGCACAGTAAACCTATTACTTCCAACATACAGTAAATATTCCAAATAGGAACAAATGATCGGAATTGGCATACACAATTGAAGCGTTTACCCGAACTCCAAGCACATACCTACCTACTAGAGAGTGAGTTGAAAGTAATTTCGTTTTACGTGTGAAGTGCAACATAGCAAAAAGCTTAGTTGATTATTCTAAAAAGTGTTTAGCTAGTTTGTTTACTAAGATATGCTGCGACGACCCCTAATAATTGGTAAAGGCAAGGCAGAGGCTTGATGGTCTAGCAACCAAGCAACCAATCAAGCAATCTTTATACTATGGTAGTTGAGTGACGAAGAGCGATCAGACGATGTAGGTATAGATCAAAAGAATCGTTATCATGACACGTCGCGAGCGCGTCACGTGGGTGCTGAAACAACGCCTCACGTCAACTCACGTGTGACGTGTGGACCGCACGCGATAACAAACGTCGACGTCGAATTAGGACGGCCACTTCCCGGGGGACTCCTGACATACTTATTTGTGTATTCGAAAACATGTGTTGACTGGCGCGAAATGCTCTAAATTGATAGTATATTAGTGGGTGATGCCACTTCAAGGCCTTTCTTTAGGTATGCCTAAAATTAAACACTCTTTGGCTATGCTTCTTGTTGTGTAGAAAGTAACAATAAGTTAACATAATTAAAAGTATAAAACTGCATTACAATTGCTTATCAGAAAATATAAAGATAAGAAAACAAAACATACAACTGTTTACATGTAAACAGTGTATGTTGCACTCATACGCTGCAATGACTGATAATTTGGCATACTCATACTATACCTAGAGTAAATAAACCTCTCTATAGTTGTCTATAGTAACTTGGGAGTGTATAGAGAATGGAGACCTATAGAGCAAGTAATCCAATCTTCTGCTTAACTCAAAAGGTACCTACCCCCTCAGCAGCTAGCTCACTCTCAGGTACTATCTCAGTCAAAATTAGACCTATCAAGTTATAGCTAGTCCTAACAGGATATGACATACATGCTACAATAATGAAGTTCAAGGACAATGTAGTAGCAATGAATAAACAATTTAAATATTATTTTTATCTGACATTTTAATCAGATAATCAACAAAAACTCACATATCATTATCGGTACTCATGCAAAATTGCACTACAAGCTGTGATGGTAAATTCTATACATTTCTAGATGACTCACGGCACTCACACAGTCAACTGATTATTTATTACTTGTTCATGGTTCATTGGGCAGCCAACATCATGACCTCAATGACAGATTAAAATTCATGTTCATACCTGTTTTGACTCTTAAAAGAAATATTTTTGTCATACTTACATGAAGGAAGGTACCAGGGCATCATGTGTCCAGTAGATACCTTATTAACCAATCATCTCAGTCTCTACTAAGCTACATAGGGTTCTGGCTACTCTACTATATCTAATTTCATCCTATTCAATTCATCATCCGTTCATCACCAAGGGACTCTTTTGAGCTACTGATTAGACGGATGATGACGATCACAAAGCTGCCATTTTCAGAAAACCTAACTGAGCTCTCTCTGTTCATCTTCTTTCTTTCTTTTTTGAGCATGATTGTATAACTTTATTTATAAAGAATTCAGTGCCAATATCAAGTTTTCATACCTTACAATGTTTTTGTAATCTAACACACCATGATAAAACAATACCAATGATTTATAAAAATAACTTGTGGTCAAACAATAGGTCTTCGTTTGTGTGTCAATTCTTTAGTAGTGTGTAACAATGTAGTATACACTCTTCTGTTGTACTACAAGTACTAGATACTATGTGCTGGAGTAAATAAAAAGTACTTGATATCATACTTGTGACATGTGATGGATATCATCCGAGTCGTCCAGATTGCTCATGTCATCGATATTGCTCATATCATCAATATTGCTCATGTCGGCATCGCTGAAGTCGTCTCCTGACAGTGCCAGCCCCTCAGTCTCGTTCTCAAGCTGTTCAATGAAACCACTTGCGCAGTATGGGCATGTGTAATCCTGTAAGAGTTTAATAATAGTACTTTAGTCTTTTTATTATAAAAAAATGCATTGGTTTAAAATAATTATGGGCTGTCGGTAGTGATAGGGATGTGTTTCCTATGGGAGAAACCCAAGAATGAGTGGACTCATCGATTGTTATTACTTATAAGAAAAAATGGGTGTTGGTACATCCATAATTTATATAAACAATGTCTGTTTAAACTTTATGGATGATGACTAATAAACATTGCATTTATCCCCTTTATTGCAAGTTTATCCTTGGTGTTTCTGTTGTGGCTAACTAAATAAAGTGAAGATCCTATTGACATCAATGACATTCCAGGGGCTATTGTAGAATGTAGGCAGGTAGACATAGTACATAAAAATATGTACTGGGCAGAGTTCACGATTCAAAACGACACATAATGCAAATGATGTAACTGCGTGAAATTGACAATTTCCGTCAATCCTGACCCCAGAACAATTTTCCAAAGAATGTCACGCAGTATTGTGAACCGACCGGCTGCACCAATAGCCTCATTGGAAAATAGCCACGGAAATCTCGCCCCTCTATCTACAGATGTGTAAAAACAATTCCTCAACATAAAGGGTTAATGGATGTATCAGTTTTATGCGTAATACACTAAAGGGAGGCCCATTTGTAGGTAATATAACCGAAACTATTGATTTTTACCTGCAAAACATCTTCGAATTCAATGTTACACCTGTGGCAGAAGAACCGAGCGGTGGGTCTCCGCTCAACCAAAGCGTCAGCCATTATCAGAATATATATTCACAGTTTCACCAACAGATATTTAAAGTTTTAAATATGTGCTTGAGGATTGTGCTTTCAAACTCCCAACAAAAATTTAACAATCGCCATTTTTTTATAAGACATGAAGAGTCTATGGTCCGGTTTTTTTTTTCATAAAAATCACAGATGATGGCGACATGGCGACTACACAGGTTAAAAAGTTAAAAGGCAATGGACGTCCATGATAGATGATTTGGAAAATCGATTCGATTACGACCATACTCGCACAATAGGCCTATAGGTATGGAAGATTATTTGTTTATTTTTCTGATTATAAATAATGTTGTTCTCCTAATCTAAGCCACATAAGTTTTTCTTCTTCTTGTAGAATGATAATAATTACTTGAGTCTATCATAACACACGGAGTGTTTTTCATGGTTTTTCATCTCCTAAATGGAAATATACTGCGTGTATAATTATGTACTGTGAAATGTTGTTTCTCTCCCAGAATGTAAAGATAGCTAGCTACTAATATATTAATCTGTGATCTAGATCAAGATGAACTTTTTTGAATATGGTATTATTTCAGATGCTGCATGCATAATAAATAAACAACGAAAAAATATTCACCTTTGCAATACCCATTGCGTTATTATATAGTAATCTGTGGCGTTATTGCTGTCACAAATGCGTATTGCTGTCGGTCATAGATTTTAAAATAATAAAAATATTACTTTCAACATGAGTTTATCATTGTCTCGAGCTAATTTTAGTGACAAATATGTTTAGTTTAAATAGGCTGATGGTTTGACGTAACGTACACCAATGTGTTAATGAATAATTTGTATTCAGATAATACAGTGTTAGCGCGGATGATTGTTATCAAAAATATGTTAAATAAGTAGAATCATGTGGATAACTGTTAATTTAATCAATTATCACCTTCCGTTCAACCTAATATAAGGATCAATTTATAAATAGGAAAATAAACACAGTTGAAATCGATCAAAGTGGGTCAACGCAGTGTTGGTATTATTTGATTACAATGAATGAGAAAAAGTTGGTTCAAAACTTCAAGAGTTACATCAATGTATCTCCTCTGGTAAGACTATATTTCATTTAATCAGGCTGTATAATTATTACTGCATAACAATCTTCTAACCATTTGAATGGTTTTTTTTTTGCTGTGTTGTTATTTATTTTGATAGAGGTTAGAAAGTTCTCTATTTGATAGTGTATTGTGAATGTGTAAAGAACATTATTACTGGTAGATAACATTAAAAGAAAATGGTTGCAGTTTATTTAAAAGCTCTCTATCACATCAATTAAGATAATCCTGCATCAATATGTCAAGTAAACAACACTTTGAACAATAATTGTCTATTATACATTATTGATGTTAAACTTTGTTACAGAGTAAAGGAGAAAAAAATGGATCACTACAAGAAGTGAAACCTAAGCTTCTAAATGGTGAGTAGAATTAAAAAGAAGCCTATACTTTCTTTGGAATGATTAACATACATTAATTACGCTCTGTTTTAAGCTGCAGTTTAAAACTAAACTTATATTGTCACTTTCCATGATTATTTGTTAGGTTGAGCTCCCAATATAATCACGTAAGATATCCCGTAAGTGACAATATAAGTTTCAAAAATCAAAGCATTTATTTCAAGTAGGCCCACTTCTGAATTGTCGAAACAAAGATGAACATTAAATGTAGCTACAGTAACAGTCACAAGACATAAAACTGAAAGTACTGTAGTTGCTGTTGCTTGGTTTATTAAACTGTTTGTATTGTGTGACCCAGTGACTGTTTTCTGGATGTCAGATGAGCTGCATCTGATTCATTTGGAAGCCAACTTTAACTTCATTGGGAGAAAATGGGACATGTGATTATTATTGTAATGAATTTTAACACTGGTTTACTAAAAGCAACTTGTAAGATGAGATTTTTAGTTCCTGAAGCATTAATTTTTTTACTATTATTGATATAATGGTTTTTAAACTCCTTGGGTGATTAAGAACTCACATCTTAAGTCCATGTTCACCAAAGAGATAATGGTCTGCATATCTAAAACCAGCTGTCACTGTGACATGTTCCCATGCAAAAATGTTTTTTAAACAGCCGTTTTTTGATAATGAGACCGTCATCTTCTTGATGAAGGTGGACCTTAGTTTGTTTCTAGGTAACAGATACTTTTAAAAGTGACATAAATTTAAATATTTATAATAGTAGTATGTAGCCTGAGTGTATGTAGCCTTATACATACCGCAAGGCATTTTCTGCCTGTCAAATTCGACACCTATCTTTTACCTTATATATGGCAACATTGAGACAGGGTCCACAGGTGGTACAGGGTTTATTGTACTAATGATTACCTTCTAAGCAAGGATGATTATGTAATGAAATGATTTAACAATAAGATGCTATGGATATGTCACCGTAAAATTGTCAAATACGTTATATTACAATATAACATGTATCTCTCTAGCGATATTGTAAAGTCTCGAATTATTGTCAACTGAACATACGGAAGTATCTCTGCTCACATAATTGGGGCTTGGGGCACCCCCCCGTTAGGTTAGTTAGGTTCCTTTAAACCCTGCACCCGGAAATAGGGGCCCCGCGAAGCGGGGCTCCGTCGACTACGCTTTTTAGGGGAATATAAAGTGTTTTAAGGTTAGGTTATAATAATCGGTATTTCTCAGGAATGGTACAATATCTTTTCATGAAAGTTGTACCACTGGGCAAGGGGGACTCCTCCTTCCCTCCATACCGCGTGAGTTGACTACCATCGCATGCATTTCACGTAAACTAATGCGTTTTGTTGTAAGCAGTATGTTCATTTGACAATATTTCGAAATTTTACAATATCGCTAGAGATATTACAATATAACGTATTTGACAATTTTATGGTGACAGATACACAAAACAATGTAAAAGTATGGCACACAACACATTCCTTCTGCTGCCTGCTCTTTGTCCAGGTCCAGTAGGTAACAGTTATGATTAATCAACACCTATTTTATTTTTTTAATAAGGCTAAATAAAGCAATCTATCGGCCTATAGTTATGCTATTCAAAAATACCTTGATATCTTACTTTTCATCCTTACCATCCATATCTATCTGACCATAATTATGATGATGAAACCATCTAGCCGATTTCCGCTACAGCAACTGCTTTTGATGGCTTTGTAGTGTGGTTGTAGAGAGGTTTGGTGTGCTGCTCTTTCATAAGCTCTCAAGTGGCTAGCATATCCAACTTTGGCCGAAAAACTTCGAGCACAAAGTGGACATGTCAGGACACCATTGACAAAATTGCAGATGGTTTATCTTTAAGGTGAAAGCGTCAGGCTGGCCCGCGAAATTCAAATTTTCTTACGATTTTTGCAATTTCCAGGGCAGTGCTAAGTTTAATGTTGATAAACATATCGGTCGCGACTGTAAGACGTATTAAGTTACAGAATTATAATCATCAATACAACCCTCCAAGTTCATAAGACCGTGAAAAAATTGTTCATCGACTGCCCTGCAAATTGCAAAAAACGTAAGAAAATTTGAATTTCGCGAGCTACCTTGGAGCATCCCCCCTAAGGAACTTTATTAGTTACAGTTAAATGATCATGGAAGGTACCTATTCCATAACATAAGTGACATTTTAAGTTTAGTTATAAACTGTGAAAGCTTAATACAGTGTTTGCAGTTAAATGATGCATTAATTGATAGCAATAAATGCACTATATGCTGTTGCATTCAACTACTACATCTGACAACCTGATGTGCCGAGCTCTTTACCTAACTGTGCCTTTATGTTATGCAAGCCATAATAATTATGTTCCAACCTTCTTTAGGATGCTAATGAGACACCATATTTTATATTTTTTAAACATAGGATAATATATAACTTTCGAGATAAATGTTGAAATGTGCCATGAGGTCTCATACATATAAGCACTTGACTTTAAAGATAGCGGAAACAGGACACTTACAACAGGCTATTTTACTTTTTTAAAGTAACAGATGACTATGGCCCCGATTTCTTTCTTTGAAAAGACATGAAGGTAGTTTAATTACTTTTTTTTAATTTTGTTGCCATGCACACTTGTTTTTCCAATTCACTGGACATTGGCTGAATTATAGTCGACATTGGCTTTACTTGCCATCAAACAGAGTAGAATAGACATTTCATTTCATTTTTCCATTAGCCTTTAATATCCCACTGCTGGGCAAATGCCTCCCCATTTCATTCTAGTACTTTTATCGTGAGCCAGCCATTTATATAAATGTAAATAATAAAATTGGACAAATTTAATAATCTATTATTGCTGAACCACTAAAGTCCGTGTTCACCGAGAAGATAACAGCCTGATTATCGAAAAACAGCTGTCAATGTGACATGTTCCCATACAAAAATGTGTTTTAAACAGCTGTTTTAGATAATCAGACTGTTATCTTCTCGGTGAACATGGACCTAAATGTCCCTTTGAGGAAATAATAAAAATAATTATTCAACTTTAGTCACAAAATTTAACCTCAATAATAAGTTTTCCTTTAAAAATAATGTAGAGACCTACATCTACTCGTACATTACAATAGGCTTGTTAACTGAAAAAAATTAATTAGTCCGTTACTTAGATTATCAAAAAATATTTGACCCGTATTTTTTCTTTTGTCACATAAAACAAAATTGACGAAGATACGACGCTTTTAAAATTCCCAATACGTCACTGTTCGGTATGATTCCTAGTGAGTACTGACGTCACGAGCGCCCACTCCCGAGTTTTGATGCGTTTTATCTTTGTCAATATTCGTTGATTTACAAAAACAAAAAATACGTGTCCATTATTTTCTAATACTCTAACTGACGGACTAAATAGATTTGCAATTTATTGATGGTGGAAACAAGCCTATCAGCTGATATATTATATTGCGATTTCAGGTTTGGTCCCATAGTAAAAGGTGTTTGTTATCATGAGCACAAATTTCACGTGTCTAAGTTTCGTTCACTAATTGCTAGTCACCCCATACTATGTAATTACAAGCGATATTCTACAAAGTACGAGAGGTCAATGACTCATAACAATTTCGTCTTAATTACACCCATTCAAGGACAAAACAATGAAACCTGTGTTTATGCCCAACATTTTATTTCACTCAAGTAGAGGCATGATGCAAATTACAATAATAATCATTATGTATGCGTTACGTACGCGTAACTGTATCGCCTTTTATGAATGCTTGGTATCGCGATCCATAGTAATGGTAGGAAGTGGTGTCCTATACACCAGTTGATGGAGTATTGTGATTCGCAATGGGTGTTCTGAGGAGAGGTACGTTTAATATTTCTAATTGATTCAGTAATTACAGGGCTGGTATTCTGTCCTAGTATCTAATTAATTTCATGTATGTTGATATCTTTGACCTTGTCCAGTATACTTATCAAAAGTATAATTTATCATTCTGACAGCATAAAAGTATGTGACAATAATTTATTTACGATTTCCATTTTATTTGTAAACAATGTGATATGCAGAGTATGCATCCTTGTGGTTGGAGTAGGCAAAACAACTGGGTGTAATGCCTTGTGACCTTTTATACTTATGTTCTTTTGCCTGAAAAGCTTATCGAGGTCTAAACTCGTCAAAAAATGATGAATAAAGGCAGGTTTAGACGACGCCAGTACCGCTGGCGCCTGTCTTCAGATAAGCCAGCGCTGGCCTGGCCCGTGTCGTTTAAATGAGGCCAATGGATTTATTTCATTTCTGGATGGTGTGCACACGTTTTGCTATTCGGCTAAGCGCCAGCGACTGGCGCGATGCGTCTACACGCGTCCTCACGCTGGTGCGGTGGTTGCAGGGCACGCAGGCGGAGGTCACTGGCTTGAACAAAACAGGCCGGGGCTCTATTCCCGCCAGTGCTGGCAGCCAGCGTTGGCTTGTCTTGAAAAACTGTTTATACGAAGCCAATAACAAGCCAGTTCTGGCCTGGCAGCCAACACTGGCTTCGTGTAAACCTTGCTTAAATGGGCGCGAAAGTCATAGTCATTATTCCTGCAATGTTGTTTGGAATCGGCGCAACCCGGGCAACACGTCTTCTTCGCCCATTCTCCCCTGTCACCGTTACACTTTCATATATGTAGGTAGGTAGTTCCCTTGTCTTTGACCTTTCTCTTCCTTTCCAAACATCCTTATTCATCGCTCTTTTAGTCACCTACGGAAGTCGTAAAAACTGGAATAAGGAGATAACCATGGATATTATGGTTACCGGTCTATTATTAGCTTTTATTAGACGTAGCGATAAACCAGCAGACAATTTTTACTAAGTTCTTCACCCAAAGTCTAAAAATGGCGATGATATGTTCCAGATTTCCTTGAAATACCAAAAAGTCCAGTAATAAAAACTAAACCGCCAAAATACATACAATACCGCAAATATTTTCGTTGCACGATACCGCGTGAGTCAAAGACAACGTTCACGGTCACCGCGTATTGCGCAAATCGTACTTTATTTCCTTCGACAAATCGCGATAAAAAAAGTATGGTCCAGATCGCTAAGTGTGAAGGCCGCTAGAAAACTTAATTGTATCAGATGGCAGAACAAAAACTGTTCGCTGTATTGTCTTGCACTCTGCTGGCTACATTATCCTCAGTTGTTATGACACCCTAGTACCAGTCTTGTTTTGACGGCCAAGTTGTGCCGGCTCGCTAGGTCCTTGTTGTTATTGAATTCGAATCAACCTCCTCGGTTCTTTAGCAGCCTAGTACTTGTTTCATCTCCGATTTACAGATGTTTCACCAGGTTACTGGTTATGATACTTGTACGTCTTTGTCTAGGGATATACCTATGGATTAGACTTGGCCTTTCTTTTCTTTATCCACTTTTCGATGAAGGAAGGAAGAGGAAGCAAATGGAGGGGTCCATTGTTGTCCCACAACAATTGTTGGATTTTGCCAAAGTAAGTAATCGCCATTGCTTACTCCGGTAAGCGATATCCATTGAAATCCGATTAAGATCCGTCTTTATTAAGTAGGTATAGGTGACAGGAACACACGGACCTATCACCCCTTTACTTAGCATTATACCCTTTTCCAGTTTTAACAGGTTGTTCATCTTATTATCTGGCAAAGCTTTGTTTTGTTCAGCTAATTTCGGAATAATGACACTAAAATTTCGGGTTATGTGAGAAGGTTATTATTTTGTGGAGTCAGGTTTACAGCACAATTTAAACAAATGCCAGAAAACGAGTTTTCCTACTCGGTCCAATAATTTTTACTTACCATATTTTAAAATGAAGTTTCTAAATTCCATTTTCAGGTTTCTACTCTATTTACTGCATTGATTTGTTTTATTTTAACAGATGAAATGAGCTCGTGGTAAAAGCTGCACGGTTATTAAATATTTTCTTCACTATTCATAACAACAATACATACTCCACTAAATAAGTGGTTAATCAGAGCGCGATTTACGTAACACTACAATACTGAAACATTAAAATTGATGTATGAGTCATTTCATTGTTTGTAGGTCGTTGGCACTTTTTATAGATATGTTTACTTATAAAAATATATAAAAAAAGAACTGTTAACGTACGAAAAGTCATTTGCTATTGTCTGGCGCTAGTTAGTGTAATCAATCAGTTGAATCTCCGTGATAAAGAAACTCCAAGCTGCCGAAATGTTTGCCAGTTACGGAAGAACTTGCATTAGAACGAAAATGGGTTTATTTGACACATGAGACAAGTGCACGCAACATAAAAGAAATAACAAAACAACTTAAACCTAAACACCAAAAATAAAGAGATTATTATTGTGTGTCACGGCTGCGCCAAATAGGCCCAGTTTAGCAAGTAGCCGGGGACCTGGCATGTCATCAAAAATCCTTGTTTTAAACAGCCCTTCCATCCGAAGTTGCACTAGTAGAATTTACCAGTACGCTCAGATAGTACAGTACTTTTTACTACAGAAATCTAGAAAAAACATCGCGATTAGGTCATTCTTGTGCTTGACGTCCGCTGGTCGTCACCTTGAGAACACACGCGATGACGTGGTGACGTGGGCCTACGTAACAAAAAAAGCCGTAATAATATTCGTATCAATCGTCTCTAGAAAAAACCCCTTTGACTCACTCACGCTTTCAAAGTTCCAATATCTGTTTACATAGGGACATGGTCCATCCGATTTATGACATTTTCAACTGTTTTTTAGGGTTCCGTAGCCAAATGGCAAAAAACGGAACCCTTATAGTTTCGCCATGTCTGTCTGTCTGTCTGTCTGTCCGCGGATAATCTCAGTGACCGTTAGCACCAGAAAGCTGAAATTTGGTACCAATATGTATATCAATCATGCCGACAAAGTGCAAAAATAAAAATTTAAAAAAACATTTTTATTAGGGTACCTCCCCCAGACGTAAAGTGGGGAGCGATTTTTTTTTTAATTTTGACCCTGACGTGTGATATATTGTTGGATAGGTATTTAAAAATGAATAGGGGTTTTCTAAAATCATTTTTTGATAATATTAATATTTTAGGAAATAATCGCTCCGAAAGTCAAAAACAATGTGTCCCCCCCCCTCTAACTTTTGAACCATAAGTTTAAAAAATATGAAAAAAATCACAGAAGTAGACCTTTATATGAACTTTCTAGGAAAATTATTTTCAACTTGATGAGTTGAATAGTTTTTGAGTTATATAGCACTTTTTCAAAAAAACGCAAATGATAACTTTGTTTTTCATACAAATACTATGAAAAACAAAGTTATTTTTGCTGACGAAAAATGTTGGTATTTTTAATGGTCTGGGAAGCTACGGAACCCTACAGTGAGCGTGGCCCGACACGCTCTTGGCCGGTTTTTTATAACACTGACTATGTTTAAAAAACCTGTTGACATGTCCGGGTTCTGGACACTAAAATCCGGGGTTTTCGCGTCAAATGGTTGCCAAATTTTAGAGACGGCAACCCTATGTTTACATAAAAAAGTGAAAAATGAAAGAATATTATGAGTGCTTAGACCAAAGAACTAGGTATTATGATGATACATTCAACCCAGGATTGGAAAGGTCAGGTTGTGGACGTGGTCCTGCGTTGTCCGCTACGTCATCGTCAATATAAAGCGGTTTTTTCTGCACGTCTCTCTCACCTTTCTACTTTTTCGCACAGTATCGGAAAGTCACCGTAAATATTGTTCATATAGCTGTGTCGCTCTTAGGGTTGGATTCACCCCGCGACCTTTACGTTCACATTTGAATAACCTTGACCTTAGCGACTGTTGGTTCAGATAACCAAACAACAGCACGTTTTAGAGAACTTTCAAACTAATTTGTCATAGACGGTGTAATGGTCAATGGAATCGCCGTGCAAATCAGTTTGCAGTCAAATATAATATAATTTGAATATATTCTGCGCTGGGTCCAGCATCTAGAAATGACATGATTCTGGACCCAGAGCATAAGTCTAATTGAGAGAGAGAAAAGTGAGAGGATGTATGTGTGTTTATGGCATATTTTATACCTTACTATCTTTTATCCTTAGGCGAGATAGTGACAGGCGCCGCGCACAGCGTGGTGATGCTGGCGCCGCTCACCGAGTGGGACCGCGGGCGCTTTGGGTCGCTCTTCATCACCAACTACAAACTGTCCTTCGTGCCCTTGGAGAACTCCACCAATGATGTGAGTACGACCGAACATGGCGCTGTGCTTCTACTTTTATTGTGCCAACCGCCAGAACTACTGGCTATCTTTGGAAGAACTAAGGCTAAGGGCCCACCATCGTCATCGTATTCGCTGAAAGACGGTCCACTGCTGGACATAGGCTTCCCCCAAGCATCGCGGTATCCACCAGTCCTGCTGCTGGTATTTCTCCTTCATCCAGCAGTCTGAATGCATTCTGTTAGACTAATATTCTTGTCTAGTACTAGTAGGTAGTACTTAGCTCTTATCTTCTACATCATCTGTTTCATCAGCTATACACGGCCTGAACACCTTTTAGTTTTGTTCGGCAAAAGTCCGAAATAACTGTTGTCGTACTCTTGCCAAATACTGGAACCCATTTCTGCCCGGGAGAAGGGTAATGGTTATGTCGCATAACCCTGGCCCTTCCCAGGCAGAAGGTTGATACACTCTTAAGGGGTTAATGGATTCAAGTATTTCTTTTTTTTTATCGAGCCTATCGTGTGTCCCACTTCTGGGCAAATGCCTCCCTTTTTTCCTTCCAAACCTCTATCTTGTGCGATATCTGGCCATGTTCGCCTCGCAAACAAGATCAGATCGTCACACCACCTTCACCGCGGTCTACCTCGGCGGCGATTCCCTCCGTCAGGCGTCCAGTGAGTGACGATCTTTGCCCATCTCTCCGGGTGCATTCTTACTACGTGGCCAGCCCATCGCGTAAAAAACACGACCCTGGGTTCCAAAACTCAGGTTGCAGATGTCGGAAACAAACAGCCAAGTATTTCTACAAGATAAAAATGGTCGTCATTTTTATGACGAACTACGATCAAGGAAAAATGAACAACAAATGAATTAACCTAGAGCCTTGTCATGTCTCAGGAATTACTTAACCTCTAACCATGACGTTTATCTTAACTAAATAAGTAGGTTCTTTCTCTGAGGAACTTCCCCGAAAGTGAATACGGTACCGTGGCCACATTGTAAAATGTACGTCATAACAAACAAAACATTCGTTGCAAGCACAAAAATCTTACTTAATTGGGTTTATATTTATTTCAGTTCAGTTTTTGGTCGTAGTGGCTAAAATTTTAGATATTAAATTAGTGGCTGGGGAAAGCGTTTAGCGAAACGGTGGGAAAGGATATGGCATACTTACTTTATTTTAAGAATCAACAAAGGTCAACTTGCATATTATTATGTAATACGAGAATTATAAACACGGTCCGGCTGACTAAATTACTTAGCCCGAAATCCTCTTGTGAAGTGGTGATTGCTAGCATTCATAGGTCAACAATAAGAACTATTTCTTTGCTCTCGCGTTGTATGTGGCCTTGGTAGTTGAACTTCCTTATTTTATCTGAAAACCGACCGTTCTTTAGCAAGTAGTTCCTACTTTGGTTTAATTTATTTGTTAACTAGATTTTCTTAATCACAGAGCAATCAATAGCTGTAATATTAGAGAAGTGGAAACAATCTCCCGGCGACTGCGTAGTCCAAAATACAGCCCTACCCCGAAGTTTTCTTCCGAGTTCACTACGAAGTCTTTCCCTCCGACATTCCATCAACATCGTTACAGTACAGTAGTAGGTTTTTCATAATACCGCTGCTGTGCAAGTCATTCCAGGTGCTCATTTCCTGTGCTGTCTTGAACCAGCCCTCGTCGTACATCGACAGCGTCTTCAATCTTAACCAACTCAGTTCGTGGAAACAATATTACCCAGCGATTACATATACTTAATATGTAATCGCTGGGTAATATTGTTTGTTCGCTGGGTAATAAAGGGTGTAAAACACCTTTTAACGAAGCCTAAAGGCACTTGTTCTCCTCACCATTGCGATATTTTTTTGTTATACACCATAACTTGAACAAGGGAACCTCCCTTCTAGTTATGGTGTAGTATTGGGGGTCAAAGTTACTACTTTTTGTTTTTTTTTTTTTAATACACGTTTTTATTGTAAGATTTTTACTTTAAACACCTCTACGACCTCCGTACATCGAAATCTCTCCATCAGCACAATGGTTTAAGTGCGTTACATTGAGTTCTACCACAAAATATGATTTTTTCACCTCCAAAATAAAATGGTTTCCCAGCAATAATTTTTGCTTGGGTTAAAGTTACTTGGTTTGATGTACAGAATGCTTGGTTGACGGCTTCGTGATGAGGTTGTTAACACCCTGTATATCCTAACCTTAATACAAAAAAAATAACTAATATAAGTATTATGTACTATTCTGTAAATCCCAGGAGTACTGCCAACGGAACTACCTGCTCGGCGCGTTCGATGTGCCGCTGACGGGGGTCGGCGCCGTGTGGCTGACGGAGGGTGGGCTGCAGCGACGGAGACGCCTGATGCCGTACGGCGATATGCCCGGCAAGGTGAAGGGGCTACAGGTTATATGCAAGGTGGGTTCATACTACGTACTATAGATATTTGGTAAGCAGGTAGCTCAAAGTTAGGATGCTTACATAAAGAAACAGGTTTCCGGTACAGACAAATCTGTACGGGTCGGTAGTCGGTACCGGTCGGTACAGTATTGACTCTTATAGAGAAACAGGTGAATCTGTCCTTAGTGACACCAGTAAATGCTTAAATCCGTATGACTCGGTCCAGGTAGTCGGCACCGACAAGTTACAACCTGTTTCTTCATAAGTGAGTGAATAGAATATATTGAAATATTATACCTGCGCCGGTCGGTACCGACCCGTACAGATTTGTCTGCACCGGAAACCTGTTTCTTTATGTAAGCACCCTTATGCTAAGCTTGGGAAACCGAATCTTTGTGAGGTAACTGGCATGTCCCGGAAACAAAATTTCAAAGACATTTGAAACTGGTCCCGCGTGGTGGATTATGGTCCCTCCCAGCTGTGCTACTATCTTAGCTAGGAGTGACCCAGAAGCAGTTTAAGAATGATGCATAGCATAATAAGCCTTTCACGTTTCACTATTAAAACACAGGTTTCCTCTCTTGGAGCAAGCGGGTCAGTAAATATCACATGTGAAATTAGTAAATACGAAGGATTGAAAAAATTACCTAAGTGGCTTTCAGACTGCGCTATAATATAATAGCATAATAGTATATAGCACAACAATATCGCTCACCATACATTTGTTATGGACACGTTCACACTATACTATACTATATATTATTGGCTTACTATCCTACTACTGTGAACGCCATGCTATATAGCATTAGGTCCTGCTTTGCTATACTATATAGCAGAATAGTATAGCGTAGTCTGAAAAAATGACAATAGTCAACTCTAAAAAAAAAGTATTTAGTGGTGGTTTTTAATTATTTACTTACTTAGCAATCTAATTCTTAGTTCTGCCACTACATTTTTGTGAAAACAATTTGTATTGATCTAACAGTTCTTTGGAAGTGGCGTGTCCAATTCTCGTTACCACGTGAAACCCTGTAAATTACGTAGAAAAATGTTAGTCAGGTCTAAGTTTAAAAATTAACAAACAGATGTTATATTTAAGATGAATCCGAAAACATTCAATAACATTTTTGTACTTACTTATAAAACTTTTTTTTTTTAATTTACTTTTATAATTATAACGCTTCATTTAATTTACCTTTCTGATCTTAAACCTCACCGTGATGATGAATCATCGGTCGAAATAGGCACTTCAAAAAATATTTAATGTTATACATAATCTAAGCACATATTTCGATGATAATACCTATACACATATCGGTATGTTTATTTACATATTTTTGAGATGACTCACTCTGTAACTATTTAATTTAATAGTCGTTTGATATCTCACGTCTTCTACATAGCTACTTTTGCCAAACGAATCATTTTTAAAAATAAAAATATATTTACTCGGTAGAATTTACTTAAATCACCTGGGTTAATTCACCCAGGTGAATTAAGTATACTAAAAGTTAACTTTATATTTCACTGCAGACCCATTGTACCCCTAGCCGTACCCCTGGTGGTACGGTGGGTTTTTTAAAGTTAAACGATACCACCAGGTAATATTCTGACTACAACAATTTTATTTAATCATTATTTTTCATGGGTGGTATGGGCACCGGGCCGTAGCCCGACGAAAGAGGAAGGCCCGGCACTTCGGGGACAGAAGTCAAAGAGTGTTATTTAATCTGCGAGCGAAGCGAGCGCGCGTCGTCGTACGTAGCAGGTTCTAATAAAATGATTAAATAAAATTATTATTGTCAGAAGTGGTTTTAGTCAATGTTACAACACTATTTACCTGGAAGTATCGTTTAACTTTCATAATCCCAACGTACCACCTGGGGTACGGCCAGAAGTACGGTGGTCTGCAGTGAAATAAGTGAATAAAGTTTACTTTCATCATACTTAGTGCACCCAGGTGAATTACGCGAATAAAGTTAACTTTTAGTATACTTAATGCACCTGGGTGAATTAACCCAGGTGATTTTTCTTTAACTCCAGGAACCATTATAGTAGATAATTAGTCATTTCGAGTAATATTTGGCTTTAGTCGGCAGGCATTTTTATCTTATTTTCATTTCGCAGCTGAATAAATAGCTAAAAAAGCATTAAACGTCGCACTACTAAACACCATCAAACAAATATGTCTCAATGAAACGGCCCGCCTTTTTTGGCTAAATGGGCTAATTTTAACTTATTGGCTTATTAAGCTTTCCCTCTATGAGAGGAAATAGGCCGAAATGGCGAAAACCACCACGCCGGCCCAGACTTACTAGCATGACCACCGTAGAAACGGGTTTCTTCGAAGAAAGAATCGACAAATCTTTTGTGTCATTAAATCTACAAAATGACAGATGAACAAAAGATTTGTCGGTTCTCCTTTCCGATGAAACCCGTTTCTACGGTGTCATGCTACGCGGGCAGTGCGAGACTGTTCTGTTAGTTATCCTCCAGACATACTGACAAGATTTTCGTCCATTCATCCGCAAACACATGACAATCAGGCTCGCATCGGCAGCGTCTAAAAGCGTTGTCCGTTGAGTGCAAAGAGTGTGCGAGACGGGGCTCGAACGACCGTTCGACTCTCAGACAAAACAAACAATCTGTGCCTCTTATTCACAAAGACTACGTTACACCATTGCCAAAAAACATCTGCGTTATCACCACTCTCAATATACAAAAAGAATGTTCATACGACAAACACACCGTCGCTCATATTTACATAACACACAGATATGTACCGAGTACACAGATATTACACATATTTAGTGCAGATGCGTTACTGTGGCAATCTGGTCGGGTCACTATCTAATCTGATTAGCGCGTGACTCAATGTCGCATAGTTAGCGGGTGGACAGGAATTATATCAGTGCTTGTTCAATAGTTTCGATTTCTGGATAATACTAAATTTTGCCCGCGAGAGGTGCTCGCGGCTTTATAATAACAGCCGCTCGGGTCGATCGTTAGGTTAAGCCGCGCTTGCCTATGTTGGTCTGTGGATGGGTGACCACCCATTACATACCGAGTTACCTCCGTGCCTCGGAAAGCACGTTAAGCTGTTGGTCCCGGCTGTCTTTTGTCCATCTTTGACAGTCGTTACAGGTAGTCAGTGGCCCAAGTCTGACAACCAGTCTTACCAAGTAGTATCGTATTACCCAGTATTAACTAGGTTGTGGAGGTCAGATAGGCAGTTGCTCCATGTAAAATACTGGTATTCAGCTGCATCCCGTTAGACTGGAAGCCGACCCCAACATAGTTAGGAAAAGGCTAGGCAGATGATGATAACTAGCCTATGCTCGCGTTAAGTGTCCCGCGGGACCTAACTACTGGCATGTTATGAAAAGTATCCTATGTGGTAATTCAGGTTATGAACTGTCTGTGTGCCAAATTCCATCCAAATTCGTTCAGTAGTTGTTGCGTGAAAGAGTAACAAACATTCATCCGTCCATCCTGACCAATTTTCGCATTTAATACAGTCGATATTTTGTGTAAAAAAATGTGAAAATTAATTTTGTTGTGGGTAGATAAATTAAAATATAATGTTGTGCCACGAGTTTTTAGAGAAATAATTAATTTAGCGGAGGTAAACATTATTTCTCTTAATCTTCAAGTCTATGTCATAACATGATTATGACTCATCCAATATAGAAATATTAATATAAAAGATTTTTCTTACCCCTTCCAAAAAAATAGTATTAATTCCTAACACAATTTCTAGCAATTATATAGAGGTCAGAAGATGATCGGTTTATTAAAACTTCAGCCTCAAAACCGCATTTACTTTTACAGGAGCCCGACCCAAAATCCGCTATAAATGAAATCAAATCATTTATTCTTTGCAAACATGAGTAATAGATACATAGGTATTCTTTTATAATAGAGTTCTCCACATTTTGCCGTCACATGGGCATGCAAATAATTGGTTTTCAATAGAATTATAATTTATAGACATATATACATATATAATTAATAGAATTATAAAATAAAATAAACAATTAAACTAATAAACCCAATACTTCTTCCAGAACATGAAGGTCCTAACATTTAGCTTCGCGCACTCACCAATTGACGGCCGAAAAATAGCCCTAGCACTAATGCACCATGCCTTTCCAAAGAGGCACGACCTCCTCTTTGCCTTCGAGTACAGAGAGCCCTACTACCCCACGCTCCCCTCAGACATGAACATGTTCCAACGTCCCGGAGACTGGAAGAGAGAACTAGAACGGTGCGAATGTCCTCATTGGAGAATCACTTGTATAAATGGAACTTCTGATGCGTTCATGCTAACTGCTGGGGAGACGTTGATAGTGCCATCGTCTGTATTGGACTACAACTTGATGGAATCGGCGCGTCACTTCCGGTCAGGAAGGGTGCCTATATGGGTGTGGGGTAGGCCCGAAGGAGCTGCGTTGTTGAGGAGTGGGGAACTGTTGAGTACGGAGCAGTCTGCGACGGCGGAAAGCGTTTTGTTGGAACAGGTATGTGGACAATACCTTTTTTTAATTTGAATTAGGAATATTAGAACTCATTTGTTCGTTGGGTTTCTTGACCGTTAAATCCAGAATTACAGGCGACTTTCCTATTTTTTATAAAACTCCAAAAAACAAAAATGTTTTCAAATCTTATTATTTCTTATATTCTATTGCCTACCCCGCAATGGAAAAAGACATGACGTGATTTGACGTGAATGTTGTCATAGGCACGCGACTTACTTTCGGAAAGATTGCGAAATTCTATCTTATCCGCAAATTGATCGAGTCAGTAGTTCATGATTAATTTATTTTTATGTTATTGGCTCACTAAGTACAGTAGAGTGGGTAATCGATTAGCTAAGCTGCATGGACTTTACGTAAAACACGTAATCAATTGTCGTCACATGCGGAAAACACGCCAATAAACTTGTACAGAGGTTATTGAACGTAGATCATTTTATCTCAAAATATGCAATAAATATATTGACAGGAATTTTTCCTTTATTGGCAGGATTTCCAAACATAAATCTCACGTACACTATACTATAGGTGCTGCTACTTACGATCCCAATATCAGTCATTGACCTTTCCCTAATATCTCTTCGTACGAACCAAAACAAATGAAACATGTATATTTTAACATTACAAATGATGAAGAATTAGTAATGTTAGTGTTGCCCTTTCTTTATTTTTATTGTTAATTTTACTTTTCATTTTTTTATACCTTCAATCATTAGCTCATTAGCTAAGTAATGTAGCATTCGCTTTTTATGTATATTCCTGCCGTTATTTTACTATCTTATGTATACTTTTTTCTTTTTTTGTATTTGTGTTAACGTTATTCTTATTTAAAAACTGTGTCACTCTACACTGTATCTCCTATCGTAGTAATACGTGGAAACGTCGTGGATTGTATATTAGTCTAATACGTTGTAATAGTTACTGTAAGATATATATTGTACAATTGTTTCTTTTCCCTAAATAAATAAATAAGATCACGATAGATGACGATTCAAGACTTGAACAGGCTTATTTTTGGATTTTAAAGTTAAGAACTTTAATACATGTAGGTCAATGACCGCTATTGCGATTTTAACTGGCAGCAACTATATCTGTGCATACACGTGCACCGAAACACCATTCAGACCACCTTGTTGATCTTTTGTTCACTGATGACAATCAAAATTTCACTTTTATCAGATTTACATAAAGTCTACATTTCCAGGTTCGCCGCTCCCACCCGAAGCTAACCCCGCCCCAGGTACTGTACCTCTGCGGCAACACATTCACGAATGCTGGCGGCCCTGGCATACTCCCCCCGTTGAGTACGCTACAGACCTCCTACAAGAAACTGGTTGAACTCTGTACACCAACCACGTTAGGACAGTTTTGGGTAAGTGGAAATCATGTACAGAAACATTTTAAATACTTTTAGTATTTAAAAGACAAGACCTATTTGCAAGAGCACGGGTCGACCACTGGCCTCGGTCAGTATGTGAATTGGTGACCATCCATTTCTTGTCGAGGACCCTCCGTGCCTTGACAGTCGTTACGTGTAGTCATCACCATCAGCCTATAATGTTCCCACTGCTGGGACACGGCCTCCTTTGCTAATGAGAGGGAATGGCCTATAATCCACCACGCGGGCCCAGTGCGGATTGGTAGATGTCACATGACTTCGAATGTTTGGTTCTAGGACATGCCGGTTTCCTCGCGATGTTTTTCTTCACCGTTTTGAGAGCAGTGGTGATGAAATTAATTACAAAAAGAAATGCGCCTGTCCGGGTTCGAACCCACGACTTACTGTTTGTAAGTCGGGGCCATAGATATAATAAAGAAGGAGATATGCCCGTTAGACGAAAATGTATCGGAACCCTGTGTCTCCACTTTATCCCTATCACACGGCAACTACTACACATGCAGTTCAGTAAAAGCAATAGATACGCAGTCGCGCACACACCGCTTTTCTTAAATCAGAACGTAGTACACAATCAATTATAAACCTTATGACATCAAACACATCGTGTTTTTACCGAGCACCGTTCAACTTACCCACACAAAAACATCGGTACACAAGCACATCACTAACTCGTCGTAAGAAGCAGCGGCCGCACTACGCGATGCATGTGCTTATTGAATTATCGTTTGGTGATTTTTAAATTGCTTGTCCAGTCACTTAGCGACAAACTTAGGTAGTGGTTGAGGAGCGATGTATTTATTGCAAAATAGTATGCCATTTGCTTATGACTGGCACAAGAGGTCAGGAGAGAAAGGGGTCTTGTGCCGCGGACACCGACACGCCCCCTTGCCACTTCTGTTTTTTTATATTTGTATGGTCGGGGCCGTCACCACTGGGCCACCGCTGCTCTCAACGAACAATCTCGTTACGTGTGGTGGGAGGCCTGAATGCCTGACAGTCTCACCAAGGTTCATTGCATTACTCAGTACTGGGTTGTGGAGATTAAATAGACAGTCACTTCGTGGAAAAAATTATGCTGCTGCACTCAGTTACGCTTTTCAGTGTTTGGTTTTGGAAAGCCGTTGTTTTTATTTACAAAAAAAACTTTTTGTGAGATAAGGTAAAGTCCTTTGTAATAGGGGGCAAGCCTATTGACATCAAATGGGGCACATATCCAGACTCAGTGACTGCTACTGAGAAATTCCAGATAGAAAAACCTAATAACACTGCATAACCCGGGATCACAACTCAGGACCTTATGCTCAGTAGTCGCAACCACTAGACCACTTGACAGGCTTCCAAGAACGAAATACCAATAATAACCACCTACTTAGTTAATACTATTGAAACAATAAAATATAGTTTGTGATTAATTCACTATGATATACCTACCAGTTTTCCTGTTATTTTGTATTATTATGGTTTTATGAATGAAGTGCTCCATAATTTCCTATTAAGCTTTTCTATCTAGGAATACATGCGGTTTATTTTGTAGGCAATATAATATTGTTGTATAAGTTCTTTATGTGGGCTTCATTCAAGTGGCGTTACTGATATAAATGTCTGCCGTATTTTTTCAACCTTTTGGTGTAATTTTTTTTGGCATGACATTTTTCACATGCTTTAAAACATTTTATGATTCTTTACGCTGATATATACTTTTTTTTTCATTAAATGTGCCACTTTTTTACTTTCTGGTTATTCGATACTTTTTTTCATTAAATGTGCCCCCCCTTTTTTACTTTCTGGTTATTCGATACTTTTTTTCATTAAATGTGCCACTTTTTTACTTTCTGGTTATTCGTTACTTTTTTTCATTAAATGTGCCACTTTTTTACTTTCTGGTTATTCGATACTTTTTTTCATTAAAAATGTGCCCCTTTTTTACTTTTTTTCGCAAACTTGGACGCAGTGAGTAAGATAGGGCAAGCTAGGCAAACTAAAGCTTAACCAACAGCCGCACGGATTGATCTTCAGGTTAACCCGCCCTTGTCAAGGTCACTCGGTAGATGGGTTTATTCATTACATATTGAAATTCCTCCGTGCTTCGGAAAGCACCCTTTCCCTGCTGTCATTTGCAGATCTTTAATACTCGTCGTCGTGTTGTCGGCGTTCGTCGTCGTAGTTATATTTAGATAGCCAGTGGTCCGAAAGTCGGACAATCAGTCTTACCAAGAGATGTGTTATGTATGGTACCCAGTACTAAAATAGTATCACCGACATGACGAAGAAGAAAACTGGGTTATGATGGTCAGATAGGCTGTTGCTCCATGTAAAATACTGCAATAAATAATACAGCTGCTTCCGGTTAGACTGGAAGCCGACTCCAAAATAGTTGGGAAAAGGCATGGACAACATAAGTCTGCTATAAAGTTATGCCTTTGTTTTCATTTCAGTTGCAAGACTCGCAGTACTACTCAATCCTGGACACGAGCCGGTGGCTGCGCTACGTGTCCAACTGCATCACATTCGCTGACGAGGCCGCGCGCCATCTATCTAATAACGTCACCGTTGTCTTACAAGAAGGTAATATATTGTCTCCCTCGAAAAGTGCGATATCTTATTTATAACTCTCTGGTTAAGCCTCACATCGACTACCTCATTGAAATCTGGGGTACTGCAGCGAAAACTAATATAGACCCAATTCAACGAGTTCAAAATAGATTAATTAAAATTCTATTCAACTATCCATATCGGACACCAACTACTAAGATATACGAGGAAACAAAAATAATGAATATAAAACAAACCTACATATACTACACATGTATTCTAATACGTAAAATATTAAATAACAAAATCCATACCAATATAAGATTTGTGACAAAACAACAAACACGAAAGATTAACTTAAGACGTGCTAGTTACTTAGTGACCCGCCCTCCTAGAACTAACTATGGAAGAAGAAATTTGGAGTTTGAGGGTGTTAATATTTATAATAAATTACCATCAGTAATAAAAGGAGAACAAAGTTATGCCCGGTTCAAAAAGTTACTAAAAGCCCACACAATTCATACATACAAATAAGTTTAAAAAAAAAAAAAGGTGAACTACATAAACAAAAAGCGTATCTTGTAATTAATTAAACTAAACTAAAAAAAAAAAAAAAACAAAAAAAAAAACTACTTTAAATAAATATTATATTAATCATGCATGTACCAAAATTTTATATATAAGACAACAAACCTGCTCACAACAGGCTAATCCATTAATGCCACATCCAGTAAAAATCTTACTACATCCGTGTTGTTTTGTTAAAGTTATGATCGAGTTTTGTTATTATTTATCTGTGTACCCACATAATCTGTGCGCTTTAGTATAAATTTTAATTTTAGTGTGTTTCTCAGTAAGTGAATTAACTATGTAATTCTTATGAGAAATAAAGTTATTCTTAAACCTAGAACTTCTTCTATGAAGAAGTGAAAAAAAAAGTAAAAAGACACTGAAATTGTCAGAGGCATTTCAGTAAATAATACTCGCTACGATTTTCTGTTTTCCTTCCGAAGCGCGTGTCTATTTTGTTGTGATTTGAACAAACCAATAATTACATTTTTTTATTTTAATATAATAATATTTTCTTATGTTTCAGGTGACGGCGTAGACTATTGTTCCGTGTTATCATGCCTCACTCAATTGCTAGTCGACCCACACTTCAGAACGATATCGGGCTTCCAGTCTCTCATACAGAAGGAATGGATCGCGCTCGGACACCCGTTCTGTGATAGGTGAGAACTCCTTCGAATTCATTTGCTCCTGGTAGCTTGTATGGACTTGTTCATCACTTTGTTTACTCTTTGGTTACTTACTTGTTTATTTATACATAGTTTACTAAAGCATAGGCCAAAATTCCTGCGGGCGTTTTCAGTAAAGCTAGATGAAAACTTAATTTTATTGATGTCTAAAATAAGTGCATTGTTGGAATTTCAACCTTCGGCTTAACACCGAGAGTTGGCGTTTCAAAAGCGGATGTAATGTAAAACTGCGGCTTCATGTGTGTGGGCAGGCAGGTGTCCGACATACATAATACATACGACACAAAACCATCCAGTATGTAATTTCAGAACACTACCATGCATTTATGTGTCCCTGGTAGCTTATGTATCTCTAAGCTCATCCTGACCGTGTTTGGTCATACATAACAACAATAATACACAGGAAAAGCCCTTATGTATTCATCCTGATTTGATTTTATTTGGTTGTTTCCTCGTATCCTAATGTGGTCAAAACATAATACCAAATTAGATTTTAAATATAATTTGAATCGGGAAAGTAGTCACACATAGTTATCCGGTTTGAGTGCATTGGTTAACTCAAAATGTTCTTTATTATTGATAACTTATGTTGTCGCTCCATGTAAAGTACTGGTATTCAGCTGCATCCGGTAAGACTGGAAGCCGACTCCAACATAGTTGGGGAAAGGCAAGGCCGATGATGAACTTAAGATCTATTTTCATCCTACATACTATCAAACGATCCTATAATCTAACTACTTGTAACTTCTTAAAGTTTGTGTGAATTTGTTTGGTTGTACATTTCACTCAAAAAAGACTGATTTGGATGAATATTGGTATGCAGATATTTTATAACCTGGATTTTATTACTAAGTCTAGCTCAGATACTTTAATCACGAAAGTACGATCCCAGGGGGCAATCAGCGAATGCCACGCAGGTGAATCCGCGAGCATAAGCTAGTTTGTTATAAACAGTATTGATAATAATTTTTATCAACTCAAAGTTACCTCTGTGTGTATGTTATGTAATCAGTAGAGGTAAAAATAAGCGTAGGCGGTTAATAGATAGTGAGCATATTGCTTTACTTGTGTTACTGAGGCGGCCACAAAGTTCATTGATAATAAAATGAATTATCTTCTAATACAAGCCGACCAGCACCAGCTTCGCCCGGTGTCGATTTTTCACCCAACTACCAACCAACCGACCGATCTTTCACCCTCCATTTGACTACAATATTCTCTACGTCATAACAGCTCTCTGTATGTGTAATAACCCGATCCGTCCAGTGGCGTGAGCTGTGCTTTGATAGTCAAGCACGAAATACAACAATTTCATAACTCACTAGCTGATGCCCGCGGCTTCGACCGCGTACACATTATATACTTAAACCTCCCTCGAAAACCACTCTATCCGTTAGTGTAAACAGCATGAAAATCGGTGCAGTAGTTTTTGAGTTTATCGTGAACAGACAGACGTCGCCGGGATGTGTAGTGAAGATATCATCTTTGCGCTCCACTTTAGTTAATAACTCTGATCTTCATTCAAAAAAAATATCTTATATCCTCAGATTCGGCCTCCCCCGTCCGGGTAACCCAAAAGACTCGACGGCTAAGGACACGACCTCAGCTCAGTCAGCCCCAGTACTGCTCCTGTACCTGGACTGCGTGTGGCAGCTCCTGCAACAGTTCCCGGCTGACTTCCAGTTCACTGAGACGTATCTCACAACGTTGTGGGATTGTGCGCACAACCACATCTTTGACACGTTTCTGTTCAACTGCGCGAGGGATCGAGAGCTGGCTGTGTCTAAGGTAACGGTTATTTAAGTTTATTCATGCATATTCTTATTAAAGTTACATTTTAAAGTAATTTTTAAAATAACATGACACAAAAATCACTTAAAATATACAAAAATAGAGGTCCGCCGGTGTCGGGAGCAGGGTCCAAGTTACCGGTGGTAAGGGCTGCAGATACAGAAACCTCTATTGATTTAAGTCATTATTTATTTGATTGAAAAACTCAAGATTTGCCAGCGAACAATGGAGCGCAGCATAATAGGTATAAACCGAACAGATCGCAACAATTAAAAACACCACCCTACGCTCCATAACTCAAGTAGCTGATGTTGAAGAAAAAACAGTCCGGCTGAAATGTGAGTGGGCAGGCCACGTGGTGCGGATGCACCCGGAGAGATGGGCAAAGATCGTCGCACACTGGACGCCTGAGGAAGGACGGCGCAGTCGAGGTCGACCTCGACGAAGGTGGCGTGACGATCTGATCACGTTTGCAGGGCTAACGTGGCCGAAGATCGCACAAGACAGGGCCTTTGCCCAGTAGTGGGAGACTATGTAGGCTAGCAAAAAAAAACATATATATTTGATTGTGAAAGAAAACGGAGTGATAGCGTGACAATTGACAGGGGTGAACTCACGTTCATCCGAACATGACCAGATGAACTAGTCCTATTCTTGAGAGATTGAACCACAAACCAATACCCGTGGCATAAGTAGAGGGAAGCCTTTAAACTAAACCTAGGCAACTGTGCTCCCGTTAGCTGTGAGCGTTACCCAGCAGTGGGACACCAGCTAATTTAATGTAATATTTTTGCAGAACTTCGTACAGCGGCCGGTGTGGGACTGGGGCGAACAGTTCTCGGAGCAGGACAAGGCGTTGTTCTACAACCCGCTGTACGGCGTCAAGCCTAACACCGTCTACTCGCAGAGGTTATGTGAGTATTATTTATTTATTCATTCATGAATTATAAACTTCTCACACAAACCAACAAGTTTTAATAATTCTCTTTTTAAGTGACATAGCGAAAATGAGTACTGCCTAATCAGGGGTGATCCAGAGTTATCACACTAGTATTCACTCAGAAATATCATTTACAAGATCGAGACAGATCGCTGAGAGCGCCTTGGCTCTTTGGCCCTTGGCTCTTTGGCAACTGCTTTATTGTTGCTATTGTTACGAGCTGGGTATGAGATAAATTAATTACTACCGATTAAACAACACAATAACTTTATTAATCACAAAAGAATTTAAACTTAATCACAAGTACACTACAATACACTACTATTCACTATTCACTTAGATATCCCACTTCAAGTTCACTTCGATTCGCTTCGATGGTAGCCAAAACAAGACTGACTGTCGCGGCCCTGAGCGGTCTATTTATACTCGCCAACAGACACACCAGAATAACCACGAATATTCTAGAAGGTCATAAAAAACACTAACAAAAGAGTAGGTAATTATTATTACTAGCTACTTGTACAACACAAACAAATATGAACCGTATGCCCTAGGCGTACGGTCGAAATTCTAATGTCTTTTTATAAACAGGTCGCGAGTTTGTAGGTACCTACCTAACTTTGAAAGTAATAATAATAGAAAACACTCGAAATTTCAACGTACACATACTGTAATCACGTACTTTCTCGAATGTTCTAGTAGATCCGATGTAACACTATTAAAATAAGAAACGGGCGACTAGGTCTGCTCCTCTATTTTCGCGACTTAGGGCGCTTTCAATTAAGACGTTTCGTGTCGCGCCGCTGCGGCGCCTAAGCGGTGCGTTTGTCGTACTGCGTACGGACGTTCGTTTGTTTTCATACAAAGCACGCAGTACGGCAACAGTGAGGGCGGCGCGGCGCGGCATCGATATGCGCTGCGGTACCGGCGCCGCGCGGTTTGTATGAAAACAAGTGAACGTCCGTACGCGCCCTTACCTTAACTAAACTGGCATGTAACTTCACCGCATGACTATAATTATTGTTCTCCGATATCTAAACTAACCGGGCAATCCCGAAATATTAAAAAAGTATTTATTAATTAAACCATAAAACGCGGTGATTTGATTAGTTCAGTTATTCAATATCGTACATTTTGTCCACAGCACAATCTTCGCTCCCAAGCAAATCAGTCACCGAACTAAGTCGACTAGAACCATGCACATCAATAGCTGGTATGGAGCTGTGGTCCCAGTGCTACGAGCGATGGCTAGTGCCGCTCGACTCCCCGCTGTCCGGCACCATACAGTACCACGTGCACAACTACTCCGCGCTGCAAAAGGTCAGTATACTGCTGTGGGTTTATGTTATCCTAGTAATTCAATGTTACTAATGACATAACTTTGTTATGGCAGGATAGGTCAGTAAGTATTAATTAAATAATTCCTGCTTAGTGCGTCAAGTATCAGTATACTGCAGTAGACCCGTGTAGCCCTAGTGATTTATTACATAACCGTAACGGCAAAATAGGTAGTGAATACGTCAACAGTCAGCATGTATAGTGGACGTAAAGTGACGGTCACCAGCCCGATATTTAAATACAATATACAGGAAACTCGTGCTATCCTGGTAAATTAATGTTGCTAATGTTATAACAACAATTATATCTTAATATAACAACAACGCGGCAACGCAAGCAAGGTACAAAATTGTAACTGCGTCTTGGCTACTTCAGCAAGCTTATGCACCCCTGTTATTTAAATGTTGGTGAAGACATAACCACTAAACGGCAACGTGGATAAGTAATTTACGTAAGTGCGTCAAAGGTCAGGAAGTTCTACAACATAAGCGACTGTCGTAATAACAAAAGTTAAGGTACAGTTCTTTCACAGTTACGATCTTTATACTCGTCACAAAAAGGTTCCTGTTTGTTTGCAGGGTTTTTGCGGCTGGCAGGTCTGTCTAAATTAGAGTTAGAGTCTAAGTACGTGTTAATAAACTACGTACGAATAAGTTAAATGTGGTATGTCATTAGCACTGCGCTTGCGTGACTTCTTTCGTGAGGAGGACTTAATCTTTATAATCATTTCAATAAGGTTGTTGTTGGGTTGCTGCTGTCAGATGTAAAATTAATGACTGTGAAGGGCTGTATTGAGTGTGTCGCGAGTCAGCCTGTCAGTCTCCTGTAGACTATACAGGAGACTCATGCAGCCCTAGTACATAAATTATTATGGTAATGACATAACCTTAATATTATGCCAAATACGAACGAACTATAGGAATGACATAACCATCTCTTTACGTTGTGTGCAAAATCAGTAATATTATTCGCGAAGGTTGCCTATGACAGAGTTGAAATAACTGTTATAGGACGGTAAAAAGTGCGTCTAGCGTCAGTATACCACAGGTAGTTCATGTTATCCTGGTATATTAATGTTGCTAATGTCATAACAACAATACAGAAAGATGGGTTTATTAGGTACATAACAAAATGCAAATATTTGTCGCCTGAAGGTGCTGAGTGCGTCATGAGTCAGTATAATACAGCAACGTTGTGTAGTCCTGGTAGAAATGTTACGAATGTTATAACCACAGTAATATAACGTCACAGTACGTACAATAAATGTGTCAGCAGATCAGTATGCTAGGGGAAGCTCATGTTACCTTGGTAGATAAATGTTGCTAATGTCAAAAAATGTGATGGAATGACGCATGGTAAGTAAACAAAGGAATAAAGTTAATCAAAAACACACTTTATGTCAAACACAAAATATTAATTCCAAAAGCCTATATACAGTAAGGAACTGAGGTGCTTAAACGAGTATACTACAGAGCCCTCATGTGGCCCTAGTAGCTCTGTCATCTGCGAAAGGATATCCTGTGATTTTTAAGTTGCTGTGTGCGCCCATCCCAAATACGCTCCAGTCTTTAAGTAATTTGCTTCACCGTGGTATAATACAGCGCACTCATGTTATCCTGGTACCGCGCATGTCACTACAACAGCTGTTCTCTAACCGTTAATAAGGAAAATGAAAGTCAGGCTGCCTCAATTTGGAATAGGTAGTATGTCTTTAGTTTAGTGACCTCACTGCACAAGTACAGCAGGCACATGTTATCCTGGTATTTATACTCGTAATATTATGTCACAATAGTTTGCTAAGCGAAAGTTACGGAAGGAAGGAAATATTCTCTCACGAATTTATATCGGGTTCAATCTTAAATCCATGGATAAAATAATACACGACATGAGTGTGTATAAACTTGAAAATATACTAAAATAGACTAGAAATAGTTCGACAGACCTCGAGGAATCAGCCCAGCATCTTGTTAACTAGCAATTATGTTCAACGTGGAGTTACGGACACCAGCGTGATTTCCGATACAATACAAAATAATTATAGTGTTTTAAACCCGTTTCTTCTCCAACAGATCCACGAGATAAAAGAGAAGCTACCTTCCCTCTCGATCCTATCGCGGCACTCCAACGGCGAGGAACCTTCCGAGCCCGAACAGAGGCCTCCAGTATCCAGGTTCTACCCCTTCAGCGTGGGCCGCTCTGACGTCATCACCGGCAGCCTGGACTCCATGCAAGTCAGCCTCATAGACGCTAGTCAACTCGTAGAATCACAGTCCCTATTGAACGCCCCCGATTAAGAAAATACGCCGATCTAATACTTATCTCTGTGTAGTAAGATTGAATGTCTAATTATTAGTGTCGCTTCCGCTGAATAGTTGTTTTTTTTTAAATAATTTTGATAGTAATTTGTTTGCTCGCGACGTGGATATATTGTGCCTTTGATGAGCGGTTTGTTGTCTTCATTTTTATTAGTATTTATTTTTAATCTCCAATAAATGTAGTTTGTTCATTTCAATGAATAGTAGTGTAAATACAGGGTGGACTTTTCCAATGCCACCTGAAGGGAAAGTACTATAAATACTGGAGATAGCAAAATTTACTCAAATGAAACATTCCTTTATTTTTAAAAATAAAACAAATCTGCGTTTACAGATTTTCGAAAATTCGGATCGACTAAAGTTCGAAAAAATAACATTCTGTACCTTTTTGACATCTATCGGTAGGGTCAATCATATGCATCAAATCTCTAACAAACATGATAAATTCAATGAAAGGAAAACCATGAATAAAAGTGCTTTATCTTATTGAATTTATCCCATTGAAATTACGAGTATAATTACTGTTCTTTAGATTTCATGGTTTTCCCTTCATTTAATTTATCATCGTGTTTATTAGAGAGATTTTTGATCCATATAAACGATCCATATCGATTGATGTAATAAAAGTACAGGTGTTATTTTTAGTGTTATTTTTTCGAACTTCAGTCGGTTCGATTCCCGAGTGTGGCAAGCAAATTTACGAAAATCTGTGAATGCAATGAATTTTCTGAATGTGAATTTTCTTTAGTAAAATTAGCTATCTCCAGTATTTCGAGTACTTTCCCTCCAGGTGGCATTGAAACATTCCATCCTGTATATAACGGTTTGCGTTCAACTTTCTCTACTAAAATAAAGCCAGTGAAGATTACAACAACAAACTGCTCATCAACAGTTTCACTAGAACAAGTACATAAAACGAACAAGGCTCACAGTCTAGAACGCCGCAGCCATCATTATGGAGTATTAGGTAAATTACAAGTTAATATATTCGTGTTAATAAGACGTACATAATAATTAAGATGTATATAGTCGTGATACAACGTCGTTTTCTCTATTAAACATATTTTTAAAAGTTCCCTGTAACAAGGAATTGATTGAGAAATGTATATTCCATTTTAAAATAATAGTTATATTTTTATAATCAATCGTTTTATGGTGTGACCATAAAAAAATATTCGAAATTAATCTTAGTCGACGCGTATAATAGAGTGACCACGCTTACCGACGCGGGTCGTCTTGAACCGATCAGAAAGCTGTTCCTATCTGCAGTGTATATGCAATCCGACGCGATTACGAGTCGCGTTGCTTGAAACAAAACGAGGTGAACGAATTGTTTTTCTCTCTTAATGTTTCTTATTTATTAAAATCGTTGCCCCAGACTAGGAATTCCTGTATTGTGGCCAATTGTGGGTGCGTTTATAAACATTTAAACTCACCAGCAGGGCGTAAGAATTATCAGTAGGCCATAAAAATACACTTAAATATTATACGAACATACAAATATTGTGACGTGCGGGGATCGAACCCGGGACATGCACTGCAACAGTCAACCGCTGAAATTCATTATTACATGGATATAATGCTTTTCTGATAATTTCAAGCCGAGTCCGCGTCAGTTAGCGCGGTTTCTTTCTAAGAACCCGTAGACACAATTGGGCCATTCCTGAACTATTCCAATATAACAGATTGATATAATTATTTTCTATTTCCGCTTAATTACTAACAGAGCTTATCGTCGTTATTAATTATTCACTTGAAGCGGACTATTCACTATCTTAAAGTGGCTCTTCCGAAATCGCACGGACAATACTGGTTTCTATGATAATGGGCGGAGAGGCGGCAATGATGCCATCCGGGGAAGCGTTTTCTTAGTTAATTATAAACATTTTTGTAACAGCGGGACCCTTGGCAGTCAACTTGCAATGATTGTTATAGAGCAAGGAATGTAGGTATTTGCTCTAAGGGCTCTCGTACTCAGACAATACTGTCATAAGAAATACTATTGCTAAAGGGAATAAATAGTCTGTCGCGCTCCCACTGGTAGAAAAATAGTCTGTCTTAAGACTTAAGACTTGTCTATAGTGTGCGAAAGCCTTAAGTTTCGCCCGCATTGACACTAACTTGTCATAGTCATATTGAATAAGAGCGACTAATCGGCAACAAGACACAATAGTGAGCGCCATCTCGCGGCAAAGATTTCAGCAAAGAACTTCTTCGCAACTGAATGAAGGTAATGAAAATTTAGCGATATCTGTCGGATCTTTGTCAGTTTTTATCCACTTAACTTGTAGGATAATGAATAGGCCGCTTAATATTTATAAATAAATATGTACTTTGTTACCATTTACTAAACCGTATTATTAGCCGATGACACAGCACCAATTGTAAACTTTATTAATTCTCTAAGACATTCGACTAAACTTGGTTTTTATTATAACTGAAGACGAATTCACAAGCACTAATATTAATACACATAGCAACTTTTAAAAGTGATTTTCTCCAGCTTTTAACTTTACTGCGGACATTTTAGAACACATTATTTATACAATAGTAGGTATTATCTCTTAAAGAATTTGTGCGGTTTACTACAACAACAAAAAAACCCGGCTACTGAAAAATCACGCACTATTTAAATTCGGGATTTACATCAAGGTAACATCGACTCCTGCTATTGTTGAATTCGATTAAAATATAACCTATGTTACCCGGGCCATAATTATAATCTATTGGCACTTCATCAAAATCAGATAAATAGCTAAGACGCTACGGAGAAATAGACGTAAATATTTACATACATTGCTAAAATCAAAACCCTTCCTTTTGGCTGCGCCGTAGTCGATTAAAAAATTGCAAACGATATTCCACGAGAAAATCACTTGAATGTTGGTACTTGTAAACATATTGGTGATAGTGATTGTACACAAAACCAAATCTAACTTATATAATAAATAAATAATTGAATGATTATGTTGTAAATATGGCAGCTTCAACGCTTACTTAAGTACTTTGTTATTATTTTAATATTTATTTCCTTATAATATTATAATTTTAATTCATTTTATGTAAAATTCGTTCAGCTGTAGTATCGAACTGATAATTATGTTAATATTAGAATGTATACTTATGAATGTCCATCATACTAACTTAGTCGTGGTATAGTATGTCGGCTGAATACAATGTATTCACTTATCTTTGTAACAGTACAAGTTTATGCGATGTTTTCTTTCTTTACGAGATTGTAATGACTGCTAGAGGAAATATGTTATTATGTTATACAAATAGCCCCAATTTTAGATCATTTAGGTATAAAACAAATTATCTGAAGAATCTAGGCAGATGTAAAGATATCTATCAAAACGCGTAAATTGATTGAACCTCAGTATATTCGAAAGTGCATAATGCTAACTTTTCTGAAGACTAGAATATTTAATTGTGCAAAAATAAAACTAAGTTCTTCTGTAAAGTTGGCACTTTCGATACTATAAGCAGAGATGTCGAAACATTCAAAGCTAAAGTGACCTGGGAATAATCGTAGACCCTGAAAAGTAAAAAAGGACTGGCTAACAGAAGACGAACTACTTGTTCACGAAAGTAGATTGCACATAATGATTATGTACATGCATTGTTTTCGCTGATTAATTTTGATATTTTGCAAAACAACCGACATCACATATTTTGACGCGTCCCCTGTTCTTGTTATTGAAATATTAACTGCATGTTAGGCTGTGGTCACACTGGAAGTATCTTGCGAGCAGTGCGCGCAGTGTGATTAATTCACGTAAGAAACATTAGCGCTCAGAAGTCAGTCGCAAACATTTCGTGTCCGTTTCGATGGCGCGGCCATGACGTTTTTTTTTTTTAAATTATTATGCCATGATTTTGTAAAAATTTGTAAAAGTATACTCCCAAAACCATAAATTTGTCAAAGCTATGGTTAAAAAGTTATAAGGGCTTGAACGTGGCCGCGCCATTGAGACGCTTCGAACCGCGCGGCCACGGAGATCTTTAAAACTAAGTATTGGAGAGACCTGAAATTTTGCTAAGTAACAGATTGAATTTGTAAAAAATTTGTAAAAATATAGAAAAAAATCTTACAGCTCCTGAAATATGAACCTAGGATTTTTTATTTCAGTTTTACTAGTTTTGACAAATTCAAATCCAGGTTTTACAAAATACTTCAGACGTCTACGTTGCTTTTTCAGCGAGATATCGGCGAAAATGTGTTTTTCACCGTTTTAATGGCGCGGCCATGGCGTATTAGTCTTATAGCTCCTGAAATGTAAACTGAGGATTTTTTGTTTATATTTTACTAGTTTTGACAAATTCAAATCTGGGTTTTACAAAAAACTTCAGATGTCTGCGTTGCTTTTTCAGCGAGATATCGACGCAAATGTGTTTTCACCGTTTCGATGGCGCGGCCATGGCGTATTAGTCTTACAACTCCTAAAATATAAGCCCAGGTTTTTTTTCTATATTTTTACAAATTTTTTACAAATTCAATCTGTTACTTAGCAAAATTTCAGGTCTCTGCAATGCTTAGTTTTAAAGATCTCCGTGGCCGCGCAGTTCGGAGCGTTTCAATGGCGCGGCCACGTTCAAACCCTTATAACTTTTTAACCATAGCTTTGACAAGTTTATGGTTTTGGGAGTCTACTTTTACAATTTTTTACAAAATCATGGCATATTTTTTTAAAAAAAAAACGTCATGGCCGCGCCATCGAAACGGACACAACATTTCGCCAATGAGACCACTGCCTGACCCAACTTGATGAAGTTGGATCAAACAAGCAGTATTGTTGTAACATTGTAAGTATAATATAACTTTATCGTATAGAAGCGAATATTTATGTAATTTATAAGTTTACGAACTGTTAAAAATTGTTTAGTAAACGACGCTTACCTACGTCGTTTTAGTTTCACTGTCATCGTCTCACGGGCGGCAAGTTTTGTACTAAAGAAGAGATGGGATCCATGTTACATTTTAGTTTAGTCGATTTTTTAACAGTGTTGTTTCAAATAGTGACACGTAGCCACGTGGTGTTTTAATGTAAGACTGCAATTACTTCCATTTACGATTCTTCATTTTTGACGTCCTTTTTTATTATAAGACCCATCTCTGTCTACGCCGGAAATTTGTGCCATCTCGTTTTCTAACCGTATTTGAATCGTCACTGTATCAAAATAAACAGTATAGTAATAGATATCATGTAGCCCAGTGCAGTCCAAACCGTATGTTGAAATGATTCGTACCAAATTGTAAGTGTACCTGTTACACAATGTTCAAATGTGAAGAATAAAGGAGTTACAAGAAATATTTGTTTTATTTTATACATCATCATCAGCCTATAATGTTCACACTCATTGAGAGGAAGCCGTGTCCAAGTAGGACACGGCTTCCTCTCAATGAGGGGGAATTATTTTATACATCTATACCTACTTTATTTCCAACAGCACAACAATTAGAAATATTGTAAAGTATATCTCTCTAAAATCTTATGCTAAAAATGTCTTTTTTAATCTCACTCAATCAAAATAAACAGTCAATAAAATTTTAAACCCTCTTTGGTACCATACAATTTAGTAAATAAACCTATCAGTAAAACAAGTTGTAACATAATCTCGAATTTTGTAAGTAAGTTCGATGATTTACAAACACAATATTGGGCGGCCTTATTACGTTTAGCTACCACAAATTCACGACACATATACCATAGTCACATAGTACAACACATTTTTAACACACACATTTAAAATTACATACTTTGTGCCTACCTACTACATAAACTTATTATTGGTGCCGATTCTCTTGTGCACAAACTAAACTTAATTTAGGCTATTACTATCTTTTTCTCACTAATAAAACGAGAAAGAGACGGACGTAATTTAGAGCTGTCAAATTTAATTCGAACTAATATTTCCATACAAATGAAGGGTGCACGTAAAAACATGTCGACTAATAACACGGTGAAGTGCAAAGCATAAACTAGTTTGACATTAATACCGTTTATATGAAACAGCAGTTTGCTAACACCACTGCACTGCCGTCTACCGGCGCGGGCTGTTACAATTAACATTATCGGCAGGCACGTATCCGGGGGGTTGATAGTCGGGATTTATCCCTCCCCCCGCCCCTCCGAAATCTGACTTATGATAAACGGGATCACAACCACTATGAAGTACGTAAATTATAGTGCAGTGATTACAGCAATTTTTTCACAGTTCACATGGTTGTTTCAATGTTGTTGCCCCCCCCCCCCCCCCCCCCGAAGTGGAATGCACACCGATGCACAAAAGGTTACAACATCAGTACCTACATCATTCTAAACCCCACATATAAAATTTTCATCAGTATTCCTAATTCTGTTAGGTCTTGAAATCAAACCATTGATTCTAAATTTATAAGTAATCACATATATTGTTAGATACAGAAAACACACGTCTCTCCCGCGCGCCCTAATATGCATAGGGTTGGGACAACCATGGGATTTTCGTTGTTGCACACAGACAATTTATAACCTTGATTAACAACAAGGTTCAACTTTTTATCCCGGTAGTAAGATACCATGGGACAGTTATCAAACTTGACGCGGGCGAAGCCGGTGGCAGAAGATAGTTAAAATTAATCTGCTGTTCGTTACAAATGTGCAATACCTAAATGGTAATTCAGTGGCTTTTTTTAAATTAAGTACCGATGAAAATTTCCTATGTGGGATCGATTCAGAATGATATGTGACACACAGCGCCATCTAGTGTCACATTAAGTAAGGCTTGTGTCGTGGACACCAGCAGGTAGTTGATATACTACATAGATACTTTTTGTTTGTAAATACGTATGTATTTAAAAACAAAAAGTATAATGAGTATAATAAGTATTTATTATACATAATAACATCCATGACTCTGAAACAAATGTCTATGCTCACACAAACATTTGCTGCAACCGGGATTAGAACCCGGGACCGTAAGGCAGCCTCACTACCGTCGCTACGCCCGCCATTCGTGATTCGGGTCCTCAAATATTTGGTAACCGTTTGTATCCCTTCCACCCATTATATTTTGCTTATTGTTTTTACATTCTCCTAAATATAATACATACAATTTTAAGGGCTAGTTAGAATACTAAGCCGGTTTGGAGTCCTCGCCTTTTTGAGCTGCTTTTAATTTAGTAATTTTGTCGAAGTGTTTCTTGGCAATCCGGAACTTGTTGATCACCATCGTTCTCTGCCAGCTCCACGAAGCCCAGCGCTGCTGAATTTAGAAAACCCTTTACAGTAAATTGGTCAAACCATTTTAAAAAGGAAGGAAAAGAAATTCCTAACCCTTGCATCCTAAGATGGTAAAGTCCGCTCCACAGCAGAATAACGCACGAAAAATCGAACAAGCTATTTGGTTTAAATTTTACAATGTAATTTGTGGGTTAAATTACTCTATACCAAATAGCTTGTTCGACCGTTCATTGTAATTTGTTACAATGAACGGAACAAAAAACGTGGGGTAGTTCCCCACGTTTTTTGGAATAACGTTCATCTTCATTATGTGAGAGAAAGGTCACATTGGAACTTAGCAGATTTTATTTATTTAAACTTCATGTACATGAGTGGTAGGTACATAAGCGGACTTAATGCCACAAGGCATCTCTACCAGTCAACCTTTGGGTCAAATAGGACAGCATTGTGATAGAGTTCATAGTGACAGCATTAAGTGTGTATTCAGTGCTCAAGCCCATCTTTCAGGGAACAGGTATACTAACGTTCGAACCTCCAAAATAAACAACAAAAAATAATATATCGATAAGCAGGTAACTCCCAACCAAATCCCATAGGGAAGGGTCGATGTTACGACTGACTACCATGGTTTATTTGAATTAATTATTTTGTTTTTGAGTTGTATTTTGTTTTTGTTTGGCTATGGACACTTTTAACGTGCACATCTTGCTACATTGTTCTCACATAATATAACATCTCAACATGAATGATGTAACCAAGATTTTGTAACAATATTTTGATTAAGAGTGTCCATGGAGTTTCTTGCCCGTTCTTCTCCATAGAGATCTACGCTAGGGAATGGGCAACTACAGTACTTTCACAGTTTTTATGTCTTGTGACTGGGACTGTAGCTACATTTAATTTTCATCTTTGTTTCGACAATTCAAAAGTGCCTGTTATTGGCCTACTTGAAATAAATGCTTTGATTTTGATTTTGACTGACTCCGAGAAATATAATAAAAAAAAATAAAACATGCAATATCAACGAACCATATTTTATTCACGCTTATCGGAATAAGTTAAAACAACCAACAAACAAATTCTCATTCGCAAACCAAAATCTCTACCACTGTTTTTTATCTACTAAAATATAACCATTGTTATACCATTATGTTTCGAATGTTTAGATGAGCCTACGACTTTTATACAAACAAAACATTAATTTATAAGTTACATATTATTGATTGGTAAGACACATGGTAAAATAAACTCTATATTATTTGATAATTGGATTATCATTTATTCAATATCTACTGACCGCAAAAATAAACATATGTCGTTTCATACAAAGTATGAAGGCAACAACCAAACATCGAGACATACATAATATTTATTTAAAATACATGTAATCTTAAAAACCGAATACTAAATGCAGTGGATATGTTTAATACACATATTATTTGGGACTACCAGTGGAGAATAGTGACTTTATTATAAGCCTGCATTTTCATCAGATATGTGTGTGAAAATAACCAATAAATACCAATCGCTTCTTTAAAAAAGCTTGAGCTATGTGGTTGGTTAATTTAAGCACATTCCTCGCTCCACATCCTCACCCATCTCTGATGTGAACGCAGCCTTAGTACTGCCATGTACTATAACTACAACATAATAGATTAATGGCATAAAATCTTACATTCAACAATAATTCATTAGCATTTAGTCATAACAATGTATAATACTACGTATCGTCGATAAATAAAACAGGAACTTATCAGTCACTAAAAGCCACGGTCGACTATCGCTAGACTAGCCAAAACATTATTATACTGTTTTGAAAGGAGGGGGAAGTTACGTACTGCGGACGTGGACTCACGCATATAATTTATCGTCGTTTCTGAGGAACCACCAACACTGAGAATACTACTATGACTTGCAGGTTTAAGTTTTGTCGACTTATTGCATAAAAAAAGGAAAATTTAAATATTGATTGTATCGCGTCCGATCTAAATCCTGAATCCCTGCAAAATGAATGCTTTCCAGCATTCATTCAACTTAAAGTCTTAATCATATACTTCCTGTCGATTTATCTTGTTCTCAGATCGAACGCAATACAGAAGCGACGGAATAGTGGCCAGTGTGTAGACAATGTTGGCGGCAGGTGATCGATCGTGGGCCACGTCGGCGCGGGGCGAGGCGTTCCCAAACTTCAGTCAGCGTCAGTTGTCATCTTCATCATTCTCAAACATGTCGTTGTATTCTCGTGTATTTTCAAACTCTTTGAAGTCCTGAACAAACAAAATGATATGTTGTGAGAATGAATAAGAACACAACTTGAGACAAGCACTAGCTACACCATACTTTTTACCGTTTCTCCAATAATGTAAACAGCTGACGAATTTTCTGACACTGTTGCAAAGCTCATCAGTCTTTTAACTTTAAGACGCCTGCGGAGCATGCGTATTTCATACAAACGTAATACCAAAATAATTTGTAAATTAAACATATTCCTAAGGTAGTGTGTATTTATTTCGATTGAATTACAGAATATCTAGGTTCCCAAATACATATTTTGATTGGACACTGATTTTAACAAGAGTTATAAGAAAAATAAGTTTTCTATTGAAAATTTAAATTCCTCATATCTCGTCTTTGTATCACTATTCTCTTAAAAAACATATTTGGGAACATAGATATTCTGTAATTCAATCGAAATAAATACAGACTATCTTAAGAATATGTTTGATTTACAAATAATTTTGGTATTACGTTTGTATGAAATACGCATCCTCCGCCGGCCCCTTAAATAAGTTCAACTTGCAGTCTCTTGAAATTGATTCGAGATTGTTTACATTTACAGAATTATAAGGTATAAAAACAACATGCACATTTAGTAAAGCATATTCTAAGGCCGCAAATCCGGAGCAGCATTACACTAGCAGTTTTATGCCGCAACTAGTACTACTTTACGTCACTCTCAACCAAAATCTGCTCTGAATTTTGAGCCACAGAAAAGGAAAACATTCAAAAACAGAGAATATTAAATGTTTCTAAGTTTAGATATATTCATAAGTATAGAAATACTTGGGTACTGCAATAGCAGCTGCTAAATTTTCCTTACTGACCTGGAACATTCCATTGGCAACGGCATAGCCCGTCATGGCCACAGCTGCGAATAGGGCAGCGAGGATCTTGTTGCGCGTCTGGTTGGGAAAATTGGCAGCTTCGCGCTCTGATTGTGTGCCTGTTGATTGCTTCTTGGAATTCAGTCTGTTATATTCTGTAAGTTTGAAATAGAAGACATTATTATTACAATGTATGGCATACTAGTTCTTATAGAGCAATTTCTAAATTTACATGGTCTTTCATTTAATAATTAACATAATTATATTAAATGAGTATTGAGTATTCAATCTAAATGCATATTGATAAGTTTAACAAATTTTAGAGTTTAGTGTTAAGTTTAATTATTGAAACTTAATACACCATGAACACATAAAGAATTAGTCATTTAGTTTTAGAGGTCTTTTTAGGGTTCCGTAGCCAAATGGCAAAAAACGGAACCCTTCTAGATTCGTCATGTCTGTCTGTCTGTCTGTCCGTATTTCATAGCCACTTTTTACCGAAACTATAAGAACTATGCTGTTGAAACTTGGTAGGTAGATGTATTCTGTGAACCGCATTAAGATTTTTATTTTTTCATCAATCCCATACGTGTGGGGTATCTATGGACAGGTCTTGAAAAATGGTATTGAGGTTTCCAATTTCTTTTTTTTCTAAACTAAATAGTTTGCACGAGAGATACTTCCAAAGTGGTAAAATGTGTCCCCCGCTGTAACTTCTAAAATAAGAGAATGATAAAACTAAAAAAATCCCTCCGGCAAGCCGCAGGAGTAGGTAGATTTCGAAGAAGGTGCTGGAGCGTCCGACTATTGAAAATTTGGATAATGAGTTGTACTTATGTGTACAATCTACAAAAAAAAAAATATGATTTCAAAATCGTTGTCCTGTAATGGAAAGTTTACCCTTTTTAAATTCTCTCATAAGAGTATAGCATGGAAACGCCCTCAAATGTTTAGTTATAATTTTTTATTTCGAAAACTATAAGTTTTATCGCTAAACTTTGAAGGTAACAATTGTAAAGTAAACAATTTGCTTTCAAAAAAAAATATTTGCGACATTCAAAATGTTTACTGTTTCGGAGATATGATTTTTTTTCGCAAAAAATTTGGAATTTTCAACCCCCTCCCCAATTTAGGGGTTGCATCAAAAAAGTTTTAATTTAAAGATGTCCGTATTCGTACTCAGAATGATAAAAATGAGAAGCGGTTCAAAAATTTTCCATAGGAAAAAAGTTATGGCCAAAAAACTGATTTTAAAAAAACCGCCCCCCCGCCGCCCCCCATGGACGAATTCCGCCCATTCACGAACTTAGCCTAAGTTTTGACCGTTTCGATTTTTTGGCCAAGTTTGAAAGCAATCGGTTCATAATTGCGACCTGTAGAGTGTGGCTAAATTTTGCTTGTCACCCATATACATACGTATTCATATATATTCCCCGTAGGTGAGAGACCAATAGGTAGATTTTTTTTTTTTTCAAAAAAAGGAAATCTACCTAAAATGTATGATTGTACATTGCTATGTAAACTTCCAGCGAAAATTGGTTTGAACAAGATCTAGTAAGTAGTTTTTTTTTATACGTCAGACATAGTAAACCACAATTTACACAATTTTGATACTACACAAGCACAAACACCACGACAAGCTTTGCTTAGTGTGGCACTAGGTGGCGCTGTGTGTTAATGTCCAGCAATATGTATTTTATTTATTCATGGGCGAGTCCGACTCGCACTTGGCCAATTTTTTATTTTTTGTGTAATTATTGTGTGATTTAATTTTGTGAAAAAAGACTAACCATCTGTAACATGTCTAAAATTCTTCTGGTTGATCCTAGCAACAAATCTGGCAAGGTTTGCTATGCCTTTTACATGATTGGACAGTGTGGAATTGGGGAATGGAGCCTTGATCAACGGTGCGAGGTATGCAAACACTGTTGCATCAAATGAAGAAGGCCGGTTTCCGAAGAAGTATTCACTTTCACCTAGCCTGTCTGATACAGTTTTTAGGCATTTTTCTGCTTCACTGTATATCTGAAATAGGAGAAAACAAAATTGAGAAGGTACACACAAATATTAATTGCTTGACTATGTCAACACAATGTCTCCCCTATGCCTACTGAGGCATATTCGTTATGTCAAAAATACTTTAGAATGATGGGATGAAAAATATTTTAGAACGACCAACAACTTTCAAGATACATTATAAACTGGCTATCATTTTTCTCTCTTCTATACTTACAGTTTTTTCAATTTCCCGTAAATCTGTGTGTTCTCCATATAAAGCATCAATCATCTCTTTAGCTGCATTCTGGTAATGTGATGGGTAGTAAAAGTTGAATGGAATACATAGTGCTTTAGCGTATGTTGGCCTTGTTAGATCACAATAGTTCTTCTCATCGACCCACCATGCATACTGGTACGCTGGGTACAATTTCTCTCGTAAGTATTGAGTAAATGCACTGGCTTCCGCTGCCTGCTTTGTGTTTAAGTGTACATCTGTGCTGAAATGCTGTAAGACAATGATATTGATGAATAATAAAACAATAGGATAACTTACTTTGGTAATATGTAAACATGATGTAATATTATTTTGAATTGATTAATTTGTATTTCACCGTAGCAATGAATTATATCGGCTTTTAATAAAAAGAAGCGTAAGTAATAAAACAAACAAGAACATTATGTACCAAAGATTTTAAATGTTCAACAACTTCCTCGAAATTTGAAAGTAGCTTGCGGCCGTCCTTCATGACAGGGAGCCTCCCTTTGGGTGTGAAAAATGGGTTGTTCGCTTCTCGAACTCGTACAGGCACACCAATAAATTTCATATAAGTCTGCGAACAATGCATTAAAGAATAAATACCAAAAAATAAGCCGGCAGTAATCGGTGGGTTTTAGGTTATGAAGAAAAGCTCTTACTAAGACTTTCAGACATTCTAAATCAATCGAAGCGAGTCCCCATTCGCCCCGCCATATATCTAGTTCTATACTAGCCATAGCTTTGTGGAATATACAATTAAAATAATATTTCTTTCAATTTTTATAGCATTGATCAAATGACATGACATGACAGACGTTCTTTTTTTCTTTTTTATGTGGTGGTAGACGTGAGGCATAAATATTGGAACAGGTATGTGGATTAGGTATTTTTCGATGCGAGTCCGTACCTAATCCAAAGCGTCGAGGATTAGGTATGGCACGAAATATTCGTACACAGTCTACATAGAAGATATTCCGTACCTTAAAATGTGGAGGTTAAGGTTCAAGTTTAATTAGCACTGCCTCCAGCGCCATCTACGTAGAATACCACTGGACTAGATATTGCTCTAGCGATTTAAGTCCTATTGAATGATACTCTCAAAGAAAATAACAAAACTTTCACGTCTTTTAATGAAAATAAATGTGTAAAAATCAGAAACTCATGTGATATTAGGGTGAAATGCATTTGAATATGCATTTAATGCTGTAGTTTCTATACATAGTAGGTACACCAGTTTTAATTTTAAGCTATTTTTCGGTAAAAATGATACAAAAATATGTTTTTTGAGTTGTTTTATAAAAGTGAACTTTAACCTTACCTAACCTAACTATATTACGTTAAAAACAAAAACAAAAGTTTTACGTTGACTTTTAGTTCAAAGTAACGTTTCCCAAAGAAAACGATCAGAAATATCAGAAAATATTCCACACTACATCAGAAACGGAACGTCCATACTCCATGCCGAATATTTCTTACCAAATCCACATACGATACCTAATATCGTAACAGGCCAGTGGCTTTACTGAATAAATATTCGGATTAGGTAAATGGATTAGGTATTTTTAAATACTAGGATTAGGTGGATTAGGTATCGTTTTTACCTAATCCGACCCATGTCTATGTGGTGGTAGACCGTGCTAAAGTTGCATGCACTAGACTAGAGTATAATGCAATGCATGGAAATTATTATTTTTGTTTCTCTATGAAAATATTTACTTATTTAAAAATATTTTTTCATCCTATTCTTGACGAAATCGAAAAAAAAATGATGACAGAAAGGAAATGGGGATGGCAACTGTGGAACTAATGGCGCTAGCATAGTTTGTTCCAAGCATCGTCATTGGTAGAAAATCTGGTAATGTCATTTTATATTTCAAAATGGCTTGATCTCATTGGTCAGATTGGGAACAAGCTATGCTAGCGCCATCTGATTTCAGCTTTCACCGGCCAACCCCATTGGAGTACGCGTACGAGTATTATTATCACAGATTAGATATTAGTAGTATTATCCTTTTATTTTTAGGTCCATGGTTATTACAAATACCAAATTAAAAAGACGTGTACTATCTAGAAAGTTACAGTGTTGTCTCTATTCACTACTAACAAATCGATACTAGGAAGCTGGATCACCTAGAATCAAAATCATATTACTTTAATCTTTGATCAAAATAATTTCAGAATGAACTTCTCACCGTCAGTCTGACTGTCAGTCTTGCTTGAGTCAGTGTCAGTCATCTCGTATATAGACAAGTGCTTATATACTCTGTGTATGTATATGTCACCGTAAAATTGTCAAACACGTTCTATTGTGATCTCTCTAGCGATATTGTAAACCCCCCCGTTAGGTTAGTTAGGTTCCTTTAAGGCGAATGCTCACATACTGCCCGCGAAATTCAAATTTTCTTACGTTTTTTGCAATTTGCAGGCCAGTGCTTGGTTGTTTGTTGCAGAATTATAATCATCAAAATCATCAATACAACCCTCCAAGTTCATATAGATCGAGGAATAACTTTGACCTTGAAAAAATAGTTTCTCGATCTATATGAACTTGGAGGGTTGTGTTGGTGATTTTGATGATTATAATTCTGTAACTAAATACGTCTTACAGTCGCGAATCAAATGTTCATCAACATGCAACCAAGCACTGGCCTGCAAATTGCAAAAAACGTAAGAAAATTTGAATTTCGCGGGCAGGGTGTGAGCTTCCCCCTTAAGGTTAGGCTACGATTGTGGTGTTATGGAAACTCATTGGAGTTTCTATGGTTTAAAAATAAAACTGTTAATTTGTTAGTGTCATTCTGTCAATACGACTGTAATCTTTTTCTTCGTATTTTGCTGATTAAATACAAAACTGCGCTGACGCAACACGGAAAAAAATGCACAGATTACTATAATAGCTAGGTAGAAAAATGGCCGGTAAAGTGTTTATTTTATTTTGACGTCTGTCGATGCATTTGGGCACAGATAATCATTATAGAGTTGGGAAATATTGTTGAGAATGTAGTGTAGACTATAAATGCATGGCCAAAGTAAGTACAGTCGAGTTTTAATGCATTTTTTTTAAGGCGGGTATTTGAAAATTCAACTAGAAGTCCCCAGCCGCGGTCAACTGGAAAATGAAACTGGGGCGTTCTATGCCCCAGCCGCGGTCGAGAGGAGCATTCACCTTGGGATTAATATAATATGACAAAGTTGAGGACTGCTTATAAGGTGCATACGTTTCGGAAACACGATTCCTTAAAATTTTCTCGATAGAAAACTACCTCAAAGTTACCTCTAAAGTAAATTTCAAATCTAAGTATTCAATGAAAAACATTAAATTAGGTCATGTAACTTTTCAGGATAGTCGAAAAATATATAACGCAGTGTTCTTATGTTTTCTTTTTTTTTAAACGCTTTATTTTCATCGTAATAGCCTCTTCTCTAAAACAGGCTTTCTAACCAGTCACAGCTAGGACCGCCCTGCCCCCCGGCCCTCGCTAGGACCCCCGATGCACAAATTGTCAATCTGTGCCGTCAATCTGATTCTGGAATAATTCTGATCAAATGTCATGAATTTATTTTGGTCTGAGTAGAATAACATTACCGAACGATTTTTGCGTAATCTTGTGAAATAATGCAATTTAATCTTGCAATTTTGTGATTGTTTTATGTGGGTGCTGTAAAAGAAATAAACTGTATTTGCACCAAAAAGCCACCTTCCAGAGAAAAGGATTTTTACGCTCGTTAGTTACGTGTATTTTTTCTTGAATACCGGCGGCCGGCCTGCACACAAAATGTCTATTCAATGGACAATTATTGCAGGCTACCTCTATTTAGAGGTAGCAATTGTCATCATCATGATAATGCCTATATTTAGTCCCAGAAGATGGAATCAGTTCTTCAAGTCGCGGATATTTTCGATGTTTCAAGAACATGCTGCGGCGTACTTCTATGTATTGTTGGGTGTTTTATGTCTGTTCCTGATTGACGCGGTAAGAGAAATGAATAAATATTCCCACAACACAGAAGCCGGAGCACAGTTGGCAACTGAAATGAAAGCCAGTGTTAAGCTTTTCCGAGCACAGAGAAACTTCTACATAACTGGCTTTGCCATTTTCTTAGCCTTTGTTATTCGCAGGCTAGTCAGTATGCTTGTTATTCAAGACGAACTGACTAAGAAAGCTGACATAATAACAAAACAGGCAGAAGAAACAATCAAGGAGGCTAAGAAGGAATGGTGTCCAGAGGCTGCAGAATGGCAAGCTAAACTGAGAATAACGGAAGAAATGCTCGGCCATAACCAAGAAATGGCAGAAAAAATTGAAGAAGAACTTGAAAGATGGAAAGTGAAATATTTTGAAGCAAGGCATAAAAATGATTGTGGAGTGCGAGGATAAATAAATGGAGGAACTGAAATGAAAACACCTTTAAATAATTGCATCATATTTATTAAAAAAAATAAGCTACGCGCTAAAATACTAGCAGTATAAGCTTATCTTGAACAGCTAATCAAATATGATAATCTAACTAATTAAATAGTGTTTCCAATTAAAACATAAGTATTTTAGATTGGATATTAAAAATCCTGTACAACATGAACAAAATTATTATTTACCAGAGATCTGGAATCTGGAATAAGTATATATTTGCCTAAACTTCAGGAAGTCTGTCATCTCCTGGTTTTTTTAAAGGTGGCAAACATGTTTTCTGAGAGATGTCACATGTGTAGATTTGTTGGTGCTCGCTTTTATTTTCCATTTCCTCGTCCATTTGTTGACCTTGCTATGATGTTTTTTAATTTTATTTTTTTAGGGTTTTTATTATTACATAAGGTAGCCGGATCATCAGCGAAGGTGGCAATTAATTGGTGATAAAATATTTTGGGATTTTAAAGGAAAGTACAGGTTTAAAGGTTGTCCACATTTTATTTAATGCCTTGAAATTTAGGCACATATACTCGTAACTATTCTGATCTTTGTAACTTACCCACATAATTATTCTGTGTATTTAACTTACTCAGTATTTGTAGGAATATTTGTAACAATGACTGTGATTTTTATTACATCTGGTGTTTTGTGTATCTTTTGAGATTAAAAATGGCTCTGGTAAAGTTTTGCAACTAAATTGAGACTAGGTCTTGAAGATATACCTAGTAACAAAACTGTAAAATTTGGTTGAAGTGTAACTTCCATGCTGTCAATAACTTGTTGATGCATGAAACATACACACACACTTTCCCATACTGAAGTAAGATTAAAATCATACTATGTGTTGTTACCTCTTGGTATCAACCTTTTCTATTAACAGAATGCTGTTTCAGTTTAGTTTGTGTATAGCACCAGTGCCAAAATTTTCTTAATTTAGATATCTAGTCATAAGTAAAACGAAGAAGAAGAAGAATTTAAATGTTTGATCAAAATGAAAATATATATTTTTGTAAATTGTGTTGCTATCTGTACTTTCTTCTATTTTCATTGTGTATGAAGATTGGTGTTGTTTTTTATTATAATTTCTTTAATGGTTTGGGGCTTGACAAATTATCAATCGAGTTTTTATTACACGTATTTTAATAATCAGTGTATTATATTTTAAGTAATTAAATTAAACTTTGTACTAAAATAATAAATCTGTTTATCATTTTTGTCAATGCATTGAGCTAGCCCTTGAGAATTGTATATAATGATACCTAAGCATTGACAAGATGAAGGAGTCACGTCACGCAAAGTGACGAAGTTCCTCTCTGTGGAGCCCTGACCACCGGCAACGATAGACCTTGAATTCTGTGAATTTTGCCAGATATTGCACAGGATTGAGGTTTGGAACGAGAAAGGGGTGGCCTGTGCCCAGCTGTGTGAGACTAGCTAGCGACCGCCGAGTCGAGAACGCCTGGAGGAGCTACTGGTCCATGAAGTCGCTGATGAAGGGTGACCTACCGTTACCCCTTTTTTTTTCGGATGGGAAATCATCAAATGACCTCCCACTGTGGGCGGAGCGGGAGGGAGTGTCAGACTTTTACTGACTAAAACCCATCTATGTTCCTTCGTCGCCCTTTACGTTCCGGGGCCACGTTATCTCTTTCGAACCGTCCCGCAGCCCCGGACCTACCGTTACCCTTGAACCGCAAACTCATGGCATTCTTCCCATTCGTATTCATCCTAACCTACAGTTACGCTAGTAATATTATCTGTTCTGTGCTACGGTGCTCAAACTTGGTCCCTGATCGAGTCGGATAATTCCAAACCCAAGCTTTGCCAAAGGTCAATAACTAGGGTAGCTCACATACGCTCAAAAACTGGGACACTCAAGCTAAAAAAATGAACAGTTACGCAGTTTTATGGTTTTATTTCTGAACGTTTTGTTCCTCTGTCAGATAAGAGATGGAACCGATAACATCCGGCATTCTGACACTGACAGATGACGTACCGTGGAAATACGCCTCTCTATTCGTCATTTTCTGTCTCGCTCTCACGTGCAAGTATTTTATATATCTGTTTCATAAAACTACGTTTTCACAAAGTTGTTAAAAACTGAGGAAAATATTTAGAGATATCTGACTAATTCGTAATGAATAAAATACAATAATCGTTATGATTATATTCTTTTAGTGGCTACTATCTATAATGGTTTTCTGATTTTATATTGGTGGAAGTAAGTGACCCGTTAGAAAGGGTACCGTTAAGTGTTATTTATGAATGTGAGCATTTTCAATAGAGTCAACAACCAGGTATGTTTGGTTAGATTTCCTTTAAAAATATTTAACGTTTTCCCTTGCTTATCATACGCCAATAATTGTAAACGAGCTCTTTATTATGACCTTTTCCGAAAAGTTTGCATTGAATGTAATCTCAAAATTGACCAGGGTTTTATTCATAAAACTATTATTCTGCTCTTCTACTTATAATTTTCCAGTTGAAACTACGCCCCCAGTATCATCTGACTTCACTTGAAGTCTAGATACTCTAGGAATATCTGTAGATTAAAAATGTCCATTTCAACCACGCGGACAACTCATAATATTTGATGAAACTTTGCCAGGAATTAGTCGTAATTTGTTACTTTACACACCTCTTTTCTTGAATTTGTCCCAAAAAAAACCAAGACGCTATGACAAAGAATAGTTGGCCGCTAGAACCGCCACTTGCCGTAGTCACCGCCCGTGATTACACAGAAACTATATAATGCAGATAGACGAATGATACATCAAAAGAAAGGTCTTACTTTGTTTAATTTGTCCCAAAAATAAAAAACGTCAAAACGTAAATAAACAAAAAGTTATGCAATGTTTAGTTTTCAGGTTATGAGTAGGTAGGTATATCACCATAAGTATCAAATTAATAGAGGCTAATGTGTATAGACAATTAGATTTTAATTTGTTACAGCGAAAAAACACAAAAAAATACTAGAAAGTAGGTTCAATAATATGTTAGAGTCGATTTTAGTTGGCCGCTCGGACGGCAATATGCCTAAAATACAATGGCGTTTATCTCGTTATTAAAAGTAGGTTTAAGCTTAATTAGAGTACTAATCGACGGGTAACGTAACCTAGTTTGCATAAATATGGCGAATATAACTGCAGCATTCATATTTTAGAAGATATTTACAAAAACACAGTAGTATGAAATCGTATGAGAGTAGGGTGACCATGAATTTTCACATTTTCGGAATTTTCGATATTCACATCTTATTTTTTTAGGGAGAGTGCATAATTTATAAAAGTAAAAGTCACAAATCGATTAAAATTTCTTTATTCATAATCAACACAAAGGCAAACAAATCAAGTAATAAAAGTCAACAAGATAAATAAAATGTATAGATTAGGAAATATAGAGCAGAATCTGAAATAAAGTGTAAAAAAAATTCGAAAACTTTTTGAGAGTTGCAAACTTGGGTATACATAGCCATAACGGGTCCAAACAATATACTAAGAAATCAGATGTACATCATGTCTTTTTCATTCATTTCTCGATTTTGACCGGTGTATATTTTAAAGGTGCCGTAACTCGGTAACCAATAGACCTACAGAGCTGCGGTTAGACTTAATTTGTCACAAATTTAATACGGTTAAAAACATGTCAGATGATCTTTCCTCGAGAAATGCGTGGATTAGAACATATAGAGCTGAATTTGAAAAATGACCAAAAACCTAGCGTTAGTTAGGCTGTAAAAAATTTACACAACTTTTTAAAGAGTTGCAAACTTGGGTATAGATAGCCCTAATGGATCCAAACAATATACTAAAAAATCAGAGATACGTCATGCATTGCGAATTTAGCGATTTTTTGGACGGATTTTGACTGGCCTTTATGATCTGTCATTTTTCTTTTTTTTTTTTTTTTTAATCATTTATTTGCATTGAATGTAGGTTACATTAAAATACAAGTGGAATAGAAAGGAGTGAGCCATGTACATTCTGCCTGAAAATAGGCACGCAAAAATTTCTAAAAATTGTCAAGAATAGAAAAACAAAAAAAAATATATTAAAATAGTGTTACAAATTATTAAAATGTCCCAGTTAGAATTAATGCAATTATACGTATTCATTAAATAAATATTGAAAAAATGTCAAATTAAAATTAAAATGTTACGCCATAATAAATTACATTTTAACTGTTATTATTAAGTATCATGTGTACATGTTCAAGATAATATTAATAATATTTATTATACACATTGATTATTAAAAAGTTTTGTCCATTAAAAAATCATTAATAGAATAATAACATTTGTCCGTTAGGAAGGCCGCTAATTTCTTTTTAAAGTTTTTAATGGTATCATTTTTCAGAACATCTGGCAATTTGTTGTAAATAGTAGGACCCATACAAATAACACTTTTCTTCAATAGTGCTGTGTTACAGGACTCGATTTTTAATAAATTTTTGTATTGGTTTCTGACAGGTCGTTTTCTAGTTTCGGTCATCGTGGGAAATAGGTTTTTATTGGTCTTTACAAACATGGCCATTTCAAAAATATACAATGACGGAAATGTGAGAATTTTGAGGGACCTAAACTTTGGTTCGCAACTGTCTGTGGTCTTCAACCCACACATCGCTCTAATGCAACGTTTTTGCGCCTTGAATATGTACTCCCTTGAGCTGCAATTGCCCCAGAAAATAATACCAAATCTTAGAACTGATGCAACCAGACCATGATAAGCTACCAATGTTGTTTGAATGTCAACTTTCCTGGACAACTTTGAAAGAACATATGCCGCTGTATTCATCCTTTTGCAAATTTCCTCTGCTTGTGACTTCCAATTTAGTTGTCTGTCAATGTAAATCCCTAAGAATTTTGCTTCGTTAACTTGGTCAATTTTTTGTTTATTGCAGTCTACAGATACTTCTTTTAAAATTGTGCGTTGATGGAAGTGCATTATGTTAGTTTTTTGCAAGTTTATCAACAAGTTGTTTCTTTCAAGCCAATGTACGACATAGTTTTTGGTAATTTTTATCAAGACTGATCGTTATTATTTATGAAATTATGTAGGAACACTGGCAAAAATGGCAATGCAGATAGAACGTTACTTCATATAATGAAAGAAGTGTGGTTACGACGCAATTATATTTTACAGATAAATTAAAAGCTAATGTAGGTAAGTTATTAAGTGTAGCAGATATATTACATAAGCTGCTACTAGTTTTTCAAACCAAACAAATAACCTTGGTCAACAACATTTTGAGGTTATTTTGCCAATGAAACCATGAACCCGAAACACGTTAGAGAATGGATAACCAGCATCATACATGAGACGGTTAGGTGTTAGATAGCTCAAAACAGTATTTACTTAGAATTGAGAAGTTGTAAATAACTAGTAATCATGTGAACACTAACCAATGTCGGCAATATTGACATGCAGATTGTTCATTGTCTACGGCACAGATTCGGGTCATTCACCATCTTTGGAATCCTCATAAAACATACAATCCAAATAAAACAATGGTTATAGGATTTATTAAAACTTTTTATTTGACATCAAAAATAATTTTATTACAGAAGTTGTCGCGTTTCATTCCACGCAACCGTCAAATCATACGGGTCGCGCTCAGTCAATGTAAAGATACACTTAAAAATCCATAACTTTATCAAGAGTATAATCACGCAAACAATTCAGTCATGTGTGTGTATGGGATACGGCAACGTATTAATTAAGATGTATCACCTTAAAATTAGAATTAATAAATATAAGCAATTCATTTTCCATGTTGCCATGTTAAGTGAAACGAATTGTCAATTTTGCATATTTGTGAATTTCCGTTTTTAGACGTCAGTCTGGGTCCAACATCCGCGCACGCTTCACGTGAGAACCCGGACTCCCGGCGTTGTTCGGTTTTTTTAAATTTAAGATGGTGGAGTAAAAATTTTCCACGCGTCCATGTGCGCAATATTTCTTTTTCGTTGTAATTTTTAACGCAATTCTGCGATGGACTACGGCCTGTAGCCACGAGGATGTCGGTCAAATCGATTTCGTCACCTCCGTAAATGTGGCGCAAGCAAATCAACGCTGCGAGAACTTAGCGCGTGGCTTCATCGATGACCGCGTGTCCACGGTAACCTCACGACCGGCCGAAGGAGGTCGAGGAGACTCGGACGTAGCGATATCTTCGCTCAGCTCAGCGTGCCAGCGTCCTTGGGAGGCGTCCCGTCCGTAGGGCTCCGCATTAGCGTGAGTGTCTGCCACCATCCAGGTGTGGTAGGCGACCCCAAGGACTACTCGTCGTGCCTGCTTCGCTTCCTGCACCCGCCTTCTACACCAGCCTCCGCGCGCCCAGGCGCGAGGCCACGACGATCGCTATCGAGCACGTGCTCTGGCGATCGCCCGGTCCCCCAGCCCCGCGGAGAACCGCGAGAGCTTCGGCGACGTTCTACGGCGTAGGGAGTGCGATCATGGTACCATGAGTAAGTTCACCTTTTTATATAATCTGGCCAGAGAAAAACTAGAGTCAGTGCGCGTTTAACTTCAGAGGCCCGCTGCCCTATTCCTACTTCAGAATACTTAGTAGTAAGGTGTAAACGACTTTGTACAGCCTTCGATAACTTATGTAAATAACTTGTGTTAATATATTACCATTGTTATTGTTCTAGTTGAACTTCCTAGTTTTATTCTGAACAAACCTCCCATAGTCTTTCCAAAGCAAGAGGTCCTTGAACCAATAGTTTGATGCATACTCCGAGAGCTTGAAGACCTTTTTATTTGTAATCCTAAAATCATCGTGTGTTTACCTTCTACTTACTTACAACCTTAAACCACAACTTTTTTCTTTTGCACCTCAACTACAACTACAACTACAACAATTAATTATTTTTATTTTTTTTTATTTTTTTTTTACACACGACATAAGCTAAGAATATATTTAAGAGATGACCACACTTGAAGTGAAGTGAAATCACATTAAAATGTGGCAGAGACGAATTTCATGTCTTTTTATAGATACTTAATAATTATAAGTACGTACTAAGAACAGTTTATTACTTTTGTTAAGATTTAGGGCTCCATGTATGGAAATAAAAGCGGTTTATACACAATAAACGTTGTTTTATTTAGCAGAGCTAATACACAGCGGACATGAAAAAAACAAGTGCTAAAACCGACTGTCTGACACTGACTTTTACAGAAAAAGTAAACATATTATAAAGAAATAGAGGAGGGCGCATTTAAACCTCAACACCCCCCCTAAATGTGCACTCCCTTACACATACCAACTAGTTTTCTTAAAAACTCAAGCTGGGGCCTCGGAAGGCTTTTGGTGAACATATGAGCCGCCTGCAATTTCGTTTCACAATTCACAATATTCTGTTACAGATCTACGAGTCATCACACAATTTGCATAACCAGCATCACTAAAACCCTCAATAATAAGTTAATTTTCATCAGTATCTGCTTCATAACGTATGCCCAAGTCTCTATTTAATTTTAGATATTTGAAAACTTTCATAACAGCACCGTTGTGTACATTATTGAAAATATTTAAAAATCTACTAAGTGAGTATACTATGTAGTAAATATCTGGCCTACTACCTATAGCAGCATACATAAGTGAGCCTACTGCCTCGCGTGATAAGGCACAACTGACATATCAGCTGATCCTTCACAGTTAACTAACTTAACATTAGGGCAACTTTACAGCTGGCACTAAACTTGGTTTACATAAGTCCATTCCAAACTTATTCAGCAAACTGTTAACGTACCTAGTCTGATGTACAAAAATAGATCCATCCTCATCAAAATCTAATTCTAATCCCACAATTCGTTTTGGGCTCATTACAGTCAACTCAAAATGTTTATCCAGCTTGTTTACAAACTTGTCAATATATCATTGCATACAGAAGTAAGTACAAGGGAATATCCTGTTGCAAGGACACATACAAGCATCTATCAAATTCACAATTTGTAAACTTATTTTCCTTCATGAAGGAGTTAAACTTATGGTTCCAACACCTGGGTGACTGCTTCAAACCATACAAAGATTTAATTAGTTTACAGTCTAACCCATTTGTATTCAATCCAGGTGGTGGTTCCATATAGACTTCCTCATCAAGGACACCATACAGAAATGCAGTCTTAGCGTCAAACTGAGTCATATACAATTTTTCCCTAGCTGCCAGTGAGAGCATACTTCTTATGGTATCATAACGCACAGTTGGTGACAAAGTCTCGTCATCATCAATACCCTTTTCTTGGGTGCAACTCTTTGCACATAGCCGAGCTTTGTATCTCATGGTATCATCAGCATTCTGCTTGATCCTGTAAACCCATTTACAACTGATCAGCTTCTTATCTGACGAACGTTCAACAAGCTTCCATGTCTTGCATGTATCATGAGACTTTAGTTCCTCACTCATTGCAGCGATCCATTTTTCAGAATCTTCACTTTTAACAGTTTCATTATAAGTACTAGGTAGTACCTCAACCAGATTAGCCTCTGGCATCATGACTCTATGCGGCCACTGTCTTAGATTGTATCTTCTTGTCTCTGTTTCCCCATTGTTTTCGACTGGTCTGTCTTGTTCTTGAATCTCTGTGCTTTCCTTCTCTTCCTCTACTGTTGCTCTGCCTATCATACTTTGATAGAAGTCCTCAAAAGCGTCATTCTCCTGTGATTCTATACTTTTGTCTTGATCACTCTGGTCACCGTCAAGAGCCAGTAGGTACTCAGATCTTTCATCACTTGAAGAAGGAAGCTCATTGTCTTGATCACTCTGGTCACTATCAAGAGCCAGTAGGTACTCAGCAGATCTTTCAACACGAAAAGAAGGAAGCTCATTTTCATTGAAAGTAACATCTCTTGACACAGTCACTTTCTTTGTTTCCGGATTAAATAACCTGTAGTTATCAGAGTTACCTTCATAGCCAACTAGAAGCAGCTTCTTGCTTTTCGGTTCTAGTTTGTTTCGCTTCTCTTTAGGAACATGCATGTAAGCCACACAGCCAAATGTTCTTACATGTGCCAAACTAGGCTTTGCTCCAGCCCATAACTCAAATGGAGTCTTCTCATCTCTAGATCTTCTGTTCATTAGATATACAGCTGCCTGCACCGCTTCTGCCCATAGATAAAGAGGTAACTGTCGCGCATACAGCATGGACCGGGCACACTCCATTATAGTTCGGTTTGCCCTCTCACTCCTGCCGTTCTGTTGCGGCGTATAGGGGGCAGTATATTCTAATTCAATACCTTTTCCAGCTGCATATTTTCGAAACTCATTATTGCAATACTCCTTGCCATTGTCACTGTGTAACAGCTTCACTTTGGTGTCGAACTTATTCTCAAGTAGCTGTACATACCTCTGGAAAGCCTGCAAAGCCTCGCTTTTGCGCTTCAGAAAGTACACAGTGATGAAACTAGATGCTGCATCCAGGAACGTAATGAAGTATCGAGCCCCTCCAACAGATGGCGTGGGCATAGGACCACACAGGTCACTATACACTTTATGCTTCACTACTTCCGATGAGCGCTTCTTAAAAGGCAGTCTATGTTGCTTGCCGAGTACACAAGCTTCACAGAAAAAGTCACTCAGGTTACTTACTGGAGGCAAATGTCCATTTCGCACCATTTCACGCAATGTTTTTATGTTTACGTGTCCGAGACGCTCATGCCACTGTTTTAAAGTGACAACATTTGCTTGATATTCCTCAGTGATGGTCTTAACGAGCATTCTGTATAGATTATTACTTTGTTTAACAGCAGTAGCGGCTACAGTCCCATCACTATTTTTAATCAAAGCAAAGTCCTTGGTTTTAGTCACTATAAAACCTTTTGAGGTTACAACACCTTCAGAGAACAAATTCCTCTTCAAATCAGGCACGTAGAGCACATCATTGATGGTAGAGTCATACCATTCACCGTCCAACAATTTCTTTATTTTAATTGTTCCCGAGCCTTGCACTGTCAGTTCACTTTTGTCACCTAGCCTCACACAGTTGCACTCTGGCTTGAAATAAGAGAAATAATCGCGCCGATATGTCATGTGGGCAGATGCTCCACTATCCAGGAGCCATATCTCTCCATCTTCAATGGTATTCGCCTCGAGCTGAGTGGTGAAAGCAGATTCTTTCTTTGAGCCACTGGGTTTTAAGCTGGGTCGTGAACTTGCATGAAAATGCTGATTCGAGCCACTGGGTTGTGAACTAGAGCGGCAATCTCGAGCATAGTGCCCCTTTTTCTTGCATTTAAAACACTTCACTGATTTTAAAGGTTTCTCCGCAGCAAGTGCTATTTCTGCTTTGTCTTCTTTACTTTTAAAGTTCAATTCCTCGTCCAAGAGGCGTGCCGTAAGGTTAATTACAGTTTGTTTACTTGGTTCCAATGACAGCCAAGCTTGTCGCACCATCCGATAGCGCTCAGGCAGTGATCCTAGTATCTTGGTCACAACGGCTATTTCAGAGATCGTCTCTCCAGCATCTTTCAACTGCTTTGCTATATTTTCGATCTTTGAGATGTGTTCAGCGACACTGTCACCCTCATTGAACTTTACAGTGTGAAACTTCTCATGCAACAACATTTTGCTATTTTCACTTTTCTGGTCATAAATGGAGTCCAACTTGTCAAACATCGCTTTCGACGTATCGCAAGTCTCAATTAAGCTTATCTGACTTAATTCCATGCTCGACGTAATAATATACATCGCCTTCGCAGCATCTTTTTGCCATTCTTTGACGTCGGCCCCAGCCGGCGATTTCAAAGACGTTATGTGGTCGCCCAGCCCTTTGGCCTTCAGGGCAAGTGTTGTTTGGAACTTCCATTGTCTATAATTGTCGCCTGCGAACCTTTTCGCAGCTGCGAAACCAAGACCTCCAAGATCCATCGTAATTTACGTCGTCGTACAAACCTACGTGCACCGACGTAACTCTCACGTCACAGATCGAGTCCAACAACTTTTCGCACTTTATATTTCACTCGCGTAGCACTGGGCCCATAACCTGTTAAGATTTAGGGCTCCATGTATGGAAATAAAAGCGGTTTATACACAATAAACGTTGTTTTATTTAGCAGAGCTAATACACAGCGGACATGAAAAAAACAAGTGCTAAAACCGACTGTCTGACACTGACTTTTACAGAAAAAGTAAACATATTATAAAGAAATAGAGGAGGGCGCATTTAAACCTCAACAACTTTATTCAAGTCATCATAAAATTGTAAAAAATTAACTTACCGCAGTCGATTTGGATCCCTCTGCAATACACTTTTTGGTGGTGAGTTCCAACATATAAGTGGGCACAACTGATAACTAAGCACTTTTAGACACTTCTGGATTTGGAATGATAATTGTCTCAGTAACTTAGTAGTATGAAAATCACGGGAATTAAATACGTACGAGCATACACTTCAAAATTCAGCACAGGAATGATATTATTTGCAACAAAAAATAATCGCTTTTTAAACCCCTTGCGACAAATATTTTTAACAATAGTTTGGAAACAAAAGAGATTATTTTTCTGGAATCGTTCCCATCATAAAACACCTGCGGAAAGTCAATGAAACGAAATTTTTATCAGTAAATAAGTACCTACTTTAAAGAATTAAGTACAATAGACATCAATATGTCCGCAAAACGAACCGCATATTCGTTCAGAATACAACATTAACAAGATGCCTTTGTACTAATGTAATCATACTACAAACAGTTTATTACTTTATTCAAGTCATCATAAAATTGTAAAATTAAACTTACCGCAGTCGATTTGGATCCCTCTGCAATACACTTTTGGTGGTGAGTTCTACATTAACAAATCCAACATATAAGTGGGCACAACTGATAGCTAAGCACTTTTAGACACTTCTGGATTTAATGATAATTGTCTCAGTAAGTTAGTAGTATGAAAATCACGGGAATTAAATACGTACAAGCATACACTTCAAAATTCAGTACAGTAATGATATTATTCGCAACAAAAAATAATCGCTTTTTAAACCCCTTGCGACAAATATTTTTAACAATAGTTTGGAAACAAAAGAGATTCTTTTTTTGGAATCGTTCCCATCATAAAACACCTGCGGAAAGTCAATGAAACGAAATTTTTATCAGTAAATGGGTACTTTAAAGATTAAGAACAATAGACATCAATATGACCGCAAAACGAACCGCATATTCGTTCAGAATACAACATTAACAACATGCCTTTGTACTAATGTAATAATGGTCACCCTACTCTACTTGTATTCACTCGCCCTAAAAAAATAAGATGTGAATACTATATATCGAAAATTCCGAAAATGTGAAAATTCATGGTCACCCTACTCTCATACGATTTCATACTACTGTGTTTTTGTAAATATCTTCTAAAATATGAATGCTGCAGTTATATTCGCCATATTTATGCAAACTAAGTTACGTTACCCGTCGATTAGTACTCTAATTAAGCTTAAACCTACTTTTAATAACGAGATAAACGCCATTGTATTTTAGGCATATTGCCGTCCGAGCGGCCAACTAAAATCGACTCTAACATATTATTGAACCTACTTTCTAGTATTTTTTTGTGTTTTTTCGCTGTAACAAATTAAAATCTAATTGTCTATACACATTAGCCTCTATTAATTTGATACTTATGGTGATATACCTACCTACTCATAACCTGAAAACTAAACATTGCATAACTTTTTGTTTATTTACGTTTTGACGTTTTTTATTTTTGGGACAAATTAAACAAAGTAAGACCTTTCTTTTGATGTATCATTCGTCTATCTGCATTATATAGTTTCTGTGTAATCACGGGCGGTGACTACGGCAAGTGGCGGTTCTAGCGGCCAACTATTCTTTGTCATAGCGTCTTGGTTTTTTTTGGGACAAATTCAAGAAAAGAGGTGTGTAAAGTAACAAATTACGACTAATTCCTGGCAAAGTTTCATCAAATATTGTGAGTTGTCCGCGTGGTTGAAATGGACATGATTAAAAAAGAAGTAATACCTAGTTAAAAAATAAATAAAATTCTGAAAACCAGTCTTACCAAGGGTCACCATATTACTCAGTATTATCTGAGTTATGGAGGTCAGATAGGCAGTTGCTTCGTGTAAAATACTGGTATTCAGCTGCATTGGTAAAAACACCCCAATAAAGTTGGGAAAAGGCTAGATAGATTATGATGACCCTTTTACAGTGGTTGGTGGTTGAATAGGAAAATGTAACTGTTTTGTCATCAAAAGAATATATATTTAAGTGGCCAACAGTAATTTTATCTGCCATCTAATCCTTTTTGAAGGGATTCACCTAATATGTCCCTATTGGGTGAATGCCTTGACTACTAAATACACTCAGGTTGTTGTAATATGTAGTTGTTAGACAAGACTCATAAGACAGCCTATTGCGAAAGGGAATAAATAGTCTGTCTCGCTCGCACTAGTAGAAAAATAATCTGTCCTAAGACAGTCTTGTCTCTAGTGTGCGAAAGCCCTTGGCTTTCTGTAGATACTTCCTTATTTAAACTTCATGCAACTTAAAAAACCCCAACAAAGTAACAGTTAACATAGGCAGTCATAGTATCTGATGTTCCAGTACATGAAGTTTAAATAATAAAGCCTTATTTTCAAGAGAGTACAAAATTTTATTGCATGATTGTAATTCTTTCAGCAGTGACCAGGCGTTGAAAATCCAAACAGTGTTTTTTATTTAGATATCCATATAGAAGTCACCTGGTGTTAGTGTACATGGTGTACACCTGCATTAGTGTCTTAATTAGGCACACAATTAAGACTGATGAGAGATCACATGGCAGTCATGGCAGATCATAGAACGAAACATATACAAATAACTGCCGACAAACTGTTTTGTAGTTTGGTAGACTTTTTATATGTTACTGTTATACAGATTTTGAATCAATGAATAAAAATTACTTATCCATTGTCAGAATAAAGATAGCGGCGGCATGTATTCCGAGTGGAGTTCTCTGCCGCTGGAGGGCGGGGGGCGGGGCGTGCTGGGCGCGGTGGGCGGGCGGGACGTGGTGCTGGCTGTGGTCAAACAGCTAGCCTCGCATGAACCCAGCCCTCTTACCACTGATGCTGAGGTGCGTATTGTATTGTATAATGGGTTGGTATCCGCAACTCCATGTCAAAGCGCGTATTTTGCGTATGGTGATACTGAAGTAAGTGCATATGCAAGGAGAAATTGGGTGTTGCAAGAGGCTTATTATTCATACCATTTTACCCTAGTGGTGTGACTGTCAGATGGCCAAGACATCAAGGTCTCGAGCTTGAGTACGAACTCAAGGCTCGCACCTCTGATTTTTCGGATTCATGTGCATATTGTGTCAGTAAATCAGGAATTCAGGAGGTAACCAGCATGCCTGCGAGAAATGTTGTGTGTGTACCTACGTGTGCCTTGCCCGTGTCCATACCAGGATGTAATACAAGTCAATACCGGTTAGGTAAAAGTTATAATGTTCAACTTGTGTATTCAGGTGGAATGGGTGCTGGAAGTAATCCGCTTCGGGCTCTCCCTGCCGCTGGTGGAGCACGAAGCCCTGCGCGACTGCGTGCGCGTGTGCTGCGCGTGGCTGGCGCCGCTGCTGCCGCCCGCGCCGCCCGCCATGCCGCCGCCCCCCGCGCTGCCGCCGCCCGTTGCCGCCTCGCCCCACAAGTACGCCAGGAAGATACTGAGGCATCTACATAACTTGTTTGTGCCGAGGCCTAATGAGAGTGAGTTTGTTTTCTTTGTTGGTTACCACCAATCAACTTAGACTAACTAAAACATTAACATGTTCACCTCTGCTTAACACTGACTATGTAATTAAATCCAATTACTTCAATGCACTTCCTCATCCATCAAATATCTGCAACCACAAAAGCTTTTTGTAAAGTTTTTAATTTACAAAAAGTATTAATTTATTTTTAATAATTTATCTATGCAAATTATAAACGCAAATTAGTATTAAATTATTATTAATATTATTACTGCAATTTTCTAAAAACATTTAAGATATTTTAATGATATCTAGATGCTGAAATAAACACAATGTAATAGACTGTATAAATTGTATCTGGGTTTCATGTCCTTCACAAAGTAAAAAGAATATAAATAACACATTTATTTTACAAGCTCTCACATTCATATACCAAATGGAACTGGGTAAGTTATCAGAAAAGCTTTTTAAGAATTGATGTTGTTGGAAGCCCATGACTGGTCATTGTGGGGAGTCCTTTGTCCTGTAGTGGATTTTTTTGACTGATTGATGTCATCAGCATACTCGTATCTTTAAAAGAAAAAAAAATGGCAACAACTGTCCTCAAACACCCATTTGTTGGACTGCTTCGTTGGTCTTGGGTTCAATCTCCAGACCTGGCATTGTTAATGGGTTTTCCGTTAGGATTTTTTCAGTAGAATCCTGGAGATTGGATTTTTCCCTAGTTAATGCCATTATGCTCTCCTTCTGAACCATGGCACTGAAACATATCTTGAGAAATGTTGGTATACTGATGGGTACACTTCTGCTTAACTCTAGGTATTACAGGCGTGATGCTATCTTACTCAGGTGGAGACCTAATCAGCAAGCAAGCCGTCCTCTGCCACCGAGTCCTGCGGTTATCCCGCGCTCTAGCGGACGGCGGGGCGCTAGGGGCGCGCGAGTGGCGCTCACTGCTACTGCTACTGTTGGCGGCGGCGTCAGCGCTGCTGTCGCCGCCAGCGCCGCATCATTCTGCCGCTGAGCAGCTGTGTGAGAGAGTGCTGTGTGTACTGTTCGAGGTGTGGATACTGGCGTGTCACAGGTAAGGAAACAGCACAATAAGAGTTTGTTTCTAATGAAACCGACACACCACAAGTGACCTTGTGTTTTTCTATTTTGAGAAGCGTCACAGCGTCATTAAAAGAAATCAATATCTGTACTCATATTATAAAGAGGTATTTGTTTGTTAGACTGTATGTAGGGGGTCATCTTTGTCACTCACAAAATAGGCCTATAGGCTAAATTATATTCACATCATGTATATTAGCCGAGCTATCACAATTTTTTCGGACAAAGTGCTAGTCTATTATTATGTAATTGGATATTATGTTGATGATACGCGCATACATGCTCCATTATTGTTTTGATTGAAACAGTACCAGTGCATATGCCGCCGGGGCGTATTTTGACCTTTAGAGCCGAACACGCGTGGCGTGGACGCCCCAAATATTTGCATTGTACCTCTTAATGACTGATGCATTTAATGTGTTATCTCTAAATAGGGTAGATAAAAAAAACGTGTTTTTGGGCCTGAAAACCCGATTCATTTTCAATTAATTGCCAAATTAGCTTTTTAGTTGCTTTCAAATCAATAAATAGTTGAGTCATTGAGTTAACTAAACAGTGACGTCACAGCGTGCTATTGCCATATAAAACCTATGAGAGAACCGCGTTTTGACAGCTCTTAAAAAGTATGTCAATTCATTGATGTGTCATGTACCCTAATATGAAGAGTTGAATGAGCTCGTACACCCCCCAGATGCTTCCCGGTGCCGCCGCTGTGGCGTACACTGCGCGAGCAGTGCGTACGCTGGCGACACCGCGCGCCGCTCACGGAGCAGTGGACGCGCGCCTCGCTCGCGCTCACCGCCCGCCTGCTCAAGCACATGTACGGGCCCCTCTTCCCCGCCATGCCTATCAGTAAGTTGACGACCCGAATGGCGTAGTGGTAGTGACGCTGCCTTACGTTCTTAGGGTCCTGGGTTCGAATCCCTGTAGGAGCAAATGTTTGTGTGATGAGCATGGACATTTGTTTCAGAGTCATGGATGTTACATGTATAATAAATAAGTATGTATTTACAAACAAGAAAGTATATATTTAGTATATCAACTCAGTGTGAGTAGTCCCTTAAGGATGACACACGCTAGACCGTGCCGGGTCCGAGCCGAGTGTTGAACGTAGTACAATCCACTGTCTATTGCTCGGTAGCGGCTCGGAAGCGTGAGTGTCCATACAAATTTGCACGGTCGACACTCGGTTTGGACCCTACACGGTGTAGCGTGAATCAAGTTTTAAGGTTCAGTCAAATCGACCGGGCAGGACTCTGGACGACGGATTTTGACAGAAGCATCAGAATCTGTCTGTGTGTGTGAACGTGACTGATACTGCTACTGTTCGCCCGCATCAATATTTATTACAATATTTTTATTGTCCAAAGAGACGCCGAAGCGTCTCTTTGGACAATAAAAAAATGAAATAAAATTACAGCATTTTAATGAGTACTTTTATTTATTCCTCTTATTCTTTTAAGTAGTATGTCCCTCGTTTTACAAGTCTTGTTATACAGGGTGGAAACGGTAAACGAGGCAGTAAGGGGAGCTGAAGCTAAAAGTTTTTTGCAATGTCTGACTTTTACTCCAACCTGGGTTGGTTTGGTGAGAACTTTTTGATCAGTATTAGAAAAATCGACTGACATCAAATTTTTTTTTTGTGTAAAATGGTAATTTTCTTGCTGACTGTTGATTTTTTTTAAATCTGTGAATGGAGATCAAAATTTAACGAAAAATTATGGATGGTTTAAGACTATTTTCCCAAGACTTTTTCCTAAGACTATTTTCGTGTAGCCGCAACGGTTATGGTAAAAAACTATGTGTGTGTACAGGTGAGGAAGACGCCAACCTGATTCCCGCCGACATGAGTGCGGAGGCGGTGATGCAGAGCTGGTACCGCATGCTGCACACGATAGGGAACCCGGTGGACCTGTGCCGGCCGCATGTCATCAGTCAGACCCCTGACTTCTTACAGGTTTGCTCACATCACTCACATGAAACACAAACACCATAACTAGGACTCTTTATAGAAGAAAACGTCGGCCTGCCTACGCCATTTACCAAACTCGAATATTGAATAGGCTAGTTTTCTAGGATCTATTAGTCCGTCAGAAGAGTATTGAAAAATAAAGGACACGTATGTTTTGTTATTGTAAATCAATGAAAATAGTGGGGGCTAGTGACGTCAGAACGCACTAAAAATTATACCACGTCGTGACGTATTGAGAATTTTAAAAGCGTCGTATCTTCGTCAATTTTGGTTTACGTAACAAAAGAAAAAATACGGGTCGGCGGTATAATTTGTTGATAATCTAACTGATGGACTAAATTTTTTTTTTACCCTATTATGACATTCACCAACCATTGTTTTGTTTTTCTTATTAGATTTAGTCTAGTGTTTATGCTTAAACAAAAACTTCTAACTAGTCTATGCTATGCTAAACTCTCAGACATTCAACGAAAATATAACTAGTTTACACAAACGGTCGATAGATCGTCATACTATTGACGTGCATTTCACTGTTGAACTACGAAAACTGCACTTATTTGTAAGAACTAAAGGCACTGTTAAAATCAAACTGTTATCATGTGTGTTCGTCTGTGGCTATGAAACTTTACCGTTTTTCAAGTGAAAACTTCATTAGGCGCGTTGAGCTCTTTTTGGGTGAACACTAATCATGGAACTCGCACGTCCGTCACCTAAAACTTCGTAGCACTCGTAGCCGATCCACTACGGCGTAGCACCACTAAGGCGTACAACCCGTAGCAGTGCTACGACTGGCGCAGGGCCTGTGTACGTAGACTACCCAGATTGTTTTTTATCACCTCCATTTTTCCTCAGTACTCAATAACTCAAGATGAGGGCAGTCGCGACCCGAGCCAGCACCTCTGCCTGCAAGCCTTACCCTCAATCTTCCACAAGGCCATGAAGGGCATCGCAGCACATGTGGACGCATTCCTCGGTATGTACTGCATTGATAGTGGGCTGGTGTGGTGTGGGGGCTTTCGTAGACTGTTAGTAAGAAGGCATGGTTGAGTTGAAATGGGTGTTCTCTTTCTGTGATGGCATTAGGGCTGAGTAGACGTTGGACTAGTATTGTCCACCGATCAGAAATTAGCGTTTTTGTCCTGTTTGTATATTGGTTGTTAAAAGTTAGGAGGGTCCTTCGACTAGACGGGAGTATTTTAGGTGTCAATTTATTTCACAGATGTCGCTAGCGTTCAGTTGGTTGTCCCCGGACAAAATGTTTATCGTCTGCTAAGCGCCTCAGTGGTGGTGATGATACTAATAAAATAACATTAAGCCGCTCAAATTCAACTAATTTGAACATTGGTGCATTATGCTTGTTTACACTAACATTAAGCGACACCTTAATGAGTGCACGAATAAGGGCTCTCTTGAATAGAAAGCAATGATTTCGGTTACATTCTTTGAGCGGCTTAAATAACGTTGAGCTTACGCTCTACGCTCGTAACCCTATCCTCATAGGACCACATAGTATGGACACTCAATCACGCCCTGATGCTAGTTCAGAACCTAGTTACCACAGGAAGAGAATGCCTTTCACAGATCTATTAATATACCTAGAAGACCTACCTATCCTACCGAATGCAGACAAATTATGCTCATAGAGGCATCTATGTGCATATTGTTTGGGAGCATTACATTATAGGTAACTAGCTGACCCGCGCAACTTCGTCTGCGTGAAGAACCGCTCGACCGATTTTGTGCGAACTTCACATAAACCATCTACTAAATAGTCCGAACAAAGCCTAAACATTTGGTTTGGATAGGTTCTTGAGTGATAAAATTACAACGAAAAGTGGCATTGATTTTTAACCGACTTCCAAAAAGGAGGAGGTTCTCTATTCGACTGTATGTATTTTTTTTTTTTTTTTTTTTTTTTTTTTTTTTATGTATGTTACCCGATTACTCGAAGACGCCTAAACCGATTTGAAAAATTCTTTTTTTGTTTGAAAGGGTATACTTCCAAGTTGGTCCCATAGTCGCCAAGTCGGGATCTGATGATGGAATCTTGGCGAAATCGAGGGAACTCTTCAAATTTTATAGGATAACGTACAGCAATTTTTATATTTTCTACAACAAGTGAAGCATTTGCGTTTGATAAGAACCATTCTACCATCAGATCTGATGATGAAGCCAAGAGTCACGGAACTCCATAATGAGACAATGTATCCTAGTCGTGTTTGGGCTTGTTGTAATTGTAACGGTATGCACTTTCCATGTGAACCACTAAAAAGTGAAAAATAAAAACTTTTTTTGCAAAAAGTAAAACCGACTTCAAAAAGAAAAAGTGAAAAATAACTTTAGCTTCTGAAGTCGGTGACAAAAAAATTAAATCAATCATACAAACGTCACCTACTTCAGAAGCTAAAGTTATTTTTCACTTTTTCTTTTTGAAGTCGGTTTTACTTTTTGCAAAAAAAGTTTTTTTATATATATTGATATGCTTTTGCCATTCTTTTCAATTTTACCAACGGGCATACTTTTTGATAAAAAGACTAACTACTTTTTGGGTTCAATTGTGTTTGCTTTATTCTTTGTGTATTTTTTTTTTGGAAACTCGAATAACAATGACACCGTAGATATGCTTTAGCGTCTATCATGAATATCGATTTAAAAGATACATTCATACTGACGTAGTGTTAAATCGGTTTTCATAAACTACAGTTGCTGCCTGTCAGGATCGTAATAGCGGTCATTGACCTTTCCTTATTATCTCTTCGTACGAATAAAACAAAAGAAACAGGTATCGTTTTTCATTAGAAATAATGTTGAAGATCACGATAGATGACGATCCAAGACTTCAAGTTTTATTTTTGGATTTCAAAGTTAAGAACTTTAATAAATGTAGGTGGGTCAATGAACGTTATTACGAACTTAACTGGCAGTAACAATAGGAGTAGCTTCGTTCTAGAATATGACCTTTAGGTATCGCTATTATTTTGGGTTGCACAATGCACTGTAGAATGTAAGATAAAAGCACATTTTAACCTACTTTTAAACAATGTGTTTTTTTTTATATCCCTCACTCTAGGGTATGAATATCAAAGAATCAACTGGCATAGAATATTATGAATTATTTTTACATACCCTACCACCAGTACTATCTACGCTTGCCTGCAATTTTATCCTGTTTTAAATTGAACAGTACGGAATAAGTCAACGTTTTTGCACAAAAAAAAAAATAGACCCACTCGAAGGTTAATAAAGCCCATTTTAGATTTTTCCATAGTATATATATTTTTTCATATATTGTGATATAGAATAATGAGCTAGTATTTCAACTAGAAATTATATTATACACATTTTCATCCCTATCTTGTAATGGAGTAAGCAAATAAATGGAGTGAGCGTATAGGGACAGACTCTTTATACAAAATTTTGTGCTGTTAGAGCAATTGACGACAGATGGAAACTTAACTTACCTTAGCACTCCACTTATTTACTACTCGACGCCCTTATTCCTGTGGAGAGTTTTTCGATACATATATAGGGTTCATTCGATAAAAAACTAGTAAGCTTTTAATATGTCGTTATTTGCTCAAACTTGACACTATCAGCCAACAACTAGATCATTTAAAAATTCGAACGTAAATATTGGGCGACTATGGAAAAAAAAGACCCATATGTGTGTATAAGACTTCTTAACTTTCATATTTCGAGTACTGTTTTTTGTCGAATACCATCCCTATCACTAAATACAAGGTGTAAACGGACCCTCTATGAAGCCGTCGACCAAGCATTCTGTACGTCAAACTAAGTGCGCCGACGAAAATTTTAATTTTGACCTCATTTTCATAAACGACCCCAAAAATAATGAAAATGACACCCATGACGTAAAAAAACAAAAAAAAGTAAAGAATAAAATGCAAAGGAACTATAAAAAAATAATAATAGTGATTTATCGTATGAAAATAAATCAACAAAATAAGTAACCAAATACGATATCGACCATTACTAATTTTATCTCGTTCTGTCGTAACTCGATAATATTCGGCTTACCGCACAAAATAATGTCATCAAGCATTGAATTCAATGATGTCCGATTCTATACGAAATTCAACGAGCGATAACGATATTTTTCCATCTCGCTCACGCGCACGCATTTTCTGTTACTTTCTCTATAAATTTTGATGAAAAAAAAATTGAGTTTCAGTTCTAAGTATGGGGTGCGGTTCACAGAATACATCAGATACTTACCAAGTTTCAATAGCATAGTTCTTATAGTTTCGGAAAAAAGTGGCTGTGACATACGGACGAACCCTAAAAATGATCACAATCACGGGGAGAACAAGTGTGTGACTTTCGGCTTCGTAAAGGGTCTTTTTGCTCTCAGTACATGGCATGTGTAGCACCGTAGTGTACCATAAGTAGTGTAACTTGGGGATGGCTCAGGACGCGGCTCGGTGCTGGGGTGGGGCCGCGCGGGCGGGGGGGGCGCGGGCGGGGCGGGGGGCGCCGAGCTGGACGACGGCGAGCTCACGCCGCCCGCGCACCGCCGCCTCGCCAAGTCCTTCAGCGTGTCGGCAGCGCGCCCGAGGGACAAGCTGCCTGAACGAAGTAAGATTTAACTATACACAACGATATGGAAACCGTTTTGTTTGAGATCTTCTACATTTAGCTGAAATTCAAGGTGTAAGGGACCAAAGTGAAAAGACAAGGTGCATTCAGCTCCTATTCTCATCATTCATATTCCAACGGAATTTTTGTCGAGTAATTTTTTTTTTTGCGTTTTTCCAGTTACCATTCCTTTATTTCAATGTAAAATTACACTCTCTGTACGCAGCACTCCATTTATGTAAATAACACGGCTAAAATAAAAATAAATAACACAAATGTAACAATCGACGCGTGAAATCAGCTGTTCAGTTCCTGCCTAGCTACCCTAGCTATGCCTAGAACGGCAAGCGCGACGACGAGTTTGATGAACTCTTCATCAAACTCGTCGTCGCGCTTGCCGTTCACTACAGGCGTTTTACCACGGTAACGATACGTTGCGTATGAGGAAATAAAACAAATCAAATTTATTAGATTCCTATAACTTTCCTGAAATAATTTTATGTACCGCTGTCATCTTAGTATGATAATACTGAATTCAACACTGGGACCTTTTTCGGGACCTGGTGAAGGCTGCGGGAATCCGCTGGATGCGAATCGCACGGGACCGGTCAATGTGACACTTGGGGGAGGCCTATGTCAAGCAGTGGACGTTTTTCGGCTGAAATGATGATGATGATGACGACTGAATTCACTCTATCAGTTTGTGGAGGGTTGTATGTCCACTCACCCCATATTTCGGAGTGTGGAAGTAGTTTTTAAATGCCCGCACCCGTGTTTGCCGGCTCATAGTATTGAAGAGTCTAATCTTCTTCAATGGTTACCAACGGTTTCAATATGTAGATGTTTCAAAACAAAATGATTTCTATATTTATTTGCACTGTACATTGAAAAAAACCTAGAATAAGTATTTTAGTTTATTGATTACAGAGAAGATGTTTTAGTAAGTGGTACGGTTGAGAGGTTAATTAAATAGAGGTTAATTTCCAAGTGGGTGTATACTATAATAATAAGATTTGCCTTGCACTTGTTTTATATAAGCACTTTGATTGCGTTCGGTGCATTTTTTGGTTTGTTTTATATCTATCGCCTTTTCCATTTCCTTTTGTTTTTGAGTGCCCTTTTTTTGTTTGATTTTTTCTGGGTTGCCATTACTTTTCATTTTACCAGTAAGTAATATTTTTTAATTTTTTAATAATGAAGTGGATTGTACGAGTATTTTGTATGATAGAAACGATAGTTGTATTAATATCCGTCCATATTTGAATTTTCAATCTTATTCCGTCTACTTAAGATCCTTTTCATTGACGTCCTCGATAAGTAACAGTTTCATTGTATAGTAAAGATATAGTTTGTAAAATAGTGTTGTGCGCACACGCAGGTACTCCGCGCACGTCGCTCATTGGTCTGACGAGCAGTCGCCCGCCCAGCGTGGTGCCTACCACGCCACCCAACTCTATCTCATCTCAAGGTAAATAATGAGTGTAGTTAAACTTAAAATATTATGAAACATTATGTTTTTAGTATGACAGATCATGACCGAGACCGTGACAAAGAATCTTGTAAAATTGTCTGACTCCGACATTGTAGTTGTAGTACTTACACTTTCGTGCTTTTTTTCAGCAGTGTGGTGACAAATTGGTGAATGTTGTTAGTCGGCAATCGCTAAAACGGTTACTTCATATTCAGTACATTTAGTTTTAGCGTCGGTGTCTTTTGCACCTTGTATACTTTACAATCTTAAGTATTGATTTTGTTGTTTAGTGGGTGAGGCTGAAAAGCCATTAACGCCGCTACGTCCGAAAGTGAACTCCATTTTCCATCTGTTCGGAGAGTGGCTGTTTGAAGCGGCTCTTATTGGGACTACACCAGCTTATAATAACCAACGTGAGTATACACATCAATATCTGCCTTTTCTCATCTATGGATGTTTTTGTAATGATACTGGTTTTCCGGTCCCTAACTCTTGGACTATATTAAAAAAAAACTTGAGAGGTGTCAAGGGACACCCGGATGGAACGAAGTTCTGGCTTGCTTTCTATAAGAGAGAGAGAGAGACAGACAGAGAAACATGCGACGCCGCACAGCTCACAATAGCTTACTATAGCAAAACATTATTTCCCCGTTTTGGTTTTTTAAAACAACTTTCAGCGTTGCGAATGGCAAAAATTACTTAAACGGCCGGAGGGTGTTACTCAGTGCATTCCCAACTACTAGCGACATCTAGTAACACAACGGAGTAGTACTTACATATTTTAACAATAGATGTCGCAGTTACCAATATTATTAGTACCACTCATACACATTAGATGGCGCTGTTCTAAAAAATAAAAAGTGTCGTGACAACTTTTCGTAAGAATTTTTTCCGTCTAGCTCCCTTTCACAACGCGAGAAAATGTAATAAAAAAATTACATAAAAATAGCCTTTATTTACTCTTACCTTCGTATACAAAATATTGATTCATAACAAATATTTATAAATACTACGAAACAGAACGGAAAAACAAAAGTTGACTGGCACGTCGCCGCGTCGTGACTGCAACTAGCAGGCTACTCTCAGCATGTTACTGTACGGTGTCCCGAACTCACAGTACAGCGCTACTTTTCAGCTAACACCCGTGAAGATAATCATAGATCGACCCATCCATAGATCCATTCACCCTCAAAAGCTTTCCCTTTTAGGAAGTTTTTGAAAGAGCAAATTGTTTCAGAGCGCGCTGAAGGCACACCGCCCCCTCCTTCACTATCAGACGCCGCGTACAAGCTGAACATGATCGCATATCAGCCAGGTACGTTATATGTGCATATGAATCAATAAAGTCGTTTTTTCGCCAAACAGTTTTCATGATCTAGATTTTATGAATGTATAATAAATGGAAGAAAACTTGTGTATCATTTCAGAAGATTTTGTATTTTTATGAGAAATTATAAATGTGGTTTAAAAAATCAGTTTTACCGTGTTTAGTAAATTCACGGAAAAAAAAGTTCGTCACCGGTAGAATCTGCATTACTCAAGATCTAGGATCTAGGATTTTATTTTATTTTTTTATTTATTTAAAATAGGTGCACCAACAGTACATACATAAAACAATTATAATTAAAGGTCCATTTGGTATGGTTCTTATGTACGTACCAATTATGGGTGTACACAACATGCTTAACAAAATAAAGCAACTATGACTTAAAATTAAAAAAGAGATCAATTAACACACTTATAATAACATACTTACAATAATAAAGTATTAAAGACCAAAATAAAATAAAAATGTAAAGACTAAAAACAAAAATAAAAAACTTACTTATTGCCATAAAATAATATAATGTATCACATAGACTTTAACGTGAAAGCGTCAGGGTAGCCCACGAGATTTAAATTTTCTAACGGTTTTTGCAATTTGCAGGCCAGTGCTAGGTTGTATGTTGATGAAAATATCGTTCGCGACTGTAAGACGTATGTAGTTTGCAGACTTATAATTGAATTTGAATTTCGCGGTCTGCTCTGGAGCATCAGCTTTAAAGAAAAGTTTATCAGAATTGTAATACTGAAAATGAAAAGGAACAGTCATCCACTCTGTGGGAGTGACCGCATCGTAATATCCATTCTGCTTAGCGCGGTTTTGACTACACAGCAAGCTATGTGTGTGTGCAGGTCGCGCCGAGGCCCTCGGTACGTTGTGCCGCGTCCTGTGCTCCAAGCAATGCCGTGAGGAAGTGCTGGCGCCGTACCTGGCGCGCTGCTACGCGGCGCTGCACCGCGGACTCAGGGACCCCGCCACTGCCGCCGCCGTCGTCTACAACGCGCCCGACATCTTCAGGTACTATGAGCGTCCTGTGCTGCAAGCAGTGCCGTGAGGAGGTGCTGGCGCCGTACCTGGCGCGCTGCTACGCGGCGTACCTACATTTTGCCTGCTATGTTCAAGAAATACATAATAAGGTGCTTCCATATTGCCATCAATCGAGCACAAATCCAAATTCCGCGCTGCTGCAAAGTAATTCTTAATGAAGAAACCTGCTAACACTACCCGATCCGAGAATCGATCCACATATCTCACAATGATCCAGTACATTATCTAATTTCCAGATTGGACCTAGATGGCGTGCTAGTCCTAGTTCCGGACTTCGTAACCGCTTTAGACCAGATTCTGTCGGAGAGGGATCCCAAACTGGAGTGCGGCTCCATAGACAAGAGAGAGCTCCGTAAGGCGGCCATCAGCGCCCTGTTGTCGCTAGTTGCCTTCCCTTACCATTATAAGGGACTGCCGGTACCTGAGTTCCCAGGATGTAACGAATAGTAAGTATCCACCAGAGGCGAAGGTTCCGTACAACTCGATTCCTACCGGATTCCTTTTAAAAAATGGCACAGCCAGTATTCTATAAGCAAATAATATAATCATATTAAAGATTTGTACTCCGGATAACTCTTACAAAAATCGACTTTACTTGCTGCAAGATAATCATATGCGTATTTGGTGTAGAATGTGTTTTTTAAGTAGATGTAGAGACTTCATACGCGTTGGCGGTGCGGTTATTGAGCGCGTCGTATTTCACACTCTCACTATTTCACAACATTGCCAAGCAAAAACGAACCTTATTCCCACCGGACACCGGGCAAAACTGATTCTTATTGCCACACCATAAGCTTCAATCTTCCCCTGTAGCGCCGGCATGACATTAGGCGACTTCACTCGCGGCAAGATATCGTTAATCTGCGTGTCCGCGGTGCAAGTGGAGACGATAGACGCGCTGTGCGTGCCGCTGCTGAGCGCGCTGTACCTGTGCGTGCGACACAACGCGCACGCCGCGCCCGCGCCGCCCGGCTCCACGCTCTCGCACACCACGGACTATAAAGGTAACGAGAAATAGGCAAGTTATACGAGTATGAGTCTTGTAGGATCAGATAAGTTACGCACTAATACCAAGGCCTAACAAACCGCGATTTTTCTACTCGCAATCAAATATCAACTTTGCTCTAGTCACAATAAAGTTGAAATAGTACAGTTTGATATGAATGGGGAAAAATTGTTATTGCAGTCGAGGCTGAATTTAAACCAAACCTTGGGTTTCATTTGGCTTGCTTTCGCAAGGAGAATCAAAGGTATGAAGCCGCTAAATTTCATAATATAAATAGTAGATTTTTCTATATTTTAGAATTTAGAACACAAATAAATATTAATTTGTTTTAAAAAGTTACTGTTACTGTTAGCTTGTGTCATCTCACTGCTGGGTAAAGTAAATATTAGTTTTAAATAATGATGTTTATTTATGATATTTATGAACACAATTTCTTTACCTAAATTTTAAAAAAAAATTACCGCCGCCTAGGCATCCAACCGATTTGTGTTTATTATGTGTTTATATATATTGTGTTATCTGCAATTTTTTTTCAGCACTTGTGCGGATAAATGAAAAAAATCGCACGTATGTGAAATACATTGCATGTTGAACTTAATCGTAGTTCGATAAGACCGAGGAGGAGAGGTTTCAGGGAAGTGTATTGAAAATAAGTAAACTGCCATTTGTCTGAGAGACGCGGTCAACATTATTGATTTTCAACTTTATTTGGGTGATGCAATGTTGATATTTGTTTGGTAGGGTTCTTTACTTGGCTTAGCCAGGTCAGCGTTGGTGCTCAGGCTCTTTGAAAAGTTCAAACTGTTGCGAAACTGCAGTAGGGTCTGAATAAGTATTCACGCTCAGTTACCCATAAAGTGGTACAAGGATCTTCTGACGCAGCCAGTTCAGATTTTGACCACGCGCCAAAAGATCCTTGTACAATACATTCGCTGAACGTGTGTAAAGAGCCATAGTTAACTAACCCTTTTTTCAAAACAATTACCTAAAGGGCAACTTACAATTATAACTTATCACCAGTTTCATAGCTTCCTGAAGTTGTCAAGCTAACCCACTGCTACGAAAGAGAAGAAGGAAAAAAACATCTTTCTTTCTTTCCAAACCACTGCTATCACACACACATGTGCAATGATCACGATAAAGCACACACATACACGCTACATTTATTTTGCGAGCCAACATTCAATTGGTGCTATAGACGAGTCTTTTAATATATGAGACCCCTTTAAATCTCTACGTAATGTCGCTTTCAGGGTTTTAAATCTTCGTTATTTATAATCTCTTATTTCTGAAAAAATATATAATATTAACCAAGACATACACTGCCGCCAAAGACTACACATAAGAGCGGTTTCAGACTAGCGGTTTTTATTCGTGTAATAGCTTGATCCGCTTAAGCGCGTACACGCGCGCTACATTTCGCGATTCAATAAACTGAACGCTCGTAGACCCGCGTATTCCGCTGAGTTCGCGCGGGGTTAGTGGGCATGCGGGGAGGCGTCTCTCGCGCTTATAGGCGCGTCAACGGGCGCACGTGTTGCGCGTGTGGCAAAAAACTACTCGTCTATACGCGCCTTCAAGCTTCTAAAAATGAACCATCAACGCACTGAAAATACGCTAATCTGAAACCGCCCTAAAGTTCAGTTAGTCCAAAAAAATGACTTAAAAACACTGAACCATAAAGTTGATATTTCTATGAGTGGAAGTATCAAAAATAAGCCTTATGTTAAGTACACATATTTGATGAGAGTGTCGGGTGTCGCGCGTGTTGTAGCGCGCTCCGAGAGCGGCAGCGCGGCCGGCAGCTCCGAGGGGCACTCGCTAGAAGACTTCGCCGCAGACGTTAGGGAGCTAGACCCATCCTCGCCTGTTTTCGGTAATTACACACCTTTTTGTTTGCGTTCTGAAGGGCTATTTAATGATATAACAATAATTATTTATCAAACAATGTATCATGTATTTCAAGTAATAGAGAAGTGTGAAAAAGTAATGCTGCGCCGTACGAATATAATATTGGGGTAAAGGCAGGAAAATGATGATGATCCAACCCTGAGTTCTTTGCTCCACAAATACCCCGTATTCTTAGGATACAAAAACCCTTTTTTTGATGGCATCTACTTCGGCTTGTCAATCTATGAGTCTGGGTTCTGCTGAATCGCAAAAAAACGAATAAACTAAGCGACAATGCGCTAAAAGTACTCCTGTGGTGTACGAGCCTCGGCTAGGGAGTATAGGGGCGTCGCTGGGGAGCGCAGCAAAAGGACAGGCTGGATCTGAGTGAGATCATTATTTAGGGGCTGATTTATAACTACTGGCTCAGCATCGCGGACTGGCCAGTTTCCAGCAACAGCAAATGATATTGCTACGACATGGTCGAGCATTGTTCTATCATAAATATGAGGCACATCTCCAGCTCCAATACCAACAGATTTCAATCCGATGCAGAATGCCTTCGTTTTAAATACAGTATTGATTGCCATGTCAATAGATAGCCCTTCAACCATACTGCTAGCTTTCCAACTGACTCATTTATTGATGAAGCCGATCTTTGGGAGTTCTCTTAGAACTGCAATCTTGCTCGGTTCGTGTTTAGTTGAAAAGTTAATAGTGTGTGTATCAACGCTTATTTAATGTCTTAATGTTTTGCTTGCCTTTATTTCGTGATTTCACAGTACATTTCATTTTTGAACATTACTTATCTTGTGATCAATTTATTTTTGTTTTAAATCTATCAGGTGTTTGATTTTTAGCGCCTACATTCAATCACTTATTTTGTTTAAAAATGTTGTTTTAGACGAGTTTGTAAGTGTGCCAACTAACGAATTATGTGTTTTATTATTGTGTATAATCTAATCTGTCTATATTAAATGTAACCCCATACAGTAAAGTCAGGAATTCATAGTAATTATCTCTTAAAAGCCTTGTTAACTAGAACTTGAGGATAGTATCTTGAGAATTCAAGCCTTGCTTTTCTTTGATTGTGATATATATTTATAAACGGAGTGTGAGCTTTAAGGTTTCGAATAGGTCCGAAATATCCCGGACAGCGACTGGACATCCCCATAAAGTCGCTCTCTACTTGTACTAATATGATAGTTTTTATTCTTAACCCTAACTAGTGTTTCTAGCAATCATCACGTACAAGTTTCGCATGGATATTCCCTTCTCTTGACGAGAAATCTAGAGTTAGACCTCGTTCACGCCACCAGCGTAAAGTAAGCTTAGATTTTCGCCAGAAAAAGTATTACAAGCTATTCTCGACTGTATGGAGTACTAGGTCCTCAGTGTACCGTGTAGATCCATGTGTTACCACGTGCGAGTGCCACCAGGTGCGGCGCTGGTGGTGCGCGCCACGTACCTGGTGTGCCACCGCCTCATCTCCTCGTGGAAGGGCGACCTGCAAGTCTCCCTGGCTGCCTTGGAACTGCTCTCTGGACTCGCCAAGTTGCATTCTTCGAAGCCAGGTCAGTTTCAAATATTACATAACTAATTTGTGAAGTTATTGTAATTTTGCATTTAAAAATATTTATATGCAATAGTTTCTCAGCTTTTAACCCCCGACGCAAAAATGACGGGGTGTTTTATGTTTGACGTGCCGCTATCAAATGAAAGGGCTCGACTAGTAGAATAATGTTCACTAAATATATTGAAAGAGAATGAGGAATACTAACTAACGAAATGAGATGAGGAGTACTGAGGAGTGATGACTATGTAATGTACAGAATTATTTTTCATTTAACTTTTCGTACATTCAAATTAAAAATTAAAAAAAAATAATTTTACTTGTGTAGAGATAATTTAGCGACAACGTCAAACTTGGTAACCAGTGGTTACACATGATGCTAATGAATAGTAGCCATACTTATATCTCTAAACTTCGAGCGAGATTCGTATTACTATTGTGTTCGAGAGAGTAGATAATTAAAATATATTTATTGTATTGTGCATGCTATCTAGAATTTGTGATTGGTAAGTTATGAAAAACAATGACTATGAGCAGACGTAGAATTACTCTATTTGTATTACAACTTAGTTGACTTTTGCTTAAATCTGTTTAATTCATGGCTTTTTGTCTCTGCTCTACTTTCATCTGAGAGAGATGGAAGTAGAGCAAAAAAGCCAGAGAAGTGGCTATCGCTGTCAAAGCTTTTCGTTTTTATACAGCGCTTTTTAAAGAGATTGCCATAATTCAGTATCAGTTCTGTATTTCCTTTTTTACTTTTACTTCATCGATCGTTCCTATAAAGTATGAGTCCAATCCATCCCGCCATCTCCTTCTTGATCACTTAAATAATCTTTGACTCCTCTATCAGAGGCGATCGAGCGCAAGCGCGCCGTGCGTTGGATCTGCGACTACATCACAGTACAATGCAGCCGGCCACCACAAGCGCACTCGCGGGACCTGCACTCGTGCGTTGTGGCCGCCTACTCATGTCTGGCCGCCTGGTTGTGTCCCGCACTACTCGCCGACCAGGAGTGCATAGCCACGCTGCTGGAAGTCGTCGAACTCGGCATTTCGGGCAGCAAGAGTCAAGGTGAGCTTCTTACCATCTTGATAGCCTGGTACTTATTCTTCTATGTTGGTTTGTTTGTTTTGGCACAATACTTTACCACATTCTCGGGATAGTCGGCGCTTGGTGCAGCATGGTTCTTTTGGCGTTTGAATTACTTTGGATTGTGTACTTATGACAATTTTCTGTGGAAATGGTATTCAAAAATCAAGATTAAGTTCTGGCTGGCTACGCGCCAAAAGAATCGTGTAACATTATATTGGGCATCGCATAATTTTCATCGTTGGACATCGAGGCTGCTGGATGTAGTTTATTTCGGGCAGTAAGAGTCAAGGTAAGCTCCTTATTGTCGTAACATCCTGGTACTGAGCTCGATTGAAGATGCTATTGGAACTCTGATGTCGGTAACCGAGATTTTGTGAACCTCTTGTTGTGATATTATGGCAGCCTGGTACTGAAAGGATCAGTAAAAATATTCTATTACGATATGATGACATAATATGGTTTGTTACAGGAAAACCTGGCGAGCTCCCTAAGATGAAGGACGAGAAGGAACTGAAGCCTGTATCCATGAGAGTGCGGGATGCGGCAGAGTCGCTACTTATGTTAATTCTAGAACAGGTAAACTTGTGTGAAATTGTTTTATATTGACAACATAGCACGTCTGTGTTCTATCGGGGCAGAACAAGAAAAAAAAAATCCGGGATGTCTTGGATGGCTTCCTCACAAATTGGTGCTTCCACTTCTCTAGAAGTGGAAGGAATGGGGGGGAGGCCTTTGCCCAGGATCAGAATAAACATTAGAAACCTTAGTCTCGGGTGTTGCCTGTATAACGATTATGTTTTATAGTTTGACAATGTTTTCATTTTTGTAATGAAGCAAATAGGCAACGGCGGCAATGGCTCGTCGTGGTGCCGCCTGGACGAGCGCTGGCTGGCCGAGCTGGGCCACGGTCGCTTACGTCACTTTGTGGCCGACGGGAATATACTGCTGTCTCTGTTAGAGGAACCGCTCAGCAATAGTCAGGAGCCGCAGCCTACACTTATTGGTGAGTTATGATGTCCTGGTATCTTTAGCAATGGTTCGGCTTGGTGCTGGTTGGCCACGCTGGGCCACGGTCGCTTACGTCACTTCGTGGTTGACGGGGACATACTGCTGTCGTTATTGGAGGAGCCTCCTATCAAGAGCCAGGAAATCAAGAGTCTCAGTCGGAACTTATTGCTGAGTTGATGATGTCTTGGTACTATTGTATTGGTAATGTAATAATTTCATGGCTTACGGGCGGGGGCACATACTGTCTTTATAGGAGATAACTTTTAGCAACACCAGGAAACGCAGCCTACATTCGCCTATTGGTGAGCTATGATGTCCTGGTACTATTTTTGTATCGTAGTGGTTCAGCTGGGCCATGGTCCCTTATAATTACACCACACCGTGTCCAGTAAAGTCAAGTCAAGTTATCACATGACATTACTGATAACTTTAATTTCGGTAGTAATGCAAAATTCGAGGTAAAATCATTCTGTAATCATGTCTTTCACACAAACTTCTTTACATAATTACGGACTCAAGATACTGATTCTATGAATGGTTCTGGACTTTAATTTTTTCGGATTTTATTAATGGTTCTGTTTTAGTGATAATCCGTTGCGGTTGGGGCCGGTATGCGTGGTCGCTGTCGGCGCGCGGCGCTGCGCGGAGTGCGGGGCGCGGGTGTGGCGGGGCGTGCGCGCGCCCGGTGGACATGCGGGATGCTCGCCCGGCCGCGCCGCCACAGTGCCGCGCACTGCCGCACGCGCCGCCCTGTGCGCTGTGAGTATATACACATATAGCGGACTAGCTTGACACAGTAACTCAAAACTCTATTTATTTAAAAATATCTTGTATTTCAAAATACTAATAGCAATTCCTCTCTCCAGTGACTCAGCATTCCCGAGTCTCGAAGCAGTACTACGTCAACTGAACGATCCGGAAGCTCCCACGCTGTTCAAACTACTGGAACAACAGGCCGCTATAGAGAAAAAAGTTAAAGAAAGCGAAGATAATGCTGTGAGTATACTAAACATTTCAACTGAGATCCGAGTGCGAAATTATATTCAAATTCGTTAAACCGTTAAGCGTGATTATTTCGATACTCTGTTACCATTCCCTGAACCTTCATTTGTAAAGATGTTTATTTACTTTTAGGTTCCCGAAGAGTACATACCTCCGGAGCCGGTGACAGAATTCCAAACAGCAAGATTATTCCTGTCGCATTTCGGATATTTGAATATAGGTGGCGATAAAAAGGTAACTGCTCGTTCAAAGAATTTCATCTATGGCATACTTGCTTTTAATTGCTTGTTGTTGAATATTCAATATAATATGCTGTTGTTCGGTGTTTGCACTATCGGCGTCACGCGTTAACCTAATTAGCGGACTTCTTTTATTACTTAGTATTTTATTTTAGATTCAGTGCACTTCTGTCTACCGCGTTAGCCGGGTTAACCTCAACATTTCATTCACATTTAAACATTAAAATCATTTTGAGTGTGGGACAATAAATAGTGGTTAACATAACCTTTTGGTTTTTACTCAACAACACCCGACAACTCGCTTCGTTCCCCGACATATTTTGGTCCTTCGAGCCAAATACTACACGAAGCTTAGTTGTTGAAGAATCTTTTCGGTGCACGCCGTGGTGAGGCAAGAAGCATTCGAGTGTTATGTTATTGTTCACACATCCGTATTAGGGTTTCTCTCCATCCGCACTATCGCTTTAGTTTTTATGGTATGTGACTATAGGAACGCTATAAGTTCTTAGCTTGTTCCTTCCTAGGGAAGGTCGTAATGAATGGTTTGTATCGTCCAGGGCGCGTTGCCCCGGCTGGTGGCGCTGGACGACAGCGCTGTAGGGTTCGCGGCGGCGCTGCGGCGCGTGGACGCGTGCGGCGCACGTGCCGCCGTCACCGTGCACGTGTTCTGTGCGCGCGCGGGGCAGCTCGCCGCGCACGACATCGTGCTCAACGCGCGCACTCTCACCACCGTGCCGCCCGCCTTCGTGCGTATGCTTAGAGGGTATGTTAATGATCGAGTTACACCATCTAGAACTCATGCTAGCCTAGTACATTTTTTTTTGCCTAGTATAAGATGGTCCAGAACTTGTGTCTACAGAAATAACTATTAGAATAAATACCACCTTTCGGACGCGCTCTGACTGCAGAGTTGCGGACACCAGCCGTTTGAATTTATACAAACCTAGCACATTTTATTTATTTATTTATTATATGGCTTCTCAACAATGAGTACACTGTTACAATATCATTTGTACATTACAAACTTAAGTCTAAGCGCCTCATCACTTATAGAAAAGCACAGCATGCACTACATTATGCGGAGATAAATATACAATTAAATCATTAATTAAAACAATAAATACATACAGTTTGGAAAAATATTATATAAATATAAAAATGATTTTAATCGATACTAATTTTAATTTGATTTCACTTGATGTCAATAACATGTACATGTACATGTACATGTACATGTATACATGTATATATAAAGGCACCATTGGTTTTTTTTAAATGGCAACACTTCCGTGCCGGTGTTTTGTTGATCCCTTCGTCTAATCATTTCAAAACTAATTAATTACGTAAAAATATTGCTTACTTTTAAGATAAAGTGTATAAGTTGATAATTCATATTTACTTATCATGTGTTTTTTACCATAAATCTTATTCGTGTGCGTTTCGTGGCCAAAAATGGGCAATTGCCTTTGTGCAAAAATATCAAGAATTTTATTCAAAACGTGAAGACATTCAGACACGCTATCTACTCAGACACCGATCTAGACTAAACATACCAAGTTACCGATTAAAAATGCACTCAAAAAGTCCCTACGTAATGTCCATAAAAGTATACAATAAACTACCCGCAACAATAAAAAAAGAAGAAAAAATTTACACATTCTTAAAAAAACTTAGACATTTTTTGCTAAATAAAAGCTACTACTCCGTAAATGAATATTTAAGTGATAGACTTATAAAGTCATATTTATTTATAGCCTCTTTTCGGACAAGACAGTATTTCTTCATTTTTCGTAGATTTTCCATTTATTCCACTTCTGCGTGTCCGTTTGCCAGGTGGCAAAGGCCTCCTCCAATAAAGTCATAAAGTTAAAGTCATAACTAGTCATAAATATCTAGGCAATAAAGTCATAAAGTTAAAGTCATAACTAGTCATAAATATCTAGGCAATAAAGTCATAAAGTTAAAGTAATAACTAGTCATAAATATCTAGGCTATAAAATTTGTTTGATTAAGTATTTATTGTAATTTATTTTTATTTAATTAAATATATACCTGTTTATATTGTATACCATTGATTGATTTATTTTATACTATTAATTAATATGTTTTACTTATACATTATTATAACAATTATTACTAATTACTTACACATAATTAATAATAATTTTAGACTATAATTAATATTGTATTGTATTGTACAACGGGCTGGTGTGCACAACTCCACGTCAAAGCGCGTATTTTGCGTATGGGCTTTAATCTACCACGCGGGCCCAGCGCAGTTTTTTTTTGGTAGATGTCACATGTCTTCGAATTTTTGGTTCTAGGACATGCCGGTTTTCTCACGATGTTTTCCTTCACCGTTTTGAGAGCAGCGGCGATGAAAACAAATTACACAAAGTAATGCGCCTGTCTGGGTTCGAACCAACGACTTACTGTTCGTAAGTCGGGGCCGCCACCGCTGGGCCACCCACCGCTGCTCCTATAATTAATATTAATCTCAGAAAGTATCTATCTCTCCTAACTCAGTTATTTTGCTGTGCCCGACAGGGTCCATGTGATCTAGTTATAAGTTTACCACCTAAGAATACATGTGGAATGCAATAAAGTATTTAGTATCACTGATAAAAGTCGATGAAAAATTGATGTGTTTAATGCAAAAGCGCATTCACTTATGAACTACGTAAGCATCGATTCTTTTTGCCTATTTCTAAAAGTTAATTTTGAGTAAAGAAACTCCTATAATTACTACAATTTCAATTGTTTATAAATATTTAGTAATGTTTGGTTAGGCTGGGCAGGCCGGTGCTGGTGCGCGGACACCCGGGCTGGGCGGGTCACGTGGCCACGAGCTACGACGCGCGCGCACAGCCTGCGCCCGCGCCGCTCGGGGAACATGCGCCCGCCATATATGATGCGAGGGAACAGGTACTATAACTAAACAAATTAATATTTCATGTGCCTTTACTGACACCGTCACACGTCATAACCCTCTAACCGAAGTATAGCGATGTGAAAGACTAAGCAGACTACATCCCAATCGCCAATCCATCACCAATTGCCATCGCCAATTGTAAAAAACTAGATCTCATTCAAACCAATTTTCGGTGAAAGTTTACATGGAAATGTACATCATATATTTTTTTGTTTTATCATTCTCTTATTTTAGAAGTTACAGGGGGGGGGGGGGGGGACACGTGTTTTCAATTGTCTGCGCCTAGCCGAACGTTGATCTAAGGCCGGAGAAAACCAAAATTTTCATTGTTTTTTAAATCCTCATATTTTCTTTATAATTTCCACCGTCGCGTCGTTGGTCTGCTGAGATGTTCATTTTTGCTATTTTGTCATTAAATATTTTTATCACTCCATCAGGTACTGTACTGGTCAGACTCGACGAATGAGATAGCTTTCGTGGTACCTTCCGGGCGCGAACCCACGGACAGTGAGGATCGGAACGATAGCATCAAGTCCGACGTCGATGGCTCCTGCTTGTCTAACCGGTAAGTCTTTTATACCTATCCTTTAAATATGTTGCACACATGGCTTTTTTGTGACTCTTGGTGAACTTAGGCTACTTTTATTTTAAGAAAAGCATATAAAAAATATACATATATTAACAAAATGCGATTCAAATAGGGAATTAGTAGAAGGTCACGGGCAAAGTCTGTAATATAAAGTTAGTTTCATGCCATTATTAATTTGCAAGTTTATTTATTTATTTAGCGCAGAACAAATAGGGGATATTTTGGATACCTCTGGGCTAATCAGTTTTTCATGACTTTAATGACTTTTGGGAGTTTGGACCATCCAGTATAATATGCCTTTTGATGATAATCCCTTCTGAAGCAGCTCAGAGAAAAGCGCGGGTTCTTGCTGGGACGTGTCTGGAGGCAGCAGTGCTACTGGTACATACTCGCGCAGTGTGAGCGAGTCCGAGCGCGCGGGTGCGGGGGGTGCGGGAGCAGGGGGTGCGGGGGGTGCGGGCAAGTTGCAGGACAAGCTGCGCGCGCTCAGCCTCGACCTCGACAAGCAGCCCGCTGCGCAACTTACAGGTACGTTACTGTGTGTAAGAAGACCTTCCGTTCTATAACGGGAGTAAGTAAGACATTCTTTAACATCGTCATTGCGATATTTTTTTTTGTGCTGCACCATACTTGGGAACCTTCTACTTACGGAAATATTTTAGGTCAAAGTTCCAACTTTTGAGAGTTTTGTTGCCTAATGGCGACAAACGGAACCCTTAAAGATTCGTCTTGTCCATCTGTTTGTTTTTCTATCTGTCCGTCCGTCTGTATGTCACAGCCATTTAACTCCAAGATTGTTGACGCCACACTGTGCAGGTGTGTTCTATGAACCGCTGCACAAAACACAGAATAAAAAATAATGGGATGGCTTTCCGTACACGTAACTGAATGTTGAAAAATAATATGCTTACATAGCGGTGTGGGGTGTATATCAACTGAAATTAGGTATATTGAGGTTCCTAAAATACTTTTTTATCTTAAGTAAATATATTATGTTGATGACATTTAAAAGTCATTTCATTTCAGGTAGTGGCAGGCGTAATAGGGATTACACGACGAAGATTCTCATTATATGGCTAGAAGACTTCGAAGATCATTTGAATTTACCAATTGGTAAGTGTATTTGCTATTGTGTAGAAAAAAATAATTATTTTGTAAAACTAGATCCATGCTCGGATGTAAATTGCAGCTCGCAAAAAGGCAAAAGGTGCGATGCTTAAATGTAACATAAGCGGTGTAAGGGACTGCCTTCCCGCAAAATGATCGGGTCCATTCAGCTCCTTATTCTAAATCATATTCTACAGGATTATTTTTTCAGTTCCTTTAATTCAATGTAAAATTTCATTCTCAGTACTCATTACTCGAGTAAATAATACGGCTAAAATAAAATAAAAAACAATAATGAATGTTGAAAAACTACGTGTGAAATTAGCTGTTAACTCCCTGGCTAGCTACAGAATTCATCGAACTCGTCGTCGCGCTTGCCGTTTGTTGTTAAATGTTAATAAAAATGACAATTTTATGAGTGAGTTACATTAACTTTAACCGTAAAACGTGATATTTCACCCCAAAAATAAGTCATTACGCAGAAATATTTTTTGTAGTTTGATCATCAAAAGCATTCTGTACATCAAACTTCACGGATATAATCCCGTAAGTACTTTAAGTGTTTCAAACTTTGATACAGAATGCTTGGTTAACGGCTTCGTGAAGTCTATTTACACCCTGTATGCCGTTAAAGTATCGTTAACAGTTTTCCAAAACCACTGTATACGGTGTGGATCAGAATGTGTCGTCGTATTTAAGAGTGAGGTGCAAACAATTAAACTGAACAACTTTCTCAGTGGGACCTACATCGCTAACGTAAAAGTTATAATCGGCTGTCCCATTTAAAACATCTTCCCGACCTAAATGTTTAGGACAGGACAGCTAATTACTTATAGTTTCAAGTTGTTTGAATTTGATGGTATTGTCCAGACGATCTCTTACCATACTGCGAGACGGGCCTGCCGTGGCGGCGACACGAGGTGGCGACACTGTGCGTGTCGGCGCGACGCTGCGGCCTCGTGCGCGTGCACGCTGTGCCACAAGCAGGAGTACTAGCCGACGGAGCCCTGCTCGCGCCGCGCCTCCTGCCCGACTGTCTGCGCCGAGCGGCACTAGACGCCGCGCGGCGCACCAGACTCAACACTGACCTGTGAGTACTGCACAGTAACACACCTACTGCCCGACGGAGCCCTGCTCGCGCCGCGCCTCCTGCCCGACTGTCTGCGCCGAGCGGCACTAGACGCCGCGCGGCGCACCAGACTCAACACTGACCTGTGAGTACTGCACAGTAACACACCTACTGCCCGACGGAGCCCTGCTCGCGCCGCGCCTCCTGCCCGACTGTCTGCGCCGAGCGGCACTAGACGCCGCGCGGCGCACCAGACTCAACACTGACCTGTGAGTACTGCACAGTAACACACCTACTGCCCGACGGAGCCCTGCTCGCGCCGCGCCTCCTGCCCGACTGTCTGCGCCGAGCGGCACTAGACGCCGCGCGGCGCACCGGACTCAACACTGACCTGTGAGTACTGCACAGTAACACACCTACTGCCCGACGGAGCCCTGCTCGCGCCGCGCCTCCTGCCCGACTGTCTGCGCCGAGCGGCACTAGACGCCGCGCGGCGCACCAGACTCAACACTGACCTGTGAGTACTGCACAGTAACACACCTACTGCCCGACGGAGCCCTGCTCGCGCCGCGCCTCCTGCCCGACTGTCTGCGCCGAGCGGCACTAGACGCCGCGCGGCGCACCAGACTCAACACTGACCTGTGAGTACTGCACAGTAACACACCTACTGCCCGACGGAGCCCTGCTCGCGCCGCGCCTCCTGCCCGACTGTCTGCGCCGAGCGGCACTAGACGCCGCGCGGCGCACCAGACTCAACACTGACCTGTGAGTACTGCACAGTAACACACCTACTGCCCGACGGAGCCCTGCTCGCGCCGCGCCTCCTGCCCGACTGTCTGCGCCGAGCGGCACTAGACGCCGCGCGGCGCACCAGACTCAACACTGACCTGTGAGTACTGCACAGTAACACACCTACTGCCCGACGGAGCCCTGCTCGCGCCGCGCCTCCTGCCCGACTGTCTGCGCCGAGCGGCACTAGACGCCGCGCGGCGCACCAGACTCAACACTGACCTGTGAGTACTGCACAGTAACACACCTACTGGCCGACGGAGCCCTGCTCGCGCCGCGCCTCCTGCCCGACTGTCTGCGCCGAGCGGCACTAGACGCCGCGCGGCGCACCAGACTCAACACTGACCTGTGAGTACTGCACAGTAACACACCTACTGGCCGACGGAGCCCTGCTCGCGCCGCGCCTCCTGCCCGACTGTCTGCGCCGAGCGGCACTAGACGCCGCGCGGCGCACCAGACTCAACACTGACCTGTGAGTACTGCACAGTAACACACCTACTGCCCGACGGAGCCCTGCTCGCGCCGCGCCTCCTGCCCGACTGTCTGCGCCGAGCGGCACTAGACGCCGCGCGGCGCACCAGACTCAACACTGACCTGTGAGTACTGCACAGTAACACACCTACTGCCCGACGGAGCCCTGCTCGCGCCGCGCCTCCTGCCCGACTGTCTGCGCCGAGCGGCACTAGACGCCGCGCGGCGCACCAGACTCAACACTGACCTGTGAGTACTGCACAGTAACACACCTACTGCCCGACGGAGCCCTGCTCGCGCCGCGCCTCCTGCCCGACTGTCTGCGCCGAGCGGCACTAGACGCCGCGCGGCGCACCAGACTCAACACTGACCTGTGAGTACTGCACAGTAACACACCTACTGGCCGACGGAGCCCTGCTCGCGCCGCGCCTCCTGCGCGACTGTCTGCGCCGAGCGGCACTAGACGCCGCGCGGCGCACCAGACTCAACACTGACCTGTGAGTACTGCACAGTAACACACCTACTGCCCGACGGAGCCCTGCTCGCGCCGCGCCTCCTGCCCGACTGTCTGCGCCGAGCGGCACTAGACGCCGCGCGGCGCACCAGACTCAACACTGACCTGTGAGTACTGCACAGTAACACACCTACTGCCCGACGGAGCCCTGCTCGCGCCGCGCCTCCTGCCCGACTGTCTGCGCCGAGCGGCACTAGACGCCGCGCGGCGCACCAGACTCAACACTGACCTGTGAGTACTGCACAGTAACACACCTACTGCCCGACGGAGCCCTGCTCGCGCCGCGCCTCCTGCCCGACTGTCTGCGCCGAGCGGCACTAGACGCCGCGCGGCGCACCAGACTCAACACTGACCTGTGAGTACTGCACAGTAACACACCTACTGGCCGACGGAGCCCTGCTCGCGCCGCGCCTCCTGCCCGACTGTCTGCGCCGAGCGGCACTAGACGCCGCGCGGCGCACCAGACTCAACACTGACCTGTGAGTACTGCACAGTAACACACCTACTGCCCGACGGAGCCCTGCTCGCGCCGCGCCTCCTGCCCGACTGTCTGCGCCGAGCGGCACTAGACGCCGCGCGGCGCACCAGACTCAACACTGACCTGTGAGTACTGCACAGTAACACACCTACTGGCCGACGGAGCCCTGCTCGCGCCGCGCCTCCTGCCCGACTGTCTGCGCCGAGCGGCACTAGACGCCGCGCGGCGCACCAGACTCAACACTGACCTGTGAGTACTGCACAGTAACACACCTACTGCCCGACGGAGCCCTGCTCGCGCCGCGCCTCCTGCCCGACTGTCTGCGCCGAGCGGCACTAGACGCCGCGCGGCGCACCAGACTCAACACTGACCTGTGAGTACTGCACAGTAACACACCTACTGGCCGACGGAGCCCTGCTCGCGCCGCGCCTCCTGCCCGACTGTCTGCGCCGAGCGGCACTAGACGCCGCGCGGCGCACCAGACTCAACACTGACCTGTGAGTACTGCACAGTAACACACCTACTGCCCGACGGAGCCCTGCTCGCGCCGCGCCTCCTGCCCGACTGTCTGCGCCGAGCGGCACTAGACGCCGCGCGGCGCACCAGACTCAACACTGACCTGTGAGTACTGCACAGTAACACACCTACTGGCCGACGGAGCCCTGCTCGCGCCGCGCCTCCTGCCCGACTGTCTGCGCCGAGCGGCACTAGACGCCGCGCGGCGCACCAGACTCAACACTGACCTGTGAGTACTGCACAGTAACACACCTACTGCCCGACGGAGCCCTGCTCGCGCCGCGCCTCCTGCCCGACTGTCTGCGCCGAGCGGCACTAGACGCCGCGCGGCGCACCAGACTCAACACTGACCTGTGAGTACTGCACAGTAACACACCTACTGGCCGACGGAGCCCTGCTCGCGCCGCGCCTCCTGCCCGACTGTCTGCGCCGAGCGGCACTAGACGCCGCGCGGCGCACCAGACTCAACACTGACCTGTGAGTACTGCACAGTAACACACCTACTGCCCGACGGAGCCCTGCTCGCGCCGCGCCTCCTGCCCGACTGTCTGCGCCGAGCGGCACTAGACGCCGCGCGGCGCACCAGACTCAACACTGACCTGTGAGTACTGCACAGTAACACACCTACTGGCCGACGGAGCCCTGCTCGCGCCGCGCCTCCTGCCTGACTGTCTGCGCCGAGCGGCACTAGACGCCGCGCGGCGCACCAGACTCAACACTGACCTGTGAGTACTGCACAGTAACACACCTACTGGCCGACGGAGCCCTGCTCGCGCCGCGCCTCCTGCCCGACTGTCTGCGCCGAGCGGCACTAGACGCCGCGCGGCGCACCAGACTCAACACTGACCTGTGAGTACTGCACAGTAACACACCTACTGGCCGACGGAGCCCTGCTCGCGCCGCGCCTCCTGCCCGACTGTCTGCGCCGAGCGGCACTAGACGCCGCGCGGCGCACCAGACTCAACACTGACCTGTGAGTACTGCACAGTAACACACCTACTGGCCGACGGAGCCCTGCTCGCGCCGCGCCTCCTGCCCGACTGTCTGCGCCGAGCGGCACTAGACGCCGCGCGGCGCACCAGACTCAACACTGACCTGTGAGTACTGCACAGTAACACACCTACTGCCCGACGGAGCCCTGCTCGCGCCGCGCCTCCTGCCCGACTGTCTGCGCCGAGCGGCACTAGACGCCGCGCGGCGCACCAGACTCAACACTGACCTGTGAGTACTGCACAGTAACACACCTACTGGCCGACGGAGCCCTGCTCGCGCCGCGCCTCCTGCCCGACTGTCTGCGCCGAGCGGCACTAGACGCCGCGCGGCGCACCAGACTCAACACTGACCTGTGAGTACTGCACAGTAACACACCTACTGGCCGACGGAGCCCTGCTCGCGCCGCGCCTCCTGCCCGACTGTCTGCGCCGAGCGGCACTAGACGCCGCGCGGCGCACCAGACTCAACACTGACCTGTGAGTACTGCACAGTAACACACCTACTGGCCGACGGAGCCCTGCTCGCGCCGCGCCTCCTGCCCGACTGTCTGCGCCGAGCGGCACTAGACGCCGCGCGGCGCACCAGACTCAACACTGACCTGTGAGTACTGCACAGTAACACACCTACTGCCCGACGGAGCCCTGCTCGCGCCGCGCCTCCTGCCCGACTGTCTGCGCCGAGCGGCACTAGACGCCGCGCGGAGCGGGGCTCCGTCGACTACGCTTTGTAGGGGAATATAAAGTGTTTTAAGGTTAGGTTATAGTAATCGGTATTTCTCAGGAATGGTACAATATCTTTTCATGAGAGTTGTACCACTGGGCAAGGGGGACTCCTCCTTCCCTCCACACCGCGTGAGTTGACTACCATCGCATGCATTTCACGTAAAGTAATGCGTTTTGTTGTAAGCAGTATGTTCATTTGACAATATTTCGAGATTTTACAATATCGCTAGAGATATTACAATATAACGTATTTGACACGGTGACATATACATATAATAAAATCGTTGAGACCAAAAAATCTGTACATTGAAGATTTCGAAAAAAAAAACCGATCAGGATGACTTAAAATATGTAACTGAACATTTTAAAACCATTTTTAAAATTTTTGTTTGTTTGAACGCGCATCACGTAAAAACTGCTGGACGGATTTTGATGAAAACTTCACTATTCTATTTAAATAAACTCAGAATAACATTTAGGCTATAGAAATTATGGAAAATTTAGGAAAAAGGGGGTGAAAAGGGGGGGTAAAGTTAGTATGAAAAAAAATTTTTAAATTGTTCTAGAATAATAAAACTCAGAGTAAATACTTATTGTTAAAATTAAAGAAACACTTGTTTCAGCATTTTTTTTAAATCTCATCCAGAGACGTAAAAAAGAGGGTTTTGTGTTTAAAATTAACTAACTTCATACACCTACAGAATAAAATCCAATGAAGTGTAAACCTTTAAAAATTGTTGTAAATACTTCAAATCTAATACAGGTAAATATAATTTCTCAATTTTTTTGAAATTTGATTTTTGAAGTCAATACGCCCAAAATAGCGGAACTCAAGAAAATCGGCTTTCCTCGGTATAAGTAGTTGGTAATACAGGATGGAAACGGTAAACGGGGAAGTAAGGGGAGCTGCAGCTACACGAAAATGGTCTTAGAAAACAACCCGTATTTTTTTCGAGAAATGTTGTTCACAGATTTAATAAAAAAGTAAAGTACAGTTAGCAAGAAAATTGCCATTTTACATAAAACAATATTTTTGATGCCAATCGATCTTCTTTCCGACACTGATCAAAAAGTTCTTCCAGACCATCCCAGGTTAGAGTACTCAAAAAGTCACTGCAGCTACATGAAAATGGTCTTAGAAAACCATCCGAAATTTTTCGTGAAATTTTGATCCCCATTCACAGATTAAAAATAAAACGTACGGGTAGCAAGAAAATTGCTATTTTACACAACATTTTTTTGATGCCAATCGATCCTGTTTCTTATACTCAACGGTTAAGGTAGCTCCCTTTACTGCCCCGTTAACCGTTTCCACCCTGTTTATTACATATTACAAATAAAATAATACAACGAACTACTGGTCCAATCTATTTCAAATTTTTAACAGAATTGATGGAAGACGTGTTTAATTGAAATTGAATTGATGAAAAAAGGGGTAGAAAGTTATTTTGGCGGTGATTTGTTTCGAATTTGATATCAACACTCCTTAGGTCCATGTCCACCGAAGAGATAACGGTCTGATTTTCTAAAAACCGCTGTCCCTGTGACATGCTCCCATACAAAAATGTGTTTTAAACAGCTGTTTTAGATAATCAGACCGTTATCTCTTAGTGCTTTTGATTTAAACTACATGTTATTTTGATAAATGTTTGGAAACTCATCATCATCATCATCATCATCTCAGCCGAAAGACGCCCACTGCTGGACATAGGCCTCCCCCAAGTGTCGCCACATTGACCGGTCCCTTTTGGAAACTCAATCCTATTTTATTCAAAAAAGGTTGGACTCACATAAAAACTTGGTGCTAATACTCTTTAAAATTGGAATGTCCCGATAGTCACCGTACTATATTAACACCGCATTTGACGGTTTCTAAGCTTTAAAGAGGTTGTGCACTTTAGGACACGGCCTCATAGGCACGTAGAGTTCGAAATTGAAATGGCTTATAGTTGTAAGAGGTCCGCAACAGTTTTCAGCAGCTATTACGTGTCGCGGCTCATTTCATACACGTTGATGAGAACTTCAGACCTAGCTGGAGTATGACTGTCATCGAGTGTCTAAGGATGAAGACGTTAGGACGTCGAGAGAAGCCCTTTAAACTGTTTTTATAAACATGGTAATTTATCCTTATCAAAATAAATACGTTGTTAATCACAAGTATTTAATTTTAAACATAATTGCCCTTGGATACGTAATTTGATTTCAATGAATATCAGAGATACACCGTTTTAAATAACTCAGCAGCAAAATAATGATCATGTACCGGACGCGCTTTTCATTATGCGGAATGATGTGTGTGATGTGATGTGCTCTTTGACAATTGTATTAGAGGTGCTTACGACCCACTTTCTGTAACCCTGTCTGTCACTTATGTGTCGCAGACGAAGTTGCGCGGGTCAGCTAGTTGTAAATAATTATGTTGATCCAAAATCACTCTAATATCATACTTATCCAGTGCTATTGATGCACGTACTCACAGTACTCTTATGCAATGCTGATATTAGTCTGACATCTTACAATAGCATTTAGCAAGTCTAATATAAAATCAAACGAGCTTAGAAAATACGCATATAAGAGCAAGTTTTCTCAAGTGCAACTAGTCTTAGTAAATGATCTTATATACATATATGAGACTTGGTTATGAGACTGAGCGTTCTTGAGACCATACCGGCTTGTCTAAAAATAATATAGGATCGATGGCATGTTCTAAAACAATTATAAGTGCGCTTAAAGCCTACCACTGTTATATAGTGCGAGTTCTGAAACTATTTTGCTGGTTGGGTGTCTTCGTCAGATCAATTGTGACTAGTAGTCAGACAGACCCTGTAGAGTCCCATATTCCCATTGCTAAGATAGGACGATGTTGTGATTCGCAAGTGCACTGTTCGGACATGAGCCCCCCCCCCCCACTAATAACTTCAAGTTACATTGTAAAATAATTCACAACATGATATTATTATAGACTTTTGCGGAAGTCGACTTTTTTTAAGTCTCTCTGTATTTTGTTTTATTCATTTTAAGAAAAGTTACAGCTAATACATTCGAGTAGTAAAAAGTAATATGTAGAAAAAAGCCAATTACAATTTTCCACTTATTACAATGTCAGGTTTTTTTGTACTTTCTAGGGCATTAGTCCATCGTAATAGCCAGTAGTAATCTGTATACAGCACTGATACTAAAACCAACATTGCAGGTACCAGCCTCCGCACGTGCGCCGTCGCCACCTCATCCAGGAGTTGTCGCAGCAATACAAGAAAGACTTGACGGAACCGGAACTGCTGGAGTCCCTGTTCAGGATACCGGTATAGATACGATAATAAGTAGGGGCCTAATAAGTAGGCGTCTGGCTTCATCCGTGGGTGCCGACCCACGGATGAAGCCAGACGCCTGTAAAAAAAACGGATCGATGTTTCTGTCTCTTTCTGATACTTGCACGTCTTATTCGTTAGAACGGAAAGTCCATCCAGAGACGGAAACGCTCGCCTAGCGAATGAAGTCTCATAATCCCAATTTATTTGTATCTGTACCTAAATTATTATGACAGCTTCTAGCTAACGTTTTCATGCACTTTTTGGGGACTACCGATAGAAGTGAAACCCGATCGCCGATCGGCGTAGCCGTAGCGGATCGGCTACGAGTGCTACGAAGCGTTAGGTGACGGTCACGCGAGTTTCATGATTTTTGTTAGTCCGTATGGACTTATGGAGGCGCTACTAAAATAAGTATAAATACTACCCTAAAATAATTATCAAAAAGTGTACATAGGAGCACGTACATATTAATGCTTACCTACTGATATTATAGGGAACTTTAGAGAACTAGACACTCGAATATCTATTTATATTGATAAATTCACGTACTACCGCGGATAAGGGCAGTTTACCTTTTAACCCTAATGCAAAGCATGCTGAATAATACGGTTTTAAATTGGTCAACTGCCAGGGTCTGATAAGTAATTTAGTGCTATTTATAATTAAGACTGATATCATGCATTAAACCAATAAAATGTAATCGTTAATCAAGTTTTAACATTCCAATTTCATAAACAGTATTTTATTTTGCATAATTTATGTACTTAATTTAATTGTTATAGTTTAATAAATGTTATTAATATGTACTCAATGGTTTTATTTCCGAAGCTTTAGATGCTCAGAAATTTCTCAGTAACAGCCACAGAGGCAGTATATGTGCCTAGTTGATGGCAATAAGCTCGCCCCTGTGACGTGGGTGGGACTTAAAATATAACTGACTAGCGGACATCACGCGGTCCCGTCCCCGTGGGAGTGCGAGGTAGGTCCTCATTTGTCTGTTACGCAGCGAGGTACAGCGGGGAATTTGCTTCACCTGATGGCACAGTTGGTACCAGCTGTTGACGCTGCGCTTCAGGTTGACGTAACCTATCTGGACTTCAGCGTAGTTATTCACAAACGCTTGATTCGATTAAGATTCGACAATTCGTATGTCTGTCTTTTTTTGGCATTACGAAAGCGAGCGAGATAGCCAGAAAGCAAGAAGCCGTTCGACACAGTGGACCATGACATACTCTTGTCAAGGCTGGCGGGTATGTGATGCACATTTCATACCGTAAAACTCAAGATAGACGTCAGAATGTGGATTGTGGCGGACACTTCTCGGAGCCCTACTACACCAGATCGAGCGCCTGGAGCCCGAGTGAAATAAAATACAAAAAAAATACGCTCGAACGAATACAGAACTAATTTGTCGTCAGATTTATGTATTTTAAAGCTGTATGTGGAGATACCCGGGATACCCGTTACTGTATCCTACCCCTATTCTGGCTCGGTATGGTAGGCCACTACAAATTAGAAATTATTCTGGAAGTAGCACCACAGAGTATATAATCACTACGTTTAGTAGCACTAGCAATGAATCTTTTTCAAGTTTTAAGAGGTAGCATACAACATTCAGGTATACTGTCAGAAATAGAATTTAATTTACCGGTTATGTAGGTGGAGCGGTAGTGCTGGTGGTGCCAAGTGCGCGCACTAACCTGCTGGCTCTCAACACGGTGGCGGATACCATAGACATATTCACCTGTACACTGACTGAGTACACACGGGCCACGTACTGTGTAGCATGTATAATTATTATTATCGGGGCTGTGGGACTGTTTGAAAGAGATACCGTGGCCCCGGAACATAAAGGGCGAGGAAGGAACATGGATGGGTTTTAGTCAGTAAAAGTCTGACACTCCCTCCCGCTCCGCCCAGTGGGAGGAGTCATTTGATGATTTCCCATCGGAAAAAAGGTACCTTTACTTAAGCATATATTTTTAATCTAAGTTACTTTGTCGCATTACAAACATCAATTTGTCGAATTAGAAAGAAAAGAAAAGAAAGAAAAAATTTTTATTTGACGTCAGTACAGTATGCATACACAATAATTATGAAAAAGTTACAAAACGAAAACATCGTAAGGTAACGGCATGTCATAGAACCGTGATTACAAGCGTGATGTTAGTACGAGTATGTTATGTCTTAGATGCTCAGTTGTTCCATCTAGCTGGTCATGCTGCACCAGACGTGCGTCTTTTTGTTACTGTACAGCAACATTCATTACATTTATTGAGCGAGCGCATTTAAATCTACGTGGTGACTAAGTTAAAAAGGGGCCAAGTGCGAGTCGGACTCGCCCATGAAGGGTTCCGTAGCAGATTGAATGAAGGTAAATTGCTGTTTACGATTTATGACGTGTTAAAAAAAAACTACTTACTAGATCTCGTTCAAACCAATTTTCGGTGGAAGTTTACATGGTAATGTACATCATATATTTTTTTTTAGTTTTTTCATTCTCTTATTTTAGAAGTTACAGGGGGGGGGGGGCACATTTTACCACTTTGGAAGTATCTCTCGCGCGAACTATTCAGTTTAGAAAAAAAATGATGTTAGAAATTTCAATATCATTTTTGAAGACCTATCCATAGACACCACACGTATGGGTTTGACGAAAAAAAAAATTTGACTTCCAGTTCCAAGTATAGGGAACCCCCAAATTTTTTTTTTTTTATATTTTTGTGTGAAAATCTTAATGCGGTTCACAGAATACAATCTACTTACCAAGTTTCAACAGCATAGTTATTATAGTTTCGGAAAAAAGTGGGTGTGACATACGGAAGGACAGACAGACAGACATGACAAATCTATAAGGGTTCCGTTTTTGCCATTTGGCTACGGAACCCTAAAAAACGAATCTTCAACAGTGCTACTTTTAATTTATCTATACCTACTAATATTATAAAGAGGAGGAAGACTGACCGTCGTCGAGTAAGGTCGTCTATTCAGTTCCGCTTGCCCATCTGGTACAACATAAAAAAAACGGACGTCGCCGCCGAGTCGCAATCGTAGTTTGCTAGTATTGTACATACTTACCTACTATTAATTTTAGTCGTTTTGAAATTTATAATCGCGAGTGTTTGCAAATAGTGAAATCTCTGAACCAAAAATTGCAGGGACATATCGTGAACTTAAACAAGATTAGCAAGATTATGGTTAAACCATTTACGCATCCAAATACAGTGTCACAGTGCAGTGCTAGGTACCCCGTCCACGACGCCTAAGGCTGCTGTAGCAGTGCAGCGGAAGCTGAAACTCGGTGAACTCGTTTAATTTATTGATCTTAAATGAACACATATTATTTTTCAGCCAACCAGCAGCCATTTGTGTATACAAGTCTGAGTTTTCCCAGTTTATCTAGCTAGGAACACGTTATTGTGCATGATACTTTCCTCTATTTCTAAAACCAGGTCCCAACATAATCAATCCACGTACCTACTATTAAAAGCGCGTGATACCTATTTCTATGTTAAGAATCATAATATTAATCCTTGTAGAAAGTAGACCTGACGATTTTAAAATATTATGATAAGTGCCCTGGCTTCAACTTTACTGGAAGAGTAGCCAAAATTGCACACGTCAACACACGACAATTATGATATTGTGTAAATTCACACAAAATCAGGTAACGTATTATATAAAAGCCTCACTGAGAATAGCTTCCATGATACCCATAACTTCAGTCTATGCAATTGCCTGTAACATCTGGAGGCCATAAAACTCTCAAGCAAAAAAAGACGCTAGCCGAACCCTTAAAATCAATAGGACAGAAAAAATCGTTACGCCATAAAACAAAAGAACAGTCTGCTACATTATTTTACTACATTCTGGGTCCCAACGAACACATCTGGCAAAAAAAAAAAAAACACAAAAGAGGACCCTGCTTTCTCCTATTACCTACGAAACGAAAACAAATTACAAACCCGGACCATCAACAAAGTAACAAAGCGGCGTCTAAACACACAAAACAACGCGAGATTAATAGAAATCCTGGTAATGTATCACTAGCTAATAAGCTCTTTTTACAGGTACCTTTTTAATAACTTTTTCCGCAGATTAAACCATCAAGGCTACCCACATTATAAAGAACCGCAAAAAGAAAAAATAGCAACACACGTCAAATCCTAGTGAAGCCAAAACAATGAAAGCAAGAATGGAGCAGCACAATTATAGCAAACAAGATTCATAATCACCAAATCTAAATATGGAAATAATCCATATGATCGGTGACGGGAACTGCCTTTTTAGAGCCATAGCGCATCAAGTAAACGCCATATTTTTTCTGACGTTCGACCACCACATGATAAGAAGGGACCTGGCTAAATATGTCGAAGAAAATCAACATCAGCCGAACATAGCACTAGCGCTCGCGGGAGACCTGCCTACTACCGCGAACCAAAGAAGCGCACATGAGCAAAGGAAGAAATATATAGAACAACAATACAAAGATGGCGTCTGGGGTGGTGAAGATATCATCATTGCAGCAGCCGAGTACTACTACATCAATGTAACAGTATATCAAGCCGGGTCCAGTGCTCCCATTACATACTTGGCACCTCAGTGGCTCTACCAAACGCCGTGGCCTCGCGTTACTTGTAAGAAAAGACACGACGATAACAATTCAAATAACAAGAAGAAATACAAATGTCATGGCGGCAGTTATAACAGCTCTCTGCAAAGGACAATCTGTGAATTTGTATATTATAACAACACACATACCAAGCACTAAGTCAACTAAGTCATTTTCCGATTTGATCAACTGCATCAATGCAAAGCCTAAAGGGTCAAACATGATCATCCTAGGAGACTTTAATGCGCACATAGGAAAGCAAGACATGAAAACCAATGGAAATGAAACGACTAATAAAATTGGTGCTAACTTGCTGCACGCAATATCGAATAACAATGGTGAAATCTTATTAGATATAATAAAAAGAGAAAACCTTAGAATAGATACATCAAGAGGCAGATCAAGCTTAAAAATAACATGGAAATCTGGTAACAGAAAATCGCAAATTGACCATATACTTACTGCTGCGGACGAGCCTAATATATTTAAATACATAAAAGGCGAGTGGAGAAATAATATATCAGACCATAAAATTATTTTCGCGGATATTACTATTCCGAAACTCAAGAGGGAGAAAAGAAACTCAACACTGCATATTCTGAAACCCAACGAGAAACCAATGCACAAATCTGAGCCTGAATTCAATCACAGAAATTACGACTATAGCCGACTTCAAAGTGCGAAAATAAGGAAAGAATATCAGAAGGAAATTAAAAGCCAACCTCGGGTAATAAATCTACAAAACAAGCAGAATAGCCAACTAGTCCCATGGGATTCCATTATGAATATCATGAAATCAGCAGGAGGCAAAATTCCTATAAGCAGGCCAATCAGATCCAGAGAACATAGAATCGCGCTCGCGAAACTACAAAAAGCCAAGTTCATCAAAAATGGTTACCCTAGAGAAGCATTTGCAATTAAACAACTAAGCGAAGCAAGACACAATTTGCAAAATACAAGAAATAAAGAAGAAGAGGAAAAATGCGAAATATTCTTTAGAAACCTAAGCAGAACACATCCATCACAACGAATGAGAATCACATACGATTTTTACAAGAGACATAAAATGAACACGAAGCGCAACAACAAACAACATTTTATACCCATGTCAAGGTGGGAAGAAGAGATAAAAAAGTCAGCAGGTCCACACATAGAACTCCTACCCAATGAAAACCCATCAGACGCAAAAGAAAAACCACCAGAAGAGGAAATAAGTGACATCATTAAAAGCATGAGCAACGGTAAAGCACCAGGAGCTGACAAGGTGGTGTCAGAGCTATTCAAAGCCTTGCCAACAGTAATGCTATCGGAAATTATAAAGCACATGCAGGCAGCATGGGTAAGCAATGATATACCAATGTCTTGGAACAAAACGACCCAAATTCCAGTGCCTAAAAAAGCAAAGCCAGACGGAATTAATGACTACAGAAAGCTATCTATGTGTAATGTGGGATATAGGATATATGCGAACTTTCTTCTAAGCAAACTGGATTGGACACATACAAAGACGCAAGCAACCTCACCTTATCCATGCGGCAGCAAACTATAGAGCAAAAAACTAAAAGTCGGCCGCCCAATCTACACCTGGAATGATTCCATTAAACAAGACATGACATACTACAACAGAGCTATTTCAGAGTGGACACAGCTAGCAAAGGATAAGCAAGAATTGAAAATTGCAGCGCAAGAAATATTCAAAATGGAGGAAACAGACAGCGAACCAGAGGAAGAGAGCTTGCACCCTGCAGTTTAATAATGAAAACTATAACACTTCTCAGCTAAGGCACAGACAGCCCACCCCCCGAGAACATCAACGCTCAACCCTATTTCTTTAACCCGTCTATCCTAATATCCTATACTGGCTAAAGGCTGCATAGTCGGCTGGTTGTGGTCGGCCGGTTGCGGCTAGCCGATCATCCTCTCCCATCCCAGAGCGTGTCCCTCCTGAACAAAACTTGCACCCCCCGGTGTTATCCAGCTTGCTGGGGACAGGCTTGACCTGGCTGGGACGGTGCCTATCAATCAATCAATCAAACCTACTAATATTATAAAGAGGAAATATTTGATTTTTTGTTTGTTTGTTACGATTTAAAATAAAAACTGCTCGACCGAGTTTAAATATTTTTTCCCCATTAGAAAACTACATCTTTACCAAGTAATGCAAGCCAAATCATATTAATTATATCATGCAGATTAGCCGAGCTATCTCAATTTTCGCGGACAAGATCGCGGGCGGTGCTAGTACGTATTGTACGTAATAAATCGAGTGATCTTTTCTCAACACACTTCAACCTAAATCACAAGTGTGCAGTGTACGCACCGTGCACATGCGTTTTTGTATTATCTTAGGGCTTCTTCACACGTACCACAACCACACTACGTCGTCGCAACGACAAAATGCTGTCAAGCAGTGGTTATAGTTCGGTTCAAAGTTTATGGCGGCTCGGAAGTTAGCTGCGAGTGACGGTCTGCGCAATAAACAGTCAAGACGATGCGTCCTCTGTGTCCCGCTGATATGTAACATTGTGTTTTGAGCACTTTTACGTTAGATGTTCCTAGGCGCCGTAAAGTTTGAACCGTTATACCTGCGCAGACCATCACTCGCAGCTAACTTCCGAGCCGCCATTAAGTTTGAACCGAACTATACGTGTGAATAGTGTCGCTGCAGCTTTTTGTAGTTGCGTTGTGGTACCTACCGACAAAATGATGTGGTTGCGTTGTCGCCAGTAGTTGCGATGCGGTTACGTGGTGTGCAGACAGTTCGACTCCGGTTTTCATATGTTTGCGATGTGGTCGGCCACTAGTTCGCAGTGTCGCTGATGGTTGCGTTGTGGTTGCGATGTGGTCGGTATCACACAGACGGTCGATAACGACTGCAAAATGTGGTACATGTGAATAGTCCTATTCATTTTCAATACGAAATAAGCGCCCAGCCACGTGGTGTGGTTGTGGTACCTACGTGTGAAGAAGCCCTTATACTTTGTAATACGGTCATGATCTTCTCATCTCTTGTCAGACTCCTCGAGTTTCTGATTACTCGCCGTTACTGTCAAATTGACAAACAACAGCCGTGACTACCGGCGCGCGGCGTAACGTGTCGCAAGCAGTTAATTATAAATTAGAAAAATAAACATCGATTTTTGTTTTCCACAACACTGCAGATTATTTTATCAATGAATGCAAAGTCACCGTCATTTTTATTGGAAATAATGGACATCGACCATATAGGTAGTGTCGCTACGCTCCTGGCTCTATTATGGTAAGCCTTATGGGGGTATGTAATGTAGTTGTACCTTAGGTTCGCTAACATAAGCAGGCGCACGAGAATATAATGATCTCATCTCTGTTCTCACCCTTATTTCACCTCGTCACAGCTTGTTCACCAGCTCTATCCGCGCCCTTCAGCAATCTGCTACCCGCTGCTGTTCACCATCTGTAGGTGTTAATGCCCGTTGATACTAATTACTAACTACTTCTGTACCACGGGCGGGGATAAGGAAGCATCGTCAGGGCGGTCAATACGGCCCGTGACTATGCCACCTCTTCTAAGCTGTAAATAGAAAGAAACATTAGTGACATACTCATGCACCATTAGAGAGATAAGGAGGCCTGTATGATCAGGTCATACATCCCCAACTCTAGGCAGTTGATTAGGATCCGACCCTCTTGATCGACCATTCCAACTCTAGTCTTTCATAAGCCAGTCTTGCCAAGCTGCCCACGTGCTACCCACGAGGCCGGCTCGGCACAGACTCTATCAGTACGTACCATCTCTTTAGGGGCTTTCATAAGCCAGTTTTGCAAAGCTGCCACGTGCTATACTCACGAGGCCGGCTCGGCACAGACTCTATTAGTAAAGCGTTACTTGTTCTACATCATATCTAATGATCTACAAGCACCAGCTAACAACTTTAGCCTCATGCAGCAATATCACTCTTACAATAGCAACTACTCAAAAGCTACTTAGGGCTACTTAGCTACTTAGCGCAACTCAGGGGGCTACTTAGCTTTGTAACAATCCGTCAACAAGCGACTCGTCCGTTCCACTTTTACTTGAAACCGCAGAGCACGCCGGCAAAGATAGTCGCCTCCACGCCATGACGCTTGCCTTTTGCCGGGATCTTACCATAGATAGACAAACATTCTGCCTTCATCATAGAGTAGCGATGCGTTGCGTTGGTATTGCCATGTCATTTCTATTATTTACAATGCTTTTATTTATATTCGCGTCACGAAACGACAGGTAGCGTTATCTATTTCTCAACATACAACGCGAAACGCAATGATGTGGTAAAATATCGTGTCGTCAGTATGGTTCGTCCCTGCGAAGTGCGAACTCAAATCCAATAAAAGGCTTTTTTATGTACGTGTTTAAGATCGACTTTTGACCACCATGTTCGATGCCATACATATATCATTGAACTCGTTCATATACTTTTTGGTCACGTTTTGACGTTTTAATTCACAAGCTGGCCGACATTATGGCCGTCTATGGCCGTCAATGAAATCGACGTTATATTTCGAAATTCAAAATGATGACACGAATTATTTTCCGATGTGTATATTTTTAAAATGATACCAAAAATTTATAATAGAAACGGTTTTGTCAATTGTATTTTTACAAGCATTATTGTGTTGTATACTGTATATATCTTGAAGCAGTTGTTAGTTTTGTTGTTTAAGGCGTTAAAGTCTAAAATTTTGTGATAGCAGGCATGTTAATAAGTAAGATACCTGACAATGACGCGGGCAAAGGGGAGAGCGTCCCAGTTCAAGAAGAAGAGGGCGATTCAAATGAGTACCAGACAGCCAATGAACTCTTTGAGCTGATGGCAAAAAATCAAAACTTCGACACCACCGGTAAGTGCTTTTTGGGGTTTTGGGTACCTACGTTCCCTACAATTATGTTCGCATAACTCGTCAAAATGTATGGAACAGCTGATTTTTATTCGCGATTCAAGGTTTGGTCTCATTAAAAGTTGTTCATAATGACGAGTACAATGACCGGTCGAAGTTTATTGATATCGTCCGGAAACACGGTGTATCTATAGAACTTCTTGTTAGGGTCAGCGCAGACAGAGAGGAATAATCCCCGCGCGCGGTCTCGGGCATTTTCTTTACGGATCGCGCATGCTCGAGCGTATCTTCGAGGACGCGCGAGCTTTTTTTGTCAGGTTGAAGCATTTATGCACTTTATTGTAATAATTTTATAGTTTATTTTCAAGTGCGTTAATAAATAATCCTCTCCGCTGCGCTCCGTTCTGTCTGCGCTGAGCCTTAAAAATAAGTATCAAACCATGACCAACTGCCTTTTCTCAATAATAATTATTTTATGTTGAGGTCGGTTTCCAGTCTGACCAAATGCAGCTGAATAACAGAACTTGACATTTGAACGAAAGCCATGGTCGACTCTATCCATTTATGGTGTGGACAAGTGATTTGTACGAGCACTCAAATCTTTATACAAGGATTCTAGTGCTTTTATCAAGATAAACGGGGCATACACTGACTGGTGTTGTATCTCAAGAGGTGTTGGACAGGGCTGTGTAGCGTCTTCTTGTATGTTCAAACTAAACATGGATAGTTGTTTGAAGTGTGGATTGAGGAATGAATGAGTTGCCTGTCAAATGCCTTCTATATGAGGTGATCAAGATCTTGCATCGTCAGCGGAAGAACTGTTCCGCAAGTTAAGGTACCTAACTATTATTAATGAAGTATTTAAAAGAAAAGGCTTGAATGTTAATGTAAACAAGACTAAGGTTATGCTGTTAGAAAGAGAATAAGATGTATCATCGGTGTGTAATCCTACTAATATTATAAATCAGTGGTCGGCAAACCGCGGCCCGCGGGCCGCATGCGGCCCGCGGACGTCTTACTTGCGGCCCGCAAACGTTTTGTAAATAAGTTATATAAATATCAAAATAAATGCATGAACGAACCGCTATCGACCGTATAGTTTGGATCCAGCCTTAGCGTGACACTATTCAATTTTTTTTTCCATAGAAATTTCGGGAAGGAATTCCTACTGTTTGACACTGTACGGTCGAACAAGCTATTTGGTTTACATTTTACAATGTAATTTGTGAGTTAAACTGTAAATCTAATAGCTTGTTCGTTCGTACATCCAAAGTTAAACATGATATCGTTTTGCCTCATTATTAATTTTGTTTGTGCGGAAATAGAATAGTAAAATAAAAAGCCATTATAAAGACAAGAGCTACCAAAGATACGTTTTAATGCAAATTTTAACTTTAAATTAGTAATAATCGACAAAGCACAATTGTCGAATTCAATCATTTTTATTTGTAATTGATTTACGCAGTGGTTTTTTCATAAAACTCGATTTTCCGCGCGTCTTTTTATGAATTATCCGAGTGCATCTTCTGAACTCACTCTGTCGGGCTCGAGGCCAGGTGAGACCGTGCTTTTTGCCCACACCCACCAGTAAGTTCGTGGCAAGGCCATCTTTGCCACCGGGCACTTTGGATATTTGCCCAGGGCCCCAAAGCTAGAGGCTGTCAAAAGTTAACTTATCCCAGGCAGGACCGCTGGATACTAAAATTTTCGAGCTCGCTCCGCTCGCGAGTAGGTTAATATTTGTTGGATGTCTTTTAGAGTTGGAGAACTTTAAATTGAAACAAAACATAGAAAAAAGGTTTTTATATCCTTGTCATTGGCTTTATTTTACTGATAAGTTTATGCCATTATTGTTTGTTTGCTATACTTAAGAGATTATGAAACCTTCCTTTGGCACTCAAGCGGATAAAAATGCATTGCATTTTTCCCATTTTGACCCATCTCAGACTTAAACGTTTGAAACCACAAGTCTGCAACATTAATGCCTTGCAATTGTCATACAAATAGTCAGTTATCATGTCCTTGTACTGCTTGCTGTTGACTGTAAGTTCTGACAATTGAAATTATATACAATGAGCACTTGGAAACTAACATTATAGTCGAAATATAGCTTCCAGATTTGGGCATGTGGTCACATCACCAAAACCATATCCATACATATATCATAAACATGTTTTTCTGCATTTAATTTCAAATTATGGTTCTTCGCCGCTAAAAAAACACCCGTTTTTTTTGTCAACAAAACGTTACTTTTACGAGGCGGGTTGCAGAAAAATTCGAGCTCGCTTCGCTCGCTCATTGCACACTAGAAAGGGCTCTTTAGTAAATTGGTCCCGGTCATTTGGGTCCCGCGGGATGAGTTTACTAAATTTTTGTTTTTATGTCATTTTCTTTGGTAGATTGGTCCCGCTCTTAAAAATGCCTTCGAATTTCAAATTTGAGTAACAGCGTGTAGAAAAATGTTAGGCGGAATAAAAATAAATCAAAATATAATCCCGTTTGCCCCACCGTATTTTTAACATTGTATGGGATCGAGTAGAGTTAGTACAGTTGTGCTAGTTACCTTACGAACAGTAGGTACTAGGGTGGCATGATTCCAAGAAGGTTTTATCAAAAGAACACCGTACAGCCAGAATTATCAAAATCCAGAATTATCCAACTACCTTGAGCTTATGCCAGCCTGGTACTTTTTGAGGAACATAATTATGTGTCATATTTATGGAATGCAGAGCCGGTTCCGATAAAGAACTGAGACTCCCTTGTATTGTATAACGGGCTGGTGTCCGCAACTCCACGTCAAAGCGCGTATTTTGCGTATGGGCTAACCCATCCACGCGGGGCCAGTGCGGGTTGGTAGATGTCACATGTCTGCGATTTTTTGGTTCTAGGATAAGCCGGTTTCCTCACGATGTTTTCCTTCACCATTTTGAGAGCAGTGGTGATGAAATAAATTACACAAAGTAATGTGCCTGTCTGGGTTCGAACTTGTTCGTAACTCGGGGCCGCCACCACTGGGCCACCGGGACTCCCATACTTTCGATACTTTAAGTAAGCATATAAGACAGTACGTTAAAAGTATTGAAATGAAGTAAGCATGAGAAAGACGAAATGACAGGACGAAATAAAAACATTTAAATCAAACAAATTTAAATCACGGAATAAACTTATTAATATGTCTACCAATACTTCTGAGCGTGCCCGCCTGCTGGCTGTGGGTGAGTGGGAGTCAGGCCTCTGGCTTCAGACACTACCGTCACCTAGTATTGGCACTACGCTAGGTGACACAACCTTCCGGCTCACGCCATGTTTGCGTTTGAGCGCTCCTTGTGGGCTGCCAATGTGGTAAAGCATTCGACTGCCTCAGACACCATGGTATGAACGTAATGCCTATGGAAGTTGGGCAGAATTCAGAACTAAAATCTGTGAATGTAGATTTTCTACTTTAAAAAACAAAGAAATGTTTCCTTTAAGTAAAGTTTGCTATCTCCAGTATTTAGAGAACTTAATTACTTTCACTGCAGGTGGCATTGAAAAATTCCACCCCGTAAATACACATGTTCCCCAACAAGTACTAGGCTGGCATGAGCTCAAGGTGGTATGCATTTCAATAATTATTATTCTGGATAGGTACGGTCTTCCACTAATAAATACCTTCTTGGATTCATGCCAGCCTGGTACTGTTCGTAAGGTTACTGCCCGTAACTAGCACAACTGTACTAACTACTAGATCCTATACAATATTTTTGAGTAGTTAAACTAGGTAATATAAATATAAACCCACCCCCGCCCCACCAGTGTGGACACGGGCGATGAAGCCAACGGGAATCACCATATAAATTAATATCAAGAAACTTTTCCTCTTGACTATACAAATTATAAAATTGGTCAGCGGGATCAGTTGACCAATTCAAAAATTCAATAGGTCGATTCATCCCGCGGGATCCACCTGTGTGGGATGAGTTTACTAAAGAGCCCTAGAAAGGCGCCATTATTGTCAAGTGCCCACGGCCCCCCATTGGTTAAAGACGGCCCTGGTTCGAACAAGACTAGTGCAATCTTAAGAACGCGCTTTTCATTTTTGAACCTACGTATAATTGGTCATAATGGGCTTCTATCACAAGTGCGGCCCGCCTTTATTTTTGTGTGCAGGCAGTGCCAAAAGGTTGCCGACTGCTGTTATAAATGCGAAAGTTTGTGAGTATGTATGGATGGATGGATGTATGGATGTGTGTTACTCTCTCACGCATAAACTACTGAACGGATTTGCATCAAATTTAGCACACAGATAGTTTATAACCTGGATTAACACACTTTTTATCCCGGTAATAAGATCCCATGGGTCAATTTCAAACTTCACGCGGGCGAAGCCGCTGGCAGAAGCTAGTGGGTGGATAAAATGCGAGTGAAACAAGTGAATGAGTTTTTATATTTGGGCAGTCTGTATAAAAGAGGTGGAAACATTGACGCAGACGTGGAAAGGAGGGTAAATGCAGAAAATAAAATGAATGGGGCTATACATGCGGTTGTGACCAGGAAAGAAAGAAAGATACTAGTCGTCACAATGCGTGTTGTAACTCTGAATGACAAATTGTGGAACGAGGATATACAAGTACGTTGCGATTTAAAAGAAGATATTGTGGTAAAATTGAAAAGAGTATGCTTAGATGGTTTGCTTATGCGGAGAGGAGTGCAAGCCCAGGCGGCTAATAAAAGGTATTTACAAGGCAGAGGAGTGGCAATACCGGATAGGGACACCCTAGAAGGACATACACGGACCTTATTGGTGAGGTTCTTCAGAAAGGTCCGGTGCGCAGTACTCGCAACCGGCGTGCGTGTATGACCCAGATAGGAGTGTGTTAGGATCGCAGGTGGCGTTCTGTGGTGTCTTCGAGTATCTACTCCCATGAGTAAAAAGTAAGAGTTTATGCATGTATGTATGAACATGGAGCGAGTGCCTATTGGTCCTTCATAACCGGGTTCGCATTGGGAAATACGCTACCCCTTGGTATGACTGCTTATCCGACTTTCGGGCTACTGATTACCAGTAACGACTGTCAAACATTTACAAATGACAGTAGTTATCATCCAATTATAAATACCTAATTAATTATTGAAATATTAATTCAAGATGTTGAGAAGCTAACCACCAGAGATTTAGTGCTTCTGTACAAGAACATTGACTTGGGAACTAAGTTGATGTCGAATACTAACGAGCTGCAACGCCAGAAACCGAACCAGCACGTAGAGAGCGTCGTGTACAACGACGAGTCGGACTCTGATATCAGCGAACGGTACAGCAGCGAGGACCTGCGCAGCGTGTTCCTGCTCAACAGCGAGCGCCTCGATCTGCTCACTGCGCCGTCCTCCGCGGAGAACACGCTCTGCCACAAGCTAGGCAACCTCCAGATGCAAACCTCCAGCCTCACCGCCGAATACGACAATCGCTACCTATTTAATGATCCATATATAAAAGAACAACTGAAAAACTTAAAATCAATGAACAAATCGACTGATATTGAGAAGGCAGTACTTCCAGTTTCATTACTTGATTACGTCTGTTGCAAACGCCTGGAAGACAATTACAACTTTTATATGGATAATATAATTGGATATGTTAAGAAAACGATAGACCAATTGAAGAGTATTAGCAACGGTGATTATTTAACTGATAAAGCCAAAGAAAAGTGGCGGGAAGTTGAGACTACTACGGAAGATCTCCGTGCGAATACTAAAGTTCTGGCGACGTCTACCAGCATACCGTTGCATGTGGAACGAAAGATTAGTGGTCGGAACACTAAGTGGGATGACTTAGTTCATTCAGCAGTAGATATTAGGTCTCTGTCAAAAATTCTCGAAAAGAGAATTGTTGTGGAATTACCAAAACTTCTATGTGGACCGTATAAACTTTTGAGCAAATGTTGTGCTAAAAATGTTATCATTAGTTGCCAAAAAGAGAAGCGGCCGGTTGAGGAAAGAGTCGATGTGGTGGTTCAGTTACAACGTTCTGAGACAGGCGAAGTTATCAGCAATATCAACTCAATTATGATTCTTCAATCTGCTCCTGTTGAAGGCGGTAACAACTTCAAAAGTATTATTAAAGGTTAAGTTTTTTTTTATAAGTTTCCCTTTTTAAACGATAAAGAGAAGATTCTTATTAAATTTTATTTTCAGATATACTAGAACCAGAAGTGTTGCCCCTACCTTTGACTTATATAGAACCCACTAACGACGATATCCCTTCTCCGAAAACTAAATCTAAGATAGTGGAGTTCGAACCGTTAACAATCGCGAAATCGGTACATCAAGTGTCCATCAACACTGAGGGTAGCATGTTCTCTAGCGAAAATGCTATCGAAGATTCCTTAATAGGTAGCATTGACTATGGATGCAGCGATAATGACGTTACGGGCTCGTTAAAGAACTCTAGCTGTCAGGAATCGAGTGATGCTGGTGATGGACTCAAAGATATTTTAGATACGGAATATACGATATTACAAAAAGAAGCATCCAGTGAAGTGTTTCGTGACGATTTATCTATGACAATGCGAAAGTTGACCATGCAGAGTGCATTAAAAGAAGAAAGTGGAGACGAAATGTCACATTCACCATCCAAGAAAAAGAAATCGCTGACGCGAGTCAGGATAAAATCACCATACGAGAACCAATCTTATATTTTGGAAGAAAAGAAGCGAAGAAAGCTTTTAGAAATAAGAGAGAGACGAGAAAGGAAGAAAATGGCTCTAGTGGAAAACTGCAAGATTACTAAACATAAATACGCAAAAGGAACCACATTCCCACAGTCGGCTAGCTCTGTTACAAAGCTATCGATATCCAATAAATCTTTCTATAATTCAATCTATGGACAAGCTACAAACGCAGTTTCTAGTAAGCAAGTCAAAGGAAGGAACCGAAAGGGAGGAAACCGAGACGTTTTAGAGATAGATATGAATGATAATAATGAAGGCGACGAGCACGATGAGTCAGGGGTGTCGACACCAGATAAGAACAGCAAGAAATATATCAACAGGAGCTATTACCTAGATGATGCCGATACGGAAATGATGTACACCAATATGAAACGAAATGAAAACGATGCAAAAGATTTTGCTTCTACGTCCACTTCAGAAACCAATGATTTCGGAAATAACTTAAAGTTCCTTTCACAGCTTATTAGTCCGTTTGAAACCGACCTTAACATTGGCGACGACGAAATATTTCCGGACAAAGTTAAGCTGTAAGTACATAAATTATACCTATTAGCTATGATGGTTTTAAAACTGAATGCCGTACTAATGGAAATCTTGGAGAATCGGGTAGTTATATTTAATTTTATACCTTTTATTATATTGACAGGTTTGGTGCAACGATAATCGATGATGTTAACGATGAAAGAACTTCAAAAGAGTCGCGCACAACTCAAAGCATTATTAAGGTTCCGTTAAATTCCCCAAATAAAAATGAGCAAGACAACACTGAGTCTAAGAAGGCTACCTCTTCAGTAGAATGTAGAAAAAGTATAGAAAAACTGTATACTCTGATTAATAAATTAGGGAAGGTTCATGAGACTGAAAATAAGTTGACAAAAAGCAAGGCGGTTGCAAGTACGTCCAAAAAAATCGACGAGAAAGATGGTCGAATGAGCTCCATGTGTCTGGGCAGTGAAAGTGGGACAAGCCTAAACCATCGCATGCCATCTTCTAATCCCAGTTCTTTTGCTAGCTTTGACAAAAATAACACTGAAAAGCCAAATAATTCACATAATAAAAAACCTGGAAGTTTGTTACCGGTTGTATCTAAAGTAGTTATCAGCTCAAAATCATCACTGATACCTAAAACTGATTTAGAAAATAACCGAAAAAATTGCAAGCGATCTAGCACGAATCTTTCGATTAAGGTACCAGAAAATCCTTTGAAAGCAATATCACAACTTTTACATGAATTTGAGAATGTACAAAAAACTAGACGGAAGCATGCAACTGACGCTGAACAAAAGCATCAGAAAATTGAAATGGCACCCAATGATGGTATTAGTGAGCTGCGGAAAAATTCTGCTAAACGGCGCTCACGATTTGATAAACATAACGACTCTCAGATCGATAGGCATGTGAGACTTTCAACACCTAAAGAAAAGAAATCTAGACAACATAAAGAGATGGATTTACCAAAAACCCCTTATCAACAAATTCCCGACGATAAGCACACAGACAGACTACCAAGAAAGAAAATAATAGAAATGTTAGACGAAGCTAAAGAAGCTCGAGGTGAAGCTGTCCGGGGGCCTTCTAAATTAACTTCTAGATTAAATTCACTCGCACAGCCGAAGAGAACGTACGTCCAGGCGCACAGTGAGGAATACCAAACTAAATATGGCAGAACATTAATGGCGGATAGACTACAAAGGCTAGCAGCCGCTCCACCACAGACCTTGGATACACCGTCAGGCTCTGCAAACACCAGAAACAGATTAAAACGTAGCGGATCCGAGGCAGTACCAGCTATAAGAGCATTGAAAGCGCCACGTTCACCACCTTCGCCTGTGCCTCCCCCAGGTGTGTAAAGGTGAATTTTATTTGATTTCTTGAAACGACTATTTACATTAGTCGATTTTTTACGAAGCGACGCAACGTTTCTGGCTTTAGGAACGTTAAATTAAATGCGATAGGTTCTCCATACATATTTTTGGTAAATTGTTTCATTCACATGTGCATCCATTATTGATACAACTATAAATAACTATTATTTTAGAGCGAGCATTTAGAACATTGCACTCTCCAAACAGCATTCCCGAAGCTAAAGAAAGGCAAGGCAACCAAGTGATGGCATCTTCCCACAAACAAGTAAGCGTACAGGAAACGCCCCCAATATTGTAAGTTAATCATTTGTTACTTTGGAAAGCTTGAGCAATTGGTACTTGTACCTCAAATTAAGAATCAATATGATTAGTTGCATTAAACTTGAATATTTACGCAGAAAGAAAAAAATGGTGGCAGTTGAATCGTATGTGAAAAATCATTACGGACGCATAAGTCCAAATTCGCAAAATGCACAGAAGTTGCGTGTTCCTCTTCTGCCGAGCGACATCGACATAGGTGTGTATCGCAGCTCCTCTATTTACTTATTTTTTCATGTTGACTTGCTCCTACGCCCAACTAATTGTTTTAAATACGTGATCTTCTTATAGCGTCTTCTACCTCATCTGCACCATTTCAAGAGTCAACCGAGTTAGGAAGCAGGCTACACAATATTATAAGCTCCATTATGAAGACTACTAATTCACAAGGTCTGGAGGTACTGACTGAATGCCAAGAAAGCACAAGTCACACTGAAAATAGATCCAGTACCGGACGATCGTCTTCTGGTTCTGATTACGCCTTAGATGTATTAAATGATAATAATGTAATAACGTCAGTCGAAAATACCGACAAAGCCTCTGAAAATAAACAGAAGCAACCCAGTTTTAAAAAGACAGGCGCTATTCAAATCGATTTACAACCTGATAGATGTTTCGCAGAATCAGAAAGGCTAGAAAGTGCTTTATGTAGCCATATCTCGGTGGGCACTTTTCAAAAACGGTTGCGGATCAAAAACTTGAATATGACGCCAAAGCAATCGATGCAGCAAGTATTCGTTCTAGAATCTGGAGACGCAGGCTCGCTCGTTGTTCAAAAGCCAATCACAACAACCATAAATGAGAATACTTCTGGGTGCTTTTCTGAATTATCCGCTATCCCTATACTATCGAAACCTCATATAGATTGGAGATTCGGTAATTTCCCCATGCAAATTTCAACTGTTGGATATGCTTTAGCGGATTATAAATCAACCCAGCGCAGTTGTCACTCTCTTATTCAATTATTCGACAAAGTTTCAAAAAAGCCTGAGGAGGAAATGCTTTTATTAAGTACTACTCATAAAAGTAATGGAGACAATTCTAAAGAGCCCATGCTTCACACCGAGCAAGCTGCTCAGGTTGACTTTCTGGACGCTACTACATTAGTCACTGTAGAGATAAGTACTTCTTGTACTATCATAGAATCGGACAAAAATGAAAAAATGGAACTGGCAGCATCCAATGCAGAACCTAAGAGCGTATTCATAGATTTCAGTCAAAACAACGAAGTGCAAGACACATTAAAAGGCAGAGAGACTGAAACTCACACTGTAACAGAGAATAAAAAGAAGGTTTCCGAAGCAGATAAACCTGAAAATATCGAATACTCAACGTCCTTAGACATATTAGTGGGACTATTAAACGAAATTCAAAATATCACAACATGTCAAACGCAAATTACTAAGGGTGATAAAGAGAAAAGCCCCTCTGAGATACAACAAAGCAAAGTATTGGAAACTATTTTAATAAATGAAGCCGCTAATGCAATGGGTAATTCAATGAAAAGCAGCCGCTGCGATGTTGTTTCGTTTACGTCTCTAGACAGACTGCGTCAGTTGGAGTCTAATCCTAGTTTGTATTCGTTTTATTTATCCGACAATGAGGGTTCTGAAAAGAGTGCTAGTAAATTGAATTTTCCATCAAAAATAATACCAAATTACACAAACGAACTTAACGAACTATGGTGTCCTAAAACAATTTATGTCGATAAAGAAGTTGGTGTAGACTTTATAGACAGAGGAGCTGTCAGTAAACTCAGGGATGCCCCTTCAAAAGTGCCCAGTATAACTATGACTAACTCACTTGTCAAAGTGCTCAGCAAGACCTCTATTCAATCAATGGTTTTTGCAGAATGCCCTCCAGTAGATTCAAATGCTGCACTGGTAGATAAAAAAAGCATTCAAAATATGCCACAGATATTAATTACTAGTGATACCAAACAATCTCTTGATTTTTATGATGTAATTAACGAAACAATTGAAAAGCCAGAAAACAAGCCGCGTAAATTGACAATACGAGTAAAATCTTTGGAAAAAAAGAAGATTAAAAACATGACAAAAACTGTAAATAACTGCCAATTTAGTTTCAAAACAGACTTTGATCCGATTATGAAAATGAAAAGAGATATCTTAGTAACGGTTTATTCAATTTTAGTGTTTACTGTATTCGCTGCTTTATCGTTTCCCGAAATGTTGTATCGTATTTGAGAATGAAATGTATTAGTATTGGGCCATTACATAAAACATTGTATATCATTATTTTAGTTTTCGTTATTTATTTTATAACTATTAAATGCATAAGTCTCTATGTAAGTTAATAGGTACTTTTAATAGTATGTCATATTATAGTACTATTATCGTGATTGTTCTATTCAAACTGGTTTGGCCACCCTCAGACATCGATAACGTATTTAATTGTTTACGTAAATGGCCCTCTTTTATTCAAGCAATTTCTTATTTAAACAATTATAATATTTTTATTTAAAATTCGTTGTATTTAAAATTACCTATATTTGGTATAGTTTATTTATTTAAAAATAAAGTTTAAAAAATATGGTCGTTTATTAATTATACCACTTGAGGCGTAGGAATAACGAGTATCTACCTATTCATAGGAGATGCAGGTACAGTGCCACTGAGGGCGTCGCTAGTGGTGATTTTGGTATAGCCATTTTAGAAACCTACAAAGAAAAAAAGGGAAATAAAGGTCGTGGCACACTTGACAAGCACCGCACTAGCAGGCTGTTGCCAGACGCCTCGAATATAGGCTACGGCGCGCTTGCCACGCGTCCGAGTGCCGTCCGCGAGGCGTAAGCTCGCAGTTCCTGCGCTGGCCGTGATAGTCAGGGAGGTAGCGTTGCATTTTAGATGTTTACGTTCGGTTGCCATCTTGTTCAATAGATTTCGATAAGTGAACCCAGCATCAGCTGAGTCAACCGCGGTGGGTTGAGAGGTTACGCAAGTGGTAAAAAAAAAACGTTTTTATGGCGATTACACGAGCTAAACGCGAATTTTATAATTACTAAAAGTATATGATTCACTGCTATAAACAAGACCAGAAAAATATATGATATTCTTCAGGATATATGCTAGCATGATACTGTTTTGAAAACATAATGGTGGTAGATGCCATAACTAGAATCAATTTATTTGATACTAGCTTCTGCCCGCGACTTCGTACGCGGATCCTGTTGCTTTTGCCAGCGACACCGGGTTCGTCAAAATCGAAGATCTGAAACGTTTAATTCTAAGAGCCCGGGGACGGGAAAATAACGGATCTTTCTCACCTGAGCAACACATACCGTTTGTTTCTTTTTGCCATTTAACAGCTTCACAAAAAGTCAAATTTTGAACCATACCCCCGATGGCGGAATATGTGGCGTATTCAATCATAGGAGTATACGTAAATGAACTCCGTTTCTTATCAACCCAAGGAAGGTCGTCATGCCCTACGGCTTTATCTTGAGACACCCGATTCTTCAGATGTTATCGACATTCTGTTCAGAGAATGTCGAAATCTTCGCGCTCTTTTTCTGTCTCTTCATGCCGTACTCCAGCAATTCTTTCTCTCTCACATTCTAACTAATTATGAATACCTATTTTGTTTTGTGCGTGTTTGGGGCAATGTATGATAATCTCGAGCAGCAGTTAGTCGCGCATTGCACGTTCATCAATCGTTTCAAAAGACCTGTTAGTAGATGTGCGAATACGCTGAGAACTCAAGCGTGATTCTGTATGGGTAAACGTTTCCAATTCGCGAGATAATGCATGTCGCTCACGATCATCAGCGGTCAGTCGCGCATCACGTTCCCCACTTGTCTCTAGAGATAATCGATCTACAAATCGATATCGCATCATACGATCGGCGCAATTCTCTATCCGTGAACGCAGTCAGGCATCTATTCTTCACTGGTCTCTAGAGACCTGGATGTAGATGCGTAAATACGCTGAGAACACAGGCGTGCTTCGCAATCGGAAGACGTTTCCACGGAGCAAGTTGCAGCCTGATGTTCTCGAACAGCATTAAGTCTCTCCTGACGCTCTTCGGTAGATTTTTGGGATCTTATGATCCTCAATCTTTTAGCGACTTTGGAACATTGGGAAAGGTTTGACCTCTTTCTAGGCATGGTTATAGTTTTGTTGTTGGTTGTGAAGATACCTGATCAATAAAAATCTAATTGCCCTGCGTTACCGGGTAGGCTACCGAGTCGGCTACCGAGTCACGAAGATAAATGGAAAAGTAAATTAAACACTCAAATAACATAAGCCCGAAGACATATTTATTTTCGATAAAATGAGTTTTGGCCACTAGAGTAAAATTTTCAACGATATACTCGTACCATCGTCATTGAAAATCAGTCCTAAACTGTTACCGCCTTAACCGTGTGGAGATACTACCAGTTTTTGTTATTTTATAATTATACATTATGTGAAATTAGTGATAGCTTTGCAATAATTTTCACATCAATGTTTCTGATCTTCGATTTTTTATAAGTCAACAGGAAATGCCCATCAGACCGAACAACTTTTGCTATGACGCCATCATTCCTATATGTGTTATGGTGTAGCTGGGCTCTTGGAGTTCCACAACAGGTGTTCCAGATCTTCGATTTTTATAAATCAACAGAGAGTGCTCATCAAATTGAACAACTTTTGCTAAGACGTCATTCCTATATGTGTTATGGTGTAGCTGGGCTCTTGGAGTTCCACAACAGGTGTCCCAGATCTTCGATTTTTATAAACCAACAGAGAGTGCTTATCAAATTGAACAACTTTTGCTAAGACGTCATTCCTATACATATGTGTTATGGTATAACTGGGCTCTTGGAGTTCCACATCAGGTGTTCCAGGTCTTCAAATTTATTCTCTCAGCAGAAAATGCTCATCACGTGGAACAATTTTTGTGGTGTCATTTTTGTATCTCTTATAGTTTAGCTGGTCTGTTGCGGTTCTACATCAGGTGTTCAGGTACTTACACAAAACACAAAAATCGGCCAACCGTTTCAGAGGAATTTGAAAACTGTGACACGAGATTTTTATTAGATAATCTCATCTAGCCTACTTTACTTATTAGATGAGATTATGATAATATTAACCAAAACATATTGTCTTTAACCATAATTATTCTTATTCTTTTGTCTACATCTCACTCCTGCCGTTCCCCAGACACAGGTGTGCTGAAAGTAGTCTCTTTGATGTCTTTAATGGGAGTCTTCTCCGCCCAATTGTGTCTCCGCGTATACATGAGCTGCAGCAGCGCTTCTACACAGAATATCTGAAAGTTTTAAAACAACATTTTTGTACGGCGTGTATCAGAAAAGTGTGGTCATAATTATTACAGACAGGGGGCCTAATTCTGCTATTTTAATAAATTCGTCACTCCAACACGATTCCATTCTCATCCCATTGTCATTTTGCTTAAAGTTCGTAATCTGCTAAATTCACAATGGTCGATCGATGGTCTCGTAATAAAATTGTGTTTTAATGACATTTTCGTATTGCCATTATTATAAAACCATTAGTACAAATGGTTTTCGAAATCTACTACTAAATGCGAACATTTATTCATGCCAGATTTCATGTACGAGATTAATATTCTATGTCATTTATTTCAATGGAGTGTCAGTCATAATGACACCATTATATTAGTAAATTACGAAACTTGTCAAAACTTGACAGAACTTGATCATTGTGACTTCAATGATCGCCTATTCTGACACTATCGTAATAGCAGAATCGAGGCCCTTTGGTTAATTAAGACCAACAAACTGAACCACTGTCTCCCTGGAACTGACAAAAACTAACGAAAAAATATTTAAGTAAAACAAATGAACGACTTCCAAATTACTTTCGGAAGTTATGCTTGTCAAGTAAGTATCAATTTAGCATTGTTACTCCACATCCACATACACGAATAAGAAAAATGCATAATGAAGAGGATAACACGCAGACTTTATAAATATGACCACACCTGTATGATACACGGTGTATTTCGAAAATACATTGACTATACAGGCCTACCGTTTAATGGACTCATGTACCAAAGACAGCACGGATTGTTCATCATCCGAAACTGTGACGGTACATAAAGTAACTGCGATCCCCCGCAGCGCACAGCTACCGCTAGGCAGGGCCTCAGAACGATGTAAAACATCAATTTGAATTTTGAACCTTTCGTAGTTTCCGTTCGTTTTCGTTTTGAGTGAATCCGTCCAGTCTGAAGGTGTAGCCAAACACGCTGGTCGATATCTTGGACTCTGGCACCACTAGGTAGTTGTCCTCGGTGAACAGCGGGTAATCCATCAACTTGTACCGGCCTGCTTTTATTGGACATTCTAATCTGCAGAACAAAAGTTTAAAATTATAAATTATCCGTTGCGTAGCGTTGGGGGAGGCCTATGTCCAGCAGTGGACGTCTTTCGGCTGAAATGATGATGATGATGACAACACATTGTATACCTACTTATTAAAAATGTTACCCATCTCATGGCTTGAGTAGGTAGGGAGATAATGACCAAATTGAATGTGACATAATATAATAATTTATTGACAAGAGGAATATTTACACAATAGTGATAAGACCACGATAACATTGGATCACAAAAACAAATACAACAGTTTTATTTATTTAAATTATTATTGTTATTTTTGACTATTCTAGTTCATCTACTATTGTTTGTCCTTTTTTCGTTACTTATACAATTAAACACGCCTTTTCCTATGGAAGTATGCAGAACCCAAAGAAAGAGTTTCACTTAATAACTGTCTTTGCTTCGTCCACGGTCATATTATTTTCATGTACCTGTCAGCTTCACGATGTGAGGTACCGCATTGAAAGCACCTACGTACGAAGCACCGTACCTACATCAGGGCCCTGCTTAATAAACGATTAAATCCGACAATTTTAAAAATAAGTAACATATTTGTAAAGTTGTAACGCAATTAAGTGTTGTTTAATAAACCCTACAATAATAGGCTAGTTTCCACTATCAATAAATTGAAAATCTATTTAGTCCGTCAGTTAGAGTATTGGATTATATTATCTGTGGTATTGGAAAATAATGGACACGTATTTTTTGTTTTTGTAAATCAACGAATATTGACAAAGAAAACGCATCAAAAGTCGGTGAACGTCATGGCGCATCCACACATGCCCGGCGGCACGGCCGGCGGCATGGCCGGCGGCCGTGCCGCCGGCATTTGCCGCATCACGCGCGGCATCAGCCGCGGCACGCGCGGCTTTTGGTTGCCGGTGGCAGTTTGCTTGCGGCTTCGATACGGAATGGTAGTGTTGTCGTATAATTTCATAGAAGTAAATTGTTAAAACCTTTTTTAGTCTAATAAGCACACCCTGGCCATTACTCTTTTGACAAACTATATGTCTATCACTTCACTTCTCTTGTTATACGTAATTTTAAATACACGTTTTTTATTTCCTGATAAAAATAGTTTTTTCCTTTACTAGCCTACTGTATTGACTTTGTATGAACTAGTGGTTATGGTCCCTCCAACGTCCACCACGATGCAGCAGTCAGCAGCGGATACCAGTACAGCGGTAACAAATTCTTCAAATATGACAAATGCAATAAGCATTAGTAAGCTAAATGGTCATAACTTCAACACATGGGCATTTAGTTTGGAGTGCTATCTGACGGACGTCGACTTATGGGACGTTGTAATACAAGCGGTCGATCCCACCGATCCCATCGCCACGCGCAGAGACGCGAAGGCACGAGCTAAACTAGAGACTAACTAGAGTAGACTTGGTCTGACCCAATATCTTCGTTTGATTTTGCGGTTCTTTTTACGAATAATAACATACAACACTACACTTGCGATACACGCAACTATATCATAGTCCAACATCTTTCAATCCTACGTACACGACTAACTTCGACGAAAGTCACAACACTACTGCGAAAATTGCAACCGCATCTGCAGGCCGCCGGCAACCGCCGGTAAAGCCGGCGGCCTGCATTCAGCGGCAAGGCGGTCTGAAACCCGGCGGCATAAGCCGGCGGCATGTGTGGATGCGCCATCAGAATGGCTGGTTGTCTGTATCGGACCGCGATAAGCTGTTGATCAAAAATTGCTACCTATTTGCTACCCAGTGCTACCTTATACTCAATGAAAATTGTTACCTAACTTGGAAAAAAAATTAAGGGACTTCAAAATGACCAGCCATTCTGATGTCAGGATGGCTGGTCAACTCTCCGTTTGAGTAAACTATTCAAATTCGTGATAATATTTTAACTTGAGTAATTGCTAACCTGATTGCTACCCTCACGTATTTCAATGTCTACCTTGTAGCTTTAACAAGTAAAAAGTTATGATCGTTTGAAACTTTTACAGGGACTGGATTTAGGTTATTGAATAAAATGATATTTTAGGTCCATGTTCACCGAAAAGATAACGATCTGATTATATTAAAAAAATCTAGTTACGGAGAAATTGGGGGTCAAAGTGACAAGTTTTTTAGGGTTTCGTAGTCCTGACAAGGAACCCTTATTGTTTCGTAATGTCCGTCTGTCCATCCGAGGTTTTGCTCAGAAACTGTTAGTGCTAGAAAGCTGTAATTTTGTAGAGGCATGTCAATTACGCCGACAAAATGGTAAAATATTTTCTCGTCTATCCTATCGTGTGGGGTATCGTTGCATAGGCCTTTTAAAATGACTTCGGAGGTTGTCATTTACGAAATATTAAACTTCAAAGTGCAAAAATATGTTCCAGTAGTCCCCTCCCCTTAAAAAATCATGTACGTTTGCCTGGCTCGGCCCCCCGGAATCTGCCTTTTAGGTGTTCACCAATGCAATGTACTCGCCTCTAGGAGTATATGTACCGGTTTCTTTTTCAATGTACCTCTGTACTTTTGAAGAAATTTGCAAAATAAGGGGGCCGTGCTGAAAACGTTTGGCTGGCACGGCCCTCTTTTTTTGCGTGTATCTTGAAAAACATAAAGCGCATTAAAAAGTTTCTTAATCTCAAGAAATGTACTCTGTTGACGCGTTATATGTACCGCAACGGATATTCTGAATTCGTAATAACAAAAAATATATAGATGTAGATAGGGGGCCGTGCTGAAAAATAAATAAATGAGGAAATCTCTAAAGAAGACAAATTACCTTAGCCAAAAACTATTAAAACATAATTGATGGGTGGCAAGTAACATATGTACCGCATTGGTTTCTCATAAAACTTGCTTAATTTGATAAATAAAGCAATGTTAGTTTATTCAGCACGGCCCTCTTCATACGCCTATATCTTTTAAAATATGACATGTTTGCTTACAAAATTCGACTTCCTGAACCATCTAAAGAAGTTCATTCGTTCCAAATAAATTGCGATACTGCTGTATTAGTACTATAGAAGATAAATTGGATCAAAAATATCATACATTACAACGAATGGGGTGACCATGATTCCAAATATTAGGTACAAATATTATACTAAGTAGATTCGAATGCAGTAATTATGTATGTGTCGTAGTCAATTCGTTTAACACGCCATATTACATAATGGCGCGCCGCATTGTAAAACATTGCCGTTATGTAATGCTGCGTCGTCACGTTCAGCCCGATTGTAGTCGCGTTACGTTCGACAAAGCGGCATCCAACGTTTAGCCGTATTGTAAAACTACCGAATAAAATACTGAAAATTCCGAAAATAAGGCGTAGTAGACGTAACCCCGCTACGCAACGCTCCTATTTCTGTCTGCAGGGTTTAAAGTAACCTAACATAACCTAAAGTCGGGTGCCCTAGGTACCGAGCTCGCTTCGCTCGCTTTCAAAGCGGCTCGTATCGACGATGCGCCCGTTTACGCTGCTTTGACGAACGCTTAGTGCTCATTCAATGCGGCGTACTTCAGCGTATTTCAGCCGAAATGTAATACAGCTGAACGTGACGACGCCGCATGCAAAGCACGCGGTTACGCAACGTCGCCGTTATGTAAACGGCGACGTTTTACATTCCGGCGCGCTATTATGTAATACGGCGTGTTCTACGACTTGGCTGCGACATATGTACCACCCTTCAGTACTGCTATAATGCTGACTCTGTTACAAACGGCGTGTGCAGACGTCAATAAAGAAGACCGCAGAAAGGTTGTGGAGGAAACAAAGAAAACAATTTTAAAGGATTTTGAACGAGATCTGGTTATGGGTGTAATTGAAAATGAATTAATAATATCTGTGGGTGCCCGGCATTGTTGAAGATGACAATACTAGTTACAGTTCTGATAGTTCGTCTGAATAAATGCTATTTTATTGTAAAATTATGTACTTTTCTTGAGGAGCTCATGGCTAAATAGTAACAGCCGCTCGGGCCGATCTTTAGGTTAAGCCGTGCTTGCCTAGGTTAGTCTGTGGATGGGTGACCACCCTTACATACAGAGTTTCTTCCGTGCCTCTGAAAGCACGTTAAGCTGTTGGTCCCGGCTGTCATTTGTCCATCTTTGGAAGTCGTTACAGGTAGTCAGTGGCCCAAAAAGTCTGACAACCAGTCTTACCAAGTGGTATCGTATTACCCAGTATTAACTGGGTTGTGGAGGTCAGATAGGCAGTCGCTCCAAGTAAAATACTGTTATTCAGCTGCATCCGGTTAGACTGGAAGCCGACCCCAACATAGTTGGGAAATGGCTAGGCAGATGATGATGTACTTTTCAACCGACTTCTAAAAAGAGGAGGTTTTTTTTGTGTTTGTTACCTCAGAACTTTCGACTGGGTGAAACGATTTTGATGATTCTTTTTTTATTTGAAAGCTGGTGCTTCCCGTTGGGTCCCATTTTAATTTGTTGAAGATCTGATGCTGATCTTCTACACTAATATTATAAAGAGGAAAACTTTGTTTGTTTGTTTGTTTGGTTGTAATGAATAGGCTTAAAAACTACTGGACCGTTTTTAAAAATTCTTTCACCATTCGAAAGCTACATTATCCACGAGTAACATAGGATATATTTTATCCCCGTACTCCCACGGGAACGGGAACTATGCGGGTGAAACCGCGGGACGTCCGCTAGTCGGAGATATACAATGGAACTCTTCAAAAATAGACGGCAAATCTGCAGTGATTGCTGCATCCGCTTGTAGGTTCATTGTTTATACTACATCATGACGTAACATCACGCCTGTATGCTCTGGGGGGGTACGCAGATGTGTACAATATACCCAGATTTCGACAATGTTTGTTACCACAGAACTTTCTACTGGGTGAACCGATTTTGATGATTCTTCTTTTATTTGAAAGCGGGTGCTTTCCGTGTGGTTCCATGTCAATTTGGTTAAGATCTTACGCCGATCTTCGGAGATATAAATGGAACTCTTCAAAAATACACGGCAAAGCTGCAGTAATTGCTGCAATCGCTTGGTTGTTTATTGTTTATACAAGATCATGACGTAACATCACACCTGTATGCTCTGAGGGAGTACGCAGAAGTATACAATACTTCTTAATTTTTTTTTTTTTTTTTTATAGGCACACCAGGAGCGGTTTGGGTAGTTTTAGGCAGAGTACTTTCTCGGAGTGATCCCATTTCGATTTGATAAAGATCCGGTGACTTCGGAAGATAGGCAACTGAACTCCTTAATAAATGATAGCAAATGTACTGGGATCGCTAAAGACTCACGTCTGTCTATTGTTTACACCAGTTCATAACAAAAAATCACACCGATACGCTGTGAAAGGGTAAGCACATGTGAACCACTAAAAAGTGAAAAATAAAAACTTTTTTGCAAAAAATATAACCGACTTCACACAAAAAAGTGAAAAATAACTTTAGCTTCAGAAGTCGGTGACAAAAAAACTAAATCAATCAAACAAAGGTCACCGACTTCTGAAGCTAAAGTTATTTTTCACTTTTTTGTGTGAAGTCGGTTATATTTTTTGCAAAAAAGTTTTAATCTTCTTACTTCTCTTTCTATGTTTTATTAAACCTTTCAAGCTGTATAGTCTTACTCTTTGAAATATTAAGTATAGATTTACTCAATATAGCAGCAGTTCTTTAATCCTTTTTTTTTCACGTAGAGTCATGGTCACCCCTTTCGTTGTAATGTATGATATTTTTGATCCAATTTATCTTCTATAGTACTAATACAGCAGTATCGCAATTTATTTGGAACGAATGAACTTTAGATGATTCAGGAAGTCGAATTTTGTAAGCAAACATGTCATATTTTAAAAGATATAGGCGTATGAAGAGGGCCGTGCTGAATAAACTAACATTGCTTTATTTATCAAATTTAGCAAGTTTTATGAGAAACCAATGCGGTACATATGTTACTTGCCACCCATCAATTATGTTTTAATGGTTTTTGGCTAAGGTAATTTGTTTGTTTATAAATCAGTTGAGTATGAACATATTGTGGATTTTATTTTCCCGTCAGAAGTATGCAAACATGCAATAGTATATTTTATAACGAGGGACTAAACGAAGCCATTATATACCCGAGGTGGTTTGACTCCCGAGCTGCGAGGGAGGCAATGAAAGCGAGGGTACATTTAACTGGCGTAATTGGTGTCTCGAGGTGCAAACTGTACTTTTCACTTCGAGTGCGAGAAAAATAGTCATTTAAAACCGAACAAATTTACACTCGACAAAAATTCTGAACTGAGCGGTCAGTTTTTTCTTCTATCAGTTCAGTAACAGATTAACAATTTAAAACACAACACAAAGTCTCAACATTTTCGCAATGAAGATGATCCACACTCCACAGATAATTAGTACCTACATTTGCAGCGGCTAGCAACAGAGGCATTGCACATACTTTTCAAAATCAACGATGCACACAAACAACCATTAATTTTTCTCGCGTTGAAGAGTTCATTTGTTTTTTTTTCTATAAACCGCTTTCTATTTGCAAGCCAATTCGAAATTTAAATAAAACCTTTGATAAGTTAGTCTTTTGTGACCATGTTGCAGAGTAAAAGTTCGTTCCATTTTTAAATTACTTTTTACTCCCTAGGGAATAAACAGTCACTTTAATCCCGCTTCGTAGGGCTATAATGGCGCACTTTTAGAGCATGAGTAGTAGTGAAAACAAACATATATCATGCATGTAGCGAGCATGCAGCTAGCATGCAGCAAACATTCAGCAAACATATGCAACAAGCATGCAGCAAGCATGCAGCAAACATGCAGCAAACATGCAGCAAGCATGCAGCAAACATGCAGCAAGAATGTAGCAAGCATGCAGCAGCATGGTTTCTGTCACGGCTCCGGCGCTGCGGGGCTCCGGCGGCCCCACGCGATTTTAAATTACACTCTAGGGGTAGGGCATAAAAGATTACGTGGGTAAGTTTCTGTCACTAAAACCTTACTTTTAGCAAATGTATTAGGACTAACAATATATAATATAAATAAACTTTCGGAATAATACAGATTATATAATAGGTACTTAGGACATATGACTTTATGTCTTGTCAAATTAGGAGATTCAAATATTATACTATTCGATATTATGACAGAATACTTTTAGAAGTCAAGATTATTATGTAAAACAAAATTTCGGGATTTTGAACTTTATGGTTACTGAAGTTTATAGCAAACGTGTTATACATAATGATTTTCGACATAGACATAGACAATGCAGAGATACACATTTTATACACAATCGATGGATGGACTGTGTGAGAGATTATATGGCTAGAAAGACTATGGGATGACTGAGGAAGACTGGACATAATCTACTGAGCCCAAAGTTGGGGCATAAGAGCTGGAGAATGATATTTTTATTTTCAATTAGCCTGTTCTGTTCCACTGCTGGGCAAAGGCCTCCCCCATTCCTATCTAACTCTCCCGGTGTTTTGCCTCCTCTGACCAATTATTAGGAACAAGTCCAAATAGTCACGCCAGCGTTTCTTGGATCTGCCTCGGTGGCGACAACCGTCTTCGGTCAACCACTGTGTAACGAATCTGGCTAATCTGCCCTGACCTATCCTGGAAATGTGACCCACCCAGTACCATTTTAACCTCGCAGACCTAAAGCCATAACAAATTAAGAATAACATAGTATAAGGAAATAAACTAAAGCCGATATCTGCAACATTCTTTTTATGCAAGACTCCGAGAGTAGGTTCCTAGAATATAGGTACACCCCTACGGATTGCAAAAAAAAACTAGAAACTAAACCACGTATGGACAGCATTTAGAGATGACTCCAACAGCGATGATGATGATGAACTTTGAAAGAAGAATGAACAGGCATGTTTTTGGGTTAATTCCAGAGAATACTTTTTCCATCGTTTTCCATCATGCGAGATCGAAGTGAAGAACATACCTATTATTCTGCGCTCGCAACTGAAAACACAGTAAATATTAATTCATTACATTGAAGATACTGCATTTTCAGTTACGAGGGCAGTGTTGCCCGCAGGGTCTTCAATAAACCGTTACAAATTAAGTAAAGCCCTCACTTCGGATGCGCGTAGTGGAACAGCATATTATCATATGTCTCCTCGTTCTCATTCTCGTCGCCGCAGCCGTCCTTCACCAGGTTGAAGGACTGGAAGAAGTCGCAAGACTCCACGTTGCGAATGTCCACGCATTTCTGCATAGTTGCCTGGAAACAAGGAGATTGCTTACGCGCAAAATACCCACAATACGCAGTTCCTTTGATTTTTAGGTGCATCCACATCGAAGTTACTTTTTGGTGAGCAAAATTTTACAACAACAAAGTCTTAAATAAACGTGTCATGTTTCCGCCTAAGCGGTTTGGGAGACCCCAAAAAGCTTTTTTATACATCAAAGCTTTCGGTGGGAACTCGTTTATTAAGAATTAAATTAATTAACGTCTCCACTTCACGACAAGAAATTTCTTAACCACGGCAATTGACGGCATGTGTTATCCTTTTAATTGTTGCCGTTAAGCCGACATGGGCGCCGCCCCCAAATTTCAGAGCCATTCTAATCTCGTACAGGCTGATGTCCGGGATGTCTTCGGTGTAGTGTCGGGTTTACTGGTTGACGTGTACAACTGTCCATAGAAGCTCTCGATTTCCCTCAGAAGCTCTGGTTTGGCGGATAGGATCCTGCCATCGTCGGTCTTCACTTTCGTGAGCTGACTCTGCCCAACAGCCAGATCTCTTGAAAATACTTTAGAGCCTCTTTGTTCCACTCGATCGCGTCTTTAATACACTCGGTATTAATGCGGCGAAGGTCGCTCTTCAAGGATTTAGAGATCCGTCTATTGAGCTGCCGGTATTTCAACGCCTCGTCTGAAGGATCATCTCACGCCGCTCCTTCATGAGCTTGAGAGTTTGATCGGAGAACCTCTATTTCTGATCTGTACGACGTGTATTGAAGAACTTAGACCCGGTCGAATGGACAGATTCCACGAACCCATCGATGTATTCGTCCACTGAGCTTCCTATTCACTCGAAACTATTCTGGAGTTCAAGCTGAAAGCTCTCGGAGTTTTATATTTGGATCTGTGCTGGCATACCCTCGAGTATGACGGAATCAAATAGCTTATATAGCTTACCGATTTTCCACTCGCCTTCAGGAATTCGGCCATAATTCCGTCATCACCCGGCGTCTGTTTCAGAGCCATCGCCAACACTCTTCGTCTAGTAGATCATCTTCGAATCCATATCCAGCAACGACACTTTTCCCTCGAAAGTTTGACTTAGGAATGATGAGGAACCATTGGTGTTTTCGGGAAAATCATCCTATATAACAACTTCTCGCACATAAGATACAGAGAGTTTACTCTCACTAGTATTTATTAAACTTGTCATTTCAATACTTAACGTGGTAAAACCGGTGAAAAACTCGAAACAAAATTACATATACGAGCCGAACTCACAGCGAGCTGCAAATGGCGGCGGCGGGGGTGGCGCGCCGCAACAACGCGTCGCGGCTACGCCCGGCGTGGCGCCCATGTCTAAGCCGAAGACCAGCCAACATTGACTTAAAAAAAAGAAAACAATTTACCTTAACTTTCCACCCGTTCTCAATATCCTCGGATACGTTGAACTCCCCGCTCAGCAGGGAATCATATGTCTGTGTGGACAAACTCAACTCGGACACGGTAACAGGGGTCTTCTCAGTATCATAGCAAGGCCCGGCCCTCGTTACTAGCAAGTGAGTCGGGGCCATGGAACAACCTACTAATGGTATAATGTAGTACAGCAAAATAACTATTTGATAGCGCATGGTAATCATCAGTGTTTAGCACTTTACTACACACTGATTCTAAATCAGGCGGAATTGTAATGATCATTTAAGGCTATTACACGAGCTAAACGCGAGTTTTATAATTAATAAAAGTATATGATTAACTGCTATAAACAAGACCAGAAAAATATATGATATTCTTCAGGATATATGCTAGCATGATACTGTTTTGAAAACATAATACAATTAATTTGGCTCGATAAAAAGAAATCACGAACTTACCTCTAAAAATATCTTTCAAACAATAAAAAACATACTAATATGCATGCGATCATTCTGATTTTTTTGGCAAATAATTCTAAAAGCAATATATTAGCATGATACTGTTTTAGTTTTTTAATCCAATCAATAGTTTTTTTGTAAATCGATCGAAACCAGTCATTTCGCGCTATTTGGCCCGCAGTGGCTGACGTAACAACCACTTTGTAGTGCAAGCTGATTAGAACTTTATTCTAACAGCATTTCTAACGAAGTTTGAACCACCACAAATAGAGTTGCTAATTTAGCTCGTCTAAGCGCCATAAGGTACCTACGGTATTGTAAGTCAACTAGCTATTGCTCGCGGCTTCGGTCCCGTTATGTACGAAAATTAACTCACAAGTACCTACGTACGTACGTACGTACTCCGGGATAGTGTAGCTTAGCTCACATTAGTGAAAGAAATTTCGAAATTAGATCAGTAGTTCCGAAGAATACACCCCACAAACAAACTTCAAATTGCTCTTGGCACTTTATAATATTAGTAAGATTCTACGATTAGTTTTACAAATTGTACATTAGTAAGTAGTTAGTACTCTTTTTCGATTTTTGTGATTATCTACAATTTCTGAAGTCTAATTGCGCTGTTCATGTTGCCTAGTATTTAGTAGGTACCTACATAATGCATAATAATTTTCTAATGATATTATAATGAGAATGTTTGAATCTCATTTTGATTACTTATGTAAGTACTTTTTCACAAAATGGAAGTGTTTAAGGCTATATCAGATAAATCTGCCCTAGATCAGTACCCGATTGTTCATTGGCCTGACGATGCGCGACGTCGATCCGATCGTCGATTGGTTGTGGCAAAATATTTTTCTTCTTCTCCGTGTCCATGGCACGCACGGCAGCATAATAATTAAATCTTGCCGGTTCAAAATTCATACGCTCTCCTCCATAGTTTCGTCAGTCAGTAGCAGCGAACTTGGAGCACAGAGACCAGTATAAGTTAGGAACATACTTTGCGGCACAGCTGGCTGCACATCCACACCCCACTGTCGATCAGTTGAGGTAAACCTATTACGAATTTGGAATTACATCTTCGCACTTCGATTCAACGATGGTTCAGCGATTTCTAAGTAGACTCTCGGACGCGGGAGATAAGATCCTGCGGGATGATGCTCCACACAGCGTTGGACGTGAACTGGTGACCTTGAAAGGGTGGCTGAGGTAGACTAGATTCGGAAAGTGTTGTGCTTTGGAGAGACCTATGTCCAGCTGTGGACTCTGATAAGCTGAGCTTATTCATTGGGAAGATGTTCGCTAAGTGGCAGGGGAAAGTAAATTCTACTTACCAGTTTTTGAAATAAAGATTTCTAATAAAAAGTCATTCGTTACGCGCGAGGCCCGAGGCAGCTAATAAAATTAAATAATGTCACACTAAAGCAATGACATAATATACTCACAATAATTATGAAAGTAAAACAATGTCGGTAAAGTAAATAATGTAGGTGATAAACTTTACAACGTTGTCGATAATAATTGAGATAGTAGATAAGTGAAATGTGAACTATTGTCATCTGTACTAGAAAGTCATTGTATCGAAAAAATATAAGAAAAGCATATTTTGAGGTACCAATGAGGTACAAAATTGACGAAAAGATGAAGTAGTTATAACGCCTACAACTAGGTGAAACCGGCTTGGTCCAGCCATTCTGACGTCAGAATGGCTGGCCACTTTCCTCGTAATAGTTTTCCCTCTTTAGCGAGGTACAAATTATTTGATATTTGGTACCAAATAGTACAAAATAGGTACTAAAACTTGGTATTGCTCAAACACAAAATCTCTCTTGGTCCAGCCATTCTGACGCAGACGAAAAATAAGTACTTAATTTGTTGATTTATATACCTATTTAAATACGAGTAAGTATCTTTGGGTGCGTACCATTTGATAAAATAGGTAGGTATCAAAAACTGTAATGATCACATGACCAATTTCATTTAATAAGTATATTTTTTTAAATTAAAACGATGAAATAATATAATGAATCACTACATAATATTATAAAAAAAGTCTCCTGTCTGTCCCTATGTATGCTTAGATCTTTAAAACTACGCAACGGATTTTGATGCGGGTTTTTTGAATACGAGTAGATGGAGTGATTCAAGAGGAAGGTTTTAGTATATAACTTTACGCGGGCGAAGCCGCGGGCATCGGCTAGTTATTGATATAATTTCAGTTCACCTAATTTTATGTGGCTTAAGTAACATTTTCTATAATACACATTTGAACTGATATAATTCAGTTATTATAATACTAATTAATGGGCGTATTAGAATTATGGTATTTGAAAATCGAATTTCGAATCGACTTGTTTTTATCTCTAGCTTTTTTCGTATCGAAGTGAAAGTGACAAAACAAAGTGAAGTTGAAATCTTTCGAATTTTGTGAGTAGACTTGCACAGGTCTCGGTATATAAAAATAATATATTAAAAAGTTACTTTGTCTCACGTCAAATTAATAAAAAACTGTTTACTCGTCAAGCAACAATTTATTGGCAACAATAATTTTTCACCTCAGCACCTCATACAAGCAGGTATTGATTGTTGTTTACAGACAGCCCAAAAAAGAAACAAACAATAAAACATTCGGATACCGATATTGTAAATTGATAACCGTAATATTTTAAACTAAATAGTAGTAGTAATACCTAGTAATAGTTTTAAAATAAATTGTTATATTTCGAATTATCTCATTATATTTTTTATAATTAAATCAAGATGAAGAATTTTGAAGAAAAAAGTACGAAGTTTATCATGTTTATCTACTTATTTATTTATAGTTTTAACAATCTTTAGTATTGAGACAGAATACCGCGAGCGTAGTTTCAGAACGCATTTTATAAAAATAGCGGGGTTCACATTTTTATTACTTTACTAGCTGACCCGCGCAACTTCGTTTGCGTCACATAAGAGAAAGAGAGGGTTACAGAGAGTGGGTCGTAAGCACCTATAATACAATTTTCAAAGAGCACATCACACACATCCTTCCGCATAATGAAAATGCGCGCCTGGTACATGATCATTATTTTGCTGCGGAGTTATTTAAAATGGTGTATCTTCTAAGATATGCATTGAAATCAATTTACGTACCGAAGTGCAATTTTGTTCAAAATCAAATACTTGTGATTAACAACGTATTTATTTGGATAAGAATAAATTACCATGTTTACAAAAGTTTTAAAGATAAAAACAGCTTTAAGGGCTTCTATTGGTATTACTCCAGCTAGGTCTGCAGTTCTCATCAAGGTGCATGAAATGAGCCGCAACACGATATAGCTGCTATAAACTGTTGCGGACCCCTTACAACTGCTTACCATTTAAAATTTCGAACTCTACGTCCCTACGCTATGACGTGTCTTAAAGTGCACAACCTCTTTAAAGCTTAGAAACCTTCAAATGCGGTATTAATATTTTACGGTGACTTTCGAGACATTCTATTTTTAAAGAATATTTCCAATTTTGCACCAAATTTTTATGTGAGTTCAACCTTTTTGGAATAAAATCAGATTGGGTTTTGAAACATGTAGTTTATATCAGAATCTCTAAGGAGTATTGATATCAAATTCGAAAAAAATCACCGCCAAAATAACTTTCTACCCCTTTTTAACCGTTAGGGGATGAATTTCAATGCAACACGAAACGCATCCATCAATCATATTAATATTGTTGATTGCCAAATTTGAAGTAGATTGGACCAAGGAATCACATTTTCCCATACAAACTTTAACCCCGCCCCTTTTCACCCCCTTAGGGGTATACTTTCAGAAAATCCTTTCTTATCGTATGCCTACGTCATACAAAAAATACACCTTCCAAGTTTCAGGTTTCTACAATCTGCGGTTTAGGCTGTGAGTTCATCCATCAGACAGTCCTTCAGGATAAAGCATTTTTTATTTATAGATAGTAGGATTAGTACTCGTTTGTAATGTATTTGTAACTTTTCCAGCTTTATGTCTTATGTACATTCGGATAGTCTACATTTTCTTCGTAGTATTATTTTATTTGTAATATATTATACAGGTGGAAACCATTAACGGGACAGTAAGGGGAGCTACCTTAACCGTTGAGTATTACAAACAGGATCGATTGTCATCAAAAAAATGTTTAGTGTAAAATAGCAATTTTCTGGCTAACTGTACGTTTTTTTTTTAATCTGTGAATGGGGATCAAAATTTCACGAAAAATTACGGATGGTTTCCTAAGACCATTTTCATGTAGCTGCAGCGGTAAAGGTAAGTTCCCTTTACTGCCCCGCTGTAAGTTATTTTTTTGCAATTTCTGACTTTTTGAGTACTCTAGTAACCTGAGTAGGTCTCGAAGAACTTTTTGATTAGTGTCGGAAAGAAGATCGATTGGCATCAAAAAAAATTGTTGTATGTAAAATGATAATTTTCTTTGCTAATTGTACTTTATTTTTTAATTAAATCTGTGAATGGAGATCAAAATATTGTAAAAAAATTACAGATTGTTTCCTAAGACCATTTTTGTGTAGCTGCAGCTCCCCTTACTTCCCCGTTTACCGTTTCCATCCTGTATTACCAACTACTTATACCGAGGAAAGCCGATTTTCTTGAGTTCCGCTATTTTGGGCGTATTCACTTCAAAAATCAAATTTCAAAAAAATTGAGAAATTATATTTACCTGGATTAGATTTGAAGTATTTACAACAACTTTTAAAGGTTTGCACTTCATTGGATTTTATTCTATAGGCGTATGAAGTTAGTTAATTTTAAACACAAAACCCTCTTTTTTACGTCTCTGGATGAGATTTAAAAAAAATGCTGAAACAGGTATTTCTTTATTTTTAATAATAAGTATTTACTCTGAGTTTTATGATTCTAGAACAATCTAAAAATTTTCACCCCCTTTTTCCAAAATGTTCCATAATTTCTATAGCCTAAATGTTATTCTGAGTTTATTTAAATAGAATAGTGAAGTTTTCATTAAAATCCGTCCAGCAGTTTTTGCGTGATGCGCGTTCAAACAAACAAACAAAAATTTTTAAAATGGTTTTAATATGTTCAGTTACTTATTTTAAGTCACCCTGATCGGTTTTTTTTTGAAATCTTCAATGTACAGATTTTTTGGTCTCAACGATTTTATTATATGTATAGATTCTCTGTTACACTAGCAATGATTGGGTCAATGTACGCTAGCTACAAAGTACAATAAAAATTGGATAATAAAGTAATAATAACAAATAAATATGAGCTCTCAGCATGGGTTTCACCCTGCACGTTCCACTTTAACTAACCATATATGTTTTGCTGACTGCTTGAAGACCAAAATGACCGCTGGTACTCAGGTTGACGCAGCATATTTTGATTTTAGAAAGGCGTTCGACTTGGTTGACAATGATATTCTCCTGATGAAGTTTGCATCTCTCGGATTTGGCCCTCAACTTCTCCGATTCCTGGAAGACTACCTCAGAGATCGGCGGCAGTTTGTAAAACTGAATGGTTACCAGTCACCGGAGTATTTTACTCGATCGGGTGTCAGCCAGGGTAGTACGCTGGGACCTCCCCAATTCTTAATCATGGTAAATGATCTGCCAGAAGTTCTCTCTGCGGCGAAATGCCTTATGTTTGCAGATGATTTAAAGCTGTTTCTGACGGTCACTGGACCGGAAAACTGTTTGGCATTTCAGCGGGACATTGATGCCGTTGTGGATTGGAGTGTGAGGAATAGGCTGCCGCTTAACGTGTCAAAGTGTAAAGTCATCACATTCTCTAGATCTCGCAAGCCAATTCATTTTGCCTACAAGTTGGCGGATGACTCGCTTGAACGTGTCTCAGCAGTACGGGACCTGGGACTAACCTTAGACAGTGGTTTTAACTTCCACGAACACATTAAAGAGGTGTGCAAAGATGCCAATAAAGCACTGGGTTTTATCATCAGAACTTCCTCCCAATTTAAAAGCGTCAAAGTTATAAAGCTGCTCTACAATGCTTATGTGCGCAGTAAATTGGAGTATAATGCAATTGTCTGGGATCCTACGGAGAAGTTATATGCACTGACGGTTGAAAAAATTCAGAGGAAATTTTGCCGTTATACATATATATAAGCGCACCTACGGATACTACCCATTTTTGTATCACTCTTTATTTGTGTCAGGAATGGTCGGAATGGATACTTTGCAGCTCAGGCGCAAATGAATGCATATTCTACACTACTACTTGTTAATTAACAATAGTATAGATAATCAATCGGTAAGGAAGCATATCCATCTGTATGTACCGCAGCAATACATGCGTGGCATAGGACGGCGGCGGCACCAACTACTTGCATGCATCCATCAAGTCAATAATAGCCCAACCGCAAGAGCAATTGGCCTCATTAATCGTTACCTTGACAGCAGCCCAAATGCCGACATATTTGTGGATCTTGATGACCGAGCAAGCGAAGGATTCTAAAATTCACAGAACTTGAACTCGATTTAACTTGTTTTCAAGATTTTTGTTGTTAACCTAAGGTTTTAACAATATGACTTGAAAAGAAAATGGCGCACGCAAAATAATTTAAAAATAAGTACCTATACCAAGACGGTTCCGAGTCTGAGTTTTTAACAATTTAAAAAAAGGTTGTATGAAAAATTCAGCACTATGGAGGTTAAAGTAAATAGACGGTCAAATTCACCGGCTACAATTTAAGTTCCCGTTAACATAATTGGCAGATGAATTCATACAAATTCTATTCCAATTTTGAATTTATTCGGTAAGTAGTGGCTATTTGGACATCGTGAAATAGGCCCTTACTAAGTTCTAAGTTCAATACATCAGTATTTAACTCACGAACTTAGTGCACACGGTGTTCTAAATTCAATTTTAGTAGGTAGGTAGTAGGTAGGTAGTAGGTAGGTAGTAGGTAGGTATAGTAGGTAGGTAGTAGGTAGGAGTTATTTATTTATTTATCAGGAACAATAAATTTGTGTTTGATACATTACATACATCTTAATTAATAATATTAATATAAAGTTCAAAATAGGTAGTAGGTAGGCAGTAGGTAGGTAGTAGGTACATTAAATTAATAATTTAAATGAAAGCCATAATAGCTAGCTAAGCTAACATAACAGTTGTTAGTTTTAAGCAGTTTGTTTATACTTGCTATTATTTTTTAATTTAATTTATTAATAATTTAAGTTTTTCAAATTTAATTTAGAATTTTTAAGGAATTTTAATTTTAATAGAAAGTTTAATAGAAATTGTAATAGAAAGAAGAGGGGCGCTTAAAATAATTTATGCTCAAAGTGGGCAGTAGTCAAAATAAGTTTGGGAACCCCTTTTTTTTTTTTTTTTTTTTAGGATGGGAAATCATCAAATGACTTCTCCCACTCTGGGCGGAGCGGGAGGGAGTGTCAGACTCTTACTGACTAAAACCCATCCATGTTCCTTCCTCGCCCTTTACGTTCCGGGGCCGCGGTATCTCTTTCGAACAGTCCCGCAACCCCGGCAGGCTTCGGCCCTTGCGGGCCCCTCTCTTCTGCTGACATCTCTTTGAGGCGCGCGTGGAACACGAACGCGCCGTCGACACGGCCTGTCGTCACTAGACGGACGGACGGCTAGCTAGCCCATAGCTAACCGTCCACAGGCCCGCATCTACGGTGGCCGGTAGCCACCACGTGGCCCCCGACGCCCGGTGCGTCTCCCGCGGCGGCCGGGAAGAGAGGCTCTCTCCCTCTCTTGTTCCGCCACCTCCTTCGCCAGCATGACTGCTTCGCAGAAGGAGGTGACGGCTTCCCATTCCGTCTCGCTCCGGACCATGGATTGAACCAGGGCCGGACGCGAGAGGTCGCCGCCGCCGATCGCCGCTACGAGGACACGGCGGTGCTCCGCCCACGCAGGGCAGACTTCCACCGTGTGCTCCACCGTGTCCTCCGGTCGATCCTCACAGTGGAAACACCCGGGCGTTTCCTCCCGCCCGATTCGGTGCAGGTACCTCCCGAAACATCCGTGTCCGGTGAGGACCTGCGTCAGGCGGAAGGTGAGGGCGCCGTGGCGCCTCTCAAGCCACTCCTCAAAGAGGGGACTTACCGCCACTATCGTGGCGTGCCCTAAGTTTGGGAACCCCTGCTCTAGAGGATAAAAACGGCTTTTGCACTCTGATATCGAAGAGTAAAAATACTCTTTCCGAGATGGGGGATGAAAATAACTATAAACGTTACTACGGAGTTTTAGTATATCTAAATATTATACTAACTGAATTAAATTAGTTCAAATGTGTATTATAGAAAATTTTAATTATGCCACATAAAATTAAGTGAACTGAAAATATTTACGTTCTGAAGTACAGTTGTAATGTAGCCACTATCATAACAAAGATTTAATTTGAATCGGTCGTTTTCTTAAAATGCGATCAAATCATCCATCGTGGTTTACTATACACATAATGTAGCTACACGCATAATTAATTAGTAGCACTATTGAACTAGTCGTGCAAGTGAGACATTTTCTAATAAATTCGCTTCAATTTCGCTGACATGTTGATGTAGCCGATGCCGTGATTACAGTAATGTTGATCCTATCGCATAAAGAAATCAAAGATAGCTAGAATATTTGATGTGCAGTGTAGCCATATACGTGAGCATTCATTTACTTGTTTTAATCGCTCATGTGTCACAGGTCGCGTCGCGGCCTAATGTAGCTTCAGCCTTAGATAGGCATACAAATAATTTATAATTTGAATTATACAGCAGGACAGACCATGCTTTCCGAGGCAATCGGCCTCTCTGCAATGAGATCGATGCGAAGCAACACAAGGTGGGTCTAAGCATGGACTCGTTGCAACCAGGAATGATACGCCATTCATCGTAGTGCCAATGGTGGATGGCGGGAGTGCCTAAAGTCTAAAACCGGACTCCCATTCCCTTACTGCGCCAGTAGATAATTTTTCGGTACCGTAGACCTAGGATAGGAAGGCAGCCCTTAATTTCTGTCCTAAGCTAACACTGATCTTATATAACTTAGGTATATTTTGACCATGCGACCATGCGCTTGTCGCCAATCGTCAGTGGTGAGACCCAGTACCTTACAGTCACAAATTGCATGATGACCTGCACTTACATTTGAGTGCTTAAAGTCAAAAGTAAATACTAGAAGAACATCATGAACAACTTAAATATGTAAGTAGATACTAGTTCTACCCACGACTTTACCCGCGTAGACAAACTCTTCTCGGTAAATATATTTGGAACTAGCTGACCCGCGCAACTTCGTCTGCGACACATAAGTGAAAGACAGGGTTACAGAGAGTGGGTCGTAAGCACCTCTAATACAATTGTCAAAGAGCACATCACATCACACACATCATTCCGCATAATGAAAAGCGCGTCCGGTACATGATCATTATTTTGCTGCTGAGTTATTTAAAACGGTGTATCTCTGATATTCATTGAAATCAAATTACGTATCCAAGGGCAATTATGTTTAAAATTAAATACTTGTGATTAACAACGTATTTATTTTGATAAGGATAAATTACCATGTTTATAAAAACAGTTTAAAGGGCTTCTCTCGACGTCCTAACGTCTTCATCCTTAGACACTCGATGACAGTCTCATACTCCAGCTAGGTCTGAAGTTCTCATCAACGTGTATGAAATGAGCCGCGACACGATATAGCTGCTGTAAACTGTTGCAGACCTCTTACAACTATAAGCCATTTCAAATTTCGAACTCTACGTGCCTATGAGGCCGTGTCCTAAAGTGCACAACCTCTTTAAAGCTTAGAAACCTTCAAATGCGGTGTTAATATAGTACGGTGACTATCGGAACATTCCAATTTTAAAGAGTATTAGCACCAAGTTTTTTATGTGAGTCCAACCTTTTTTGAATAAAATAGGATTGAGTTTTCAAACATTTATCAAAATAACATGTAGTTTAAATCAAAAGCACTAAGGTCCATGTTCACCAAAAACATGACGGTCTGATTATCTAAAAACAGCTGTTTAAAACACATTTTTGTATGGGAGCATGTCACAGGGACAGCGGTTTTTAGAAAATCAGACCGTTATCTCTTCGGTGAACATGGACCTAAGGAGTGTTGATATCAAATTCGAAACAAATCACCGCCAAAATAACTTTCTACCCCTTTTTTCATCAATTCAATTTCAATTAAACACGTCTTCCATCAATTCTGTTAAAAATTTGAAATAGATTGGACCAGTAGTTCGTTGTATTATTTGATTTGTAATATGTAATAAACAGGGTGGAAACTGTTAACGGGGCAGTAAAGGGAGCTACCTTAACCGTTGAGTATAAGAAACAGGATCGATTGGCATCAAAAAAATGTTGTGTAAAATGGCAATTTTCTTGCTAACTGTACTTTACTTTTTTATTAAATCTGTGAACAACATTTCTCGAAAAAAATACGGGTTGTTTTCTAAGACCATTTTCGTGTAGCTGCAGCTCCCCTTACTTCCCCGTTTACCGTTTCCATCCTGTATTACCAACTACTTATACCGAGGAAAGCCGATTTTCTTGAGTTCCGCTATTTTGGGCGTATTCACTTCAAAAATCAAATTTCAAAAAAAATGAGAAATTATATTTACCTGTATTAGATTTGAAGTATTTACAACAACTTTTAAAGGTTTACACTTCATTGGATTTTATTCTATAGGTGTATGAAGTTAGTTAATTTTAAACACAAAACCCTCTTTTTTACGTCTCTGGATGAGATTTAAAAAAAATGCTGAAACAGGTATTTCTTTATTTTTAATAATAAGTATTTACTCTGAGTTTTATGATTCTAGAACAAACTAAAAATTTTTTTTCATACTAACTTTACCCCCCCTTTTCACCCCCTTTTTCCAAAATTTTCCATAATTTCTATAGCCTAAATGTTATTCTGAGTTTATTTAAATAGAATAGTGAAGTTTTCATCAAAATACGTCCAGCAGTTTTTACGTGATGCGCGTTCAAACAAACAAACAAACAAACAAAAATTTTATAAATGGTTTTAATATGTTCAGTTACTTATTTTAAGTCACCCTGATCGGTTTTTTTTTTGAAATCTTCAATGTACAGATTTTTTGGTCTCAACGATTTTATTATATGTATAGATACAAAATGAGAAACAGTCATCAAATTATATAAATAAACACTCACAACATTTTTATTGATATGCTTTCTTTTGCCCATACGATATCATCGTTAAGTACTAAGGTATTAGTAAACAATAAAGTCATTAACAACGCCGACCTTCGCGGTTTAGTCAGGTACTATATAATTTACTATTATTTTACTCGACAAAGTTTACACACAAACGGACACACCTCCCGCTCGCACTCATGTATTGTTGGCGCCGTGCCCCATTCAACTTGCTTCATTAATCAGTCCAGCCATTCCGTTCCGTTCCTCAGCAAGTCAGCAGTCGTTCAGTGTAAGTCGAGTCAGACGCACGTCCAACATGGCCACAGACAATTTAACCGCTCTTCTTACCAAACCCAAGGATTTGCAACTGGTGAGTCAATATAACATTTAATAAATCTATTGACAAAGTGAGTAATAAGAATGAATGAATGTTAATCTATTGAATATTTAAATAACTTTGTCGAGTCGTCTTCAAGAGTTGAAGTTCAAAAGTACATGATGTGCGAAACTAAATTTAATTCTACATTTATGGTTTAAAGTTAGGTTAGCGATCAATACTTCTGACAAAGAAATGTTATTATTGCTCTGCAGCAATGGAATACTACTTGCTTACTTTATTAATATTGACATTAGTTAAGATATTATCCAGTGTTTACTTAACTTTATCAATAAATAGGTAATATGCTGGTAGCACTTGTTATGTAAGTTATCGGTAGATTATAATTGCTTTGCTTATCTTCTGTGTTAATATTTCCAACATTTTACTCTAATATAATATTTCCTTGTATGTGACGTTAGGAAATATTCAAGTTTAAATTTTAAAACAGTTATTAAGTTTTTTTTTGTTTTCCTAACAGCATAATATTTTTTTCCAATTTTTCATTTCACATAATTTGTTGTCACAGAGGCATTACCCACTTTGACCATCTGGTCTGATCCTCGTAAGAGCGTGTTACTGTATTTTAAGGCCGAACTACGGTAGGTATTTCCCAAGATTTTCCAGTAAAACCTATCTGTGTTCATCGTTCTTTTCAACTTTTACCACCACCTCAAAGACACGAAAATATACGCACCCAACTTGAACGTAGTCGGCCGCTACCGCTGGACCGCTCGCTTCGCTCGCTCGGCTCGCGTGCTTTTGGTCACTGTTCTAATCTGAGCTAGTCCCACTGTTCGACACAAATGTAAATTTGTTGAAGAATAAATAAATAAATAGTCCATTTGGTAGCTTACGCTCAGTTTAGAATACTTACAGTATTCCATCAGACTATCTAGATATTTAAAAAAATACTCATTGTATTATTACCAAAACTAACATTTACCATTTGGTTGGTAAACCTAGCATATCCCAAACTCTAATGGTGAAATCCAAAGAAGTAGTGTCTTCTTTATAAAATCTTTACATTCACGAACTCATGTTGGTTAATTGAAATACTTACCAATATACGGGCTTTTACACACTATACATGGTGGAACTGTGGAAGGCACTTCGACGCAGGAACGAATACCACGTATTCAGTACTTTAATCATTCCGAAACCCCGCACATGAATCTGCTTTCTACAAACCTATACGGTGAAAATGTGTGGATCAATAGATTTTTTTTAAATAATCGATAAAAAAAAAAACAAAGTTACCTGTCCAGCAGTTGGCGTCTTTCTGCTGAATGATCACTAAGCTCAGCCTGTTTTAGTGAACTGCTGGACACATCATAACACCCCGGGCCCTTCGCCATCCATATCAAGTTTTACCCAAGCTCCTTTTTAAGATCGTCATCGTCTATCTACACGCGGTTTCACTGCAAATGATCATTGTGTCGATGGTAGCTTTATCAATATGCTTCTTGTTCTCAGGTACAAACACCGATACCACAAATCGCCGATGATGGTGAGCTTATGAAAATCTTATAATAAATTGTGATTACCCCGCCCCATCGCCATGCGCATCGACTTCTGGGTTTATGAGTTTGATCATCTGATCAGGCAGTGTCACTGAGTTTAACCGTTAGTTTTACAGTACGGAGTCTGTTTTTGGGCTAGGTCTTCCTTCACCCACGGCAGAGAACCGTCCCTTCAACTCTGTCCTTCCTTTTATAGAATACAGGTGTGATCTTGATTAGCCTTCTTCGTCTGCGTGGAGAATTATTCCATGAGAATGTATTTCGGGTATAAATTAAAGGCGGAAGGTATATCGACGCGCAAATGATATCGTTTCTACGTTAATCTATATGTCACCGTAAAATTGTCAAATACGTTATATTGTAATATCACTAGCGATATTGTAAAGTCTCGATTTATTGTCAAATGAACATACTGATTACAATAAAACGCATTATTTTTCGTGTAATGCATGCGATGGTAGTCAACTCACGCGGTGTGGAGAGAAGGAGGGGTCCTCCTTGCCCAGTGGTACCACTCTCAGGAAAAGATATTGTACCATTCCTGAGAAATACCGATTACTATAACCTAACCTTAAAACACTTTATATTCCCCTACAAAGCGTAGTCGACGGAGCCCCGCTTCGCGGGGCCCCTATTTCCGGGTGCAGGGTTTAAAGGAACCTAACTAACCTAACGGGGGGGTGCCCCAAGTCCCGATTATGGGGGCAGAGATACTTCCGTATGTTCAGTTGACAATAATTCGAGACTTTACAATATCGCTAGAGAGATACACGTTATATTGTAATATAACGTATTTGACAATTTTACGGTGACATATACATATAATAAAATCGTTGATACCAAAAAATCTGTACATTGAAGATTTCAAAAAAAAACCGATCAGGGTGACTTAAAATAAGTAACTGAACATATTAAAACCTTTTTTAAAATTTTTGTTCGTTTGTTTGAACGCGCATCACGTAAAAACTGCTGGACGGATTTTGATGAAAACTTCACTATTCTATTGAAATAAACTCAGAATAACATTTAGGCTATAGAAATTATGGAAAATTTTAGAAAAAGGGGGTGAATAGGGGGGGGAAAGTTTGTATGAAAAATAAAATTTAGATTGTTCTAGAATCATAAAACTCAGAGTAAATACTTATTATTAAAAATAAAGAAACACCTGTTTCAGCATTTAAAAAAATCTCATCCAGAGACGTAAGAAAGAGGGTTTTGTGTTTAAAATTAACTATCTTCATACACCTATAGAATAAAATCCAATGAAGTGTACCTAAACCTTGAAAAGTTGTTGTAAATACTTCAAATCTAATACAGGTAAATATAATTTCTCATATTTTTTGAAATTTGATTTTTGAAGTGAATACGCCCAAAATAGCGGAACTCAAGAAAATCGGCTTTCCTCGGTATAAGCAGTTGGTAATACAGGATGGAAACGGTAAACGGGGAAGTAAGGGGAGCTGCAGCTACACGAAAATGGTCTTAGAAAACAACCCGTATTTTTTTCGAGAAATGTTGTTCACAGATTTAATAAAAAAAGTAAAGTACAGTTAGCAAGAAAATTGCCATTTTACATAAAACAATTTTTTTGATGCCAATCGATCTTCTTTCCGACACTGATCAAAAAGTTCTTCCAGACCAACCCAGGTTAGAGTACTCAAAAAGTCACTGCAGCTACATGAAAATGGTCTTAGAAAACCATCCGAAATTTTTCGTGAAATTTTGATCCCCATTCACAGATTAAAAAAAAACGTACGGGTAGCAAGAAAATTGCTATTTTACACAACATTTTTTTGATGCCAATCGATCCTGTTTCTTATACTCAACGGTTAAGGTAGCTCCCTTTACTGCCCCGTTAACCGTTTCCACCCTGTTTATTACATATTACAAATCAAATAATACAACGAACTACTGGTCCAATCTATTTCAATTTTTTAACAGAATTGATGGAAGACGTGTTTAATTGAAATTGAATTGATGAAAAAAGGGGTAGAAAGTTATTTTGGCGGTGATTTGTTTCGAATTTGATATCAACACTCCTTAGGTCCATGTCCACCGAAGAGATAACGGTCTGATTTTCTAAAAACCGCTGTCCCTGTGACATGCTCCCATACAAAAATGTGTTTTAAACTGCTGTTTTTAGATAATCAGACCGTCATGTTTTTGGTGAACATGGACCTTAGTGCTTTTGATCTAAACTACATTGTTATCTTGATAAATGTTTGAAAACTCAATCCTATTTTATTCAAAAAATGTTGGACTCACATAAAAACTTGGTGCTAATACTCTTTAAAATTGGAATGTCCCGATAGTCACCGTACTATATTAACACCGCATTTGAAGGTTTCTAAGCTTTAAAGCAGAGTACAGCATTAAGAGTGTGCCAAAACAAAATGGAAAGAAGCATTCTAAACATAAAGCTACGGGACAAAATCAACTTAGCAAATATAAGAAACAGGACAAAAGTTATAGATGTCACATACACAGTGAAAAAACTTAAGTGGAAATGGGCAGGCCATATGATAAGAAGTAAGAGGAAAAAATGGACAAAGGATGTGACCGTATGGTACCCTAGAGATGGAAAAAGACGGAAAGGACGTCAAAAAATAAGGTGGGAGGATGATATTAAACAAATAGCTTCAACAACATGGCAAAGAAAAGCCACAAACAGGGAAATATGGGAAACTCTAGGGGAGGCCTATGCCAAAGGGCAAGCTGATAATAACGTTACCGATGTCGTGGATGAAACTGTTGTTATGAATTAAATTTTAAAATAATTAGTATATAAAATCAATAATTACATGAATTAGTAGCATGTTACTCTTTAAAGTGTTATTATAAAGAATTATAAATATGTTAAATAAAGTAAATTTAAGCTAAAATTATACCAGTATAAATAAATACAATGAAATGTAAAACAATTAAAATTATCTTGATACAGTATCTTTATAATATTTCTTAATTAGTTGCATGATAATATAGTGAAATGATATTGTAGCATGCAAAATAAAATTATAAAACGATTTATTAGAAAATAGTCAAATGTATCCATATTATCAGAAATAAAGGCTATTTGAATTTGAATTTGAATTGAAGCTTTAAAGAGGTTGTGCACTTTAGGACACGGCCTCATAGGCACGTAGAGTTCGAAATTTGAAATGGCTTATAGTTGTAAGAGGTCCGCAACAGTTTACAGCAGCTATATCGTGTCGCGGCTCATTTCATACACGTTGATGAGAACTTCAGACCTAGCTGGAGTATGAGACTGTCATCGAGTGTCTAAGGATGAAGACGTTAGGACGTCGAGAGAAGCCCTTTAAACTGTTTTTATAAACATGATAATTTATCCTTATCAAAATAAATACGTTGTTAATCACAAGTATTTAATTTTAAACATAATTGCCCTTGGATACGTAATTTGATTTCAATGAATATTAGAGATACACTCTTTTAAATAACTCAGCAACAAAATAATGATCATGTACCGGACGCGCTTTTCATTATGCGGAATGATGTGTGTGATGTGATCTGCTCTTTGACAATTGTATTAGAGGTGCTTACGACCCACTCTCTGTAACCCTGTCTTTCACTTATGTGTCGCAGACGAAGTTGCGCGGGTCAGCTAGTCCCTGTATAAAGTAAGTGTCAGAGCCGGTATCATGTCCATCAATCATCGAAATCTGGTACTTAGTCAAAAGTAAACAGATATACCGACAGACTTGGTTACGTTAGAATAACAAACCCTTGTTACAAGTCCCGCCGCCCACAGGCCCGCTTGGTGGGCCAGGAGGATCACATGACAGGCCTGTGCCTACTACCTCCCACAGACGCTGAGGTCGATCAGCTGGATCGTTCGATCCAGCTGATCGAACAGCTAAAAAAAATACAGACGAATTGAGAACCTCCTCTTTTTAGAAGTCGGTTGAAAATACGTCTTACCTACTGTCTTCACGCTTATCACTAAAACCATAACAACTAAACTAAAACCACTATGTATTTAGATAAAAGTATATGAGAATCTCGCAAGTTCGCGACAAATAAATTCGTCTTAATTGCGAAACTGGTAATGTTAACACTAAAGTTGATGATATTTTGAAACAGCTATTTAAATTTTAATATTTAGTATGTAGTTTAGTATCTCCGACCCGAAGTAGGTAACATGGAACAACGGCAGGAATATGATGATGATCTAATAGTTTTGAAGACAATGAAATAAAATAAGAGCATGTAAGTGATGTAAGTATTTCAAAATGCAATTATCAATTACCTATCTCCGAAACGGAGCGACCGATTTTGCCGGGACTTTTACTGACAGATAGCTGATATTATGTAAGGTAACTAGGCTAAGTACTTTTATTTTAGAAAAAGTATTAAGGTACCTTGCATAAAAATTAACACCCTTGAAACTGTTAACAAAATCGGGGAATTCATAATTTGGTAATACATAGTAGGGACGTAATAATTTCACTCAGACCAGGGTCGCCGGTCTTAAATAAACATCAACTCGTAAATCCGTAAATATGGTTTATACGTAAGTATAAACAGATTAACCGATAGTTCCTATACTGACCTTCCCCAACCGGTCCAAGTCAATATACTCGCACGCAACTTTATGCTTCTTCAATGTGTTTACCGACTTCAACCAATTTACCTTCGTGGCTCAATGTTTTGCTATTTCTGAGTAACGGCGAAGGAACACAATCATTCAATTCAACAATTTCTTCGGGTATAGCCAGACATGGCCGATCAACGTCGACCGTGGTTAGCTTCTAAATAACGGTTTATACCCAGTACCTTTCGACTTTTTGGTCTGAAGGTCGCATCTAAGACATGAAACGCCTTTAGATATCAAAATACATCACTAATGAAATGACGTGAGTGTACGTACTACAGCTGTACTTCTCTCTGCCTAAACCTTTGTTCAAACAGGCGTTTATGTTTTTATAACTTCCAAAAACTATAAAATTGTAATCTTAGGCCCAGTTTCCACCAAAGCGGAGCGGAGAGGAGATGTACAAGGTTCGACCAACCACAGGAAAGACGAGAGACGCGATGTAGACTTAAACCAATGTGATTGGTGGAATCTTGCACATCTCCTCTCCGCTTTGGTGGAAACCGGGCCTTTGTAATTAATCCATCGTCATCTGCCTAGCCTTTATTCACAAATATGAATTATGGTTAGTTTCCAATGGAACCGCAAGCAGCTGAATACCAGTATTCTACAAGTAGCGACTGCCTAATTTGCCTATCTGACCACCACAACCCAGTTAGTACTGGGAAACACGATTCCCCTTAAACTGGTTCGTAATCAAAAAGACATCCTGGTAATTAGGTAAATTACTTTTATTACAGAGGTGCTTCTCCGGATGGACTGCGTCGGGATCTGCGGCTCGGACGTGCACTACTGGCAGAAGGGCTCCTGCGGCCACTTCATCCTCAAGGAGCCCATGATCATGGGTCACGAGGCTTCTGGAGTCGTCGCTAAGGTAAGGACATCTTATTGGTGTAAGGTACGGTCAGTGGAATCTTAATGAGACACCGTTATGGCTAGGTAGGGCATTCTACTAGGGTACAAGCTTTTGAACTTATATGAACTCACCCTGGCTACTGAGCACCTACGTTTGCATGGATGTTGTGGGGTAATTGCGGAACATCCACTCAATGGCAATGCCTTTCATTTTAACAGTTAAGTAAATAAAATGCATTGTACAGTAAGCCGGTTTTTCAATCATAAATCTTTCAAAATCCCCTTATTATGATAAAAAGTGTGTTACGCAATAGGTCTTCCATCACAGGTATCTAGGTAGAAATTACGGAGCCTTAATAAAGGCCATTACTCCAAAGGGCTTAGACACGGTGACATTTTATCAGGTATAACCATGGTATAACGATGTTGCGCAAACGTTATCAACTCTGTTGGAAGTCAACAAGAACATGTTGCCATATTATTAGATATAATGGTCTTACTAACGTCTAGAATGTCGGAAAGCAAGTTGACGCAGTTTTGACAACAGCTGACGCCAAAAGTACATCATAAATGCATCAGCGGAAGCGTTTCAAAAATGAAGAACGTCAATGTGCATAAAGCCAAACATTTTAATTCTCTAACCTTGACGTGCACCAAATAACAATTTTATTATTTCTATCATCTTCAAACGGTTTAATTGACGAAAACAGAACAATGTTTTAAATCTATAAAGGAATAGAGATAATCCTACGTAATCTTCGTAGTATAACGCAATTGTAACACTTATCGCATTTAGTTGATTGCGGTGCAATTGAGCAAACAATTATTTAAGGAGACAAATAAATAAAAATATTATACCAAAGTAAATTCCCGTAATTTCATTAACAGTTTGTCGTTTATCAGAGCCTACGATTACTACCGTCCGACTATGGTGACATTATTTTTATTAATCTGCAAACATTGTCGCATATGGGCGCAGAATTGATTCAAGGTCGACCACATTTGATAAAGATCCGGTTATTTGGTATTTAAAATTACTTGGTATAGTTTAAAATGTCTGTGGGAGACGGAGGTGTGTCGTAGTTATACGGACACACCCACGAACGTGCTTGTTAGCTATTTATATTTCTGTCGGCGATGGCAATGACCGTGAACTTCGTACTGTTACGTTTGCCTTGTCAATGAAAAACAGATTATTTATTTTTCATTAACAAGGCAAACCCTGACGGACGGATTTCTTTGCAGCCAGTTTTGCCTCGGTTACTTCATTTACATTATTATTTTCCTGCGTGTTCGGCTGAGATTAAGGTTTTAAAACCCCGTTTGCGAATACAAAGATGAGACTGACCGCTTTTCAACGCAGTGTTTCTTAGTGTCCTTATTATATGGACCCGCCATCGCCATAAGGACACCTACTATTTCGTGTTCGTGTAGTTTTCTAAAAGTTTCTGACCTAGCAGCACGGGTAATTTCAGGCTGTAGATGATCATGATGTTGGTGAGGACTTAATCGTGATTAAAACAAAAGTACCTAACCTAATTCTAGACGTCGAGCTTCTTGAGATCTAAGATACCTTTGTGTAATGTTCGACTACTCAGTCCTTCTTTGCGACAATTAGGACACGGACTGGTTTAAATATTCACAACATCCCTTGTCGCAGACACATGACTTTTAGTGATTTTAAATTGATCATCACGTCTATCCCACAGAAATCGGGCAATTTCTGGAATAAAAACTATTCTGTCGATCGCGAATAATGTAACTTTCTATTAATGAAGACATTTTTAATTGCACTAGGATCAGTAAGTATTATATTTTGCAAACATACAAGTACCTACTTGAAAATTATAGCGTAGCTCTTATGTTGGTCGTTAAATATACGTCTTACTGTCTTCACGCTTATCACTAAAACCATAAAAACTAAACTAAAACCACTTTTAGTGATTTTAAATTGATCATCACGTCTTAACTTCTAGTCTAATTTATTTGAAAAAAATATATGTTATACTAGACCATTTCTTTCATAATTTGATATGTGAAAATGTGAAGAAATATTTTTATAACTTAGTGTAATTAATTTGTGAATTAATGTCTAACGCGGCAAAAAAGCGATCATCACGCAAAAACTATCGGGCGTATTTGCATGAAACTTAGATCATCTCAAAGACAATTTAATATTTATATTAGTATACGGCTTTTATCCGTATTGTGTTTGATAAATCAAGGTGGGTTGTTTTTTCGAATAATCTTGGTGCGGGGCTCCTCGGGGCGACGGGCGGCAGTGTATCGCTGACCACTCTCACGCACGGGTATACGCTATTTCTAAACTTCTCCCACTCGCTCAAGGTCGTTGGCGTGAGGTAGCCCCTTAAGTAATGCGGTTGTGAGTTTGTGACTGGCTTACGGCCATTTTCAATAACATACTAATAGGTGACGGGACTACGGGAGGTTGCTATCTCTTTCGTTACGGGAGGTTGTTTGTTTGACATTTAGCTTACGGGCGGTTAGAAACAAAACGAGGAGCTCGTGGCTAAATAATATCAGCCGCTCGGGTCGATCTTTAGGTTAAGCCATGCTTGCCTAGGTTGGTCTGTGTGACCACCATTACATACCGAGTTTCCTCCGTGCCTCGGAAAGCACGTTAAGCCGTTGGTCCCGGCTGTCATTTGTCCATCATTGACAGTCGTAACAGGTAGTCAGTGGCCACAAAAGTCTGACACCAGTCTTACCAAGTGGTATCGTATTTCCCAGTATTAACTGGGTTGTGGAGGTCAGATAGGCAGTCGCTCCATGTAAAATACTGGTATTCAACTGCATCCGGTTAGAGTGGATTTGGAAGCCGACCCCAACATAGTTGGGAAAAGGCAGGCAGATAAATAAATAAATATCGCTGGACATTAACACACAGCGCCACCTAGTGCCACACTAAGCAAAGCTTGTGTCGTGGACACTAGATAGTTGATATACTACATATATGTATACTTTTTTGTTTGTAAATACATACTTATTATACATATAAACATCCATGACTCGGAAACAAATGTCCATGCTCATCACACAAACATTTGCTCCTACCGGGATTCGAACCCAGGACCCTAAGAACGTAAGGCAGCGTCACTACCATTACGCCAATCAGGTCGTCATGATGGACCGTTAGAAACAAAACGTCACAGAAAATCTTTTTTTGATTTTTCTATGAATCAAGTGACACGTAGGTGACGCGGAAAGGATATTTCAAGCTAACTTTGTTTATAGAAACACCGACAGCTACGAGACGAAGGCATATTAAACAGGTTGGTAACAACAATAAAACCATCACGCGATATACTTGACCAACGTCAGTGCACTATCACCCTTGTGTATCACCCGTGGGTTTATCAATAAATAAGACTGTTGTTTGACCTTAATCTGCGTTGTTTGGTCTATGATGCGATAAAACACTGAGCAACATCGACGGAAAGACAGCTGATTCCAATCCGATTTATACAATGAATTTAACATTTCCTCTATCTATACTGTATACTTAATAGTAACGATTAATTTGAAGATATTTATAATGATAAATTCAAAAGGGTGCGTATAGCTCACTGGGCTCAGGGCTGTCAACAGGAAAGCCGCAATCCGATTCACGATTTCATGAATCAAAACCGCCTCGCAATGTTCTGAAAGATTGGATAAGCAAGCGTACACACACATGTCCGAGTAATTCTACCTTAGACGGCTCAGGCATATTGCATCCATCAACATCATCATCATCATTTCAGCCGAAAGACGTGCACTGCTGGACATAGGCCTCCCCCAAGTGTCGCCACATTGACCGGTCCCTTGCGACTCGCATCCAACGGATTCCCGCAACCTTCACATCGGTACTCCTACTGCGTCGGCCATCCGACAGCAATGTGCCCTGTCCACTGCCACTTAAGTTTGGCAATTCTTCGGGATACGTCGGTAAACTCGTTTCTCTTGCGAATGTCTTCATTTCTGATTCGATCAACGCAACGAAACTGAGCATAGCCCTCTCCATTGTATAGCATACCCATATTTGTGCCGTTTGATGTTTTCCGCCTCAGCAGAGCCCGCCCGTGCTAGAAAGATGGGATAGTGCAAGGGTCAACACACATTTTGTATACTTGTATCCCAGGCCCAAGGATTAGATTATTTTGTGAAGAAAAACTGACTTTGGTCGGACTGGACTTTGGACTTTGGTTTGACTGTGGTGATAAAAGCCACCACAAATCGCAGCGATCTCAATCTATGCAATTAATCACAACATTAAAATTCATGCCCAATATTACCTAATGAATCATGCTGATAATGAGTTTTATCAGTCACTGACGCAGGCATTTATAGGTAATAGTCGATATATCGAGTCGACTGATAGCTACATTTAATTGTGCTTAGTCAAGGTGACTATAAAAAACTAAGCGACAAGCCCTGCACGGCAATTCTTTCTTTACTGTGGGTAACTTAGTATTCTACAGCGAAAACTCTTGCAATCTACAGCGAAAACTCAGTATTCTACAGCGAAAACTCTTGCAAACCACGACCACCTATCTCACCGCTCGGGCGCAAATTACACGCTGAAGCGATTGCAAGAAAAAAACATGCGGGCAATCTTTGACCGCGCCGATAGAAGTGAAAACTTAATTATTCTATTTCTGCTACGGGTTGTGCCCCGCGCACCCCTAAGTGGTGCTACGCCTTAGCGGATCGGCTACGAGTGCTACGAAGTGTTAGGTGACGGTCACGCGAGTTCCATGATTTTTGTTCACCCAAAAAGTGCTCAACGCGCCTAAAGAAGTTTTTAGCTAAAAAACGCTTTTACCAAGTCACACGAGTCATGGACGCGACTATTGCGACTCGAAGGAAACAAATGACATAAGCGTATCGTTTGATTCATGTCGTGAAGGAACCGGTACACAGTTTTTCCTCGGAACGTTACCTATGTTAAGAGTTTAACACAAATCGCATTATATAATGATGTATAGGTACCTAGGTGGGTGTAATGTATTGTAGCGCGCCCAAGCAAGTCATTTCTTAATTATTTTAGTATTAAATTGCAAATGCAGCCACAGTGATTTGGATTGTTATTTCTGCAATTTTATTGTAAACGTGTAACAATTCGAAATATTTATTATAATATGATTGTATGCTCAGTTTAGCTAAATAATTGCGTGTTGTTTATTTGCTTTTCCTTGACTTATGTGTGATAATAATCATTATAATGTACTTAACGGTTTATTAAACTGATATGATAAATATAATAACTCACGATGTAGGTAAACACGTACAACTGACAAGATAAGAAGATAACATCACACTAGTAGGCATTTTGTGATCCAATTCATTTTTAATTTCATTCAGCTAAGATTGTAGGTACGAGTACTTAACAAAAGTACCTCGAGTAGGTACTTGACATGGGATTAAGAAGAAGTGCCACGAACGAACTAAATTGAGTGCCAAGAATACATGACTAGAATGGACCGTAAATAACGAACTAACAGCGAACAAGGTCGGCCTTTGATATTGAAACTTAGCTAGCTATCTCTGTAGTTCGTTTAGGCGGTAAGATACAGTTCAAAATAGAAAGAGATTGTCACACAGATATATCTACTTTGCAGACTATACAGCTTCCAGATACGCTTCGACGAGCCACGAGACCCCACGTCTCGGTATATAATGGACGGCCCATCCTTAAACCGACCTCGGTAGGAGTTGCTCAATTTAAAAGATACATCCGTGTGGCTGTTATTATTTAGCCACGAGCTCCTTTTTGTAACGGCAACTCAGTCTTTCAACTGAATAAAATGAATGATTTAATTGATGAATAAGTAATTCTTCTCTGTCTACAGCTTGGAGCGAAAGTGAAGAACCTGAAAGTGGGCGACCGCGTGGCCATCGAGCCGGGCGTGCCGTGCCGCTACTGCGAGTTCTGCAAGACGGGCCGCTACCACCTCTGCCCCGACATACTGTTCTGCGCCACGCCGCCCGTGCACGGCAACCTCGCCAGATACTACAAGCACGCTGCTGATTTCTGCTTCAAGTTAGTACCTACATTCAATACAGACTGTCCACCACGAATTCAGGGTATAATTCTATAGACACTTCTCCAAGTCGATTTTTCATCGTTTGATTAAAGATAAATCAGCTGCTCTTATAACTTTTTGACTAAGTATAAGTGTATACTGTCCTTCTTTTATTTGAGAAACCCGCCTGCATGCGAATTTCGCCTTCTAGTATCAGCCAATCATAAAGTTGGAAGTTTGTCTTGAATCCTTGCCATTTCATTCTTGGAGACGAATGAGCAAGAAACTCGATGGTGACGCTTGTGTTCGTCTGTCCCCAGACTGCCCGACCACGTGTCGATGGAAGAGGGCGCGCTGCTAGAGCCGCTGTCGGTGGGCATCCACGCGTGCCGGCGCGCCGGGCTCACGGGGGGTCACGTGGTGCTGGTGCTGGGCGCCGGGCCCATCGGTCTGCTCACCATGCTCAGCGCCAAGGCCATGGGCGCCAGCAAAGTGCTCATCACAGGTTGCGTTGATCATTAATTTACTTGCATATACTTTTGAATAATATCGGATTTGATTGTAAGCACAGTCTAGCTAGCTTATTTCCTAGCCTGTCAGCACGCTTTTAAACTAAGTGGCCTTAGAGTGGCAAGAAAACCAAAATGACTTGACAAAATAAAACTTTCGTCTCTGTTATGTAGTCGAGACCAATAAAATTATAGAAGGTGATCTAAGTACATTATTATTTTCATAACAAAGATGACTGCAGTTTAGTGAGCTGAACAAGTTCAGTTTCATTGGAAAAATCCGCAGTAAGTCAATCGACCAACTCAGTCTACCGCAGTCCTTAGCGACAAAACATCTTATGATCTGGATCCTCCCCTCGTTTCCTTCAGACGTCCTTCAGTCTCGCTTGGACTTCGCAAAGGAGCTGGGAGCTGACGCCACGCTCCTGGTCACGCGGGAGTCGAACGAAAACGAAGTGGTGGCGAAGATTCACGAACTCCTGGGCTGCCAACCCGACGTGTCGTTCGATGCGAGCGGGGCGCAGGCCACCGTCAGAGTGTCATTGTTGGTGAGTGTGATGGATGACTGTAACTAAGAAAGCATCCGTTCATTCTTGTACATTACCACTATACATATAAAGGGTGTAAAACACCTCTTAACGAAACCGAAAGACACTTGTTCTCCCCGTAATTGCGATATTTTTTTTTTACACCATATCGGATATTATAGAAGGTTCACCCTTCTAGTTACGAAGATATTGGGGGTCAACGTTACAACTTTTTGACAAGTTTTTAGGGTTCCGTAGCCAAATGGCAAAAAACGGAACCCTTATAGTTTCGCCATGTCTGTCTGTCTGTCTGTCTGTCTGTCTGTCTGTCTGTCCGCGGATAATCTCAGTGACCGTTAGCACCAGAAAGCTGAAATTTGGTACCAATATGTATATCAATCATGCCGACAAAGTGCAAAAATAAAAATTTAAAAAAACATTTTTAAAAGACGTAACGTCGTACGTCCCCCAGACGTAAAGTGGGGAGCGATTTTTTTTTTAATTTTGACCCTGACGTGTGATATATTGTTGGATAGGTATTTAAAAATGAATAGGGGTTTTCTAAAATCATTTTTTGATAATATTAATATTTTAGGAAATAATCGCTCCGAAAGTCAAAAACAATGTGTCCCCCCCTCCCTCTAACTTTTGAACCATAAGTTTAAAAAATATAAAAAAAATCACAGAAGTAGACCTTTATATGAACTTTCTAGGAAAATTATTTTCAACTTGATGAGTTGAATAGTTTTTGAGTTATATAGCACTTTTTCAAAAAAACGCAAATGCTAACTTTGTTTTTCATACAAATACTATGAAAAACAAAGTTATTTTTGCTGACGAAAAATGTTGGTATTTTTAATGGTCTGGGAAGCTACGGAACCCTACAGTGAGCGTGGCCCGACACGCTCTTGGCCGGTTTTTTTTTATTTACAGGTTTGTGTTGTAAGATTTTTACTTTAAACACCACAACGACCTCCGCACTATTAATCTATATATCAGCACAATGTTTTAAGTGTGTTACATTATGTTCTACCACAAAACAAGATTTTTCACCCCCAAAAAAAAAAAGTCGTTTCCCAACAATATTTTTTGCGTATAGTTATTTTGATGTACAGAATGCTTGGTTGACGGCTTCGTGATGAGGTGGTTTACATCCTGTAGATACTAAATAATAGAAATAAGTAATGTTTTTTCTAACTCCTCCTGCACTGTTATTTTCTGATTAATTTTGTTGCGGGATTCAAGAAAGTCAAATGTTTCCCCAGGAACCATCGACCGTCATTGTCTCGGCTCTTTTCTGGTTGCCACAGTTGATTCTGGCTTTAAAGAGTTGCCGTGGTTCGAAGAAGTCCCAAAATAAAGCTACGGGTGTTTTTTCTATCATCTGTGTGGCTGAAAAAACAGCATGTCTTAGATTTCTATCGGTTCAGCTCTTGTTTTCTGTTTTTTTTTTGCTGAGCCTCTAGTGTAATAATTCATATTATGTTGTATTTATGACATGTTTAGGCGACCAAGTCAGGCGGCGTGGCTGTTCTGGTGGGTATGGGCGCGATGGAGCAGACTGTGCCGCTGGCCGGAGCGCTCGCACGCGAGGTCGACATCCGCGGCATCTTCCGATATGTCAACGAGTAAGTATACCCACGTACCACGTAATAGGATCTTTTAGCAAATTGCCAGAATCAAAACGAATGCTGCCATCTTGGTTTTTCAATACATTTCATAAAAAAAACAAATGTTTTTCAATAGCAATCCCTTCATAACGTCATTCGGGCGCCCGAAGAACCTCGTTCTAATGCAGCGTGGTGATTCTTTTGGCGCTTGAATGATATTGACAGGAGAGCGCTGTTGGACACCTACAAACTTTGTCAAATGTCAACATGTGTCCCCGTTTTCCATCTCAATGTCTATCTATTTATAATGTCTGCAGGTACCCCATTGCGCTGAATATGGTAGCCAGCGGTAAGATCAACGTGAAGCCTCTAGTGACGCACCACTTCAGCCTGGAGCAGACGGTGGAGGCCTACGAGGTGGCTCGCCAGGGCGCGGGCATCAAGGTCATGATCCACGTGCAGGCGCGCGACGCGAACAACCCCAAGAAGTTCTAAACTCCTTCATCGTCTGCTTACCGCATCCTGTCACCAATAAAACAGAACAATATCTTCTCCGTTGATTTACGTCTAACAGCATGAACTCAACAAGCACCTCATTTAAATGAAAATTAAGATCACTGTGCTCTTAAACGCAGTTTAAATGATCGCGTTTAGTTTCCCTCTCGTTTCTCGAAGAGATCGTACTTGACAAATTTCGCCCATTGAGACCTTTGAGCTGTTATGTCGAGTTAGTATTCCATTTGTTAACTATTCTGTCTAACAGTAAACTAACGTTTTGTTTAAAAAAAAGTAGTTAGAAAAACAGAATTATTGGAAGTAGGTTACTACAAATGCCTACTGAAATAAATTAATTTTAAAATTGTTATTTGATAAGATAAAACAATCTTCGTTATTTAGATTAAGTTTGTAAAATTGCTATTAAAATACCAATAAATGCGATGTATGTTTACACATCGGTATAACATGTTATATATTTCGAGGTACTTATTCTATAAGATGTTTCAAATTGCAAGAAAAAAGTATCTACCTCTAAGAACAAGTACAAGAGAATGAAATTATCTATTTTTATATTTAATAAATAAAGATTTATGTTTTCCGAAATGTTGTTTTGATTATTTCATATAATTAAATTGTCGTATATAGGCCGATACAAGATGGCAGGCAATATCCAACAGTAAAGGTACATATAGAGCCGGAAAACTAAAAGGACGGAAGGCGAAAGGAAATGACCTGCTAGAGAAGAAAAAACGAATTTCACGTGGCGCATGAAATTCGCAGGATGTTACAGGTACAATAGGTTTAGATTACATTCATAACATTCTATGTCAAAGTTCCTTCCTCAGGGCTCGGTAATCTCTCCGTATGTATGGAATTTAGGTTTTGATGATGTCCTCGCGATTCCCCTTCCACCCGGCTGTTCATTAAAAGGTTACGCGGACGACGGCCTGCTGCTCATTCAGTCATGTACTCGGGCTTGACTCGAGAATTTAGCTGACTGAGAAATTACATACGATTAATATCTCAGTGATTATCAGTCTGACCTTTGCACGGCAAAAAACTTATCAACTAATTTTAAAAGGTGATCGTAAATCGTGGCCGAGTATTAAATTTAATAACGTCCCCTTAAAAAGAAAGCCGTCCGTGTGCTACCTTGGTCTGGTCTTAGAGAGGAATTTTTCATTCGTAGATCACATAAAAACTGTCGTTGAAAAAGCTAAAAATCTACGTGGGGTCTGTCATTTATAACTTTAAAGACCATCTATGTGGCTTACTTACTTGGGTTGTATGTGCGTTTAGCTTTGATATTATGCAAAGCGTATAGGACGGTTGGTACTGAAGCCTTACCGGTGCTTGCAGGTGTACTTCCAGTCGATTGTCTGGACTTCAAAAGAGACTATGACCTCTGAGTTTGTTTCGGCTGTTTCTTCTCAGAGTAGTCAGGTACGAAACACCGGCCCCATCTAGTTTAAAAAAAAAATGACGTGTAAAAGTGTTTGAGAAAACCTACTTGCTGAATAAATATCATTTATCATTTATCGATCTTGAAGTGCAGTGACGGGTCACGGGCTGCAATGTACCTACTATAACGCGCGAGAGACCACGGACGCAGACTTTTTAACCATACGTGACCGTGCTAGGATTTCTAGATTATTCAAACCACAGACCGACGACGTCTGGGAGTGACTTTTGTCTGAATGGCAATGTAGGTGGGATAATTTCATCAAGGGCCGACACCTCCACCAGTTCTTTCCTCCACCAGTTTATCCGTTCGTGAGCGACTGGCCAGGACATGGCTGGAGGTTGATCACTGTGTTGCCCAATTTCTCATAGGTCATGGTAACTTTAAGAGTAAATTATTTTCTTTCAAGCTTGCTGACTCGCCTTTTTGTCATGTTCCACATCCGACTGCAAATACAAACCATCTGCACATCACATTTCATGGGAGTACAGTCTTTGGCAAAATGAACTCAATATTATGTTGGATAGAGTACAGGTTACATCCGGAGTTATTTTCTATACGAACCTTGTAGAAACTATAACCAATTTCCGTGCGTTCAAGCGTTTTTGCTATACCTATTATTGGAATCAAATTTAACAGCTCACAACTCTCTATCCGTGGTGCTAGGCAACTGGGCCTATCCCAGTTGTAAACGTCCCTTTGTGCCTATTGTTTTGTTCTGTCTCCTGCTGATATGGAGAAAAGTGGAAATTACGGTTTTTTCCTACTCCTCCGCTATAGTTTCTGATTAATTTCGTTGCGGGATCCAAGACAGTCAAATGTTTCCCCGGGAACCATCGACCGTCATTGTCTCGGCTCTTTTCTGGTTTTTCGCCACTGTTGATTCTGGCTTTCAGGAGTTACAGGCAGTGGTTTGAGAATAGTGTGGCGGGCTTGTCCCAAAAAATAAAAATAGGTTTAGAATAAGCGACGACGCTAAATAAATCTATTTAATTAATTTATATTCGGCTACACTTATACTTATATCTGCTTACATTAGTTTGCGCACCCTAGTACAGAGTAACTCGATTTATTTACGCAGTGACACCATTTATTTCTCTAAACTGTTTATTTCTTCTTCCTTCTTCCACACTTTTCTATTCTACTGAACTGAAGACTACTCTACTCTACTCAAAATAAATGTTACTTACAGCCGCATTCATTCACAATGATTCACGAAATCACCAGGCAAACTAATTTGATACAAAATATAATATGTCAGTACCTAACTGTGCAAATACCCGGAGAATGTTATTTCTGGTCTCGTAATTGATACTGTACCTATTAACTTTACCTACTTACCTATTATTAACTTTTTGAAATAGGTTTAAATTATTTACATACTTGTGTTAAAGATGTAAACCATAACCGTTGCTAGGAGAACAAGACTGCATGATAACAAGTGGAGCGACGACCTTTGCAGGGTGGCTGATAGCATCTTGATGAAAGTAGCCGAGGATAGAGTTAAGGTGAACGCACACTTATCAGTGCCGAAGGAAACGAAAGTGCCGAAAGAATCGAGTTTTAAAGTTAGGTACTTGTATGAAATCCTATAAAACCTCGCACACTTATCCGCGTCGAATCGGACGAATAGATAACGATATACGGATGAGAAAATGTTTCTTTCGGCGCGGATCAGTGTCCGTTTAGCGTTAAATGGAGAGGCCTAGGTAAGTAATTAAATACATTCACTGTAATCTAGCAGTGGACTGGCGTGAAATGGCTAATTGACAATGAGGCAGACTACTACCAATGCAGATCTTGATAACACTGAAAAAATGATTAATTACTCGTAGGTTCCTGAGCCAAAACATAGTTTTGACTTGAACATAATAATGTTAGAATAGAATAGAATAAGCTTTATTTACTTGAAATGTGTTACATTGAGGTGTTAAAGATAAACAGGTTCCACATATTCCACTTACTATAATTCAGCATGCAAATATCGTAAAATAATTAGTTTTTATTTAGCATGTATATTGCTGGGCTTAAAAGGCTAAAACCTCGCATAACGTGTACCTATTGTACAACAATTACCACAATAAGTTTACAACATATTGTACAACAATAAAGTACCTCAACAATTACAGTTTAAAAACAGCAAGAGTTACAAATAAGTACAACACATGAACACAATAACCACAACAATGGGGTCGGCCGGTCAAAGCTGATTGTAGATCACAGAGTACTTTTATATTTGTAGATGACGCGTCCACCGCATAGACCCAATGTGACCAATGAGGTCAAACTATTTTGAAATATAAAATGACATTGACAGATTTTCAACCAATGACGATGTTTTGGTTCAAGCGGTGCTAGTGCCATTAGTTCCATAGTTGCCCACCCCATTAAACAAAAACAACAACAATTATACCACACAAAATCAACTACTACAACAGTTAAAGTTTTAAAGAAGCAAGAATTAAGTACATAATTGTATAGGACACCTTGATAAAATTTAAACTGCATCAGCGAGCCGCGTCCGCAAAGCTGAATTTCGGGCCAAATATGTTTGCATTTTTTGCCAATAATTGTAAAATAGGTAGAATAAGTACCTATTCAAAGCTGCTATGACTAGGTAGGTATACCTAAGTTAGTTTAGTGCCCTGACACTAGTGCACTGTTGACGATCTAATGATGACTCCATCAGAGCGAAGTTCACATAACCGAATTTAGGGCTATTAAATACCTACGAGTAGGTACATATAAAAATTGACAAGCTCAAGAACTTTAGTAATAACAAATTGGACCTTTTAATCTCATGTTATCACCTTTACAACTATGTAATCTTTTTTACTTATTTACATTACGAGAAACGTTAAATAAAGTGTTTATCAAAACAGTGATCATTGCGCAATCAAAACGATTGTACCACTGTGCCTCCAAAACCCGACGATAATGGCCGACAATCTCGCTGCGGTCCTACATGGACCCTACGATATTAGAATTGTGAGTTTATTTTATTAAAACACAGGTACCTATAAAGAATGGGGTTAACTCTAAAATAAGAATGCAAATATCCTGTGATTCAAAGACCAGACCCAAAGAAACGATGGTTAGAGACTAAGAGGAATCACTCCCGCGATGTCGATTCGCGAAACAAATGACATAGTGCGTAAAAGTTTTAATTGCTTTAAAAGGGGTGACTTTTTAGAAGTATGGAAGTTGAAGACAATGCTGTACCGACCACTACAAGGACAGGATAATGCATGAATAGTTCGAGGAGCCCTCAGTCAGTGAAATAAGTAATATATACTAAGTATTAACATAAGAGCATCGTGCACATGTTTTGTTTTGAGTGTTGATCTTGTTTATCTAAAGTGAACTCTAACCTGAAACTGTGATGAAACTTAATTGATAATTGCAACTTGTTTCAGGAAGATTACCCGGTCCCGGAAATTAATGATGACGGTAAGTAACAAACATCTGCGATATGAGCAATAGTCCCATAAAACAGTCTATAAACGATCCCAATTATTGGATACAAACCTCTTTTTTGTGAGAGAAGCCCATTATCCATTACGCGGGCCCTGCGGGTTACTGGATGTCACATGTCTGACTGAAACTGACTGAAAACTAACTGAAAATTTTTGTTTCTAGAATCGAAAATTTTCAGACATGTGACATGCACCACCGGTAGTGGAGACCCGGCTCGGGGCCCGTTGGCCCCTAAGCTAAGTCTCAAGCCCTCCCCCAAGCAGGGGCGAGGCCGGCCACCGCGGCCCCTCCCCTGCCGACGCATTGGTGTTGACGACGTCGGCGGCGAGAAATACTCGTCGCTCGAGCTCGACGCTACTGCCGCAGCTGATGACATGTAACATGCTCTAGGGCAGTCGGTTTCAGCCCCTTGCTACAGACAAAGCCCTAATCTTATACAGACAAGTTGTCAATACATGAGCATTGCCCTCATGCCCCTCATTTATACAAATTAGGCTAAAAATCAGAACATTTTGAACGTCAATTACACAAGAGATAGTACCGCAAAACGCCCGACCATCATATACATATAATTTTTTTTTTTTTTTTGCAGAGGTGCTGGTTAAGATGGACTGCATCGGCATATGCGGATCTGACGTGAAGCTGTACACCACAGGAGCTTGCGGGATGGAGATCGTCGAAGAACCTATCGTGATCGGCCATGAGGGCGCAGGAGTCGTTGTCAAGGTACCTACGCTCATCCGAATCATGTGCATTAGAATAAGTAGTACAGCGAGGTTTGTTCACTTTGTTTGAAAAAGCTTCCGAGAGAGACTACTGGTCACAGGAGTAACAGATATCACGCTCAACAAAAATTCAATAAATATTTACGCGTGGCGCCTGTGTACGAACTATAGAATAATTGTGGTTTGCTTGTCTTGACGTAGGTAAGATCGTAAAAAAAGGTAAATTTAAATTACCCATTGGAACTTGGCAAACGTGATGGGAATCATCTATCTATACAGACCATTGGGTCTGTATAGATAGATGATACCCAAGGAATGTAGTAATAATATAATGTAATTCAGTAATGAAGTTACCAAGTTCTAGGACCAGGTATATTTTTTCATGTTTAGATTGCTAAACATGAAAAAATATACCTGGTCCTAGAACTTGGTAACTTCGTAGCAGAACCAGCCAGACTGCATGACAGCTACTCCTTTCCATCAGATAGGTTCCAGAGTCACATCCCTAGCGGTGGGGGACCGCGTGTCCATAGAGCCGACGCAGCCGTGCCGCACGTGCGAGTACTGCAAGCTGGGCCGCTACAACCTGTGCGTGGCGCCGCACTACTGCTCGACTATGGGCGCGCAGGGCAACCTCTGTCGCTACTACAAGCATGTCGCTGATTTCTGCCACAAGTAAGTTCTGTCATACAAGTTAAACATCACCATCATCATTCATGAAATCATCATGTCATTGTCATCCATCATCCATTTCGTGTTTTTTGTCATTGTCATGTCATTTTATTTTTTAATCACGTTGAACATTCTATAATAACTATCTAAAAACAAGTGACTGAATTTGAAATCAGAAGACTGCTTAAAAACGATGCTTGCGGGAAACGCAAGTCTATACACCCAAGATGCGATTCTCGCAAGCATCGTTATTGCAACCGAATTTTTTCATTGTTATTTTAGCACTCGAAAGATAACGTCGATAATGTCTTTATCTATGCCCAGGTTGAAAGATGTGCTGTAAATGAATAAAATCAATTTGAATGAGGTTCACTTATTTACTAGGATGCCAGACAACCTGACCATGGAAGAAGGCGCGGCGGTACAGCCGCTAGCGATCGCGATGCACGCGTGCAACCGCGCCGGCATCCACCTCGGGCAGCGCGTGCTCATACTGGGCGCGGGGCCCATCGGGATACTGTGTGCCATGACGGCCCGCGCTATGGGCGCCAGTACTATACTTATAACGGGTAGGTAATGTAGCCACATCAGTTGTTTACAGCAACCTGCTGCGGCACTATCACTATCTATCGTAGACTTTATAGGTAAAATGGAATCAGAAAATCATTTACGAGTATGCCAATACATTATCCTTCTTTAAAACCTCAGATCAAATAAAAAAAGTAGATACCGCACGGCCTTTACCAATAGTGAAGCCACAAAACTCTGCTCATTCAAGTAAACACACGCACTCACGCACACACATGTACCAAAACTATGCTCATTTTTGTTATTATCCTACGGGTTGTCGTGCAGTAAGTTTGCCTTAAAAATGCCGTCGTGTGATAAGAAATGGTGTAAAAACAACTCGAAAGTGAACAAAAAGTCTGAAGGAATATCGTTTCACACATAAGTACTCACAAGACTATCTTTTTTTATATTATTCAAACACAGTTTTGAGGTTATTCCACATAAACAACGTCAATGTCCCGAAATGACGTATCGAGAGAGTGTTGCCAGGAGTTCGTATTTGTAATACCCAAAAATGTGGGTAAGTAAGTTGTAGGCAAAGTCATAGCAAAATAATTAGGCACAGAGTGGACATAATTATTGTTTTATTTTATAATCACTTCATTTTATGTAAATAGTTATTTTTTTTACTCGTTTCTTTCCACATTCTCGAGTACTTACCTTCTATTTTTTACTATCAAATATTATTGGTTTTAGGTTGCCAGCAAATATTTTAAGGCGCGTCCCCGAGCAAAAGCCGTTTTTTGTGCTTTTTTTGGAGCCAACTACTCTATAACCAAAAGAAATACCAAGTAATAACAAATACATTCAATTTCTACATATTCTTGACTGCAAAATGGTAGTTTTTTTTTTTTAAGTCTCATAATATTTAATAAGTCCATCCCCTCACAATGAAACGACAAGAATGAGAAAAAAATATTTATAACATGCTTCTTCTCGTAAAGTTAAAATTATTTTGATTTCTTTCTTATACTAATGGATAGGCAACTTAATAATGAACATAATGCTAGTTTTTTTTTTCTTAAAGACGGAAATTTGATTTTATAAAGAATAAAAACCACTAATTTCGCACTATTCAACCCGCAGTGACTGACGTAAAAACCACTTCGTAGTGCAAGCTGATCAGAACTGTATTCTAACAGCGATTCAAACGAAGTTTGAATCACCACAAATAGAGTTGCTAATTTCGCGTGGGGTAGCGCCTTAATAAGAGATGAATGATGATGATGAGCTGCTATTCGACGGAGTCGAAATGATTCCGTCTTTGTTTGTTTTATGTTATTTATTTTTAATACTTAAACACTCTTTTCATAACCTTGTTGAATTTTTTTTCGGGACTATCTGTTGAGTCCATTTATAAAGTGATCCTACACACCTCCTACATATTTATAATGTTATTGTAATTTATGAGACATTTATTTTCCCATTGGCATATTACCTATTTTACGCAATTTTAAGGGATTTTTTTTTCAAAACGTGGCAATACTTCATTTACTCACACATAGTTGAAAAAATGGCGACACTTTCTTGTTCTAAGTGCGGTATCTACTTTTTTTATTTGATCTGAGTTTAAAACTTAACTAATATAATATACGTTACTTCTACACCTTTGGCTATAAGTACAAGAGTCATACACTAAAATTCAATAAACTGTCGACAGACGTGGTACAATCCCGTCTGGACACAGCGCGGGAGTTGGGCGCGGACTACACCTTGCTGGTGAAAAGGGACTACAGCGAGCAGGAGGTAGTGGATAGCATCGTGGCGCAGCTGGGCTGCCAGCCTGATGTCACCATCGACGCCTGTGCCTTCGCCTCTGCGCAGAGGGTCGCCATGCTGGTATATACATAAACTCACACCTTTTTCCTAACAGGTTAGGCGGAATCTACGGAATGTCGCCTGCTACTATTCTAAGGTACATAGCCCTTTCCTCCTCCGAATGTGTTTCTCAACCCTGGAGAGATGTTGTTGTAGAAAAGCTTCGCCAGCGATCGCCACTTAGGCTGAGGCTACACTAGGCAGCGATTTGCGATGCGACTGGAAGAGCGAAACGAGAAAAACATGGTATGGCTACATTACAAGCGAGATGCCGTATTTTCTAATAAATTCGCTTCAATTTCGCTATGTTGGTGTGGCCGATGCCGTGATTACAGTAATGTTGTTCCGATCGCATAAAGAAATCTATCGCTAGTAATATTTGATGTAAAGTGTAGCCATATACGTGAACATTCATTTACTTTTTTTAATCGCTCATGTGCCGCAAGTCGCGTCGCGGCCTAATGTAGCCTCAGCCTTAGGTTTATTAGGCGGCTTTTAGTAGTAGTGAACACAGTAGCCCGCTTTGTCTATGGACATCTGCAATATCGATGCATAAAAATGTATTGCCATGCCAAAAAAATAAAGCTGAAATGTCTCATTTCTCCATATCGAATATCTATAAGAGACGCATTATGGAAACCACGAAATATCAATGAACTAAAGCGGGCGGGTGATCAAATAGTTATCACTGTGTTGGCACAGTTTGGGTACGGGGCTAGACGATTTCCTCACGAAAAAAAAATTTCGGAAGTGTCTTATACCGATGAGCAGGGACGGTATCACCGGTTATTTCGATATTTCTGCTGTTTCCCAGGTGACGAAGACAGCAGGAGTAGTGCTGGTGGTGGGCATCGGTGAGAGCAAGGTGGAGGTCCCCCTGACGCAGGCGCTGCTGCGAGAGGTTGACGTGCGCGGCTCCTTCAGGATCGTTAACACGTAAGTGTCGCCTCGAACCAGAGGCGTAGCACAGTTGTACCAGCCGTATCGATGATACGTGGCCCGCGAGTAACAAAAGGGCCCCTGATGAGGAAAAAAATCACAAAATCTTTTCACAACCTCAAATATAAGGGTAGGTGAAGTACCTAGAACCTTGAACTGGACGCAACTCCAAACTTCGGTCTGTTACTGCCGTACTGAGTTAGGATCCTAAATTTTTGATTTATGCTCAAATGTTGCGCTTCAGACCACTAGACCAAGTTTCAAAAATTCAACACTACTTTTATCCTTTATAGGTACCCGCCGGCGATCGCAGCGGTGTCGTCCGGCGCGATACCACTGAAGAAGTTCATCACGCATCACTTTCCGCTACAGAAGACCAAGGAAGCACTGGATCTGGCCAAGTCAGGCAACGCGATGAAGATCATTATACACGTACAGACGTTATTGACTTTTACTTTCACACCTGTTACAGCCCGTGGCTAATTAATAACAGTCGCACGGGTCGATTTTCAGGTTAAGACACGCTTGCCGAAGTCTTAGATATCGATTTTCTGCCGTCCCTCGGAAAGCACGTTAAGCCGTTGCTCTCGGCTTTCATTTGCAGATCTTGTCCAGTCGTAGCGGGCAGTAAGTGGCCCGAAAGGCTTACAACCAGTCTTACCGAGTGTTATCGTATTACTCAGTACTAACTGGCTTGTGGAGGTCAGATAGGCAATCGCTCCAAGAAAAATACTTGTATTCAGCTGGAAGCCGACCCCAATATAGTTGGAAAATGGATAAGCAGAAAATGATGACATCCTATTACAGCCCGTTCCCCGACATTCGATCTCAGGCGAGGCAAGCGCACTTATGCACGTCAGTCAATTCACATTTTCTTACGTTTTTTTGCAATTTGCAGGCACCGTGTAGCGTGTGGTCACGCGGTAGAAAGTAGATTTGTCGAAGGATTTCTGCTATAACACAGTTTGATGTGGTCAAGACTCATAAAAAGCCTTATTGACACACTCACAGTTCAATTTCACACGCTTTTCGAAAAATTTCTTCGCTAGTAGTAAATGAATATAAACTGAAAACGATTGTATATCAAAGAAAAGATAGAAATAATTAAGTTATAATATAATTGACCACATTAACACAAATTTTAACATTTATTTACAGTATAAAAAGTACAGGCAGATTAGATCACTTATTAATTAATTTATAAGAACAAATTTCAGGCACATTTCACGAAAAAAAATTGTCCACCGTTTAGAGACCGATATCCATGCGAGAATCTAAGGCAAGAAGTACGAGTAGTGTGTTCTGAGCAATCGTAAGTATTGAAGTAAATCTGTTAGTTTGTCCATCATATGAGGTTCAGTCGCGACGGGTTGAACACTCCGGGCCGAGTGTTGAGCTGCGCAGTCGTACCGCGCGGGACCGGCATACTGCCCAGCCCAGCCAGCGTTCCTGGACATACACATACATACGAGTATGTACATCACAATCATAAAAAAACACCACATCCCGCGTGTCATTTTCGAACGATTAGGGGAGTACCTTATGTGTAGTAAGTACATAAAGGGAAGCCTCTTAAAGAAACAGAAAGGCATTTGTTCTCCCCGTCATTGCGATGATATTTTTGTTTTACACCATACCTGGGAACCTAGTTACGGAGGTATTGGGGGGCAAAGTTACAACGATTTGACAAGTTTTTTTTTGGAAGATTTTTACTTTTAACACCTCCACGACCCCCGTACTATTCAATCCATCCATCAGCACAATGTTTTGAGTGTGTTACATTGAGTTCTACCACAAAACAAGATTTTTCACCCAAGAAAAAGTCGTTTCCCAGGAATAATTTTTTGCGTAAATTTACTTAGTTTGATGTACAGAGTGTTTGGTGAACACCTTCGTGATGAGTCTGTTTACACCATGTATACATTTCGTCAGTTGTATTTAAGTCCGATGTAATAAGGGGTCAGCTTATTGCCAACAACAGGGCACTACCGGACGCTGCTACTTAGAAATTCCTAATGGAAAAATCCGACGTGGGAATCTAACCTAGGATTTCATGCTCAGTAGTAGCGTGTTTGGAGTGCTCCGGCAGGATCTGGGCTGCAGTCTTGTAGATAGTCATGTGTCTAGAGGTTCCCGAGTCTACCACATCTCTCCTAGGATCCTAATCAGGATCCACACAGGTTTAGCGTATATGAAAGGATTAAGAGTACACAGCGTCTACAAGGGGCCCAAGGTCCATATACACCGAGGAAGCTCTGGTTTCTAAGATACATGGAGGTCCAGGGAACGTGGAATCTCAGAGAGGAATACAAAGAAAGAAGGGTACACGAGTACAGTAGTGAGTACGTACCGCTAGAGGTCGAGGTAGAGGTAGTAGGTAGGAGAGTACCCCCCCGCCCCGCTCCCCGCGCGCCCCCCCTCCCTCGCGCCGCGAATGCTCCGCGCGCTGCCTTCTTCTTCGCTGCTGATGTCGGCTTGCGTTTGAACCTAATAACCAATTCTTTTTAGATTTTTGTTTCAGGGTTGAGATTGAGGGTTTGGGTTGTTCATAATGTTAACTGTTACATCGGACCTACAAGAACATTCGAGAAAGCACGTGATTACAGTGTATTTGCGTTGATCTAGAGAATCCCATTATTATTAGTTTTAAAGTTAAGTAGGTACAAATTCGAAACCTACTTATAAAAAACATTAGGAATTGTCATTGTAATTTCGACCGTACGCCGAAGGAATAAAGTACCTTCTTCTTTCTTGCCTCAAGTAGTCTATTATCTTTTTTTGCCTACAGTTCCTTTTGTTAATGTTTTTTTTTGTTGATGTTTTTTTTTTGTGAAGCGGTTCTACACACCTCTAGAATTTTCGTGGATATTTTTTGTGTGTCTGTTGGCGAATATAAAAAGACCGTCAGTCTGATTTTAGCTACACATCGAAGCGAATCGAAGTGCGATTTCTAAGCGAATAGTGAACAGTGGTGTATTTGTAATTGAGTTTAAACTGATAATTCGTTGTTTAATCGGTAGTAATTAATTTATCTCATACCCAGCTCGTAACAGTACAATGACCGGTCGAAGTTAATGGAAATTGTCCGGAAACACGGTGTATTTGTGAATACCGAGTATACATACTTCTTCCTGACCCCCCCGCGGTAGGTCCTCCCCCTCCCCCGGCGCCGCGCCCCCTGGCTACACGTCACGTCGGCGTCCTGCGCGGCGCGGCTCCAGTCCGTGTCGGAGCCCGAGCCCGCCTCGTCTTCCGCCACCTTCGTCTCCTCCGCCTCCAACTCATCCTGGTACTGCATTAGGAGGCCTGAGGAGCACAATGTACATTTAAGACAACTTTTCCCCCGGCTTTCCCGTTATGGTCGGAAATTATACCACGGGAACGTTTCAAATAAAGATGTGAAACTCTTAACGAAGCCAAAAGGCACTTGTTCTCACCGTCATTGCGATTTTTTACCTTCTAATTATGAAGATATTGGTGGTCAAAGTTTTAACTTTTTCATTTTTTTTTTTCAAATACCTACTAGTATTTAAGGTAATTTCTCCATAACCCGTTTACAATTAAATTCGTGTATCAGCGCAATGATTTGAGTGCGTTACATTGAGTTTTACCGTAAAACGTGATATTTTCACCCTAAAACAAAAATCGTTTCCCAGCAATGAATTGTATATTGTATTATTGTATAGTTACTTAGTTTGATGTACAGACCGCTCGGTTGATGGCTTCGTGAAGTCTGTTAACTTGTATAATGCTTGTAACATATTTAGGGGTGTTTCGTACCATGCGTGTTTCCGAACGCATTTCTTGTCGTCCGAGCATCTGTCAGTTTGTTTTTTGACGTTTTGGCACTTGTCTTTGATTCCTAACGAGATTACATCGAATTTATTGATTGACTGAGATAATTGGAAAATCCAAGTGAAGTGCAAGATTTTGGTTGTACTTCAGTGATAATTGGACAAAACGTCCCCATTTGTACCAGAAAACGGGTTTATTTGGTCATTGTAAAAGCGCCGGTTTTGAGGTTATGCTTAGCCCCGCGTGCGAGGTGAAAATTGAAGGGACCATTTTCTAATTGTGAGAAGTGTTGACGGTTGTGCCTTTGAACCATTATTGTGCTGCATTCCGACCTGGTACGCGCTACTAAGACAGCATCTGTTGAAACATAGTCGGATTTGCCAAATCTGCCAACACCCGACCACATACATAACACTATACACACACACACACCCACACACAGACATACAGCAGATTTTGAACCTGGGGGACGTCGTAAGTCAACGAGCCCGGGAAATCTTGAAGAGCCGGGTGCCTGTCCAGGCCAAGCTGGAGACCTCGGTTGTTGCAGGCCCCGGACTATTGAGTAGACTGCCTACCTTGGAGCTGCCACATTTTGATGGTCGCTTGGACCAATGGCTGAGCTTCAAAAACTTATTTGAAAGTTTGGTTGATTCGCGCTCGGACCTCGGACCCGCCCAGAAGTTGGCCTACTTGTTGTCGGTCCTGGAAGGTGAGGCCAGAGCCTTGGTGCAGCACTTGCCGGTGACTGACGCAGTTTACCCTACCGCTTTGGAGCTCCTGTCCCGGCGGTACCAGAACAAGCGCTGCTTGGCTGATGTGCACATCGGCCAGACTTTGGGGCTACCGGCCGTCGCCAGCATGTCAGCGTTGCGTACGGGCCTGCTGAACCCGTTGGTCTCAGCGACCAACGCCTTGAGACGGCTGCAGTTGCCGGTGAATCAATGGTCCTACTTGTTGGTGCACATTGTACTGCAGTTGCTCCCCGCGGACTTGAGGTCCCGCTTCGAGCAGAGGTATGGTGGGGACAGTGCCACCCATCTTCCCCCCTTTGACGACCTCATAAAATTTTTAGTCGTGGCGCCACGGGGTCACGCCAATCGCCTTCCCGGCCAAGAGACAAGGGACGGACTAGGGCCAAGGGGCCTGTGGATAGTCGCCCCGCCCCCCGTTTTGCTGGCACCCGGAGTCGTCCTGATTGCGACTTTTGCAAGGCCACGGGGCATGGTATGGCAAGTTGCCCGACATTAGTAAGTAAGTAAGTAAGTAAGTAAAAATTTATTTGTTTAAACATGGTGTACATGATACATTGCATGCAAGATAATAATGTTATACAGAAAAGTTCTAACATGTTCAGCCGCATATCGTGGCGTACAAATTGGTAGGAAGAGATGGTGCATAAACCGTGACAATATTATAAATCATCATTACATTATAGGAATTATTACATATTAAATCATCATTATTCATTAAGGATTAGGTATAATTACAATTCAAAAAGCATGTTTTTTAGATAAAATTAAATGTCAAAGTACTTGGTCATTAATAAAATAGTCAATAAAATATAAATACAATACAATAATATAATTAAAATTTCAATTCAAAATTACATCCATTCCAAAATAAAGAGAGTAAAATCACAAGATTCCTATAACATGTCATAAATACAACATCGTCATCCTAAAAACGATCAAAATTGTCTTCTTTCATAAACTCTGCTATACTGTAATATGCTCTTTTATTTAGAAAACTCTTCAATTTACTTTTAAGAGCAGATATACTTAATGTTCTCCATGATTTGGGCAATTTATTATAAATAGTCGGAGCCATGCAAAAGATGCTCTTACGCATAAGACTTGTTTTAGCGCCGTGAACACAGAGTTTTAAATTATCACGTCTATTCCTTGGGATAGCATCAGACAAAAGCTGAAATAAGTTAGCATTTGATTTAACGAACATTACTGTTTCCAGGATATATAATGAGGGCAATGTCAATATCTTACGTTCTATAAAATAAGATTTACAGCTGTCCGTTGTTTGCAGTCCAAACATCGATCGAATGCACCTTTTTTGTGCCCGAAACGCTATTTCATTGTCCGTACTATTCCCCCAAAAGATGACTCCATATCTAAGAATTGATTCGGCTAACCCATAATAAGCAGTAATTAGCGCATCTGTGTTGAGAACCACAGCAAGCTGTTTCAGAGCGTAGGCTGCACTACTCAATCTTTTACCAAGTGCCTCTATTTGAGGTTTCCAATTCAATTTAGAATCTATTATTAATCCTAGAAATTTAGTCGTGTCAGCTTCATTGATATTTATATCATTAAATTGAATTTTAAGATTATTGATTGTTTGTGTACGTTGTCTAAAGTGCATTACGTTAGTCTTTTTTAAATTAATTATTAAATTATTATCATTTAACCAATTTATAATAGATATTAGTGAATCATTAATGTCATGTTCATATGTGTTTATGTCATTACAAGATATTGTCATAGTGCAATCGTCAGCAAAAAGGGTCATCGGTTGTTGAGTTACTTTAGGCAAGTCATTAATATACAGAGTAAACAACGGAGGTCCCAATACACTGCCTTGAGGTACTCCGTACATAACTTCGCGTTCCTCTGATCTTGAAGTTTCTTCACGTTTACTTTTTTTATTGATTGAGGTAATTTCTGTAACTTGTTTACGGTTATGAAGATACGATTGAATTAATTTTAAAACGTTGCCTCTGATACCATAAGCTTCAAGTTTTTCTGCCAGTGCCTTATAATGGACGCAGTCAAAGGCCTGTGTCATGTCGCAGAATATGGCACAGACTGGTGTTCTCTTATCTACATTTAGCATGACGTTATATAAAAACTCATAAATAGCCAAATTTATACTTTTATTTTTACGAAATCCCTTTTGTTCGTCACTTAATATATTATGTTTTTCTAAATAATTATTAATTTCACCGCATATATATTTTTCGAACACCTTAGACATAACTGGTATGAGCGCGACCGGTCTGTAATTTACCATTAATTCGTGATTATCTTTCTTATATAGCGGTTTCACTATAGACTTCTTTAATGCATCTGGAAATGTACCTGCACTTATGCAAAGATTAACAATGAAACACAAATGAGTACATATTTCAAATGCAACTGCTTTCAATATTTTTGTGGCAATACCATCGTAGCCAACGCTGTTCGTATTTTTTAGCTTCCTTATAATATTTAGTATGTCATAGGGTGTAGACGGAGCCATAAACATAGACTGTGCTCTGCCAAGAATTAATGACGTTGAGTTTGTTCCCGCATTAATCGTTGGTTGTATTTTATCTATAAAATAATTATTAAATGTATTGGCAATGTCCTTTGGTTGTGTGATAGCTTTACTGTCAAATTTGATGCAAGCAATTGAGTTTTTCGGGGCATTGTATTTACTCTTATTAATTATTTGCCACGTAGTCTTAGACTTGTTATTAGAGGTTTTAATATTGTGATCGTTTTGTGCTTTCTGAGTTAGATTCATAATTCTTTTGAGTAATTTCGAGTAACTTTTGAATTTATCTCTATTAGCTTGACTTGGTTTTAATCTATATTGCCATAGAAGCTTCCGTTTGTTTTTACTACACAACTTTATCCCACGTGATATCCAAGTAAGTTTCTTAGTAGTTCTAATGGTAATCATTTTTCTGGGGAAACACAATTCATACAGCAATTGGAACGTTTCAATAAAACAGTTGTAGGCTGCATTAGGATCGTCCATCTCGTACACATCTGAGAAGGATAGACTGCTTAGACAAGTCCTGAACTTTTCTATATTTACCTGACTATAGTCTCGTGTACTTTTGCGGTAATACTTAAGAGCATCCATATTGTTAACGGGGCACTTTAACAGTTGTGCTGTGTGATCGGATAGCGCGAACTCCAATACTTCTGATCTACAACGACGCTTATTAAAATTATGGGCAAAATTATCTATGCATGTTTGGCTCGCAGCCCGAGTAGGTTGTCTCAAAGCAAGTTGTAAATTAAAATTTAAAAGAATACACTCAAATTCGGCTGACAATTTAGTTCTCTTCAAAATGTCAATGTTGTAATCACCAGCTAAAACTATATTCCTACATCGTTGTTTGGATAAATAATTTAAAAGAGTTTCCAGTTTGTCAAAAAACTCATTGATATTATTTGAGTTAGGTACTCTATAAATACACACAATTATAATGTTAGAGTCCGTCAATTTAACTGCACAACACTCGAATATACTTTGCGAGGACATGTTTGCTACATTGGCCAATCCCTTCCATTGAATTCCATGCTTAACAAGTATACATGCACCGCCTCGTTTACTTGTTTGTCTACTATAACAAGCAGCTAAACTATAATTAGGTAGGAGTAACTGATTCTCACAGCCCGCCATCATAAAATGCTCTGAAATGCATATTACATCTACATCAACATCTCGTTCTGAAAGTTCGCATACACAGACTGAGAGAGTGTCAGATTTATTAACGAGACCGGCAATGTTCTGATGCAATATACATAAATGTTTAGTCAAGAAAAAAAGTGTCCCTACTTGTTAAACTATTATTATCAACGGTTATGTCTATTGTACTCGTAGCACTTATACTATTGTTATATTGTCAATTATTAAACTATCTATGTCCTTGAATATTATATACATTCCATGGTTACTTACTAAGCCAGTTCGTTTATTATAAAATTGGTAGTCAAAGGATAAATTCAAATTACTGTCTAGCAAATATAAATGTTCATATGTCAGTACATCTAGATACAAAAGGTTGTTGAATGTTTCTATTCTACTGTTAAATAAATTAGCATAGTATCCATTTTTATACGTCGGTAAACACATGATCACATTCGTATGAGTCATGTTTTGAATAACTTCTCTTATACGGAATATAATTTCAAAGTAATTATTAGTATTTTTGAAGTCTTCATCACCTAAAAGAATTACACAAAAGTCATTCATGGTGAATTTTACCAGTTTTTCTTTTAAACCTTTCAAGAGATTTTCAGTTTTCCCGCTACGTATTAAATAGTGACAACAGTGAAATTTGTTTGCGAAGGTATTTTGCGCTATGGATAGTATTTTATTCGTAGTATTCGTGCTCAGTATGCATAGTTTGTTTTTGTGGGCAGAGCTGGCGGCTGGCAACTGGCTTTCCTTGCGCACACATGGGGTGGTATCTTCTTCAAAAAAACCCTGGACAGCTGTAGAATTTCCTTTAGAACATTTATCTTGCTTCGGTTGTTCTACAATTAAACTTATGGGCTTTTCAGGGACAATAATATGTTGATATTTATTTTTCTTAGACGGGGTGTTAGTCTCATTCTTTTTCTTTTTCCGTATTGAAGATGGTGGGGTGGAAGAAGACTCCCCATACCCGACATTTTTATATAAATCTATGATTTTATGACTCTTTTCCAGCTCCGATTTCAATCTTAAATTTTCTGTGTTTAGATTGTCTATTTCATTATTTGCAATCAATAATTCCTCCTGGACAGATAATAATTTTTCTTGTAATTCATGTACCTCTAAAGTTCCGCATTGGTCAGGAAGACTTTGCATCGTGGTATCAAAGAGTGACGAGTCTGAAGTGTTCATAGTTGACACATTATTATGAGAGTTCGTTCTCCGTATTTTCCTCATTGTTATATTACTAGTTTCTCCACTCGCCATCATTGATAGTAAAAAAATAAGACAACAATAATAATTTTATAATCAAAATATAAATATGTCAGAATCGAACTTATGCCTAATCGAATCCAACAAAATATTTTGACAAATGTAATGATGGCCAAAAAGAAATGTGAGATAGTGGGATCGAGCCCGCGACACTTCGTTCACACGATTTCCAATGTCGGCTCTGCTCGTACTTCACTAACTAAACATTAGTCATATTACTTGAAATAGTGTGTCTGATGTTATTTCTATTAAGTTTTAAAACATTAAACAGCCGTTATGTGACTCATGCTGCAAAAATGTTCACACTGTCAAACAGGATTTGCTGCACGTTTTAGACACAATGTTTTATTCATTAATTAACAGTTCCCGATCCTCTTCAGTTAAGATAATGTTTTGAAAGTTTTAAACTGTTTTGTATAGTATTTGTTGTACGTAAAAGTCTTGTTTTAAAGCACTCATTACACGTCACTATTATTTCACTTTTTCACTTTTCTGGGTAAAGTTGGAGTCCAGATAACGATAGTACAGCTTATTTCAAGCGATATTATCACTTAAACACCACTTTCAACGTTAAATACTCGGTAATACTATTTTAAATATTTTTAAACACGGAGCCAATGTTTACGTGACGGCAGCGCCATCTCTCCATTCTTGGACTTGGACGTGGGTTCCCGTCGCCGAATTGCCAACGCACTCCACCACCCGCGCAAGCTGATCGGCAGCAATGGCCAGACCAGCACCGCTACCTTTCCCCTCCGCGGAACGCCCCCGGTTGGAGTCGCTCCCCCCGCCATTCAGGCATCCGGTTGGATATGCCCTTCCAGCGAGGGCGAGCGGCTCGGGACACCGCGCGGACGAACCATTCGAATGCTACCCTCGTCGTGAACGACGACAGCCTGGATGCGGCGATCGGTCGCCGCCCAGGCATCGCTAGGAAATTGGCGCCTGCCCCGCTAAAGGGCCCCCCCCAGATCGAGACGGTTTTGTTGCCAACGGCATCGGTCAAGGTCTGGGGACCCTTGGGTGACTCGATTGTGGTCCGTGCCATTTTGGACACGGGAGCCCAGGGTTGCCTTTTATCTTCTTGGTTAGCGGGACAGGTCGGCCTGAATGTGAACGAATTTTCAGGCAAGATTCAGGGAATTGGCGAAACGGCTGTCACCACTGTTGATGGAAAGACCTGGTTTGAAATCAGCCCTGTGAGTTGTCTGTACCCTAAAATTGATGCTCCTGCCCTTGTTCTGCCGAATATATCGGGTAACCATCCCCAATGTCAGTTGCCTTTGGATGTTCTACGGTTGACGTCAGGCCTGGATTTGGCTGACCCCCGGTTCGATTCCCCTTGTACGGTGCATTTGTTGTTGGGCTCCGATGTGCTGGGGAGAATAATGTTGGGAAATATAAAGGTCTTGCAGCCGGAGACCCCACGGCGACATGAGAGGGGCTGGGTGGCTGTCTCAACCATCTTTGGCTTTGCAGTGATGGGCCTAGTGTTCCCCCTCCACCTGAGCCTGATTTTGTGTTGACATCCGGCTCCGCTCTCTCTGACGCCGTTCAGAGGTATTGGGAAGTTGAGGAGCCCCCTCAGGTTGCCCGCTTGAATCCGGAACACGAGGAGTGCGAGTTGTTCTATCAGAACAACACCGGTCGACTCCGTTCCGGTCGGCTTGTAACCCGGCTGCCTTTTGTTGTGGTGCGACCACCTCTCGGCCAATCCAGATCCACGGCCGAAAAGAGATTGTTGGCGATGGAGCGCCGCATGAGCAGGGACCCGGTGCTGCGGCAAAAATATGTAGATTTTATGCGTGAATACGCAGACTTGGGACACATGTCGGTGTCAAACTTGGATTGGCGCTCAGTAGAGCATTTCTTCTTGCCACATCACGCGGTCCTGAAGCCGTCCACTGGTAAACTGCGCACAGTGTTTGATGGGTCTGCGCGGACTTCTTCCGGTGTCTCGTTGAATGATTGCCTGCATTCCGGCCCCAAATTGTTGAGGGATCTTTGTGACGTCATCACGTCTTTCCGTCGTCATCAAGTAGTCTTTGTGGCCGACATCAAAATGATGTTCCGGCAAACGGTTATTCACCGGGATGACAGACGTTATCAGTTGATCCTGTGGCGGGAGAATACTCAGGACCCTATGATTGTATACGAGCTCAACACGAATACGTACGGCCTTCGATCAAGCCCTTTTGTTGCTATTCGTTCGCTTTGGGAGCTCGCGGACCGGGAGCGTTTGAGGTTCCCTCGGGCGTCCGCCATCTTGAAAACGGACCTATACGTCGATGACGTCTGCACTGGAGCTCCCACAGTTGAGGAAGCTATCCTGTTGCGTGACGAGTTAGTCCAGATTTTGGCTTCCGCTGGCTATGAGTTGCGTAAATGGGTGTCCAACTCGCCAGCGCTATTGGACGGAGTGTTGGAGGATCATAAGCAGGATCCTCACTTGTTTGAGAACGTTGACAACCCCGCCATGATGGCCGTCCTCGGCGTTCAGTACCGACCAGTCCAAGACACCTTTACCTATGATGTCGACTTGGAGTCACCAACCACTAGGACTAAACGACTGGTGTTGTCTACTGTCGCGAGGACCTTCGACCCTAACGGTTGGATCTGCCCGGTATTGTTTTGGGCGAAATGCTTCCTTCAGCGCCTTTTGACCGCTGAACTTGGTTGGGACGAGCCACTTCGGGAAACCCTGTTGGAAGACTGGCTCCAATTTGTATCCGCATTCCCTGCGGTCAACGAGGTCGCGCTACCACGCGCCATCCTCCCCCCTGGGGGTTATACTGCTACCCTTCATGGGTTTTGTGACGCGTCTTCGAACGGTTATGCCGCCGTTGTTTATCTGCGCACCGTCAGCGCGACAGGCCAGGTGAAGTTGTCACTGGTCATGGCCAAGAGCAAGGTGGCCCCCCTCCGGACTCCGGACACCGACGGGGTCCCTCGTTTTGCTGAGGTTTTGGTAGACGGATTAGTCATGAAGAGAGCGGTCGCAACTTTGTCAAGACTTCCAATTGATTAGCGGACGGGTAGGCCCATCCGGGGGGGGGGGGTAGATGTTTCGTACCATGCGTGTTTCCGAACGCATTTCTTGTCGTCCGAGCATCTGTCAGTTTGTTTTTTGACGTTTTGGCACTTGTCTTTGATTACTTACGAGATTACATCGAATTTATTGATTGATTAATGCCCGGTTCCTATAATTGAGAAACGATCCGTTTTAGTTACGAATAGTAGTTTTATTTACGAGGCGTAAGCTAAAACCGTTCCTATAAAAAACGTCTCGTCGTGCAATTTACTGACGGCTTGCAACTAACGGATGGGAGGGTACCGGTAAGCGTATTGTGTGGAGATGAGAGTCTATGGTGTTCCTATAAATATTTTAAACGTCCGTAGACTGTCAAGATGACTATTCGTTATGTCATTTGGTTACCTGCCAATTTCGGTCGGTTATAGTAGAATTTCTAAAGTATTTCACTGTTTTCGCTTTTAAATTTTGAAATGTCGAGTTCAGATAGTGATAGAGAAGTGTTCGATATTCTAACAAACTCCAGTGAGACTGATTCAGAAGAAGATCATAGGCGTGATAGAATATATAAAGAAAGAGTGGATTATTTAGCGTTGCTGGATTCTTACGAATTTCAAGTGAGATTTCGACTCGATAAAGAATCTACTGAACAGTTACTTCTTGAAATTCATCCACATATAAGAGTAACAGGATCCAGGTTAGTATCTTGGAGGTATTTGTAGTATTGTACACCCTAAAAATGTAAACATAGGTAACCTAAAAAAATGATGATATTTCAGGAATCATGGGATATCTCCACTACACCAGCTATTGTTGACGTTAAGATTTTATGCTTTGGGAACGATGTTATTGTCAGTGGCAGACTTTGTGGGTGTGTCAAAAACGTCAGCTTGTCGCATTGTACGTGATATTAGCTTTGCTATTGCTAAACTGTATAGCAAATATATTTACATGCACACTGACACAGAACAAGAGTTTTATAATATATCTCGGTTCCCACGTGTTCTTGGTGCAATTGATGGTACACACATCAGAATACAATCACCATGTAAGTCTCCATGAAATGAAGTACCTACCTAGGTATTTATGTACATCTAAAAACCGTTTCACTCGTTCTTTACTAGCCTTTTTTTCCACACAGGTGCTCAGATTGGAGAAGAATTTAGAAACCGAAAAGGTTACTTTTCCCTGAATGTGCAAGGGGTATGTAATGCCAATCTGCTATTCATGAATGTCGTGGCTCGTTGGCCTGGCTCTGCTCATGATGCCACTATATTCAACTCTTCAGAACTACGTGGTAAAGTCATATACCTAACTATCTGTAAATACATACTTATTTACATAATTTAAATAAAAATAAAGATTTTTCTATTTTCAGCACAATGTGAAAGTGGATTATTTGGCAACAAATGGTTGCTTGGAGATAGTGCATATCCTCTGAAGCCTTACCTTTTACCACCACTACTAAACCCGCAAACACAGGGTCAAATATTGTACAATGAAGCGCATATCCGAACAAGAAATTGCATTGAAAGGTAGTTATGAGGGTTGGCAATTTCATGGGTGTGTTATAATATATGGCATAATAAGGGATAGTATATTTTTGCTAGTAAAGTATATGTATGAATTTAATTAGTAATTATTTGGTTTTAGATGTTTCGGAGTATGGAAGCGGCGATTTCCTGTTGTGGCATTGACTTTGCGCCTGAGTCTCTTACGAGCACACGCTGTAATAATAGCTACAGCAGTGCTCCATAACATTTGTCGTTCAAAGAATTTAGTAGATGTACCTCCAGAGATAGAAATACCGAATGCAGAGGCAGTGCCTGTAGTCAATAATGCTGATGAAATGAATAATTCTATGGAAAGAGACATATTGATTGCAGAATATTTTAATAAGTGAGTATTACTTATATCATCCAATGATGTGTAAGTAGTAGGTACATGTACTACCAGAGGCCTTTTCCTTTTTTATTTAATATCACTACATCAAAGTTCTTCATATTTTTTTTCAGTTTACAATAATGGATGATGATATCAAGAGTAGGAGCAATAAAATCCGAAAAATGTAATGAAAAGAAATAAAAGGAACAAATTTATTAACTATGTTTTATTTTACAACAACTACCCTAATATGGCACAAAAAAAAAACAATTACACCCCATCAATACTATTATTACAATTATTTTCCTTATTAGCTAACTCCGACTTTAGTATCTTAATCTCTAGTTCTAATTTTTCTGTCTTTTTATCATAGTATTTTGCAATTGCCAAATTACGTTGGAGCCGTCCATCATCCTGGCGCGTTTTAAACTTTTTGGCTGTAATAAAGAAAGCTCAGATTAGGTTTCGCTATTAAAAATATTCACATTCTTTATTGCATTTTTTTAAAACTTCCAAGATTTTATTTTTCATTATGAGTGAACTTATTTTAATGCAACTACATTATGCATATGCCAGATAATATTATGTAAATAATTATATTACCTATTATATAATTAGAACTTGGAACATAATATGGGAGACACTCACACGTAAACACTGTTAATATAAAATAGTGATTTTACCTTTGCTTTGCAGGGGCTTAGACATGGAGGTCATTCCATATATATGTTTTGCACTTTGTTCACCTGTGTTGCCTCCTGAAGTCCCAGGCTGGGGACTAAAGTCTATTTTCCTCTTTTTTGCTTAAATATAAAAGAAAAATTAATAATGTGTATACAAAAATACCTATCTACAGCGTGATAAAAAAAATGAGCAATGAAAAAACTACTACATAGAAAGCAATAAGAAAGAAATAGAAAAGATACATACTTGTACTTAAAGGCAAAAGTGAGTCATCCTGGATGATAACTGTTGCATCATTTGCGTCAAGTTGTTCTTGCATCCAATCATCATCAGCATTGTTCAAATCTATGATGAGATTTTCAGTACCACCATCACCACCAAATGGAACATCGAACCCACTACATGTGGATCCCAAAACACTTGACACTTTCTCCAAGATTTCATCAGGTGGAATGAAATCTGGTTTGCCACCCCCCGTCTACAACAAAATAAAACACATTAGGTATTAGTTTATTTGGATGATCGCCTATCAAAATCCATATAAATCAAATAAGATCAAATTTGATAGACTAGGATACTTTTTATGCAGACATTCCCATAGGAACAGGATTCATGTGTGTAAACCGAGTACCTAATAATAACAAACCTATGTACCTACCTTTAAATTGTTCATTCTTATGTTGGCAGCTCTCTTACGAGCTGCTTTTTTTAAATTGTCCCATTTTAGTTTGAGCTGACCGAGCTGCCGAGGTATGTGACCACTTTTGGAATTAAATGTGTTGGCAATAGAAGCCCAACATTCCTCTTTTAGCTTGTTAGTGGCGGCATTGGTCTCTTTAGTTGTGATGATGGGGTGGCTCTGTATGAGATCCACAAGTAGGGAAACCTCATCCCTGCCCATAGCCTTCTTTGTTTTCTGTAACAGAAATAAGTGTCCCTGAATGAAGCTTTACCGAAGCAAACACCTTTGTAAAAATAGATCAATAAATGTTATCGTACTCACCGGCGTAATATCCATTTCAAACTATGTTGATTGCAAATGAAGTCGTAAGATTATCACTATTGGTGCTGCTGTTATCGTATTAACAACGAGCAGAAATTCAACTTCAACTCTTAATTAATGGCTTTTGTGGAAGAGTCACCACAATTTTGCCAATATCCCGTACTTATAATGATAGACCAATTATAGAAAGATGCAGAAGAATAAATAAATACGTCAGTGCCATGTTCGCGCGCTTCCGTTCCGTTTTTTTTTCGTACTGCATTCAATTGTGTTTGGTAAGGAAAAAAAAATATCACGCAGATGCCTGCGATGGTATAGTTAGTTACACATCTTAAAAAAACTAAAACATTAATTTGTATGTAAATCTAACTTATTTTATCTTGAATTTTGTGTTATTTTAAATTCAAATTTTGCTTATAACGAAACGCACGTCTGTCGCACATCTTTGAGTGAAGAGGGCTCGGTATTTCATCAACCAACGGACGTTCGTCGAAAGCAGTAAATTGTGGAACGGTATTTACGACTCGTAGTCGGTACTCGAAAAACGAATAGTAGTTCGTATACCGCGACGATTCGTTAAATATAGGAACCGGGCTTTAGATAATTGGAAAATCCAAGTGAATACTTTTGTTTGCAAGATTTTTTATTATTGGTTCACAAATCGGGCACTACAATATTACATAAGAAATAGAACTTAAAAAGAACAGAAAAGCATGAAAATTGCATGCCCTAAAATAGTGAACACAGCATGCACAATTATGAGCTAGTTAAAAATATATTATAAACAAGCTTAAAAATAATATGCAGCCGTTGGACTAATTATTACGAAGTAGTCGAACGGCCGCAGGCTCGACTTAATTTTAATTTTGGCTGATGCTAAGGTCCCGGAGAAAATATCAAAATGCTGTCTCACACCATTGTAGCTGGAAAACATTCTATAAAATGGAGCATGTTGTTTTATATTAGTTCTGCAATGAGGCATCACAAAAGTACGCCTATTGCATAAACGACTGCTCTGGCGTGGTACAGCAAGTTGAATTCTCTCCAGTAAACCTTCACAATCTACATGGGCATTAATCAATTTAAACAAGTACACGATATCCGCAGTTTATGCTGAAGTATTCTAACTTTGATTCATAGGATTTGAGGTTTTTACATTGGTTATTAACATAGGATTTTGGTTGTAATTCAGTGATAATTGGACAAAACGTCCCCATTTGTACCAGAAAACGGGTTTATTTGGTCATTGTAAAAGCGCCGGTTTTGAGGTTATGCTTGCCTGCCCCGCGTGCGAGGTGAAAATTGAAGGGACCATTTTCTAATTGTGAGAAGTGTTGACGGTTGTGCCTTTGAACTATTATTGTGCTGCATTCCGACCTGGTACGCGCTACTAAGACAGCGTCTGTTGAAACATAGTCGGATTTGCCAAATCTGCCAACACCCGACCACATACATAACACTATATACACACACACACACACACAGACATACAGCAGACCCGGCGTGATCAAGGACTGGTCAACCTCTTCAGCCCACCGGCACCAGGTAAGTCACTTTTCGTAAGGGCAACTTTAATTTGATTGTCTCCGCGAATCGCGGATAGTTCGGTCACCACAACTTGCCCTGGTTGTGGACCTAACAAGGGGTATGTTAGTGTTTTCATTAGAATATTATCTACACCTAATTCGGGAGAAGCGAAACTGATTTATAAAATGGTTGCTGCATCGATGTTTCCCTCGCTTACCCAATAACATTTGTATTAATAATATTATAATTACGTGTAATAATTAGTTAGATTAGGATATGATGAGGCCGACGTACGGTAAAAGCCTCTAAATAAATAAAGATTAAAAAAAAAACATGTTAAGGGGTACTGTACCGGGTCGGAATAAAACAGCAAAATTAGAAAAAAAAAACACAAATTATTCGGCCGATGCCGATATCCGACCTTGGTTGACAGTTTCGTAACGGTTCAGTTATACAGGATAACCAATTTTGCAGTCTGCGCTCTCGTAAGATCGGAATTAATCGTGCGCGTTCGCAAGAGTCAAGTATGTGTGTCTCACCCATCTTCTCGATGGCGTATGCGCTGGTGATGTGCAGTAACTGTGCGCCGTACTTGTGGTAGTTAGCGTTCGTAAGAGTCAAGTATGTGTGTCTCACCCATCTTCTCGATGGCGTATGCGCTGGTGATGTGCAGTAACTGTGCGCCGTACTTGTGGTAGTTAGCGTTCGTAAGAGTCAAGTATGTGTGTCTCACCCATCTTCTCGATGGCGTATGCGCTGGTGATGTGCAGTAACTGTGCGCCGTACTTGTGGTAGTTAGCGTTCGTAAGAGTCAAGTATGTGTGTCTCACCCATCTTCTCGATGGCGTATGCGCTGGTGATGTGCAGTAACTGTGCGCCGTACTTGTGGTAGTTAGCGTTCGTAAGAGTCAAGTATGTGTGTCTCACCCATCTTCTCGATGGCGTATGCGCTGGTGATGTGCAGTAGCTGTGCGCCGTACTTGTGGTAGTTAGCGCGCGTCACGTATGGCAGCGCCAGCATGTGCTCCGCCTGGTCCGGCATGCGCGCCGACATCGCCTTCAGCGCCGCCTGAGGGAACACGGTCGCTAGCGACACGCCGGCGCCGCGTGCACTAGCCATCTCACTGGAAACAAACACCACAAGTAATACTAAAATCTTGATCAATGGTTACGTAATTCTTATCGTGGATTTTAGAGAGGAGGTCACTGAATTTTCTCTTTCAAAATGAAAGCTGGCAGCCATAGAAATAATCTAAAGTACCTAGAAATAATGAAACAAAACGTACTACAATTTGAAATTGAAAAAAAATCCTTAAATAAATAACTTACACCAATTGAAAACGTTTCTAAAAATATTTGTTATTTCAAGTAAGTAGAGCAGAGTACAAAGATGAAGAGAACAATTTTATTAAGATACTGTTTTAAGCTATCACGGTTCACAACTAAGCTTAAAATGTCGCTTACGGCATAAAAACACGAAAAACAAAGACTTGGGAACAATTTTTCGGTTGATCAAAATGTTATTGAGTTTTTTTTATCACGAATTCGCCAGTAATTGCCACGGACTCTGAGTTTGTGTCGATGGCAATAAGCTCGCCTTCTATGACGGGGAACTTATAACTGGCGAAATGTGGGTGAACTATTAGGTATACGTATACCAAACCCCTTTTACAGATTTACACCATTTGATGTAATGTCAAGTTATTTACAAAAAACATTGGGGCAGTCTTTGAAGACTGCCGATGAAGTAAAAACTAAATAATCTATATCTGCTACGGGTTGTGTCCCGCGCACGCCTAAGTGGTGCTACGCCGTAGTGGATCGGCTACGAGTGCTACGAAGCGTTAGGTGACGGTCACGCGAGTTCTTTGATTTTGTTCACCCAAAAAGTGCTCAACGCGCCTAAAGAAGTGTTTTCAGTTCAAAATAGGTATGTGAGTGAGGCATTACCGGCAGGCTTCAACCAGGTCGGCGTAGCAGCGCTCCTCCAGTCGCTTGAGTAGCGCGGCCACGGGCGAGGTGTCGGAGGGGCGGGCGGGGGCGGGGGCGGGGGCGGGGGCGGGGGCCGCGGCCGCTACCTTCATCGGGAACACCACGCGCAGCCCGCCGCGCATCAGTCTGTACTCGGGGGTACACACATACTTACTGTACAGTACTAACTTACTTTTTGCTCAACATAAAGCCTTGGATGAACTTGGGGATAAAAGGCATGGCGACAATAAAATTGCAAATCTATTTAGTCCGTCAGTAAGATTATTGAAAAATAATGGACACGTGTTCTGTTTTTGTAAATCAATGAATATTGACAAAGATAAAAGGCATCAAAACGCGGGCGTGGGGGCTCGTGACGTTAGAACTCACTAAAAATTATACCAAGGCGTGACGTAATGAAAATTTTAAAAGCTTCGTATCTTCGTCGATTTAGGTTTGCATAACAAAAGAAAAAATACAGGTCAAATATTTTTTGATAATCTAACTGATGGACTTATTAGATTTTTTTATCGTCTACAGTTCTACACTAATAGAAGTTTGCCAGAAAATAGAATCAGCTGTACAATTCGACCCAAATGTTTGAAGCAGCAGATGATATTAAATAAAAGATCAAACGTGCATTTTCCTATTCGTATATTTTAATTATATATGACAATTCTGATACATTCGTTGTCCAGGAAACGTAATGACAGAACGTCAAACCAAAGACATAACAGCCCTCGGCCGTGATTCCAGTTGCTGGACTTGGGGTGCTGCCAACAGCTGGTCAAGATGGCGGCGCCAGACATTGCCGTCATCTGTAAGCACCTCATAGTGTAAATGCCCCAGGCGAGACAGGATCCTACCGAATGTCCACCTCCGATGCGGTGACGAGTAACTCCTAGCTTGTACCCTGTCTCCCAGTTTGAATTGTCGTAAATTATCCGACAATGTTCGGTGATGAGTGGAATTCTCTATTTTGAGCAGCATGGCGTGCAGCCTGGTCCTTACTTCCCTGCCAAACATCAACTGATAAGGGCTCTGGGTACTGGGGCCTGGCGTACATCTCAAACGTGTTTTAATGGTATTCAGTTTGTCGACTAGATCACCACTCTCAATGCACAGGTGGGTTATGGTTATTATCAGATCTTTTAGCTGTAGGTGTTGATATTTTGTTGATTGTGGTTGGTTTTTGAATATCTGAGGACATTGTTGCGTTTTCGTTCTTTCCCATTTCTGTAGCAGTGGCAATCTGCACCAATTGTGAAAATGAGGTTGTATCTTTTTCCTGCAGTATTTTCGTCCGAATTTCACCATCATTTAACCCTCGTATGAGTTGTAGGCACAAAAAGCTATCAGAAGTTTGTTTTTCACAGTTATTACATTTGAACTTACAATTTCCAGATAGTTTTTTAAGCTCGGAGGCGTATGTGACCACATTTTCTTCTTTATGTTGCATGCGAGAAATAAATTTGTGTCGCATTGTCCAAATGCTGGGCTTTGGATCAATGTAATCATCTAAAAGTCTCGTAATCTCTTCAAATGTCATATTTAAGGGATCCTCTGGAGAGCAAATATTGTACATTTTTTCGTGTAGATTTGGGGAAATCGTGCAAAGTAGTACATACACTTTCACCTTACCATCTGTGATATTGTTCAGCATGAAATAAACCTTTAAGCGTTTGGTAAAATTCATAAAAGTTTCGTTTTCTTGGAACGGCTGAAAGTTCATACGAAACGGTTTTTCTTTGTTGGTCATTGCTGTTTCGTAAATTGACTGTGTGTCCGTTGCACTACTTGGAGGCACAATTGTTATCTCGCTGTCTTTTTGTAATTGTAGGAATTTTGAACGTAATTTTGTATATAGTTCTTCAATTTCAAACCTGTAATCTATTTCTTTGATTAGTTCACTATCCTCAGTTTCTTTTTCAATTTCGTTTTGAAGCTCTTGAAATTTGGAAAAATTATCTTTTAGTGTTTGTAGTCGTGTTGCAATTTCTTCGGAAGAAAACTGCAATTCTTCATTAATAAGGTTTTCAATCCTTGTGAATATTCCTCGTAATGAGGATCGTACGCGTTTTAACTTTTTAACTTCGGCCATCTCGTCGCCAATATTAAATAAAAGATCAAAGGTGCATTTTCCTATTCGTATATTTTAATTATATATGACAATCCTGATACATTCGTTGTCCAGGAAACGTAATGACAGAACGTCAAACCAAAGACATAACAGATGATTATAATTATTTCTCGCAATTACGATGTTGATCTCGATCTCATGAATCCGTTTGACTGTTTGTACCACACCCTTAAAATTATGACCACACCCGTCTCTAGCACGCTGTATGGAGATAACATCAAGATGGTGGCCACAATTCAGAAATGGGTGTCATTTCTTAGCCGATTCATTTACTTATTTAGATTCTACGGACAATGCAACATTGAAATAAAAATGAGATCAAGTTCATATGAAAGATTTTGTTACAATTTTTTCATTTTTATCAGTTTATTCTAAAATCAACATAACACGCCCATACATAAAGTTAATATTGCTTTACTACGTACTTGTCAACCTGTGGTCCTAGCACGACGTATGCGCTGGCGATGTCGTTGTTGACGACGAGCTTCTCCGCCAGCAAGCCGCGCACCACCAGCTGACGCAGCAGACGCATCGGGTCTCCGCGGTGCCACGACTTGCAACTGTACACACGAAAACAGATATAACACTCATAATAAAGCGCTAAAGCATTTACTTGAAAATAGGCCTAGTATTAAAAAAAAGAACGTTAGTAAGAACATTAGAGAAAGCATCTAATTATCGTATACTTGTATTTTGAAAGCGAGTGTCGTTAGTTCGTTACATAAAACTAACATTACAACCAAAGTGGTGACGGTTAGTGGGTCACTTTGGATCCGCTGCAGCTCTCGCGGATGTAACTCACCGGCCATGTAGTGGCGTGTGCTGCAGCGCTTGCAGCCGCGCCTGCATGGAGCCGCGCAGTGCGTCCGCGACGTGCAGCAGCGTGAAGGAAGCACGCGGACCGCTGCAGCTCTCGCGGATGTAACTCACCGGCCATGTAGTGGCGTGTGCTGCAGCGCTTGCAGCCGCGCCTGCATGGAGCCGCGCAGTGCGTCCGCGACGTGCAGCAGCGTGAAGGAAGCACGCGGACCGCTGCAGCTCTCGCGGATGTAACTCACCGGCCATGTAGTGGCGTGTGCTGCAGCGCTTGCAGCCGCGCCTGCATGGAGCCGCGCAGTGCGTCCGCGACGTGCAGCAGCGTGAAGGAAGCACGCGGACCGCTGCAGCTCTCGCGGATGTAACTCACCGGCCATGTAGTGGCGTGTTCTGCAGCGCTTGCAGCCGCGACTGCATGGAGCCGCGCAGTGCGTCCGCGACGTGCAGCAGCGTGAAGGAAGCACGCGGACCGCTGCAGCTCTCGCGGATGTAACTCACCGGCCATGTAGTGGCGTGTGCTGCAGCGCTTGCAGCCGCGCCTGCATGGAGCCGCGCAGTGCGTCCGCGACGTGCAGCAGCGTGAAGGAAGCACGCGGACCGCTGCAGCTCTCGCGGATGAAACTCACCGGCCATGTAGTGGCGTGTTCTGCAGCGCTTGCAGCCGCGCCTGCATGGAGCCGCGCAGTGCGTCCGCGACGTGCAGCAGCGTGAAGGAAGCACGCGGACCGCTGCAGCTCTCGCGGATGAAACTCACCGGCCATGTAGTGGCGTGTTCTGCAGCGCTTGCAGCCGCGCCTGCATGGAGCCGCGCAGTGCGTCCGCGACGTGCAGCAGCGTGAAGGAAGCACGCGGACCGCTGCAGCTCTCGCGGATGAAACTCACCGGCCATGTAGTGGCGTGTTCTGCAGCGCTTGCAGCCGCGCCTGCATGGAGCCGCGCAGTGCGTCCGCGACGTGCAGCAGCGTGAAGGAAGCACGCGGACCGCTGCAGCTCTCGCGGATGAAACTCACCGGCCATGTAGTGGCGTGTTCTGCAGCGCTTGCAGCCGCGCCTGCATGGAGCCGCGCAGTGCGTCCGCGACGTGCAGCAGCGTGAAGGAAGCACGCGGACCGCTGCAGCTCTCGCGGATGTAACTCACCGGCCATGTAGTGGCGTGTGCTGCAGCGCTTGCAGCCGCGCCTGCATGGAGCCGCGCAGTGCGTCCGCGACGTGCAGCAGCGTGAAGGAAGCACGCGGACCGCTGCAGCTCTCGCGGATGAAACTCACCGGCCATGTAGTGGCGTGTTCTGCAGCGCTTGCAGCCGCGCCTGCATGGAGCCGCGCAGTGCGTCCGCGACGTGCAGCAGCGTGAAGGAAGCACGCGGACCGCTGCAGCTCTCGCGGATGCAGCGCGCTATCACCTTGCAGTCTTCCGTCACGTCGACCGGCTACAAACGACATAAGATTATTGTGTCAATGGTTGATCGCCGACTTTTCACACCTTTGGCGCCCATTCCTACCAGCTTCCCTTCGGGAACAAGGCAGTCTACACGTAGTGTCAGAATAATTACAAAAATGCAAAACAAAAATATGTTAACAAAGAAATCAACAGGTAGCTCGCCAAATAAGCCGGAGGTCGGGTGGTTTCCACACGTATCGGGAATGAAAATTGCCATGGATAGACAGACCAAATTGGTTCAATGGCTATAATCAGAGGTGATTTTTTTTTCGGCAAAGCAATATGCGTCTAAACATTTTTCGACCATTCAAATTGTGTTGATAAATTCAATATCATAGATAAACATGATTATTTAAAACTATTTTTTACTTTTATGAGCAAGTTAGCATTTATTTATGTTCAAAATTCAAAAGTAAATAAAAAAAAAACTATATTTTATATTAGGCTGTATAACGGCATCATACCTTTGCTTCTCCTTCACCCTGGCGAAAGCAAAGCGTGGAAAAAAAATTATTCATAGTCTCATAATAATTCATGGCACAAATATTTTTTTTATTTTATTTCTTCAAGTGTATTAAAAACACGTGGGCATTTGTCTTCACTTGTATCAAAATGAACTATTTTGATACTCTGCATCTTATAAATTTTTGGGATGGCTACTAATTTAAATTAGGTCAATATGAAATTCCAAAATGGCGCCGACGAAAATTTTTGCATTTTTCATCATGGGTGTCATTTTCGTAGTTTTTGGGGTAGCTGATAATGAAAATGAGGTCAAAATGAAAATCCAAAATGGCGCCGAAGACTTTTTTAGTTTTTTCGTCATGGGTGTCGTTTTCATGGTTTTTGGTGCCGGTGATAATGATGAAAATCCAAAATGGCGCCGACGAATTTATTTTAGTTTATTCATGTTGGGTGTCGTTTTCGGGTTTTTGGGGTCGCTGATAATGAAAATGAGGTCAAAATGAAAATCCAAAATGGCGCAGACGTAAATTTTTGGATTTTTTATCATGAGTGTCGTTTTCGTGGTTTTAGGGCCGCTGATGATGTAAATGAGGTCAAAATAAAAATCCAAAATGGCGCCGACTAAATTTTTTAGTTTTTTCGTCATGGGTGTCGTTTTCGTGGTTTTTAAGGTCATGAATAAAGAAAATGAGGTCAAAATTAATGTAAGAAAAAAAAATGTTAAAAAAACTCTACTTTTTTCTTCGGCTTCCCCTGATACTACTCGCATTTTCACCATTCGCCACTGCTCTTCACCTATACAAAACAGTTAGAGGGAAATTTCGTGACCGCCAGATCTACGGCATTTTAGTTCCACACTAATCGCCGGTGGTAGGACAAGTGTGTAGATACCTTATAGTCGTGTGCGTTGAGACAGTTGTCGCAGGCAGTGGCACGGTTCCGCACGCACTCCTCCCGGTGGAAGCGCTCCCCGAGGTACGCCAGCACCTGCGCACGCCGGCACTCCGTCACACTCTCGCACACCTCCACCATGTGCAGCAGGTTCGCGATGTGCACGCCGCGCGCCTCTGCCGTCGTGTTACGATCCACTGTCACCACAAGCATACGTTTAATCAACCTATATGTGCGATTTTTAGGTTAGTGCTTCTTCGGGGCTTTATTGCTTCCGACTGAACCAATCGGCACGAACGAACACGCTGGAATAAGCGCGTGTACGCGCGTACGATTTCTTGAAGCCCTACGTGTGGCGAGCGCTTAGGCGCATAAGCTAAGAAGATCGATTACGCGAAAAAGAAAACGATAGTCTGAACCACTTTTATTCCATAAAAAGCGGGTATGGTAATGTTACGTGTCTCGAATTTTAGGTCCTATAACATGCCAGTTTCGTTACGATGTTTTCCTTAACCATCATCATCATCATTCTCCTGCCCTTATCCCAATCTATTTGGGGTCGGCGCAGCATGTCTTCTTCTTCCATACTGCTCTATTTTTCGTCATCTCATCAGTCACTTCTTTTCTTACCATATCCTTCTTAACACAGTCCATCCATCGTTTCTTTGGTCTTCCTCTACTCAAATACCCATCCACATTCATACCCAAAACTTTTTTCACGACATTTTCCTCATTCCTCCGCATCACATGCCCATACCACGACAACCGAGTACCACACAACTTTTCAGTCACCGGCGCCACTTTCAGACTTCCTCTAATATACTCATTCCTTACTTTATCCATTCGCGTAACACCACACATCCCCCTTAGCATTCTCATCTCCGCGACATGCAGATGCCTTTCATTCATCCCTTTTGTGGCCCAACATTCTGATCCATACAACACAGCAGGTCTAATCATTGTTTTATGAATCTTCCCCTAAGTTTTAGGGGAACGCGGGAGTCGCAGATCGTTCCCGTGACCTGCCGCCATTTCATCCATCCCGTGTTAATTCTGTGCTTTACACTACGATCTATTTCGCCATCGCTTTGCATGAGTGAACCAAGATACCGAAAGTCGGAGCAGACAGGAAGAGACGCGCCATCTAGCGCTATGGCTCCAGAGCTGGAGAGACCGCCAAAATCGCAAAACATGTCATGTATGTTTTCCTTAACCATGTTCAGATTAATAGTGAAGAAATGCGCTTGGAAGTCTATTTGTGCCCTATTTGTGAATTAAACACGGGTGTTAAAGCTGACGAACTAATCTTTTTGGAACGAATTAAAGACGAGATCGGGCGTGTTGTTTTTTTCTTAGCCTATCATGTGTCCCACAACTGGGCAAAGGTCTCTCTTTTTTCCTTCCGAACCTCTCTATCTTGTGCGATATCTAGCCATGTTCTGTTCGCCTGGCAAACAAGATCTGATCGTCACACCACTTTCGCCGCAGTCTACCTCGACGGTGAATTAGTAAAATAAATAAAAATCCAACATACATTCAAGCAGCCTCCTATACCGCACCACATCTGCGTACGAGTAGTAGAGCAGACAGGTGGCGGGCTCCCCGTCCCGGCCGGCACGGCCTGCCTCCTGGTAGTACCCCTCCACGGACTTGGGCATGCTGTGGTGGATCACGTAGCGCACATCCGCCTTGTCCACGCCCATACCGAACGCGATCGTCGCGCAGATCTGAACACGACACGTTACGGTGAAACGTTATAATATCCCCCCGACTGAAGTTCGTGCATTAAAGCCAACCTCAACGAAGATGCGTATTTGGCTTTAAGCAAGAGATATTACAGTATAAAAGTGTGTGCAAGCACAGGAGCACTCTCTGTTCCTTTACTTTAATATCAGATAAGACAACAATTCGACTCTGACCAGAGAGATATTGCATTCATGTCTACTTTTGAGAGTTTGAAGTTTTGGGCAAATAAAATTCGAAATTCTGTCGTCGTCGTGTGAGTCTCTGCAAGGTCTCTGACTAAGTCAAAGCATGTTTGTATGTTTTGCATGAACTTAGGTTTTAACTGATGATAAATCGATTCATGGGTTTAAACACGCCAATTCTAATTCGTTACATAGTTACAGACGCTTGCAAAGGTGTCAATCAAGAATACACCGTGTTTCCGGACGATATCCATAAACTTCGACCGGTCATTGTACTCATCATTTTGAACAACTTTTAGTATAGGACCAAACCCTTTTTTTGTAGCCTACATTGTGTCCCACTGAAAAAATGTGAAAAAATCTGCTGTTCCCTACAATATGTTCGCATTAACTCGACAAAATGTATGGAACTGCTGATTTATTTTGAACGCTCATTACTCATTTTAAACTCAATACTCAATACTTTATTTGCACAATGTGAACTTAGGTGGTAGATTGAAAAATGAGATCATTATGGTCCCTGTCGGGCACAGCAAAAGACAAAGACATAGTAGGAGAGAGGAAGCTTTAAAAATACAAAAAAATATATATATCTAAAATAAATCTAATAATACCATAATAGGAATTCTTTATATACATAGAAATTTTATACATTATTAAATTATATTTTATCGTTTAAATATTCATTTATACTATAATAGCATTTTTCTGTTAAAAATTGTTTTAGTTTTTTTATAAATATGTTTAATTTCTCTTCTTTTTTTATTATTTCAGGTACTTTGTTATATATTTTTATTGACATTACATAGGGGCTTGTTGAGTGTATTTTCAGTCGAGATTGCGGAATGTTTAATCTTGATTTGTGTCGGAGTGTGAAACGTGATTGTATATCTTCGCGCTTTGTGTAAAACTCTTGATATTTACGAACAAATTTGCAGGTTTCTAATATGTATATACTGTTGCTAGTTAACACCTTTGTCCACTTAACCCTTCTTCCTGTGTTTCTCCTCAGCGTAGTCAAACTCCAACCTCGTCTTATTTATAAAAAATGTTATAACGGTTGTTATAATGTAAATGTTAATACTTACAAACAAATATTTAATTTCAAGTAAGTATCATCTCACTCACCACATTATACCGATCAGCGACCCAGCCGGCCTGCACCTCCTCCCGCTTCTTATCGCTGAGCCCCGCGTGGTACGGCGCCGACTGAATGCCCGCCCGCCGCAGGTCCGTCGACAGACTCTCACACTCCTTGCGCGACAAGCAGTACACTATGCCAGACATTCTGGAAAGTAGTTAGATCTATATCTCTATCATTTTACAAAGAACAGCTAAACGTCCATTGGCAAGGGAATATGTGAATAGATGTGAATGAATGTGGGTGCAATTTTTGAGTATGAATGTGGATGGGTATATGAGTAGAGAAAGATCAAAGAAGCGATGGAGAAAAATAGAGAAGTATGAAGGAGAAGGCATGCTGTGCCGACCCCGAATGAGTTGGGATACGGACAAGAGAATGAGAATGATGATGAATGTGCGTGCGATTACGGATTTCTATCATCATAATGTACAGTCGTGTACTATAATCTAGTCAATCAAAGGAAAAAGACCACTAGACAACTAAGAAAGACGTAAATAACGCCCTGCAGGTCCATAATAATTGGTTCACCGGTAACAATTTAGTACAAAATGGGAAAAAACTAAGTGCATTAGATTTGCTCTACCAAATGTCAAAAGTAGTGATTGTGACATGGTATTGAATCAAGAGAAACTAGAAACATCTCTTGCAGGACGGCTGAGCTCAGCAGCATAGGCTGTTAGAAAGATCCAACAAGTTACTGCTGTTGATACCGCGAGGCTAGTCTATTTTAGTTATTTATCATAGTATTATGTCATACGGAATTTTACTATGGGGACGGGCTGCAGACATCGAGTCTATAACATTTATTCTGCAGAATAGAGCCATCAGAGCCATATGAATAACGTAGACGAGATTCTCTACTAAAGCTGTTTAAGTAGATGGCTATAAGAGAAGGCAATGACTAAAGAAACGATGGATAGATTGAAAGGAAGATGATATGGCAGATATGGCTAGAAAGAAAACAATAGAAGAAGAGATATACTGCGCAATCACGTTGGGATCAGGGCAAGAGGATGATGAGCCGAAAGGCACTAAACAACTTATCAACACCATGCAACTAACTTGAAAAACTTCTCCTTGATAAGTGCGGCGACATCCTGGTTGACAGCCTTAGGTTTCTTCTCGAGGATCCGATAGGCGAGGTTGGGGCGGTTGAAGCTGCAGAGGAACCACTTGCAGCTGCGCACGTGCAGCTGGTGCAGGATGTCGGTGCGCACGCGCGGGGTGGCGGTGGCGGTGAGCGCGATGATGTTAGTGTCGGGGAACTGCGCGCGCAGCACCGACAGGCGCTTGTAGTCGGGCCGGAAGTCGTGGCCCCACTGCGACACGCAGTGCGCCTCGTCGATCACGAACCTGGGCCAATTTTAATTAATCAAGGATCGGTACCCCAGTGTAATGTAAAGCAACCTGTCACGACACCTAAAATACCTAAAACGAAAATGGCTAAATAAAGGATGAAGCACCCTAGACCGTGCCGCGTCCGAGCCGAGTGTCGTCCGTACAATTTTGTATGACAATCCAATGTCCGTTGCTCAGTAGCGACTCGAAAGCGTGAGGGTATCCATACAAAATACACTGAATGCACGTTCGACAATCGGCTCGAACCCGGCACGATCTAGCGTGAGTCAAGCTTAGATCGGCTATTCACGACCCGTATAGCGTAGTCGTAGTGAGGCTGCCTTACGTTCTTAGGGTCATGGGTTCGAATCCCGGTAAGAGCAAATGTTTGTGTGATGAGCATGGACATTTGTTTCCGAGTCATGGATGTTTATTTGTAAAATAAGTATGTATTTACAAACAAAAAGTATTTATGTAGTATATCAACTATCTGGTTTCCACGACACAAGCCTTGCTTAGTGTGGCACTAGATGGCGCTGTGTGTTAATGTCCAGAGATATTTATTTTATTTATTTATTCAGGCCTAAAATAAGTAGTAATTTTTTGGAGAAGTTATGTCTTGAAATGATTGAACTCGAATCATGGAGTTTCCGTTCTTCTTTCATTTCATAAAAGCCCCAGTAAGTTTGTAAAAATATTTAGAAATTAACAGCTTTTGTTGTAGTTAACATTACCTAGCAAGTTTCCCGCGCGAGTAGAGCATGCTGAGCATGTTCTGGAACTTGGAGGAGTTGCTGATCTTCTCGGGCGTCACGTACAGCAGCTTGATCTCCGGCTCGCGCATGGACAGCTTGTGGTAGATCTCGTCGCACGTGGCCAGGGACACGTCGCCCGACATGTGCGCCGCGGGGATCTAGGTAATAATAAAAATTATAAACCATTTATCTCAGGTAAGAAAGACCCATAGATAAATACCTTAACCTAAATATACATACTAATTGTTACACATTTTTTGTTAGTATAGTAACTTAAAACTATGTTAGTACACGATGCACTTCACTTGCACGATGTATTGTGCGTTCTTATGGAATTTGTCCGCGGAAAACCACTTCATCATTTGAGCTTGTACGATCGACTGACGAAGAATGGCAGTTTAATCATTTGCCCTGACTTCACTTCATCATTTGCCTAGCTTTTTTCCATATATGTTGGGGTTGGCTTCCAGTCTAACCGGATGCAGCTGAATACCATGGAGCCACGGTCTGTCTGACCTCCTCAAACCCAGTTAGTACTGGGTGATACGATACCCTTTGGTAAGACTGGTGGTCTGACTTTTTGGGCCACTGACTACCTGCAACGACTGTCAAAGATCTACAAATTACGGCCGGGACCCACTGCTTAACGTGCTTTCCGAGGCACGGAAGAAACTCGGTATGTAATGTGGTCACCTCTATCCACAGTCGCAAGCACGGCTTAACCTAACGATCGACTCGAGCGGCTGTTATTATTTAGCCACGAGCTCTTTTTCCCTGACTTCACTTACATCAAGTGACAGCAGTTTGTTGACTTGGTCCAGAATGAGTGACTTGAGCGGTGATATCACTATGGTGACGCCGGGCATCATTATTGCCGGGAGCTGGTAGCACAGCGATTTACCTGCGGACGTAACATAACATTACACATGTATTTCCCTGAAAGGTTAGAAAGCAAAGGTGTTGAAAGGCAGAAGTATTTCAAAGATTGTATTTTGTTGACCCCAAGTAACGCAACAGCTTCAAAACGGTAAAGTAAGGTAAGGACCTCGGTGACTTACCGCCTCCAGTGGGCATGAGCACGAAGCAGTCGTACCCCAGCAGCGTGGCGTTGATGACCTGCAGCTGGTTCGGGCGGAAGGACTTGAGCCCGAACCGCTCTTGGAACACCTCCATCATCGGCCCCGAGTGAGGGTAATTCAAGCCGTCGAACTCGCCTGTAACAAGAGATTCTTTTATTTCCTGGATCGGACCATGTCCAAACTTCCGAAGTGCTATTTAAGCAGGGCGAAACATCACAACGAAAGTCAACATTACATAAGACAGAAACGCCCGTCTTTCATCACTGAGGCTGCCAAGTGGTAAAACAGTAGTGGAGAGAAAAAAACTCTCCAGCTAAATGACAAATATGAGGATTTTTGGCATTTATATACCCCAACACATCTGTGAAGTTTTGCAATATACAAAAAAAGGTTTCTTCTGGTTCTGTATTGTAAATTGTAAAACCCTTTATACAAAACAAACAACTTACCAGTGATGCCATCGTTCTGTGTGCCGGCGTGGAAGTCACCCATCCCTTCATACTTAGGCTTCTCCTTTACAATCGAGTCATCCGTCAGATTGACCACTTGTGGCTCCGGATTGCCCACATCGTCGATATTTTCTTCAAAGTCCTCTGGTCTGTATTCCGGCCAGCCTTCTTCATCAACAGGTATGTCTGCAAGACTGTTCGCTACATCTGCATTGCTGGTACTCGCGACAGAATCACTGATGTTGATGACGCTCGCTTGAGTTGCTTCCGGCATAAAATCTGTCATGTCATCCATGTCGATTGGCACTTCATAGTCATCCATTACTTCGCTATCCTCTTCGTCTTTAACTGAATCTGTGCTAGGTCTGTTGCTGTTCATCAGAGAGTTCTTGCTTAGCTGTGGCGGCTGGAACTCTACAGAGCTCTGAGCTACTGGTGCACATTTCGACGCTTCTGTCGTAGCCAAAGGTTTCAGTCTTTCTGAAGCGTTCTTAATTCTCTCAGCAGTAGACGATGGTATGTCTTTGTTTGGCGTTAATTTGTTTTCTTCTATCGTAAGTCTTGAGGGCTTTTTGAACACAAACTTCCCTTTTCCCTGAACTTGTTCAGATATGCTTGTGTTCTCTGATTGACAGCTGGTTTCTAATTTAGATGAATTATTGAGTGGAGAAAACGCGTCGAACGACAAAGATTTTTTCGGTAATTCATTTCTAGGTCCTTTATCGTTGGAGACAAAATCAGGCGTGGATGTCGCAGTTCCTGAATGATTAGCTTTTTGGAGACATTCTGTTACTCTCTTATGTACTCCGCTAGATACTAGGTCAAAGTCGTCTATATCATCATCGTATTTACTAAGTAGGGAAGGACTATTACTACCATTGAATTTATTGTCACCATTACTAAGTCTATTGTCTACTACACTTTGTGATACTTTTGCACTTACGCTATCAGGTTTAGCTAATATTTTCTTGAGTTTATATTGTAATTGTTTTACTTTAGCATAAATTCTTCTATCGTAACCTGGAAATTTTTCCTTTATACAATTTGGTATTTTATCGAAGGCATGAAATATTTTCTCTAATAAATCTATATAAAGTTCTCTACACTCTTCTTTGTCTCCAGGATCTATTACGTCCTAAAACATAAAAACAGGTTATTAAAATATGTAGCTGTAAAATCATTGAAAGCAAATTGCGCGCAATTCTTAAATATTATTTTCCACACAACGAAAATTTTTCTGTTGAAAAATCATCATATTAAATGATTACGCCAGCGATCATCATAAATCGATAGTCTGACGTGGCCCAAAAGCCGAGTTTTGGATAATATATTCATGTTTAAAATGATTTACCTTTTTACTTGTCAGTGCAGGATGTTTGGTCACAGTCTCCAAGAACCCTGATATTGACTCGTCCACCATTATATTCGTCAAAGGGTCCTTGTCTTTGACACGTGGTTTTTCAGGAGTTTTCAAAATCTTCTTATCTTTCTGTAGTGAGTCATGTTTATTTTTCGGTGGGGATGGGGTTGAGTTTATCCTAATTGATCTGTTTAGTTTGTCTGGTGTTCGGGATTTAGGTTTCTTTTTAAATGCTACTGGAAAGTCTTGAATTTCGTCCTGCAATTGTTAGGATGGATATTATCATGAGAACTGCGAGCTCTCTTTAGCTGCGGGCTTACTTAAGAGAAGATTTGGTAAAGTACTTTTATTGTAATTAATTATTATGGAAATAAAAAACATATAAAATTATTGTAATCAAAAAGTTTTCAATTATGAATAATGACCGATTATGTATGACACTACTGTTTTGATTCATAATTCCTCAGAAAAAAAGACGTAAGTGCCAAATATTCAAAACATTTATTTCACGACAATTGCCTTTAAATACATGACCAGTTCAACAGTTCCTAATAATAATATGGCCGCGAACATGATATGTGCAGTGAATTCAAAGCACGTACATTCAAACAACACAATAAACTCTTGGCTAGTTGACTCAGACCACGGCCATTCTGGTGTACAAAATCTATACAAATAAATAAAATTGAAAATCTGTTTGTAATTTTTGACTGAATGCTTTTGAAAGTATATGTTTATTTTTGTGTATCTGTCTGTTTGCTCCGGTTTATCTCTAAAACAGCTGGACCAACTTTGACAAGACTTTTACTGGTAGATAGCTGATGTTCTAATAAGTAACTTATACCACTTTTATTTTACAAAAAGTGATTTTATAAGGGTTTCTTTTTATATCTGTTGAAGTATGGAACCCTAAAAAGGATTAGGGTTCCCTGCAAAAACAAATTAAACCCATGAAACTGTTAAAAAAATCCGATTCAAGTAGGGTAGATAATTTTTTTATAATAATGTGTCGCATTAGTCCTACATATTTACCTACATAAAACATGTCGAAATCGTATTTCTCTCTTCACTGTGGTGAAATTTTATCTCTATCAGACAAGTTTTCACTAGAGAGAACTTCATGAGCCAAGCAGCCGTGCAGCCGTTTTCATATTTTTTTATTGTGTTCTGATCGTGAAAGTTTAAAAAAGACAGCCAACATTATTTTGGGCGTTTTCGCTTTGATCGTTTAGTGTGTTTAAACCAAAAGTATAGAGTACTTACTAAAATAATAAACTTGCGTAACACACTTACAATCACAATGTCATTCATTGGGCAATTAAAAAAGAAATCATTGCCTTATTTTGTTGTTGAGCAGAGGAATTTCACATAGATACATATGGATTCAAATTTCCTCCAAAAATCTTTCTGATTGGGATTGAAAGTGGGCTTCACAATACAGGTGTCGACTTACCACATCCATTTCAAACATGTCATTGCTTTGATTATCATGTCGCGTTTTATTGATGTGTGTAAGTGGACTGAGTCCATTACTTATTGGTGCTTTATACCCATTCGATACTTTTGAGGTTAATACCTCTTTGGTCTGTGTGATCTGTAAGGCAATATAAATATTATTTGCCATGCAAACAAACAATTAATCAATGCTTGTTTATTTAGGATGATTTGCTGATACTGGAACATGCATTTTGGTAGACGTTGCAACATCTATTTTATTTGTTACATAACTTAACATTATACACCGTGTTCCTGAGGTTATACATTAACTTCGGCATGTTATTCAGACCATTAAATTGACCATTTTTTACTACTTTATTTTTTTTACCATTTCTTTTTTTACTTTTTTTTATTTTTTACCATTTTTTTCACTTTTAGTGGCAATAAGTAAAAACATATCGTGTTTATCTTAGATTACAAACTCATTTTATCACAACACAATACAAAATGCCTCTAAATTAAAAAAAAAAAAACAAAAATCAGTTTCAGTCTTCTGAATTCAGTTTGATAGTTTTGGTTGCACAAAGTGGCAACATCTCACAAATAAAGATTCTTTCTCACAGCATAACATAATTAAATTGGTTAAACTTAAATTACCAATAACTTAAAAACTATGCCATTTAAACTACTACTTCCTTTGTACGATATGTTTAACAAGAGCTATAGAAGTATTATTCAAAATTAATGTATATCCTCAGGAACACGGTGTATATGTATCTCTAATGTATGATAAATGCAAGTAGTACAAAAATTACTTTAAAAAGTGTAAAAAAATATACTTGCCGTAGTTTGAGGTTGATCATCTGTCGCTTTTTTAAATGGGGGTGTCCCTGAAAAGTAAATACGTAAGTTTTCATAACATTATAATGTCCATTGATATTGAAACTTCTGCCACAATCACAGATAAGGTTAGGTACTTTCTGAAACATTCTTCTACAAAACTCCATTTGTAAATAGGCAATTAGAATCAATTATATTTGTGATTATATTATGTTATGTGTTTTTGCTGTGATTACAAATGGGCCACAATCAAATTACACACACAAATTATCACATTAAGGGGGATTACATCGCTCAAATCCCAAAATTACCCTTAGTTTAAAGAATATTGTTGTTGAATCGTTTCAGACATTTTCCGTGTAAAAAAAATATGTTATACTTCAGGTCATCACAAATCAATTGTATTGTTAAAATTTTAATAAACAATCAATTTTTTTTTGTTAATCAATTTATTTTCAACCTAAATGGTAAATGTTCTCTGTAACGGCTGAATAGTTCGGCATGAATTTGGTAACGAAAAATACGTAATGATGTGAATTTGTGCTTTCACTTATTTTATTAAAAAAAAATTAGCATACAATAATGTTTTTTTAAGTAAAATCCCTCACTTTGCGGAAAGTGGGGGGTCATACTATGACCACTTTAAGTGTGCAGTTCGCGGTGGCGTTGCTTGTCAAAAAAAATTGGTACATTCATTTTAGCTCTGTTTTCCCGCCTGCACAGATAAGTTGGTTGAAGTGTACTCGGGACAGCATACGTATGTGTCAAAGACTACTTTAGATATTAATATGGAGATAGACAGTACACTCAATTGTATTTAAGTGATCATACAAGCAGCGCCATCTACCCGAGGTGATGGCGAACTAAATCTATGGATTTCGCGATATAATATGGATCTATAGATACCTATCAACAGCAGGTACCCTAGAAGCAATTAATTTTGTTACTTTTACTTGCACTAGTACCATACTTATTGTCAAACATGGTGCAGCAAGTTTAAATCTAGGTGGAAATAATACAATAATTTATATGGAATAAAACACGTTTTAAAATTACTTACACTTTTATTTTCGAACTTAGATAAGGTTAGGGTTTACAACTTATTAATTAATTGTATAAATTAACTAAGAGAATTTTTACAAAATTCTTGGAGGTTTTATCTGATTTTATTTTATTGACATTTTTTTTGAAAAATACGCGTTTGTTAAACCAATGAGAGGTTTGCTTTTTGAGAATTAAAAAAAAATGGTTCCAAGAACTCGGTAGATGGCGTTGATCTGACAACGTTACTAGGTGCCAAAGCCAAAACGTTTAAAAAAACACACATCACATACGCTCGTTGACTGACACTTTCGTTTGCATAAGCTTCCGAATATAACGATTAGGTCTAAGTGAAATTATGTGACGTTCTGTTCCTTGCAGTAACGTACCGAGATCAGAGCCATCTATCCAGCGACTGGGGAAGAGTTGGAAAAATAAAATCCCTCTTAAAAATACATTGTGACAAAAAAAAGCTTTCTACCTAAGCAGTCAACACACAGGGCTCCATACAGGGTGTCCGGTAATTAATGGGTAAGTATCCTGGAAGTGGCTTAAAGTAGCAGTTATGGCAATTCAGAAAAAAAAGACGAAATAAACACTATTATATAAAAAAACGGGGGGGGGGCATAGTTCATTTTTTTGCTTCAGTAATTTTTTCTCCTTTTACGAGTATGATTAATAGCAATCATTCACTAATAATAATAATAATAAAGTTTATTTGGAACAACTTCAGTTTACAAGTTACAAAGGAAAAACGAAGATAGCTACAAAAGTAAAGTACTGTGGCGCAGCTATCAACGCCCAATTCAAGATACATATACAATCACAGACATTGTTCCAGATTAACCTAAAAAAGAAAGTTAAATTATAAACTATGTATGACAAAGAAAAATATAAAGAACACTATGTGGTTACTATGTAATATATATATATGTAGAGTGGAGGTGGGGATGAGATGTGTATTTGTGTATGTGTCTACCGCATTTATGACACCATAAGTTGCTCAGTCTCATCATAGGACAAGCACTTAAGCCAGTTGGTCACATTTCTCTTCAGTTCCATCCTAGTCATAGGGTATATTTTAATTATTTCATGCAGGGCATTATAAAGTTTGGAGCTGATGTGAGTGAAATGGCGACTGACCATCGCTAACCTGCAGTGTTCAGTTTTACAGACTCTGTCAGCACGACGCTTCTTTGTAAGGGACTGTGGTTCGTAAGGGAGAAGTAGGTGCTTCCTAAGAACTGTTTGCAGCACGAACAGCTGTCTAACTGAGAGGACATCACAAAGTGAGTAAAGCTCAGAAGTGGGAAATCTGATAGGTTTCTTAGCGAGTACTTTTAAAACTGCTCTCTGAGCCCTCTCTAGCCGCAGCATGGTTGTCTTGTGCGTCCCCCCCCCACGTGGTTATGCAGTAACCGAGAACTGATTGAGCGAGGGCGAAGTAGACCATTCTAAGGCATTGGAAATCAGCAGCCGCTCGGAGTTTTTTGAATAAATAGATCAATCTTCTGACTCGAACCAGAACCGAGATAATCTGTTTTTTCCATGTCAAAAGATTGTCCAATATAACTCCAAGGTATTTTATGCTATCAGACCGTTCTATTTGGGCGCAGTTACAGGTGTTGACGACTGGGTTACATACATGGATCCTCATCTCAAACGACAAAGGCGGTTGGCTAAGAATACTCGGGGTGAAGGGCATGAACTTAGTCTTGGAGATGTTGAGCGTGAGCAGGTTCGAGGTCAGCCACCTCATAACCATGCTCAGTGCTAATTCTGCCTTTTCACGAGTTTCAGACCAGTCCTTGCCATGGGTAATGAGAGCTGTGTCATCCGCATATGTAATAATTTTTGTGTTCGGAAGAGATAACTGACACAGCTCATTTACATATACGAGGAAGAGGGTTGGTCCTAGGACACTGCCCTGAGGGACCCCATAAAACAGTCTTTCTTCATCACTCATGAATGGTCCTACCCTTACAACCTGTTTACGCCCCGATAGGTAGCTACGAAAGATTTCGAGTGCAATTCCACGTATACCAATCTGTTCCAACTTGTCAATCAATTTGGGGACAGAAACGGTGTCGAACGCCTTCGAGAGGTCAAGGAAGACACCAAGAGACTTCTGATTATTGTTAAGGTGTGCAACTATTGTACTAGTGAGGTCCAAGGTAGCATCCTCTGTTGATTTTCCCGCTCTGAAACCATATTGATTTTCGGCCAGGATATTAAATTTTGTTAAAAAATTCACAAGCCTCGCGTTAATGACTTTCTCGAAGATTTTTGAGATGGTTGAAAGGACGGATATGGGCCTGTAATTAGAAACAAGACCCTTGTCTCCTCCCTTGTAAATAGGGTGGACTATGGCAGTTTTGAAAACATCCGGAAAAATACCAGAGGATAGAGAAAGATTAAATATGTGGACAAGGAGAGGGACAATTGTATCTTTTGTGGCCTTGATAACTGAGGATGGGATTCTATCATAACCGACCGCGCATTCATCTTTGAGAGTTAAAATAATGCTTTCAATTTCGGCGTCATCAACATCGTACATGACCATCGATTCCAGCGGGGCTGTCATAGAAGTGCTAGCTACTTGGGGTGAAACGTGAAGGTCTGAGAAATTATTTTGTGATGTAGAATTTAAAAACTTGGATGCAAGGCTACTGCCCACATTTGCAAAGTATCGGTTTACCAGATTGACAGAGAGAAGCGGGTCGTGTTCACATTTCAGTAACTCTGAAGAAAAAGTTTTACCTTTGTCCAAATGGGATATTTCTTTAATGACTTTCCAGGTTGCCTTTGGGTTTCTTCCGGCCTTCTGAAATTTCGATCTTTCATATTCGCGTTTGAGCTTCTTAAGCAAATTATTACAGAAAGTTCGATAGCGAAGATAAATAGTTTTATGAGTATCGTTTTCTGGGTGTTTCTTGGTGGTTTTATGTAATTTATCTCTGTGTCGAATACATCTGAGGAGGCCAGAAGTAAATCCAAGGCTTGATGATGCGCTTTCTACTAGGAATGACCGAAGAAGATGTATGGAGGTTTACTGAAGAGGATAGTAGAGATACGATAGTTTCGGCAGCAAAATTTGGGTTATTTGAATTTAGTATTTTGGAAAAATCAGCTTTTTCGATGTCAGATTTCACTTTAGCAATATCGATTTTTGTAATTGAGAGTTTTTGTTTATTTATTGTGATATCAGGATTACAAAACAGTACAACAGGAGAATGGTTAGTTATGTCGCATTCTAGTACCAAAGTTGTGGCGGTGTGTGTCGACTTCAGCAATACGTGGTCTAGACAATTTGCAAGCCTGGTGTGGAAAGAATGTGCTGGAAGCATAGCGTGTGATGCAGCAATGTTCAAATATTCATCACAATTTGGATCCACGCTCGTGGGTGCAATGTTAATGTTTATATCCCCGATAAGAGAGATAGTCTTGAATTTTCTTAAGTGGTGAAGCAACGCATCTAGACTGCTAAGAAATGGATTGAGGTCTTTAATCGAGGGCGATCTATACACCGCGACAATTGCAACTTTGTCAGAACTATTTAAAGCATGTACAAAGATAACATCAAATCTACTCGTACTTGAAACTGACATTATTTTAAAATGATTGGTCACTCATTTTTTTTAAACCCCGACACAAAAACGACGGGGTGTTATAAGTTTGACGTGTCTGTGTGTGTGTGTGTGTGTGTACATCTGTCTGTGGCATCGTAGCACTCGAACGGATGAACCGATTTGGATTTTGTTTCTTTTTGTTTGAAAGGTGAATTAGTCGGGAGTGTTCTAAGCTATGTTTGATAAAAATCAGTCCAAGATGGCCGCCGCCACAAAATGGCGAATTAACTAATTTAACTTTTAGACGAGGGTTTTTTAAATTTTTAATTTAATGTTACTTGTTGCCCCAGATGTTGATGTTGTACTTACTTTGTTTAAAAAATAATTTATGCTTATTTTCCAAAATAACTATACAAGACTTGCATTTTAAAAAAAAGTACATGACTAGTCTTACTATTTACTATCTACCTATCAGAATAGCGCTGGCGCTGTGTGTTAATGTCCAGCGATATTTATTATTTATTTATTATTAAGTATTTATTTAATTTATTTCTAGTTGTAGTGTTCAATAAAGTAAAATAAAGCAAAATTAGGTAAGTACAAGTAAGCCATTTCAAAGTTATCCATTAATTACCGGACATCCTGTATAACGTATGTTTGAAAAGTATCACAAGCTAGAGAACCACTAGTAAAACACATTACAAGCCATACATACTCAAGGTGGGCCATATTGCGCAAGCAACATGTATTAATTTATTTACCTTGCATGAACAACGTAGGTATTGCCAATCTACACAGTCTATTCTTTGGATACAGGAAGACTGCTGCAAAATGTCCTCGGCATACTCTTCGGTTGTCATAAATGAAGATATCATCCAACTCTTTAATGGCATCTCCTACACTTTGAACCCATCTCTGAAAGCGATCTTTTTCAACATTTGGGTTTGGAAATTTGTGTAGCACACCTGGAATTTTTAGTTATTTTTAGTTAGTTACCTACCAGACTGAGCTAGTTCATGAAAATTAGAAACAACAAAATAATATATGTACCAACCTTCTTTTATAGTGACTATACAGCCGGGCACACAACAACACATGAAAGACATTGTACGTGCTAGTAGAACACCACAAATTAATGAACTACAGAAGGCTCAATTTCACACTTCAAACTTCACACTCAGGAGTCCTGTCTCAAAACAAACAAGAGTCAATTTCTCACAGAATCTAAACTCAAAAATCAAATCATTTATTTCAACTAGACCATTACGGCTCTTTTGAATGTTGATAAAACAAAAAAAAACCGAAGCTATAGTCATAGACACAAGGCATAATAACTTGAGAAAGTACTGTAGTTGCCCATTCCCTAGCGTAGATCTCTATGGAGAAGAATGGGCAAGAAACTCCATGGACACTCTTTTCAATCAAAAATGTTGTTACAAAATCTTGGTTACATCTTTCATGTTGAGACGAAAGACGTGCATATTAAGAGCGTCCAGAGTAAAATATTAAATCAACAATTTAAAAATAAAGCAATTCAAATGATCAGTGGCAGCTAAGAGATGACCAGTCCCGACTGACAGCGCCCGTTCACGATCATGACGCATGGATCAGCGCCATTCAATTCAACCATATTGAAGGGACCTAAATGACCCGACCCACACGCCACCATCAGCGAGACATTTGAGCCAACATGACATTCTCTCAGCCACCAAGGCATATTCAAGTCAATGAAAGATAACTAAATGCAAATGGTAGCTTTACAGTATGTGGTACTCACACATGTGCTATGCAGTTATACAATACTAAGAGATGGAATCTATACAATGCAAGAATATTTTTACAATCTTCTGCAGCTACCACAATAATTGCTCCAATAAGTTTGCACCTATGGTTGCGGAGCAGGGCCAGCATTTAGCCAAGCATTTTTATCCTCAATGTAATCCCCCAGCTTATAATATGTTTGCCTACATAAGTGTGCGTTTTACACAAGATTTAAATTTCGTCTCATTCAGTTGTAGAATGTGGGGAGGTATTTTATTGTAACATTTTAAACAGTACCCCATGAAAGATGAATCTACTTTAGCAAGCCTGAAACCTGGCTGAACTAGTTGGTCCCTATTTCTAGTATTATTGTGGTTTCTGTCACCTCTTTTACTGAATAAATTCAGATTTTTTCTAACGTGCATGATGTTTTCAGTGTTTTCATATCTCACAACAAATAAAAATAATTTAAAAAACTGGCCAAAAAAACCACCAACCTCAAATACAAAACAAGGTTGAAGGATCACCCAAACCATTTAGCCCTACAACTAACGATACCAGAGGCAATGCGAAGGCTGAAACGACGGCATATACTGGATAGCCATCTAATTATAGAGAAATTCCTAATGGGGAATTAACTCTGATCGCCACTGATCCTACAACATATCTGCTCATAGTCTTTCGACTGATCGCATGATAAAGCAAAAAAAAAAACTGGCCAAGAGCGAGTCGGACTCCCGCACCGGGGCTTCCGTACAAACTTTTTAAAGGGCAAACTTAACTTTGCTGTTCTATTCCATGAAACGGCTACTGCACCAACCGCAAATAATAAGTTTGATATTGTAAAATAGCTTTTTTTCGTTATTATTAAACTACATATTTACGGGTTTCAGATTTTTCCATGTTTTGCTTCTCGGCAAATTTCGTGATTCTAGATTAACAGGACTAACATATAGGTTTTCGACCCAATACCAATAGGGTACTTCCAGTTGACCTAGAATTGTCAATTTTGGTTAAAAGCAAGGTCTTACAGCATAAGGAAACGATAAATTCCCAAAAAACTAAAAAAGGTGAAAATTAAGGTAAATTATGATACTTACAAGTTTTTGCAAAAAACCATATTTGCCCATATATTTTTATTGTGTTGACGCAGGACCTTGATTTTTTGTACACCTAATAGAGACTATAGACCTCAGTATTTGGTATAAAATCCAACTTGTTAGGTCCACCCGATCTTGAGAAAATCGGTGGTGACAGACAGACAAGAAAGTGATCTAATAATGGTTCCTTTTTTTACCTTTTGTGGTACGGAACCTAGCCTAGCCACAATGTAGGTCATTCATCATCATCATCATTTCAGCTGTAAGACGTCCACTGCTGGACATAGGCCTCTGCCAAGTGTCACCACATTGACCGGTCCCTTGCGACTCGCATCCAATGGATTCCCGCAACCTTCACCAGGTCATCGGTCCACCTAGTGGGAGGTCTTCCAACGCAACGTCTTCCGTTTTGCGGTCGCCACTCCAGAACTTTATGGCCCCATCGGCCATCCGTTGTGCACGCAATGTGACATGCCCACTGCCACTTAAGTTTAGCAATTCTTCGGGCTTCGTCGGTGACCTTGGTTCTCTTGCGGATGTCTTCATTTCTGATTCGATCATGCAAGGAAACTCCGAGCACAGCCCTCCCCATTGCCCTTTGGGTGACTTTAAGCCTTTTGATAAGGCCCATCTTGTGAGCCCATTGTCTCACAATGTAGGTCATTAGTCAAAGAATTTTATTTATTTCAAAATAAATATTAATTTTAGGTTTCTCAGAGTGCAAATAAATTAGGCAAAAACGATGACAAAATTGGGACACATCTGTGTTCTTGCTTTATCTTCATTGTAATATTGGTTGTTTGCTGGTAGGGTGCCAAATTAACAAAAACCAGTACAGAGGTCAAAATATCATCAAGGTCATCATGTAATACACTTAATATTAACAATGATACTCACAGTTAGCTGTTGAACCTGAAGACTTGGATTTAAATACAAATCTTGATTTCTTCTCTGAGACCTGCTCATTCTTGCTCTCACTGAAAAAAATTAACAGATAATAGATAAGCATCTGCCTATTGCTCGTAATTATTTAAATGTGTTTGTATTCTGATTAGAGCATGTCTAAACCTGTTTTGTTAACCATCATCACATCATGATGAGCTACTTTAGATGATATACTTTACCTATGTTTTACATAGTTTGAATTGTTTGACAACAGCTGATTTTGTTGAAGGTAAGAAAGAATGACACACAAACGGTTGTGAAAAGGCATTTATTGCTAAAACCCTAAGACGACCCACTGACCAAATATTATCAAGACAGAATTTTAGATGGTTCTTTCAAATATTATGCAAAAATTTACACAAAATACACAAACAACTTAGTACTCACTACCCTCCACATTAAGTTGTAATTTACGCACAACCATCACACACATTTTGCAGAACACTGCAGTACAAAGGTACTATTTTAAAAAATGTGTTTGTTTTTACGAAAACGACGAGGTATAACAGAAAGTTCCTAGTACCTTGTGTTGTTTGGATTCGAATTTCCAGCAGTTTTCTTGATAAAGTTCATTAAAGAGGATTGCTTGCTTATTGACGACATCGTTTTATTATCAGCAACTATCCTTTTCATATAAATAACATTGCAAATAATTTCCACTATTGTGAATTTCCGTGCTTTTTCCCAGGTTCAATTTTTAGTAGTTTTAAAAATAAAAACTCATCCACAGAGTATATAATCACTACTACTACTACTGACCACAGAACATTCAACATAATTATATACCCTGAAAGGTTATAATACTCTATGTATACCCTAACGGCTACTGACCCACTGACACTACTCACACTACTCATTGACCGTGCATTCCGAGATACGAGATAGTAATCTGTGATTACATCTCGTATCTCGTATTCACATATTAATAGATGTAATCACTCACAGCGCTCACAGTAATATTTTGCGTTCCGTTTTACAGTGCGTTCCGAGATAGACTGTAAAAGCTACATCAAGCGTCCATAAACCCGTTCCGAGCACGTTCCGAGATACCTACTGTGAGCGCGATCACAAGCGCGATATCGATGTTCCTTGAGTCGTCATAGATGACCAGTGTTGCCACTACACCTCGATCAAATTCCACACACATACCTCCCTGATTACACACAATTACACACCAAACAGACCGCCAAGTTTGCAGATTAAATAATATCATAAATAGTGTTATTTGATAAACATAGAGCCATCTTTAAAATCAGTTTTTGCAGGAACTAGATCACAATTTTCAAAATTATTTTATTTTCAGATAGGCAAATAAAAGGGTTATGATTTGGGTAGAATTAATATAGTTATATTTTTTGAGCCAATTAAGGTGAAAGCGTCAGGGTAGCCCGCGAAATTCAAATTTTCTTATGTTCTTGGCAATTTGCAGGCCAGTGGTAGGTTGAAGTTGAAAATATCGTTCGCGACTGTAAAACATGTGTAGTTACAGAATTAAAATCCTCAAAATCCCAAACCTCTAAGTTTATACGAGTATAAGTCGAGGAACGATTTTTTCAACGTCGTTGTCGTTCCTAGACTTTTGTGAGCTTGGAGGGTTGTATTGAAGATTTCGATGATCATAATTCACACGTCACTACACACGTCTTACAGTCGCGAACGATATTTCATCAACATACAACCTAGCACTGGCCTGCAAATTGCAAAAAAACGTAAGAAAATTTGAATTTAGCGGGCTACACTGACGCTTACCTACCCCTTAATCATTGCAACTTACAATACAAATTCACCGATCGATTAAAAAAATCAAAATAAACCAAAGACTACAACAATCTATTAGAAAAGACAGAATTTCAAAAGTTCAAACACCACAGATAAGTCAAATTTGATGGTTACAAAGAACTGTCTTCTCAGGTATAATGCAACCATTTTAAGATGTTTCGCACTATGTACAGTTTTGTACGTGTTAAGTTACCCACGATATTTGACTGTTTTATTATCATTGCAACGCTCGTTTACCTAACCGAGCTAGAACAAGTTGTAGTGACTGAAACCGATTGTAATTGTACACAATTACACACATATGCTTATTACACACGGGTTACACACGATAAGCCTATATTACCCACAAAATGTGTAATTACACACAAAACGGCAACACTGTAGATGACGTCATGACACGCGCCATCTTGCGATTACACCGACCATGCCCCATGAAGGTATATCACCGTGAGCGCTGTCAAATGACCTAATGACAGATCTTAGCTGTCATAACAAAACGCAAAGACTACAATATATATAATGAGAACAAAACGGAACGCAAAATATTGCTGTGAGCGCTGCAAAGAGTAAAGCTTAGAGTATATAATTACATTATATACTCTAAGAGTCTAAGGAGTAAAGTAACTATGAGCGCTATGAGTGATTACATCGTATGATCGTATCTCGGAATGCACGGTTAATGTCAGTCAGGTCAGTGTGTGTCACTACTATTGTAATAATTATATAAAATGGATTATAATTCTAATACAATATTAAAAAAAAATGTATCTTCGTCTCGTCATGAGTCATCATCATCATGTTTATCCTACTTCTGTTACAATCAATTTATTAGACGTTAGAGTATTTATGGCAGCCCTGGATTATGAGAACTTTAACTTCAACTCTTAGTTATGGCTTTTGTGAAAAAGTCACCACAATTTTGCCAATATCCCGTACTTACATCTCATGATAGACCATCAAACGAAGGAGATAGTACAGTGATGAAATTTGGACAGTATTTTATTAAAAAATCTCAAATCTGACTAATTTTCTATTTTACACGCAGAGCAAGACATATTATTATTATTTTTATTACCAGAGGATTGAGGAAAGAAGAAAAGATAAATATATTATATAAATAATTATATGCATAAATAAAAAGAATATTGTATTAATTTACAACTTAATTTTATTAATTTCAATGAACTTACTTAAAATATCTAAAAAGCGGATAAATACAAGGGAGACCTTGCCAAACTTATGTGTGCGAAAATCGCTGGAATAAAATAGAATGTATAGCAACACTACACTAAAACGTTGACAGTTCAATGACGTTTCTTCATTTGTTGTGAATGTGATTTTTCAAATGTAATAATGTCTCTCAGAAAAGTGCTTTTTCTAACAAGAACTGCGTGTTGTAAAGTAGCTAATCTGCAGTCCAATAATTTTTTAAGGCAGAATATATGGTTGCTTACCGCCAACACGCCAAAATTGTACAGTACGGAAAATATAGGTTAGTATCCAATTTTCGCCTTTGCACCCGGCAAATGTTGAATCAATAATGTGTTCATTATAGTAACCCTCTAAAGAATAGTATTAAAAATCGTTTCAATTAGTTTTGTCAATAGTATCACTTGCTATTATCACTAAGGTGTTGTCATAAATCATTAGTTTCGAGACGTGTGAGTGGACCCAGTAACTAGTGAAGGAGGCGACCAAAAGTTATGTATGTTGCATGCCTAGTACTTAGCTGAAAAATATTTTAATTTTAAATCCCTCGTAAAATCTTCAATAACCCATTATAAAATAATAAATTCATTCTGATGTAATAGATCAATAAGCCATGTCACATGGTTGGCCTTTGTAAAGTACTGGTATTCAGCTGCATCCAGTAAGACTGGAAGCCGATCCCAACATAGTTGGGAAAAGACTAGGCAGACGGTGATGACACAGTTGGCCTTTCTTTTTTTCAACTAGCCTGATTTGCCCCTCTACTGGACAAAAGCCTCTTCTCTCTCCTTCCAGCTCTCTCTGTCCAGAGCTTAGGACTGTTCAGTTTCACATTGGAAACTTAGTAAGTCTTGTACAATCAGCAGACCTGATATTTATACATACATTATTTCACTCTCATAGACATAAGTTATTTAAAAATTGATACTTAAAAGATTTAAATAAAACAAATTAAAGCTTCCTGTAAGCCTACTAAATAATATATGATATTGTTACATCGGACCTACTAGAACATTGAGAAAGGTCTATTGGCGAGTATAAATACACCGCTCAGGCCCGCGACAGGCAGTCTTGTTTTGGCTACACAACGAAGCAAATCGAAGTGAACTAGAAGTGCAATATCTAAGCGAATAGTGAACTGTAGTGTATTTGTGATTAAGTTTAAATTGTTTAGTGATTATTAAAGTTATTGTGTGGTTTAATCGGTAGTAATTAATTTATCTCATACCCAGCTCGTAACAATATTTATTTCTGTAAGCATGTTTAGATAAACTATACATACAAATTAAGGATATAAAAAAACTGGGGTTTTAGAGGCTCTTAGATAAAACGAAAAGTGTTCAAACTAAAGGTTGAATGACTTTTAATTTAATTTATAGTGCTCCTTTACGTGGAACATTCGCCTGTAATGTTCTGTCAGATTGAAATTTTTCAGTAGCAACCTAAGTCTAGATTTGTATCCAATCAAAGGTAACCGGTTCGACCCCCAAACACATGGGACTTGTTATATCACAGAGAAAATGTTGGTCTTGGTCCAAACCTTTCCCACTGCTGCTTTACCCATCAAACTTTTCCCACCCGTACGTAAAATACGTGCCTTGACTTGAAGTTGCGGACACCAGCCTATTATACAATACAATACAATGTACCCATCAAAGATTACAATGTGATGTGTGTACGGCCACCATGGCTCACGCACAATGGTCCACTTTAAGGACTAAGTGCGGAAACCAAAACCCTATGATGGATAAATGTATGATGTTTTATTTTCCAGGTAACACTACTACTAAAAAGGAAGCTGAGAAATCAGATATTTTGGGCCGCTTTTTCCCACAATCACCACTGTCCACGGAAGATGCTCAAGCCATTAAAAAAGAACAAGAGAAGTTTGAGAAGGAGAACAAGGAGAAGACAGAAGAAAACGAGAAGAGTTGGAGACGGATGAAGATGGGGTATGTCGTGAAAAACAACTATTGCCCCATTAGCACAAACACTAGGCATTGAGAATTTAAAAGACCAAGGAAAAAGTAAAATAAAAATGCTTAAAAAATAACTAATAACTTTAAAAAAAAACTGAAAAGAACAGGAAACAGGACTGCAACAGTCTGGATAATATAAATTAAAATCATAATATCTATTGGATGTAATGATTTTAATTTGTTACAATATGTAACATGGTGGTCTATTTAAAAATATTTATTTTATTTTATTTAGTGATAATTTTTATGTTGTGAACTGTGAACATTTTTAGTTTACTTGTAACTAGCTGATGCCCGCGGCATCCGACATACATTCGCCCGAGTACAAATTATATACTGAAACCTTCCTCGAGAACCACTCTATCCATTGGTGAAAACAGCATGAAAATCGGTGCAGTAGTTTTTGAGTTTATCGCGAACAGACGGACAGACAGACTATGGAGTAATATTTGTAATTGTTTTCTCGTCGCAGGTTCGCAGTATTCGGCGGAGCTATGACGGTGATGGGCAGCTGCCTGGTTGTCGAGATGGGGGCTCCGCGGCGCGGGGATGATGGAGAAATCATCATGGATGAGTTCTCACAAATGCCTATTGTCCTGCAATATCTACGACGCACGTGGAAGGAGCTTACCTTTTATGAAAAGGTAAGATACTCGTATGTTCATCATCATCCTTGCCAGTCTATCCATCAGGAATTTCTCAGTAGCGGCCATGAGGTCTGGAATAGGGTAGACAACAAAAAAAACTATTTATTCCTTCAGATAGATTTCCAAAAAACTATGGACACATATTTTTTCTTTTTTCACGTAAACAAAAAATGAAGACGGTACAGTTCATACAGTGCGTCGAAAACTTGTACATGTACTTGAACATTTAAGTACATTTTTTACTATAAAATGACGTCACAAGCCCCCACTCATGATCTTTGACGTGTTTTATCTTCGTCAATTTTTCCCTATTGTGCCCGGTTGATGGCAATAGGGTTGCCCCCTGTTACGTAACTGGCGAAATGCGGGTTTCTTAATTCCCTTTTGGGATTACAGGTGTGATGTTATGTGATGTATTAGTTTAATGTCACTTCACAGTGAGAAAGAGACGGAGATATACAGGACGACTTCGTGCTGAGGTTTTTTACACCCTGTATTATTGGTCGACAGATGATAAAGGAGCCGTCCCGTGAGAAGTTGCTCCCCGACCCACTGCCGCCCCCGTACCAACCCACGTATACACTTGTACTGGAGTTTACTGATGTCCTGGTGCACCCCGATTGGTCTTACCAGACCGGGTGGAGGTATGTTCTAATCATATCTATAGAGTAACCTCTGGGCTATGAGCTAAGCGTTCAAGGTACACGCGTCTTGGGATAGCAACTATGGAAAAAAAAATGAGAGAAGACACCCTTTATTCTGTGGGCCTGCGCTGAATCGGCTCAGTGTCAAAAAACACCCGTCTGTGGCATGAGCCGAATCGGCGCAATTTGTCTCTGCTTTAAGTTTTGACGTATTTGGCTTACTAAAATTATATCTATCTTGCTCAAACTTGCCCAGAGTCAAGGAGACGGCCAGTGTTAGGTTGTATGTTGATTATAATGTTGCCCTCCAAGTTCATAAAGGTCGAGGAACGAGTTTTCCAAGGTCAAAGTCGTTTCTCGACCTTTATGAACTTGGAGGGCTGTATTGATAATTTTGATGATCATAATTCCGTAACTACACACGTCTTACAGTCGCGAACATATTTTATCAACATACAACCTAGCACTGGGCTTCAAATTGCAAAAAACGTAAGAATATTTGAATTTCGCGGCCTATTCTGACGCTTTCACCTTAAGGAGCGACGATACACACGTGAATGAGGCCGAAGAGACCTCGGGCACAAGAACCGCAGTATCCTAGTAAAATAGGTTTCTTAACTTAATACGCACTTACAGTTGGCTTGGATGTCTTGTGGCCAAACTACTTTTCTACGAATTTCCCCATATTGTTCGAACCTCCTGCTGCCAAGATTACGATAGAATACGGTTGCTGAGCTATGCGTATGGCTTATCAGTTAACTAAAGAAGTACAAGAGTTTCTACCAATTTTACTATCTTGCCATTATAAGCATAAGCATCACCACCATTACATTCAAAATTGTGGTTTTTGGACTATACATTGGATGCTTGCATACCGATTTGTCCGTATTGGAAACCTATATCGTAAGTAAATAAATATCGCTGGACATCACACAGTGCCATCTAGTGCCACACTAAGCAACGTGGCCTGTGTCGTGGACACCATATAGTTAATATACTACTAAATATTCACTAAACACATTTGACACAGGTTCAAGAAGCGTCCAGGCGTCGACCAGTTCCTCCAAACGGTCGCCAGCTCAAACTACGAGGTGGTGATCTTCACCTCGGAGAACGCCTTCATGATCTGGCCAGTCCTCGACAAACTGGACCCCGAGAACAAGTTCATCACATACAGACTCTTCAGAGACTCCACACACTTCATCGATGGTGTTCATGTCAAGAATCTGGAGGGACTTAATCGGGATCTTTCTAAAGTATGTATCTTATCTTGTGTCTTTGCTACTTACTGGTTAGCTACACTAAAATGCCATTATTTTTTGGAATAATCCATAGGTCTACGTGACTTTGTTCAGTTTGAATTAAATCAAACAGATTCTTCATTGAATATTGATAAAAATAATCGTGATTGCCAATTTGTGTAAAATGCGACAGGAATAAGCTGGCAAAAGGCTATTTGTTAAAGTGAAGCAGATTATCACCGACTACCGCAGAGCACGAAATTTCCGTCGGCAACGGCACGCAACTTTAGAGACATCGTCAGTATTAATGAACTTCGTGATTCCGAACGTGGCATAAGCCGTCAGTTTCGTTAGCCGTCTTTCACGTTGTAGTGCGAGTAAACGGTGACAAGTTTCGGCCACCAATGTCTCCTTGCTCTATGCCTTCAACCTAAGTATTGCAAACAGGTAATAGTGATCGACTGGAACAAGCAAGCTACAAAGTTCCACCCGCAGAACTCGCTCATCCTCAAGAAGTGGAAGGGCGCTGATGAAGACACCGCACTCCTGGACCTAGCCAATCTGCTACAGAGTAAGAAAAATTTATCACTGTTTTAATTAGTAACTTCACTGACAATGTATTGTATAATTTCATCGGGCTGATGTTGGCAACTCCACGTTCATTGCGCGTACGGGTACCACCCGTACAAGAAAGCAGCTTTTTGGTGGTTCTAAAGATCTCACGGATAGTACCTGGGTTAGTTACCGAAGTACTTTGCCCTGTATGGGGCGAGCTTTGGGCTCTACAGCTCAGTCGTAACGATGTTATAGTGCCCCAGAATAAAGGAGAATATCCAGAATCCGAGCGCGGCGTTTATATGTATAGTAAGATCAGTATGGATTTGCATGATGTTAATTTCATGATTTCCCTTCCCCACAGCGATAGCAATGTCAGACGTCATCGACGTACGCGAAGTTCTGACGTACTACAGCCAGTTCGACGATCCCATCGCTGCCTTCCGCGAGAACCAGCGCAAGCTCATGGAACAGCTTGAAGAGAAGGAACGCGACAACAAGGGACCCGACCAGCCGCTCACTAGGAGCTGGCTCAGGACTTTCACCAGGCGCTAACAGTACGTACGTCACATAATGCCCCGTAATGCCGATTTCCGACGAAATCACGTTCAGTTTCATCCTTATTAGTAAATCATAAACAAAGAAGTATTAAATTATACCTGTAAATTGTCATTAAAGTTAATAATATTAAATTCGATCTTGAATGAAATTGCCAAATCGTTATTCATTGTTCTTAAAATATACTTATTTTCTGTAAATGTTGCTCAAGGGCACAGAACTCATCAACTATGTAATCTGTCTTTTACTTTCTGTGAGGCCGTATAGACCCGTAATTCAAGTCGTAGTTCTTCCTGTGCGAGAAAGAGATAAAGCTATACAGGTCCAATAGTGCTATCCCTTACTCCCTATACGGCTCTGGGCTGAACAAGAAAAAGACGGGATGAAAATTAGAAGAAATTAGAGCTGCCAACTATTTTTCTTTCCTCCTTTTCATGTTCTACCTGTCAGTAAGGGATAGCAGTAGTTTTAGTTTAAACGGTGCCAATATGTTATTTTTTTTAAGTGTTGAGGTACACAACTACAACTGCAATCCGACTTGTTTAAGGGCGCTTTCAATTTAGACGTTTCGTGTCGCGCCGCCGGTGCTGAAGCAGTGCGTTTGTCGTACTGCATACGGACGGTTGCCGCACCGCGCGCTTTGTATGAAAACAAACGAACGTCCGTACGCAGTACGACAAACGCACCGCTTCGGCGCGACACAAAACGTCTAAATTGAAAGCGCCCTTAATGTACCTACCTAACTATGAAAACACTTAAAGATGATGGCGATATCGTCGCCTGTTGCTTTTTCCATAGTCAGCAGTACAGACAGAACGGCAAAATCCTCGCTCACTTTCGGCTCTCGGCAAGGTCCGTATTACCATTGCTTAAAGTAGAAAACGGTATGAATATCGATGTGGACATCGAACGTCGCCTCGCACGTGCGACATGCTCATAATACCAAATCCCAGTGTAACAGTGTTTCGTCTGGATTCCTTCTATCTGGCAGAATCTTAAGCTCCGAAATTGATTTGGCATAACACACTTGGCATATTTTCTTTAAACGAATATTTTAAAAGCATATTTTTTAAAATATAATTATTGTTTGGCCGAATGTTTGTATGTCCGAATTTACAATGGCAGAATTTTATTTGGCATAATTAAATTTGGCAGTGTTCAAATTCCGCATAATTTCGTTTAGAATAATGTTTATTTAGAGCGACGATTATTCGATATAATTTCACTTGGCATACTATGAAGATGGCAGAATTTCATTTGTAATAATTTTATTTGGCATTATTGCCATTTCTATAAAATAGCATTTTTAAACTTAAATTAAAATATCGTCTTGAAAAATCAATATGCTAGAAAAGTTAGTGACAGAAACGAATCGCTCCAAAACCGACTCCACGTAGTCTTGTACGCCCTACCCCGAGAGTGTAATTTAAAATCGCGTAGGCGAGGCGGGCCGCTCGCGTGGGACCGCCGGATGCTGCATGTTGCATACTGCATGCTTGCTTGCATGCTGCATGATTACTGCATGCTTGTTTGCATGCTGCATGATTACTGCATGCTTGCTACATGCACGATGTATGCTTGTTTGCCTGCTTCTTAAAGGGAAATAAAAACCAAGTATTCACAATTAACTGATTTTATGCATTTTCTGTGATGTGATATATGAGTGTTTCCATTATTAAGCATATGAATTTTATGCCAAAAGATGATTCTGGCTGTGAACTTTCTTGCGATAAGATGGTTCTACTTTTAATTCTTATGTATTTGAAATTTATGCCAAAAGATGATTCTGACTGTGAACTTTCCGCGATAAGATGGTTCTAGTTTTAATTCTTAGGCAAATGAAATTTATGCCTTAATATGATTCTGACATACAAAATTATGAGTTTTGAACGTATGATAAATGAGTGTCTGTCAAACGATTTTCTGCGAAATGAAGTTTATGCTATCAGCTGGTATGTAAAATAATATTATAACATAAAAAGTTCTGCTTTAAAGGGTAGACCCGTTTTGTCTAGGCACGCGTTGTCGCGCGGTCTCAAGCTTTTACTCAATATCGGACCGTCTCGAAGCACGTTTCTACTCTTGGTGTGAATGAAAGGTTTTCGAGTATTAAAAAAAAAACATAGTTTCCAAGAACTTTGTAAATGGCGTTGAACACGTTACTAGGTGCCAAAGCCAAAACGCTTGGGAAAAAAAAAACATTGCGTCACGTCACATACGCTCGTTGACTGACACTTTCGTTTGCTTTAAGCCTTTCACACACAGACGAGTTTTTGCGTTTCTGCGACCCAATACAAAATGCGATAATACGATATGAGTTCTTAGAACATTTGGTAAATGATAAATGATAAAGGATCTTTATTTTGCAAGTAGGTTTTCACAAACACTTTTACACGTCAATTTTTTTTTTAAACTAGATGGGGCCGGTGTTTCGTACCTGACTACTCTGAGAAGAAACAGCCGAAACAAACTCAGAGGTCATAGTCTCTTAGGACGCAGAAACGTTTTACATCCAAGTGTAATGATGTGACGTTCCGTTCCTATCAGTAACTTACCAAGTTCAGCGCCATCTATCCAGCGACTAGGGAAGAGTTTAAAAAGAAAATCCCTCATTGCGACCAGAATTAAGAGCCTGCGCGAGGATTTTTCCATTCTGTCTGAACTGAGCCTTAGCCACCGGAGTTTAGTGGTTGCCTTCTCAATAATTGTACCTTAGTCCTAAAAATGATTGTGAACTAATCAAATGATTCCTGTGGTTGTTATATTGTTTCCTCTTGTTGGGAGATATCAACTATCTGCTTATTTTTCCAGTTTTCGACGACGTACCCGAAGACTGAATGAAATACCTCTGCGGGAAATCTACTGATGCTATCTGTTAAAAGCTCAGCTTATCAACTTTGCATTTACATGCATTGTAAGTAGACTGCTTGATGCAACACCAATTAAATTGTTAGTATGAATGTATATGGTTGATAGTTCCCAACTTGTTTTTACGACGACGTAGTTTTAAACTTGCTACTACTTGTACTTACTACTCAGCGGCGCACACGCATAGCAAGTTCAAAACTACGGCGCCATCTTTATGAATTATTTTAAATGTGAATATGTTTGTATGTTGATTTGATGTATGCAAGGTTGTTTGTAAAAACTCAGTCATATAGGTAGGAAATATAGTTGTTTATAAATTATTTATTGTTGTTTTATTTTACTATCATTACAGATAAATAAATTACTATTGTTGTATTTCACTGTCATCATTACAGAAAAATAAACTGAAGGAGGATTCATCCTTGGTATCTTCGAACTGAGTCTTGGGCCATATGTCCAACAGTCCAGATTCGATCTCTTCGTTTTCAACCGCGTCATATATTTCCTTTTCACTGAACTTGTTGTTTTCCCTGTGAAACTTATTTTCACCTAATTTAAAATCGTCAGGTATCCTCTTCAACTTCTTCCAAATGTTACTAATATCTTCTGTAGATGATACTTCCAAGTGTTTTGGTTCTCTCTTGTAAGCTTTACTCCATTCGTGTAGAAGTTCTGAGCTGGTGTCGTCGAAAAAGGCAGCCATGTACTGTGGACAGAGTGTGTGGTAAGACACATCACCTAGCGAGTTTAACATGAGCAAATTATACTTGTCATTTTGCTCTAATACTAATAATCCAGTGATTGAAGTGCATAGTCTATTTTCGATAGGATTATTCAAATCACAGCAGAGCATTTTTTCCCTGGCTTCGTTTAATACTTGTAGAATACTCGGTGGACGATATGGAATGGTAACACTGCTGATGTCTGTGTGCCTGGTCAGTCTGTCTGCATAATTACTGACCACACATAAATCCTCACACCACTGACTGCTCAAAGTAATCAGCTCTTTGTTGTTGTTGTAGTCAAACTTACACACTGACATATAAGTGGGTAAGCACTGCATACCGTGCGTCCATCTTTGTACAACTTTTAGCTTGTTCTTTTCTTTTTTGTTGTATCGTAAGTCCATTAGGAACAGATGATGATCAGTCCCGAAGTATAGGAGACGTTTATCTGTAGCGTGGCTCGCGACACTGATGTCGTTGCACGTTACATCGTCGGTTATTCTTCTTAGGTTTTTCCACCGTTGGAAAGCAGCATTAGTTCTCTTATCATAGAGAGTAATGGAATTTTTTGAGACATGTGTGAAGTATCCTCTTTCTGAGCCAAGCACTGTGCTCCAATTGTCGATCATACTTTTAACGTTCCCCCGTAATTGTCTACTTCGACCTGTCATCCTGTCTATGTTGACTATAGTCAATTTGTAGTCTAAAGTAGTCACATACAACATGTTCTTATGATACTCATCAAACGATATACCCGTGAAAGGTAGTGTTGACTCCATTTCCTTAAGTTTTTCTATTTCTATGGTACCATCAGTTTCTTGTAACTTCAGTACAAATATCTTGTGTTTAGTTCTCAATGCTATGATGTTCTGGGAATATATTGTTTCCAGGATGTTGAGGTCATCTCCACAGTCAAACTTCACTGCAGTGTCGTTTTCTATCATTAAATTGTACCTCAAAAAGTGGGATATATCTGAAAATAAAATAAAGAAAAGTATGATAAAATAGATAATTTATCATTAAGTATTTGGTTTTCATAATTAAGAGAATACTTAATAATTGACTGCTTCGATAGTCGATTGGTTGCGAGCGCGACTGTTGAGCGTGAGGTCCTGGGTTCAATTCCCAGGTCTGGCAGTGTTATTGGGTTTTTCCATCAGGAATTGCTCAGTAGCAGCCACGGAGACTTGATTCGGCGCCCCTCCCCCCTAGCGAGCCTATTGCCATCAAACGGGCTTACATGGGTTAAAAAGTTACTGAAATGTGATTTGGTACACCTCTGCAAGACCCTTAGGGGATTACAGGCGTGATGTTATGGGTGTAATCACAGCCTTTTGCTAATCAAATATTATCAAAACGTCAATAACAAAATGAGATTTGGATATAATTAATGGACTTCTGAATGAAGGTGCAAGCATGTGCTAATCTTGGTAGATAATTGTTAGTATTATCACGAGGATTAAGCCAGATTCTAATTGAAGCCAACTTCGGTACCAATGCCAGCTAGGTTGTACCTATACAACCTAGCTGGTACCAACTTCAACTAGAATCTCAATCTTCTTTCGTATTTGATGTACCTATACATCAAGATTGAGATGCTTACCATAAACATAAACAGTCATAAAAGACTACTTACACATGCAACTAAATTCACTATGCACCAAATAGTCAAATCCACTGAAACTTATCACCAACACGTTCCCATGACCTGCATAGTACCAGTTGTAGCTGCTCTCGAAGTATGGATCAGGATTCTGTTCATAATGTGCTGCTATCTCAACCAGTTGTTTAGGACATTGCAGTACTTCGTCATTGATCCATTCATATTTCCGTTTCTTGCTCATGAGACCTGATGAAGTTAAAAAGTTGATGACAATATGACCATAAAACAATACCAATACCTATATGTATTTGTTTTATGTCAAACTGGTATTTGGACTAAAGTTAATGGTAAATGATGGCGTAACGTGACATCTGACAGGGGAGAATGAAAGTAGAAATTGTGTTGTCCCCATCTCAAGTAGAATGGGAAGAAGGCAGGAAAAAAAAAGAGTAAGTTTTAACAAAATTTTGTGATTGGATCTTCCTGTTAGGCAGACCGTGCTTGTGTTAGGAGAATCCGCTCTTCCGTAGCAAGTTGTGTAATAGAAAAAGCACAACATTTTATTATTATAATATCATCATCTGCCTAGCCTTTTCCCAACTATGTCGGGGTCAGCTTCCAGTCTAACCGGATGCAGCTGAATACCAGTATTCTACATGGAGCGACTGCCTATCTGACCTCCACAACCCAGTTAATACTGGGAAATACGATTCCACTTGATAAGACTGGTGTCAGACTAATTGGGTCAAAGATGGACAAATGACAGCCGGGACCAACAGCTTAACGTGCTTTCCGAGGCACAGAGGAAACTTGGTATGTAAGGGTGGTCACCCATCCACCATCCACAGACCAACCTAGGCAAGCATAGCTTAACCTAAAGATGGACCCGAGTGGCTGATATTATTTAGCCACAAGCTCCTCATTTTATTATTATAATAAACTTTTTTACAAAAAATAAAACCGACTTAAAAAAAAAAACAAAAAAGTGAAAAATAACTTTAGCTTCTGAAGTTGGTGACCTTTGTTTGATTGATTTAATTTTTTTGTCACCGACTTCAGAAGCTAAAGTTATTTTTCACTTTTTTGTTTTTTTTTTTGAAGTCGGTTTTATTTTTTGTAAAAAAGTTTTTATTTTTCTCTTTTTAGTGGTTTACATGTGCTTGGTACACATGGAAAGTGCATACCATTACAATTACAACAAGCTCAAACACGACAAGGATACATTGTCTCATTATTGAGTTCCCTGACTCTTGGCTCCATCATCAGATGTGATGGTGGAATGGTTCTTATCAAACGTAAATGCTTCATTGTTGTAGAAAATACCAAAATCGCTGTACGTTATCCTATACAATTTGAAGAGTTCCCTCGATTTCGCCAAGATTCCATCATCAGATCCCAACTTGGTGAATATGGGACCATTTGGAAAGTATACCCTTTCCAACAAAAAATGAATTTTTCTAATCGGTTGGCAAGCGACGGAGTTATGCGCGAACAAACATAAAAAAAAAAATTGAAACATCCGAATTGAGAACCTCCTCCTTTTTTAGAAGTCGGTTAAAAACTACATGAAGGAATATTGATAGTTATTGTTTTAGTAAATCATTGCTGCAAAGTTCTGCAAAACAAGATTAGACTAAAACCTAACCGAATGGTTAAAAGAAACAAATTAAAATTATTTACTTACTCATAATTCTCTTGTAATCCTGCATAGTGTTCTGCCAGACAATTTTCTTTTTCATATACTCTGTGACTGGGTCCTTCTTATCAATATTCTTTATGACTGATATAATTTTAGGAAGCAGGCTCTTGTAAGAAAATGTCTCAAAGTAACCAGAGTTGAGGCCTCCGTCCCAGTCTTCACTGAATACATTCAATGGATGTCCAACGAGAAGGAAATGCTTGTTATCACGATACTTGCCGGCTGTAGTCCGCCTCTGTCTCACAGTTTGACTGTACAATGTGTAGATTTTATTCTTTTTCTTCTTATTTTCTTCTAAATATTCAATGATTTTGTCTACTGGAGCATTGTTGTCTAATTCGCTGGTTATGAATGTTGCTTCTTTCCTTTTCTGAAATGTTATGGAATTATGTATCTCGCACTCCACAGTAATGATATTTCGAAGATTTCTTATTTTATTCGCCAAAATGACGTTAGAAGAATTTTAATTATAAGTACAACTTTACAAACCTTTGAATGTATATAATCAAAGTTTACAAACCTTTATTAGATCGATTTTACTATCGCCGTGAGACATTTTGCTGTATTTTCTAGTTCTAGTTATTCAATATGACATTTAAATGATATACACATACAATAGGTATTTGTTTAATACTGCAAAATCACACTTTCCTTTCAAAACAACATTTTAGGTTAGATAAACTAAGATTGTTATTGTTTACCACCATCTGTCATCTGTGTGTCACAGATAAAAAATATGTCGTAAGATCTAATGCGGTCGGCAAGCTGATTGTAGATGGCACGTCCACCGCATAGACCCACCAATGAGGTCAAACTATTTTGAAATAAAAAAAACTTTTTTGCAAAAAAATAAAACCGACTTCAAAAAAAAAACAAAAAAGTGAAAAATAACTTTAGCTTCTGAAGTCGGTGACCTTTGTTTGATTGATTTAGTTTTTTTGTCACCGACTTCAGAAGCTAAAGTTATTTTTCACTTTTTTGTTTTTTTTTTGAAGTCACTTTTATTTTTTTGCAAAAAAGTTTTTATTTTTCACTTTTTAGTGGTTCTCAAGTGCTTGATATACATGGAAAGTGCATACCGTTACAATTACATCAAGCCCAAACACGACTAGGGTACATTGTCTCATTATGGAGTTCCGTGACTCTTGGCTTCATCATCAGATCTGATGGTAGAATGGTTCTTATCAAACGCAAATGCTTCACTTGTTGTAGAAAATACCAAAATCGCAACACGTTTTCATATAAAATTTGAAGAGTTCCCTCGATTTCGCCAAGATTCCATCATCAGATCCCGACTTGGTGGCTATGGGACCATTTGGAAAGAATACCCTTTCCAACAAAAAAAGAATTTTCCGAATCGGTTGGCAAGCGACGGAGTTATGCCCGAACAAACATAAAAAAAAAAAAAAAAAAAAATAGAAACATCCGAATTGAGAACCTCCTCCTTTTTTAGAAGTCGGTTAAAAATGACATTGACAGTTTTTCAACCAATGACGATGTTTTGTTTTGGTTCAGCGGTGCTAGCGCCATTAGTTCCATAGTTGCCCACCCCATTCTTCTCAGCCACAACGGAATCAAAGAAAGATCACACAATCCTGTTGATAGACGCAGCTCTATATGTCTAATGGTCTGTGATAGACGTTCGCAAAATGGTATGATTTTCTTCTCCTACTGCAATGCAACTAGCAGCTGGTGCCCTAATCACGAACGCAGATGAGAATCTGGTTCGACCCTCACCTGAATCTGATTTTATCGTACAAATTGTTTTGCTATCTATTAATATTACCAATCAACGTTTATACTCACATCAGTGTCTCTTTCATTAAAAAGACATTAAACATAGCAAAATAATTCTCATGCTCACCAAATACACACGATCAAACTAATCTGCGTTTGTACCTCAACCATCGCTTTTATATTGAAGCACTAAATGTTTGTGCAAATATTTCTCTTAATTTCCCATATTATGGTTATGATAGATTGTATCCGAGCGCCAACCCATTTGTTGGTAACACGCGTTGGGCCGTGCCGTGAACCACAGGAGTCCATGGTTAAGGTTTCTGAGCTTACCGTTACAACACAGACGTACGATTCAAAGTTAAGCGGAGTGATCACTATTTCTGAAAACATTAGTAATGGCTGGAAGGTGAAGGTAAGTTAGGTTTCAACGAAAATTGAAAGACACGTGTTGGTACGAGTGAAGCCCGTGAACTTAGTGGCTGAATGTGTACCAAGCTAAATGGCCCATAATTATAGCTCCGTCTTTCCCAAAATGAGGTAAGATAAAAAAAGCGGCCAAGTGCGAGTCGGACTCGCACATGAAGGGTTCCGCAGCAGCGAGTAATGTAAAAGATGACGAATTTAAAAAACACTATTCACTAGATCTCGTTCAAACCAATTTTCGGTGGGAGTTTATATGGTAATACCTATACATCATAATTTTTTTTTAATTTTATCATTCTCGTATTTTAGAAGTTACAGGGGGACACATTTTTCCACTTTGGAAGGGTCTCTTGCTCAAACTATTCAGTTGAAATTGAAAAAAATGAAATTAGAAACCTCAATATCATTTTTGAAGACCTATCCATAGACACCCCACACGTACAGGTTTGATGAAAAAAAAAAATTGAGTTTCAGTTCTAAGTATGGGGACCCATTTTTCTATTCTTGTGTGAAAATCTTAATGTGGTTCACAGAATACATCTACTTACCAAGTTTCAACAGCCTAGTTCTCATTGTTTCGGAAAAAAGTAGCTGTGACATACGGACGGACAGACAGACAGACATGACGAATGTCTATGGGTTCGGTTTTTTTGCCATTGGGCAACGGAACCCTAAAAAACAAGTGGGGCAGTCTTTGGGAACTGCCGATAGACGAGAAGTAACTTGTGAATTGTATCGTCGAGCTGTGTGGGCATTTTTTTATGATTTTCTATTTTCCCCTTCCCCTCAGGCCCCGCCCCTGTCGTAGGTGGCGTGGCTACGGATTGTGCTCCGCGCACGCCCATGTGGTGCTACGCTACGAAAAGCGTACGTGACGGTCACGCGAGTTCCATGATTTTTGTTCACCCAAAAAGTCAACGCGCATAAAGCTTTCACTTCAAAAATTAAATTGCCAATAAGAGGCTCATTGTAGCTGGCCTACGGACCTGCGGACTCGAAAGTGTACCTATACTTATACTGGTTTTGTAACCTCTCGAGTCCTGTACCAACCTACCTACCCACGAACACGTACTGCCCTGTGTCCTATTTAAAATGTATTGTCTTCTAGGCGACTATGCAGAAGTGCGTGGACATTCGTAACATAGACTCGTGCGATTTCTTCAAGACATTCTTCTTAGTGAACAGTGGCTGCAGTGAAGAGGGGGACGAGGTGAACCTGTACAGTACACTCTTCAACTTTACCACTCCAAAGTATGCAGACTTCTGATCCAGAACCCTATTCGATAATATTCATCATCATCATCATCATCTCAGCCGAAAGACGCCCACTGCTGGACATAGGCCTCCCCCAAGTGTCGCCACATTGACCGGTCCCTTGCGACTCGCATCCACCGGATTCCCGAACCGGAAGACGATGCGTTGGAAGACCTCCCACTAGGTGGACCGATGACCTGGTGAAGGTTGCGATAATATTAAATGAATCTTATTACAAAGATGTTCCGCTAGTGAAAACCCACAGAAAAGTGCACATGTTCTGCACTGTTTTAGACTTTTACGGTTTTTCACTTCACCTAAAGTACTAACGGGATAAATATCTGCTCATAATAAATAACTTTCGTCCCACCCGCATATTTCTTTAGTATTCCCGCGATCATGATGCTTGCAACAGCGTCGAAATATCGGGAGCTCATAGAGCGCCGAAGGGCGAAGCGGTGAGTTTGTCGTACCTACCTTCTGCGTACGGACGTTCGTTTGTTTTCATACAAAGCGCGCGCGCAGTACCTATGGCAACCGTGCCGCGTCGATATCGCTGCATTACCGGCGCCACGCCCGCACGGTTGCCGTACTGCGCGCTTCGGCGCTGGCAGCGGCGCGTCACGTAACGACTAAATTGAAAGCGCCCTTAATCTAAGTTTGATAGCAGGTTTTCTTACAGAATGAAATGTCCCATTCAGGCTGGTCGCTATGAACTAAAAGATTATCCGTTCAATAGCGAAGAAAACTACGTGTCAGTGTTTGAGTCCAAAATATCTACGAGCGTGTTCGGCTTCACGTTCAGATTGGAGGGGTACACTTATGACGGCAAAAAGGTGTAGTACATTTTGATAGAAGTGTAGAAAGTTTGTTTATTGCATTCGAGGCGGAATTAACACATGATTCGTAGGCGAGGGTGTGACCCGAGAACTGCAACAACAAATGTTCACGTGTTTGTTTCAAAACATCATGAGGAAACCGGCAGTTCAGTGTCCTAGAACCTAGAACCAACACTTAAGTGACTTGGCATTTACCAACACGGGCAACACGTACTGGGCGCCCGTGGTGGATTATAGCCCAGTGTCCCAGTTGTGGGAACATATGGCTGATTTTGGTGTGACGCAGTGTCAGCAGTAAAAACGTGTTTTTTTATTAGGACCGTTGGTTTTTTTTTCTCTGAAATTAAAGGCTATGCGCAATAATAGACTGTCTGTTTTAGTGATTTGGATGCACGCACGCTTTGGCAAGTTGTGAATTTATCACATTGTTATGCATTCTACGACAGATAGGTATCTTATTTGCCCTTCCTTTATTTGTTTTTGATTTTAAAAGCACGGCATTTCTTCCAGGTATTTTGCGTACAAACATACCTACAACTCCTTTACAAGAGGAACCATGATTGGGACAAGAGTACTGACGATCGGCCGACTACAACGTCTCAGACAACACAACCAACAGCAGTCGAGGATGAAGACTATTAATATTATAGAAAGCAACGTCTAAATTCTGCATCTTTCAGTTAATTAACTTCTGTAAATAAACCAACAGCAAACAGTTATTTTAACAATAATAGAATTTATCATTTTGATTTTGTTAGAGATGCTAAGATTTGTCAATGGATTTTGAAGAATGGCGATCATCGAAAATTATCATCTATCAACGGTATTCATTAGACGTTGGCCCAGTGTAAAACTGCCGAGGGGCAGCGCGTGCCGGTTGCAACTGCTAAACAAATACAGTATAATCTCACTAATCCGGCACTTCGATAGATCGGCACGTCCAATAATCCGGCACCCTCCGCCCACTCCTCCCTCGCCCCTCTATACCTGTGCGCTTCGGTCACGTGCTGCGTGCTGCTGGGTTCCCATAAATAGAACATGCCGGTTAAAATTCTGGAAAACTGTTAAAAAAGACTACTCCACAGAGAACCTCAAAAAGTTCCGCGAATGCATTCGAAGTTTAACCTTTTCAGATGTATATGCATGTAACGATGCCAATATAGCTTACAAAAGATTCTATGAAACTTTCTCCCTATTCTATAAACTTTGCTTTCCTGATAAAATAATAACAATTCATACTAATAAAAACTTAAAATGGGTATCGCGTGGCATAAAAAGCTGTAGCAATAAACAAAGAAAATTACTGTGGACATACAGACTAAATCCTGTATTAAAAAATAAAACTAACTTTAAAAAATACTCTTTACAATATAAGAAAATTATAAAGCTTACTCAAAAAGCTCAAAATGATAATCATATAAAAACCTCGAAGAATAAGTCGAAAGCTACATGGCAAATTGTCAATAGACCTAAAAACAACTATCCTAAAGAACAAATAATGACCATTAATAAATCTTATCAGACCTTTTCAAAACCTTTTGACATTGCAAATACATTTAATAATTATTTTATAGATGACATTGAGAATAACATTAAAACTGACATAGAATTTGAAAATAAATTAGATAATCAAACAAGCCAATCAATGTTCATGCAGCCTGTTTTAGCAAACGACATGATTTCGGCCATAAGATCACTTAAAAATACAAGTACTGTAGGATTTCACGGTATGTCTACAAAGGTGATAAAATTTGTGAATGAAATTATAGCACCCGTATTAGCTCATATTATGAACCTTGGCATTGTTGACGGAGTTTATCCTGAAGACTTGAAGAAAGTTATTATTAAATCACTACATAAAAAAGATAACAAAACTGATATGCAGAACTATAGGCCAATAGCTAAAATTTCTGTATTTTCCAAGATCTTCGAAAAAATTATTTATAGGTCTCTGTATTGTTATCTCAATAAATTTGACTTATTATGCAAGGAACAATACGGCTTTAGGAAGAATACCACGATCAATATGGCAATTTTTGATTTTTTACGTAGTACTATGCTGGCAGTAGACCAAAAAGCTCATGTTTGTGCTATCTACACAGATATGACCAAAGCCTTCGATTACGTAAAGCACGACGTCTTGCTAGACAAGCTGAGTAAGTACGGTATCAGAGGTAACATTTTAAAACTACTCGAATCCTATCTCTCCAACAGAATGCAATGTACAGAGATTGCAAGAATATGTGAAAAAACCAAATTTGAAAAGAGTTTTTTATCTCATCCCAGATTAATAAAGTTTGGTGTCCCACAGGGCAGCGTCCTTGGGCCACCTCTTTTCTTGATCTACATAAATGATCTGCCAAAGGTGACTCAACATCAAATGGTGATGTTTGCAGACGACAGTACTGCCATAGTAAAATGTATTGATCGTAATATTTATCAAGATGACTTAAATAATACACTATCGGACATAATTAATTGGCTTGATAAAAATAATTTAATTATTAATTTAAAGAAAACTAAAATAATGCACTTTCACCAAAGAACTGAAGTACCAAAAGTAAATATTAGACATAGTAACTGTGACATTGAAGAAGTTAAAGTAGCCAAATTCTTAGGTTTATTCCTTGATAATCAGCTTAACTGGAAGGCCCACATTGAGGACCTAACTAAGAAAATAAATAAATCAGCATACGCACTTTTCCAAATTGCAAGGAAAGTTAATATGAATGCCCTACTAGTTGCATATCACGGCCTAGTAGCCTCAATTTTGCGATATGGTATTGTTTTTTGGGGCAATTCTACTGATAAAGATATAGTTTTTAAGGCACAAAAAAGATGTTTAAGATCGATGTGTGGTCTGAAAATTGATGATAGCTGTGTACCAATTTTTAAATCGCTGAACATACTTACCTTACCCTCATTATATATATTTGAAATTAGTGTTTTCGTTAAAACAAACATGAGGTTGTTCGAAAAAGTGTCAACTTTACGAGATGTTGCGATTCGTAGCCAATACGCAAACTCTTTATGTAATCAGCGTTGTAAGACGGCCTTAGTGAGAAAGAGCGTCTTAGGCATGGGACCGCGCATTTACAATAAATTACCAGATGTAATAAAAAATCTGAATGCTACACAATTTAAAACAAAATTGAAGCTGTTATTAATTGAAAAATGTTATTATACGATTGATGAATTTTTGAATGATAAATTAATGTAGACCTGTTTTATTTATTTTAACTGGAGATTACACGCAGTAGACAATTTCTAGTTGAATATTGACACTTTAATAGTAATTAAGCATTGACTGTAGAAACTAGCTCCTATTGTGACATTTTGATTATTTTTATTTTTTGTTTTTATTGTTTTTTTATCATAATTCTATAAATTTTGACATATTTTCATATCAAATAATTTGTGTATACCTCTCGCATGATTAATATTTTTTTATTTTTTTTATTTAGCATGCAACCATATATTTGTACGCCTCTTGGCATAACATAGCGACCTCTCTTTAATTTAAGAACTGTATTCACTACCTATGTTACACAAATAAAATTGATTTTGATTTTTGATTTTTGCGTCGTCGGCTAGCAGTCTAACCTCAAAACTTATAACTAATATTGGAGCCACCAACTACTACAACTGCTGTAAGAGTTAAACCAGATGATGCATTGATTTGTTTCAATACCTGCATAACATGGGCAGCAGAAAACGGCATATCTGCCAAAGATATTATAATTCTTCGCAACATGCGAGAAAAGGTTTTTAAGCAAGGACTATAAAGTTGCACAAAAGCGAACCTGAATTAAGGATTATTTTAAAACTAGTTAATTACATATGTACCTACATGTTAATTTAATACATTACATACATTTATTCCCTCTATGAATTGTTTTAATTCAGTAATCCGAACATTGCAATAATCCGGCACCCTCCGATTTTTAATAGTGCCGGATTAGTGAGATTACACTGTATCGACTTAGCAGATCTTGAAATAAAGTTTTGTGACAATGTTGATACTTGTTTGTCTATGCCTCGCCAGACGCGCACCGCCCCTAACACATTCACAAATAAAACAACAATTAAATATATAATAATACATTAATTTATTCGTCCCATCCCCACAGCCCGTGGCTCTCTCTAATAGTTTCCTTATTATCTCTCCTAGACCTAGTAACAGCACTCGCTTCTCCTTTCGCGATAGCCTTCTTCCTCTCCATCTTCTTCTGTCTTATCTCTAGATTCTTCTTCACTTGCTGCTTCACTACTTCTGGTGCTATCGTACTCGCTGACGTGTACGTTCTCATTGACCTAACATCTGATAGAGCTTTCTCGATCATTGCTAGTCTGTACTTCTGAGAATTTTTGTCTGCTTCAACATCGCTATCTTCTGTCGAGTCTACGAGTGTTGGTATTTCTTCTTCGCCTTCTTCTTTTGTATCTTTATCTGCTATGGTTAGGTTTACGGTTTTTGTTGTGATCTGATGAATTGGGCGTTCGTCGTTTTGTATTGAGGCCTCCACCTAAAAGTTTTGTATTAAATTAGTTTACAATGAAGATCATAAAGCGTAGATATCTACTTACTTTGGGAATATCTAGTGTTTTTCTACCGTTATATTACCTCTGACAGCAGCAACTCAAAGGCAACCTTATTGTTAAAAGAATAAAGATCATTATGATTTTGGCAGTTATGCTAAATCAAAAGTAACTGAATTGTGAAAACATTGTAACAGAATCATTGACTCATGAACTCGACTCATAATTTATTTCATCACCACTGGTCTAAAATCGGTGAAGGAAAACATCGTGAGGAAACCGGCATGTCCTAGAACCAAAAATTCGAAGACATCTACCAATCCGCACTAGGTCCGCGTCGTGGATTATAGCCCATACGCAAAATACGCACTTTGACGTGGAGTTGCGGACACCAGCCCGTTATAAAATACATCATTGACTCAATAGAAGAACCATTTAAAATATCGAAAGTGCGAAACGAAATAAAACAAGGATCGTATTACCTCTTTCCTAAGCTCATCTAGGTCTTGCTCTAACATCTTATTTTGATCTTCCGTCTCTTGATCATCATCCGATTCTACTTCATCATCACTTACTTGAAGCCCGATGCCCATTTCCTGCAACGTGAAATACAATCTTGATACTTGGACCTTGGTGATAATCTCACTATAGCTCCTGCTTTGGAAGCGAATTTGTAAATTCTCAACCAAAAATAGAGGATTTTCGTTAAGTGTTCCACAGGGGTCTGTTTTAGGTCACAATCGAGTTCCCAAAAAATGAGTACATATCGGGTTTATGAACGAGACCATCACATATTGACAGAGATGGCGTTCTAAAAAGCTATGAGTAGCAAGCAGCTTTTTAGAACGTCGCCTCTTGTTGTTGATGTTCATATCGGCTCGATTCGTCGGAGGCTGGGCGGCAAATCAGAATGTTTATTTTCCTCCCAGCTGTTCCGAATCAAGCTGATCCTTACAAATCTAGCACTGTCTTACTGTTTTTGTTCAGATGTGCCATATTTACAGCCAGTATATGCAAAATAGTTAAGAAGAATACAAAGTTTCTTTCAGTTACCTCAAGCAGTTCATTGTCAACGTCCTTGGTACGTTTGTATCCAGAGCAAGCCACCTCCGTGTCCAGTACATCATCCCGCTCGAGGTCACTGAACTTCGGGTAATCATCGCTGACATACCCGAAACGTTTCTTGAAGAACTCACGAACGCATCGCACGTCGCGGTCGAAGTAACTAAAAATGAATAAGGAACATAAAGAGAAATTTAATACATTTAATAATGAATATTCGAAGTAACGCTGGATACGTGAATCAAAAACGTATTAATTAGGGTCAGTTCACACCGAGACGCGACGCGACGTTACTGCTGCGACTTCCTCGCCCTCCGCGCACCCGCAGTTAGCAGTGGCATGCACAGAGCGGGAACAAGACGGCGAAAATGCGTAACAATTTAGACTTTAAAGACTAGAATGCGCCCGCGCCTCGCCATTCCGACACCGTTAGCGCTCCTGTTCCGCGCTGCGCCGGCGCGCGGCTCCACGCCATCACCTCGCCCGCGCCGCGCCACCGTCATACGCCATACGTATTTGACCCGCGCCTTAAGTGACAATTTTCTTAGGAAAGATTTGGCAAGTAAAAGCAGGTCATACAAATAATATCAGCTATTTTTGCTGCGTAGATAACCAAAGTAGCCAAAGACAGCTATAAATTACTGTTGGTTGTAGAGGCCTATGTTGAACAGTAGACTAGTGGGCTGATGGATGATGATACAAATAACCATAAAAGGAAGCTGATAGAATTAAAATGGGTTAATAAAACTCACAGTTCAGCATTAGGATGCGAAGTGGAGACCATTTGCGGGAAGTCAATGATGATGGGATGGTTGTCCTCATCGATCATGATGTTGAACTCGTTAAAGTCTCCGTGGATGACGCCGCAGTTGCCCAGGCGCACTATCAGGTTCATCAGCTCGTCGTACAAGCCTTCCACGTCCACTACCGAAGATACGTGGGTCCTGTTACCATGGAAAGAAATAAACTTAAATAGAGAATGAATGGAATTTAACAGGTGAATGTCTTTTAACAAATATTTACTCAGCTTTAATTTTAGGAATAGTGGTTTACAGGATTCCCATGGTGGAATTCCACAAATGGTCCATATAACCCTTCACTCTTTCTTTCTATGTTGTTTTCCCTGGCTAATGTTCTCGTTTTAAATTATGGAAGAAAAACAATCTATGACTATTTCAAACACTTCTGTGAAACACCTAGAAGTAAACTTTTATTATTACTCGTATTTAGTTTCAATTCATAAATAATTGTTCACTGGTAAAACTTTTCATAATAATCTATGGTTATGTGACTGCATAGACCAAATACACCTATATTTTTATTGTTTGTTAAGTTTCAGGAATGACACCTACCACAGCTTGTCTCTGCATCACCTAAAGGTGGATTGGTAGAGAATGCCTTTGGCATTAAGTCTGCCTCTGTACTTTGTGCTTGAAGTGTTAAATAAATATTTGAATAGACAAAGCCAAACTTACAATGGTCCACCGCTCACTAACTGCATCACAACACAATGTCTGTTGAAGTCAATGGGCTTGGGGACAGGAAAATCTCTGTCGTACAGTGCCTTCATGTATGCATACTCCTTGGTGGCTGATATACGGGACAGGTACAGCCAGGATGCACGGTTACGGTGGGCATGGTAATCACGCTTGTCTTTTACGTTGCGGAAACATGTGCGGCCCAATCTGAAATAACAACGGAAGGATCAAAGCTTTATTCTAAAGCGTTGTTACTTAATTAGGGACTGTATAGAAAGTTTGTTGTTTAAGTCTTAAGAGTTAGCTACAATGCACTGAATAGTATTATAATGACAGTCTGATTCAGTAACTTTCTCACTCCCCATGAAATAGTCTTAGCAATATTTGAATTATTTCCTGTGAATAAATAATTTCTTCTTACCACTGACACTGTAAGTAAATCTTTATAAATCTTAGATTCAACTTACCTATGCAGCTTCAGACACAATGGATTGCGATCTTCATCACCCACTGTATAAATATTTGACTCCTTGCCCACCCCAATTTGGTTCCCAAATGAAGCAATCACTTGCCTGTTGGTCAGCGCTTTCAGAGCTAAATAGTCATACCCAGAATTTGTGAGACGGTAACCATCATCTGAATAAAGAAAACAAAAAGGTGATATTTAATTATCTACATGTTGGTTGATATTGTTGATCGCTGGAGGGAGTTATAAACATGTACTTTTGTAGAAATGAATCGAGTCAACTAGGCTAGGAGATGAAAGCATGTGTTTTTCGGTTGAAAAATCTCATCAGGTAGACGCCTTCTTTAAAAATAAGTGTGAATTTTTACTCACAATGTTTTCCACGTTCATAAGTCAACAATCTATGTTTACACAGTTCTTTCATTAATTTGTGGACACCACCGTGACGGAGATTCGCTATAGATGCTACGAGAGAACCGGGTACCAGTTCATGGTTTTTCATACCCATTTCCACCTGGAAAAATCAAGAATTTATTAAAAAAATAAACTTAAATTTTGAGGTTACTATAATAAGTTTGTTTCATCAAAGCTACTTACTGCGGTCAAAACTCTGAAGTCTTCGGCAGTTAAATAACGCAACATTGCAACGTCTAGCTTTCCCATCTTGAGTTGGTTTTATTTTAATTTTGATCGAGAAACAACATGGAAACAACCAACAACAACGTGAGTGATCTCACTAAAAAAAAGAATCAGTTATCAGCTGTCAAAGTCAGCTGTCAAACATAAAAATAATACATGACGGAAATGATTCTATCTCTTTTATATTGCATGTAATAAACAGAGACAGACCGTCAATCATGCAGTGCGTTCCGAGATAGACTGTAAACACTATGAGTATATAAAAGTACTCTGTGACTATGAGCGTCCATAAACCCGTTCCGAGATACTGTGAGCGCGATATCGATGTTCCTTGAGTCGTCATAGATGACGTCATGACACGCGCCATCTTGCGATTACACCGACCATGCCCCAAAGCCACCGTGGGCGCTGTCAAATGACATAATGACAGATCTTAGCTGTCATAATCGTGAACATTAAAACGGAACGCAAAATATTGCTGTGAGCGCTGTGAGTGATTACATCGTATCTCGGAATGCACAGATGATAAAATTGCACTATGCACCAACTACTCAAGGGATGAAGCGCTACGCCACGACATTTTCGTCTTTCATTGAGTTTAGTGTTTGCGGAAGTTGATAATAACTTGGCCACACACACAGCTCGGACCCTGTTCCCAGCGCTGGTGGGCTACCATTTTTTGTTTTTTTACAGTGTATTGTATTGGAATGTTTTAAAATGTAAAATAACATGTTTAGAAAATGAATAAAGGAAAATTACTTGGCCACACTACTCTTTATACGTCTGTGGGTATTATAAATCCTTTGAGCCGATGATCCAAATGACTCAAATGAAACATCAGTGATTCGGATCATTTGAGTGATCCAGATGCAAATGTTCCTATCTCAAAAATGATACACTTTTCTCACCTCTAGTGAAAACTGCTTGTTTTTGCAATATTTTGATCAATCGAGTTTTGCAATAACATAACGTAAATCCGAAATGAAGGGTGCATTCCGTTTTATATAATTATCTCTCACAGCGCTCACATCCATATTTTGCGTTCTGATTTAGTATCACAATTTTGACAGCTAAAAACTGTCATCAGGTAATTTGACAGCCCTCACGGTGATCGGTGTAATCGCAAGATGGCGCATGTCATGACGTCATCTATGACGATTCAAGGGACATCGATATCGCGCTCACAGTAATTCGGAACGGGGTTTATGGACGCTCAAATATGCACATACTCAGTACGTTCCGAGATACGATATAATCACTCACAGCGTTCACAGCAACATTTTGCGTTCCGATATAAATATCACGATTTTGACAGCTAAGAGCTGTCATTAGGCCATTTGACAGCGCTCACGGTGATATTTCTTTAGGGCATGGTCGGTGTAATCGCAAGATGGCGCGTGTCATGACGTCATCTATGACGACTCAAGGAACATCGATATCGCGCTTATGATCGCGCTCACGGTATCTCGGAACGGGTTTATGGACGCTCATAGCGTTTACAGTCTATCTCGGAACGCGGCCACTGTCAATATCTCTGGAGGTTTATAGTCTGTGCAATGCACCGAAAACGTCAAAGCAAGGTCAAAGTATTTATAGAATAGATAATGAACACTGTGATGCCAAAAAAACTCTAACACAATGGTATAAGAGTTATTATAGTTTGGCTTAGACAACAAATTCGCCGATTGTTCTTACCACGCTCCAGTCCGCTCCACTTGCTTGGCTTGGCCCTGCCCAAATGTGCCCAAATTCGTAGTTTGGTTGGCCTGCCCGTGTTCTACTTTTGTTTATCCCGTTTAGAGCTGTATGAATAAAGCATTTATAGATTTGCTTTGAAGAGTGATTTCACGGTCGTTTTCTTAGACTTTTGCATATTTTGTCAAAAAGTTAATTTGTTGATTTTTCGAGTGAGATTTTTTAGGCAAATCAACGATAATGGCTGGCGCCTTCAACAATGGTGTGATACAATTGGATACGACTCCGGTGTTCGTGTTTTATTCTGGCCAGATTGTGTCAGGCTCGATACAGTTTGAGCTGGACCAACCACTTACATTTTCTGGTAAGTACTGACTGATGATATCTGATGTCATCAATGTAACCCGCCCAAAAAATTACCCTCCTATTCACTATCTGCAACATTTCTGAATTCTGAAATTTTATAATACATACTACTGTACTTTGTGTTTCCTCTTTAATTCAGAAAACAACCAAATAGGTACCATACTAAGTAATTAGGAAAAGTCTGGATAGGAATAATTTAGCCTAAATATTTCATGCAAATTCAAAAGATTTATGGGCAATTAAAGCAAGATAAGATTTATATTCCATGTTTTATTACATCACTGTCAAAACAAATATTATCAGTTTTTTTAATGGCACAAACAATGAATAAGAATAGCTAATTGGCTGATAAAAATATGAGTAATTCATCAAAGTGCCTACTGAAATAAATAATTGTGAACAGTGCATGTGCCCCAGAAGTATAAACATACCTACACTGATTTTATCCAAGATCAGAATATGTCCCCATAAAATCCCAGAATGATATTAAGTGCTGAAATGAAGCTGTTAATTTTGAGGAGGGTATAATCCACATGTTACTTACTTCCTGGAAGCCTAGGCCAGGCCTCTTTAGTTCCAAAAATTCATTTTAATTAAAAAAAAATCATTCTGAATCAATTAACGAGGACTAGAATAGAATAGAATAGAATAGAATACTCTTTATTATGTACACCATAAAAAATAGAAATACAAAAATTTTAAACATTTTACAAGGGGTGACACAATGGGCGGTCACCATTTCTTTGTCTGCCAGCCACTTGTACACGCTTTTCACTGAAAAAGTTTTGTGGCTCAAAACGTAAATTGTAAATTTTGACTCTTCTGACTCAAAAGGTTTCTGACCCCTGGCCTAGGCAAATAAACTCATATTTTACCTGAACCTGACTAGATCCTTTCCTTGATTTTTTATCAACACAGTTCTAATGAAGGTAGTTATAGTTTTTCCTTAATTCAACATTAATTTGTTCGAAAATAATGGCTAAGGATAATAAAAAAAGATTGTAATTACATCTTTTTTTTCTACTGTTGTAGGATTATTTTACTACTTCCTGCAATGATACATAAGAAAATAATAATACTCATCATCATCATCTGCCTAGCCTTTTCCCAACTAGGTTGGGGTCGGCTTCCAGCCTAACCGGATGCAGCGATACCAGTATTTTACAAAAGGAACCCCCCCCCCCCCCCCCTATCCTACCTTTTTTCCTTTACATGAAAATTTTATTTTTCCCTTGATGTTTTTAGAATTTGATGTTATTTTTATTTATTATCTTTATGTCCCATGTCATAAAGAAAGATCCTGTTGCCATCAACCAGGCAGAAATCCAGACTCTGGGTTGCTACAATGGATAAACCAGGGCCAGCAGTCTCGACAGAGATAACAACAAAATCGCTAACTTTCGATCGCTGATAACTAACGAATAAATTCGATTGCAATAATTATGCTTACGAGAAACGCGTCTAAGATGGATCATCTTTCATTACTGGCAAGCATCATTATTGCAACCGAAGTTATTCGTTAGTAATTAGCAACCGAAAGTTAACGATTTTGTCGTTATCTCTGTCGAGACTGCCGGCCCAGTAATGCTCTGCCCAACTTCGGAATCCTACCCAGGACCACTTAATCAATAACAGCACTTGTAACCAAAAGACCAGTGAGGTATGTACACCAAATAAAATAATGTTGTTGTTTTTTTCAGTAATCTACATGCAATTTCTTGGGGAAACCAATGTGCTATGGACAGAGAGTGAAATAGAGACAAGGAATGGTGTGACAAATCATAAAATGGTCAAGTATGAGGGCCACGAGGAATATTTCAATTACACCTACAATTTGGCAGGGGGTGGTTCAGGTAAAGTAACATTTCGGTATTTGTGATTTAGGTATGAACTTAACTCATCACAAATTAACATTAATTCACTTACCTACTGTAAAACTAAATTTAAATAAACTGTTAATGAGCGATCAGAATCTGAAAACTAAGGTCCATGTTCACCAAAAAGATGACGGTCTGATTATCTAAAACAGCTGTTTAAAACGCATTTTTGAATGGGAGTATGTCACAGTGACAGCTGTCTTTAGATAATCAGACGGTTATCTTTTCGGTGAACATGGACCTAAGCAATCTATTTCTGCTAGGGGTTGTGCCCCGCGCACGCCTAAGTGGCAGGCGCGGTCTGAAGGGGGGGGTCTCTAATCTAAGGTCAAATTGAAAAATCTCAAAATCTTGCCAAATAATAAAAGGAAATTCTAGCTATCCCCTAACAGCGATAAACATCTAGTGGTGTTTTTATGAACTACGTAACATAGTTCATAAAAACACCACTTTTTTATTAGTGTAGTGAGTGACCCCCTCCAAAATTTCAGGCTGCGACCGCGCCTGCTAAGTGGTGCTACGCCGTAGCGGATCGGCTACGAGTGCTACGAAGCGTTAGGTGGCGGTCATGCGAAAGTTCCATGATTTTTGTTCACCCAAAAAGTGCTCAACGCGCCTAAGGAAGTTTTCTGTTCAAAAATTAAAACTTTAAACCTCTCCAACACACATTACATTATGCCTTCCATTTCAGGTACATCCCAGCTGCCAACCGGAAGGCAGATTATCCCTTTCAAGTTCCAAGTACCGTTCACGGCTCCATCATCTTTCAAAGGGGAACAGGGTCAGGTGTTGTACACCATGACGGCACGTCTAGTGATCCCAGAACAGATACACGCACACGAAGTGATCACGAAAGAGTTCCAAGTTGTAGCGCCATTTAATTTGAATTTGGGAAGTCCGAGGATTAAAGTACGTACTTTACATATATAAGTTTTTGATACTTTGCTTTTTTGTACTACATTTGTTTGAAGACTATTTGAGGGCAACGTATGTGCGGGCTGTGGGACTGTTCGAAAGCGATACCGCGGCCCTGTAACACAAATGGCTCAGAAGGAACATGGATGGGTTTTAACTCAGTAAAAGTCTGACACTCCTTCCACTCCGCCCAGAGCCGGAAGTCATTTGATGATTGCCCATCCGTAAAAAAGGGCAACATGTGTAAAGCATTATGTGCTGGAATGTTCCCAACGTCGCGATTTACGACTTTTTATTAGTAAGGTGACCGCGTGAATGTGATTGTATCTCCCAGGCTTACGCATAGTAGGAGTAGGAATTGTGGGGTTTTGATTGAGTTCGACAAAAATCTCCATTCTGCCCAGACGAAGGATACCCTCAGACTCAGAGTTAAAGAAGAAAGTTAATTGAAGAAAAATACAAAACAATTGTCCCGCTGACCATTTTCGTCATACCAGCCAATCTGAGTGGAGAGTAGCATCAGCATCAGCGTAAGATTTCTTTTTGCACTGGTGCACTCTCTGTTCCCCCAGTTCTCTCACTCTCTCATAGAGAGCACAGTACAAGTTCCTCAAAAGAATTCAGTGTCCACTTTCTAATATCAATTATCTCATGACCAGGAACCTATAGACATGGAGTTCGAAGAGGTGTATGGTTGCTGCTGCTCATCCGATCCTGTGTCGATTCGCGTACGCCTGCCCATATCTGGCTACTGCCCCGGGCAGATCATACCTGTCGCCATTCAAGTGGATAACGTCAGTAGCGTCGAGATCACTAAGATGATATTCGAATTTTTGTCGGTAAGTAAACAATTTCTGCTAATATCATCATTTCCAAGTCTAGGTAAAATGGACAAGTTTCATGATGCTGATAACACTGAGTTTAACTAGGTAAATGAAATTAAAACAGATCAAAATGAGAAATTCGGTGAAAACAATTTTGAAATTCACCAATAATGCTAATGACTCGAAATGGTGTGCTAAAGTCGAACTAAATACAAAAAAAAATATATTGTTCGGCAGGGACTTAAAAACACCTTCATAAAGGTTACAGAATTATAAGTGTTACATGTTGAATTGGTAACAGAATCAAATATGTAACACTTATAAATGTGTTTTCAATGTGTTAACCCAAAACACTTACAAAAGTGTAACCATGACATATCTGTAACAGATATAAAAGGTTTAACAGGTAAACTCAGCATTGCCATTGGATAACCGAAATCTAGTCGCAGTCTGATGTAAAACTGATTATTTCAGTTACCTAGCACTTATTAAAACATATAAAAGGTTACAGTTTGATTTGGTAACATTATTGAATCTGTTACATCTGAAAGTGTTTTTCTATTGAAACTGTTTTAAAAACAGTGTTAAAAACACATTATTACGGTTACAGTTTGAGTCCCTGCTGTTTTCCATTTCCTGCTAATTTCCTAAGTTAGTACCTACTTATCTACCTTCTCTTGGGTTTGTTTCGTTAGCAACACATCAAGACCAATTAACATAATGAGGTAAAGTGACGTCACTTTATCACCTCGCCCTAGTGCGGGGATCACCATATTTTCACCGCTTGTAAAGTGTCCGTCTGCGATTAAATATTCGACCTGTTTTATGCATTGTTCTCAATGTCTATGACCTATGATAATTAGCTGAGCACAAATTCCTTGGCTTGGCAACTGAGAATTTACTTGTAGACCCAGTAATACAGAGTACACTGAACCCAACCCCATAATATGCTTAGCAGTCTCGCTTACCATTATTAAGAAGGCAATTAAAACCAATTAATAAAACATGATTTTCCTCATTGACTAATGTTTGTGGTATTATATTTATTAGTCGCTGGTCATACAAAACGGTTGGTGGAAACCACAGACGAGAATAACGGTCATTGTCGTGTAATAAACGTGTTTGGCGCCAAACATCCTCTTTTCTGTTAACGTAAATAAATAAACACTGTCGGTAGCTAACGCGTTTTGGCGTGGGTGTTCCAATTGTCTCATCTATCCTGAACTAGCTGTGCCCCGCGGGTTCTCCTCGCTCGGGTTTTAGCCTGATTTTAAACCAATAACCTTCCTGGAGAATTGCACTATAATAGTACATTGTGATACAAGGGGCTAAAATGACCCATTATAGACGAGGTAGTTTTACTACCGAGCTTTAGCGAGGTAGTAAATAGGAACCGAGTTATAATGGGATTTTAGCGCCGTGTGTTACACCGTACTTTTCACTACGATTGCGAGAAAATAAAATAACCAAATTTAATATGATAGTTTATTTTATTAAAATGAAATGTACAATTTGTACTGTTGTTCTAATGAGATGTTTTTTCCCGGCAACATAATCTCAGTTCTCTGTGAAGACGAATATAATATTGTGTCGTCTGTGGGGTAAACGTAGGAGATAAAACGGAATCCTATTTATAAGTCAAATAAATAATACAGAAAATATCTAAAGTTTTCGCGCCATGCCTTTTTTTATTTCTTCTGTAGCTGGAATGCAACGCACACATCCTGCCAAAGAGTTCGGCGTTCGGCGCGTTTGGTTCCATTTTTAAAATAAAATGTTTTTTTTTTATGGAAAAGTAATAAGTCAATTCTTTATGAATTATGAAATTAATAAAATTAAGTTGTAAATTAATACAATATTCTATTTCTACCATATTTATACCATTGGCACTATGATGGATGACGCATCGTTCCGGGTCGCTACGAGTCTACGCTTAGGCGCACCTTGTGTTGCTTCGCATCGTTGTCACTGCGGTGTAGCTGTCGACAGCCTCGGACACCATGGCCTGTCCTGCTACAGGAGCGCAGGTCGCATTGCACGACACGCCAGCATCAACGACATTATTCGTCGGGCTCTTGCCAGCGCCGGCGTACCTGCGGTTTTAGAACCAAACGGCTTGGTGCGTGACGATGGCACGAGACCGGACGGCATGACGTTGGTGCCTTGGAGCGTTGGCAGGCTTTTGGTGTGGGACGCAACTTGTGTCGACACCCTAGCTCCTTGCCACGTTGCAAGCACGGCGGGCTGTGCAGGTGCTGCTGCTGCAGCTGCTGAGATCCTCAAACGGCGCAAATACTGTAACCTTATTGGTAACTACAGCTTTGAGCCGTTTGGGGTCGAAACGCTCGGGTCATGGGGTCCGAGTGCGCGTCCCGTCGTCGATCTCCCGCCGACTGATCGACACTTCGCGCGACCAGAGGGCTGGCTCTTTCTTTGGCCAAAGAATTAGCATTGCCATTCAACGTGGCAATGCTGCCAGTCTTCTGGGCACGTTTCCCGATGACAGCGATGCGGAGGAGTACTTTGACGCCTAAGTGTCCTTTTGACATTGTTGTATATATATTGATACTAGTTTTACGTTTAGTTTTATTTTTGTAATTATATATAGTTTTAGATGTAGTATGAAAATATTGTACATATTAACTTAAATAAATATATATTCTATTTATTAATTTACAACTTAATTTTAAATCCCGAATCCTTCATTGCGCTCGAGATCCAATATGACGCCCGTGACACAAGACACAACTTTAGCCCCTCGGTGCATAATCTACTATTTTTCCCCTCCTCCGGTAAACACACAAAAAAAACAAACAAACTCTTCAGTTTTGTTATATTTATTAGTATTGAAAATGAAAAGCTGTTATTAGACTTGAGCATACTTATCCAACACAGTGTAATGCATTTTTATTCACTAACTCAGTATTGCCTTACTTTAACACAAATACTGATACTGTTAGCCTGTGTCATCTCACTGCTGGGTAAAGGCCTCTCTCCATGACTTCCAGTTTTTATCTATTTTGGACTAATTTGGACCACTGGTCGTTGGTTTTATCCAACTCGTCCTGCCATTCTACGAGGTACATGAATTAAAATACTGTAGTTGCTCCTCCCAAGCTGCAGTAAAACAAAACTATTAGCTTTTGAATTACCTCATAAAACTAAATTAAAATAAAACCTTAACAGAGAGAGTTATACCGAAGCCAGCGGCCGGCGTCCGAGTACATACATCCAGAAAAGGTGCTGCTGACGGCAAACAAGGGTGCCGTGATGGGCAAGACCAAGAGAAACTTCACCGTGGACCTCTCCGTGCCGGAGATCTTACCGCCCTACCTCGAGAACTGCACACTCATCGATGTTGGGTATTTCTTCCGGGTAAGTTGGTTACCATGTTGTCTCCTTTTCTTAAGGTTCATGTAAGATTAGGTCCCCTTATCCATAGTATTATTGTAAAGAGGACCTCGTGGCTAAATCATAACAGCCGCACAGGTCTATCTTCAAGGTGAAGCTGCGCTTGCCAGGGTTCGTCTGTGGATGGGTGACCATCCATTACACAGGAGGTACCGACTGTGGTTTGTAGATCTTTGACCGTTTTTACCAGTAGTCAGTGAGGCGGAAGTCTGATAATCAGCATAACCAAGGGGTATCGTAATACTAACTGGGTTGTGGTCGGAGAGGTAGTCGCACCATGTACAAGTACTTAGCTGCGTCCTAGTATACTAGAAGCCGACCCCATAATAGTCAAGAAAAGCAAGTCAGAGATAATGATCCCTAATAATATTGTAAATTACGTACCTACCTACCTTTTCACTGACTGCGCAGGCAAAGGAGAGTTAATTATAAAGCAAGAATGTCTCTTTGAATAGGTTGAATAGTACCCATTTCTTTAATACTAAATCTATTGCAACATTAATTTCTACCAGAATCGCTGCATAATCTTTAATTGTGAAGGCATACCACGTCGTTACTATTTGGTACCCAAACGGTAAGCTATATCCTATTTCCTATTTCAGGTAACAATCAAACTGTCGGGATGTAACGACGATTTGCAGGATGAGGCCGAAATATGCCTTGGACTGGTCCCTGTAAAAGAGTTTATGGAGGGGGAGTATGTTCACCCCTTATCGCACTGCCTACCCACGGTGCCTATACCTGACCCCGAAACTACAGGTCAGCTGCTCCTCCCTCCCCCCACCGCAGGCTTCAGAGGATCCAGTACGAGCCTCCAAAGAATCCAGCACAGTCCTGTTCAACACGCTCAAAGCCAACCTCAAACCCTTCCTTACTCCGACAACCCACCTCCATATCCTTATCCCGGCGGTAACAGCTCAATGGAAATGAAACCAAGACCGGTACCAGATTTGCATATTGGATTCAAGCTTCCGGAAGCGTCTGCAGGTAAAACGCCGGGTGGACCCGGTTACCCGACTAGTGGGCCCGGTTATCCGACAAGTGGGCCTGGTTACCCGACTAGCGGCCCTGGTTACCCGACTAGCGGGCCTGGTTATCCTACTGGCGGGCCCGGTTATCCGACTAACCCCCCGAGTGGGGCGAATCCCCCTTCGTATAGCTCTACCCAGGCGCCTTATCCCACAGGCGTGAGAAACAATGGTGGGTCACCATATGCCCACGGAGGATACGGGCCATCTGCTCCACCTCCGAGTACCTAAAAGTACGTCTCTCATCCACACGTCTATGACAGCGTCCTTATTCCGTAGCAGTAGGGTCGGTTTTCGTCGTACAACTGTTATGAGACCGCTGATAAAAGCCTTGTGCTAAACCAGACTTCACTTGATAACGCTTAACACATTACCTACAATGATATTTGATAATAATATGTACCGACGTTATCTTTAAATTGCGTTTTAAAGATACAATTTCTTGTGGTTTTGCTAACATATAAATAAGATTTTTAAATGTTCGGCTAAGCATAATATTTTAAGAAAACCGTCCTATGGTACTTGGTCGCTTTTGACTACTCTTTCAGAACAAATATTGTTTAAAATACTGTCAAGTGTTAAATTCGCCATACGAGGCAACTTTTACACACGAGTAAACTTTGACACAAGTACTTACGCGCAAATAAAATAAGTTTTACAGGTTTTTTACAAATAAATGTACCTGCAAAATCACTAATAAAGTAAGTACATAAAAAGTACTTATTTTATTTTAATTGAACTGTCTACCTTATTTAGCATTTAAAATGACGTTTTATAAATTTTATATTCGATGTAAGACAATATTACATAATTAATTTTAAGATTATTTCTTTAAGATAAATGTTTATGGCCTTGATAAATATAAATATATCTTGTTTTTACAACTGTATACTAATTAAAGATAATCTCGCTTACAATTTGTACACTAACACTTATTATGTAATCAGTACTTTGAAAAAAAAAAACTTAATTGTCTACTTCGATATTGTACGAGGTCAAACGGTGCTTAAAACTCTTTCGATGTGCCTATTTTTAGTAAAAGACAATACAGGTCTTATATTATAGATATTTCAACTCTGAAATGCCATATTTTCTATGAGGAAGCTTATATCATAATAATATATGAAATAAATACATCGTATTTTTTGTATTTGGACTAAGCTAGGACCTAAACGTTGTGTAACAATTTTATATAGGTCTCCATATTATGAAACTCTTTTGAATATAAATGTAAGAAATATATTATACCTACTTGTTATTGCTAACTTTGTTAATTAAATTATAATACAGATTTTTGATTAGATGTAATTTTCCTCAGCATCTTTCTATAGTACAGTAGGGTCTAATAAAGAACACAAAAATATGACTTAATATTCTGTACAAAAATAGATAAAGTATCTTTGTTTCGGTAGGTTCAGGCGTGCTACACATTTTCGGCATTAGCAAAATCTAAAATTGTAAAGTATTATTGCTTCCGACCCGAAGTAATTACATACCCCCATAGGAAAAAGGGTTAGTTCATGTATGTTTATTGAAAAAAAACTGACCTTCATCTGTGAGCGAAGTAGACACAATAGTCTGTTAAATAAACAATGGCGTCAAATGAGTGACCCGAAATAATATGTAGCACGTCTTTGAACATCACATAGATTTAGTATCGATTTTTATATTTTTGTTTTGCTTACGTAATTTATATGTATGGATGATAAATTTATAATTAACTAGCTGACCCACGCAACTTCGTCTGCGTCACATAAGATAGAAAAACGAAAGGAAAAAAAATCCCCGTTTTTGCAACAATTTTCATTCCTGCTCCGGTCCTACTAATCGTAACGCGATGTTATATAGCCTAAAACCTTCCTCGATAAATGGACTATCCAACACAAAAAGATATTTAAATTCGAGCCGGTAGTTCCTGAGATTAGCGCGTTCAATCAAACAAACAAACTCTTCTGCTTTATAATATTATTATAGATTATAGATGATACAAATTAAAGTCAGAAATGTTTAGTTTTTAATGTGTAAGTAATGGTGCCTACTGTAGGGTTAGGAAAGGAATCGTTGGCTCTAGGCTTTGTCAGGGGCGGATTTGATACGTTGGCTGCCCGAGGCCTTCGAAAGATTGCCGCCCCCCATGTGCTGCAAGCATGAAAAATTAAATAAACTATAGAAATAAATACGATAGTCAGTAAATTATTTAATTATGCGATCAGTATTTCAGATACTGATTCTTACCATTTCTATTTGAGTTTTTACACGAAGGCGCGTGGGCAACCACCGACCAAAGGAGATGTTTGATTTTGGGCCACGACTGTGTACACTACATGAATAAATAGGAAAAAAATAGGGAAATTCCTTAAAAATACTAATAAATTAATTTGAAGAGGGGTACAGGCGTACAAAAATTAAGTTTTTTAATAAGATAACCCTATTTTAAGGCCAGCCATGACAGTTGTGTGAAATGAACTTTGACAGTTTTAAGAAGTGACGTCTTTGATTCTTTGCTTTGAGTTTGGATTAGATGTGTTCAATCAAATGTCATTGTCAAAATGACATTGTTCGCATACTACGGCTCTGATCCACCATTTTTAATTTTATGTTGTGTTGCTCTCCTTGACCAAGTTAATTTGAATATACATTGGAACGTTGTGAAATTAAAGAAAATTAACAATAAAAACGGTTACTGTATTATACAGCGATATTTACATATAGTGTACAGAGTGCTGGCCAAGGCTCCATACATTTCTGGAACATCTCCTTTTGCCGCCCTAGGCCCGGGCATACTCGGCCTATAGGAAAATCCGCCCCTGGTCTTAGTATGCAAGAGAGGGAACAGAGACGAAGGAAATGAATATCAATGATAAGTTAAATATAACATTATTCATGGGCAGTCAGTAACGAAAGTCGATTAAAACTTCAAGTTGTTTTTTTAGATAAAATAGTATAAGAATAATTATTAATGAGCCTATAAACCTTCCCTTTTTTAGATAAAATAGCATAAGAATAATTATTAATGAGCCTATAAACCTTCCCACTGTTATTACACAGACTTCTTTGTGGACTGAATAACACATCTGCGGGCCTAAAATGGCCGCTTTAGCAGAATCATAATTTGAATCACGTTAAAAATTGAAAATTCTGAAAAGGAACTTTATGGTTATGACTATAAAGTCCATTTTGACCCCAATGACATCTTCCAGCCCTTGTCCCAAGTTATTCGGAGTCGGCGCAACACGTCTTTTTTTCTTTCATTATCCTCTATTAAACCCCACACTATCTTTTGCTCCCCTTTCCTTCATATAATCCATCCATCTTAAAAATCAGAACATATTAAACTAAAAAAACACTTTCACATAAAATTCTGATTGTTTGTCGACCTTCGTTGCTGACAGTACCAACTGCATTTAAATCTATGTAATTATTGCTATCTATTTTCTAACAGAAATTTTAGGGCGTGCAACATATTGTTCGGGTCGGCACAAAGTTAACCCGAAGCCGTTCGGCTTTCATTCGGCTCGTGCTGACCAGCGCTCCGTCCGGACGTGTGTGGCGCCCCTGATCCTATCAGTTCAAATAAGGTTTAATTAACAATAGGCAAATACTTTAATATTGTACACACGGCGACACATCAAGCTATACATTTCCAGTATAACATGGCCTCGTTTTGTATAGATTTCCTGTGCAATAAGAGATCCGCATAAACTGGTTTTTTATAGCTTGATTGGTCTTCGTGTACTGTCATAGTACAAAAAAAACCCACCAAGTGCGAGTCGGACTCGCGCACGAAGGGTTCCGTACCATTATCAACATTAGGACAAAACGGCAAAAAAATCACGTTTGTTGTATGGGAGCCCCCTTTAAATATTTATTTTATTGTTTTTAGTATTTGTTGTTATAGCGGCAACAGAATTACATAATCTGTGAAAATTTCAACTGTCTAGATGTCACGGTTCATGAGATACAGCCTGGTGACAGACAGGCGGACAGGCGGACAGTGGAGTCTTAATAATAGGGTCAGGTTTTTACCCTTGGGATACGGAACCCTAAAATACCTACTCTAGCTCCGTATTTGCAGCAAAAAAGGAACTAACTCGTCGTCCCTTTATCATAGAGCAGTGTTTTTCAACCTGTGGGTCGCGACCCCCTGGGGGGTCGCGAAGGCTCATTAGGGGGGTCGCGAAGCTTCTATAGGGGAGTTGTAAAAAAGTTTTAAAAGATTTATTAGGAAAAATGTTAACTAAAGGATATTAGATGGAATTATCTATTGGCGACGCATTCGATGTAAAAAATGTGTTTTCCGTGCTTAATTACGTATTTATCCGAACCCTAATAATGAAAATGAATAAATTTGTTGGATTGAATATTAATTTGTCATAAGCAACGGGTAACGGGTCGCGAAATATTTATTCATACTAAAGAGGCCGTGTCATGAAAAAGGTTGAAAAACACTGTCATAGAGTATTGAGGAGCTTCATGCCCTGTTCCTCATACCTGGAAAAAAAATTAATTCTTAAAATGGACTTTATAGCCATAACCATAAAGTCCATTTTAAGAAGTTTAAATTGATTCATATTATGATTCTGCTAAAGCAGCCATTTTAGGCCCGCTGTAAATGACTTACTTTCGGAAACTGCAGCTAGTAATAAGCATGATGGATTTATTTTAAAGTTAACAATAGGTAAATAACTTAAGAGGCCTGTAATCTGTAGTGTGCAACACAAATTATTCATAAGTAATAAAGAAGCTAAGTTTTGATTTATATTCTTATTTTAATTAATTAATATTTTTTTTGATATTGTGTGTTTCTAAACATATAATTTTCTGACGTTTTTATTGCGGATAATAAAATATACGAATTGTTACTGTGAGAATTAACGTGGTTTTATTGAAACAACTCCTATTTATTATTCATTTAGCGTCTTCATGTAAATTAGTTAGCAAAGACAGCTTATAACGGCACATGTCACATTGCCAGCGATTAGCGAGTTTAGTAGAGCTAGCAACTAAAATCGAGTTTAGTGAGCAATGAGTGCGCGACGGCGCCGGGTGAATGGTGATTACTCGCTGGTATAAAAAATATGTATGTCACCGTAAAATTGTAAAAACCGTTGGATTATAATATAACTAGAGAGATTGTAAACTCTCTAAAGATTGTTAAACGAACATACTGCTTACAATGTTACGCATTATTTTTTGGTAGATTATAATCTATCGAAGTAAAATCGTAATATTGTGAAATGAATGCAACAGAAGTATCTCTGCCCCCATAATAATGGGGACTTGGGGTACCCCCACGTTAGGTTAGACAGAAATAGGAGCCGAAGAAGAGAGAAGAGAGAGAGAAGAAATAGGGCTCCGTCGACTTGAAGTTAGGTTATATTTATCGGTATCTCTCAGGAATGGTGCTAGATTATAATCTACCGGAAAATAATGCGTCATATTGTAAGCACAATGTTCGTTTGACAATCTTTCGAGAGTTATCAATCTCGCTAGTTATATTATAATCTAACGGTTTTTACAATGTGACGCCGACATATATATCGCTGGACATAACACACAGCGCCATCTAGTACCACACTAAGCAACGAGGGTTGTGTCACCAGATAGTTGATATACTACATAGATACTTTTTTGTTTGTAAATACATACTTATTATAAGTACATATAAACATCCATGACTCTGAAACAAATGTCCATGCTCATCGCACAAACAGTTGCTCCTATCGGGATTCGAACCCGGGACCCCTAGAGCTTCAAGGCAGCCTCACTACCGCTGCGTCATTAGGGTGTCGGTACGGGTATGCATAGATATTGTAATATCTACCGCATCAAGTTACCATAAACTGTCAATCTCAGTCGAATTTTAACTTACCATAAATATTTCATGGTTTTAAATAATTTGGAGAAATTTGACAGTTTGTGGCATCTTGATGTGTTGGCGAACATACTAAACAAGCCCTTCTCGGGTGAGTCTTCTGCCCGTAACAGAGGCCCTCTCCCTAACGCTCCGTCCATTTATTCGGAGCTATCCGTCTCTCTCGCGCACGTCTGCAGATGAGTGCGAGTGAGAGACGCGGATAGATCGGAATATACGGACGAGACGTTCGGGAGTAGGGCCTCAGATCAACTTTCGGTAAAGTTAAAAATTGTTTGTATTCAACGTTGATTTCGCATCTCCATTCGCCATGTTTTCGGCTCATTATAATGGGACTTATCTACATCTATTTATAAGTGAGCGAGAAAATAGTCGATAGCTAGGTACTCGCTTACTCGTCAAGTAGTACAGGTGCCTTAACAAAATAGTTTACATATCAGTTTGGCAGGTCATTGAGCTTAGCGCTATTTTTATGTGTTAACTTCAGCTTTGTTTCTATATCCGCCGGCGCCGTCTGTCCATACATGGCAATTAGATGACTCATCGATTGCCTCTTCGCCTGTATTGTGCTGTACCGACGTTATGTTCTATAGATAGGTAGGTTTTTATGTAATCAAGGCGTATCATAGTATTCTGTAATAGTTTGGAGGCCACATTGGCAGACACTCCATGTAAATACTGGTATCGTAAACGGGTTGAATCGAAACAAAACCACAGAATAAATAGTCAAAACTGTGAGAGGGATTCTAAAGTTAAATGACTTTGACTTTACTATAATTTGTTGCCAAAAGGTGTCTAAGTAATAAAGCAAAATTAATTAAGGTTCCTTTTTTTTCGGATGGGAAATCATCAAATGACCCCTCCCACTCTGGGCGGAGCGGATTGTCAGACTTTTAGTGACTAAAACCGATCCATGTTCCTTCCTCGCCCTTTACGTTCCGGGGCCGCGGTATCTCTTTCGAACAGTCCCGCATTCCCGGCAGGCTTCGGCCCTTGCGTTTCTATTCCGATCCGTGTCGACTGGAGCCTGACCCCTATACAGTTGGGAATGATTCGGCAGATGATGAGGTGCCATCCAATAAAAAAAACATCATAAATAATTATAACGTCTTTATTTAAGTCACAGGAAACATGAAAAAATATTCGAGATTATTAAAACTACAACAACAAGAAAAACGGTCTGTATAAAAGGCATTTACTTTATTATTTACTTGATTAAAGTCGTAAACTAACAGTAGGTATTCGATACTCTACTGAAACAGGAACACTTGCGTTGAACTATACTCGCGAGTCAGCATGGATTTAATCCGGTACTGAAAAGGGTTATCTATAAATGCGTTTATTTTAAGATTTAAAAAATAAAGATACCATAGTACTATAATCTGTCAAATTTCTTTAATTCGATTTTCAACTTTATCTCTTAAGCATTAAGTTCAAGGTCGATTGGGAAAATTTTAGTTTCGGGTTACTTTGTGTCCTCTTCAATTTCAACTTTCGACGGCTAGCTAAACGTTGCAAATCGAAAGCGTGTTCTTTCCGTCATGGGCATTTCAAATTTCTACCGTCGGTATATACAGCAGGAAACGATTAGCGGGGCAGTAAGGGGAGCTACCTCAACCTTTGCAGCTACACGAAAAAAAAAAACTTTTTTTTTTAAATCTGTGAATAGGGATCAAAATTTCACGAAAAATTATGGATGGTTTCGACCATTTTCGTGAAGCTGCAACGGTTAAGCTCTCCTTACTGCCTCGTTTACCGTCTCCACCCTGTATAGTTTGAAGCACATGACATATTCCTGTTAAAAAGACGTTTTACTTTATTACTGACTAGGAACTAGATAAAATAAAAATAGACATAACAAGAATACAATCTCATAACTATGACTTGCAATATAAAAATATCTGAAGAAATTATTATCTTTATGAGAAATAGAGTACTTAAATTATAATTGTGCGATAGACAATAAGGCACCTTATGCTATTATATTATATCGAAGCACCATAAAACACTGAAGAAAGAACGAAATAAAATTAGAGAAATTCTTTAAAATAATAAAATAAACGTATGAAAATTAATAAAAAGAATAAAGCGACATAAGTCATTCGTTAAAAAATGTACATAGAAACAAATATTTCCTTTTTCGGTCGTAACTTATGCTAGAAAAGATTAATATAATTTGTTACGTTTAAAATAATTATGCCCTTTCATTATATTTTAAGCTTAAATTGTATGTATTAAATGCTCAAAAAATATACTTAACAAGTAAAATACATCATAATTATTATCAAAGATTACAAATAAAATTAATATAAAAAAGCTCTCTATGCTTTATAAGCCTTAATATGGAATTTATAATTTTTAAAGGTCACAAACGCTATTTCAAGTAAATTATAATTATAAAAATGGCTCTTGATTAAACAATTACTATTTTGACGTTTAATCGTCTTACCGTTAAACAGCGTTTATGAATAGGTTACCTTTAATAGTATATTACCTAATGACCTATAAACACATGATCCACATGCACATTCAATACACAGAGCTTTATTTTAATTTTAATATGTAAGAATAATGAGTAAATCGCTGTATTATAAAAATGTAGGCTAGTACATGGCTTATAAAAGAATGCAGTTATTTTTTTATTTTAGTTTTTAGGCACATAAACGAAGGCTTTTATGTTTACAAATAGGCACATTTTCTCAAATTAATAAATGTAAGACAACAATCTTTAGTATAATTTGGACAACTATGAGATGGTATTTTTTTATTGTACTTATCTAAGTTACCACTCAAAAGAGCAGCGTTTTGGGTCATTTAATGCAGACCTTTAAGTATTTAATTATCTTAAGTACTAAAGTGATGTAAAATATATTTGTGGGTTACATTTACTTCAATACGTCTTAAATCCTAAATTTTATTTCCTGCCCTCTCTACCATTACACTTCTTCCATTTAAATGAGATTCATCTTACAGCTGCATTTTAAATGTAGAACAATCTTTTATATTTAAATCAATCGGGATCACAACATTAAATTCTATCTTATAATCATCATCAAAGGGCGCCACATTCACTTGTACTTTTTGTGATGTAGGTAAATATTCAAAAAATATTTTTTATTAATGGCAACTCGTTTTTCTTTTTTTTTTCGTTTATTATTTTACCGCCGAATCCGGGTTTCGGTCACTTTTTATAAACTGTTATAATGTGAGTCTTATAATTATTTATGCACAATATACGGTTTGTGTTTCAAGAACGACACAGATGCACCAATATTAATTATCGTATACAGACAGTTAAGTGGCCAACGGAGACCATCAAAATGGTAGTGAATTGACATTGAATACTCAACTTTAAACATTTGACCATACGGTTGAAATTGTTGAAAGTTTACAATACAAATATCATGAAGTAAAAAGTGTGCAGTGATAATACCCAGATTGTAATATTACCAGAATCAGGGTGTAACGGGAATAAGAACCGTCTTGACGAAATTCCATACTCTGTAGAAGCAGAGGGCTTGATTCTGCAATGGGACGCTTATAACTTTTAAACAACTAAAGGCTTTTAAATGCGGTAATTAAAATAAGTCGTAAGTTCCATCTTAGGCCCTGTTTCCAGTATGTCGTGACGACAGATAGTCGTGTAGTTTTAAGTGTCGTGGCTTGTGTATTTAAATGGAGGTGTTCACATATAGGACGACACGATAACTGTCGTCCATGACTTATGCCAACTAAAAACCTACGATAAATTAATCGTCATGACATAGGGGAACGGGACACACATACACACACACATATACATTTTGGTGGTTGACATTGCGTAAAGTACATAATTATTTGATCGCCAAAAAATATTGTAGCACCTAGCGGAGTTCCCATGGCTAAATTATGAGTATTTTATTAAAATTGGTTATCGATATGCTAAGAAGACTATGTAGCAGAATTTCCAATCTGACTTAGTTCGAAATCGCGATCCGTACATATTTTCGGACGTATGATACGCCCAATTCCGCATATTAGCACTGCAATCATTACGTCAGGATGAGGTAGTATTTGAGGTAGTTTGTTTAACATTTAGTTTCTTTGTCAGGGTCGTTTGCTTTCTCATGCTTATCTTTATTATCGCTGTCTTCTTTCTTTTGTGTGTTCTCTTTCGGTTTTTCCTCGGGCATTTTCATAAACTCAGGGTTATATGGCGGGGGTTCTGAGTCATCATGTAAGGGTAGCTTTTCTGTCAACAAAGATACCACTTTTGTATAATAAGGGACCTTTAGAATCTCAATATTATGACAAATAGGAAGTTTTAATTACGGAATTTTGGATTTTCAAAGCTTGAACAGCGCCATGAGTTGAAAATCCAAGAGTGTGATCTTTAGGCATTTATTTAGGTCTGGTATAATGTTAGTCAAAACGGGTAGTAGTGTGTGCCCTGCCCCATTTGAACCTGTTACCATTAGGCAATAAAAATAAAGTATTCACTAAAATTCACTTACGTTCATCACTGCCTGGAGTGGAGGGTTCTGGCGCGGAAGCAGTCGCATACGGATTCGACCCTGGACTTGTTGGCTGTAATAAAAATACTGTGTGAAATATACATAAAACACACAAGTTCGCGCGGCAGCGAAATCAAATAAACGAACGGGAAAAAACCGCTTGGGGCTTAGCTCGAATAGTGCCAAGAAGAAACGATTATAGATCTGGAGTTTTTCGATAGGCAGGAGCCGAATCAAAATCTAACATTGTTTGTTTCGGGTCTGCTTTTTGTGTTAGCCCAATACTACTGAACTTAATGTGGATGCCAAAAAGCGTGTTTGCCCCCAAAACAGGGTAAGAACATAACTGTACTAAATAAGGATCTCAAAAAGTTTTAAAACTTTGTGCATTATAATTGAGCCTAAATCTGAGATCTATTAACGTTCATTAGCACGTAAGTTGGTGAAGTGTTAAACTTGTCACTGCCTCATAATGGTTAAACTTCGAGTGCAAAATAGAGACAGGATAAGTTTCAGTCAAAGCATACGCTGAGTCACATTGGCTTAGGTCGTCAAATTGTTTCAACATTTTTGCTCTATAACTTCGTTTCCGTATTAAGGCGACTACACGAGCTAAACGCGAGTTTTATAATTACTAAAAGTATATGATTCACTGCTATAAACAAGACCAGAAAAATATATGATATTCTTCGGGATATATGCTAGCATGATACTGTTTTGAAAACATAATACAATTAATTTGGCTCGATAAAAAGAAATCACGAACTTACCTCTAAAAATATCTTTCAAACAATAGAAAACATACTAATATGCATGCGATCATTCTGATTTTTTGGCAAATAATTCTACAAGCAATATATTAGCATGATACTGTTTTAGTTTTTTAATCCAATCAATAGTTTTTTTGTAAATCGATCGAAACCACTCATTTCGCGCTATTTGGCCCGCAGTGGCTGACGTAACAACCACTTTGTAGTGCAAGCTGATTAGAACTTTATTCTAACAGCATTTCAAACGAAGTTTGAACCACCACAAATAGAGTTGCTAATTTAGCTCGTATAGGCGCCTTAAACGAAAAGGTTATGCAAAATGATGGACAGTTTGCGCTACCAAATCCTTTAGAAAATTAACTGGCTTATGGTTACATAACCTGTAAACAGAAATAAAACTTGATACATGAAAATATGTTAAAACTTACATATGGTACACCGGCTCCAGTGGGTAACATTGGCATTTTAGATCCATCACCCGCTGGCACCCCGAAACCGATGGTTCCTGTCTTCAACGGAGTACCTCCTGCAGCATATGGCGGCACGGGACTCTGCCTAGCCGTTGGGTACGGACTTAGGTTCGACTTAGACCCGAAAGGAGATTTGTCTGTAGTGTAAGGAGTGTTTGTAGGGTAAGGAGAGGTTCCACCGGGGTAAGGAGAGGGTCCTCCGGGGTAAGGAGGGTTTCCACCCAGGAAAGGAGACTTCTCACTCGGATACGGTGAGTTACCACCAGGGTGAGGGTAAGGAGAAACATTGGGGTAAGGCTGATTTCCAGGAGGATAAGGAGAAGTCCTGCCACCAAGATTTGGAGTGGTCGGATAACCTGGGTTACCAGGGTAAGGAGCATTATTAGGGTAACCATTGTTATAAGGTAGTGGTTGATTTATGATTGGCGGGGGAGGGTAAGAGTTAGCATTCGGTGAAGCCACCATAGGTTGCGGTAATTGATCCTGAAGTGGGTTTTGTACATTATCTTGGAAGCCCACTAAGGGGATGGTTCCAAATATAATAGGATGGGACTCGTCAGTACCACTGTGGCAACCACTGATTTCTGTTGAGACCTGTGTGATATAAAAAGACGAGCTTTAATACAAACTGTTACATGAGTTACTAATGTTAGCAATAACCTGTTAAATAATTTATTTGCTTATTATATTGATACATACATGACACATGCATACTGTAGTCACGGACGAGCAGTAATACACTGTATGTATTTTACAGATTAATAACAAACGAATTTTCTCGTGAAATAACGGTATCTATTAAACAGATAAGACCTTATCGTAGCAATATGGCTACCAAAATAGTATGTTCGTGAAACCGTAATCAATACAGGAGAAAATCTCACCTCCTTTCACTTCCGATAGTAAGTAACCAAATAACAACCTTACAGTAACGTAAATAAAGATCAGTCATAAAAAGGACTGTTTAAAGACTAGCTGTGACATAAATCGAAAGTTCGCTATTCGAACAAGGACATGTCGCTTCACCGTTTAGAAAGCAGTGGTAATTAATTTAATTACATATGGTGCCTGCCTGGGTTAAAAGTCCCATAGTCTACGACAAGCAGGTAATCTGAAGTAGTTGCCACGGGCTACCACTGCTGTTATGTAAATATTAAAAGTGTCCAAACACCAAGGAAGCCGAAAACATTTGTTCTTCCCGTAATTGGGTCTTTTTTTTTGTTCTAGCTAGACCATTCCTGGGAGCCTACTAGTTTCAGAAATACTGAAGGTCAAAATTCCAACAAACTCATATTATTAACCCCCGACGCAAAAACGACGAGGTGTGTGTGTGTGTCTGTCTGTGGCATCGTAGCAACAGAACGGATGAACCGATTTTGATTTTGTTTTTTTTTTGTTTGGTCGGTTTTTGTTTGTTTAGTCGGGAGTGTTCTTAGCCATGTTTTATAAAAATCAGTCCAAAATGGCCGCCGCCACAAAATGGCGGATTACATATTTATTTAACAGCTCCCTCAATATGGGAATCAAATGAAAGGGCTTGACACCCGTAGGCGCGTTAAGCAACTTCGCACCAAAAAAAAATACCATAAATTTATGACCCTATCTATGTGTCGGGGGTGTTTTAAATGTTTAATTTAATGTTACTTGTTTAACCCTTCGTATAACGAACGAACGTAGATCTACACAAGACACAATGGCTTTTTAATTGTGTCTATAATTACGGCATACAAGAGGTTAAATACTTCAATAAGTACATTCATCAGCAAAATGTTTTAATTGACATTGAACGCTGCCGTAAACCGTGATTTTCGAACAAAAAAAAACGCGTTGCGTTTTCGAGCAATAATTTTTGAGCAGTGTTACGTACTTTCATGTAATAGAATGTTGGTTGATGGCTTTGTAAAGGGTCCAATGGCATTGCGAAATGGTTCTTACCTTGAAATGGTAGTTTATATCGATGAACCGGCAATTTTCAACATTGTAGATGTCCATGGCGGGCACTTCCATCTCTATGGCCCAGTTACGTGTAGTGTTGCCGGGGATGGGACCCTTCTTGATCTCGGCCACCGTGTCGTGTTCATTCTTTGTCCCGGGCTGCGATATTGCCAGGAATTTCACGTCCTGGATGCACCAACACACATTAGTATTAAGGTGGAAGTTCCAAAGTAGCCCGCGAAATTTTTTTTTAAATGTTTTTTAAAGGCTCGTCTGTAAGATGTTGTAGTTACAGAATTATAATAACTAAAATTTCATCAACATACGAGTACAACCTAGCACTGGCAATAAAGTCGAAAAATTTGAATAACGCGGGCTACCCTGAAGTTTCCACCTTAAACCGTTGAAATACTCTATAGTATTTCAACAAGAAACATTTGTTCGGCATTGGCTCACACACACATGCAAAGAGTTTACACGAATTCGAAATGATTCTGGTAGCAGGTAGAGGCAAAAAAGAAAACACTAACACCATAAACGATTTCACAAAAAACCTAGTTGGTCTACAGGTTTTATTTATGCTGTGACAAAACTGACCATTGTGTTAAATAAAGAGACAAAATAGTTTGATAAGTTATTATGTTAATGGTTCGTTCATCCAAAGGTTGTCTGTAAGAGATCATTTTGTGCGATAAGACCGCCCATTGTTGTTCTTAAAACATGTTTGTCCTTTTTTTGGGTATAGAGTGTGTTTAAAATAATACACTTCTCACAATTATGCCCTAGGTAACAAGGTTGAAAATGGTCGACCTTAGTGAACTCGGTATTACAATGATACAAAACTGACGTAAGTTTCAAATTTTAACCACGGCCAAATATCCTTGCACGGCTATAGATGTCAAAACCCAATCGCACTTTCCCCGACCTAGAAAACTAACCCAAGAATGAATGCTTAGCTGTAGCATTCTATAGGACTAACGAGGTACCTTGACATATTAGTAGAAGATGGCTTAGATGGCGGGATGACGCGGACAAACCAACAAACAGTGGCCCACATTGGCCCTGGATCGAAACAACTGGAAGTCATCGGGAGAGGCATTTGCCCAGCAGTGGGATGACACAGGCTAACAGTATCAGCATTTGCATAAATATTTAAGAGTTACAAAAAAACGTGAATTTGCGAGTTTTTCTCGTTGAAATTATGTTTTCCGTTAGTTGCTAACAATTACTTGTTACAAATAGTTCGTTTTCTCTACTTCAATAATAATAGAACAAATGTTAGATACCTTATTATTTACATATTTAGTAATAATCATCAATTCTTCCGATGCACGTTTAAGCAAAAACTTACAGAAACCTGATTTCATAATTTGGGACCTCTGATTTGTTACTTTTTCGATATAATGCCTTTTAAGTACAATTAGCGTAACATCAAACTGTAAAAGGGCTCTTAATTACAAATTACCTTTTTAATAGCGAATTTAAGCTCATCTATCTCGACGTTGCTGTCGTTCTTGCAGGAGACCTCGATGGGTATGACCTGGCCGGGGCAGTACCCTGACACAGGCAGCTTCACAGTTATCTCCGAGTAGCCCGCACTCATGCACCAGCAACAGTACGTACTTGACAGTTCATACTCAATCGGGTCCTGGAGCAATGACATTTCTTTAGACACTTTAGAGATTGCATCCGCCGATACACAAAGCAATGGACGGTGTATGGGTCATGGATGCAAATAATTCTAGATCCTTCAGCGGGTGACTGATCCTGAATTACCCTAGACTGATAAAATTTTCTCTTTTCCTGATTTGGGTTAATATTGGTGTTATGGTCAGCTTGCCCGATGGGGAAGGAGCAGTGCCCCGCCTTTCGCAAAAACTGTAGGATTCGTCCCAGACTGGTCGGCCTCCCACTAACAAGAGGACTGATTCCCAATTTGGGGCTTGTCCTGCCCTGTCCCGTCCTTACCAGCGTAAAGTAGAATAGTTGCGTCGCTTATAAAAACCGGTCAAGCGCGAGTCGGACTCACGAATGAAGGGTTCCGTACCATCGTAGTATATAAACATAAAAAAAATCAAAGAGCTAAAAAGCTCCCTCTTTGATTTTTTTATGTTTGTTATAGTGGCTACAGAAATACACATTCTCTGAAAATTTCAACTGTCTACTCTATTAAAATAAATAGAGTAGACAGTTGAAATTTTAAAGTGTCTATTACGGATTCTGAGATACAGCCCGCTGACAGACAGACAGACGGACAGCGGAGGTTTAGTAATAGGGTCCCGGTGAATTGAATGGCGCTGATTCATGCGTCATGTTCGTGAACGGGCGCTGTCAGTCGGGACTGGTCATCTCTTAGCTGCCGTGGATCATTTGAATTGCTTTATTTTTAATTGTTGATTTATTTATTTTTACTCTGGACGCTCTTATTGTGCACGTCTTTCTACATCGTTCTCACATATATGTATAATCTCAACATGAAAGATGTAACCAAGATTTTGTAACAACATTTTTGATTGAAAAGAGTGTCCATGGAGTTTCTTGCCCGTTCTTCTCCATAGAGATCTACGTTAGGGAATGGGCAACTACAGTACTTTCTCAAGTTATTATGCCTTGTGTCTGTGACTGTAGCTTCGCTTTATTTTTCGTTTTACCGACATTCAAAAGTGCCGTAATGGTCTAGTTGAAATAAATGATTTGAGTTTTGAGTTTGAGTTTGAGTTTACCTTTGAGGTACGGAACCCTTACAGATAAAAAAATCTTTTTGTACAATATTGCAATACCTGCTACTCTGACTCTCTTACCCTACTGGATTGCCACTGGTTCAAGTCCAACGGCGCGTGCACTCTGACAGGGACCCACTTGTCCTTATTCATCGAGAACATTCCAGAGGTCACCATGACCACCTTGACGCGATATCTGATGTGACCGTACGTCCCTTCGAAAGTGGAGGGGCAATCGTGCGGGATGGGGCACTCGAATTTGAACTCATGCTGACCTGCTGGGAGGTGGTTTTCGCCTGGGACAAAAAAAACAATGGGTTAGTCTTTTCATACTAATAATTATTATAAAGCTGAAGAGTTTGTTTGTTTGGTTGATCGCGCTAATCTTAAGGTCGCAGGTTGGTATTGAAAAAATATTTTTGTGTTGGATAGTCCATTTATCGGGAAAGGCTGTAGTAAGCTATATAACAGAGATAAGCAGCGAAGCATAAATGAAAAATGTTGCAAAAATGATGAACATTTATTCCTTTTGCGAGCTTTTGACGCTGACGCAGTTGCGTGGTTCAGCTAGATTTTAATTTGGGGACAAAGGAGTACGAAGGGTGTTACATGTCCCTGTCACGGGTTAAACAAACACAGAGCTTTACTTCAACATGCAACCTAACATTACGCCTGTAAAGCCGGGTCCACAGCGCCATGTTATGGTGTTTTACTAACACAAAACATGTTTGCTAACATAAAGGGGGCGTGGCCTAACATAAAATGTTTGCCGCGACGGACGGACGTTTGTTTTCATGTTTTGTTAGAAAATGGGCGCAGCAGATATGGCTTCATGCTTATTGATGTTTTCTATACTAGTACACCCGTCAACAATCTTGTATGGGATGTAAGCAGCTCATGAAGTCATGTGTTACGTATTCGGCTCGTAGGGAGGCCAAATACTTTTTGTGGACTGTATTATTATTGTTCTTCGCACCCCGGTTCTCGTAGACCAGTTGCTGGGACTCGGCTGCTGACCCAACCCATATGATCCCAACGCTGGGACTCAGCTGCTTACCCGGCTTATATGGCCAAACTAGGTGGGGTGGTTCCTCTATACGTCTAATGAATTAAACGCGATTACTTTTAACACTTTTTATTATATAGTTATAGGTTTACATAGCGGGGCACAAGACTTTACATAAGACTGTATATAAGGAATTTAACACTGGGGGCGTGGGACTCACTAGAACTATGATTCTACTTTAACTTCTCATGACAATCTGTCTGATATGGAGCTCTTCCTTGACTTCTTGAAGACTTCTCCCTGATTATCTGATGGAATGACTTAGTTACATGTTTCTATTTACTACTATTTGACTCGATTCTCACCAATTTAATCGGTCCCCCTTACATAAATAATCACGTCATTGCAAGTCGTGGGAGCACCTGAGCGTCCTTGAGGGAACTTTATCCAACCACAGCCCGTAAAAATGGACTTTCCCAATTGCTGATGCAATGATACTCTTTATTATGGAATATTCCACGTCGGACAGGTTCAAACCTGACCGTATCCCCTCTCACGAATGGCTGATGCAACATTTCGAGCCATGGTGCAATGCTTAAGGCTTTTAGTATATAATAGTTTGGGGGTGGACAGACATATAGGTCCCCATTGTTTACATAAAAACTACTTAAACTAAAATTACATTTTTGTCAAGGGCTCGTCGTCCATTACATCTCTCCCCCCGGCGTAGCCTGCGCAGCCTTCTCTTCCTTTTGCAGCACGACGAGCTTGCTAACCGGACGCTTGAAGACGCCGGTCCTCGTTCGCACGTCGACTACTCTGATGCCGCCGTCAGGTCCCGGGTAGACGTTCTCGACGACTCCCATCGGCCACACGTTCCGTGGCAGTGTGCTGTCGGCGATGATGACGACGTCACCGACCTCCGGTGGTTGGCGTTTGCTCTGCGGCTCGCCGCGGGGTACCAGCGTAGGGAGGTACTCCCGCAGCCAGCGTCGCCAAAAGTGATCGGCTAGGGCCTGGCTGGCCCGCCAAGCACGTCGATCGGCCTCGTCACAAGGCCCAGTTGAGGGTAGACCCATAGAGGACCCCAACAGGAAATGGTTGGGGGTGAGGGCCTCCGGATCAGTGGAGCTCACGCTGACATGAGTCAAGGGGCGTGCGTTGATGGCGAATTCCGCTTCTGTAAGTAGAGTTAGTAATACTTCTTCGGCAGGCGCCCTTTCGCGCAGAGTCGCAGCGAGGGCTGTCTTCACGGAGCGCACCAGCCGCTCCCACGCACCTCCCTGATTGGGTGCGCCAGGAGGGATGAACCGCCACTCCATCCTGTGCAGTAGTCCTTCTTCCTGCAGTGCCGGTGCCCACTCTTCATAAGCCGCTCGCAGTTCTTGATCAGCTCCTCTGAAATTAGTTCCGTTATCGGAATACATAAGCCGCGGCCAACCGCGGCGCGCAGCCATCCTTCTCAGCGCCATTATTGCTGAGTCTGTTGACAATGATGCGACGAGCTCGAGATGCACGGCGCGGGAGGTGAGGCACGTAAATAATGCACCCCATCGCTTCTCTCGACGCCGGCCCACCTTCACCATCATAGGCCCGAAATAGTCCACACCACAGTTGGTGAACGGGCGGTGGAAGGGGTCCAGGCGGGCGCGAGGCAGGTCTCCCGTGGCCGGCGGCTGTGGCGTTGCTCGCAGTCTCCGGCAGTACGTGCAGGCCTTTTCAATGGCTCGCACCGTGGGTCGCAAGTGGATGATCCAATAGCGCTGCCGTAGGTCGTTTGTAACTCGTTCCCTGTTGGCATGCCCAGCGGCGCAATGCTCGCGCATCACAATTAACCTACTTATTCGGTGGCGACCATCCAAAATGATGGGTCGCTTGGCCTCCACGGGCACGTTAGAGGCTTCAATTCGTCCTCGCACGCGCAATAGGCCGTCTTCGATTACGGGGTCCAGTCTGTACAGCCGACTCGTCCTGGGGACGGGGCGTGCAGACCGGATTCTCTCCATCTCTTCGGTGAAGCTGTCCTGCTGGGCTTTCAGCAGGAGCTCCTTCTCGGCGCGTTCTATGTGCCGATGCTCCAGTCGAGGCGAGACGCGGCGGCACGCATCAATAAATGCGAGCACGCGCGCGGCAGCGCGCACCAGCGTCTCATACTTTGAGAAGCGGGCGGGATCAGGCAGCCAGCTGTCTCGTTCAGGGCCCGGCACAATGTGCAGGACCTCCTCTTCGGTGTCTTCCGACGCCGGCGTCCCGGGCCAGTCCCCTTCCGGCAGGCGGAGGAAACTCGGCCCGCGGAACCAGCGGTCGGTCGCGCAGATCGGCGCGTCGGTGAGTCGAGTGGCGTCATCCGCCACGTTGTGCTCCGTCGGCACCCAGCGCCATTCCTCCTTGCTGGTGAGCTCGGCGATTTCCCCGAGTCTGTGCGCGACGAACGGCGTGTATCTCTTCATGTCGTGATGGATCCAGTGGATCACCGTAGAGGAGTCCGACCAGTAGGTCGTACTGTCGATCTCGATGCGGTGTTCTTTCTTGATGGTTTCGGCGAGTCGGGCTCCTATCATCGCTGCCTGCAGCTCCAGACGTGGTATTGTCTGGGCTCGCCGCGGTGCTACTTTTGCCTTGGCCGCGACCAGCACGACATCTGTGCTTCCATCTTCGTACGTCGCCCTCCAGTATGCTACAGTCGCGTACGCTTGTTCGCTTGCGTCGCACAGCACATGTAGTTCGATGCGCTGTGTTTTCTTTCTGAGGTAGCATCTGGGTAGCCGCAGTCTGCTTACTTCCTCTAGCTGACCTAGCCAGGCCGCGAAGAGCTCGTTCTCTTCCTCCGGAATAGGCGTGTCCCACGTTGTTTGTAGGCGCCACAGGCTCTGGAGTACTATCTTCGCTCGCACTGTGAAGTGACTCAATAGCCCCAGCGGGTCGTAGATGGACATTACTGCGCTAAGTGCCTCCCTTTTGGTGGGCGCACGGGTTCGGTCTCTTACTTCGGACGGCACTCGGTTCATGGATGTGTTAAATCCGAGTTCGTCTCGTTCCGCGTTCCAGTACAGCCCGAGTATCTTGCTCTCAGGCTGCTCCCCTCCTAACTGCGTTGGGGCGGTGGTGTGTAGCGTCTGGGGTACATCGCGCAGAACCGTCGCCTCGCTGGAGCTCCAACCTCGCAGTGTGAAGCCGGCGGTTGCATGTACCTTTCTTGTCTCTTCGACTGCCTTCCACGCCTCCTCTGGATCGCTGTAACTTGCCACCAGGTCGTCCATGTAGTGGTTCTTGGTTATGGCCTCCAAGGCCCTGGGATAGTCTCCGCCATGAAGCTCCGCGTTGTAATCTCGGACGTAATGAGCCATGTATGGGGAACTGGCTGCTCCGAAGATCATGCTTCTCATCTTGTAGTGGCGCGGGGCTGACGTCCTGTCTTGTTCTCTCCACAGGAATTGCTGAGCCGGTTGGTCCTCCTGTCTTATCCTCACCCGCAGGAACATCTCCTGTATGTCCGCGGTGACTGCCACTGCCCGCTCTCGGAACCGGAATACTATTCCCGGCAGGGACTGCAGTAGATCTGGACCTTCCAGCAGCTCGTCGTTGAGACATTTTCCGTAGCTTGTCGCCGCCGCGTCAAAGACTAGTCGCTGCTTCCCAGGTTTGTTCGGATTCTGCACGGCGAAGTGAGGCAGATACCAGCAGACGTTACTCTCCTTCTCGGTTCCGTCGCATGGTACTGCGTATCCTTTGTCTAGTAGGTTCTTGACCTGCGTGGTGTACTGCACGGCAAAGTCCGGTGACGCATCCATCTTCTCTTCGATCTTCTTGAGTCGTCTCAGCGCTGCTCCGTAGCTTGAGGGCATGACCACATGATCGGTCCGCCACGGCAGCCCCACCTCGTAGCCTTCGTCGATCTTCTTGATCGTCCTCTTTACGATGGTCGCCGCCCTCTGGTCCGCTTCGTTCACGCGGGGTTTCTTGGCGACGCCCAAGGCTTCAATCCTGAAGTGTGCTTCGACTAGATCGTGTAGTTGCTCGTCTCCTCTCCCGGTCTCGATGACGTGCAGCACGTCTTCTTCTTGCGTGATGACGCTTCGTGGTGCTGTTCCGTGCACCACCCATCCCAGCTTCGTTCGTGATGCGGCTGGCTGATCTGAGCCACCGACTCGCAGTTCCCTGGTCACTATGCACTCCCAATGGTCTGTGCCTACCAAGAGTCCTGGACGAGCTTGCTCGTAACATACTTCCTCTCTTGGCAGGTCTCGCAGGTGCTTGTATTCCAGCAGGGTTTCTGGGATGGATTGTTGGTGGAGCCTCAAGTCCTTGATGGTCCTTGCTCGAAGCTCGTGCGACTGACCGTCTTTCCGGATGCTTCTGACCCGCACCCTTACCGCTTTGCTGTCCTGCTCCTTTGAAGACATGTTCACGCCGCACAGACGTAGCGGGCGTGAAGTCCCTTCAGCTCCTACTCTGGTCGCCAGGTCTTCATCAATGAGGGTGACGGTTGCTCCTTCATCGAACAACGCATACGTCATAACCTCCCCCCGTGACCCGGTGACTATGATGGGGCACATCTTCAGCAGTACCTTCTTCTGGTCGGCGGCGAGCTTGGTCGCTACCGACAGTACCGCTTCTTCCTTGCTGGGCTCTGCGGTAGCCTTCGCGGTCGTCGCTTCTTCCTTGGCGCCTTCCTTCTCCTCGTGGAGGGAGGCGTGATGAGGCCGGCGGCATTGGCCTACGCCGCACGGCTTCGCCTTACACCTATATCGCCAGTGTTTCCTCTCGGCACATCTAAAGCATATGCCGTTGGCCTTGATATACTCCCACCGCTTCTTGACACTCATTTCCTTATATTTGGGACACTTTGTTAGCACGTGATCTTGTTTACAGTTAAGACACCGACCTTTTTCCTCCTGGCTGTCGACGGCTGTGTAGACGGGGCTGGCCTTCTTCTTTGCTGTCACCGGTTGTCTGGTTTCCCTTTTCTGGCTGGCGGTTGCGGCGCTGGTGGGAGGGGCGTACGAGTATCGCAACGCCCTATCCGCTTCCCGCATCAGGAAATGGGACAGCATTACTATCTCCGGCTCCGTTGTGTCGTCGTTGTCACAGGCAAAGTCGCACCATCTTGACCTTATATGGGGGCTTAACTTTTCTAGCACTTCACGAGTTAATAACGGGTTATACAAGTATCTCCTTCGGTCGACCGATTTAATTACGTTTACGGTGTTTTGTACTTTGATGGCGAAGTTATTTAAGTCGGCGGCTGATGCCGTGGGCTTCGTCATCTTCTTCAGCTCCTCGATGGCGCGGTCGATGAGTACTTCCGGTCGTCCGAAACATTGTTCGAGTGTCTTCATGATGACTTCTGGATTGGTGGCAGTATGTAGGAGGGCGGACACCGCCTCTCTTGCCTCTCCCTTGAGACAGCTCCTCAATCGCTGTATGTTCTCAGCTGGCGATATGTTGTACATGTTGGTGGTGTCGTTCACGGCCGCCTTAAACGGCAACCACTCGTTCACACCACCGGAGAACACCGGTAAATCCGTATGCCGTAATCGGGGCCTTGCCATCCTTTCTAAGGTCGCTGCCAGGTTGTCGATGCTGTTCCCGTGCTTCGTTGGCGTCGGTGACCTCTCCCGTGGCAATTCGAATTTAATATGTCTTGGGTCCTCCCGGGGGGGTCCTTGGTCCCCCTCCCCCCGTGATCTGAGGGGGTTCGTTTGAAGCCATTCGTCCACTCTACTGTGGTGGCCTTCCTCCTGGGTGATGAGGGGCTCATCCCGCAGGCTGTCCTGCTCATCTTGCAGAACAGATACTTCGGCGGCTAATCTTCTCTTGACCAGGTCTGCGTCCAGGTCGAGAGACTTCTTCTGGATGGCTGCCAGCTTTTCTGCAGCCTCCAATTCCGCCAGTCTTAAGCGCGTTGAAATACTGTTGGTTGACCTCTGTGACCTCTGTGACCTATGTGACCTCACCGATCTGGTGGGCGACCTCGTCCTTTGCTCGTGCTCCTCGCTCAGGAGAAGTCCTGACGATGGTCCTGCTAAGGTCGTGTCTGCTGTCGTAAGGGGCGCGGTAATCAGTCGTGCAGCTATAATATTTTGCTCACCTGTTACTGCCGGTGACAAGGGCGGGTCCATTGAAATCCTCCGTAGTCTCTCTCTTCGAATCCGTTCCGCTTCCTGGCGTAGAACTGCCTCTCTATGCTCGTCTGCCCTCTTCTGCAGGGCCCGCCTCTGGTCCTCAGCTTCTGCAGCATCACCCTGGCTTCGGGTGACCACCATCGTTCTTTGGTACGCTGCAGGTTGACTTTAAACGGGGAGCAAGGAGCGCGACAATCCAAACTAACCTAACCTGGTTTTGGACTTCTCCAGATTCGTCCACTACGACGTTTCACTTACTCGCACTTCAATACTGTTATTATATCACGACTGGACATTTATTTACCGCGACGGCACTTATGTACTTGTTACGGCACTATGTACTTACGGCACTATGTACCTTACGGCACTATGTGCTTACGACGGCCCTATGTACCTGACGGCACTATATAGTTACGGCGACAATAATGTTCCATGCGGCGCGCACTATGTTCTATAACGCGCGCTTATATATGACGCGTAACTATGTATTCACAACGTGGTCATTTATTACGTTTTATAACGATAATACATCCGTTAGTATTTTATTCACGGCGCGAATCGAGTCAATTTACTTTTTAATTTTCATAAGAGTCCCACTATTCTGCTTACCCCTTTTTTAACGCGCGCTATGATCGCGATTTTTGGTACACAGAATATCACTTTTCCTATCGCGGCACTTTATTCACTCACGACATATATAAAGTTAATTTTGTTCAGTACTTACAGTTTATGTGCCCGCTTATATCACTTATTTACGCGCTATGTATTATACCGGCACTTCTGCTTATCCGGATCGCAAGGACCAAAAATGTTACGTATTCGGCTCGTAGGGAGGCCAAATACTTTTTGTGGACTGTATTATTATTGTTCTTCGCACCCCGGTTCTCGTAGACCAGTTGCTGGGACTCGGCTGCTGACCCAACCCATATGATCCCAACGCTGGGACTCAGCTGCTTACCCGGCTTATATGGCCAAACTAGGTGGGGTGGTTCCTCTATACGTCTAATGAATTAAACGCGATTACTTTTAACACTTTTTATTATATAGTTATAGGTTTACATAGCGGGGCACAAGACTTTACATAAGACTGTATATAAGGAATTTAACACTGGGGGCGTGGGACTCACTAGAACTATGATTCTACTTTAACTTCTCATGACAATCTGTCTGATATGGAGCTCTTCCTTGACTTCTTGAAGACTTCTCCCTGATTATCTGATGGAATGACTTAGTTACATGTTTCTATTTACTACTATTTGACTCGATTCTCACCAATTTAATCGGTCCCCCTTACATAAATAATCACGTCATTGCAAGTCGTGGGAGCACCTGAGCGTCCTTGAGGGAACTTTATCCAACCACAGCCCGTAAAAATGGACTTTCCCAATTGCTGATGCAATGATACTCTTTATTATGGAATATTCCACGTCGGACAGGTTCAAACCTGACCGTATCCCCTCTCACGAATGGCTGATGCAACATTTCGAGCCATGGTGCAATGCTTAAGGCTTTTAGTATATAATAGTTTGGGGGTGGACAGACATATAGGTCCCCATTGTTTACATAAAAACTACTTAAACTAAAATTACATTTTTGTCAAGGGCTCGTCGTCCATTACATCTCTCCCCCCGGCGTAGCCTGCGCAGCCTTCTCTTCCTTTTGCAGCACGACGAGCTTGCTAACCGGACGCTTGAAGACGCCGGTCCTCGTTCGCACGTCGACTACTCTGATGCCGCCGTCAGGTCCCGGGTAGACGTTCTCGACGACTCCCATCGGCCACACGTTCCGTGGCAGTGTGCTGTCGGCGATGATGACGACGTCACCGACCTCCGGTGGTTGGCGTTTGCTCTGCGGCTCGCCGCGGGGTACCAGCGTAGGGAGGTACTCCCGCAGCCAGCGTCGCCAAAAGTGATCGGCTAGGGCCTGGCTGGCCCGCCAAGCACGTCGATCGGCCTTATCACAAGGCCCGATCGAGGGTATTTGAGCCGCGGCCAGCCGCGGCGCGCGGTCATCCTTCTCAGCTTCATGACTGCTGAATCTGTGGATAAAGATGCGACGAGCTCGTGCTGCACGGCGCGGGAGATGAGGCATGTAAATAGTGCACTCCATCGCTTCTGTCGGCGCCGGCCCACCTTCACCATCATAGGCCCGAAATAGTCCACACCATAGTTGGTGAACGGGCGGTGGAAGGGGTCCAGGCGGGCGCGCGGCAGGTCTCCCGTGGCTGGCGGTTGCGGCGTTGCTCGCAGTCTCCGGCAGTACGTGCAGGCCTTTTCAATGGCTCGCACCGTGGGTCGCAAGTGGATGATCCAATAGCGCTGCCGTAGGTCGTTTGTAACTCGTTTCCTGTTGGCATGCCCAGCGGCGCAATGCTCGCGCATCATAATTAACCTACTTATTCGGTGGCGACCATCCAAAATGATGGGTCGCTTGGCCTCCACGGGCACGTTAGAGGCTTCAATTCGTCCTCGCACGCGCAATAGGCCGTCTTCCATCACGGGGTCCAGTCTGTACAGCCGACTCGTCCTGGGGACGGGGCGTGCAGACCGGATTCTCTCCATCTCTTCGGTGAAGCTGTCCTGCTGGGCTTTCAGCAGGAGCTCCTTCTCGGCGCGTTCTATGTGCCGATGCTCCAGTCGAGGCGAGACGCGGCGGCACGCATCAATAAATGCGAGCACGCGCGCGGCAGCGCGCACCAGCGTCTCATACTTTGAGAAGCGGGCGGGATCAGGCAGCCAGCTGTCTCGTTCAGGGCCCGGCACAATGTGCAGGACCTCCTCTTCGGTGTCTTCCGACGCCGGCGTCCCGGGCCAGTCCCCCTCCGGCAGGCGGAGGAAACTCGGCCCGCGGAACCAGCGGTCGGTCACGCGGATCTTGATGCGGTGTTTCCTCTTGACGGTGTCGGCGAGTCGGGCTTCTGTCACCGCTGCCTGCAGCCCCAGACATGGTATCGTCTGGGCTCGCCGCGGTGCCACTTTTGCCTTGGCCGCGACTAGCACGACGTCGATTCTTCCGTCTTCGTACATCGCCCTCCAGTATGCTACAGTCGCGTACGCTTGTTCGCTTGCGTCGCACAGCACATGCAGTTCGATGCGCTGTGTTTTCTTCCTGAGGTAGCATCTGGGTAGCCGTAGTCTTCTCAGCGCTGCTCCGTAGCTGGGTGGCCTGACCATTTTGTCAGTTTGCCACGGCAGCCTTACTTCGTAGCCTTTGTCGATCTTTTTCTTTACGATGGTCGTCGCCCTCTGGTCCGCTTCGTTCACGCGGGATTTCTTGGCGACGTCCAAGGCTTCTTTCTTGCAGTGCGCTTCGACTATACCTGGTTGTTCGTCTCTTCTCCCGGTCTCGATGACGTGCAGTACGTCCTCTTCCGGTGTGACGCTTCGTGATGCTGTTCCGTGCACCACCCATCCCAACTTCGTTCGTGATGCGGCTGGCTGATCTGAGCCACCGAATCGCAGTTCCCTGGTCACTATGCACTCCCAATGGTCTGTGCCTACCAAGAGTCCTGGACGAGCTTGCTCGTAACATACTTCCTCTCTTGGCAGGTCTCGCAGGTGCTTGTATTCCAGCAGGGTTTCTGGGATGGATTGTTGGTGGAGCCTCAAGTCCTTGATGGTCCTTGCTCGAAGCTCGTGCGACTGACCGTCTTTCCGGATGCTTCTGACCCGCACCCTTACCGCTTTGCTGTCCTGCTCCTTCGAAGACATGTTCACGCCGCATAGACGTAGCGGGCGTGAAGTCCCTTCAGCTCCTACTTTGGTCGCCAGGTCTTCATCAATGAGGGTGACGGTTGCTCCTTCATCGAACAACGCATACGTCATAACCTCCCCCCGTGACCCGGTGACTATGATGGGGCACATCTTCAGCAGTACCTTCTTCTGGTCGGCGGCGAGCTTGGTCGCTACCGACAGTACCGCTTCTTCCTTGCTGGGCTCTGCGGTAGCCTTCGCGGTCGTCGCTTCTTCCTTGGCGCCTTCCTTCTCCTCGTGGAGGGAGGCGTGATGAGGCCGGCGGCATTGGCCTACGCCGCACGGCTTCGCCTTACACCTATATCGCCAGTGTTTCCTCTCGGCACATCTAAAGCATATGCCGTTGGCCTTGATATACTCCCACCGCTTCTTGACACTCATTTCCTTATATTTGGGACACTTTGTTAGCACGTGATCTTGTTTACAGTTAAGACACCGACCTTTTTCCTCCTGGCTGTCGACGGCTGTGTAGACGGGGCTGGCCTTCTTCTTTGCTGTCACCGGTTGTCTGGTTTCCCTTTTCTGGCTGGCGGTTGCGGCGCTGGTGGGAGGGGCGTACGAGTATCGCAACGCCCTATCCGCTTCCCGCATCAGGAAATGGGACAGCATTACTATCTCCGGCTCCGTTGTGTCGTCGTTGTCACAGGCAAAGTCGCACCATCTTGACCTTATATGGGGGCTTAACTTTTCTAGCACTTCACGAGTTAATAACGGGTTATATAAGTATCTCCTTCGGTCGACCGATTTAATTACGTTTACGGTGTTTTGTACTTTGATGGCGAAGTTATTTAAGTCGGCGGCTGATGCCGTGGGCTTCGTCATCTTCTTCAGCTCCTCGATGGCGCGGTCGATGAGTACTTCCGGTCGTCCGAAACATTGTTCGAGTGTCTTCATGATGACTTCTGGATTGGTGGCAGTATGTAGGAGGGTGGACACCGCCTCTCTTGCCTCTCCCTTGAGACAGCTCCTCAATCGCTGTATGTTCTCAGCTGGCGATATGTTGTACATGTTGGTGGTGTCGTTTACGGCCGCCTTAAACGGCAACCACTCGTTCACACCACCGGAGAACACCGGTAAATCCGTATGCCGTAATCGGGGCCTTGCCATCCTTTCTAAGGTCGCTGCCAGGTTGTCGATGCTGTTCCCGTGCTTCGTTGGCGTCGGTGACCTCTCCCGTGGCAATTCGAATTTAATATGTCTTGGGTCCTCCCGGGGGGGTCCTTGGTCCCCCTCCCCCCGTGATCTGAGGGGGTTCGTTTGAAGCCATTCGTCCACTCTACTGTGGTGGCCTTCCTCCTGGGTGATGAGGGGCTCATCCCGCAGGCTGTCCTGCTCATCTTGCAGAACAGATACTTCGGCGGCTAATCTTCTCTTGACCAGGTCTGCGTCCAGGTCGAGAGACTTCTTCTGGATGGCTGCCAGCTTTTCTGCAGCCTCCAATTCCGCCAGTCTTAAGCGCGTTGAAATACTGTTGGTTGACCTCTGTGACCTCTGTGACCTATGTGACCTCACCGATCTGGTGGGTGACCTCGTCCTCTGCTCATGCTCCTCGCTCAGGAGAAGTCCTGACGATGGTCCTGCTAAGGTCGTGTCTGCTGTCGTAAGGGGCGCGGTAATCAGTCGTGCAGCTATAATATTTTGCTCACCTGTTACTGCCGGTGACAAGGGCGGGTCCATTGAAATCCTCCGTAGTCTCTCTCTTCGAATCCGTTCCGCTTCCTGGCGTAGAACTGCCTCTCTATGCTCGTCTGCCCTCTTCTGCAGGGCCCGTCTCTGGTCCTCAGCTTCTGCAGCATCACCCTGGCTTCGGGTGACCACCATCGTTCTTTGGTACGCTGCAGGTTGACTTTAAACGGGGAGCAAGGAGCGCGACAATCCAAACTAACCTAACCTGGTTTTGGACTTCTCCAGATTCGTCCACTACGACGTTTCACTTACTCGCACTTCAATACTGTTATTATATCACGACTGGACATTTATTTACCGCGACGGCACTTATGTACTTGTTACGGCACTATGTACTTACGGCACTATGTACCTTACGGCACTATGTGCTTACGACGGCCCTATGTACCTGACGGCACTATATAGTTACGGCGACAATAATGTTCCATGCGGCGCGCACTATGTTCTATAACGCGCGCTTATATATGACGCGTAACTATGTATTCACAACGTGGTCATTTATTACGTTTTATAACGATAATACATCCGTTAGTATTTTATTCACGGCGCGAATCGAGTCAATTTACTTTTTAATTTTCATAAGAGTCCCACTATTCTGCTTACCCCTTTTTTAACGCGCGCTATGATCGCGATTTTTGGTACACAGAATATCACTTTTCCTATCGCGGCACTTTATTCACTCACGACATATATAAAGTTAATTTTGTTCAGTACTTACAGTTTATGTGCCCGCTTATATCACTTATTTACGCGCTATGTATTATACCGGCACTTCTGCTTATCCGGATCGCAAGGACCAAAAATGTTACGTATTCGGCTCGTAGGGAGGCCAAATACTTTTTGTGGACTGTATTATTATTGTTCTTCGCACCCCGGTTCTCGTAGACCAGTTGCTGGGACTCGGCTGCTGACCCAACCCATATGATCCCAACGCTGGGACTCAGCTGCTTACCCGGCTTATATGGCCAAACTAGGTGGGGTGGTTCCTCTATACGTCTAATGAATTAAACGCGATTACTTTTAACACTTTTTATTATATAGTTATAGGTTTACATAGCGGGGCACAAGACTTTACATAAGACTGTATATAAGGAATTTAACACTGGGGGCGTGGGACTCACTAGAACTATGATTCTACTTTAACTTCTCATGACAATCTGTCTGATATGGAGCTCTTCCTTGACTTCTTGAAGACTTCTCCCTGATTATCTGATGGAATGACTTAGTTACATGTTTCTATTTACTACTATTTGACTCGATTCTCACCAATTTAATCGGTCCCCCTTACATAAATAATCACGTCATTGCAAGTCGTGGGAGCACCTGAGCGTCCTTGAGGGAACTTTATCCAACCACAGCCCGTAAAAATGGACTTTCCCAATTGCTGATGCAATGATACTCTTTATTATGGAATATTCCACGTCGGACAGGTTCAAACCTGACCGTATCCCCTCTCACGAATGGCTGATGCAACATTTCGAGCCATGGTGCAATGCTTAAGGCTTTTAGTATATAATAGTTTGGGGGTGGACAGACATATAGGTCCCCATTGTTTACATAAAAACTACTTAAACTAAAATTACATTTTTGTCAAGGGCTCGTCGTCCATTACATCTCTCCCCCCGGCGTAGCCTGCGCAGCCTTCTCTTCCTTTTGCAGCACGACGAGCTTGCTAACCGGACGCTTGAAGACGCCGGTCCTCGTTCGCACGTCGACTACTCTGATGCCGCCGTCAGGTCCCGGGTAGACGTTCTCGACGACTCCCATCGGCCACACGTTCCGTGGCAGTGTGCTGTCGGCGATGATGACGACGTCACCGACCTCCGGTGGTTGGCGTTTGCTCTGCGGCTCGCCGCGGGGTACCAGCGTAGGGAGGTACTCCCGCAGCCAGCGTCGCCAAAAGTGATCGGCTAGGGCCTGGCTGGCCCGCCAAGCACGTCGATCGGCCTCGTCACAAGGCCCAGTTGAGGGTAGACCCATAGAGGACCCCAACAGGAAATGGTTGGGGGTGAGGGCCTCCGGATCAGTGGAGCTCACGCTGACATGAGTCAAGGGGCGTGCGTTGATGGCGAATTCCGCTTCTGTAAGTAGAGTTAGTAATACTTCTTCGGCAGGCGCCCTTTCGCGCAGAGTCGCAGCGAGGGCTGTCTTCACGGAGCGCACCAGCCGCTCCCACGCACCTCCCTGATTGGGTGCGCCAGGAGGGATGAACCGCCACTCCATCCTGTGCAGTAGTCCTTCTTCCTGCAGTGCCGGTGCCCACTCTTCATAAGCCGCTCGCAGTTCTTGATCAGCTCCTCTGAAATTAGTTCCGTTATCGGAATACATAAGCCGCGGCCAACCGCGGCGCGCAGCCATCCTTCTCAGCGCCATTATTGCTGAGTCTGTTGACAATGATGCGACGAGCTCGAGATGCACGGCGCGGGAGGTGAGGCACGTAAATAATGCACCCCATCGCTTCTCTCGACGCCGGCCCACCTTCACCATCATAGGCCCGAAATAGTCCACACCACAGTTGGTGAACGGGCGGTGGAAGGGGTCCAGGCGGGCGCGAGGCAGGTCTCCCGTGGCCGGCGGCTGTGGCGTTGCTCGCAGTCTCCGGCAGTACGTGCAGGCCTTTTCAATGGCTCGCACCGTGGGTCGCAAGTGGATGATCCAATAGCGCTGCCGTAGGTCGTTTGTAACTCGTTCCCTGTTGGCATGCCCAGCGGCGCAATGCTCGCGCATCACAATTAACCTACTTATTCGGTGGCGACCATCCAAAATGATGGGTCGCTTGGCCTCCACGGGCACGTTAGAGGCTTCAATTCGTCCTCGCACGCGCAATAGGCCGTCTTCGATTACGGGGTCCAGTCTGTACAGCCGACTCGTCCTGGGGACGGGGCGTGCAGACCGGATTCTCTCCATCTCTTCGGTGAAGCTGTCCTGCTGGGCTTTCAGCAGGAGCTCCTTCTCGGCGCGTTCTATGTGCCGATGCTCCAGTCGAGGCGAGACGCGGCGGCACGCATCAATAAATGCGAGCACGCGCGCGGCAGCGCGCACCAGCGTCTCATACTTTGAGAAGCGGGCGGGATCAGGCAGCCAGCTGTCTCGTTCAGGGCCCGGCACAATGTGCAGGACCTCCTCTTCGGTGTCTTCCGACGCCGGCGTCCCGGGCCAGTCCCCTTCCGGCAGGCGGAGGAAACTCGGCCCGCGGAACCAGCGGTCGGTCGCGCAGATCGGCGCGTCGGTGAGTCGAGTGGCGTCATCCGCCACGTTGTGCTCCGTCGGCACCCAGCGCCATTCCTCCTTGCTGGTGAGCTCGGCGATTTCCCCGAGTCTGTGCGCGACGAACGGCGTGTATCTCTTCATGTCGTGATGGATCCAGTGGATCACCGTAGAGGAGTCCGACCAGTAGGTCGTACTGTCGATCTCGATGCGGTGTTCTTTCTTGATGGTTTCGGCGAGTCGGGCTCCTATCATCGCTGCCTGCAGCTCCAGACGTGGTATTGTCTGGGCTCGCCGCGGTGCTACTTTTGCCTTGGCCGCGACCAGCACGACATCTGTGCTTCCATCTTCGTACGTCGCCCTCCAGTATGCTACAGTCGCGTACGCTTGTTCGCTTGCGTCGCACAGCACATGTAGTTCGATGCGCTGTGTTTTCTTTCTGAGGTAGCATCTGGGTAGCCGCAGTCTGCTTACTTCCTCTAGCTGACCTAGCCAGGCCGCGAAGAGCTCGTTCTCTTCCTCCGGAATAGGCGTGTCCCACGTTGTTTGTAGGCGCCACAGGCTCTGGAGTACTATCTTCGCTCGCACTGTGAAGTGACTCAATAGCCCCAGCGGGTCGTAGATGGACATTACTGCGCTAAGTGCCTCCCTTTTGGTGGGCGCACGGGTTCGGTCTCTTACTTCGGACGGCACTCGGTTCATGGATGTGTTAAATCCGAGTTCGTCTCGTTCCGCGTTCCAGTACAGCCCGAGTATCTTGCTCTCAGGCTGCTCCCCTCCTAACTGCGTTGGGGCGGTGGTGTGTAGCGTCTGGGGTACATCGCGCAGAACCGTCGCCTCGCTGGAGCTCCAACCTCGCAGTGTGAAGCCGGCGGTTGCATGTACCTTTCTTGTCTCTTCGACTGCCTTCCACGCCTCCTCTGGATCGCTGTAACTTGCCACCAGGTCGTCCATGTAGTGGTTCTTGGTTATGGCCTCCAAGGCCCTGGGATAGTCTCCGCCATGAAGCTCCGCGTTGTAATCTCGGACGTAATGAGCCATGTATGGGGAACTGGCTGCTCCGAAGATCATGCTTCTCATCTTGTAGTGGCGCGGGGCTGACGTCCTGTCTTGTTCTCTCCACAGGAATTGCTGAGCCGGTTGGTCCTCCTGTCTTATCCTCACCCGCAGGAACATCTCCTGTATGTCCGCGGTGACTGCCACTGCCCGCTCTCGGAACCGGAATACTATTCCCGGCAGGGACTGCAGTAGATCTGGACCTTCCAGCAGCTCGTCGTTGAGACATTTTCCGTAGCTTGTCGCCGCCGCGTCAAAGACTAGTCGCTGCTTCCCAGGTTTGTTCGGATTCTGCACGGCGAAGTGAGGCAGATACCAGCAGACGTTACTCTCCTTCTCGGTTCCGTCGCATGGTACTGCGTATCCTTTGTCTAGTAGGTTCTTGACCTGCGTGGTGTACTGCACGGCAAAGTCCGGTGACGCATCCATCTTCTCTTCGATCTTCTTGAGTCGTCTCAGCGCTGCTCCGTAGCTTGAGGGCATGACCACATGATCGGTCCGCCACGGCAGCCCCACCTCGTAGCCTTCGTCGATCTTCTTGATCGTCCTCTTTACGATGGTCGCCGCCCTCTGGTCCGCTTCGTTCACGCGGGGTTTCTTGGCGACGCCCAAGGCTTCAATCCTGAAGTGTGCTTCGACTAGATCGTGTAGTTGCTCGTCTCCTCTCCCGGTCTCGATGACGTGCAGCACGTCTTCTTCTTGCGTGATGACGCTTCGTGGTGCTGTTCCGTGCACCACCCATCCCAGCTTCGTTCGTGATGCGGCTGGCTGATCTGAGCCACCGACTCGCAGTTCCCTGGTCACTATGCACTCCCAATGGTCTGTGCCTACCAAGAGTCCTGGACGAGCTTGCTCGTAACATACTTCCTCTCTTGGCAGGTCTCGCAGGTGCTTGTATTCCAGCAGGGTTTCTGGGATGGATTGTTGGTGGAGCCTCAAGTCCTTGATGGTCCTTGCTCGAAGCTCGTGCGACTGACCGTCTTTCCGGATGCTTCTGACCCGCACCCTTACCGCTTTGCTGTCCTGCTCCTTTGAAGACATGTTCACGCCGCACAGACGTAGCGGGCGTGAAGTCCCTTCAGCTCCTACTCTGGTCGCCAGGTCTTCATCAATGAGGGTGACGGTTGCTCCTTCATCGAACAACGCATACGTCATAACCTCCCCCCGTGACCCGGTGACTATGATGGGGCACATCTTCAGCAGTACCTTCTTCTGGTCGGCGGCGAGCTTGGTCGCTACCGACAGTACCGCTTCTTCCTTGCTGGGCTCTGCGGTAGCCTTCGCGGTCGTCGCTTCTTCCTTGGCGCCTTCCTTCTCCTCGTGGAGGGAGGCGTGATGAGGCCGGCGGCATTGGCCTACGCCGCACGGCTTCGCCTTACACCTATATCGCCAGTGTTTCCTCTCGGCACATCTAAAGCATATGCCGTTGGCCTTGATATACTCCCACCGCTTCTTGACACTCATTTCCTTATATTTGGGACACTTTGTTAGCACGTGATCTTGTTTACAGTTAAGACACCGACCTTTTTCCTCCTGGCTGTCGACGGCTGTGTAGACGGGGCTGGCCTTCTTCTTTGCTGTCACCGGTTGTCTGGTTTCCCTTTTCTGGCTGGCGGTTGCGGCGCTGGTGGGAGGGGCGTACGAGTATCGCAACGCCCTATCCGCTTCCCGCATCAGGAAATGGGACAGCATTACTATCTCCGGCTCCGTTGTGTCGTCGTTGTCACAGGCAAAGTCGCACCATCTTGACCTTATATGGGGGCTTAACTTTTCTAGCACTTCACGAGTTAATAACGGGTTATACAAGTATCTCCTTCGGTCGACCGATTTAATTACGTTTACGGTGTTTTGTACTTTGATGGCGAAGTTATTTAAGTCGGCGGCTGATGCCGTGGGCTTCGTCATCTTCTTCAGCTCCTCGATGGCGCGGTCGATGAGTACTTCCGGTCGTCCGAAACATTGTTCGAGTGTCTTCATGATGACTTCTGGATTGGTGGCAGTATGTAGGAGGGCGGACACCGCCTCTCTTGCCTCTCCCTTGAGACAGCTCCTCAATCGCTGTATGTTCTCAGCTGGCGATATGTTGTACATGTTGGTGGTGTCGTTCACGGCCGCCTTAAACGGCAACCACTCGTTCACACCACCGGAGAACACCGGTAAATCCGTATGCCGTAATCGGGGCCTTGCCATCCTTTCTAAGGTCGCTGCCAGGTTGTCGATGCTGTTCCCGTGCTTCGTTGGCGTCGGTGACCTCTCCCGTGGCAATTCGAATTTAATATGTCTTGGGTCCTCCCGGGGGGGTCCTTGGTCCCCCTCCCCCCGTGATCTGAGGGGGTTCGTTTGAAGCCATTCGTCCACTCTACTGTGGTGGCCTTCCTCCTGGGTGATGAGGGGCTCATCCCGCAGGCTGTCCTGCTCATCTTGCAGAACAGATACTTCGGCGGCTAATCTTCTCTTGACCAGGTCTGCGTCCAGGTCGAGAGACTTCTTCTGGATGGCTGCCAGCTTTTCTGCAGCCTCCAATTCCGCCAGTCTTAAGCGCGTTGAAATACTGTTGGTTGACCTCTGTGACCTCTGTGACCTATGTGACCTCACCGATCTGGTGGGCGACCTCGTCCTTTGCTCGTGCTCCTCGCTCAGGAGAAGTCCTGACGATGGTCCTGCTAAGGTCGTGTCTGCTGTCGTAAGGGGCGCGGTAATCAGTCGTGCAGCTATAATATTTTGCTCACCTGTTACTGCCGGTGACAAGGGCGGGTCCATTGAAATCCTCCGTAGTCTCTCTCTTCGAATCCGTTCCGCTTCCTGGCGTAGAACTGCCTCTCTATGCTCGTCTGCCCTCTTCTGCAGGGCCCGCCTCTGGTCCTCAGCTTCTGCAGCATCACCCTGGCTTCGGGTGACCACCATCGTTCTTTGGTACGCTGCAGGTTGACTTTAAACGGGGAGCAAGGAGCGCGACAATCCAAACTAACCTAACCTGGTTTTGGACTTCTCCAGATTCGTCCACTACGACGTTTCACTTACTCGCACTTCAATACTGTTATTATATCACGACTGGACATTTATTTACCGCGACGGCACTTATGTACTTGTTACGGCACTATGTACTTACGGCACTATGTACCTTACGGCACTATGTGCTTACGACGGCCCTATGTACCTGACGGCACTATATAGTTACGGCGACAATAATGTTCCATGCGGCGCGCACTATGTTCTATAACGCGCGCTTATATATGACGCGTAACTATGTATTCACAACGTGGTCATTTATTACGTTTTATAACGATAATACATCCGTTAGTATTTTATTCACGGCGCGAATCGAGTCAATTTACTTTTTAATTTTCATAAGAGTCCCACTATTCTGCTTACCCCTTTTTTAACGCGCGCTATGATCGCGATTTTTGGTACACAGAATATCACTTTTCCTATCGCGGCACTTTATTCACTCACGACATATATAAAGTTAATTTTGTTCAGTACTTACAGTTTATGTGCCCGCTTATATCACTTATTTACGCGCTATGTATTATACCGGCACTTCTGCTTATCCGGATCGCAAGGACCAAAAATGTTACGTATTCGGCTCGTAGGGAGGCCAAATACTTTTTGTGGACTGTATTATTATTGTTCTTCGCACCCCGGTTCTCGTAGACCAGTTGCTGGGACTCGGCTGCTGACCCAACCCATATGATCCCAACGCTGGGACTCAGCTGCTTACCCGGCTTATATGGCCAAACTAGGTGGGGTGGTTCCTCTATACGTCTAATGAATTAAACGCGATTACTTTTAACACTTTTTATTATATAGTTATAGGTTTACATAGCGGGGCACAAGACTTTACATAAGACTGTATATAAGGAATTTAACACTGGGGGCGTGGGACTCACTAGAACTATGATTCTACTTTAACTTCTCATGACAATCTGTCTGATATGGAGCTCTTCCTTGACTTCTTGAAGACTTCTCCCTGATTATCTGATGGAATGACTTAGTTACATGTTTCTATTTACTACTATTTGACTCGATTCTCACCAATTTAATCGGTCCCCCTTACATAAATAATCACGTCATTGCAAGTCGTGGGAGCACCTGAGCGTCCTTGAGGGAACTTTATCCAACCACAGCCCGTAAAAATGGACTTTCCCAATTGCTGATGCAATGATACTCTTTATTATGGAATATTCCACGTCGGACAGGTTCAAACCTGACCGTATCCCCTCTCACGAATGGCTGATGCAACATTTCGAGCCATGGTGCAATGCTTAAGGCTTTTAGTATATAATAGTTTGGGGGTGGACAGACATATAGGTCCCCATTGTTTACATAAAAACTACTTAAACTAAAATTACATTTTTGTCAAGGGCTCGTCGTCCATTACATCATGAGTGACTATTATCATTACACACTGTTAAGGTACAATGAATACATCACACACATACACATCATCAATGTTCTATTATGTTTCTGTTCATGTCTAGATATGTAGATCAGAGTACTGTCCTCTAATAGGTATGTGTGCAATTCAGGGTGTAAACAGACGCATAACGAAGCATTCTGTTCATATTCCGTCAACCAAGCCTTCTGTACATCGTACTAAGTAACTTTACGCAAAAAATATTGCTGGGAAACGACTTGCGATAAAACCGCACTCAAAACATTGTTGTGCTGGTGCATGGACTACATAGTACGGGGGTCGTGAAGGTGTTTAAAGTAAAAATCTTACACGTTATTTAAAAAAACTTTTGGAAAAGTTGGAACTTTGGCCTCCAATATTTCTGTAACTAGAAGGTTCCCAGGTAGGGTCTAGAACAAAAAAATAACATCGCAAAGACGGGGAGAACAAGTGCCTTTCGGCTTCATTAAGAGGATTAACACCCTTTAAAGGGTTACTAATTGCGAAGCTTATTTAATTAGATCCTTTAATCCAACATACATTATTTTAATTCGTACATGATATGAATAATGATTACATTCAGCATTAAGTGAGGTAAGAGGCGGGTAGTTATGCAATAAAACCAGTTTTAATTTGGTTTTGTTTTCAGACAACATTCCTTGTAAGGCATTTGAGCGCCGATTTCAAGGAAAAAGGTTCTATTTTTAATTATTTCTTTCAAGCCAATTAATTTTGGTAGGTTTTTACTGTTAACTTTTTTTACACCCGTTGGGATGTAATGCTGTGCCTCAAAAACATGTGCCAAATAAACATTGATGAAGAGATGTCTTATTAAGATTATCAGCTAATAGCAGTCCAGGTCCACTGCTGTAGGTACATAAGGTTTTTGGACCGCACTTGCTTGACTCGCGTTAGATCGTGGCGGGTCAGAGGCCCTACTACCTAACGCTCCGTCCGTTTATTCGGATCTATCCGTCTCTTTCGCGCACGTCTGCAGATGAGTGCGAGTGAGAGACGAGGATAGATCGGAATATACGGACGAGACGTTCGGGAGTAGGCCCTCGGAGCCGAGTGTCGGCCGTATTGTATCGTATTGTCCGTTGGTCGGCCGTCACTCGGTTGCCGCTCGGTATAGCGTGAGTGTGTCCATACAAATGTAAATGTAATATTTAGTCGACCGTGCTACGGCCAACACTCAACTCAGACCCGACACGGTCTAGCGTGGGCCATCCTTATCTCGATATTCAGCATTCATAAACATTGAATAAAAATTCAATCCTTACCATGTTCATTGCCGAATAAGAACTTCTTAGTCCTAAAATATTCTTCATGCGAGTCGTGGTGCACTGTGTGGTACTGTGTGCGATTGTTTACTCTACGAGAGTGCGTTGTCGTCCAGTGCACTTTGCAGAAGCCTTTAAAGTCCACATAGATACCTGAAAAACAGAAATGCATCAATGTTGCATAATAGGGGTCACGAACTCACGACTGACTGAAACAAAATATAATTCTGTTTAGTCCGTCAGTTACAGTATCGAAAAATATTGGATACGTGTTTTTTGTTTTATCAAATTAATTGGGGGGGGAAGAAATTCAAAAGAAAAATAGAATAATTGTGTGGGGAATGATATGACAAAAAAAAGAGCAAATGATACCATGACGGCTGACAGGGGAGCAAAAAGAATGCAGAATGGAAGAAAAAAGAATGTGTCCGAATTTCCCACATCAATGGATTCTTTAAAAACACGAGTCTTGGTTTTTTATCTTGTATAAACTAAACTACGCTTACAAAAAAGGATAGCTCATAATACAAAAAAAAGTCTGGTTTTATTCGGTCTATTTCTTTTAATTTTGTATGACTGCATCAGTTTGTGATATTAGTCAGCCTGCATGGTTCTAGCACATCATTTATGTTTGTAGAAGTTATTTTGGTCAGTGGGTCGTCTTACTACGAAATACTATGAAAAAAAGACTTGGAAAACGCGACCAATTTCGAAGTAGGCTCGCCGGCCCCTATTTCCGAGTGCAGGGTTTAAAGGAACCTAACTAACCTAACGAGGGGGTGCCCCAAGTCCCAATTATGGGGGCAGAGATACTTCCGTATATTCAGTTGACAATAATTCGAGAGTTTACAATATCGCTAGAGATAAACACGTTATATTGTAATATAACGTGTTTGACAATTTTACGGTGACATATATACTTACATAACTATATACAAATTAATAAAGTTAAGTGTCTGTTTCTAATATCAAAATAACAGCTTTTTTTCCGAATGCATATTCCTAATGAAAATATTATATACTTACGCCACTTAGAAAAAAAACTCACTAAGAAAAAGTCTGTCTGATTGTTCCGGTTAATCTCCGAAACGACTGGACCAATTTTGACGGGACTTCTACTGGCAGATAGATGATTTTATAAGGATTAACTAAGGTTCCGTGAAAAAAGGTAATAACACTTGAAATTGGTAACAAATCGGATTCAAAAAGGGAAGTAATATTTTTTTTGTAATAATTTCACGCGAACGAAGGTAACAGGAAAAACGCGGGCAATAGCTAGTCTAAACTAATATTATAAAAAGAGGAAAGATTTGAGTGTTTGTTTGTTTGTTACGATTTAACTCAAGTACTCAACCGATTTTAAAAATTCTTTCACCATAACAAAGCTACATCTTTACCGAGTAATATATAGGCCATAAATTATATTGATATCCGGCAAATTTGCCGAGCTATCACAATTTTCGCGGATAAAGTCAATATTAAATAAAATGAATAACCCAGTTTTATCTTAAAATACATTGCACAGTTGCACTGCATTTAATGCAACCTAAAAGCAGTTACTTTATTAAAAAAAAAACCCTAACAAAAGCGATACAGGAAAATTGTTTATTTGTTATGTTATCAAATAATAATAATAACAGGTAATTGTTTTCATGATAAAGCTTGGTAATTGCATCTAAACGGAATAAATAAATACATGGGGTTGTACAGAAGGTATAAAGACAATCACCACACACACACACCGCTATAACATACTCACACACCCACTTTAACTCCTCAGGCACACACACTTTCACACGTTGTATTCTTAGCTATGTATAGATGTAAAATTGTAAATCCTTAATTGGCTGTATGATTAGTTAAAATAGTTTAGGTTAAAATTGTAAAGAGCTGTGGATTTTGTAATAAATAAATTGATAACACAGTAATTATTATCTGAGGTTTAATCAATTAGTTCGTTTTTATTGGGTTAGCCATTAATGATAGTTCTAAGTATATTAAGGGTTTTGGTTTCTGCACTCTTCCTAATGTGGACCATTTGATTGTGCGTGACATAAGGGGACTACAGGAGCTAAATTAGCAACCCTATTTGTGATGGTTCAAACTTCGTTTGAAATACTGTTCCAATAAAGTTTTAATCAGGTTGCACTACGAAGTGGTTGTTACGTCAGTCACTGCGGGTATAGTGCGAAATGAGTGCTTTTGATCGATTTACAAAAAATCTATTGATTGGACTAAAAAAATAAAACACTATGATACCTTGCTTGAATGATCGCATGTATTTTACTTCAGTATGGTTTTTACTCGTTAAAAGAAATTTTTAGAGATAAGTTCGTGATTTTTTTTATCATTAACTGGATGTTTCATTGTTCTAAATTTCTATACGCAAAATTTATATTTCTCCTAATCGATTACCTAAATCATAATATTAAAAAAAAAAAAAATGTAAGTAATATAGAACCAAGGATTTGTATATATGGGATTGTACCCAAGGATATAAAAACAAAGATTCTGGAAAAGAGACGACTAAGAAGAGTGTGGCATAACAGTCGACATTCCGAAGATAAAAGAGCATTTAATAAAGCAGCCGCTGACCTCAAACAGTACCTTAAAGATATTGAAGAAGAAACTTTGCAAAACAAATTAGCTAACCTTAATCCGCAAGCTAAAAATGAGTACTCACTCTGGAACACGGTTAAAAATAATAGGGCGGCCCCTCAGGTAGCACAACATCCTGTCAAAATGAACGACAACACTTGGGCTAGAACGGACAAAGAAAGGGCTGAGGCGTTCGGACAGTTCCTGTATGAAGCCTTTACTCCAAATGGCGGCGATGCAGAAACTGAAAAAGAAATACAAGAATACTTGGAAACCGATCTACAACTATCTCTCCCAATTCAAAGCTGCTCACCTAGAGAAGTCCAAAGAGAAATAAAAGGCCTAGAGTTAAACAAGGCTCCTGGTTTCTGCCTGACAACAGCTGAAATTCTGCGAGAACTTCCTAGAAAAGCTGTAATCGGTATAACACAACTCTTTAATAGCATACTTAGGAATGGGTATGTTCCATTGATATGGAAAATATCAGAGATCATCATGATTCCAAAGCCCGGCAAACCCCCACATCTCGTATCGTCCTACAGGCCAATTAGTTTACTACCAACCATATCGAAATTATTTGAGAAGATCATCCTACGAAGGCTAACACGAATTCTTACCGAAAATGATCTCATCCCTCAACACCAGTTTGGTTTCAGAATTGGCCATTCCACTATAGAACAAGTTCACCGTGTCGCCAATAAAATAAGAGAAGCTCTCGAGAAAAAGCAGTACTGCTCTGCTGTTTTTCTCGACGTACAACAAGCATTTGATAAAGTTTGGCACCTGGGATTGCTTTTCAAAATAAAGAACCAACTCCCATACAACTTCTACCTGCTCCTTAAGTCGTACTTGGAAGACCGTATATTTAGAGTTAAAATCAATGACACCTACTCTGCCTTTCAAGACATAAAAGCCGGTGTGCCACAAGGTTCCATTTTGGGCCCTGTTCTGTATCTTTTGTACACTGCAGATATACCTACAACGGATAATGTTCTATCTGCCACCTTCGCAGACGACACCGCTGCACTTAGCAACCATGAAAATCCCAATATAGCGTCCTTAACTCTACAAAGTCACCTCAACAAAATAAGCAAATGGATGGAAAAGTGGCGTATCAAGGCCAGCTCAAGCAAGTCAGTGCATGTCACTTTTACCCTGAGAAAAGACAACTGCCCCCCAATCAAACTAGGAAACGATGTTCTTCCTCACCAAGATTCAGCAAAATACTTAGGCATGCATCTTGACAGGAAACAAACTTGGAAAACCCATATAAAAAAAAAACGCGACGAGCTAAACATAAGGCTAAGAAACTTAAACTGGCTACTAGGCAGAAGATCAAATGTCACCATGGAAAATAAGATACTAATCTATAAAACCATAATTAAACCCATCTGGACTTATGGAATTGAGTTATGGGGATCGGCAAAAAATAGCAACGTGGAAATCCTACAACGGTTCCAGAATAAAGCACTCAAAATGATAACCAAGGCACCTCTGTTTATCAGAATCAGTGAATTGCATGAATTGAATACACAGAAATGAAAACAGTCAAAGAAGAAGTGGAACACAGAGCAATAGCGTACCAAAACCGAATAAAAACACACACAAATACCCTGGCAACAGCGTTATGTGAACCATTATGTGACAGAAGGCTCAAAAGGCAACATATATGGGACTTTGTTCCCAAACAAAGCCGGAATTAAAATAAAAGACAGCTTCCTCACAGGAGGAACAGTTCTTACCTGACAATAACCCGTACAACAAATCTGCTAAGGGCTTGTAAAGCCGATCGCAAGATGACACACAGAAGAAAAAAAAAAAAAAAAAAAGTAATATAGAAATAATCGCGCCAAGAGGTATTTTTTGTCGGATACATTGAGTGGACCACTGGCTCAAAAGTCACAGTGTAAGTATATAAGACTGTGCATTACATCACCAGACACCACAAACATACTATGTGACATGAACAACAATCAAAATCAAACCATTTATTTCAATTAGGCCACTAAGTCGTTTTTGAATGGTAAATATGGAATTAGAATTGAATCTATTGCCCATTGGCAAAGATAGTTTTGCATGGACGTGTATGGAAAGGAAACTCCATTGTTACTCTTTTAAAATGTGTCAAATTTTTGTATGCATTAATTATAAAACCATGTGTGATGATATACCTTAAAGGGCAGGTGGAGTATCTATAGTTCATACAAGCGTAATCCCAAAATTATTTGTAAATCAAACATATTCTTAAGGTAGTGTGTATTTTTTTTTGATTGAATTACAGAATATCTATGTTTCCAAATATATATTTCGAAAGGACAATTATATAAAGACGAGTTATGAGGAATTCAAAATTTCAATAAAAACTTATTTTTCTTATGACTCTTGTTCAAAATATATACAATATTTGGGAACCTAGATATTCTGTAATCCAATCGAAATCTTAAAAATACATTTGATTTACAAATTATTTTGGTATTACGTTTGTATAAACTATGAATGCTCTCCGGGCCTCTTAACAAAAAATTACAAATTTTGCAACCAATTTGATTTGTTTATGATGTAGAATGTAGTAAGGAGCTCTTGATTAGAATCCTCTTTATATTCAGCTTGTTTACACGGTGTAGTTCAAATAAGTGTTTATATAACTTTTATTAAGTTTTCAAACTTATGGTATTTTTGTACATTTAAGTCAGTGCCCAATAAAAGATAAAAGTACTTTAGGCAGTGTAAAATTGATTAAATTTTATTTAAAAAATGTATAGTTTCTCCAAAAAATTATAGCTTCTCCTGACGGGGACTACACATGTACCTATGTATAAATATGATTGTCAGGTCCACATGGCATGCATTAATCTTTGGGGTCAAGGCCAAACGTCTGGCTACACAGACATAAAAAAGAACAAGATGTTGTATGGAGATAACAATCAATATAGCTGTATTGCTATGGTGTTATAAATTACATTCTACTATATTGGGTTGTATAACACTGATTGCGATTTCTAATACTCAACTTTTTTATAGATTAAGGCCAGTTGTACAACCTAAGGATTAAAATAAATATTTATGTATGCAAAAAAAAAGTTTCATGCTAAGTTTGTAACTTTGAATTTGATGGTTTGGTATTGGACAGCAATAAACATTATTTATTTGGTCTACAATATTAAATTGTAGCGTGAAGTGGGTAGTGTGGGTACAATTTCTCAAATAGGAGGTGAATAGGAAGTCAAAAACACAAATTATCCACTTTCTATGAATTGAATTTTAATGAATTCTATAGCATACTCTTGAACATTTGCATCACAATGACTACCTACTTACTTAAAAGAGAATAGATTTTTGGCTGCTATCCTAACCCGGTTAATTAAACGCGGTTTTACTGAATAGATCAACTTCAACAATAGTCTAAATTAACCATTTAGGAGGGAGATAAAATCCAAGGACATATGATAAACATTTATAACCTACACACGAAATCGGCGTAGCTCTAAAGTTTTTGTTAATTCAAATGAGGATCTTTTTTTGGACAGTGTACTACTGAACTATGCGCAAACACGTACCATGAATAGTTTTCTCTTTGCCCTGAGAGAACATCACTTTCCCGTATACAGTCTGCCCGGCATAATAAGCACCATTTTCACGATCTAAAACTATCTGACCATCATCAAACCCCATCTTACAATATAGATAATACAACAACACCCCACCCTCTGCGGCACAGAGTACTTTATATATACGGGTTCTCTGCGGAATGAAACTGACATAACTGACAGACAGACATCACCATTCCATTTCCCAAAATGCCAAAGCCAAACCCGCAAAAGTGTAGCGTTGGTTGGATGACACTGACAGCTGGTACAATGGTCAATGGCCGCGTTCCAAATAGGGCTGTAAACGCTTTGAGCGTCTATAAGCCCGTTCCGAATTAGGGTGAGCGCGATCACAAACGCTATATCCAGTGCGTTCCGAGATAGGCTGTAAACGCTGAGAGCGTCCATAAACCCGATCCAAGTTACCTTGAGCGCGATCACAAGCGCGATATCGATGTTCCTTGAGTCGTCATATTGACGTCATGACACGCACCATCTTGCGATTACAACGACCATGCTCCAAATAAATATCACCGTGAGCACTGTCAAGTAACCTGATGACAGCTCTCAGCTGTCATAATCGTGAAATCTATATCGGAACGCAAAATATTGATGTGAGCGCTGTGAGTGATATTGACTGATACGGAATGAAGCCATTGAAAAACATGAGAGTTTGGCCAACGAAAGCTGTCCAAGAAAAAAGGCGGATATTTAAAAAAATCGAGAGGCGACGAGATCCTATCTCCACACCAGGGTGCAAGTAGTGGCCATACTTAGGGTATCATTAACGTGAACATATTTTTTTTTTATCAAAACGGGACATCGGTTTTCATAACGTTGATTAGTCGGGCCGATTCATAAATAATACTCAATTTTGGTGCTCGCCAATTCAATACATTTTGGCGATTTTAAGTAGTGAAATCAAATTTGAGTTTTCTCATAGATTTGGCGACTTTCATTCAGTAGCCAAATCAAACTTGAGTATCCTTTATGATGAAAATTGCGGGCCATGATTCTCAAGGAAAAATAAAACACATTGTTGTAAATTAGTTCAATGAAAATTACACCTAAGTGTTTCTTAAAAATGTAAAAAGTTTGCCACATATTTTTTCAGTTTATTTAATATACTTCTCTGAGGAACAAATTACTTTAACAGTTGGTGAAGATTTTAATTAGGAATGAAATTCTCAGAAGAGGTACCTATTTGTGCGTGGGTTTTTTCAGAAGTCAGATCATTTGTTGACTACTGGTAGGTACCTACCTACTTCCATACCAGGCAGACAAAAAATGTATTCAATTATGATACCTACAAAAGGATTTATGTTTGAGATTATTGGTGTGAAAGTGTTTGAAGCCACCCATCTATTTTCCGTCGCAACTTTCTGATTGTTCTATTCAGTTACCTTTTGCGAAGTGATATAGGTAGTTTGTGATCAGTTAAAATTTGTCAAATACTTTTGTATCTGAATTACTCTTCCTTTTCAATCAATCCTTCTTATGCTTTTTGAATATTTTCCCATTCAGGTATTTATTTCTTAATCTGCCCAATAAGCTATCTCTAATTCTTCGTCGTAGCCTTTGCCGCCCACACTTCAATTTTTATGTGCGGTATGGAAAACGGGACAATTTTGCACACACCGGGACAGAGAACAGAAAAACGGGACGTATGGTCACGTTAGGTATAACGTAAGTCGATCAGTTGAACTAGTATTTGGAAACTTGTGATATTAACTTACATAATTATGTAGTTAATTGTAGTGATAGCTAATTTTTTGATATAATCTCACTAGATTCTTGTTGGTTTTATGTTAACTTGGCAAGGAAAAACGTAGATCAAAGTTTTTGTGTCATTATTACGTAACTCGGAATGATGTTTTTTATTTGTTGAGATATAACGTATGAATATAAGTCAAAACGCTGGAATTTTCCTTGAAGAATCACGTAAATCGGTCCAGTAGTTTAGGAAATACAGGGTGTAAGGGAAACGCTTCCGAAAACGAAGACAGGTGATAAGGCTAGTGATTCTCGATACGATGCCATCAAAAAATCAGTTTTTTTTATTTACAATTTTACCTATTTTTTTTATCATTTTTCATACACTATGCTGTGGGAACAGTTAAATGAAACCATTACTTGCGATTAAACAATTTTTTTTTCTTAAAAACTCTAACAAGCAAGGTATTCGTAAATAAATATCAGCTGACGCTCGCGCATGACCTCGGGTTCAAAGACCGCGCGCGGTCGCCGACAGCCGCGCAGCCGACGCGACGCGACGTGCGACGCGACAGCTGACTATGTAGTGCGCTCCTAAACTACTAACCTTTACTCGATCGCTTGAAGCAAATGTCTTTTCAGTTCACTTCTACCTAGTAGTGGCATATCTGCTTTCGGATTCCATTCGTGCAATCGTAATGATTTTCCCCTTGAACAGGGTTACAATTTTATTTTGATCTGAATATTCGCAAATTTACAAGTCAGAAAAATCCAGTTTACTTTGCTTAACCTTGAGGCCCATAACGAAGGTACTTAGCTACCTACTCACTACTGTGATTGGGAAAGAAACGTTTAAAAAGTTGAAACTGTTAATTCCGTCACTAAAATTTTGCATAGCAACAAAACTAAAATGTTTACCAACCTACATCCCGACATTATCTCTAGACCTGGCGTCGATGACTTCATATCGGCAAACTTAACAATAAATATCGAAACAAAAACTTTTTGCTAAAAAATACAACCGACTTCAATTAAAAAAAAAAACACCTTAAAAACTAACTTCCTCATTAACAGTACGTTTATCCACACATCGAACCCATTTCAATGAGCCTAAACACGATATTTCTGCTGTTAGTTGTCGAGGAGTTAGGTACTCTGCAGACTATCCTGACTGCAGCATCAGGTTATGACTTGATGTTCATGAGACCAAATATGGCAAATACCCTATCGAACATCAAAACAATTTACTAAATAAACAGTCCTTGCTTATTCGAGTAACTTCTTATTGTCAAGGAGTTGTACCTTCCATCATCAGCCACGCCACCTGAGATGGTGACAACCATACGCGAATACACAAGATACTTCTTAAAATATGCGAAAAACAATAAGTGAGCTTATAAAATTTGAGGGTTGCCCTCGATTTCTCTAAGATTCCATCATCAGATCCTAACTTGGTGACAGTGGGACCACCTCAGAACTATCTACTTTCTAACAAAAAAAGAATTTTGAAAATCTGTCGACAATCGGCTGAGTATTCGATGAACAAAAATACAAAAAAAAAACACTCTGCACGACTAATAAGACAAAACTCATTGGTATAGGCCGAAGTTTGAACCCGGGCCACCAAGTTTGAGAGAGATGCGTTGCGTCGACTACCTACGCCGCTACTGCTGCGCAGCGCCGGCGCGCGGCGCGGCCGCGGCGGCCCCTTGGCGGCGCTTTACAAAGTATCCTTTGTAAGCGCCGCCAAAATAAATAAAAAGAAACATTACAGAGGCGTCAACAGTTTTAAATTGATGCACTATGTCGTGCATTTAATAACAGTTTTGTATTATGTCGATAATCGATAGTAAATGAAATAAATTAAAAGATCGTCGACATCAGCTGTGATTGACTAAAAAATGTTCATCGCATGTACAGTTTAAAGCAACCAGCGCGCGTGAATCAATTGAATTTGAACTTTATGTCAATGCAATTAAAGTCACACGATGCGCGTTTGTTTATTGCAAGAACTGGATCCTTCATTTAGTAAGTAAACCAATTTAAAGTGAATAATTTAATTAATTGAGTCTAAGAAACCGGTTAAATCTTATTTAAAAGTTAGAAAATGAAAACAGTTTGTAATAGCATATGTACAATTTCCTAACAATTAAAATGAATATTTTAACATTTTCGCCTCTGTAAATTGTTGGTCTTTGCACATCGCAACGCGGCACGTGCGGCGGTAACGTTTGTCGGTAGATCAAACGACTGCGGCGCGTCGTATGATCTTCATAGTACTTCTTTAGTAAATAATAGTAATCTAGTCAGTTCCTTTCCGACTCGGTTCGTGAGCTAACGTACGTTACGTTTATCCGATCGATATTGAATCGTATTTAATTATTGTTTTGTTAGTTTTAAATTTGTGTTTAGTTATTATTGTTACGTTTTTAGTGCTGTGTTATTATTTTTAGTTATTATTTTTTGTTGTTTTAAACAATGCCTCAGGCATACGTGTACAGTGCTCGTGAATACGGCAACATGTTGATGTGTTTAGGAGAAGCCCTTGGGAATGCATCTCTAGCGTTGAGAATTTATCGAAACCGATTTCCAAACGTCCGGCATCCGTCTGATTCTCGCATGATAACGGCAGCTTTTCAGCGAGTCTTAGAAAATCGACCGATTGCTCCGATGGCGGCAGGTGGTGGACAACAAGTGAATGTTCAGACTGAGGAGCGTATTTTAAATGTGATTCGCCAAAATCCACGCCTAGGCACACGAAGTGCGGCGAAATTATTGCGGCGACGGGGTTTACCGACAGTTTCTCACTGGACAGTTCATAAAGTCTTGCGCCGGAACAGAATGCGGCCCTACAAAATACACAAAGTACAAGCTTTGCTGCCCAATGATCGCATTCGTCGTCGTGCGTACTGTCGTTGGCTGCTAGATCAACAACAGCGTGCGCCTGGCTTCATTGAGCACATTATCTGGACGGACGAGTCCACATTCACGAGAAACGGGATGTGGAACAGGAGGAATGCCCATGTATGGTCAGACGTGAACCCGTACGCCACTCAAGAAACCGGCCATCAGACCAGATGGTCCGTCAACGTATGGGCTGGTGTTTTTAATGGACAAATTTTAGGACCAGTGTTTCTACCGCAGCGCCTCAATGGATCAGCATATCTTAATTTTATAAATGAACGTTTAGATGATATGCTAGACAATGTGTCGCTGGCTGAATTTCGTCGAGCATGGTTCCAGCACGATGGCGCTCCACCGCATGTTACGCGTCCCGTCCGCGAGCGTCTCACTGAACTTTTTAATGACCGCTGGATCGGAAGGCTGGGGCCGCACGCCTGGCCGGCTCGTTCACCCGACTTAACGCCACTGGACTTCGTTTTGTGGGGGTATGTGAAAGAAAGAGTGTTTGATCGGGAATGTGACAGTGCTGATGAAATGCGGGGCAGAATAGTGAGCGTTTTTAATAAACTACGAGAAGAATGTGTTGAGGATCCAACACTAATGCCTCGTGATCACGGGTCGACACAGCAACGGGCCCGGCTTTGTATTGAAATGGATGGAGCCCAGTTCGAGCCAAACCTCATAAGGTCGCAAAGGATTTAGACAGGTATGTAAAATGCCTCTGTCAGCTTTTCACAATGGACTACAATAATTGCGATTAAAATTCATAATTTTATGAAGGGTTGTAGGGGGCGGCGGCCTAGGTATTTTCAAAGTGATGTTTGTAAATTCCGTATTAAATCCCGCGACTCGGCCGGAGCGCTCGGCGGCCGCGAGCGCGGGCGCTCGGCGACTGATAAGCGCGGGCGCGCGGTGGCGCGACGTTGCCTTGCGTGTCAGTGACCTCACTTTTGTACTTTCGTTTCCACTGCGCGTTTACGAAATATGAAGTTTTGAAAATAATCAATTTAAAGCGAAAGGTTATTGGTATTCGTTTGCATTTAGGATGTATATAATCTACGTTCTGGCTTCGGAAGCGTTCTCCTTACACCCTGTATAAGACAAAATATATAGTAAACATTGTGTACATCATAAATTTCACACTCATTCTGATTCAAATCACTTTTTATGTCTTTATTTGTCAATCATAGTAAAGGTGGACGCACACCTATCCGCGCCGAAGGAATCAACCGCGCCGAAAGAATCGAATTTTAGAATTACTTGTATGAAATCCTATTAAACCTCGCACACTTATCCGCGTCGAATCGGACGAATAGATGGCGTCATACGTATGAGAAAAAATTCTTTCGGCGCGGTCGATTCCTTCGGCGCGGATAAGTGTGCGTTCACCTTAATTATGTCACCGTAAAATTGTCAAATACGTTATATTGTAATATCTCTAGCGATATTGTAAAATCTCGAAATATTATCAAATGAACATACTGCTTACAACAAAATGAATTATTTTTCGTGAAATGCATGCGATGGTAGTCAACTCACGCGGTGTGGAGGGAAGGAGGGGTCCCCCTTGCCCAGTAGTACAACTCTCATGAAAAGATATTGTACCATTCCTGAGAAATACCGATTATTATAACATAACCTTAAAACACTTTATATTCCCCTAAAAAGCGTAATCGACGGAGCCCCGCTTCGCGGGGCCCCTATTTCCGGCTGCAGGGTTTAACTAACGGGGGGGGTGCCCCAAGTCCCGATTATGGGGGCAGAGATACTTCCGCATGTTCATTTGACAATATTTCGAGATTTTACAATATCGCTAGAGATATTACAATATAACGTATTTGACAATTTTACGGTGACAATTATACGCTTCCTCGTCGAACTTTTGATTGTTTTCGGTAAACAAAACCAATGTAAATATGACACACGTAAACACAAGATCAAGATGACTCAAGTACTAAACGTGTCAATTTTGACAGTCTTAAATGATTGCTATAAATTAAAACTTCGGAAAATAATTCATGGACAGCTTTCGTTGGCCAAACACTTCCATTTTTTTGCGCTGACAACCACTTTAAAATTAACAAAATATTTATGTTGTAATTGAGTTAGATAGCTTAGTTATTTGAAAATAAACAACAGAATTAAAAAAATAGTTCCAAAACATATTTTTCTCCAATAGAGGTCGATATTATTCGCATATTTAGGAACCGCTTAGATAGTAACACAGAGTATATAATCACTACGTTTAGATAGTAACTGGTAACCGTTGAAGTAAAGAATCATTGAAATCATTCAGTCACTATCACCTCGACCACCTCGTCGAAGTCGAGTTAACGAGTAGTCGAGAATAGCTTACATTCATTCATTCAGTTAGTTGTCAAATGGACGGCAAAGCGGGCGTTTGTTCAAAAAAATAGCACCAACACGCCGTCTGCGTGCTTTTAATCATCACTTATTTTACAATATTTGTAACAGAAAACCACATCATTTCGATATTTTCTTATATCACATGCGCTTTTAAAACACGATCAACGCTTTTGGCCGGCGAATTGTAATCTGTGCCTTGTGTGTTTAATAAAAAATATTAAAAAATATTAGAACGTTTTTTAGAAAATAATGTGCTAATAATATAATTTATTGAATTTACACCGACAGTAAAGATGGGTTCGCCACAGAAGGACATAGAGTTGAGCCCTGTGAAGCCTGAGGCTCACACGAGCACTGCTTCGGAGAAGTTGAATGTGCCGGTAAACGATGAAGAAGACGTTATTATTGGGAGGTTTCGGAAGATCAGTTCAGCGAAGTCTATGGCTGCAACGAATGGAAACATTCAGTACCCTACGGCTGCAGACGTGCCGCTGAGGAGCGAGGACTTGGAGGCCGGGCTGCACTTTAGATCCTCTCCTGGGGAAAAAGACCGGCTGCTGCCCGAGGGGGAGTCTAACGGCTCCGTCACGGTCCAGTCGCGCTCGCCAGTCACCAAGAGCAGCTTTCGAGATGTGGAGAAGCCATCCAGGTTCAAGGATCAACCGTCTGCTACTAGATTTCAAGTGAGTTTTATCAGTTTATTCATAACTGGTTGTGGTACATACAATGAATTCCGCCCCTAAGACGACCCACTGACCATTACCTGCCATAACTTACTATTTATGTGCTAAAATTTCATATACTTATAAGTTTTTTTTTATGTGATTGATTTGATTGATCATTAGTGAACTAAACAAAAACGGTAAGATAATTTAACAAAAATATTTCTCCTCATCAATATTAAATGTTTTTATATAGAAATAAACTCAATAAAAAAACTCTGGCCCGTAACACAATATACCTAGGTACCGACTCATTGTGGAAAAATGATTGAAAACTTGTTTGCAGCATAACAAATTCAAAACATAATGTTTTTATCATCCAATTAGTGACACATTCCTCTTCATAAATAATAATAATGTATGAATTACGACACATGAATTCCACATAATCATTATTTGTTGCATTCATTTGTCCCTTATCCATAATTCATTACATATGTGCAGTTTGTATGGGCAACACAATAACTGAAACAAGCCATGAATGACCCATTCAAACAAGATAAAACAGATACAAATACAAACAAAGAGACTATGTGTACAATATTTTGAAACAATGCACAGATAAAATCCTCACATTGTGTAATCTCTATGTTATTCATGGTTTAAGTTTGAACATGGTTGTTTAACTTCACATAATGCGGTATCTCTGGAAATTATCACAAGTACATTTGTAAAGTCAAGCTTTAACCATGGCGGTATCAGTACCACAGAAACTACAGCTAACACCACCTCATCATCTGCATAGCCTTTTCCCAACTGTGACGTCACACGAGTTTTTAACGCACTGTATCATCTTCAATTTTTGTTTACGTGAAAAATAAAAAATATGTGTCAATATTTTTTGGAAATCTATCTGACGCACTGATTATTTTTTTTTTTGTTGTCCACTGCGAAGTGATTGATTTAAAATGTGAAAATATTTTACAAATAAAATTCTTTTTACAATGACATGTGAAAATAATGCTTGACAAGATTACTTCATATTATAGGGACCATTCTACGGTGGTGTAAGTGGCGCTCTGCGTTGCGAACGAAGACATGCGTACACGTCGATAGTGAAAATGTTAAAAAAAAAAAAAAACGTTAAAACACGTGTCAGAAGCGCGAAGTGCGCTTCTAGATTCTCACTACGCAAACTCCTTCGTAGTCCCGGATAACGTTTGACGCGACGTAGGTACCGTAACTAGACTTGATTTTTGCTACCTACGTTCTTTCTTTGTGCCTACCTACGTGCTCATGCGTGTCTGAGCATACCTACCTTGCGCATTACTCCCTTACTGCTAAGCACAAGTTATGCTTCTGCTTAGCGTATCAATATCGATACTTTGTTTGGCATGCACTCACCATAAGCGGTGCTGCGTATGCCAAGCACTAGATGTGTGCGTCTCTAGCGGCTGAGACAGGCAAGGCAAGGCAGACAAGGCTAACTTTTCGAGCTAGTTAAGATTGAGCCCTTTCAGCCATCCAGATACACTTGACGATTCTGACGTGTCGTCGTGATGAATATTTTCCCAATTAAATAGTTCCAATGCAAATGCAATAGAAAACATAAATCTACTGCGGTATGAACCAGCCTTGACGTAACACTCACTTTTATCCGTAGACAAACAGGATCAAGAACCTATCTACATTTTCTTGTGTGCACCGCTAGACCTTGAGATCCCTAGTAGAATGTTCTTCCGAAATCAATAAAATCCGGTTCAAGCTAGTCTGCTTCGCACTGGGGTGTTGATCAAACCCGGGCCATAGGAAAACGGTTATTTACGCTCCATTACTCAAACAAGACGTTGAAGAATATCGACCACTTCACGAATATTTTCTCCACATGCGTAATCAAGGAAAGTTTACAGTCTTCGTGTACTAAAATGATTAATTACTGCACTGGCTGGCCATCTGCCCACCGGATGTAAATCAACCTTGGCCCTTGTTGAACAGTTTCTTCCGGGTTCTAGGCAAGTAGGTACCTACCACGAGGATAAAGAGTCCTACTATGCAGCTTTTGGCAGTTTTTCAAGTTTATGTTCTGTTTAAATATCTTAGATTTCACTTCCCAGAAATTACGAGATGGTATCTTGAAACAAATTACTGACAAGGCAGAATTAGACGGTTCATCTTAAGTGAATCATTTAAAGTCAAAGGCGATGACTGATGGGCAGGGAATGCTAGGCCTGAAGACCAATTCCCTTTACTTCCTGTTCATGTGTTACTGAACGCTGACATGCTCGGTCGCGAAGCAGTCGGTCTAGGTCATAGGCGCCTACTTGTACGCTACCAATAAATCATAATAGCGGCAAATTGGATAAGTGCACGGGCGGCGGCAAGCTTCCTCTTGCCTCGTCCGTGCCCGTGTCTTACGGGCCCCGGTAAGAATGGACGCATTAGCTGACGATTGCTCTAGGGCAATACGGAAAGATCGTGGATGATTCACTGTTCTCAGGCTCCTCTTTGTAAGAAACGATGGGAATGAGGAGTCTTCTCTTGTTAAATAAATCATCAGATAGCTCAAGAAATGGTAGAAACACATCTGCCTACTGGCATAGCGTATTGTTATGTTACTTATCAGCAAAGCCCGGAATAGGTAGATTGATTTGGGGTCAATAACCTGAAACGTACATATTAATATGGACATGCCTCCGGGATTCCGGAATTTTTAAAAGATTTTTCCATTTATAAAAATCAATTTATTGAATCCCGTAAGTACTGAAACGAAATCCCGGGAAAAAGGCTTATCCATGTTATGATTCAATCAATCTACCTATTCCGGGCTTTGCTCATCAGGCATTACCTGGAGGTGATGTCTTACAGACATTAATTCGTCATTCAGGTCCGAGTTATGCGAATTTGTAAAGTCAGTTGTAACAAATGTACCAACTAAGTGGAACTGATGTCAGTCCGTAAAATGAGTGTTTATCCAGCCAGACGTAGGACTCTCAGGTGTACGGTTTCGTAGCACTAATCATAAAAGAGCAGTTCCTTATTAACCACAATGAGTAATCCGTTCTCCGACTTGGTCCAAAATGACAAGGGATGACAGTTGAACGTAGTTGCCCCGATAATCATAGGTTACCTACCTACCTAGTTTTTTTATAGAATCTGTCTTTATTAATAGCTTCTGTATGTCAATAATCATTGCAAGCATAGAGACGTAGAAGATCTCTGAAGACATCTAACTGTTCTGCCCACTGACTTCTATACTATACGGCGTACTATTTTATGTGGTGATAATAGTGACTTTCATTGTTTATCAGTATTTTTACGATCACTTACGTGCCCTCAGCATCTGCTACCGTACGTGAAAATTTAATAGACTCCAATGTTTGGGCATCCCCCAAATATGCACGTGGATACTAAAAACATCAGAACACAACACAATGGAAATCAATTATTTATTTTTCTTCGTATTCAGTATTGGACCATTAATTACAGCAATTAAAACGATTATGAACGCTACATAAGTATCCATTCAACAGACTGTTTTAATGAACCTGTAGAAAGTGCTCAACGAAAAGATAAAATGATGTACCTAGGTACCTAATAGTAGCGTGACTTTGACCGGGGAGAATGGAAGAAACAAACGTGTTGCGCAAACCCTAAGTAACCCCTCCACCGGTCCGGCCAAAAGGCAGGAAGATGAAGTGAAATGGGATCAGTCTTGGAGTGCTTACTAGTAGGGTCGTTGCACCGGTTGGCGGCCTTTTAGTCGCCTTCCCAACTTTGCTCTATGAAATTAGTATGATATGTCCATAATTCAGGTTCTTATTGTTTCTGCAGGTGTAGCAGATATCGTCAAGTTATTTTTGAACATAAGTATTGGAGGACTATTCTAACAGTTTTTTTTTAAATAAATAATTACCTAAAATTTACTCAAAATGCCGGTTGACGGCCACTTTTTTCAGTTCGCGGCCACCCTAGAGTTAGTTTTCGGCCGCCAGTTTTACATACAATTATTACGTACACTTTCCGCCAATTAGTGGTCCTATCATACTTTTCCACATATGCTCTTACTCTTAAACATACACACACCACATATTCCACAGTCATGTACTCTTAAAAAGCATGTTCTCTTCAATATTCGTCCCTTTCATGTGATCTAACTTAACCTTGCCTTACACTATTCTAACATTTCTTATTTCCACAAGAGTTGTTAATCATATCTGGGGTCACGCACTACTATCTAGTCAGTCTAATCTCTACAGGATTTTACCTTCTCCTCCCCACTCACCTTCATAATTTGTACAACAATTCTTTCCTCTGTCCTTTCTTCTTTCCTTCCTCTACTTTCCCTCCTTTCTTTCCTTATTCGAAACTCCTAACCTCTAGGTCTATCTATCTATCTATCATGGGGGTTTAGGTTTCCGCACTTAGTCCTTGAAATGGACCATTGTGCGTGAGCCATGGTGGCCGATTACTCCAACCAGCCCACCTCCCTCCAGAAGCAGATTAAACTTCCCGGTCTCCTCAGGACATCTGCAAGTGATCCTGCGAATCTTGGTAACGCCGGCAACGAGCAGTGTCCAGTGATGGTCCCCGCCACCAGACGCAGGCTGTCTCTGTCCAGGCGCAGAAGGCGCCTGGTCAGCTTTGAATCCAAGGATGGCATAGCTTCCTTGGATTGCCTACAACCTGGTGCCGAGGCCCACCATTTCTCTGCTTGTAATCGGGTGTGATCCTTTAACCAGTTCCTCAGCTGCTTGAAGGGAATGGGCACAATGGGTGCGGGTCCGTAGGGTTTTGTGCTGGATCCTCTTCTGGCAAGTTCGTCAGCCGCATCATTGCCGAGTGATCCACTGTGTCCTCTAATCCATTGCAGCGTTACCGTGTTGTGATTCAACACCTTGATTCGTTCTAGGGCCTTGTAGCATTCTAGCATTAGTCTCGACGTGATCTGGTTACACTTTAGGGATTGAAGGACTGAGGCACTGTCGGAGAGTAAACGAATGTTGGTATCCGTAACCTCCCTGGCCTCTATAGCATGTGCTGCTTGGATAATGCCTACACACTCTGCTTGGTAGACAGAGTTGAGGTCGTCGGAGAACACCCCGACGCCTGTCCCATCGTTGGTTTTTGATCCGTCAGTGTAGATTCTTAGCTCTTTTGTGCCTGAATAGTCGCACAACTCCTCTATGAGCTCTATATTGTAGTGTTTTTTGAAGCAGTGAGTTTTCAGAGTTCTGTCGATAGGTGATGCCATCATCGGTTGTTCTTTGATTGCACCTTCTTTGATGCGTGTATGTTTTATTCTAGAGTCGTTACTTAGGGTGCCAGCTAACTCGAGTCTGAAAATCGCCACGGCCGCCTCCTCTCTTACGACGAGGTGTAGGGGTGGTAGCCCCAGCATCACCTGTAGGGCAGCAGTTGGTGATGTTCTCATGCTGCCGGTGATTGCCACGCAGGCAAATCTTTGTAGTTTCTCAAGGTCCTTTTGGGTCGTACTTAGGTTGGTCCTGGGCCACCATACTGAAGAACCGTATGTGATAATTGGTCGGATAACTGTGGTGTATAGCCAGTAGGTGATTTTGGGGCTTAGGCCCCAGTTTCTCCCGAGGAGTCTCTTGAATTGCCAGAGGGATATACTGGCTTTTGTGATGATGTAATCCGTGTGTTTTGCCCAGTTAAGCTGTTTGTCCAAATAGATACCCAGGTATTTGGTGTCAGTCGACAAGCTTAGGGTTGTCCCAAAGAAGCTTGGTAGTTGCAACGTTGCCAGCTTCCTTTTCTTTGTGAAGAGGACGAGTTCGGTTTTGGTGGGGTTCACTGCTAGTTTGTGTTCCTTGCACCAGTCTTCTACTATCCTTAGAGCCTGGCACATAAGGTTGCATAGTGTTTTTTCATGTGTGCCGTTTATTATTATAGTCAGGTCGTCGGCATAGCCCACCGTGTAGTAGCCTCTGCTATTGAGGCGGTTGATGAGGCTATCTACTACGAGGTTCCACAGTAGTGGTGAGAGGACTCCACCTTGGGGGCAGCCCTTCGCCACTATGGCTCTAATGGTGTCGTTTACCGTAACTTGAACCGCTCTCAGTCGGAGCATATTTGTGATCCAGCCTCGCAGGGTTGGGTCCACCCCGTGTTTCTCGAGGGCTGCGATGATGCTATGGTCAGATATCGGCCTTCTAATTTTCATATGATTTTCAGAGGGCCGCGAACCAGATTTGTTTTGTTTGCATGTGTTAGTTTGCGGCCACATGATACGAAGTAGCTATAAATCCGTATAAAATTACATTTTGGCGGCCGTGAACTAACTATATCATTTAAACCAACACCAACAATAAAAAAATGTTGCACAAAGTGAAGCTTTATTTACATTACTAATAAGAAAGAAAGCCAACTTATTTCATTCAATGAGCTAGTGCCGCGGCCACCCGGCCGTATACCAACTCTACTAAAAAAAAATTGTTTTGGTTGGCGGCCCCCAAAAAAAACTGGTATTAAAGTGATTTACTCCCAAAACAAATGAAAAATAACATGAAACAAACAACTATGATAACTCAAAAACAATCACACTAGTAATAAGTAATCGTTAACTTGAAATACTTACTTTTAAAGCGGGACTTGTTCGCTAATTTTTTCGCAGTTTTGCGTATGTATGAGCGCTGACAGCGCGACTGGCAAAATTGACGATTTAATTCCGGCACATGGATTAGGGTAACCGACCAATTTGAATAAGCATTACATTCTGTAACTATCCATCTTTTTAGAGTGCCACAACGCTTTGGCAAAAGTGAGATAGAATTCTTATTATTGCAATATTTATACGGTTGGTCCTCTAAGAGGCCGCGAAACAACGCAGGGCCGCGATCCAGCGTAATGACCCTACTTACATTCCATCAACAGTTACTGTTTGTCAGAAAGAATATAACATTAAAATTTGTTACCTGTTGACAAAGTGTGCCAAAAGTAGTTCAAGCAGAAATGCTTTTATTACTGCATTTTATGATTATGAGTCAGTTCACGTGCACGGACGTGAAACTACGTTGAATAAAACGCACTTGCTACTCAACTATGAAGGTCGCATGAACCATGAAAGTTACGTTTTTAGAGAAATGTTTAGACTTTGCCACGTGGTTCAAGAGGAGGAATTGGGGCTGTTGTCCTCGATATTGCTGCTGATAATTCCAATTTGTTAGCGAAGTAGGTGCGCGTAGATTGTTCTTTGGATCGCCTTATAGGTATGTTATCAGTGCACTTCACAGTCAATTACCTACATCTTTTGAAAACAACTAGTGTAAATTGTAGCTCGTTGCACTTGAAACGAATGCGTTCACTATTTATTTTAGTTTCCCTATTGAACCGATTATGTTCCTCGTGTGTTGAAAGATGGCCAAAACATTTGAAGTTTTCCTGGACTTCAAAATACTGAACATTCCTCTCATTCTTACACTAACATTGAGTCACAGCGAGTTCATCGCATCAGATTACAGACTCCCATCATCTTGTTGCAATGAGTTCAGCACACTGATTCACATAAAAGACACATCCTCTTAAAGAAGGACAAAAATAGTTACAGAACCATTCACTTTATGCATGATGTCGGAGGCGGTGGCTAATTTTAGAATCAGCCAATTTAACAATCAAGTTTAGACCCTAATTGTAGCGAACAAAGGCTAAAATTTCATCCAGCAAGCCACTAGAGGGCCCACCGCTAGTTGTGGCCACAGAAAAGCCGTAAAAATGTCGTTACTTTCAATTTTACTGCAGTTTGATATGAAAACAGAAAATGATAGATATCTTTTAAACGGCGCCAATGTAAACATCCTGTGGTTAATATTGGTTTGCCATTGAATTTTCTTCGTAAAATAATATTTTAATCATAACATTGTAGAGATGCTCTACCCACATTTCTGATAGAAAATTGTTTCTTTGGCCAATTGCCTTTAATGTGTTGGAAAAAGCGTGGCATAATATACATTTAGTACGTATTATGTTAGCTAGAGCTAAGTTAATCGACTTTACAGCGCAATTAAAAGTAGCACAGTAAATAACATGGCTCTCGACTCGCAAATCATAGAACAAGTTTGAATTGCACTTGCGCCATTAAGTACTTGAGTGAGATCTAACTAGGCGTGGCGTAAATTATTCCTTGAACGTAATGACTATCGTACAGGTTATCATGCTCGACCTACATTTGCTATGCTCATAGGAAAAAAAAGGACACATCGTCGGCACTGCACAAATGATCGTGCGTGCTGGTTCTTGCATTGAAATCCATCAGATTATTGCTGTTTCGTAGTCTTCATCCAAGCTGTGCCGGACTTGAAATGTCTACTAAGCTCTTACGGAATTTTAACGATATGCACGACTAATGAATAGCTTGCCCTCTGCCCCTGTCATTGATCAAAACCCTAAAATGTGTCAGCCAGTATTGCAACGATAAATCAAAAAGAAAGCTGTCTAAGTTTCTCTTTAAGTTATTAAGGTTATTAATACGTATTTGTAACGCTCAGCAAAGACGGTGTACCGTTACGAATCGGAAGAGCCCACGTGGGCGCCTTAAAACAATTGGAATGATTTAACATTTAACGAGGCATTGTTTATCCGATTGTGACTGAATGTACACAGTTATGTTCCATATCTTTAGGAAAACTTATTCAAACCGAAAGTATTCCGTTGACAGCTTACAGTATCATTACTTTATTAAGGCCCTAGCTCTAGTCAGCATAAGAGAGGGGCCCGCAAGGGCCGAAGCCTGCCGGGGTTGCGGGACTGTTCGAAAGAGATACCGCGGCCCCGGAACGTAAAGGGCGAGGAAGGAGCATGCATGGGTTTTAGTCAGTAAGAGTCTGACACTCCCTCCCGCTCCGCCCAGAGTGGGAGAAGCCATTTGATGATTTCCCATCCTAAAAAAAAAAAGGCCCTAGCTCTAGTACGATTTGCTAGTAAGCACCATCATATTAATTGAACATATTGATGATGATGATGCCATCTAGCCGCGGCGATTTCAGTCACAGCAACTGCATTCGATGGCTTTCTAGTGGCTAGACTGTTAGAGTATACATATACTTTGGCCGAAAAACTCGTGTAACTGCCTACTGTACTAACTCCCTCAGGGAAGTAGATGTAGAAGACGGGGAAGAAGTGGTCGCCCGGTGGTTGAAAATCGTTTTTTTTTACTTTGACTATGCTTAAGCACACTCACCCGTGCGTGAAATGTTCCTAAATGGCTACAAAGTTTTCTCTTCACGAGTTAATTGGTTAGATTGCTAATCATTAGCATATAGGTACTTAATTACTTTACAATGAATAAGAGCAAAACATCTGAACCCACAAAAGTTCTTACCGCTAAGGCGCTCGAGAAAGTAGTGATTAGTGAATGTGAATGAATACGTCTATAAGTTGACCCTATAGTAATCGGGGTCGGGACCCAGTTAGAAACGCTGACAAATAGGATACGATTTTTTCATGCAATGCACTATGAATATAACATTTTATTTTACAATCGAAAGCAATTCGCATGGTTTGGTTTACCCGAAGTAGTGTAGTTCGGGAACTAATGTGCTATGCTGACGTCTGCGCTAGGTAAATTGAATTTCGTCACGCCTAGAGGACCATATTGTTTCATTATACCTTTACAATTTGTGGGGACTTGCAACAGGCAAGTATGGTGTAAGTATTTCGCGTATTTCCTAATATACTAAGTACTTAATTAATTAGAACTGGGGATCGTTATCCGAGGGACAGCCGTGTTTAGTTTCAAGTTTTAACGCTCCCATCAATTTGTGAACTCTCTAGTGTCATATATTTTATCTTGACCACATTCTCGAATTAACGTAGAATTCAGCCTGATCTAAACAATTCCTGAGTCTTGAAGATGATTCTAGAAGTATGGGCTGAAGACGGTTCTATTGACCACCAAAAGAGTAACACAGCTCTTTCATTAGCCAAGACATCTAGCAGACGTCGATTTGTTTCCTGCCGGGTTCGCCCGGTTATGGAGGGAGTATAAAGATGACCAGATATTTTCAGTTCAAAGCGTTAGACCTAGCTAGCCGAATGATATGATGAAATTATCTCGGCAGGCATGGATTCAATCAGCTGTAGTTTTTTCGTACGATGGCGATGTACACAGGGTGAGTTATCAATTAATTATGGACATAATATAAACAATTTATAAGCATGTGTAACGTGTGTTTAAATTCGGGTAAACTCCGGAATTTTCTAGACTCACACCTGGAAAAACATAGATTATCTTGAAATAGATTATTTTGACTGAACTTCATGGCCATTTGTCTGATCTTGGAGGTCAATGTTGAAAGGGCAGACGGCATCAAGATGTCCATGTCGGGCTATTGTTGTTAGATATTTAACATATTAATATATTCTTGTGTTGTGTAGAAGTTTTTAGAAAGCTATGTTGAGACAGGTTTGTAATTTAATTTACATAAATAGGTACTTATCTTGTGCTATAGTGTTTCGTGTAAGACTGCGTCGTTGGCCTAGTGATCGTGAACGCAACCACTAAGCATGGGTATGGGTTGGGTACCTAAGTTTAAGGGGCTACCTCACGCCAACGACCTTGAGCGAGTGGGAGAAGTTTAGTAATAGCGTATACGGTATACCCGTGCGTGAGAGTGGTCAGCGATATACTTCCGCCCGTCGCCCCAAGGAGCCCCGCTTCAATGCGCACCAAGATTATTCGAAAAAACAACCCACCTTGATTTATCAAACACAATACGGATAAAAGCCGTATACTAATATAAAGGGCATTCAATTGCCTCTGAGATGATCTAAGTTTCATGCAAATACGCCCGATAGTTTTTGCGTGATGATCGTTTTTTTTGCCGCGTTAGACATTACTTTACAAATTAATTACACTAAGTTATAAAAATATTTCTTCACATTTTCATACCATACCAAATTATGAAAGAAATGGTATAGTATAACATATATTTTTTTCAAATAAATTAGAAGTTAAGACGTGATGATCAATTTAAAATCACTAAAAGTCATGTATCTGCGCCTTAAAAGCCGAGTTTGAAAAAAATGGATTACCAACAAGTCTTAACTAATCTACTTAGGATAAGGCTGGGCAAATGATGATGATGTCTTAAGTAAGATAAACGGGAAGTATAACCTAAATCAATGGCACACGATAACATGAAAACTATGACTAAAAAAACATTGATACAAATTAGATTCGTGAATCGTGACTTATATATTTTACACGTTTTAAACTATTTAGAGTATGTGATCATGATAAAGGTGCCATTTGTCCTTCAGTTTTATGTAAATAACTGGTTTTCGATGTAAAATAATACATGGATGTTTTTATTCAAACTAGATCTATTCGGTGGGAATATCTTCGGCTCTTGGTTTATCAGGAATTCAGGATAGCCCGACATCTTAGTTATGTTTTTTAGACTAATGCCCGTTTTCACTAATCAATGAATGCCCAAAGATTATTGCACTGTCGGAATAATAACTCTCGTTGCTAAGCTAAGCCACAGAATAAAAAAAGGCTAAGCGTTGGAAACTGAACTCTTCTATGAATACAAAGTGTCGCGACGGGTTCCGGACCGACTTTCTCTGCAAGTTTCCTCCGGTTGAATCAGTAAAGATATGTTTTCTAGGTACTTCAAATAGGTAATTATGAATAAAGGTCGTGGCTCACTTGACAAGCACCGCACCAGCACGGCACCAGCACAGCTCCTGACCGGCGTCGCCTCGAATATAGGCTACGGCGCGCGGTCCGCGCGCCGCAAGCTAGGTGTAAGCACGCGGTCGCCTCGCTTGCGGCGCGCGGGCCACGCGACGCCCACTCGCCGTCCGCAAGGCGCAAGCTCGTAGTCCGCACGCTGGTAGTAATAGTCCGGGAGGTAGCATTGTATTTCAGGTATTATCTCTAGTATTATATTTTGTTAACGTGGTTTCGTGGTTTAATTCACCTACCCCGCGAACACCCTTTCCATTACAGTTCTGAGATTTTTTTAAGTTCAGAATATGTAAACTATTTACAAAAAAGTTTCAGCCGGTGTACTGTAACGATTGATTCAGTTATTGTAACATAAGATCCACCTTCGATTACAACAATATCAGTCGGTTTATTATTTGCTTTTTATTTCTAACCGAACTAGGTTTAGTGTCGTGGGCTCTCTAACTAAATTTGTAACTGGCCATACATTAAACAAAGAGTACCCACGACGTGGAGAAGCATGACGGCGCAATGACATTGTTTCGCGGGCCACTCGGCGTCCGCGCGCGGTCCCCTCGCTTGCGGCGCGCGGACCCCACGCTTGCGGCGCGCGTTCGGCGCGCCGTCCCCTCGCTTGCGGCGCGCGGACCGCGCGCGGACGCCGAGCCGCCCGCGAGGCGAGTCGTATGGTAGCGGCAAGCGCGTTGACCACCCGCCGTAAGCTTTTTCATATGGACATTAAAAAATATGTTATGCGACACACGATTTAATGCTCTAATTTGAATGGCAAGTAAATTGCTGGGTTGGAGCGGTGCTGGTGCGGTGCTTGTCAAGTGAGCCACGACCTTTATACTATATCTATTTATTTTGCCACGAGAACTGTATGTTACGGTCAACTAATATAACATCAATGAAAAATATGTAGGTAACCTAATTATTCAGCGGAAGTTTACCGAGCAGTTCAAGGTTTGTGATAAGCATATTATTATGTAAATAAAATAGGTTCAGTTTATGTATTACTTTTTTGGATACTTAAGTGTCAACTTGTTAGTAGCCTCTTAATGGGAAGGTTTGCCTCGTTGTCTAGTGTCCGCAAGCGCGACTCCTTGAGGGCTCGGGTTCAATTCCCAGGTCGTGCAATAGCCACGAAGTCTAAATTTGTCCCGGTTACTTAAGATGGATTTCACCCAATAGGAGAAATACTCAGTCGAAATTAAAATGTTCTTACATTTTTTTGCAATTTGCAGGCCAGTGCTAGATTGTATGTTGATGAAAATATGGTTCGCGACTGACGTATGTCTTTACAAAATGACTAAAAACCATCCATGTTCCTACCGCGCCCCTTATGTTCCGGGGCTGCGATATCTCTTTCGAACCGTCCCGCAGCCCCGGCAGGCTCCGGGGACTACCCAGACGCTTTCACCTTAAACGTAACGGGAGAAAGGTAGGTACACATCTGCCTAAACCTTCGGAAATAATAGGCGTGATGTTATGTCACAGGCACTACTTGCCAGTAGTAATATATATACCTACTGGCAAGAAGTGTTTTGTCTGGCAAGTTTTTCAGGTCTAGCTGTCGGGGTAGAGTTGTCGAGGTAGAGTCTGTAGTTGGGTCGAGTTGTAGTGGTAGGGTAGTTGGGTCGAGTTGTCGCAGTAGAGTTGCCGGGGTCGAGTTGACACACTTGAGTTGCCGAGGTGCTTGCCAAGTTGTCCAGGTCGAGATGGAGTTTGCGGGGGTTGAGTTGTCGTGGTCTTGTTTCCAGGGTTGAGTTGTCGGAGTCGAGTTGTCTCTGGTTCGCATTTTTGTGATACCGGGGAAAATGTTAATACGAGTAATCGGTATAATTGTACTGCGAAACATTAACTAGTTCGGTAATAGTTACCATCAACACTGTTTCAAACCTTCATCATTTTTCACAGGATTGCCTGTATCCATCATTTCCAAAACTCAATCGCTGCCAAGTTTATATTTACATCATAAACCGTGTGAATGCAGCCACGGTATTTATATTGCGTAATGATATGTATGGGTTAAACTTAATCTTGTTAAATATAGTATTGGCTGGTTTCACTATTGTACCTAAACTTCAATCAATCAATCAAAAAAAATTTTTGATTGATTGATTGAAGTCACCTGATACTCGATGCTAAAGTGCTAGTAAGTTCTATTTCATACATAGAGGCTGCTGTTCGTGGTTGCGTAAAATGAGAGCTTCTGGACTCCCTAAACGTTTCCAAAACGACTCCCCAAAACACTGTTTTCCAAATAATATGCCTGTCACCGTAAAATTGTCAAACACGTTATATTGTAATCTCTCTAGCGACGTTAAACTCTCGAAATATTGTCAAACGAACATAATGCTTACAATAAAACGCATTATTTTTCGTTAAATGCTCGCGGTGTGGAGGGAAGGAGGGGTCCCCCTTGCCCAGTGGTATACCACTCGAGCACTCTCATGAAAATATAATGTACCATTCCTGAGAAATTTATATTCCCCTAAAAAGTGTAGTCGACGGAGCCCCGATTCGCGGGGTTATTTCCGAGTGCAGGGTTTAAAGGAACCTAACTAACCTAACGGGGGGGGGTGCCCCAAGTCCCGATTATGGGGGCAGAGATACTTCCGTCTGTTCAGTTGACAATATTTCGAGAGTTTACAATATCGCTAGAGAGAAACACGTTATATTGTAATATAACGTATTTGACAATTTTACGGTGACATGCCAGTAAAATACACTTCAACATCGCAGAATTTCTTAATTAACCAGTTTTGCAAATGCATTCACTTTCACGACATCAATAAAATCCACCATCGAAGCGAATGTCGGTGTTTCTAAGTTCATACTTACTTTACACAGATAGTCTAGCAAAAGCTTTTAGGTTCTTGATTATGCCAAAATATACCGTATGGATCGGAATGCTGAGCTGTGAAGATGCAAGATGTGACTAAAGAGTAATGAATATAGATGTGGATGGATAGCTAGGTAAACTTAAAGCAGGTCATGCTTTACTGTGTGTGGCAAATGTTAAATATATTTGATTTTCCTGGTCCATACAATATTTGTTCACAACATAGGTAGTACCTACTTACTCTTAATGTCACTACAACCTTCGCTCTCAATATGCGTGAATAATTCGGCAGAGCATTGCACAGAACACGTAGTACAGTTACGTACGGTCAAACGTCGATGTAGGTCTTCAGGTAGGTAGCTTTATAAAGAGACGCAGGAATAAAGAATGAATGAACGATACTTGATCATTTGGGTTATAAAAGAAACCAATTAAGCTTCAACTTTACATTTCAAAATGCGTTTTGTTTTCTTAGATTTTGTTACTAAGTTACCTCAAGATTCCGGTGGTTTGAAATTTAAGTCGTACGAAAGAGCTCTTTGAATTCCTTATCCGTTGTATATCTTATGCAGTACCTGTGTAAATATGGCGGACATCCCGACGTTGGCCTCTAACCTTTGAACACCATCACTCGACCCATTATATCTCCACACACCGTCGGCTTTATCAGACGCCGATCCATAAATATATCTGGAATCATATCTGACGTCACAAATGTGTTGCCCACAAAAACTACATGAATTCTTGTTGAATGATGTACCGCTAGATAGTTAAAGTACGGATGGATCAATCGCTGCTATGACTAACGTGAAACTGCTGTAAATCTTTCGAAACGTTTAACTGTTAAACGTTATAGTCGGTTTTCTAGTTTATTGATAGCTAAAATTGCATGCATCATGTGATTTGAATGTGTTGCATATTTGTGTTTCTATGTGTTTCTGTGTAATAATAGATCACATCATTGCCTGTAGGGCTTTAAACCGTCGCCGGTCCCGGCTGCCATTACCTTAGACAATCGTTATGGGTTGTCGGAACCCCTTGAGTCTGACAATCAGTCTTACCAAGGGTATCGTGTTACTCAGCAACATGAGGCCGTGTAGTTTAAATGGGCAGGCACATCATAATTATAAGATAACGGTATTCAGCTGTATCTGATTACACTGGAAACGTACCCTAACCTATGTAGTTGGCCTGGGAGATAAGTGGATGTCGAGGATCTTCTAGATCTCATCAAAACTATTGAAAGCTCTCTTTTTAATCCAGAGACTGCCAAACTTTTAGTCATACATCCAATTGTTTTCACTGTATGAACTATGCAGTACGTACTTTGTAGGAAGATAACACAATATGTATTAATGTGAAATCAAAGTCATAGCGAACTTAACCAAAGCTAGATAAGATAAAAGGGAAACTAACCGCGAAGTGTAGCTGATAAAACTGACGTTGTGTTAAACTGAATGATATTTTTGTTCTCAGATGGAAGCTGACCTGGAGGATGATCAGGAGCATACAGACTCCGATGGAATGGACAGCGATGATCCTCTCACGTGTACTGACACTAAATATGGGAAGAGTTTCAGGTAAAATATTGATAAAAGATTTTGGCGCCCAACACCTATTCGAAACAGAAAATGATATGCCGTTGTCAATTTCTCATTGCATAGCATAGCTGCTTATGCAGAAAGGTTGGGGATTACAAATCGTCTATTGAAGTTTATTTAAATGAGGACCAATACCAAACCGGTATTGGTCGTGCTCATTGGATAAGGCTAGATTTGGGATGATGGTCATTACATTGTGCACGTGCACACACGTGACCCGAGCAAAAAATGAAATGCAAGGAACAAACATAGTAGTCATAAAATTCAACTAAAAGAAGCTGATCGGGGATGTTCTGTAAATACCTACAACAGTGATTTATGTAGTAACGTATTTTTGCAGGCATTTCACCCGAGAAGCTTTGCCAAGACTGGACAACTATAGAAACGTTTTATCGCTTCACGCGGCGCCCCGACCTACGCTGGATGAACTGCACAACGCTTCACTATCTAGGAAGGTAAGGTTCTATTGAACTGGCCAAGATTAATAGCATCGATGTATAGGTGAGACCTATTGATTGGTGCATCAAGAATTTTTGGAGCTTACATCATCATCGTAGTAGCCGAAAGACGTCCACCGATTGACGCCTGATCTAAGCGTCGCCACATCGCCAGTTGCTGCAGTCCTTCTCGCATCTAGCGTGTTCCTGCGACCTTCACTTGGTCATCGGTTTGAGCATACATACCTCTTTATGTTACTGTTAGTGATTGGAAAAGGTCTTGGGTCAGCAACTTCCAATTGTTTCGATCAAGGGCTAGTTTAGAACACCGGTGGCTGGTTTTGTACAGCAGCGCCAGCTTTCTGACTGTGTTAGGGCTTCACATAGTGGCTACTTTAGCCCATAGGTAGCCTGATGGGGATTCGACAGACATGTGTAGACTAGCCTTAGCGGCTTAAATACATACAGCAGCGCTTATACGTCCTTTAATATTATTTACAAATTAATTTTTCCCCCATACCGGTCGATTAAATAGTCAACTTCCTGAATGCAAGAGTTATTAAACATATGATTAATAAACGAACTAGAGATAACGTAGGTAGCTGGGTATTAGGTACTTAAAGGAAAACCAACAGTAATATCCTTTCAAACAGTTTGTTTACACACAATATGATATCACGTTGTGTATAGTGTACATACTGTACATACGTAGTTCTACTTAAAACCTCATTCCGCGAATTTTGTTATTAGCTTCCCTTCAGGTAAGGCGCCAAGCCTATTATTGCCCTAATCCGAACAAAAGCTTCATATCAGACGACTTGCGGCCAAATATAAGCCGATTCAGTGTAAAAAGAATACAAAAGGAATCTATAATGCCACTGAAAGTTTTCTAATAGAAAAATCTGAAACTTGCCAGATCGAGGCTCAATCTGGCAGACTTATATTGTCACTTACGGGATATCTTCCGTGGTTATTTTTTATTTTGAACCGTGAACAAACTTAAAACAGTGTTCCATCTGGCAGGTTTCAGATTTCTGACCTCTTTGACCATTTTGTAATAAAAAAAAAAACCTGCCAGATTCCGGGATCTTACTCATTTAACTAGTATGATCAATGGTACACTTCTCGATACAAAACAACGAGGCAGCAGTTTTATCCCGACTGCAATTCATAACACCTATTTAATCATAGAATGCGGTTGATCGGTAACCGCGTAAACTGGACACCAGACACAAGAACAAGTGTAATGAAAATGTAGTAATAAGTACACGTCAATGAGCCATGAAATAGAATCGGTCGGAATGGCCTGCAAACTGCAAAAAAATGTAAGAAAATTTAAATTTCGCGGGCTACCGTATGGTTGATGATTTGAATAAAGAACTGGATTTTGACCGGGGCTTCGCTCACGTTAGTTTAGAATTTGACGATCAATTCGGGTTTAAATCTGCTTGTACTCATATTATGTTTAATTCAATCATGATTCAAAACACCCGTGGGCATATCTATTATCATAAAAGAACGTTAAATATTGAAGTTTTCTTCGAGAACAGTAGTTTTTTTTTTGGGATTAAAGGTATGTCCATTTTTAGTACACCTGACCTGACAACGTATAAGCAACATTTCAGGATGATCGGTTCAATGGTTTAGGCGTTAAAAGGTAACAAACAAACTTACTTTCGCATTTATAATAATTATTAGTAAGCAAGCATTCAGGAGCTTTACCCTTACAGTAGCTTACAGTGGCTTCTACATAAAGCGACTGCCTATCTGACCTCGACAATATAGGTACTCGGTAACACGATACCATTTGGAAAGACTACCCGTAATGACTAACCTGGTACTAAATTAATTAATTAACCTGAATCACTTTTCCCACTTTACCTCAGTACCTACTAAGCATGAACCTTAACCCATAATAATTAGCTGTCCAGGTTGCTACTTGTGGTAATTGCGTCTATCAGTTAATTGGTCACGTTGTAAGACGCACGCGGGACCTCTTTGTAAACACGCTGTTCTGGTACGTGTTAATGGCGATTGGATACTGTAATATATTCATTGATAGAGTATTATTGTAACTGCCTCTTTGGTCTAGAGGTCGCACGCGCTGCAATTGAGCATGGTTCAACTCCCAATTCGGGCAAAGCTTTATTTGGGGGCTTGTCTGGTGTAATTGACGTTAATAAGTGCTGAAGTTCACCCTAATTTTCACACGATTAATAAATTACTTTTTATTCTGATTAGAGTTTTCCATCAGAAATTGCTCAGTGCCCGGAAGCCCATGTAATAATAATATGGGCTTTAAAATATAGCTGGCTTCAAACTACAGGCACCTACGTGAGTATGTGCCTATAGTTTAAAGCCGGCTATATTTTATCAAAGTGTTTTAGTTTACCCTTCGGGAAAACGGGCATGATACGTTGTATTGGGTACTGGAGAAAAACACCCTAAGCTGGTTTGAATACGTACATAGTTGGTTGTATACCTCATTCGGGCAATTTTCAAAAATATTGTCGGTGATTGGGTAAGGTTAAATTGTCGTTTTGTGTAGCTGTCGTCAATTTCTTGGATGCTAAGAGTGGTATTGATTAGTTAAGCAACAACCCTATCTTTTCCTTTTCTGATAATTGATCAGTAAAGTAGGACACGGCGCCTACTTATAGTACGTCTCCAGACATTAATCAATGACCACTTCAATAATGTTCGATCATCACTTACGATTTACGAATGACACGAATCACTTAAGTTATTGCGTTCCACAAATCTCCGTAGACCACTCTTTAATGTGATTCTACGACAAGTCGACCCTGAGACAACTTATTCTTAAAATTTGACACTGACACTGACAACTCGACCCGCCCCATGACAACTTAACCTTTTTTTTTTTTTTAGGATGGGAAATCATCAAATATTTTACCCACTCTGGGTGGAGCGGGAGGGAGTGTCAGACTTTTACTGACTAAAACCCATCCATGTTCCTTCCTCGCCCTTTATGTTCCGGGCCGCGGTATCTCTTTCGAACAGGCCCGCAACCCCGGCAGGCTGCAGCCCTTGCGGGCCCCTACCTTTATGCTGACATCTCTATGACAACTTAACCTTAGGTTAGCTTGACACCGACAACTCGACTCCGACTATTAGACCTCGACAACTTAACACCGACTACTCGATCCCGACAACTCGACTCCGACTATTAGACCTCGATAACTTAACCCGACTACTCGACCCCGACAACTCGAGCCCCACAACTCAACCCTGACCACTCAACCTGTACAATAGGCTAGTTTCCACCATCAATAAATTGCAAATCTATTTAGTCCGTCAGTTAGAGTATTGGAAAATAATGGACACGTATTTTTTGTTTTTGTAAATCAACGAATATTGACAAAGATAAAACGCATGAAAACTCGGAAGTGGGGGCTCGTGACGTCATAACTCACTAAGAATTATACCAAAACAGTGATGTATTGGGAATTTTAAAAGCGTCGTATCTTTGTCAATTTTGGTTTATGTGACAAAAGAAAAAATACGGGTCAAATATTTTTTGATAATCTAAGTGACGGACTAATTAGATTTTTTCAGTTAACAAGCCTATTCGATCTCGTGACAACTCTGTCCTAGGACAATTCAGGGCAAAGATGTCCAATGCTTGAATTGTCATGATACCTATATTTAATGTTATCCTATAGGATAAGACAAGTCTCTATACATACGACCTTGCGCAACTAGTCCTATTAACTGCATTAACCCTCGGTTCACGGGAATGCGGCCCCATAGCCCGTAGGTGTCTGCATTGCATTAAGTAATGCAACCGTGCTGCCTGATCTTATGACCTCTTTTAATTAGTGGAGTATTAATGAATGGAGTTACGAGTACACAACAATATATTCTCGCCTGTGTTCGCCAAAAGGCAACCAGCGGCAGAGCTGTGCTTAGTACCTACATCCATATCTTGACAGTTATATTATAGTGGATGTAGAGTATCCACTTTAACATAACGGTGCGTTTTTTTTTGTACGGCCTTGAATAAGTAGTCCCTACACCTTTATGAACTTGGAAGGTTCTATTGATGATTATAATTCTGGAACTGCATACGTCTTACAAACGTGAACAATATTTCAATGAACATAAAACCTAGAACTGGCCTGCAAATTGCAAACAACGTAAGAAAATTGGAATTTCGCGGGCTGCCCTGACGCTTTCACCTTAAGGACTGCGATAATGGCAGGTGGAGTAAAGCTGTGACCGAGAGGCGTCCTAGGAATGGAAAGATAAGTGTAGGTCCTCCGCCGGCAAGATGGGCAGACGATATTGTTGCCATTGCGGGAATATTCTGGATGAGGTTGGTACAAGAGCGTGGAGCTTAGCACAAACAAAGAGACCTATACCAAGCATTGGTATAACAGCTCACAAATTAGGACCCATTAATGTTAATATTTATCCGTGGTGCTAGGCAGCTGGGCCTATCCTAGTTGTAAACGTCCCTTTGTGCCTATTGGCCTTGTTTCGTTCTGTCTTCTGCTGGGGTGGAGGGAACTGGAAATTACGGTTTTTTCCTACTTCTCCGTTATACTTTCTGATTAATGTCGCTTCGGGATCCAACACACTTAAATTCATTCTCTGGGACTTCGTCGAGCTTCATTGTCTCGGCGCTTTTCTGGTGGTCACCACTGTTGATTCTGGCTTTAAGGAGCTATATCACTCAATATAATAGATAGATAGATTCATTATGAGTCTGATTCATGGGTTTTTTGAGGAAAATAACTCAGTACTCTCCACATCTTGAAATCAGAATCCAATGAAAAAAATCCCTCCGGCAAGCCGCAGGAGGAGGTAGATTTCGAAGAAGGTGCTGGAGCGTCCAACTATTGAAAATTTGTACAAAGAGTTGTACTTATGTGTACAATCTACAAAAAAAATATGATTTCAAAATCGTTGTCCTGTAATGGAAAGTTTACCCTTTTTAAATTCTCTCATAAGAGTTTAGCATGGAAACGCCCTCAAATGTTTAGTTATAATTTTTTATTTCGAAAACTATAAGTTTAATCGCTAAACTTTGACGGTAACAACTGTAAAGTAAACAATTTGCTTTCATAAAAAAATATTTGCGACGGTCAAAATGTTTACTGTTTCGGAGATATGATTTTTTTTCGCAAAAAATTTGGAATTTTCAACCCCCTCCCCAATTTAGGGGTCGCATCAAAAAAGTTTTAATTTAAAGATATCCGTATTCGTACTCAGAATGATAAAAATGAGAAACGGTTCAAAAATTTTCCACAGGAAAAAAGTTATGGCCAAAAAACTGATTTTAGAAAAACCGCCCCCCCGTCGCCCCCCATGAACGAATTCCGCCCATTCACGAACTTAGCCTAAGTTTTGACCGTTTCGATTTTTTGGCCAAGTTTGAAAGCAATCGGTTCATAATTGCGACCTGTAGAGTGTGGCTAAATTTTGCTTGTCACCCATATACATACGTATTCATATAAATCCCCGTAGGTGAGAGACCAATAGGTAGATTTTTTTTTTTTCAAAAAAAGGAAATCTACCTAAAATAAATTGTGACTGGATCCATCGTGGATTTGGCCAATGGATTTTCTAAGAACGAACGATTCTCAGTAGATCCCTATCTTGAAATAAGGATCCAATGAGAAAATTAATACTCACTATATCCATTAGATCCATCATGGATTTGGCCAATGGATCTTCTGAGAATGAACGATTCTCAGTAGATCCATGTTTTGAAATCAGGATCCAATGAGAAAATTAATTCTCACTAGATCCATCATGGATCTGGCCAATGGATCATCTGAGAATGATCGCTGACCACAGGTGTCTCCAATCACACGCCGTTACACTATATTCTCGGCAACTCATCCAGCTAGCAGCTACCCTGCCAAGATCGTCGCAATTCCCATCAAACGAGCACAAGTCCAGACTCTTTGGCTGCTACTGCGAAATTCGTAATGGAATAACCCAATAACACTATACCCGACCGGGGAATCGATCCCTAGACCTTAAGCTTAGCAGTAGTACTTGCGACCATTAGACCAACGAGGTATGATCTTATCACCTACTAGAGGACGTCACACGGTTTCACCCGCGTAGTTCAGGTTCCCGTGGGAGTACGGGGATAAAATATGCTGATAATGTAGCTATCCATTGTTGAAAGAATTTTTCAAATTCGTCCAGTAGTTTTTAAGTTTATTCGTTACATACAAAAATACAAATCTTTCCTCTTTATTAACCGACTTCAAAAAGGAGCAGGTTCTCAATTCGTCGGGACCTTTTTAATTTTTTTTTTTTTTTAATATTAGTATATTAAAGAAGCATAGATTTAATAAGTGCAGTATGAATGAATGGGCCTACGTGTAGTAGTGGATCGTAATTAACGTTTGATGCAGTGGAATGACACCAGGATTAATAGTATTGCTATTGTAGATGTTAAGTGTGATTTGATGTGATAAGTTACTGATGAAAAGTACTTAGTTCTATTTATATCATAAGTTTTGTCCTCTACAGATCTTAAGTGCCTGTGAAAGATCTTATGAATGATGGATGTTTTCCAGACGCAAATATTTATAAACCAGCTTTTGCTTCAGCAGTGTCTTCGCCCGCGTAAAGTCCCATGGGACAGTTATCAGAACAGATAAAAGTATCCTATGTGTTAATCCAGCTTATAAACTATCTGTGTGCAAAATCCCATGAAATAGTTGGTGAAACTTTTACCATCAAATCGCTGCACGTATCCCCATGGTCCGGGATGCTATTGAGAGATTTCTGATATAAAGACCTGATAACGCTTTGCTCATGATCAGCCGTAGCGCTTGCTACCTCTAGACCAACATAATTATCATCTGCCTAGCCTTTTGCCAACTATGTTGGGGTCGGTTTCCGGTTTAACCGGATGCAGCTGAATAACAGTATTTTACATGGAGCGACTGCCTATCTGACCTCCATGCACAATTCATTATAGAACATGAAAACGCACGCTATTTATCGCGAATTTCCTCCTTTTTTTAAATGTGTTCTATTCGTGAAATTTTAAACAAGACAACTCCACAACCCAGTTATTACGGGGTAATATGATACCCCTTGGTAAGACTGGGCCTTTGAGCCATTGACTCCTGTAACGACTGTCAAAGATCAACAAATGACAGCCGGGACCAACAGCTTTAATACGTGCTATCAGAGGCACGGAGGAAACTCGATGTGTAATGGGAGGTCGCCCATCCACAGACCAACCTAGGCAAGCACGGCTTAACCTAAAGATTGACCCGAGCGGCTGTTATTATTTAGCCATGAGCTCCTCTAGACCAATGAGCCAGTCTAAAAATTCAATCAAAATAGGTATTTCTTAGGGGGGAAAATATAATGACCACCAAAAATTACTTTGTGACCACTAACATCTGTCACCTAAAATATCAATTGATCACCAAATTTAGTAAATTGAGCACCAAATTATAATGAGGTGTTTGATGACAAACTAGTTTTGCCTAGGCCGACTTGGGGCACCCCGACACGGATAGATTAGGTTAGAAGGGTATGGCGGGGTCGAATGAGCGAGCGAAGCGAGCGAATAGACCCCGCCATACCCTTCGTGGTTATTTTTTTTTAAACCATTCAGAAGTAGGAGCCCCGCGAAGCGGGGCTCCGTCGACCAGTTCTCCCTCGACTCGGATGCAAGAGCATATCAGTTCAATTCCTGGTGTTCATTAACTAAAAAAATAAATTTTTGGTTCTAATTTCATGATAAAATGGGGATCAATTTTTGGTGATCATTTACTAATTTTAGCAATCAAAAGTGATTTTTTTGCCGTTCCATTTTGTTAAATCTGGTGCATCGTTAATTACATGCCATTTCTTAGTAACAAAATTCTCATAAGTAATCCTGCTCATGATCTCTTGCCGATCGTGTCAGATCGCCGTCTCATCGGATTATGAGAGTGAGGGAAGGGAAGGGAAGGGAATGAATGGAGTGAGGGAAGAGGGCACCTAAGTGTGGGTACACAACTTTGCACTTCAGCCTCCTTGGCTAATCCCCGTTGAGATTGGCCGCCGTCGCCAAAATTCAGTCGAGATTTTTTTTCAGCAGCATTCAGTTGAAATAATCATTCTAACTTTGCCATGGATAGATTATAGCATCATCAACATTTCAGCTGAAAGACATAGGCCTCCCCAAGTGTCGCCACAGATTATAGTATACCTATTCATCTTTAAATCTATGGATTATAGCTGTTGTCACTTTATGTGGGTGTCGTTAGAGAGGATTAAGGGCTGAATTAGTTCACATGGCTAGACCGTAGTCTTCGTGCAAAAGTAAACAAAGACAATATATTTTCCGATCGTCTATCATCATGAAACATATTTCGTTTAGCTGATTCACCGTAAATAATATTTCATCGAAGTTATTTCAAGAGCAAATATATCAAAACTGACGTATTCATAGACATTGTAGAATGTACAACACAAACACATTAGTTCCTGAAATAAATGACTTTGGTCATGCACTACAAGTAATGGTAAAACGAAGAATGTGGAATACGAATTCATCATACCGACCTATTTATTTTCCTACATACACACTACCCCGATACTGCAGCGCCTCAGGTATGTTCGCTGAGGCGCGTACCGATTGCTTTCACGCGACCATGCGCAAGCGTGCCGCGTCCTTGGTGCGTAGGGTACGGGGTAGCCCCAACATTGTACTGGCGATGGTTGCAGGAAGACTGGACTGCCCCTTCATCCGGCATTGTTCCAGCAGACATGTTGCTGTACCAGTGTCGGAGAGAAGGTATTAATTATGTATTTATTTTGAATTCGTTTTATTTTGGTTTTATTTAATTTGCTTGGTTCTATTTATTAATTTAGTAATTGTTTGACTTAGATTTTGGATTTAATTAGTTTAGTTTTAATTTAATTCTAATTTATTGACTTAGATTATGGATTTTATTTAAATTTTTTGATTGAATATGTTTTTGATTTAATTTGATTCTAGTCGATTGTTTAGATTTTATTTGTTTATTTTATTGTGATGTTAGTTGGCTTTACTTGATGTTAATTTTTATTTGGCAATGGGTGTTATTTACCTGAAAATCAATGAATTTATTATTATTATTTATTACTACGATCCAAAGTTAACGATGTCGTTGAAACATTGTTCAGATATAAGTAATCGGTGGACGTCCCTGGTGCCACCTCTTGATTATGATTACCTAGTAGTTTTCACGTATGGCTTTCTTAAACACTTCCATTAGAGTGAATTTTAAATAAACCCTAAGTTTATATCATTCGCTAAGTTTACGTAACTAATGTTGTCCCATTTAACCCAAGGTTCATCATCTGCCCCGGTCCCATTCTATTTGGGGTCGACGCAACACGTTCTTCTTTCATTCTCCCTTGTCAGATGTAACGGCATTATTTCTCCTTTCTCTTTTAAGTCAGTCTACACACAATCCATTTATCTTAAGCCTTCCACTCCCGCTCCATCCATCAACATTAATGTCCATCACTCTATTAGTCACATGCGTTTCATCCCAAGGTTTTTAGCCCAAGGTTGTCTGATACAAAATCCCTTGTGACATTAAGGTGAAAGCGTCAGGGTGGCCCGCGAAATTCAAATTTTCTTATGTTTTTTGCAATTTGCAGGGCAGTCCTAAGTTGTATGTTGATAAACATATCGGTCGCGACTGTAAGACGTATTAAGTTACAGAATTATAATCATCAATACAACCCTCAAAATTCATAAGAGTCGATGAACGAATTTTTCACGGTCAAAGTCCTTCTTCGACTCTTATGAACTTGGAGGGTTGTATTGATGATTTTGATGATTATAATTCTGTAACTTAATACGTCTTACAGTCGCGTCCGATACGTTTATCAACATACAACTTAGCACTGCCGTGCAAATTGCAAAAAACGTAAGAAAATTTGAATTTCGCGGGCTACCTTGGAGCATCCCCCTTAAGTTCACCTATGTACTAGGGGTACATAGGCGGACTTAATGCCACTACTGTATACACCGTTAGTTTTAGTCCTTACTTTAAGGGCGGATAGTACTCATGAAAATGAACAACTTTTACTATGGGACCAACTATGAAATCTTCTAAAATAAAAATTGCGTTGCGCGACCAATAATGTATGACGCAGCTGAAGTGAACGGTGTTTAAACTTCAAATGGACACATACATTTCTAATTTCTTAGTAGTATTAACTGAATCTCTTGTAAATTTTCAGCCGCAGACTTTGGAGAAGGACCTGGCATCCCCGACTCTCGGCTCATCGAACATCAAGTTTGGTTGGATCAAGGGTGTGCTGATGAGATGTCTCCTCAACATTTGGGGGGTCATGCTGTTCCTTCGGCTCTCTTGGGTCGTGGGACAAGCGGGCGTGGGTTAGTAACATTGGTTTGTTAGCAGTTCCGTGCCTTTTGAGTCGGAAACGACATAATTTTGATAAAGTATTCTAGTGGGGACATACTTCTGACCTTAACAAGACTATGGCCTACCTGTGAGTCAAAAGCATGACCAAAAATGGTTACTTTAGTAAATGACCGCGGTAAAGTTAAAAAATGAGCTGTTTAAGTTTATACTGGATGATGTTTCACATGGGTACTTCAGGGGACTCGATACTGCAGTGCAGGAAAGAGGTGGAAGAATACGTCATGCATAGCTCCATCTTTGTCATATACAGAAATAAGATAAAAAAAAATAAAGGCCTTCCCTCGCCGCGAGCATTCGCCTGTATTGTAACAGTTCAGATTCTCTTGTTTCTTCTTGTTTGGATGTTTATATGTGTCACCGTAAAATTGTCAAATACGTTATATTGAAATATCTCTAGCGATATTGTAAAATCTCGAAATATTGTCAAATGAACATACTGCTTACAACAAAACGCATTATTTTTCGTGAAATGCATGCGATGGTAGTCAACTCACGCGGTGTGGAGGGAAGGAGGGGTCCCCCTTGCCCTGTGGTACAACTCTCATGAAAAGATATTGTACCATTCCTGAGAAATACCAATTATTATAACCTAACCTTAAAACACTTTATATTCCCCTAAAAAGCGTAGTCGACGGAGCCCCGCTTCGCGGGGCCCCTATTTCCGGGTGCAGGGTTTAAAGGAACCTAAAATAGTATAAATTTAGTATATCAACTATCTGGTGTCCACGACACAAGCATTGCTTAGTGTGGCACTAGATGGCGCTGTGTGTTAATGTCCAGCGATATTTATTTATTTATTTTGGGAGAAACGTTTTGAGAGGGGATGGTATACCCCAAGGGTGACATGAAATAAGAATGTTATTATTATTATAAATGTGGACAATAAAAGCGTAATTTCCCGGCAGCGCAGTCAATGCTCCTGATCCTCACGACCTCGCTGGTGACCACCATCACGGCGCTCTCCATGTCTGCCATCAGCACCAACGGTGTCATTAAAGGGGGTAAGTTTTTACCTTTATTATGTCACGCCTGTTAATAACCCCGACAAGGTTGGGTAGAGGTGTACCGCTGCCGGACAAAAGGACCTGTGGTTGGTTTTAAAATTACGAACTAACATTACAAGATACATACAAACTCACGTCTTTTCCCCATGCCGGTTTTCCACTTATCCACCTACCTTATTGTCTTACATGAGCCTTTGGCTTCGTTCACGGTTATACAAATTGATCATGCAATGAGGGCGACGAACACACCATCGAGTTCACTGAGGTCAACCACTTTTCAACCTTATTACTTAGGACATAAGGGTGAAAAGTGGCAGACCGAAACTGCTGTGTGTGCAGTGTGAACTCGAAAAATTCAAACTGTTATGCAGAAATCATGCTTTTAGACGCAGCAATTCAAAATCAATATTGTCTGTCAGTGGCTATCACTGACAGACAATACTGAATCTGAACCCGAAGGATTTTATTGAATAAACTTATCTCAATATTATGTTCTAGGTGGCACATACTACATGATATCCCGGTCGCTGGGCCCTGAGTTCGGCGGCTCCATCGGTCTGATATTCTCGATGGCCAACGCCGTGGCGTGTGCTATGTATGTGGTCGGCTTCGGGGAGTCGCTCATCACGCTCATACCGGAGTCACATTATATGGTGGATAAAGGATGGGTACGTATTCTTTGGATTTGGATGAAGGAGAAATGTGTAAAGATTGCGTGACGGTTGAAGGGCATAGCCCAGTTATATGAGTCTAAATTATACCCAAAGAGAAATAATATAGGCTAGGCAAATATAGGCTTTAAGTAAACGACATAAACGACTCCGCTCCCACCCGACAAAAATAATATCACGAAGCCGTCAACCAAGCATTCTGTACATCAAACTAAGTAACTTTACGCTAAAATTATTGCTGGGAAATAACTTTTTTTTGAGGGTGAAAAATTATGAATGCGTTACATTGAGTTATACCACGTTTTGTGGTATAACTCAATGTAACGCATTCAAAACATTGTGCTGATGGATGGATTAAATAGTTAGGAGTTCGTGGAGGTATTTAAAGTAAAAATCTTCCAATAATAACTTGTAAGTAATTAAAAAAATCTTGTGAAAAGGTTGTAACTTTGTTCCTCAATATCTCCGTAAGTAGTAGGTTCCCAGGTATGGTGTAGAACAAAATAATGATCGCAATGACGAGGAGAACAACAACAAAGGTTACAGAGTTTTTTTACTTGTTTCAGAAATAATTTTTGTTTTAAAATATTTAGATGTTGACGGAGTTTTGCTAGCTAATTTATTAACTTTCTTTGCAGGACCAAGCAATCTACGGGTGCATAACAATAGTCCTACTGACCGGTATAGTGATGGTCGGTATGGAATGGGAGGCGAAGGCACAGATAGTTCTACTGGTGATCCTGTTGGCGGCCATTGCGGACTTCTGTATCGGCTCCATACTCGGGCCCAAGACCGACCTGGAGATGGCGCAGGGCTTCATTGGATATAATTGTAAGTAGGCTGATGGAACAGGCTTTCTCTCTGCGAAAAGGCATGTGCCGTAAATCCGTAATCCATCACGCGTGCTTAATGCGGGTTTGTGGATATTGTTAAATTATTAACTCAATTGAGAGAAAAGGTTCTAAGCATAATAACTAAAAAAAACAACATATTGAAAATATTCACATGTTATGGGAAAGAACCCGACTAAATATCAAATAAAAAATTTATTTTAAGTTCCAAAAAAGTTCCACCAAAAAAGTTCCACCATTGCGAAAGTACTTCCCGAAGGAGTTGGCGGAAGCGACTTTTGTCTCATGTAATATATTGAGCTTATTTCCATTAAACAAGGCTCAAAATCTGACTTTCGGGCTGCTTCTGAAAAATTCGAGATGAAACCAATACAACACATTACTCGCCCTGGAATTCGAACCTTAGGACCTCATACTAAGTAGTAGCGCTTATGACTACTAGAGTCACTAGACCAACGAGGCAATTTCCCTGAAATCTGTCTTACTATAACCCTGTCATCCCGTTTGTCTTGAGCTATTCTTTATTTTCACACTAGCTGATTATATACTCTCTCGTTTGGTGAAAACAGCATGAAAATCGGTGCAGTAGTTTTTGAGTATATCGCGAACAGACAGACTGACGCGGCGGAGGACTTGGTTTTATAATATGTAGTGATATTTTTGTACATCTTCACAGGGACGGTGCTACAAAGTAACCTAGGTCCAGACTACAGGTTCTTCGAGGGCGTCGAACATAACTTCTTCTCCGTGTTCGCGATATTCTTCCCTGCCGCCACTGGAATATTGGCAGGCGCCAATATTTCTGGCGATTTGAAGGTCAATTTTTCTCTTCTTCATCTACATATTTTCCGAAAGGAGTTATAGAGAGCATCTTAAACTTTTGACTTATTAAGTACAAATCACTTTAACAGGAAACAGACAATTGGAAGTACACTATATTGGCTCAAGATCGAGTTTAGTGGAAAATGGAATGTATGACTTTTTGACCTGCAGTGGGGCAACACATTTTGTATTTCTATTATAAGATGTCTGATGTTATATGTACCAAGTCTCCACATATTGAGTCACCCAATCAGGAGCTCGCAGTCGCTAAATAATTAAGTTACGCCGTACTTGCCTAGGTTGGTCAGTGGTTGTTTGATCATTACCTACATACCGAGTTTCCTCCGTGTCTCGGAAAGCACGTTAAATCGTTGGTCTCGGCTGCACCGGAAGTCTGACAACCAGTCTTACCAAGCTCGGGTATCGTCTTGCACTACTAACTGGGTTGTGGAGGTCAGATAGGCAGCCGCACCATGTAAAATACTGATATTCAGCTGCATTTGGTTAGACTGGAAGCCGACCCCACATAGTAGTTGGGAAAAGGCTGGGCACATGATGACATAACTCCATCTTCCCTTACAGGACCCACAGAAATCCATCCCCAAAGGAACTCTCCTAGCAATCTTGCTGACTACGATATCGTACTTGCTGATAGCTCTGCTGGCCGGCTGGACAGTACTGCGCGACGCGTCGGGAGACGTCGCCGATATAGCCGCTTGGACAATAGCCGACTGTGCCGCCAATAGGACCTGCCCTTATGGCCTGCAGAATAGTAATGATGTGAGTTTTGATAGTTATATCTTTATGAGGTTTTCCGATAGAGTCCTGGCCCCGGAATGGATCTAGTCCAGCACTGTTTCGAAGCGTCTTCTGAATTACTCAACAAAAATACACCACTCTAATAGCGTCACAATATAATCCAATTTATTATGACTAAACAATATAATATTTTGCTTGATATGCACATTCATTTGCTCTGCTGGAAAAAATAATCAATGCAATGTTCGAACTTTCGATTTTACCAATAGAATTGAATTGTAAAAAAGGATTACTCTGGTTTGTTGAAAAAAAATCTGGAGAGAGTCCTCCCTTTTCGCTGGGGTAAATACCACATCTTATTGCTTTTCCAATTAAATAAGTATCCATTGTGAAAATGTTTAATTTTGTAAAGCAGAAAAACACCTATATTATATACACCTATGTTATTATATACGGAACCCATTCCGTACCCAAAGGGTAAAAACAGGACCTTATTACTACTCCACTTTCCGTCTGTCTGTCTGTCACCACTCACCAGCCTGTATCTCATGAACCGTGATAGCTAGACAGTTGAAATTTTACACAGATAATGTATTTCTGTTGCCGCTAGAATTTAAAATATATAATAATAATAAAAAATAATTATACGAAAGAAAGGAATCCATTATACGCGAGCTTGACTTGCACTTGGCCAGTTTTATAGTTTAAGCCGTTTAAGGTGAACCGTGGCTCGCGAAATTCAAATATTCTTACGTTTTTTGTAATTTTCAGGCCAGTGCTAAGTTGTATGTTGATGAAAATATCGTTCGCGACTGTAAGACGTATGTAGTTGCATACTTATAATCATCAGAATCATGAATACAAGCCCTCCAAGGGCATAAAGGTCGAGGAACGAATTTTTCAAGGTCAAGTTCCTCCGGCTTTGTGAACTTGGAGGGTTGAATTGATGATTTTGAGGATACATACAACGTAGCACTGGCCCGGAAATTGCAAAAACGTAAGAAAATTATAATTTAGCGGTGTATCCTAGAGCATTACGTGATTGTGTTCCCCTTAGGTGATCCGGTTAGTGTCGGGGTTCGGTCCGCTGATCTACGGCGGTTGCTTCGCGGCCACGCTCTCCTCTGCGCTCGCCTCGCTCGTCTCCGCACCTAAAGTCTTCCAAGTAACTACCACTACATACAGCCAATCATAGTCATAAATATCGCTGGACATAACACAGCGCCATCTAGTGCCACACTAAGCAACGAGGCTTGTGTCGTGGGTACCACATAGTTAATATACTTCATAGATACTTTTTTGTTTTGAAAATACATACTTATTGTACAAACATATAAACATCCATGATTCGGAAACAAACGTCCATGCTCATCACGCAAGCATTTGCTTTTACTGGGATTCGAACCCGGGACCCTAAGAACGTAAGACAGCTTTACTACCGCTGCGCCATTCGGATCGTCATTACATTATGTGTATGGTAACTATAGTATATTTTATAACGAGGGACTAAACGAAGCCATTATACACCTGAGGTGGTTTGACTCCCGAGCTTGCGAGGGAGGCAATGAAAGCGAGGGTATATTAAATTGGCGTTTAGTCTCGAGGTGCAAACTGTACTTTTCACTTCGAGTGCGAGAAAAATAGTCATTTAAAACCGAACAAATTTACACTCGACAAAAATTCTGAACTGGGCGGTCAGTTTTCTCTTCTATCAGAGATGATCTACACTCCACAGATAATTAGTACCTACATTACTGCAGCGGCTAGCAACAGAGGCATTGCACATACTTTTCAAAATCAACGATGCACACAAACAACCATAAATTTTTCTCGCGTTGAAGAGTTCATTTGTTTTTTTTTTCAACTAACCGCTTTCTATTTGCAAGCCAATTCGAAATTTAAATAAAACCTTTGATAAGTCACTCTTTCACAAACCGTGCGAATACATTGAAAAAAAAAAAAGTTACTCTTTTGTGACCATGTTTCAGAGTAAATCACTTTAATCCCGCTTCGTAGGGCTATAGTGGCGTACTTTTAGAGCATGAGAAGTGAAAAATAAATATTTCCTCTATGAAGAACTACCACTATATCGTCGACGATGGCTTACTTAGTAGTACTTCCTCGGTTGATTTTTTTCTCAAAGAAAAAAACAAAGTGATGGCTCTAATGTTTATTTGGCAATCCGTTACCAAACAGTCACTATGACCAAAAGTCTAAAATGCTTCTTCTACTTATCGTAACAAAACTACTCTAATAACTTAATAATGCATCCTTCATCGTCTGTACTTTGCTTAATACTAAACTTAATTTTCATGTATTTAGGCGCTGTGTCAAGACAAGTTGTACCCGTACCTGGTATTCTTCGCGAAAGGCTACGGGCCCAACAACGAGCCCGTGCGAGGATACGTACTCACCTTCGTCATCGCTGTCGCCTTCATACTTATGGGTGAGTGTCATCTTTTGAAATACTAATTGCTGACAATGGGCTCATTCCAATCATGTCGTGACAGTTAATTTTATCGTTGGATAATATATGGAAAAGTCATGGAAGACAGTTACTAGGATCGTCCTATGTGTGAAGAACTGCATTTAAATACACAGGCCACGATACGATTATCTGTCATCACGACATAGAAGGAACGCGCCCTATGGTGATTTTATGAGAGTAGGGTACATGGCAAAGTCATATACCTCGTCATCACCATTTTTAGGGTTCCGTAGCCAAATGGCAAAAACGGAACCCTAATAGATTCGTCATGTCTGTCTGTCTGTCCGTCCGTATGTCACAGCCACTTTTCCGAAACTATAAGAACTATGCTGTTGAAACTTGGTAAGTAGATGTATTCTGTGAACCGCATTAAGATTTTCACACAAAAATAGAAAAAATCAATACATTTTGGAGGTTCCCCATACTTTGAACTGAAACTAAAATTGATTTTTTTTAATCACACCTGTACGTGCGGGGTATTTATGGATAGGTCTTCAAAAAGGATATTGAGGTTTCAAAAAACATTTTTTTCTAAGCTGAATAGTTTGCGCAAGAGACACTTTCAAAGTGGTAAAATGTCCCCCCCCCCCCCTGTAACTTCTAAAATAAGAGAATGATAAAACTAAAAAAAATATATGATGTACATTACCATGTAAACTTCCACCGAAAATTGGTTTGAACGAGATCTAGTGAGTAGTTTTTCTTTAATATGTCATAAATCGTAAAATCGTAACTTTTATATAATGTTACTTGCTGCTACGGAACCCTTCATGGGCGAGTCCGACTCGCACTTGGCCGCTTTTTTATTTTTATATGACACTAGAACAAACAAAAAGTTAACTTTGGGACACCTTAAAGTTGCGCGTTGCTGTGTTATTTATGGGTGAAGTTCTCATATTCTTGTGATGGGGTGATAATACCAGCTTGCAAAGTAAAAGTTCAAACTCCATTTAAAGCTTCATCACCATACCAAGCATAGCAAGATAAACTTTCTGTAACATGTTGAACAGACTGCCTCGCTGACTGCTGAGCAGGAACACAGGGCGTGTTTGATTCCTGGCTCTGCAAAGTGTTATTGGGATTTTCCATCAGGAGTTTTTCAGTAGCAGCCACTGAGGCTGGATTTGTGCCTGGTTGATGGCAATAGGTTCGCTCTTTATTATATAGGAGTTAAAAAACATAGTGAATTTACTATTAGGTACAGTCACGTCTAATAATTTTCCATAATATTATAGCTATTTTCGCGAGAAATAACGATTGCAACTAGGAAATTAGATCTTTTTCATAAAAAAAATGAGTTCCAGAATACTATGTTCGTAATAACATTAAATTTTAATCAGTACATTAGGAGAAACACAATTAAAAAATTCTTAAGTGTTTACATATTATTAGACTGACTGACTGACTGACTGTACATTTATGTTTTAATCTTCGAAGACGCGTGTAGCGAGATATTACGTTGAAAACAATTCGGCTGTTGATGAAGTTTCTTACTACATGTTATTAGGGCGAGAGTTTAGTTGAATATCTTTTCGCAGGTGGTCTGAACACGATCGCGCCACTAATCTCAAACTTCTTCTTGGCGGCGTACGCACTGATCAACTTCTCTACGTTCCACGCGAGTCTCGCCAAACCAGTGGGATGGAGACCTACTTTTAGGGTAAGTAGAGATATTGTTTCTAGGTATATGATACTGGGCTAGAGAGCACTGGCAAGATGGTCATGACACGACTGAGAAGGCTGTTGGAGACAGTTTGTACCGAGTGCTCCATACTGTATAACTTGGAGACCTCCCAATCCTCAGCATTGAAGGAACGACGAAAAAGAAAGAAATATCTTGAAAACATCGTAAGGAAACTGTCATAGTACCAATAGTTCGAAGAATATGGTGACCTCCAAAAACCCGCGCTACGCCCTCGTGGATGGCGAACCAGTCTTTCTCACAAAATTGAGGCGTGTGCCTCAGAACCAGGAAAATTATAAGCTGATTATTTAAGATCTCGCAAATTCAAAGAGCTAGTTGCAATAAGTTGGTTATAAAATTCAAAGAGGTAGTTGCAATAAGTTGGTTATAAAATTCAAAGAGCTAGTTGCAATAAGTTGGTTATAAAATTCAAAGAGCTAGTTGCAATAAGTTGGTTATAAAATTCAAAGAGCTAGTTGCAATAAGTTGGTTATAAAATTCAAAGAGCTAGTTGCAATAAGTTGGTTATAAAATTCAAAGAGCTAGTTGCAATAAGTTGGTTATAAAATTCAAAGAGCTAGTTGCAATAAGTTGGTTATAAAATTCAAAGAGCTAGTTGCAATAAGTTGGTTATAAAATTCAAAGAGCTAGTTGCAATAAGTTGGTTATAAAATTCATCATCATTTGCCTAGCTTTTTCCAGTTTAACCGGATGTCGCTGGAAACTGTCATTTACAGATCTTAAACGGACATTATAGGTAGTCAGTGGCGTGAAAGCCTAACAATTATTCATATCAAGGGGTATGGTTGTATTACTCGGTACTAACTGGGTTGTGTAGATCAAATAGGCAGTCGCTTCATGTAAAACACTGGTATCTGAATCCAGTTAAACTGGAAGCCGACCCGACATATGGGAATGGGAAAAGGCTAGGCAGATGACGACCCGAATGGCACAGCGGTAGTGAGGCTGCCTTACGTTCTTAGGGTTCCGGGTTCGAATCCCGGTAGGAGCAAATGTTTGTATGATGAGCATGGACATTTGTTTCCGAGTCATGGATGTTTATATGTATAATAAGTATGTATTTACAAACAAAAAGTATATATGTAGTATATCAACTGTCGGTGATCACGACACAAGCCTTGCTTAGTGTGGCACTAGACGGCGCTGTGTGTAATGTCCAGCAATATTTATTTATAATATTTATGATGATGAGTCTGCAGCGGCACTACAAAAAGTACTTCAGCTACATTGAACAAAAAGTACTACAGCGACATCTATGACAAAGGTGATGAACTATCAAGCGAAATACGTCAGAATTCCTACATCGCGCAAGCAACATTCTCCGCGACTTAAGAACATATACGAGAAGCCAACAACAACGGTCGGGCAGTAGCCCACCAGACACAACACCCGTCTGGTCGGAGGATCCTCCCTTTTCTACGGGGTATGAAGAGCTTTACACCCTGTTCTTCATACTCCAAAAGTCAAAATGTTAATGAATGTTTATGTTACAGTTCTACAACATGTGGCTATCGCTCGTGGGCTCGATGTTGTGCGTCGCCATAATGTTCGTGATCTCGTGGATACAGGCGCTCGTGACCTTCAGCTTCCTACTGACGCTGTATCTACTCGTGTCTTATAGGAAGCCAGGTGGGTTTTCGCTTCAGTGTTATTGGAGCGTCTTTTTATAAGGTTGTGTTCGCTTCTGGTTTTTATCTTGCATATGTAGGTAGTCGCTTAATGCGTATACCTACATCATTGACGCTGCGTATGTGGTTTATTTTACGTCAATTAAAAATGGCCAGAAGATTCCTACTCTCAGTATTAACCACTATCTTACTTGATGGTAGGTATATCTACGTTAATAACTAAAGTACAACGTTGTCGTTGTAGTTTTAGCGTGTATTCACTCAATTTAAGTTCGCATTTCCAATGAGAGGCTTTCTTTTTGACAGCTAAAAAAAATAGTTTCCAAGAATTCAGTAGATGGCGTTGAACTGACTACGTTACTAGGTGCCAAAGCCAAAACGCTTGAAAAAACACACGTCACATACGCTACTTGACTGACACTTTCGTTTGCATAAGCTTCCGAATATAACCATTAAGTCCAAGTGAAATTATATGACGTACTGTTCCTTGCAGTAACGTACCGAGATCAGCGCCATCTATCCAGCGACTAGGGAAGAGTTGAAAAAGAAAATCCCTCATTGGCGTGTAGATTTAACATTATCCAAATGAATGCAATGATATAATATGTTTTTGTCTAGACGTGAACTGGGGCTCGACGACTCAGGCGCAGACATACAAGGCGGCGCTCACCGGTGTCTACCATCTCAACACTGTTACGGAACATGTCAAGAACTATAGGTAATGTTCTAAATCCACGAACTGTGTATCACATACGAGAAACGCTTGTGTAGTGGATGTAAAAAGTAGGTTGACTTAGTGATTACTTAACGTCAATGGCATAGACTATTTAGACAAATGCAGTGGAAGGTAGCAAGTTACGTGCCGTGTCGACGGCGCGTTTGTGATCCACGCGCGCCTCAGTGATGTCAGCACAGTGAAGGGGCCCGCAAGGTTGCGGGGCTGTTCGAAAGAGATACCGCGGTCCCGGAACGTAAAGGGCGAGGAAGGAACATGGATGGGTTTAAGTCAGTAAAAGTCTGACACTCCCTCCCGCTCCGCCCAGAGTGGGAGAAGTTATTTGATGATTTCCCATTCGAAAAAAAAAAGTTAACAAGTTACGTTCTTCAACCATCGATTAGTTTTAAGGCCATGAGTAGCGAGAAAAACGCACAACCTGCAGTGAAAATTCGGCTCAGACTGTCGTAAATAATTTAGTGCACCTAATTTTTTTCCCTAGCCTACTCTGTGCCACTTCTGTGCAAAGGCTCCACTCCTTCCATTTATCGCGAATCCGCGCATCCTACTTCCAGTTCTGACCGAACCTGTCTAGCTCCTCCCGCCACCTGTTTCGTGTTTTGCATAATGCCCCATTAAGATTTTAAAAAAATGTTTGACTCTACTATAAACCATCACCATTCATTTATCCAGTGAATGATTGTTGTTGCTTATGTATAGGCCTCAAATCCTGGTACTGACTGGTTTCCCGGGCGAGCGGCCCATACTAACGGACTTCACGTATCTACTCACCAAGGGACACTCGCTCATGCTGTGTGGCCATATTATGCAGGTAAGTAATTCTATTCAGAAAATAGATGTTATTTTTTTTGCTGGTAACATTTGAATATACTAGGTACTTTTCTGAGCAGGTGAAGACTTGTAACTAAGGTTGATTGAAAAAAAAAACTAATCGAGATAATGTTACTTAAAATAATTATTGTATACCCGCATATATGTGATCGTTTGATTCTCGAATCCTACGAAACCATGACGACAATCGTTTTTTTTATGTTACCCCCACCTCATTAGAAATCTTCTGTATCCTAGTCCTAGGTGCTTATACACTCTTTAAACTCACAGACACATACAGCCAGACCCAGAACAACTACCTGTACCTGTTATAGAGCACCTGGTATGAGCTTATAGCGGGTGCAAAAAGACTTAACAAAGCTAAAAACCCATTTGTTTTTTTCCAGTTTGAAGTCCTAAATGCGTTGGTCTTGATGAGTTTTTTAACACCCTGTAAACCGTGTAACGTAAACGATCACTATTATACTCACAGGGTCAAGTAAGTCACCGCGGTCGCGAGGCGCTAGCTAGCCGCGCGTACCAGTGGTTCACCAGGCGGAAGATCAAGGCATTCTACTCGATAGTAGACGATGTCGGCTTCAAGGATGGAGCCAGTGCACTAGTACAGGTAATTATTATCCCCTTCTTGTTAGGATGTGTTGATGCATTGAATAGTCCCAGAATTTAGCGACGAGTTAGGCCCCGTTCCCAGTATCTCGTGACGAGTTAGGCCCCGTTCCCAGTATCTCGTGACGATTAATTTATCGTTGATTTTTAGTTGGCAAAATTCATGGGCGACAGTTATCGTGTCGTCCTATATGTGAACACCTCCATTTAAATACGCAAGCCACGTCATTTAAAACAACACGATTGTCAGTCGTCACGACAAAGTGGGAACGGGGCAATAAATCCTTTCAGTAACATTCACCCAAGCCAAGTCAGAGGCCCATGGGCGGCATAAATACTCTGACACCGAGATAAGCACTAACCAGTCACAAAAGAATAGATGTACCATTCACCATGTGCAAACAACAGGACAGGCTGTATACAATATTAAGGGTCTCATTTTTCGTGAAACAGAACAACCTTCATACATCAGTTCACCAGGGAGGAGTCATTAGACCAGGGCCGAAGCCTTCAAAAATGGTAAAAAAAAATATTACAGTAGGATAAAACCCATTAGAAAAGGAGGGGAATATGATAAAAATGAAAGGAAAAATAAATTACGGTCGATCCGAGTTCGATCGAGGTGTAAAAAAAACATACATTACTAATAGTAAATGTTCTTAGAAAATGCAAAAAAAATAAAAAAACACGATTTTTTTTTAATCATTATGTACAATTTTGAGCTATTTATTAAAATTTACACTTTAATTACTCAAAAAACGTAAAATTTCATATTTGATTTCACATTGATAAACGTAAAAATTGCAAAGTGAAATATACTACTATAATTAACAAACAATTATGTTACTCGTAATAAAGTTAATATTTAATAAAACATCTACAATATTTTGAAAAAGTTGTAGAATCTTCTTTAAATAATATTTGTAGATGCCTATTTATTGCTGTTTTAAGATAATTTATATAACTCAGGTATTGTATACAGAAAGTAGAGATTTCAACGAACAAAAAGCCCCCCGACTTTTTGGAAAAAGCTGATATTTTGACGCGAGAATTTTCGATGGAAAATTAGGGTACTTTTTGATATTAAGTTAAAATAAGGCGAAAAAATAAATATTTTCAAATCAAATCATAATCGTGAAAACTAAATCGGAACGCAAAATATTGATGTGAGCGCTGTGAGTGATTATTTCGTATCTCGGAATGCACCCTATGTGTACCCTTCATTTGTATGGAAATATTAGTTCCAAACTTCCAATTAACTTTGACAGCTCTAAATTACGTCCATCTCTTTCTCGTTGTATTAGAGAGAAAAAGATAGCAATAGCCTAAATTTAGTTTAGTTTGTGCACAACAGAATCAACACCAATATAGGGGTAAACTAAACAAAAAAGCCATTAATTTGATACTATTTTATTACAACTAAAAACAATTTTAAATACATCATTTTAAATAATTTCAAGGCCATGATGGTATTCCGTCCTTGTTCCTACCTCCGTAGAGTGCAGACTTGTCCCTAAAACTAGTCATCCTCAGGGTTTCTTGGTCATCCAAGTATTTGCCGATAAGGAAGCCAGCAATGGGAATGCCGAACCAGGCATACCGTGGGGTGATACCGAAAAGAGCCATTTTAGTTCTGGAAAGAAATAAAAATAGATGTTTAAATGATAGTGATCCTGATATTTATCCTGAAAAATTTGTTTTTCCAAAACATAAAAAAAAAACTACATGAGGATGAAGTGTTTCCTATCTGGCTACTCTAAGAAGAAAAACCCAAACTCCCAGTCACAGTCTCTCCTTCCTTAACAGACATATTTTGTTCAAGTTGTGACAATGACTATGCAAATATTTTAGTGTATGAAATAGTTTTGTGAGAAACATACTACACACAGAATAAAGTGGACCTGTCCAGCCAGTACAGGCATATAAGTGTCACAACACTAAAACATTCCACCATTCAAGACAAAACAGAGGCAAATAAAAAGTGAAACTGGTGCAATGAGGGAGTAATGGACTTATTAATGACTAAACTTCGCTACTTCCATGGCTTCATCGGTGACAGCGCAGAGATCTTTTTAGCTACATGTTTTTGGGGTTATCGGGCAGGATAGAACGTAGAGCATGGTTGTGGAAGTGACACAGCTCCACACCTAAACCCTGCCATTCGTCAAGATAACCCCACTTAACGAGGTCTGATTGTCATTCTGCCTGTCCGAAGACAGCTCAGGTAATTCCAGATGGACCACTGAAGGTTGCCCCTGCAGGAAGATGCTCACTAGGTGGTAGATAAGTGAGTGGGGAGAGATATTTATCCACAGTTTCGGGCGTTGGCCGGGCTTCGGAACGCCAACATAATATTATGATTGAATCAGCCTTGGTTTAAAAATAGAATTTCATTGAATGGTAGTCACATTTAGATGACGTGAACTTTAATAAAAAGGTTTTATACAATAGTACAAAACTATTACTAACGAGAGTTAACACTTTGACAAGTATTACTTACAGTAGATTACACAATAATGTTATGACAGTTAGGCTGTATTTTTAGAAGATTTCAGTTCTTCCAGTTGTAACTTCCACTTCCTAGTATGATTCCAATCGAGATAAATGAACGTAGCGGTGAAAACGGGGAAGGAGATACTCACTAAGTTACGTTTAAAGAATCTTAACAGCGTCATTTAATTAACCTAACTCGCACAAGACAAGTGCTCGCAACTGACGTTTTTCGGATCGATTTTTCTCGACTTTAATTTGACGTTTCTTTTGACGTTTCATTTGACGTTTTGTTTGACATTTCATTTGACGTTTGGTTTGCGTTTAGTTCAACAATGGCCTTGAATGAACTTGCCTTTTACACAATGGTCCATGTAGTTCCATTATTTCATACGTATGTTTTCTTTGCAGGCTAGTGGTATCGGAAAACTAAAGCCAAACATTCTGCTGATGGGATTCAAGGAGAATTGGCAAACGAGCGAGAGAAACGAAATCGTCGACTATGTTGAAGTCATGCAGTAAGTGTTTAATAAACTATAACTTTTTCATAACTTCACGCCTTTAAACTCAGAAGGGTAGGCAGGGGTGTTCACTACCTACACCCATAAGTGGTTTAAATGTTTCATTGTTGTTGTTTTGTTTCATTTCATAAATAGGGAGCAAGCCGATTGCCTTTTATTATTATTTTGGCATAAATAAAATATTTTTTGTTGGGGTTGAACTGAAATAATTAATTTGCTGTAACAATCGATCGGATCCGAAAACACTGAAATAGATAGAGAGCCTGCCGATTTGTTATGCGTGGCGTAAAAAGGCTGTATCTGTGGTTACTCCACTGGCTAGCCTTGTTTAGTATTAAGTAATATGACGTTTAATATACCATCACGCTAGCATTCCCCTTAGGGGTTGGCAGAGTTGTATTGTACACCCTTACTTTGTCATTAATGTTCAGCTCGAAAGGACACTCGCGCATTTTGCTGTTGTTTAATTATGACATATCCTCTCGCTTGTAATCCTGTTGGGGTAGAGCAGAGGTGTACTTTTATTACCTTTTCTGATCGAATACTATCATGGATATTTTGATTAGTACACGTGTTTTACACTAAATACGCTTGCTTTAGGCCGCAAGATGTCTGATGTGAAGCGGACTATACATAGGTACATACAGATATAACTCACGTTTTGGTCCCATATGGAAGTAGGCAGAAAAGATAGAGCGACACCTACTATAGTCCTTACATACATACTCCATGCGTCATGTCCACATTCATACTTCTATAGTCTCTGCCACGTGAAGCTATAAATTTTGTAAACACACATTCGGGTTCGCAACATTTGGATCAAATTAAAAAATGACAGCGTCAGCGTGATCTTATTTCAAAATAGCGACTCAAATATTTACGTTCCGTGATGTCAGATGCGTTCCAGTACCACAAAACATTAGACGACAGCACTTTATATCGCCAAAATATAACCCGACCAAGTGAAATTGCTCGTTAGTTTCGACTTGAATGAATTTGGTAATATTTCTTGTTAATTGAATTGTCGCTACGTATCTTGGTAGAAATTTTTTGTTTACAAAAATTATAGTTTCTCGTGGATCGGACTATAGTCATACATAGTTGATTAATTTAAAATTCGAATCTACCACAGATTGTATTTACAATAAATTAAATAATATATTTACCTGTGTTCTAGCAAAGCACTAGACGTGCACATGGCTATCGCGCTGCTCCGCGTGGAGGGTGGCCAGTACACTACTGACGCTATGGATGAGGACGTTCAAGCGTACCTTAGTGACGTCAACGTCAAAGATTTGTCGGCTTTCTCACGTGAGTATATCTTTACAGAGACAGGAAGCAGCCTCGCTAACAAGTGAACATACTACGAAAATTTTTAAATCACTTTTGAGTAGAGCTTTTTTGAAGTGAAACTTCTTGTGCGACTTCTAACAAGGTTGCAACGCTACCATGGAGGGGGCATGAAAGCACTGTTGCGTTAACCCACATTACGAAGTTTAATTTCTTCCGCGCGGAGGGACTCCACGCACGATTTTTTTTTGAAGCTGTTACCTACTCTTACTTGGCGCTTTTGTTAAAAATAGCGTTTGGGTAAATATTATATTCTTTTTCTGTTGGGTTTATGTTCCTTTTCTTTAGTAAAGCACTGTTGGATTTCGATACTGGGTTTACTCAGCTTCGAGAGGATATAAAACCAAAAGTGCAATCTATAATCTTAATTCTATGAGTGAAACTTAGTAATTGAAATCTATTCTGAAATACTGACAGATAAATTAATATTTTTAATAATTTCCTAATTAAGTATAAGAAACTATTGTAATTTATTGCCAAATACCAAAGTAGTGGTTGTTAAATCTATTCGATTTGAATACTTAAAATAAAACTGATTGGGAAACATAAATATAGTTCACGTCACGACCTACCTAATTTATCTAAATAACCTTAACCGGAACAAACAAATCTATCTTGCAATATGGTCATAGGCCTACTTCGGACCATGTCCAAAACAATTTTACATAGGAAACTGTACCAAATCAATGTAATTCTTTAAATCCACACTTTTTCGGTGTATTAGTGATAACGAAATTTTCCGCTTTTCAGATTTAATTTTAATAGGTGTTAGAAAATGATTTAGAATGACTAACGAATCAATTCTTCATCGGCATTAACTCATACTTTCGATTGTAGTTTCCATTTTGTTGATTAATACATCTACCTGTACACATTTGCTGCGATAAATACGATATACTTTTCCATCGATTACCGACGAAATTGAGATTTCTCTCAGTTTGTTGAATATAATCAAGCCTTAAGAACAAATGTAGACAGCGAAGCGAAAGCGACCTTTAAGTACTTTTATTTATACACTCAATAAATACCAACTTAGACGTAAATAAAATGTATGGTTGGGTTGAGTTGTAGGCACGTTTTTAGTAAGGGGCTAATACACGTCATGTCCGGGTGGCCCTTGCTAAATCCGACTGGTCGCGGCCCAGACAGTGTTGTAGCACGGGTAGCACCTACTATAGCAAATCGAGTTTAAAATAAAGCTCTTTTTGAAGTCTATGTTACATATAATGGACGCTGAAAGAAACAATTCAGTACTAGCTTCGCCTCGCGTTCGCTTTGCTTCGTGTACAGTCTACAAAAGGGCCCTTCTGACGTATTTTCCGTAGCCAATGTTCCTTTATATGTATATCACGCAGCCATCACCCGCTTCTGTTTAGGTTCCACTGGCGATAACAAGGAATCTAAGTCCACAGAGAGTCTCAACACGCATTCTAGAGGTAAGTCGCCATTTTTGTTTAGAATAACTGCGTTTTAAAACCGAGGCCGTATTCTGAAGTGAGAAAAAGGAAAGGAAACTCGTATTTTCTTGTTCTTGTACTGAATAAAAAATAAATAATTTTGCTCTAACACACTAGTGTCAAATCATTTATTGTTCTATTGCGAAAGGGCACAATGTTAAAAAGTTTTACAAAGCTCCTTTTCCTTTGCACTCGGACAATGTGACCTTAATGTCCATTTAAAATGGTGAATATTTTTCGTAAAATTATGTTGTCTGATGAAATGTAAGATTTCAATTAAGAAAAAATAACAATTTCATAATACGGCCCCAGACTTAACTTTTCCTTGCACAATTTCTATTGCGTGTGTTTAATAATTCTTATAGGTATATTCTTAGTTTTCTTATTCCTTTGATTCTTGAACTAAACCGTGTGCTCTCTTTCTGACTCTCTCATTTAAACTCGAATGCTTACTGCTTGCTGTATGTTAATTTGTGTTATTTTGCCTAACCTGATCCGTTGGACGCACCGCAAACGCCTGCTTGATTATACCAGCGAAAACCACAAAATATAACAAGACATCGTCTTAAGCCACAGGAACCTAGCGATGATTTAAAAGTTGATTTACTTATGGCAACATTAATTGGTTACCCCTTTTTAAAGCTAAGACTAAATGCTAAGGTAGGTGTGTCTACGCGTGAGGGGTACCCAATGAATGCTGCCGTCTCGTCTGTACAGTCAACCACACTTCATGTCCATGGAAACAGTTTGCCTTTGTCAGCTCTAAGGATGGTTTACGTACTTCAATATTGTTACCAGAGACGTGCGGTTGATCGTATACAACATAAGTCACATATATCCTATATGCAGGCAGCAGTATGTCGGATGTGTCGCTGGGCTCGCCGCAGCTGGGACGCGCCGTGTCTGGCGACCCCGCGGCGTTGAACAAGGAACATGCGCGCAAGACTGAAGACAAAGAGGGGTAAGGTTTAGTCATGTTATTTTGTCGTTTACTTCACATAATTTTATCCGTTTTTTTATTTTTGTTGGGACTAACTAAGCCTGCTGACAGAGTTCTTTATGTAAATGTGAAGCTGCTATGAAAACCGTGAAGGACAAAATTGGGGGTTAACGGACATATCTTAGAAGCAAATTGGAAGACATGTGACATCTTCCAGCTCCCACTGGGCCTGAGTAGTGGATTACAGTACAGCCACATGAGTAAGTAAACGGAACAGAGGATAAGCTTCTTAACAACGTGCAAAATTGTTACCTATTTTGGTAGGGTTGTCCAGGGGGGTGAAACTTCCATACATTGGCGTCAAACAAAATGTTCATAGATAGTGCTGCCATCTGTGTGTTTGAGAACACAAACTTTTCAACTGTTTGACTGTTTCACAACTGTCATAAAGAGAACAGCTATTTTCATCAGTGAAGTAGATTGCCTAGCGGTGACAGCGGCTGCCTTGTGAGTAATAGATCCCAGGTTCGAATCCGCAGTTAAGAATTACTTTTTGTATTTACTTGGTTGAACAGAAACTAACAGTGCCATCTAACAGTTGAGGTACTTACATAGTTTTAAAAACGAAAACCGAAGTTGCGCATTTATCTTGTATTATAATTATAGTGTATTATCTATGGGGTTGTCACAATAGGTGAAGACAAATTAATCAAATATTTACTTACCTATTGTACTCCTTGGGACAGTTAAAGTATGATATATTTTTGTTTTCTTCTAGTATTATTCAAACACACAGTACAATAAACAACCATTATTAATAAATACCAAGTTTTTACATTAAAATATTCTAACTTGTCACAAAACAAGCAACGTGTGTTGCTCTGACAACCCTGAGATTTTCAACTGGCTGTGACAGCGTAAACCGGTTTTTTCCACTCTCACCGCGTACGCAACAAGCGGCCAGTGGTCACGCACGTGGTGCAACCGATTCGCGTGGTTCTATGAAGCTTATAGTCTGTTCCATTTACTTACTCATGTGATACAGCCCACTCCTTTTTACGAAGAGGATATCTGTGTCCCAGTTGTGGGACGTTATGGACTGATTGTGCTGACGTGATAATGCTGTACAAATATACATAAACTCAGGCTTTTCTACCACGAGGGTAAGCTGAAACAACAGAACGCCACCACGTCCACGGTCAATGATTGATGGAACGTAGAAATTAATATATTCATACTTTCTCTATTTGAAAAGATCGCCTTTGCCCCGCAGTGGAACAATAATAGGCTAACCAACCATGTTTTTTGTCAAGTGGTCTTGGAAAAGGCATCGGCAGCGCCGTCCGACGTGCATTGGGTGCGTCCATAGCACGGCGCACTTCTTCGTTCACATCCGTGGAACAGTTCACCAAGCGACAGGCGGGGACGGTCGACGTGTGGTGGCTTTATGATGATGGAGGTAAGACTCAAATCTGCTGAATATAATGGTTTCATTACAAAAGGTTGCAGAGAAAATCATTATTTTCCTGCACTAGTCCCATGTTACTAGGAGTCGCCGCAACACGTTTCTTTTTGTTAGCCCCTCTGCTATCCGCCTCACATAATCCATTCTATTATTCATTACTCTTTTAGTTTTCATCTCTCCTCAACAAATATCAATACAAAAAAGACGACTCCTTTTCAAATTTTCTGTAAAAAGCGACTTTCAAATGGTTGGAGAGTTAATATTGTTATGCTCATAAACCTACTATTTTTGGTGTCTGTAGCTAGATTGGGCTTGACATGAAATTGATAAGGGATTCAACAGAAAATCAAAATAGGGAATATGCAAGAAATACAAAACTCTTTTTATTTATTAAAAATGCCTTGTATTCGCGCTTATAAACATTATGGTGCGCTTCTTTAAGTTTCTAATAGATCACTTATTTTACAATTTATTGTTTTATGTAGCATGTTTTTGTTGAAACGGAACGCACTCTCAAAACACGTCGTCCTCGATAACGGCGGTAGTGACATCAAAATTCATATGTCAAAAAATAACTTTTATTTATTGGTAATGTAGGTATTGTTGCACTACGATTTTATTATAATATCGTTATCGCAATTTTTGCTTGAAAAAAATGATTATGCGTATGATTGCCATACTTTAAGTTATTGAATTTCCTATCGCACCATTTTTGCATCTTAAAATCATAAAGTTTTTAATTTTCTTCTTGTAAAACAGGACTCACTCTACTCTTGCCGTACATTCTATCGACTCGACGCGCGTGGTCGTCGTGTCCTCTACGAGTGTTCACACTGGCCAATAAGAACACAGAACTCGAGATTGAGGAGCGAAAGTGAGTATTAGAATGTCATCATTATCATCATCATATCAGCCGAAAGACGTCCACTGCTAGACATAGGCCTCCCAAAGTGTCACATTGACCGGTCCCTTGCGACTCGCGTCCAGCGAATTCCCGCAACCTTCACCAGGTCATCGGTCCACCTAGTGGGAGGCCTTCCAACGCAACGTCTTCCGCATTAGAACATGGTCAAGTCAAAAACTAACTTACTAGTTAATTAGGGTTAAGTGATAGGAGTGTAACAGACGTGGCATTCCTTAGATGGATTTCTTTCAGAAACGGAGCCTCCCATCTATTCAAAGATAAAATGTACGAGATGCTACACCACTTGTTTTCGTTGGGCGGCATTGGGCGGCAAATTCGATAGGGCAGTATTTGTACCTAAGTAAGAAAAATATTTATCTTCCTTAATTTCATCAATGTAGGTGTGATTCATCATCAATGTTAGGATTCCGTACCCAAAGGGTAAAAACAGGACTCTATTACTAAGACTCCACTGTCCGTCTGTCTCATGAACCGCTATAGCCAGACAGTTGAAAAATTCATAGTTGGTGTATTTTTGTTGCCGCTATAAAAAACATATACTAAAAACAGAATAATATAACATACAACAACGTGACTTTTTTGCCACTAAAAAAAACATATACTTACTAAAAACAGAATAAAATAACATACAACAAATGTGATTTTTTTGCCGTTTTGACTAGTATTGTACGGAACCCTTCGTGCGCGAGTACGACTGACTCGCACCTGACCGGTTTTTTTATCGGAAGAAACTCAGTATGTAGCGGGTGGTCAGTGTGGTCACCCATCCAAAGACCAACCTAGGCAAGCGCGGTTTAACCTGAAGATCGACCCGAGCGGCTGATATTTTTTAGTCACGAGCTCCTCGACAGGACGGATACTAAACAATTATTTCGTCCACAGCATGGCATCCTTACTGTCCAAGTTCCGGATAGACTACTCAGCTCTGAAGATGGTGGCGGACATTACGCGGAGGCCCAAAGACTCCACGCTCGCGTACTTTGACAAGCTGGTGGCGCCCTTCAAGTGTGCTGATGATGATACTAGTATGTATACTTTTAAAACCTATTTAATTAGTTTGTTTTAGTGATGTCCACCGTTGTTGAACTGCAAATAGGTATGTTTCAAGATTTCAAGATGGTAGTTATGAGCAGGACTGACACCCAAATGCAATCAAAGGTCTTCGTATAGAGGTGCACGTTTGGGCAGTGTCACGGCGCTCTAACTCTGCTGGTCGCTATACAACTGTTGCATGTTTGTGGTCCATCCTAGGTTCTGTTCCCAAGACAAGCAAAGTGTAGGGTTTTCCTACTAAGGAATTCTTAGCAGCAGTTCACAGTCTAGGAATTTGTGGGTACAAATAGATACACTTCTGCTCCTTTCTTTTTGGAGAATGCAATCCTAATGGTATATCCAATCCCTAGCCGGCATAACTGAAGCAGACCTGATAGCAGCTCAAGACCGCACACACCGTCACCTGCGCCTGCGCGAACTGATTCTATCACAGTCCCGCTCTGCGCGCCTGGTATGTGTGACGCTCCCCATGCCGCGCCGAAGGAACGTGGTACCGCCAGCACTGTACCTCGCCTGGCTGCACGCTATATCGACGGCGGCGGAGAGAACTTTACTGGTGAGAGGAAACCATGCCGCTGTATTGACGTTCTACTCTTAAGCTGGATTAAAAAACGATGTCATCGGGCTTTAGGGCACCGGGTCGATAATGTTGTGCGTAGTTTCGACTATTAAAGAGATAATAATGTACTGTAACGGGCTATTGATATAGCAGATCAAGTTTTAGAAAAAGTTTGTATACAGGTACTACACCGCTGTGGTGACTTCTATTCTTAGGAATAATCAGTAATCGTGTAATAGCGTACTTTTCGAAAAATGAGACTACAAGGCAGTATTGACTTTTAGTAAGCATGTCTGCCGAATTGCCGATAGAATGAGTGAATCATGCTACTCTTAGGATTACCCAGTTATACTCGTAATGTTATAGCTGATCTAGTAGGCTGGTAGGTTGGTGGTATAGTCAATCTCATATTTTGAAATTGAATTTTCACTAAGTTAATTATCAAAGTGGTCTTCAAAGCAAAAATATACCTTATCGTTGTATGTAATTGAAGTGACATTCATTGGCAAAGCAATTACGAAGTCGAGTAAACAGTCATCTAGCCTTATTCAGGTCTATGGTCAATAAATACTTATTTTAATACTCATATCGGCTATAGAGTAGTAGAAATACCGAAATAACTTTTTCTCCTATAGTGAAAAGATCTTCTAGGATATATGCTCCCCTGGTTCATGTGAAATTACCCAGTACAAATCCAACCAAAGCTTTTATTGTACAATTTATTACGTGAATGCTTTAGTTCTTCGTAAATGTTAGTGTAATTTTAATGCTTAGTGACTTTTACCAGTGTGTTTAGATAATAATGTTTTATTGTAATGGTAATACTAGATCATTCCATTGGGGTCTTATGCCTCAATTGTTTTTTCGGAACGATTTCACATAAATAAAAATAAATAGCTTTGAACTCAATCCTTTATCTGGCACTGCAAAATTTTAGTGAACCACAATAATAAAAAATTTAATTTAAATTTCAATCGTCGTGTACATGCTACGCAAAGTACGCATGGCCCGAGATATTATATTACAAGTGGATAAAGCTTGACTCACGCTAGATTGCGTCGGGTCCGAGCCGAGTGTCGGCCGTATTGTATCGTATTGTCCGTTGGTCGGCCGTCACTCTTTTGCCGCTCGGTATAGCGTGAGTGTGTCCATCTACACTAATATTATAAAGAGGAAAACTTTGTTTGTTTGGTTGTAATGAATAGGCTTAAAAACTACTGGACCGTTTTTAAAAATTCTTTCACCATTCGAAAGCTACATTATCCACGAGTAACATAGGATATATTTTATCCCCGTACTCCCACGGGAACGGGAACTATGCGGGTGAAACCGCGGGACGTCCGCTAGTACACAATATACAACATGCAAAGTTAAATGCGCAGAACCTCAGACACTCGAAATGATTTTTAAATCAATTGACCTAATTCTGAGAGACAAGAAAACCATCTGCCCAGCCTCTCTCCAACTATGTTGGGGTCCAGTCTAACCGGATGAAGCTGAACATCAGTATTTTACATGGAGCGACTGCCTATCTGACCTCCACAACCCAGTCAGTACTGGGTAATACGATACCCCTTGGTAAGACTGGTTGTCAGACTTTGGGCCACTGACTACTTGTAACGACTGTCAAAGATCTACAAATGACAGCCGGTACCAAAACCTTCTTGTTTTAGTTTTACTCACAACTAGATCTACTGGCAAGAACTATTATAATCCTGCGTATAAGAAAATTTAAATTGGACGAAAACCATTTGCGTTTGTTTTTTTACCTATTTTGGCGGGTTTGCGCACGTGATGGCTTGACCTATTAATAAATAGACAGGGCAACATGTTTAATGAAGATTTTTTGAAAAATGTGACCTTTATTAAAAAGTGGTTCAATTGATTCTGCTTGTGATTCCGATCAAACTATTTTCAGGTTTTGCGCATTTAACGTTACAAGTTGTATGTAATACTAGCTCCTGCCCGCGACTTCGTTCGCGTGAAGTTTTTTCACGCTTGCAACATTTCTTATTGCTGCTCCGCTCCTATTGGTCATAGCATGTTATATAGCATATAGCCTTCCTCGATAAATGGACTATCCAACGCAAAAAGATTTTTTCAATTCGAGCCGGTAGTTCCTGAGATTAGTGCGTTTAACCAAACAAACAAACAAACTCTTCTGCTTTATAATATTAGTATAGATTTAGTTGACCGTGCTACGGCTGACACTTGGCTCGGACCCGACTCGGACCCGACTCGGTCTAGCATAGGTCATCCTTTATGGCGCATGAAGAGTAATGCCTTAATTTCCAAAGACGTTTTTGTGTGTTGGAATTAACATTCATGTGACGTGCCCATAAAAGTCGAATCGAACCCCATTTGTTAATTATTAACAGCCAAACAATCAGTCATACATGGCTTGTTATGTTACTCCTTTGAATTTTTCATAAGAAATTACGGGGCCATTTGGTAATCGTTTCGAAATACAATTGAGGTTGCGACCGAGTATGTAATACTAATGAAAGTACAAATAAACATGACGTGTGTGGTTTTATTATAATTTAATTTATTTGGCCGTTTTACGGACACAAGACGCCAATCGCCATGTACGTAAAAGTGCGCAGTTGGGTTTTGAACGCAGTGCTGAAAGTTGAAAACACCACAGCGTGCTTTATTTTGGTGTTGCTAGTGAAAATGGACTTTAGTGTGTTAAGTCTTTTTTTTTTCTATTTATCTACTTATTTATTTTAAAATAATCTGTTTTTGTGGAGGAAGACCAAAGATCTGATTTTCGAGATCTCGAGTCCTTAGAAGAACTATGGCGTAATTTTTGAACAGTGCTAGAATATTACTTCCGTGTTACCTATCTAGGAGGAAAAATATTCATAAAAGTAGCAAATAAACTAAAGCTAAAAAGTGGTAACACTCAGTGCTAAAAGAATTAATTCCTTACAATGTTGCCTTATTAAAATATTGACAGATTATACACATTTTTTATATCAAATATTTTGCTAACGATGTACAATTTTATATAAGTACATTATATTACACGGTTTTTAGTAAGTATTCTGTAATTTGTGAGTCTCTTTATGAATTTTGAATGTATTGATAGTTTTATTTCGAATATTGATAGAAAAATGCCTTTTAGGCTATGTATTTTTGCAAGATAAACATTAGGCTATCATGGAATTGTATTGAATTTATTGTAAACTTAGGTATTTTAGGATTGTAGTACGATGTTTTTGAGAATTGGCGTAGATTTAGAGTATTTACTGAAGTTCTTTGGTAGCATATTTTAGCCTTCAAATTAAATTTATCTTAACGTTGTGTTAAACTACGCCAATCTTAAGTTTCATATCCACAAGTAAGATATCTTATATCAGTGAAATCAAAGTTACCAATGTATGTACGTTTTTTTTTGTTTAATTTGAAATCGTGTGCTTTTGTTTACTCAATCATTTTAAATGTGAGTAAATTATTGACGTCTAGTTTTAACTATTCTAATAATTTATTAACTGATATGTTTTGCTTTTATGTGAATATTGTGACACTGTGTTCTAACTGTTTTTTTTTCTAATCCCAATTATGTTAAATAACATCTTAGCTAGATTTGACACAAACTCGTAATTTATTTTATTTTTAAACGTATTATTGTACAAATAGTGTAAACTAAATGGATTGTGAATAAATGAGTTGATGATATCATTTTTTTTTTCTTACGTTATTTCAAGACTACCTAACTCGTAATATTATTCTTTTTGTATTAAATCACATAAAAAAAGAAAACCTGATCGATAAATAAGTTTTGTTTATTGTGGTGCATTTTATTACATATTCTGGTTCTTAAATAAGTTTTTTGACCCTCCACGCTCACGTGGGGGTTATTTACCTATTCTCCAAATACGTCGTACCAAGTCTCAAAGCAAAATATTGCGGTGCAAAAGAAGGGACCTAAATGCGAACCTTGAGAGACACCAACTTCACAAGTCAGTTTTATATCAAAAGCTGCGACGATAATACTGAATGAGGGATTGTGGTCGCCTGGTCGGTCCTTAATATTAATGTTTACGACGCATTTGACCTTAGAAACCCTTCTCCGTCGCATTGCCTTGCTAAGCTTGATTCATGAACAACAGACTCAAAGGCCGTCAATATGTCGTTACTATAGTAGTTGGGTTTAAAGACAGTGTCATTGTGTTTTTCCTAGTACCAGATGAAATTTTTACAAAAGTGTGAAGCCATGAAACAAAAACGTGCATTTATCTTTTCAACGACTGCAGTGGAATGATCACGTACAGTCAGGGCTAAGTTCGGTGCCGAGAATGCGATGCAGTAAGTAATTAGTATCTCTCTTTAACCTACTCGTACTCAAATAACTGGCTCAAAAGCGGAACAAACAAGTTAAAAAGCTGTAATTAACTCATAAATCTGTCTTCAGTTAAAGTTTAAAATAACTGTAAATTTGTTTCTTTTACATTGCTTTCAGCCCGACCTCATATTGCATTTGCCAAGCGCATTCAGTCGGACAACACAGCATTAGCAAATACACCGTATCTATGCGATTTATTCGTTTTCTAATACCGATGGCAGAATGCAACAATTATCTCGGTGCGTCTTGTTCAACAGCGGCCGGTGGTCGAGTCAGTCGGTTCGCGCTCTCGCTTCTGAACGCACGCGTTTTCCCGCCAACGGACTTACGAAACACGTTCCACGCCCTGTTTTCGAAAAAGTGTGATAAACAAACTTTTTTTCCCAGTGTTAGTAAACTGTGTTGTGTTTTCGTGTTGAGTTTTTATTTTCTTTTTTATTAGTGGTGGCACAATCCGGATCTAAGGGACAGTCTCTCGAGGTAAACATGAGATAATGTTTTTAATTTATTTTTTAAGCACGTACCTACACGATAATGCTTTGTTATTTTTAGGGTTCCGTAGCCAAATGGCAAAAAACGGAACCCTTATAGTTTCGCCATGTCTGTCTGTCTGTCTGTCCGCGGATAATCTCAGTGACCGTTAGCACCAGAAAGCTGAAATTTGGTACCAATATGTATATCAATCATGCCGACAAAGTGCAAAAATAAAAATTTAAAAAAACATTTTTATTAGGGTACCTCCCCCAGACGTAAAGTGGGGAGCGATTTTTTTTTTAATTTTGACCCTGACGTGTGATATATTGTTGGATAGGTATTTAAAAATGAATAGGGGTTTTCTAAAATCATTTTTTGATAATATTAATATTTTAGGAAATAATCGCTCCGAAAGTCAAAAACAATGTGTCCCCCCCCCTCTAACTTTTGAACCATAAGTTTAAAAAATATGAAAAAAATCACAGAAGTAGACCTTTATATGAACTTTCTAGGAAAATTATTTTCAACTTGATGAGTTGAATAGTTTTTGAGTTATATAGCACTTTTTCAAAAAAACGCAAATGATAACTTTGTTTTTCATACAAATACTATGAAAAACAAAGTTATTTTTGCTGACAAAAAATGTTGGTATTTTTAATGGTCTGGGAAGCTACGGAACCCTACAGTGAGCGTGGCCCGACACGCTCTTGGCCGGTTTTTTTTTTATTTTGAATTGAATGAATGGAATTAATTGTGTTATATATATAGCGCGTGGAATGTTACTAGTGTTGGTACCTAGTACTTGTTTGAATGTACTTAATAGCAGCTTTAATTTAGAACATAGGTAGAACTAGAAAGGACTGTATTCCTTACCTTGAAAGTTAAGTCGTAAACGTTGTACTAAGAGTTATTCTTATTTACACAACTTGTCCTGAGAAATGACAACAACATTGTATTTTATTATTGTTTGATGAGTTTTAAGTATCCGAAGATTATATCATTTTTGTATCAAACGTATCCTAATTAACTTATTCCAAAAATTGGTCTTATTCTGGAAGCCGACCCCAACATCAAGGCAAAGGAAGGCTAGGCAGATGATGATTGATTTGATCTTATTCTGAGAATAACTTATCTGGGAATCATTCCCAAGAATATTGACAGTGTTATGTTATGTGTGTCATTCTAGACGTGAAGATAATCGGGACGATAGAAGCTTTTGTGTTCTTATCACTGGAATAAGTTGAATAGCTTATCACCGTCCAGAAAACTGGGTCGTGGATCAACAAAACTTTTCGATAAATATACAGCTCACACTTAGTTGTACGAGTAGGTATGTAAAGAATTGTGGAGATGTGAAGTTATGTCCTAATCTTTTGGACATATTTAGAGAAACAGGTAACAATGGTTCAACTAAACTAAATAGGTCCTTTGACTCTTGGCAGTTGTAAATAGTTGGGCTTTTCGTTTTTGGGGCATGGTGCAAAAAAAAATTAAATCATTATTTGGTATTGTCGTGAAATTGGGCCAATTTTAGGGCTTACCTACTTGTCTGGGAGTCGGCCTATTTTATATGCTTAAAAACTGTTACAATTATTGGTATCGACCCAGCAGGTACCTACTACCTACTAGGTATAATTTATTGACTTGACAATGACTTCTTGTTAGCCTTTATGTATGTATATCTAGGTATCTCCTCTAGTTCCTTGAAATTACAAAAATAAATATGAAAACATGTCCCGGAAATATACTTATTTTTGGAGCAAATTAAGTCCAAAAATAATAAAAAACAATCTGGTTGAATTCGCGAAATCATGACATGGGATTAGAATCATCTTTGTGATCTGTTTCATGTCGTAATGGTACCTACATCTAAATGCAACCCCAACAAGAAAGGCACTGCAACAGAGGAAAACCATAACAAAGAATGAAGAAAAAACAACATAACATCCATACAAAACAATGCACAGAAAAAAAGTCAAACAGCATAATCATATCATTAAAATTCTTTTCACCGCAAAGAACATAACTGAATCACAATCGCAATACCTACCAATAACTTTCTTCAATATTAATTATCGACAAGTATTTAACACTTACATCGGCATTTCAGAAGTGGGGCAGATTGAAACAAACCTAGTGGCGGATGTACAGTCAGACAAAGAAATATGTATACAGGCAGCTAACTTGCTATTAATCTAACCAAACAGGCAGATGTGTTGCTGGGGAGTTTGTTCCGCCACCTCTTCTTTAGTTCATCAAAAACATTAGGAAGTATCGAAGGGCGCTGTCTCTTATAAACTCTGACGTTCAAAAAATGCTGATTATCAGCCTAATTTGAACAAATGACTTTTGATTTGGCTACTCCTTTTTTACCTGTCAAGTACCTACCTACATTATTGTTATTAGGCTGTATAAGGATCACGGATGAAGCGTGGTCAAAACTGGAACCACCGTCTTAATATTCCACGAACAATGTCACAAATATTTGCACAAACAGGGCCCTTAGTTGACGTCAATCGAGCGCCATAACATTCTTGAACCACTTTAGAGTTCTCGCAGATCTCGGAAGTCACGTGTGGCTTGGTGAACTAAAAATTTGTGTCTAATGAGTAGGTAGTCAAATCTTTTACATCACTCAGTTAAGTGATGTCTCTGAATTATTTAAAATGTTTAAAGCACAAAGTGTAAATTGCAAAATAATGTTAACACAGTTTAAAAATGAATCCTCATTTTGCCTGTCCACCGACCTATTCGGTAGTCTGTACCCGCAGCATGCCTGACTCACTACCACAAAAGTGTATCACGGAGCTCGGAGCGCGTTGTATGGCATCCAATGCTTGTTCTGCTGACTGCACACTGTTCCGGACTTCGATTCCGTTATGTCCAATTAAATGCACGCGTCCATCACGCATCTTAAGTTATTCTCTTTGCGAATTATTTATGGTTTTGCTTGTTTTTTTGTAAACATTTATCTTAAAGTTTTAATTGACTGTAATTTGTGTATTTCATAACGTTTATTTATTTTATAATTGTTGGTTCTCTCGTTTGTGTCTTTTATATGAATCAATTGCGTTTGTTTCGTGTGTTGAGAAAGGCCTTCATAAGGTTGCATCAATCCGTTTTGTTGTGCGGTCAAGCTCAAAACGACCGGCTCATAGCATCTAATTGCACTCTTTAGTATGTTGCCTATAATGAAAACCGATTTACCTCCAACCAAGGTGCTGTTGGATTCTGCTAAAGCATTTTTTCCAATTGGGCTTCATAGCTTGGCTTCGAGTGATCAATCATCAAGGGATTCCCAATCAATGCAATCTAGGATAGAAAGGAGGTAACCCGGTGAAGAGGGGACCAGCTCAGTTCAGCGGTCAGCTGTAGTTGTAATATTATAGGCTGCTTTATATGCTACGAAGGAATCTTAGGACGTATACCTGGTTGAAGTAATAGGCGGAGTTGATGAGTGGAACTGGGTCTGCAAAATTAACGTGGGTGATAAAGGAATTCATGCTGATTGTACACAATGGCTTGCTCACTAATTGTGTTCAATTATCAAATCTATTCCGCTGTCACGAGGTACTTGTGTTCAATCATATCAATTAAAATGTAACGCGGGAAATCAAATACGTTTAGCCAATTTATGACACGGAACAAATATTAGGTGTTAGGTACGTAGTGGTCGCGCGGCTGTTTAGCGGGATGCTTAGGATTTCATGCCTGTCAAGACGATTTGGTTTCGAATTTGGATGTCTTCTAAAGATTTCCGCAGTGATCACTAAATACAAATTTTGTGGTTCAATTTGTCATGTTTAGATTTGTGAAGGCCACAAAAACGTTCTGAAAGATCTGATGTCTCAACCTGATGTAGTTTTGATACTGGAAAAAGGTGATGCGTCATCTCTTCGTCTTAACATTTCAAGTTCATGAATAAATAATAGTCAAAACAGTTTTAACTCGTGAGAACTGAGAACCTGTAATTGACTCTGAATTACTTATGCAATTGTAATCCATCTGTCATAGCTGTTTGGTTCTCCTATTTATAAATAAATGAAAAGAGAATACTGTTTTGGCAATCTATTATTAGTTTTTAAACACTGACAGCGAGATAGATTTGATAATTGTGCGCAATTAGCTAGTCCGCTATTGTATAGCATATGGTCTATCGGCCACGTGAATCTACATAACTAGTTCCTCTCAATTTATTCAAACTATTCTAGAGTTATAAGCACGCGGTTTCACATAGCGCAGTTATTTGTAAACAGCTCTAGAACCAGTGGAGCACGACTTTGTTCGTAAACTTTCATCCCCGTGGTTAGACTCGACTCTCAAGTAATACGGTTTACCCCTATTGCAACTACCGGGTACAAATTCATGGAGGAAAAACTTACCTAACCGGTTGCCGATCTGAGAATTGATCCCATGTCGTAGCAGTTGCGCTTCCAAATTGCGATTGCGTGCACTACGAAACCGTTTTTTCAGTGGTCGTTTTTATCCCGCCTCTACGTACAAGGAAATTATTTAAAGCCCCATAAACATGAAAAATAAGCTTTGTTCCCCAAATAAAACAAGATTTCAAATGTATCAAATTCGACGATGAATCACAGAATTTCCACGAATATTCTGTTATTGGCCGTTCCGACAAGATGAATATAATTCTTGCCTTAGGTAGAAACATAATAAGGACTTAGCGGTAAATAAAGTGACTATAATATCCTCTATATCAACAAATTTAAATAAACAAGTCACTCTCTATACCATAGACACGATATCCATCGAACGTGCAGGATGAGTTTATGTCTTAACAGTAATTAACGAAATCAGATTTTAATTAACCGCCGCGCTTTGCAAACTGATTCAGTTTTGAAATGTTTTTCTCACAGTACTAAAATGGCTGCTTAAAAGGTTATCTGCGATTGAGTTTCACGTGCAAACCTTTTCATTTAGCTTTGCTTTATTAAGCTTGAGAAAAGTTTTGAACATGAATGTGTAAAAGGGTAGAGCAAGACCAAAAGAAACGATTGATGGAATGTGTAAATGATGATCAAGAAAGGAGGTGTCTGGTGAGATGACGAACAATAGAGAAGAAGACGAGTAGTACGGAGGAAGAGTACATGCTGCACCGACCACAAATTAATTGGTATAGGGGCAAGAGAATGATGCATGCGTTAAGTTAGTTGTACCTACCTGAAAGAGAAAAACCTACAATACTGTTTACAAAACAAACGCGCATGTGCATATTAGATTTAAATCTAGTCATTTCCAAGTAAATACTTAAGTGCTCACAGTATAATCAGCTTGTATTATTCTCACTGCTGGTAGCCAGGCCTCCTCTCTGATCAGCAGGCAGTAATCAACCTCTTGTGTTGGTTTGAATTTTTGGTACTAAGATATACCGCTGTTGCTGCTGGTTTCCTCATTTTTGCATAGCTACCTAAGTTTAGTAACCGAACGAGAACTTACAATATTATAGCTTGCATACAAAACAAAGAGGCTTGCGCATGAATGATTTTTATCTTCCCATTTCGAAGTACCTCAATGCTCGCAGTGGAGCTAAAAAAGAAACAGAAAAGGGAAATAAAATCTCAGTGCGTAACAAATCGCTATAGTATCTCGATCATTCACGCCCTAAAAATATGGCGTTTGCAACGTGCGTACAAATTGATACCTACAGTTGCGTCACTACTGCGTAAATATCTTATTTCATGTTGGTATATGTTTTGTTAACTGCTGGGCAGCAAAAAATGAAAAAAAATGAATTAGGCAATGAGCACAAGAGTTGCGCGTATATGCGATGTTAGATAGATACTTGTAACACTGAGAGTAAAACATTTTATTCTAAGTCGAGGTTTGGTAGATTTGAATCGATAGCCGTTTGAGCAGACGAGTCCTTTTTTTTCGGGTGGGAAATCATCAAATGACTCCTCCCACTCTGAGCGGAGTGGGAGCGAGTGTCAGACTTTTACTGACTAAAACCCTTCCATGTTCCTTCCTGGCCCTTTTTGTTCCGGGGCTACGGTATCTCTTGCGAACATTCCCGCAGCCCCGGCAATAGTATGGACATTATTGGACATCACTCTGCTAGATGAACCTGAATGAGGAAGATGGAGAACTGTGTGAAGTTGTGCAACATACGCCGTCCACTGCTGAATTCAGAGCGGACGACGACGGTAGACTGAGTTGACAGGTTTAGTGTGTACCAGTTGGCAATAATCTTGTCATGTAGGGTATGAACAGAAGATAAGGACTACTGCAAGGTTAGGCCCTATTTACAAACCTTCCTGAAAGTAACAGCAGGAATAGTGAAAGTTGCCTTGCTGGCTTTGGAAATTGCAATTTGATCATCAAAAGATTTCGTTCTTCTATGACACAAATGCAATTGTTATTCAAAACATTGAAAAACGTAATTCGCGTCTATTATAAGATAAAACGTATCTATTGCATATTAGTGCAATAGTTATATGCAATACTTTTGACATTTTGTTTTTATATTGTAGCGCTATTTAGTTTCTAGGTTACCATTTCTGCAGCAAACTCATGCATCTGTTGCAAGCACAAGGAAAATAAGTTGTTAAAAGCTTATAGCTATTTTACAACAGCAGTTATCATAGTCTTATAATATTATGAGGAAGAGTTTAATCAATTAACAATTACCTATCTTGTTGATTAGTTATTTAAATACCAGCTTTTCTTTATCAAGGAAGTGCTTCCGTCTTATATTTAAATACTTGTGCATTTACACTTACATTATTATTAGATAGATCATCGAACTCCAAAACGATTGGGGCTATTTTTTTTTAAATAACAATAAAAAAATATACCTGTTGTTAAATTTTATTTTTCTTGTTTTTTTGTATGTAAGTTAAGTATGATCTATAGGATGAAGGATTATCGTTAGGTACCCTTTTCAGCAGTGCCCCTTTTCTACTACGAAGAAAAGTTCTAGATTTTTAAACTGGCTTCGCTATCTTCATCATCTGTTTCGCTATTTCCCAACTATGTTGGGGTCGGCTTTATCCAAGCAATAGCATCTGCTTCATTATTTCGTGGACCGCATTTTACAACCTAACGCATAAGCCTATAAAAGCAGAATTACGAGGAGAGTATTAAAACTGGTTTAGGTAATAAAGTAAGTAACAAGATTCCAAACACGTTATTATGAACGAGAATATCAAATCGAACACGCGTCGATTTTCGCTGACGACTCGTAAAAATACTCGTTTTCCTCTTTAATTTATACGTTACATTAGCATTTTCGGTGATACGCTGTGTCTACAATCACGTATTACGTGGTTTTGTGTCTACTCCGTTTATTTTACTAAGAATTAATATGTTATTTCGGTAAAACTGCAATAATGTAAATTAAAACATCTCAGAAACTGCACAAAAATAATCAATTGTGACGTTTTTCAATGCAAAAAGTGCTGAAGTACAACTCTCTTACACCTCGTTCAATAAGTATCTTGCTGAGATATCGTACAAGATAAACAGGGACTAAAACACGTCTTCATCTAATCTACATCTGACTTAGCAATAATAATATGTATGTATTAGGATGTGTAACAGGTCGAGAACCTGACTTTTACGATTTCCTTAGTGCTTTAGAACCTGTGTACCGTGTACCTACCTATTTATTTCTTCTAGTAGATTGGAGGTACTCATATGAGGTACTATTTCAGTATGTATATGTACGTGAATCTTTAATCATCCTGGCTGTGTTCATGTTCCGAGACACAGAAGCTGGCTGATTTTCTGAACACTATAAAAACTGTTTCGATGAACTTGTGCTTGGTAAATGGTGAATGTTTCAACGTTTCGTTAATTTTGTCTATCTTAAACAAGTGGTGTAAGTTCCCATTTGATTTCCCATCGACAAACATGACTAACTTCCGTACAACATTTCGACCCATATTAAAACCCCATTTTCAAAAACCCTCGTTGTAGGTACTTGCGCACAATTACATCCAGAAACGGTGTGCAATGTGTTGTGTAATGTGTTTCAATGAATTCGAGATTTTTTAAATCAGATGGCCAAAAGAAAACCAACTTTCAATCAATATTGGCAGTAGATAATATAAACATCTTGTGCATCATGTTCCCTTTTTCCAACATCAATCAAACGTCTTGTAAGTCACTTTCCAAAACAATTACAATGTACATTACAAAAACTGTAACGTTACTCTTAACACTCAACATTCGTGTTGATAAAATTATAGGCTCGTCTTTAATGAAACGTAACAGAAAATGGTTGGTAATGATACGTTACCAACTGTTGCGGACGCCTGCCTACTGGCCCATTGTGGGCTAGCCACTAAGAAGATGACAACAGAAGATTTAACAAGAAATGGGGAGAGCATCACAGCGTTACTTGGCTTCTAGTTCTGTAGAGTTGGTAGGAAATAAGCTTAGAAGGTGCGGAGGTCCACAGAAGATTCCAGAGAGCAATCAAAAAGAGCTAAGGATGACAATCGTGTTGTTTTAGACCTTAAGAACAGGAAATATCCTAAGGTAATGGCACCTTAGCGGCGATCGGCGGCGGCGACCTCTCGCGTCCAGCCCTGGTTCAATCCACGGTCCGGAGCGAGACGGAATGGGAAACCGTCACCTCCTTCTGCGAATCAGTCATGCTAGCGAAGGAGGTGGCGGAACGCGAGAGGGAGAGAGCCTCTCGCCCCAGCCGCCGCGGGAGACGCACCGGGCGTCGGGGGCCACGTGGTGGTTACCGGCCAGTCCGGCCACCGTAGACGCGGGCCTGTGGACAGTTAGCTATGGGCTAGCTAGCCGTCCGTCCGTCTAATGACGACAGGCCGTGTCGACGGCGCGTTCGTGTTCCACGCGAGCCTCAAAGAGATGTCAGCAGAAGAGAGGGGGCAAGGGCCGAAGCCTGCCGGGGTTGCGGGCCTGTTCGAAAGAGATACCGCGGCCCCGGAACATAAAGGGCGAGGAAGGAACATGGATGGGTTTTAGTCAGTAAAAGTCTGACACTCCCTCCCGCTCCGCCCAGAGTGGGAGAAGTTATTTGAAAAAAAAGGTAATGGCACCTGGTAACGTAGCCGTCCAAAGCGCAATAAAATGACAAAACACTATTGTTATGTTTATGCTTGTGGTCGTATCAGAAAAAAGCTCTGAAGACTTCTTCTACAATAAACCGTCAGGTAAGATTAGGGATGCGAAACCCCAGGTTCTTCATGCCCTCCGGAAGATGTAGTCTATCGTCATAGACTTTGACATTGCCCGGGTGGTCCTCCTTCGTTATAACTTAGCTGTTAATAGCGACTTTTTATCAAAAAATGTCACGTATATTTAAGTTTATTACAAGCTTTATCAAAGTTGACTCTGCCATCATCCGCTGATGGTTGCTCCACAAATTAAGTATTTAATTCAGCTAGTCTGTGCAAACACATCAAATGAATGAATTTCAACATTGGACCTTCTTCATTCGTTTCCTCATTGGCTTCAGTAAACTGAATCGCAATTGATATTCTATTATGTTAGCAGTTGCGGCAGTTTAGTTACATTATATCTGTTCACCGTGTCAGTAAGGTTGGCTGGTTCTAACTGCTCATTCTTATTACGTCACATAGCTCTGGGGTTTACTAATAACTTGTTTGGAAGATGGCGCAGTTTCTTTCTTCATGTCTGTCAGTTGTGTAGTAATGCAATAGTTTTCTGATTGTCTTTTTTGAATTTAGCGTTTAGTAAATTAGCAACATCCTGTAGTGCTTTCTTTCTTTAATGTTTGTACAGTATTGCTCTATGAGGCTGGCGTTTTCCCCTGGCTTGGCTTTATAACAGGAGCAAGCCCATTGCATTGCCATTATCTGGGTGCGAATCCAGATTTCGTAGCTGCTACTGGGAAATTCATTAATTTGATTTTCTCTGAATTTGCCCAACCTGGGAATCAAACGCAGGATCTCATGCTCAGCAGTCGAGTGTTTATTATTTGTGAATAATTCGAATCTCATGATTGACTACTTCAAACACTTACTTAAAATAACCTTATTAAATCATTGCAAAGGTAAATAGGTATTCTGCTTTTTCGTTTCCATAATGCGGTTCTGTGGTTGCTGAGGAACTGCGAATTTATAATTGTATCCCTATTATTTCTGTACAAACCTGTTTTTAAATGCTTTGTCTCTTCGCGTTTTGTAATTGTTCACGTTCGTCGAATCGATTACCAGAACCCCCGCGTGTTGCTTTTGACATGGAATCCGAATAAATCTTTTGTTGGCATTTAAATCTAATTAAGTATAATTTTGAGGTACTTCGGCATGTAAGGATTGTAAGGTTCATACTCCTCGCTAAGAAGCAAGGAGTTTAAAGGAGCGGTATTTAGGATTTCGAAAAAAAAATCGAACCACTCTAGATTCCTCTTTCTGGTAAAAAGTCGGTTTGAAATCTCAATTGCAGACATTGTTTCAAAAGATGGAGACAGCATTTTTGAACACCGAAATGACATAAGACAGTCCCCTGACACGCCCCCTTCAACACCTCTTAATGTATCTGCTGGTAGTGAGAAATGGTGAAAGAATCCTCCCATCAACACATCTGTCTGGTAAGTTAAGTAAAAACGAAGAAGCTAGCTGGTTTTCTTTTATAGACCAACACTCAAAAATGAATAATACTACGCATTCATTATGTCTACGAAGTGAAAACCAAACACAAATCAAGTTTCGCACTGGTATTAAAATCAGCATTTTTTACCTACAAACCACAAAAATTATGCGAAAACAATAATTTTGGATTCATCACCGATTTTGCAACTAGAATTGCGTAAGACAGTTGGTACCTATCGAATCGATTAGAGGCGGCCGAGATTCGGTATCGATGTGCATGGCAGTTACACTTCCGTTCATGGAATTTTGTAGGATATTGACATGGAAACACACATTTCTAACGGTAGGCGTGTTGAAGTGGACTTGGTTGCACATTAAAGAGTGTAAATGGTGAACTTGTATTGCCTTCGTAGCCTTCGCCAGTCGTAATGGAAAAAAATAATAATTTGGGATAATCCACTTTGATTTAATTGGCCATCTAGATAAGATAAGAGCCCAAACAAGACCCCTCCCCCCCTATCAAAGCCCCCCTATCGATACGAAGAAGTCTTTCAAGAAGATTGTTTTAGTAACTGTAAAATGTTCAAATAAAATTAAAGTAAACAAATGATACTATTAAGAACATGACAAAACTCGGAAATACATGTCCTCAAACGAAAAAAATGCGAAGATTCACAAAGTACTGACATTGAATAAACCATCAATAATATTATTGTACCACATAATGAATGAATTATCAATCACCACGATGCAACTGAACAATAACAATAGCGCGTAGTTGTTTAATTGTAGCCACGTGTGGTGAATAAGCAATGTCTTGATTACTCGTGCCGTAAGGATCGCCTTATTGGGGGCTAAGTGTGACATAATTGTTAATAGTAGGTCATAGGCAACAGTGGGTCAGTCGTGGAGTTCCGGAGCTAGGTGATAGTGAAAGTTATTCGAGGGACCCAAAGTTATCCAAGACAAGTTTTCGAAGAAAAATACTAAGGATGATTTGGAATAGGTAAGTCATCATCATCGTCAAAATCGCGGGAAACAGATGGATAAGAAACACCCAGAACAGAGAAGAATGGCAAAAGAAAGGGAAAAAAGACCTATAATACCCAAGGGTGGGTGATTCCGGTCTGAAATGATGACGAAGAAGTCATCATCTGGAAAAATGGAAATTATCGATTTACTTTCATGACAGGTTAGCGTTGTAACCAAAATCTTACCAGATGGTAAGTGTTGACCCGGAAGTGACTGGGGTAGACCTGAGAGTGGCGGTAACGAGGCTCAAGGCCAAAAATACCGCCCCGGGACCCGATGGCTTGCCTGGCAAAGCCTGGGTCCTGGCCTCGGATGCGGAGGCTCTCGGGCCCCGACTGAAAGGGCTCTTAAGCGCATGCTTGGAGAGAGGCCAGTTCCCGCTTCGTTGGAAGTCGGGGAAACTGGTCCTCATCCAGAAGCCGGGGCGCCCTGCGGACTCTCCGTCCGCATTTCGGCCCATTGTGCTGCTCGACGAGGTGGGCAAGCTCTTTGAGAGAGTGATTGCAAACCGCCTCGCCGAGCACCTTGATGGGATGGGGCCGAATCTTGCGGAGAATCAGTTTGGTTTCCGCAAGGGGCGCTCCACAGTGGACGCCATCATGCGCGTGAGAGCCCTCACGACGGGGGATGCGATATCCCGGGGCGGAGTCGTCTTGGCGGTGTCTCTCGACATCGCTAACGCCTTCAACTCCCTGCCCTGGAGCTGCATCAGGGAGGCACTCCGGTATCACCGGGTGCCGACCTACCTCCGTCGTGTGGTCGGGGACTACCTGACGGACAGGGCCGTCATCTACCCCAGTCGCTGCGGAGATTGGAACCGGCGAGAGATGTCGTGCGGTGTCCCACAGGGATCGGTTCTGGGACCGCCCCTGTGGAACATCGGTTACGACTGGGTGCTGCGCGCCGACCTCCCTAGTGGTGTCAGCGTCGTTTGCTACGCAGACGACACCCTGGTGCTGGCACAGGGGAGGTCGCACGAGGCGGCGGCCGACAATATGACACGCGGGGTTGCGATAGTCGTAGAGAGGATCCGGCAACTGGGTCTCGAGGTGGCACTGCACAAGTCCGAGGCCATGTGCTTTCATGGGCCTCGGAATGCGCCACCGTCGAGATCCACACTGACGGTGGGAGGGGTATCCATCGGCGTCGAGTCGACGTTGAAGTACCTAGGACTCGTCCTCGACAGCCGGTGGAACTTCGTGGAGCACTTCCGACGTTTGGCCCCCAGGCTGGAACGGACCGGGGCTGCCTTCAGGCGGCTCCTGCCCAACCTTGGGGGGCCAAACGCCTCCTGCCGCAGGCTCTACGCGGGGGTCGTGCGGTCCATGGCCCTTTACGGGGCCCCAGTGTGGGCGCGTTCCTTGAAGCGGCGTGCCGCTCATTATCTGAACGCGCCCCAAAAAGTGGTGGCCGTAAGAATGGTCCGTGGGTACCGCACGATCTCCCGCGAGGCAGCGGGCCTGCTTGCCGGATTGCCGCCATGGGATCTGGAGGCGATAGTCCTCGCGCGCCTACACGAATGGCGCGCGGAGGTACTACGCCGCCGGGGGGAAACTCCGCTGCCGCGGCAAATTGCCGCCCAGCGGACTGACCTCCGGCGCGATCTCATGGCGACATGGAGAGAGCGACTGTCGCAACCCCGTGCAGGGCACGCCACGATAGTGGCGGTAAGTCCCCTCTTTGAGGAGTGGCTAGAGAGGCACCACGGCGTCCTCACCTTCCGCCTGACGCAGGTCCTCACCGGACACGGATGTTTCGGGAGGTACCTGCACCGAATCGGGCGGGAGGAAACGGTGGAGCACACGGTGGAGGTCTGCCCTGCGTGGGCGGAGCACCGCCGTGTCCTCGTAGCGGCGATCGGCGGCGGCGACCTCTCGCGTCCGGCCCTGGTTCAATCCATGGTCCGGAGCGAGACGGAATGGGAAGCCGTCACCTCCTTCTGCGAAGCAGTCATGCTAGCGAAGGAGGTGGCGTAACGAGAGAGGGAGAGAGCCTCTCTTCCCGGCCGCCGCGGGAGACGCACCGGGCGTCGGGGGCCGCGTGGTGGCTACCGGCCACCATAGATGCGGGCCTGTGGACGGTTAGCTATGGGCTAGCTAGCCGTCCGTCCGTCTAGTGACGACAGGCCGTGTCGACGGCGCGTTCGTGTTCCACGCGCGCCTCAAAGAGATGTCAGCATAAGGGGAGGGGCCCGCAAGGGCCGAAGCCTGCCGGGGTTGCGGGCCTATTCGAAAGAGATACCGCGGCCCCGGAACATAAAGGGCGAGGAAGGAACATGGATGGGTTTTAGTCAGTAAGAGTCTGACACTCCCTCCCGCTCCGCCCAGAGTGGGAGAAGTCATTTGATGATTTCCCATCCCAAAAAAAAAAAACAAAAAAAAATGGTAAGTGTTGATGTGGTCAATGATGTTTCCTTTTGAGGATATGTCACCAGTCCCATAAAGATGATATTGTAGGATTGAATTGAATTAACATAAATTCTCTCGAGACTTGAAAATACCCAATAACTCTCCATATCTTTACTGAATTTCTCTGAAACTTAAAATAACCAGAATTATTTTAAGATACTGATCTAAATAAAATGACTTCCTTTGCTACCGAAGCTAAGAAACAGATGCTAAAAGGAATATTATTCAAGCCAAGTCCAACAGAAAATCTAATATACAAGTTGCATACTCAAGATTCCATATAAGGACCTTGAGACGAACATAAATGCAGTCCACAAGCACATTGGATCGTAGATGCAATGAAACGCTCTGGGAAAACCATTGTCGCGCGGTCGGACAAGGATGCGAAATTAGGTGGCGTATTAACTTGTGTTGCAACTGCTTATTTACTTCGTTTATTATCTTGTGATTTCTTTCGTAAGTGGTTTCTGTTGAGTATGTGGCTTTTAGTTTTAAGGGCTGCATTTTAATACCGTGAGATATTTTATATTCATGGTCAACTGGTGGTATTGCTTGTGTGAGTTGTTTAGTTTGTTCTATTTTAAGTTGATGGACTTCTTGACTTGACTTCTTTTACATCCTACGTTATCTTCGTCAACTGCGTTCTTAAGTTTTCATTCACCTTTATACATTTATGATCAGTTTTTTGTCCGTTTCTCAAACACAATTATTTGCTTACTGTCTTTAGATTTATGAAGATCTTGGTAACATTGGTACCTACTACCATAATTTGAGAAGTTTACTACGTAATCTAGCTCATTAGTCACACGTTATTCTCCAGCAATTACAAAAGAATCTCCAATAACCAACAATAGCTGAATTTGAACACCTGTTGGACAGAACTGATTGTTACTACTTATTTCATTTACTGCCTTCGTCTACGTTGCCTTATCGTTCTCAAGGCTTTTCATTTTGGTTTTAATGTTTCTTTCATGTCAGTCGTTTCACTGGTGATTTTAATTTATGTAACGAATATGTGAGAAACTAAAACGTGTAATTTTTACTACGGACATCCGGGGTTTTGAATATGGCTGTTTTAAAAACTAGTTTTAGTCTAGGTGAGCAGCTGAGCTTTGATTTTGTCAAAGGCATTGTTTGTATTTAATATTTGTTTTTTATCTTGTTAAGACAGAACAGCTTCTGGCCTGTATGTTTTGGTATTAAGAGCAAAGTGTAATTTATTTTTTGTTTAATTGAATTCTTTTATTAGTAACAGTGATAATGTAAGTTTTTTGATTTACTCCAAATCACTTTTTATTTATTCACTTTCTGTAGTTTTGTCTTGTTTAGTTCACCAGCGACATTCAGAAAAATGAGTCTTGAAGTCTGAGCATTGAACCTAAGGCTCTTAAACTGACTGCATGGACCTAAGGCTACAGCTGTAGCGCTTATGACTAATGAAGTGATGGAGGAAAACAAGATTTGTGTTAAAAATTCCTGTTTGTCCTCTGAAATCAAATCTCAGAGCACAATCCAGTCCCTGACCTACGTCAACAATCGCTATCGTCCAGATGTCCGAGCCGCCGCGCGCCGTGCCGGTCCGTGCCATACGCCCGTAATCAATTACATTACACTCTTGTAGTGCCCAGTGTACTGACAGTAATTACATTCAAGTGTGGACTTCATTACGGATTGAGGTCATGGAGTAGAGGAAGATATCAAGGTTGGCAGACTTCAAGGTGATGACGATTGCTTTTAGATGGAATTGTTTTTGTAAGATGATATAGCTAGAAAGGAAGTGTACACAATATATTATCTAGATGTCAGGGCTTACAGTCTAATTAGATGCAGGTGATAACCAGTATTTTATAAGGAACGATTGCATCTGGCCTCCACAATAATTTGATACTGGGTAATAAAGAAGATGTGTGGAAGAAAAATAATGCAGCTAAATATTATAACGACGATGTTCGAATTCCAAATACACTGTGAAAAGTGCAAGTGTATAACAATGACAACACAAGTACAAGTAATGGTTTCTGATGTCGGTGATAAATTGTTTTCCTTCGATTGCATCCATTGTAGACTCTGTTAACACATTTACAGCGTGAGTCATAATGAAAATTGCTTATAATTTTCTAGGTATGTTGTAGGAATGGTTGTAGGTATGTTTCTAGATGACCTTTTTTTAAAAATTTGACATAATAATGTCAATTTTCATGCACAGTTGCGAATCAATCTTTTGAACTTTATTTTCTTATAGGAAAGAGCTGAATTGAGGGAAATTGATTTCGTCTGGCACAGATGGGTGCGATGGGCTATCAACCGGTGCAGCGGTGTGACTAGCTTCTAGCTGTCGCTTAATTCAATCTGTTAATGCAATACGTGTCTAGGCTGTTGCTATCACTTTTATACCGTTTGGTTTTATACCGTAACGGCAAAAATCTTCTTGTGATACAAAATAACATTGGTTCTATAGATACCTATGGCAGGATGAGCATCATAATCATAATAGCTGTACAATTTTTATCATCATTACATAACTGTTTTTTTTTACTTTGTACAGGTTGATTATAAGTAATTAAGTCCCAGAAACATTTAAATATACTTAAAACGACTTACGTGAAAATCGTAATCTACTAGTAAGAGCGACCAGGGAGCTAATTCTCATTTTATGCGATATTTGAGTGATATGATAAATATCTAGTCACGTAAATATCGCATGTGATAAGTGTCATGTCTATTAAAAATATCGATCCCGTGCTAAAATCCGTATTCTCGTGGGCAATAGATATATTGGCAATCGAGATGGTAATAGATAATATTATCTTTACGTTCATTCAAGTCTTTTGCACAGATTATATCGTTTTTGTCGCTGCCAAGGATCGTTCAACACGTTCCGTTTTTCATCGACTGGCGAGTTGATAATCGATAACTTTATTTTGTCTTCAAATTAACAAATTTGCTGATAATTTGGATTGATAGAATGTTTTTAGTGTTCGTTTTACATTAAGTGGTTAATGTAAAATGAATTTGACTAGTTTAAAATAATTTTCATGTAAAAAGTTAATCTTAACATTACATGCGCATACTTTTTGTGGAACGGAGTGTCAATAACAGCCGTCAACTCCGTCAAGAGCTGCCAAAAGTTTTAAGGTGGACGCACACCTATCCGCGCCGAAGGAATCGACCGCGCCGAAAGAATCGAATTTTAGAATGACTTGTATGAAATCCTACTAAACCTCGCACACTTATCCGCGTCGAATCGGACGAATAGATGACGTCATACGTATGAGAAAAAATTCTTTCGGCGCGGTCGATTCCTTCGGCGCGGATAAGTGTGCGTCCACCTTTAAAGTTAAGTTTTAGTTTGAGTTAATTTATTGCTTTGATGGCAAAAGTGAAGAATCGAACAAAAGTAAATATTGAAAAAATGCAGACCCAGAACTTCGTGGGGCGAAGTTCTCTGCCTCCTTCACAATGAAAGAGTCCACAGCCCGATGGACCAAGATTGGTGACGAGCTTAATTCTATTCCCGGCGGAAAAAAAAACTGGCAAGAATGGCGTAAAGTAGTTTTTTTTAACAAAGCATCACTTAGGTCCCATGGATCCATTCTCCATTGGGCTCGTCGTTGTGGCGGTGCTGCCTCTGCTATTTCAGCCTCCTCGATTAGATCTACTACAAAAGCCGCAGCAAATTCGTCCACAGACATTTTCACCGTTTTAAGTTTTAACAAAAGCAACCTCAATACTCAACTCAATAATTTATTTCAGTTCGTATTTTGTTCTAAAATGTCAATCGATATGTCACTATCGAGTGCTCCTGATCACTCGATGCATGTCTAACGCTTTGCCATCGATATTTATCTATAGTGACTTCTCGAGAATAGGGAAATTTGCATTCAATCGATATTTTGACAGTTTTTGCGATATTTATCGAATGTGATATTATATCTACTGCTCGAGAATCGCCCCCCTGGTTGCTACCAGTGTGAAGTGACAATTTTCTTTAAAGCATTTCTTCTTGTAGCCTGTCTTTAATATCCTTAATTGCTAGCTTATTTTTTATCTCCCTACTTAAAAACTATATCATATAACACTCTTACGAGATCTCTAAATTTACAAAAATGTTTAAATTGGTCGATTGCATAATGCGAAGGGATTCCCCGTTATCTCCTAGATTCTTTATTAAATGTAAAATATTGCAAAAAGCATTATTATCGATATCAAGTCAATAAGTCTTCAAAAAACCGGGTTTTAAAACTCAATTCAAGTTGTTTGGAAACTATTTATATACCAACCTGACGAGTTTATCATCGTAGATTATATTCTATGCAAAAAATGCTGCCCATTATTTGAATAATTTGATGAAGTCACTGTAGTTAGTTTGCAGACATTTTGATTACATAAACAGTTGCTAAAATGATAAATACAAGACGGCAGAATTCACTATAACAGAGTGTGCTAATATTTCTGTCGACAGATGTTTTTGTACAACAATAATTAAATGATGAAGTATTGGCAACCGTATTGAAAAATCCAAATCAAAGAATACAATGCCAGAAAATTGTAGGTTGCACAAATTGTAATAAGCAATATTGATAATAGACAAAAAATTGTTGATCTGAAATTATGGTGACTGGCCTTTTGTATAACGGGACGGATATGATTTAACAAAGATGGACCTACTATAATTTTGGCGTTCGTCTTTGTTAGCAATGCACATCTTTCTTTCCATGATATCCTGAGTACCTAGGCAAATGGCAATGACTTCCAAATCGTTTTGAATTACGTCAGCGACTTTCAACAGGGTTTTAGGATTTATGGAATCCTAAAGGATCCAGACAAGTGGCGATGTCTTTTCAATAGTTTATGCCCATCAAAGACATTTTTGGCATTTACGTTGAGAAAGTGATCTTCGGCCTAGTTTGAATTAATTACTTCCGATCTTTAGGCTGTCAGATATCTGACTGCGTCTTATAGAGCTCTAGATTCTCTGCTTCTGGTCTCCCTTGGACTTACGTTTCATTACATTTAAATACCCATTTCAAATAAAGCTACATGTACAGAGCAAAGTTCTATTTTTATTCAACCAATGCGCATTTTTTACTCCGAATAGCATTGAAAGAGCAAATTGCGAGGTGCACAATGGATCTTTGTGTTTGAAACATAAATTGATTTAATTACACATACAAATGTCTATCAAATCGTGGAAAGGAACTGTGTACTGCCTTGTAATGTCGGCACCAAGGAAACAACTAGGTATAGGCCTTAACCTGGGGCATCGAGGTAGGTATACCAGGAGAAAGGGCGTTAGCATCCGACTTAGTTCCTCTTACAACATTGATATCAATAATACGTTACGTTCTTGTGATCATCTTTGGACTTACAAGATTGTCCGTAGAATTTCTTACCCATTCTTCTCCATAGAGATCTACGTTTTGGAATGGGCAACTACACTACTTTCACAACTTATTATGCCTAGTGGCTGGGACTGTAGCTTCAATTTTTTGGTTTGTAACCTCTAATGGTCTAATTGAAATAAATGCTTTGAGTTTGAGTTTATGACTTTCATATCAGCTATCATCATAGATTTATTGTGAACCGAAGAACCTTCTCGAATAACGATATTCATTGGTCTGGCTCATCGTGAACAGTCAGCTACATTACCAACCTTATTGCCTGGATAACCCTTAGTAATCACTTTAGTACACGTTTATTATTGCAAAGATCGGTCGGCATGGTAAAAGGTGAGGAAAGTGAAGTTGGTATAACCCGATAACAATGTAACATCTCGCCGATTATTCTGGAAGAATTAGGCACAGTTGTACCTATATTTGCCAGTTATTTTTAACACATAATAGAGAAACATCAGCCTTGTGCCATCAACCGGGCACAAATCTTGACTAAGTTCGAAAAGGTTACTTATTCTATGAATGCTTCCAACATAGATCATTGGCTGTCCAATGTAAAGAAATTGTTTTCATTTCGTGAAATTCGGAAATTCGACACATTACGGATGATTGAATTTGCAGTTGTTTGCTAATTAAGTGCACGACTAGTTTAAATGAAAGTGGTACTTGACGGAAAAAGGAAATGCGGGGAGGAAGCAGACGTTTCGCTTTTTTTTTACTAATAGCTGTCAATGGAGGAAGATTATTTACATATCCTGTGTGAATAGTTGATAGGCAAACGGCTTGTCGTATATTTACACAAAAAAAATACTTATTTCGAATAACTACAATAAAATAAATACAATACAATAAATACTTTATTCAGACTAAGTCCATTTGGTTAGTACAACACAAATTAAAAACTAGTGTTAGTACTTTTATCTACCCGAAGAACAAAAACAAAAGTACAATTATTCATAATGCGCCACAGTGGCTTGTAGGCCCATCCAATGCCCCAGTATGGGACTGTCCCACCTGTCAGCTATAGTTTTCAGGATGCTGTTGGGGCTTACGCGTACCCTGCACATGATGGATGAGCATCGCTTGCTCATGATAGCGTGAAAGCCATTAATGCCCGCTTCTGCGAACATTGCAACTTCTGCGAAGCACTGCAGTAGCGCGGCAACCCCATCAACACCCTGAATGCATTGTTATATTGTAAGCGTTCTGTATGCCCCCTGCGTGTAGTTGACCCACAGACTGCATGTATAGAACGACTAATGATTAATCAATATAATTCCAAGCTCAATTCGAAAAGGCTCCAACGTGGAAGCTACCATAACGTTTTTTTTGGGAAAACATCACGCCTATCATCCCCGAAGTGTTAAGCAGAGTTGCAAGAGTTGAGAAGAGTTGTTGGCATGGCACAGATTGGCGAACAGTATTCATTACGTGGGGTGTAGGTGTTTTATTATTTTCTTTATATTTATTTATACTTCACACATTAATTTATTTGCATTGTTTATTCGTCTACACTTTATTTTTATCCGTATCTGGCCTGACCGTGGCATCACCTTCACTTTGGGCCCTATCAGAATACCAGCGCTGTGACGTTTCTTTTTTTAATGTTACAGCACCATGCTGAGATAGGAGCCTTTTGGCCTCGTACAGGACGAGTTTCGTTTCTTTTAATTTTTAAATATATGTTTGTTTTTTCTGTGTAAGTTTTAAACTGATATTTTTTATGTGTTTTGTCCTGTGCGTGCTAATAAATGCTTTTTGTTTCTTCTTCTTTCTTAATGGTACACCCACATTCCACCAGTTTTTTTTATGTAATTAATTTGTAATTGGAGCCTTCTTTTAAGCAAAATCAAGTTTGTTGAAGTGCGATGTAATAGAGGGCGAGCTTATTGCAATCAAATTTCGGGCATACATTCAGACTCCGTAGCTGCTACTGAGAAATCCTTGCTGGAAACACCCAATAACACTGCCTGAGCCGGGAATCGAGCCCAAGATCTGATGGTCAGCAGTCGCACTTGCTCGACCAACGAGGCAGAAAAATAAAACACTAGAGGGCTCCAATGACTACCAATAGGATTTTAAATAGCTTTTCGGTAACTATATGTCAATCCAATACAATTTCGACTTTTCCATCATTGTTTTCACTGATTGAATGTCATTTTTTCCAGTGCTTTTTTGTACCATTTAAGGAACCGACATAGTACCCAAACCAATATTTCGTCCACAAAACAGTTTCAAAGGAAATGTAGCAATAGCGACTAAGTAATTCACTATAAAAATTAATTAATTGAGCTACAAGCTATTGAAGCGAGCATTATAAAAATAAAAGACAATGTAATTCGTTGTCTATGGCTGATTGACCGTAGAGGTTGTTTATGAAATGTCATCAAAAAAACTGTGAAGGGCGTTAAGAAAATCTGATTGTGGAAGAAAAAACAATTGAATGGTTAAGTGCAGAACGACGATCTTGGTATGGGTAGCGATCGTAGGCTGTGACAAGAATATACTTAATACCTGGATGAAGCGCGACCGGTAAGCGTGAGGTCCAGGATGCGATTATTACCGGGTTGAGCAAAGTGTCATGTTTTTTTTCAGAGATTTTTCAGACTTCTTCTTCTTCTTTCGTGTCGAATGGTACGACTTGTTTAATTTTCTAGCTCCACGGTAATCGCGGCGTCTGTGACGTCTCTTAGGTCGTCTAAAATCTAGGTGTTGGGACACGTCGGAAACTCCAGTAATTTTTCAGTAGCTCGTCCCCCTTAATAAGGGGCTTCATAACTGCAGAAATGTGGATGTACCGTACAGTAAGTATACCTTTGTTTACAGGCGTGATATTATGTACTTAGCCAATAATAATAATAATAATATCATTTAATTCGGGTAACAAAAGACCCATATCACATATACCTTACAGACTAACATACATATTTAATAAAACCACAAAAACATAAACAAAACTACTGAACACAAAGAGACGGCGTCATGTTGCGCTGCGTGGTGTCGCGTAGCCTTCCGCGGAAACGCCGATACACGACACCTTTCGGCCAAAACTCTTCCTTGAGGAAGGTCTCAATATCATGAGTCGGAACTCGCACCACGAACGATTTAAAATTCGTGTTGTGGCGCGACTCCAACTTCTCGACCCTCACTGTCCAGTTGGTCTTCGCTCGGATGCACTCCACGATCTCCTCTACCTTCGTGGTGTGAAGTAGCCGGGACACATAGAGCTGCGTCGTTGGTATCGCCGGACGCAACACACTGGGTCCTTCCTGCGCGGTCCCGCACTGGTTCCGACTAGGTGGCTTCTTCCTTTTCTTCCTCTCCACCTTCACAAAGCCATCCTCGTCACACGTGGCCGCTGCTGGGCCATGCTGTTTCGAACCCTTGTTGGAAGGTTCACAGCAGCTCTTATTTTTCCCCTTCTTCACCTGCGATACAGACGTGGCGACAATAGCAGCGTAGGCACGTTTAGGGGTCGACGTACCTACACGAGTCACGGCCTCGACCGGCACCGAGTAAGCAACTTCGGCGGCGCATGTTGCAACACGTGCGATAGCAGCAGGTGACGCAGTGGAGCTCGCTGACTCAAAACTGCCGACGCTAGCGTTTCTCGCTCCGCAACGTGTGCTCACGTTGGAGGCATCAGGCGACCTATTTACCTTTATAGCGTTGCGCAACAACTCCACTTCGGCACGTAGATCACCAATGACGTTATCCGACGCCTCCAACTTGGAATGTACCTCGACCAGGCTTGCCTTGAGAGTTGTGATGTCCTTCAGCAACCTGGTGACGTCGACGTGATCAAACGTGACTGGGGGCAGCTTATGAAGCTCCTTCGCCACAAAAGCGGGCACGTCGTCCGGGTCGGTGCTCTTCATCAATGTGATGATGTCCTGCACACACTTCTGGCCACCATCCCTACGGCGGGACTGCATCTGCTCGACTTTACCGAGCGACTGGAACAGAAGCAGCTTGGCACCGCTGATCTCCTCCTCCTTGAAACTGGACTTGCAGATCTGCAAGATGCTTACTTCGTCCATGTAGTCGATGGCATGTTTGATAAATGCCAAGACCTCGTTGGCTATGAGCGGTTGAGAACTCATAGCGACGCAAACTGGGCAACGGCTAAAGCCGTGCGACTCGTGAATATATTATTCGTATCGAGCAGCGCAAACACGTCCGTACTTGACCGCGCATTGCGATATTACGCCCACAATAATTTTCGTACATTCTGATACGAATTTTGTTCTTCGTGGAACCAAAGCGAAGTCGTGTGGGTTCAAAAGTTCAAGACCGTCGAATGAAAGGTAGTAGGGTAATGCGTGTTATCAATACATAGATATAAGTAGGTAGAGACAGGTCATTAGCATTAGCTATCATGTATTTTAATGGCAAAGTTAACAGTTGCAGAACTGTATTAACTTTGCTGTTTAGAGAAGTTGGGTTTTTATGTAGTTTTTATTGACATCTATATCTACCACGTCTCTGCAACTTGCACCTAGGAAAACTTTTAAAAGTTAAGTTACAGTGGCGACAACTCAGTTGCTGTGCACACGAAGAGCTTAATTCAATCGTTCTAAAAATACACGAGTACCTAATTGATTAAGAGAGCGAAAATTTCAAACTGATACGCAATAATAACGAGTTTAAAATTACAAACGCAGTAGACCATAAAAACAAACATTACGCTTTGGTGTATTAACAATCAAATAAAAAGATTAACACCTGAACACGACTATTTCTTAGAAGATACTTAGACAAGAAAAAAGTCCAACAAAAAACAACACACAATGTCGACTTATTCGCTTGAATCGAAGGCTCCCAATTAATTGTAACAAATGATGATGAAAACTGTTTTTCTGATGCTGTGGCTGATGAAGCGTAGTTTGAAGAAATAATTCGGTCTTCAGATCACCGTGAAGGTGATGAAATGATTACCTACCTACCTACTAAGGTAGTAAAGGTCCCTTTTTGTTGGCTGTCATAGGTTATATGAAGCCAGTGTGAATGTTTCTCCAGTCGGCGGCGCGTAACGAGCTAACCGTGGCCGGAGGAGATTTAATAAAAGTAGGTAAATTAAATACGATTGTTGCTATGAAATGTAAGAATGATTGTTAGTAGATATGGTTTGCGTAAATGGCTATGAAACTAGAAGTGAACATGACTGGATTGTGTTATATAATTAGAGTTGAAGACGGAATTGATAGCCGCACTGTTTTTTTTATGATGAGGAAAACAAATACTTCGAAACTGTACAAGTATTTACATTCCTAGACGTGTAAGAAATCGTCTGTTAATGTCAGTACCTAATCAGCACCTCTCAAAGAAAAGGCGCAAGAAATTCAGCTATTAGAATAACATTTAGGTACATATCAATTACTGATGAGTATATTATAATGTTTTGCTAGTATTTTTAGTTACATCTGGATTTAGGTGAAACTAGACCCAAATTATTAGAAGGGACATATTATACATAAACCTCATTACATTTTGGAATCATATTCATCATCATTATTTCAGCCAAAAGATGTCCACTGTTGGACATATATAGGCCTCCCCCAAGTGTCGCCACATTGAACGGAACCGTGCGACTCGCATCCAACGGATTCCCGCAACCTTCACCAGATCATCGGTCCACCTAGTGGGAGGTCTAGTGGGCAGGGCACATTGCTCGCAGTACGGCCGAAAAGTTCTGGAGTGGCGACCGCAAACCGGAAGACAATGCATTTTGGAATAGGGATCGACAAAATCTAAAGTTCAATGTGGATGCTTTTCGTACTAGAGCAAGTAATGGGAAATAAAGCAAAGAGTTTTCTACATTTCTGTATATTTAATTTAAAAAAATAGTTCTAAGTAAACTAGTTGTGCTTGAAACTTAACATTATCTGAGAAATACTCTTTTATTTAGTGAGGATAAGATTAGTAAGATATAAATAATACACAGCAAGTTCGCGAAAAGGAAAACCCCGACATTGGTTTTAATTAATGTAGACAACAAAAATATGAATTTGCATAGGACCTTGATTTGCACTTTACCTCTGCATCCTCAGTTATATTTCTCTTATTTAAACTAGTTTAATCTCCAACACTATAACTATATAATATATTGATGTCGAGCCTGGTGTGCAAAAACTAAACTTAATTTAGACTATTGCTGTCTTTTACTAAAAGACAGTGCGGGAAAAGGACGGCTCACGGCTGTAGCAAAGTATAAACCTATGGCTGTAGCTATGAACTAAGATGAAGATGTCAAACTAGTTTATGCCTTGTGCTTCACCGTGTTTTTAGTCGACATGTATTTACGTGCACCCTTAATTTGTATGGAAATATTAGTTCTAATTAAATTTGACAGCTCTAAATTACGTCCGTCTCTTTCTCGTTTTATTAGACAGAAAAAGATAGCAAAAGACTAAATTAAGTTTAGTTTGTGCACAGCAGAATCGAGACCATTATCTACCTGTTGGACTAAAGTTTCCATTGACTGACTGTTTTTCATCACATAACATGCACTTAGTAGAGTTGCCAAAAACGGACACGGGTCCAGACTCCATACTCGGAAAATCCAATAACACTTTGCCCAGACTGGGAATCGAATCTTCATCCTCAATATAAGTTATTGTTATGACCACTAGGCAAGCTTTTCAGGTGAGAAATCAGTCATGTCTCCAAAAAAGGCCAACCAAGATTCAGGGTACAGATTAGCATATCCATAGCTGACTAATCTCTTTTCAAAAGTAACGGTAGTAAATACAAAAACAGTTAAAAATCATTGTCAGTACATCCTTGTACATGATTCACGTATTGCTCAGTATGTTTCGGGTTCAGTGGGTCAGTCACCGGCCGGGAATCGAACCGGTCGGAGCAGTACTCGGTACTCCACACCTACGTGTGTTTCTGATGGTTCAATGTCAAGATGGATATGTCTCGTCATCTCGTGTGGTTTTTGATGTTTACTTGATAACTTATGTGTCGGGCAGTATTACGGCGGTCTCCGAATAGAGTATTTGCAGTTTAGAACTTATTCAACTCTTCGCAAGTTTTAAATTTAGAAAAATTTATACTGTTACTTACGGGAATCTTCCGTGATTATTTATTATTTCATGGAAGACAGAATAATCATGGAAGATATCGAGTAAGTGACAATATAAGTTTAGTTTTAAACCGTTTTTTGGAATATTGGATGCAGCAGTATGTATTAAGAATAGTTTGAGTTAGGAATAGGTAGTAAGTAGGAAATATAAACTTTTTTTTAAAATTACCTACTGATTATATACTCGTTTTTGCGTTGGTGTTTATTAAAGTTCTTACATGTAAACAGGTAAACTTGGGTAATATTAGGAGTAAGCAAAACTTGCTCTGTGGGATTTCCTTGGTTAGTGAATCTCCGACCTACCAGATCCACTTCGTAAGACGGTATTGTGTAACTTTCTGACAAGTATTTTTTATCTTTTCATTAGAAAAATAACCAACATTTATTATGTGTGACGGATGTAGATATATTATGTAGTGCTTTATTGATTTGGTGTAAAAGTGTTGGTTTATGTAACATCGTATTTTTTTACTCACGAATCCGCACAGGAAGCCATTGATATTAACTTTAAGGCTATACTTTTACTTTTGAGTAGATTCAATCTTAAGATCATTAAGATTTAAAAATAACAAAGTTCAGAAGGCATTTTTAAATGATTCATCTACAATTCTGGTAAAAAGCAAGAACACAAATACCTATCTATACTAACAAATAATGTTATTATAAAGCTGAAGAGTTTGTTTGTTAGTTTGAACGCCCTAATCCCAGGAACTACTGGTTGTAATCGAAAAATTAAGCATCTGATTTATTGACGAAGGTTATAGGCACATTACGCTATGAGCAATTAAATAGGAGCGGAGCATATTTGAAAAATGTTGCAAGAATGGGGAAATGTGATTCCTTTTTTGAGCTTTTGCTCTCTTATGAGACGCAGACGAAGTTGCGTGGGTCAGCTAGTTACTAATAATGAGCCTGAAGATCCTTCTTAGACACCTTTCTTCAAGTATCTATATAAAATATTATATTCTATATAAAATAGTGCATCGTACCTGCACAAGATGTCGAGAATGGTATAACGTACACGACTTAGTTATAACTTAAACTTGTTGTCATTTGCGGGATATCTTCCGTCATTACTTATTATTTTGAGCTATATTCACGGAAGATATCCCGTAAGTGACAGTATGTATAAGTTTAGTTTTAAACCGTGCAAGCTTAAAACAGTGTTTAGTTATAGGTTACTTTACTTTAAATATCCCATGGCATCTATACTATTCAATGCAACTATCAGAACATTTTTTTGTGTACGTTACATTGCTGACCGAAAAACGGTGATTTTTCACGGTTTTATTTTTATTTCGTAGAGATAAATTCGTCCGATGTTCAGAATGTTTGCTTGATGGGTTCAGGTCTATTTACACCTTATACATGTCGGGTTTGTCAGGATTATATTTCGTTAGGCTCGAGCATTATGTGGGCAGCAGGCGGGTTTCGTGCTATGAAAACTCACTGGATACGATACAATGTTTATTGTCAGGTAGGTACTCGGTTCGGGTTGGTTGTTTCCATGGAGAAGAACCGGCAAGAAATTGGATACAGTTTCATGACGTCTCAACTCCGCTGCGATCCGACCCAGTATATCGTCCTCGCGGCGAGCGTCGTCAGGACTCTGTAGAAGCACGCCATGGCGGGGGTAGATTGGTCTCTAGGTGGCGTGATGTCACCACTGGCTCGCTTTGATTCATTCCCGTGTCCATACCAATGACCGGATCCGACATACATATGTATATTCGTAGACAAGAAGAGACATAGGTACTCGTAAATACTGGCAGTTAGTATTACAGCTACAGGTAGGAAACATAAATCAGAGGAACAGTAATTACACCACCAAATAATGGTAGTTAACCTGTAACCTATGAACGTAACCAACCCTGAGCGTTTCCACTTTTACTTCCGTGAATTTGTAACACTGTCGCTTTATTTACTTAATTTATATTTACTTGGGACGGCTTGCATCAACAACACGACTGCACCACAACTCAATAAACGCCTTAAACGCGAAATGAATTTAAGAGATAGTGACGTACCTACATTTTGAGAAAGGACATTTGGAGAAAAGGACCTTTTGATAAAGGACATTATAAGAAAGGACATTATAAGAAAATACATTTTGAGAAAAGGACATTATGCGCTATAAATAATACCATCAATTAAGAGTAGTGTTGTAGACCTATGTAACAAAAAGTGGGATGATTTTAAAATATAGATTTCTGGAAAAGGTCCGGACACAAACTGGTGTTGGCACGGGTTCAACAGTGCCTGAGCGATTGTTGCGTGGGTTGCGGGACTGTTCGAAAGAGATACCGCGGCCCCCGAACATAAAGGGCACTCCCTCCCGGTCCGCCCAGAGTGGGAGAAGTCATTATTGATGATTTCCCATCCTAAAAAAAAAAAGAAGCGATTGTTGCGTGTCGACAGTTCGATTCCCGCACGGAACAGTTATTTGTATCACGTTAAAAAAAAATTGAAAATGGACTTTGCAGTCAGAAAGAAATTCCATTTTAAATTTCTAACGTGATTCATTTTATGATTCTGCTAAAGCGGCCATTTTAGGCCTGCTGGCTCCGGGTCTCGCTGTTTTTGTATGCGAGTTTATGTGTTTGTAAACGCACCCTCGTTATAGGAGAAATTCCTAAAATGGGGACAGGATAAAGAAAAAAATACTGATGAAATTATTAATATCATTGTTCGTGCTTTAAATATATCCCGTAAAGATAGATAGATAAGTAAAATAAGTAGTAGATTTTTCCGTCTGTAACTATACTGTGTTTAAGTACTTCTTAGCAATTCTACAGGTTTTTGTCCCGATAGTGCATAAATCAGCAGCAAAGACCAACTTTTTGCACATCATTATTTGCGAGATAAGCATTATTTACCTTCTGGGCATGACAAACTCTTTCTTGTTTAATGCAGATTGTTTATCTTGATAACTCTTTTAAAGGTTAAAGTACTATTTAATACACAGTGTAAAATAATACTATGGACGTTTAGTAGAATTATTCACATCGAAAAATATTAAGAGTTTATCTTGTTTTGCCCAAATTAATCATCGACCAATTAAGATTTAACTAGCCGTCATGGTTCATTACCTTGATTTGTAAAATCGCAGTATTTTGTTTCAATATGTATTCTTGTGAAAGCCGTTTCCCACTGCATTTATTAAATCAATTTAAACATTTTTCATCGCTTATTACTTAATACTTATACGTAAACAAAACAGCTGTTTTCTACAAAAGTGAAATGTACACGTTTAAAAAATAAAACCGACTTCTTAAAACACATAAAAGTGAAAAATCGGAAGTCGGTGACTTTTGTTTGATTGGTTTAGTTTTTTTGTCACCGACTACTGAAGCTAAAGTTATTTTTCACTTTTTTTGTGTCTTAAGAAGTCGGTTTTATTTTTTGCAAAAAAGTTCTCATTTTTCACTTTTTAGTGGTTCACATGCGCTTACCCCTTCTCAGCGTACTGGCGTGATGTTATGTTATGAACTGGTGTAAACAATAGACAGACATGATATTTCAGCAATTCCAGTCCATTTGCTATCATTTATTGAGGAGTTCCGTTGCCTATCTCTGAAGTTCTTCATCAGATCTTCACCAAATTGAAAGAGGACCACTCCGAGAAAGTACTCTTCCGAAAACTACCCAAATCGCTTCATATGTGCCTATAAAATTTGAAGAGTTCTCTCCATTTCTACAGGATTCCATCATCAGATCCTGACTTGATGATTATGGGACCGTCTGTGAATTGATACCCTTTCGAACAAATTAAAAATAATCCAAATCGGTCAAGCCATCTTTGAGTAATCGGTGAACATACATAAAAAAAAAAAAATATTCCGACGAATTGAGAACCTCCTCCTTTTGGAAGTCGGTTAAAAATGAATCGAGCAAATGTTTCGCGTCGGTGTCCTTTCCCCTGTAGTATATTCGCGTCAGTGTCCTTTCCCCCTGTAGTATTTTGGCGGTGGATCCTTCCCCCTGTAATATTCTCGAGTCGGTGTCCTTTCGCCTTGTAGTATTTTCACGTCGGTGCCCATTCCCCCTGTAGTATTTTCGCATCGGTGCCCATTCCCCCTGTAGTATTTTCGCGTCGGAGTCCTTTCTCCCTCTAGTATTTTCGCGTCGCGGTCCCTTCCTCTGTAGTATTTTATTATCAAACTTATATCACTCTCAGTTGCCAGGAGATCATTACTCAATTAAAGATACGTACAAAAGACTATTACGTATTGCTAAATTTGTCATTGGCGAATGCTATTCTTGTTCGTAATTGGTCTACTAAACGCCTTGATATACTTTACACAATAGACCTGGGAACCGCACTTTTTTCTTATCTGAGGCAAAAACTAAATGACATAAAAACAACTTCTTCTTGATACTAAAACCAACTTTGTGATTCAAGTGCTAAAGTCCATAATTAAATGAGGCTTCATGATAGGAATTCTTATTGTGACGTGTTAATCTTAAACGATTGTCTCAGCAAAGAAAGAATAAATTAGTATTATTAAGCTTAATTCATTAACTCCTCAACGAGAGAATGAGTTGCAAGTTGCAATTATATAGAAGCAATGATTCGAGGCAAGTTTATGCCTTGAATTGTACATATTCTACGTTTTATAAATATTTGGATAGATTTTAAAATGCGATGGAATGTTTGAGCTTTCTGTCTGATAGGACTTCCAATGGGTCACGTTTTATACAAAGCCTATTCATAAAAAGTTCCAGTCTAACAGGATGCAGATGAATACCAGTATTTTACAATAAGTGACTGGCTATCTGACCTCCAAAACCCAGAGTACCCAGAGTACTGGGTGATAAGTCCCCCTTTCTTAGACTGGTTGTCAGAATTTCGGGCCTCTGACTACCTAATCCTGCTGCATGTATGTTCTTCTTTTTAGACTGTCTTTGAAAAACTACTGCACTTTCAAGTGATAGGTTGGTTTCTCTATAGTTGTCTGAGATTTTGGGCGGCGCCCCGCCGTATCCAAACTCGAGGAATGTATTAGCGATCGAAGCGTGCTCGAAAATTGTACTATTTCGCCTGGGGTAGGTTGGTTTCTCCATAGTTGTCCGAGATTTTGGGGGGGTTTGAATCCGTAAAGGCGGTAGGCGGGTTTGAATGCGGCCCGCAGCATTTGCTGCTCCTGCTACAGGGTTAAGCAGGCATTGTTCAAATATCCTTCAAATATACAATCAAGAGCTTTACTCTACTCATCATAAAAGGGCTTAAACCCTCACAAATAAAGACCTCGCACTCGACGCATTACCTGCCTCTCGCGAGGCAAGCATGTCAGTACAATACTGAATGAATTTGACACAAAGGTCAGGCGATGTCGAGCTGCGTGCGCCTGGGCATACGGCCGGTATTTATAGAACGCTGACAGACGGTCAAATGGTACATGTAGGTACTGTAAATGGTCGATTGGCTTATGACTGTAGACTCTAGGACCACGGCTTGGATAGGATCTGAGACACGTGCAAATGACTGTGAGTCTAACACTTTTGAATGAGAAGTTTGTTACTCTAGAATTGAATGATAGCTAATATACGTTTACGAAATTAAGCAATTAGGTATGGACGCTAATCAAAGTAAAATGTTGATTTCGTATTTAATTTTATAATGGTAAAACCTCACAATATCCCTAGATCGTCTACATTAGCCCTAGATCGAAGCAACTGGAAATCATGGGGAGAGGCCTTTGCCGAGCAGTGAGGATGATGCAGGCTAGTAGTAACAGTAACAGTAAAACCTCAATTATATAGGCTGGAAAATTTCGTAGTCTTTGGTATTTTAAGTTCACCAGTATTATAACCCCACCAAATCGTATATTATGTTATTCAATGTAGGCATGATAAACTTCATCTTAGATCCCAAAGATGTTACTTTAGAGGTAGGTATCTGATCTATCCCCATTGAAAGTGAAAAGCAGACAGTGCAAGCCTAATGACGTTTTCACTAACTCTTTATTACACGACAACATTATTGGGAAAGCTCGTTATATAGATTACGGTGATCACTGTCCATGTTTTCTAATGCAATATGCTGTAACTTTGTGCGGTAATGTTATACGTGTGGTATAAGAAAATTGGCGTCGCTTCGAGTGAATAGTTTTGCCGGTCCATCTTCAGGACAGTTATGATATCCTGGTACTTGGAATATGGAATGACTCTTTGTCATAAGAGGCTAAATCCCTATATTTGAAATGGTCAAATCCTAATTCTTCAACTTTTCTCGTAATTTTCCCTTTTTTTGGAGTTCTTTTAAAAAAGTTAACGTTAAACCACCTAAACTAACGTTTTAGGTTTTTTGTTTATATAGATTTATGACTAGGCGTCCAATATTGATAGCAAGTATTGTATTGTGTCGGTATAGCGGTCTAGTGACCGCAACTCCATGTCCATAATCTTTAAGGAGAATCTCATAATGTGGTATTTCGGTATACTTTCAATCTGCAATCGACGAGTAAAACGATTTCCTAAGACGAATCAATCACAAATAGGTACCTTGCGATACTCTTGCTTACATAGCAGTGACTTCGTTTGCAATATTTCATCAAATTGCTTGTTGTCACTTCTTTGCGTCCAAAAAAGTATGACACGTAATAAGTCTCCCAATTTATTATAATGTTACTCAACAGCAATCACCTATGCAGTGACAACATCGTTGCCTCACTGGTCACGGGGCCAAAGCGAATGAACCTGGGTTTTTATTGAGGGATACCAAGTCGTTAGAGAGTATTTCGAAATGCTGTAGCTTTTTATGGCATCCTGGTACTCGCAGCGAAGTGACCAAAATGTTTTTGGGAAGACAAAAGGTTAAAATATTATATTATTTGAAGAAGTAAGTTTAACATAAAAAAGATTTTAGTAATAATTTTAGCAACTTTATTATTTTTTTCTTGCTGTTTTTTCCTCTTCTATTTTTGTTCCGTTAAGAACTCATTCAATTACTTACTGACTTTCGGAACGAAATCGATCATTAAATTATATCTACTGTCCGAAAACATTTAACGACTGACTACTCGGATTTCCCTACTTAAAAATAGCGGACGGAAATTTTGTAACAGCCATACCTAATCACCGTCACAATTTGGTCAGTTTCTTCATCAGTAACCTATGGCCACGATGTCAAAATTGAGTAAAGTTCACTCTCAAATAAAAAAATGATCAACAATTGGTTGGAGAAGTCAAGTGTCCCAGAGGCACAATGGTAAACAAAACATAATTTTAGCAACGCTTTAATTTCATGGTCAGTTTGGCGGAGAGCGGTGACCAAGGTTACATTGCGTTGTTCACCGTTAATCATAACTTTAGTACCTAGGTACTTGTTTTCTCGAAATGTATGACAATGGCTCGGTATTATATTCGTTTGATTTGTGTTTTGAGTCTCACTTTATCTTGTGGTTTCTTCCTAACCTGGTGTCAGAGTTTTTATACTGCCCATGGCCTCTGACTTAGCTTTACATGCTGATTTCCTCACGATGTTTTTCTTCACCAAAGCAAGTGATAATTATAAAAAAATGAAACCGACTTCAAAAAAAGTGAAAAATAACTTTAGCTTCTGAAGTCGGTGACCTTTGTTAGATTGATTTAATTTTTTTGTCACCGACTTCAGAAGCTAAAGTTATTTTTCACTTTTTTTGAAGTCGGTTTTATTTTTTGCAAAAAAGTTTTTAATTTTCACTTTTTAGTGGTTCACATGTGCTTGGTACACATGGAAAGTGCATCCGTTACAATTACAACAAGCCCAAACACGACTAGGATGCATTGTCTCATTATGGAGTTCCGTGACTCTTGGCTTCATCATCAGATCTGATGGTAGAATGGTTCTTATCAAACGTAAATGCTTCACTTGTTGTAGAAAATACCAAAATCGCTGTACGTTATCCTATAAAATTTGAAGAGTTCCCTCGATTTCGCCAAGATTCCATTATCAGATCCCGACTTGGTGGCTATGGGACCATTTGGAAAGTATACCCTTTCCAACAAAAAAAGAATTTTTCAAATCGGTTGGCAAACGACGGAGTTATGCGCGAACAAACATAAAAAAAAAATAGAAACATCCGAATTGAGAACCTCCTCCTTTTTAGAAGTCGGTTAAAAATACGCTCATGAATTCGAAAAATCAGAATATCTTCGGTTCGAACTCGAGACCTATGACTTGCTGTGTTTGGAGTAAAAATCAGAACTTCTGTGTTTGCATGAGTTTGAAGAGATGTGGCGATGGTTGGAACGGCGGCAGGGGACATTCACGGCTGAAATAATGATGACGAAAACCCCCTTTTTTTTAGGATGGGAAATTATCAAATGACTTCTCCCACTCTGGGCGGAGCGGCAGGGAGTGTCAGACTTTTACTGACTAAAACCCATCCATGTTCCTTCCTCGCCCTTTATGTTCCGGGCCCGCGGTATCTCTTTCGAACAGGCCCGCAACCATGACGAAAACCCCTAAGCTTGAAAATAATAGGTTATTCTTTCTTGAGATTTTAAGAGCCCCTCAAAGTTACTGTAACTGCCGTCATTGTCTTTTTACGAGTTTTTACAGCATAGCTCTCGTCTTTTTTTTGTATTATGGCCGTCATAGACAAATGAAATGTTAGCTTTTATAGACGAAAGTCCCATTAAAAGCCATAAAGTAGAATTTTAGACAGGTGATTTACCTCCTACGCGATTAATTTCGTAGTAAGTTAAGTCATCACAGTATCATTAAGGAAATAAATGAACATAAACAAACTAGGTAAATAGATATGATCGTCAACAATTAAAGTCATCGATCGAATCGAATTATCAGTAATCCAGTATTGCATTATTTTGTGTGAGCAAATCAAATACTAGAGGGAGAAAGCCATAGACTATAAATATGCATTACTCCGATGATTTCTCTCTCTGCACGCTAAGACGCGCGTGCGTTTTCTTCTATGAAAACCTGCGCGCGCGCACCCGAATTAAGTAACTGATTCAGTTGATTTATATTATGGTCATAAGAGTTTTCTTGTTGTATAAATGGTAATATCTTTTTGTGGTCTGGTTGATGGATAGCTTGTTTTTGTAGTTTTGTGAAAAAGCGGGAAAATGGAACTAGCAGGATTGTCATTTTATGCGTCTGATAAAGTATATTCTATGTACATCTGTCTGATGAAAATAAACATGATTATTCCTGAAAATGTATTAATGTTTTAAGATTCAATATCTTGTCGGTAAACATAATAAAACCGACTTCAAAAAGAAAAAGTGAAAAATAACTTTAGCTTCTGAAGTCGGTGACGTTTGTATGATTGATTTAATTTTTTTGTCACCGACTTCAGAAGCTAAAGTTATTTTTCACTTTTTCTTTTTGAAGTCGGTTTTATTTTTTGCAAAAAAGTTTTTATTTTTCACTTTTTAGTGGTTCACATGGAAAGTGCATACCGTTACAATTACAACAAGCCCAAACACGACTAGGATACATTGTCTCATTATGGAGTTCCGTGACTCTTGGCTTCATCATCAGATCTGATGGTAGAATGGTTCTTATCAAACGCAAATGCTTCACTTGTTGTAGAAAATATAAAAATTGCTGTACGTTATCCTATAAAATTTGAAGAGTTCCCTCGATTTCGCCAAGATTCCATCATCAGATCCCGACTTGGCGACTATGGGACCAACTTGGAAGTATACCCTTTCAAACAAAAAAAGAATTTTTCAAATCGGTTTAGGCGTCTTCGAGTAATCGGGTAACATACATAAAAAAAAAAAAAAAAAAAAAATACATACAGTCGAATAGAGAACCTCCTCCTTTTTGGAAGTCGGTTAACAATGAAGGTGAAGGTTGCGGGAATCCGTTGGATGCGAGTCGCAAGGGACCGGTCAATGTGGCGACACTTGGGGGAGGCCTATGTCCAGCAGTGGACGTCTTTCGGCTGAAATGATGATGATGATGAAACATAACAATCATAACTGCAATTGCTAGTACACCCACCCACTTCTATACTAATATTATAAAAAGAAAGATATTTATATTATTGTATGTAACGAATAAACTTAAAAACTACTGGACCGATTTGAAAAATTCTTTCAGTAATGGATAGCTACATAATCAACGAGTAACATAGGCTTTATTTTATCCCCGCACTCCCACGGGAACTCGAACGGGAACTAGGTACGTGGGTGAAACCGCGTGACGCCCGCTAGTCGTAAATATAGACTTTTCAAATAAACGAAATTCTATCACAAATTGACGGAATGCCCGAGTAAAATCTATTAATTATTAAAACAACAAAAGTACAGCTAGAGAAAATAATAATTATGATTGATTCCATAGAAGGCGTGGAATTTTTATGTTCCGATCGTTATTTCATCGATGCATTTACGATCATAAAAGATTGCAGATGTAAGTACGATGGAAATTCTTTAGCTTTGTTTTTTTTATACAAAGTGTAGTACCTTGAAGCAAGGGTTAGTGATTATACAAGGTGAATTTTTCAAGTGAAAATACTCAAAGGAGTATCGAGCCCGATTTTGATGAAAACTAAAACTGATTCATTAGACTTTTGAAAAAAATATTATCTTAGCCAGGAATCGAGCCCATTGATTTCAGAAAAAAATACACACTGTATTATTACACTTCGATAGTGTCGCTAATAAGGTTCAAATTTTGGGAGATAATACACACATACGGCATTTGTTTGTTTTATCTATAGATGCATTATTTTTTTTTCCTGTTAACTGTTTTACCGTTTTTAGCAAATTCAACGAGTTGATAATCACATTCCAATAATTCGATTTTAATCTTGATTTTAACTATTACTTTATCATCTAAGAAAATCAAGATTAAGTATATTAATTGGCTTTTATACGGCATCATCAAATAAATCATGTCAGTTATTTATCGTAAGAAAAAACTGAATTTTCCTTGTGAGATAATCGAAGGCTGTAATACAAACTACGTATTTTATTAATTGCTTTAAAAGTGGGCCCCAATATATAGTGTGCTACTATTTGTCGTCGGGCAAGTCGGCAGGCAAAATCGAAGTTATATTTAAAATATACGTTTCCGGTCGGTTTTGTTATTTAACAAATACTATACATTAAATGAGTCACGCATTTCTTCAAACTTTTCCACTACTGTCTTTTTTATTTACCTACCATCTTTTTCCTCGGCAACTTTTTTCTCGTTACGATGTTCATATTTGAGGACTTTTCTTGTGTCAATGTGGCAAATATAATCTTTTACGACGAACAACTTTTATCATTCTAGTGCTACATCATTTCCACAAAATCATAGTTCTTGAATTCAACACTAAATGCAAAAAGTTAGCAAAACAACCAACGCAAGAAATAATAAGACAATGTGAAAAACAATAAATGCAACTGAGAGAAACGGCTGTGGCATACAGTCGGACAAAGATGTCTCATCATGCATAAGGTTTCCGATGCAACCTTTTACGACGGAATTATAAAGGTCATGTCTAATGGTCTAATAGTCACCATCACAAGCGCAAGTCGACTATAGAAATTTTTAGTCTTGATTTTCTCAGTTGCCAGGGGTTGTGATTTGCACCCGGTTGATGTCACAAGTCTAGCCTTCCATGACTTAAAAATAGTTGTCCTATTGTACACCCGTCTTATATGAACACTTCTGCCTAAAATCCCCAGGAAACTGGTGTGATGTGATGTGCTTACGTGTCCAATGAAGCTGGACAATACTGATATTATTTGGAAACGTTAGTCGCGTGACCGGTTCACGCTCGATCGGTTACTGCGGTGTTGAGCTGTGACTCATAGTCACACCTGGTATCCTTGCTTCGGGAGTAAGGACAAGGTTGCTGCTACTTTCCTTATAGTTGTTTAATTTTATAGCATTTCTTTGTTAATTTTGTATGTTATGGAGTCCACTGCTTCATAGGCATCTCCAATTTCACGTCGTTGTACATAGGCCAACCTAATTGATCTGTTGCTAACTGCCCTGCGATTGTCATCGCTCTACATAGTCAGGTTATATCATGAGCTCCTTCACTTCTATCTATGACGAGGGGTATATTATTATGATATAAGTAATACTTAACCGTTTTCATCCTTTCCATTTTAAAATTCATTTCAGTAATAATTTTCCAAGCAAAGCAGAAAAACTAGAATGTTTGAGATCTTTTTCAGTGTGCGCAGGCCTGTGGTCGTTAATTATAAATGTGTATAGTTTCGCGTCCCAGTCTGGCAATTTTGTGATAGAGCTAACCATTTTGTGGCTTCCTAAGCTCAAGGTAACCCAAAATGGCAGGCTGGTACCTGACTTTAAGTTTAATTAGAGTTAAAAGCAGGAATATGAGAATATCGATAAGATATGAGAGGACAGATCTTGTGACTTTTGTATAACTATTCTTTTTTGCGTGTAATATTCAGTTCCTTGCTTCATGATCCATGCTTGCTTGTTCATTATTTCAGTAATTCAACGGCTCATTTAAAAAAAAAGTATGAAGCGGCTGAAGTACCACAATGTGATTTGTTTTCAGTTTGTCTAAATTGAGCTCGTTTTAACCCTTTGCTTTTAGCTCCATTTCATAATTTCTCTCTAGTTTCGGTATCTGAAACTTATCTTACAAATCTATCATAGGAACTCATCTTGTTGTATGTCTTTATGTTCAGATACGTTCTGTATGTCATATCGATTTAAATAGTAGACGGAGCCATTCAAGTCAGCTGATAACTTTTATATAACATCCATCTGCAGAGCGGTCGTAGAGCAAAAACTTCAAGGTTGTAATCTCATAAGGAAATGTATTTGCACGTTTATAATATTTGACGTTTGTTTACAGACAGGTGAGCTTAGTTTTTAGGAATATTTCTTTGAATTTTTAAATGGGATGGGATTTTTTAAAAGCTTTGTTTTGTTATTGAAATTGTTGCTGTATGGTTTTTATTACAAGGAGCTACTCCTACGAGAAAATTATTAAATAGCATTAAATTAGGTATTTTTGTTCTGAAGCTACATAATGCTTCAGTAAAAATAGGATTCCTGCTCCGGCAATGTTTTGCCACCACACTGTTTGTTTTTACTTTTTTCATTCGATCCTTATTTCTTTCAGGTACGGTACTATAGCATACCGAAGAAGGGTAGTTGTTTTTTTAGGTTTTCATTTAAAAAATAATGAATCATCATCATCACCTGCTGAGCCTTTTACCAACTAAAAAAAAAAAAAAAAGATGATTATGATTATGACTGTTGGGGTGCGCTTCCAGTTTAATCGGCTGCATCAGAATACCAGTATTTTAAACGGTGCGACTGCCTATCTGACCTCTATATTTAAAAATATATGAAACTTATAAATGAATACGCTCTTAATAAATGCACTTAGTTCATGCAGTTTATGTCCATGATTTAAATGGCCACAAATCCTATCTGCACACAGCTATGTTATGGCTTATAAGGAGAGATCGGAATATAAATGTCAAACTTGACCCACTGACATTACATTACGAGTAACTATCTACGTGAATATTCTACTGTTGTGATTTAATATTGTCTTGGGAGAAACTACTGTTTGAAGCTGAAGGTCTGGTTATTTTCATTGGGTTTGATTGATAGCGTAAATCATTTCGGAATTAGGTTTTATTTGTAAGTAAGGCTGTATTACGATTTTAAGTACTCAAGTAAGTTTTTTCTTTACAATTTCTTAAAAAAATTGTTTTACCAAATCAATGCCTGTGACATTAGATGAATGTTTGTTTACCAAATCAATCAAAATATTTAATTTCACATAAACCTTCATAGGCACTTATAAAACAACGTTCGAGTTGGTTGTTTCTAATAGAGAAAAATCGCGTTGAAACTAAAATTTTTTTTTTACTTATCCCGTATTGTTCTACTCCTGGGCAAAGGTCTCCCGCCATTCCTTTCACTTCTCATAATGGTGTGCTTCTCGAACTTCTGAACGTACTCCATGGTTACCCTTAAAAATATAATTTACTTTTCCCAGAAGCCCCCTTCTCTCAATGGCAACAAGAACCAAAAGTGCATTAAAAGAGCTAATCAATTTCGTTTGACATTCGAAATGCAATTATCGGTGGGTCAAATGTGTATGTTTGGACATTGGACTGACGTGGTTTATTTATGAGTCACCTTGTCGTGTATCTATTCTGTCCTGGACCATAATTGGCTGGCACAGATTTGACGTGCCCATGTTACATGGAATTACATAAAAGTATAGATCTCTAGAATTCTGTGTAACCATATCTCTGAAACTGAGTCACAAAATGAATTGAACCTGTATAATGGGAGTGACTCAGAATAGCGTCGGCTTGAAGATCTTTGGTTAACTAAATCTTTCTGGTTATTGGTTAACACCTGGATAAGGGACGCACAGACCCGGAAAGTGTAGCGAAAAAAAGGGAAGACCTACCCAGCAGTTGGTGATGCCGTGCTGATATGATGATGATGAAGTTTAATGTCACCTGTAATTGAACGTTGTCAGTCTAAACAGCGGTGATACCTTTTGCCAAAAACTCATTTACTTAGGCCCACTCAATAAATGCAATAAGCGCTAAACATTTTACAACCATCATTCCGTCCCTGTTGTCCTAGTGATTCAAAGGTGCAACTGGTCCTAATGGTGTCCATTTATATTCACAAGGTTTTGTAAAATAGGTAGTCTTGGTGAACTACCCCAACATTTATTAATTTTCCTTCCTCAATTGAGTTCGGAAGGAAACAGTGAACGCTTGGCATATCCGTAGATAAGCCGTTTCAAATTCACGCCAGAGATTTGTACTTTTATCCTGTTTCCTTAATGTGGAAAAATAATGGATCTTATTTTGCTTGTTACTTCTTTAGCTGATAAGAATACAATGAGCACAATGGTGTCTATGTAAGATCCTACGATTGTGACTCTTGGTAGTTGTCTACAGGTAGACTTGATAAATATACTCTCGCGGTCTCGCAAGCAAGGCACGAAGCCGCTGACCTTCCATGATTCCGGGTACCTACAGCGAGCGAACTTCCGTTCTCTTCTGCAGTGCTAGTAGTTTTGATAGTGTCTTTGTATTACTGTTGTTTGAAAATACAGTTTTTTCTCAAACATGCTTGGACATTTGAGCATTATTTTGACAACCTTTTCGAGATAAATCGAAATTGCTGTTCTGGCCAGATACATGCGACCAGCGGTAGCCGGCAACAGTTGTATGAGAATCCATATCAGTCGTGACAATTGAAATCTTCAACGCGAGAAAAATTATTGTTGTTTGTGTGCATCATTGATTTTGAAAAGTAATTGTATTAATTTCCTCGCATTACTTGAGAAAAGTTCTATACAAGCTTTGGCCACAAGGCGTGGCCTTACGTATGTGTGCCTCGGCTTCGCCTCGGCCCACATTTACACGTTCGTTCATCAGTGCCTCTGTTACTGGTCTTTCCAGTAATGTACTATTTCATAGCTGGCTTTTCATTATGTTGTTGACTTTTTCACAACTTTTCCGAAGGATTGAATGTAAAACGACTCTGCCGCTATAAGTTTCAGATTTAGCCGTACCTACGCTAAATTATACAGTTTGCATACTATTACTGCATTGTTACCATGTAGGTAAATACATACGGCTACAATAAAGAAAATATCGTGAGAAATACACGCCCAAACAAACAATACGTACTAAATGATCCTAAACATAATAATGGGTATTGGTATCTGAGATCAGTTAAGCAAGCTGCTGAGCGTCAGTGAACGTGAAGCCAAGAGTCGATTGCGCACGAAGACGCCATTTGTAAAGTTTTGCAACTGAGCCACGGAAACACCCGAGGATGGTACTCTAGCTAGATGAAGTTCGGTACTTGTGATTTTAAAATGGAACGCAAACATTCTTGCAGGAACACTGTAATTGAATTGAGAACTCCTATTCTATTCTGAACGCCTGGTAAAAGTATTGAACAAATGGGCATTGTACTGGATCAAAATATTGAAAGGAAGACGACTAGAAATATTCTGTCGAATTCTATTCTATTAACTTTTTCTGTACTGACGATTCAACAAAATTATTTGGTTATGTATATTATATGATTTCTACAGAAGAGATGCGATTATCTTGTGCAACGTTCGAAAATAAATGGAAATCTAGATGACATTTGTTTTTAACCTTGTACAGTTTTCCAACAGTATTTTCTTTTGTTTTGCTTAGACTGTCAATATTTTAGTTCCTTTTCCACAAATAACATAGAATAATCTAAGAAGTACGAGTAGTTTGCACCGGTTGTTGGGCTTAGTAAACATTGGTAGTGCTTTGCTCCTAATTACAGCCGGGATTGCCCAACTAGCCTGTCTGGTTGGTTGTTGTGTAAGCTCTTGCCGTATCTACTAGCCTGGTACATTGACTTATAAATACCGGTGTGTTATGGTAGGAACTTAGGAAGTTAAAAGTCTAAACAAGATTTGGTTTTGTTAAGATGAAAATAGAAAATGAAAAGTGGTACCGACAAGAAAATTATTATTCCCTAGGTTTTCACACATTAATATTGTTAGTTTGAGTTAGTTATGCTTACAGATACATAGTATACAATATATTATTGTATTAAAATTGCTACGCAGATATTTGAGATTTCATGAACTTATTTATACTTAGACATGATACTCAATATTAAATAACTGGAAAATAAGAAATGATCGCATGTAAAACTCACAATCTCCAACATGTATCTAAAGAATTTAATATTTAATATCTAATATCCGGCTGGAATCACCTCATAAAAATAATTCTTTTAAATTGACCATAGCTCAATGCCGTTGACCGGCCGATCGTGTTAAAGTAGGTCGATCACCTTTGATGTCCACCCCTTTGTCTGTCAAAACCTTTACACACACATTACATAGTAAAATACCCCCTAACATGTAGGCCATAGTGGTTAAAATCCTATTAAAGGTATAGTGACGATCACCCATTTCCATATGACCTATGATGGCTTATAGTTTTTGAAGGGATGTAGGGCAGTTCATAATGGTTGATCACAGGGTACATGTCCCGATTGTTGACTTTGTTGGCACACGCGATCATCAAATAAGGTGGTGGTAATAATTGTCGGGTTTAGGCATGTTATGTATTTGTATTATTATTCGTTCGCGCCATTTTTCATGAAGCTTGTTACACTTGGAAGTAAATTAAGGGTAAGCACCTTTTCGGGTGATTTGCGTGTTGACCATTTGGATTTCAGCACTAAAAATATGACCCAGAAAATCTTTATTTTGTTATTAATATTTATTTTTCGTTTGTTTCAGAATGCGCGTGGACGGCTAGACTAGAAAAAAGGTAATATTCAATGAACAGACATTTATGTAGCATTAGAGTCATGTCTAGATTCTTAATTAGTAACTAACGGTGCCTTTTAATTCAAAATATGCAGAGGCGTTAAATAATCCGTAACACGGAACAACTGCCATCTTCACATCTGGCGAAAATTGATATGATATGAAATCCGGTAAATTGCAATTAGCCGGCCATTGCTAGGTTGTATGTTGATTAAAATATGGTTCGCGACTGTAAGACGTATGTAGTCACAGAATTATAATTAGCAAAATCATCAATAAAACCCTCCAAGTTCACAAAGATGCCTAGGACTGGCCTGCAAATTGCAAAAAAAACGTAAGAAAATTTTAATTTCGCGAGCTAACCTGGAGCATTAGCCTTAACTAAACGTCTTTCCGTGATAACATTGTCATTCGTACCATGTAGATAAATGTAGTTCAAGATTCAGTTGTTTTTTAACAACAGCTACGTTTAACCCTCCCTCTATTTTCAGTCACTGAATTTAAGTTCATTCCAGTGTTAGTATAAAAATAAAAGTTCACCATCCTCCATCCATATTGACACAGTAGACGAACACGCACCTTCGTACGAATTTGAAAGATCTGGGGGTCTGAAATGGCCGCTTTAACAGAACATAATATGAATCACGTTAAAAATTAAAAATTCTTAAACGGACTTTATTGTGATGACTAGTCCATTTTTAGATTTTTTTTTAACCCGCTGCCTGGTCTCATAGTACCACAAAGAAACAGCACTAGTTCAAGCTACTTGTGTTCACCAGAATCCTGTCCATTGTACGATCTCGACGAAGCAGCACGTGACATCGTATGCACACATGTCGTGCAGAGCTAGCGAGGAATGGCTGCGCTGGAGAAAGCGTAAAGCGGTGCGCTGGACCGAGACCCACGCTCTTCATCACACGGCAGGGCTGTTCACTGCCGATATGTGATTTATTGTCGCATTTGTTTCTCTTCCTTGTGGTCATTTGTTTGAGGAACACACGCACGATTGTGTGAAGGTATGCTAGAGGAGGAGCATGCGTGGTGGAGCATAGCACACAGCCTCTCTCAGGTGAATATAACGCCAGGATTTGAAGAAACTGAATATCTTCTGCCTAGCCTTTTCCTAACTATGTTAGGGTTGGCTTCCAGTCTAACTGGATGCAGCTGAATACCGGTATTTTACATGGATTGACTGCCTATCGGAACTCCACAACCCAGTTCGTACTGGGTAATACTAATCTGGTAGGACTGGTTGTCAGACTTTCGAACCACTTACTACCTGATACGGCTGTCACAGATCTGCAACTGACAGGCGTACTAAAGGGTTAATGTGCTGTTCAAGGCACCGAGTCCATGGACCAACCTAAGCAAACAAAACAGCTTAACCAAATAATCGACCCGAGCGCACCTATAGCAGCCCAATACTACCGAGCAATGGGAAAATTAGGTATAGGTTGATTGAGTTGTGCTTAAAACCAAGAGATGTGACTCATAATAGAATGTAAATAATAGCTATACTCGCTCAGAATCCTGCTAAATGAAATAAAATTTGATTAGCATTTTTACGTGTTACAAACCTCCTGTTAGTTAGTCGTCGTAAGAGCCCGTCATGAACATACTCATAAAATTAAAAGTAACTTATGTACCTGTAACATTAAGGGCAATTCCTCAAACATGCCCTGCATAAAACAGCTAAAATTGTTGACCGGCTCTACAATAGCTCCATTAAAATTGTGAGGAAAGCAATAAATCTCAATGTTTCTGTCTGTGACAACCCTATACGAGTCGCAACGTATTCGTGAGCGATAGTTGTTATTAGTCCCGTGTTTTTCCAAATTACCTACCCTAGTATGGGCCTTGAGTAAATAAATAAAGAAGGCTTAGTCAACACAAATCAATAATTGGAAAAGGTACACTAAAAAACTCGCTGAACTCTGAATGTTTAAAAGGTCTTCTGTGAACGTGAAGAGCATATCCAAGAGACGGTATTTACGTACGATCCGCACATCTTGGGCCGTAGTCGGCTTCACTATCATCCTGCTTATTGACCACTTTATCACCTGAATAAATGCTATTTACACGTTAAATTGAGATTCCAAAAGAGTGATTTGAAATAGTATTCCTCTTTATTAGTGCCTTCTTACCTTCCACGACCTGATATGTCAGTCTCGCTACGAACCATGCTGACGAGCTTGCTGTTGTAATGTCGAAGTTACGAAGACGGAACAGGTTCCTTTATGTGATGTACGGTCAACCAAGCTATTTAGTTTATATTTTACATTGTATTTTGCATGTTAAAATGCAAACCAAATAGCTTGGTCGACCGTACTTCTATTCTAGTGATTTCTTTGCTTTTTGGTCTGATTTTGTAGTAGTTGTGTATAATATCTAGATATTTCAAGAGTTTCATATCAATCTGTGATGAATGCACCTTTTGTATATTCCTATTTCGTGTCACATGTGTTTGTCTATTGACACAAGTGCATGCAGAAACGCAGTTCTATTTGGTTTTCAATCGTAGTTCAGTTTTATGCCTGCATGTTGGAGTCGACAATGCATGTACCTATGTGTAATTTAATGGTTCATGGAACGAATGGATAGCGTCTGTCAATTGTTTGTTTTTTCATTTGTTTTGATATGTCATCGTTTTAGTACGGGTTTTTTTCCGATGTTTGTTTGTTTTCATGTTTTCGTGGTCTGTCCGTCTTATTACAAAACGTGGTCTTAAAAATAGTACCGGGTTTAGTACTAGGTCTAAACCATGAACTTGAAAAAACGTTATTACAAAACGAAGTTTATCGCTAGTCCTAGAACTATCTATGGTACCAAAGTTAGACCATCGTGACCCCTAGTTTAGCTATGGTACTAAATTGTCAAACGTCAAATCCTTTTTTAGTTTTGAGGTTAATTTTCGGAAAGTTTTTGTGATTTAAACAAAAATGGACATTATTGATAGGATACGATTGATTTGGAAGATTTGGATCTGTTGGGTATTTTTGAGAGTTCCCGGGGACCCAACCGAGTTCGTCAGCGACGAAATCCATTTCAATTATCTGACGAAGATTTTCGATGTAGGTAAATACAGATTTACAAAACGTTTTGGCCAAAAGATTGTCGATCTGCTACGTGATGATTTATCCCACGATCCTCGAGGACATCCTTTAAGTTTGTAACTTATTTCGATATCTTACTCGAACTACGCGCGCTGCCCAGTTCACTCCGTTATACGCGCTAGCTCGATAGTTGTTCCAAACCAGAACAATTGAATTATGAACATGCATTCAAAAAAAATACAAGTCGGAATATTTAAATACCTATAAATAACAAAACTTTATATTTTATCACTACAAATAAAAATTTATGAAATATTTTTTCTTTAATTTACATTACAACATTTTGTAAAAAGGAACGGCGCATAGAACTATGAACGAATGAATGATCAGTTTAAATATTTTGTTGCTTATAATCTGTGGAAAATGTTAAGACCAGAGACTTTCTTTGGTACTAGTTAGTCCTCTGTTGGTCTTCGATTTGTAATACGAATGAAAGAACTAACGTTAGTACCGTACTAAACCTAGATCTTTTAGTTCTGGTTTAAACCTGGTACTTATGGAAGTTTTTATAATAAGACGGTGTGTGTTTGGTGGTACCGGTCGCGTTGTGTTGTACATAATTATTATTACGTACATAGGTTTTATAAGGTTCCGTAGTCTTGATAAGGAACCCTTATACTTTCGTCATGCCCGTCTGTCTGTCCGAGGTTTTGCTAAGAGACCGTTAGTACTAGAAAGCTGTAATTTTGTAGGGGTGTGAATATTAATTACGTCGAGAAAATGGTAAAATAAAACTTAGGAAAATATTTTTATTAGTGTATCTAGTTACATGTGAAGCGGCGATGAATTTTTTTTCGTCATCTACCCTATTGTATGGGGTTTAGTTGAACAGGTCTTTTAAAATGACATCATCATTTCAGCGGAAAGACGTCCACTGCTGGCCATATGCTTCCTCTAGGCACAGAATAGATAATAGTACCGCGTACCCCAAGTGTCGCCACATTGAACAGTCCCGTGCGATTCGCATCCAGCGGATTCCCGCAGCTAACCAAGTCATCTCTCCACCTAGTGGGAGGCCTTCCAACGCAATGTCTGACAAAAACGTCTGGTATTAAAATGAGTTAGGGGTTGGTAATACTATTTTTTGTTTCAACACTCCATTCACGAAATAGTGCATTTGTTCCGGTAGGGCGTACCCCCCTCTGAAAGCTTAACTGCTGGCTTCAAAAATCTTAAGTCAGTACTATAAAACCATAATAAATTATCATGAGTTTAAGAACAACAGAATCGTTCTATACTGTGATAACGGGCTAATAAGGAACCCTACATTGCGCGTGGCCCGACACGCACTTGGCCGGTTTTTTCAGTAGATGTCTTTCTGCAATCCAATCCTTCGAATTTAGTAGGTCAGACTACGCATGGTAATCTGTCAGTCCATTGAACTTGACATTAAAATTTATGAAGCTTATGTCACCTAGGACGAGTTAAGTGTGGGTTTAAAACAAATACATACTAACTAATGGAGTTCAATCATCAATCAGCTTTTGGCTAATGGCTACTACAGACATCGCTTCTGAAAAGTATCAATGACAAAACTAGGCAGAGTTTTGTCATTGATACTTTTCAGAAGCGATGTCTGTAGTTTCTAGTCTTACAAATTCATAATAAACCGTGGATTGTGTGGAATTTTTCATTGGCAAAAATGACATACTTTCATCTACTATTTAGCCCCCTTAGAGGATGGATTTTCAAAAACCCTTCCGTGGCTCACGTTCGTTGTATATTTATGGGAGTTTTGAGCTAACTTTTATGCTTCTAGAAACTGCAGTTAAGACTGCGTTGTCTGTAACTGAATTAATGATCAAGAATCAAGATCCTGTTTTATACGAAACTAGGCTACTTAAGTATTTGATTGTCATCACGATATCATTACATCTTAAGACATCCGTATAATGTCATGATATTTGGCAACTGTGCATTATGCATGCGACATTAACATGCAACATTTCAGTTTACGACACATTACAACATGATACTCGTAGAAGATTTGGACGTTATTTTACTAGCGATTGTAATCTTAGTTCTATTTAAATACGGTTTGAGTAATTTCGGAATGTTTGTAACATGTTTGTAATAATTACAGGGAAAACAAAAGAAATATTGTCATTATGTTGCGTGGTTTGGCAAATGTGAGCTTATCCATGTCAACCCAAGATGGATGAAATAATGGTCTTCCGTAAGCTAAGAATGTTATTATATTGAGCAGTAGCTTCGGAATGAATAATGAGTGTTCTTTGTGTCACTGTATTCAAAAGTGGCCATGGGTAAACTATATGACTTATAAGAAATGGTCCTTTGCGTACTGAGAGCCTATTCTATACTGTGGTTAATTCTACTGTCATCAGCATTGATTGTTGTTGTTTTCATTCTGTTCTTATTAGTTTTAATGCGTTTTTATTTGTCAATGTTTGGCAGCTAATATTTGGAACATTGATGAGGCTCATACTTTAAGGGAACATATTCAAATAATAGTTTTTTAGAAGACCTAATATGTTTGGCAGCGGATCCACAGTATTAACAAAATTGTAGAGACTGAATAAACGCAGCTCTGACGGCCTTTTGCGAGAGGAAACACACAAGAAACAAGACCTTCTCAAATTGATTTACCACTTAAACCGTAGAGGAATTGATTAAGATACTATTAGGAAGATAATTCTGTATCTAATTTTGGATGAATCGATATTAAATAACGTTATGCAAACCAGGTCGATGACCGAAGATGTCAATAACGTAATCATAGAAAAGGTTACTGAATATAAATGTCAGAATGATTAGCATAGATTAATAATTAAATCTTCCAGGCGATTGAGTAAAACTTCCTTTTATCATAGCTTGTTAACATTTGAATGTTGCTACTGAATTAATAAGAGCAATCAAAAGTTTGAATGTGGAAACTTATCATAATCTGCATTCATTTGGCTCTTCCTTCACTGCCTAATAAAGTCTTTCTATTGATACTATTCGGTGGTCTACGTGAAGCCTATAAGAAGCTAGTCAATAAGAGACACTTCTTCGGAATCCCTAATATCTGCAATCGGAGAACCCACCTGTTTCCATACAATCATTAGACCACCAACAACTATTCTCTACAATGTCGTCAATTGTGTTCTGAAAAGTCAGCTTTGTGCTAGGAGGTTTTTGTCCAAAGTTGGATATGCAAGCCACTAGAGAGCACATGAAAGCGCAGCACACCAAAGCTCTCTACAACCACACTAGAAAGCCATCGAATGCAGTTGCTGTGGTCGAAATCTGATGACGTCATTGTCATTCCTACGTCTTATCAGTCGATCACCAATTAAGTTATTTCTAGCATACGGGATTTAAAATACACAGTATTGAAATTGAAGAGACGATGTTCGCCCAACATTGCATCGCCAACATTTGCTCAAGAAATATCTGATGTGCGCAGGACATGCCTTTAAACGGAATAATACTGATCGTAACACCATAACGCACGTGCACACGTCATGTACAAAGTAATTAATTATACATTAGTACACAATCGAGCATTATATAAAACTTTTTGCTTGAGCATCCATATTGAACAAGCTATATTCAAAGAAATCTATTTATACTGGCATAATACTGGAATGCTAATTATAATTCAGCGATAACTTAAGATAAAGTAAATAGGTATTATTATATTCTTAGCAATTAATTTGATTGAGTTACATGAACTCGTGAATACTAATCAGTAAGATGTCCTCGAATAAGAATATAGGCCACACGCTCTGACAGAAGATGATTTAGGATGAGAAGAACGAATGGTAGCTTACGACATACACAAAAAAAATACCGTTTGACGATGATGTGAATAAAATACTTAAAGCAAAAATGCTAATGAAGGTATAAAAACATCTAATTAAGTCAATGCATACTATAACTACAGAAGATTGTAAAACGAATAAGGCTACAAATGAAACCAAAACAACGGAGTACGAGTAGATGCGTAGAAACGTTTTTGACTAAGTAATGTAAATTAAGGCGATTACACGAGCTAAACGCGAGTTTTATAATTACTAAAAGTATATTATGATTCACTGCTATAAACAAGACCAGAAAAATATATGATATTCTTCAGGATATATGCTTGCATGATACGGTTTTGAAAACATAATAAAATTAATTTGGCTTGATAATAAGAAATCACGAACTTACCTCTAAAAATATCTTTCAAACAATAAAAACATACTAATATGCATGCGATCATTCTGATTGTTTGGCAAATAATTCTACAAGCAATATATTAGCATATGTATACTGTTTTAGTTTTTTAATCCAATCAATAGTTTTTTTGTAAATCGATCGAAACCACTCATTTCGCGCTATTTGGCCCGCAGTGGCTGACGTAACAACCACTTTGTAGTGCAAGCTGATTAGAACTTTATTCTAACAGTATTTCAAACGAATTTTGAACCACCACAAATAGAGTTGCTAATTTAGCTCGTCTAAGCGCCTTAAATCAGAAAAATTACAATGAAATGGGAGAATAGAAAAACCAAACGTGTTGTGCCGCCTCCAAAAAACATGACACGAATGCAGGATGATGATGATGACCTAAAAATATGAAAGCTCAATAGTCATATTCAATGACCTACAATATCCTGACTATCGTCTATCTACATTATAAGTACTTCTTAACAAACTCCTCACGATCCAGTACAACTGATGTTTATGCAACGCAGGTTCTAGACGGTTACAAACGCAGTGGATCACCGTCAGTTCGTCACCGGTCGGATCGGTCGAACCGAGTGGATCTGATGACCCTTCAATTGCTTTTGTTACGATTACCAATTCATGTTACGCAACTACTGTTGTATCAATGGCCGTGGACGTTTTCATTCTTTGTTGTAAACAGTACTTGGTTTGGGTTTATTTCAATGTGGTGAATATGTATTTATATTTGCTTGGATATTGTTGTTATTCAAATGTCACGTAGTAATATGAGAAATTTTCATCACAAGCATTTGTATCACCAGTAAAATTTTGACAGCTTGATAAATTCAACCAAAAGATCTATTTTTTGGTTCATCAGCTTATTTTAAAAGAGGCTGTGGATTATGCAATTATGGTGGTAGAGTAAAATGGTATGTACACATCATACAAAACTGAGCTGCAAAATATTTTTGCACATTCACTCACAGACCACATACAGAATTGATGTAAGTAACTCAATTGACCTCAAATGTTCCGAAATACCACGTCTATTTTTTCCAGATTAAAACAAATGACAAACAACTTCTATAAGATAGAAAATTGCTCCAATTTTCAGAATCCAGCCCTAGATATTAAATTTCTAGATCATTCTTCATCTTAAGCAGAGCAGTGCGCTTGCACAAGGCGGCAAGTACAAGCAAATCGTCATTTCCTTATTAGTTTAGTAAGCCACACCGACTCGGCAGTTCACTGTACTTTCCCTTCGCTATGTCTCTTTGTTCAATACATTTTTCTATTGTAAATATCAAACTGACCAAGATTAGTGACAGTTGGGTTATGTTTGGCTTTGTGATACTTTCGCTGTTCACTTTTCTTTTCAGTGTTGTTTGATGAGAATGTTTTTAAGTGTCCACGATATTTTGGTCATCTTAATGTTTTGATTTAAAAATGCAGTTTCAGTTAATAGTGTATTTTTTTTACTATAGCTTTGGTACATAGTGCCTTTAATTTCGTGTTATTAAAACGCAACAATAATAGTTACAAACTTTAAGGCAAATCCCATTTAAGGACCCCCATCATCATTCTCTTCCCAATTTATTTTGGGTCAGCCCAGCATGTCTTCTTTCCATACTTCTATCTATTCCTCGTCCATAAAGTTAGACATTGAAACTTGAGCCATTAATAAGAGTTCTATAAAGCATATTCTCTCTATCTACCTACCTTATACTAATCGTGATTCAAACGATGTACCTCTAAACAGACTGACATGATCCAATACAATTTATTGAACAGCTCCGACACTATCTGCAATAAAATTTCAAAATATCGCTTCAGTAACATTTCAAAAGTAACTTCGCGATCAATAGCCCAAAGGTTGAGGACCTCACTATATATTTCTCGCTTTGCTCTCCAGTCTTCACAATGGATTAGTTTATTGTTGAGGGAAGCCGCAAATAGTTATAGTTCTTTATGCTTCACTTTCTCTGCTTTGTTGCTTTGTGAGCTATGTTCCCCTGGTAGCTCACGACTGGTTTTAGTAGGTAACTTTGGTCACAAAGACAAAGTATATTTGTTACTGGCAGTCTGGTTTTGAGTATCGTGTTTGATAGAAGGTCCTTCGATGATGGGTGTTAGCTTTATTCTGTTTTTAGATTAACTATCACAGTTACGTTTGTTACACTGGTAATTATTCTCGTTTGCAATAAGTTTACTACTGTCAAAGGTAACATTTAAACAACTTGGAAAAGACTGGATGGAATCCTTTTCTTTCATTAAACATTACAGCTTTGAATATTTAATTTACCCCATAGATACTGTAACTTGAAACTGCAGTCGAAAATGGTCTCATATATCCTGCATCCAACAAAGAAGAAAACCTTGTCACGAGTCGAGATCACAGTAGGCAATTCATGTAAATGACGAAGGGGGTTATCAACCAATTACAAAACTCCGTGTCACAATGACATAGTGACGAACATCAATGATATCGGTCTGCAACAGACGGTAACTTGAGAGCTGTACGCCCACTTTAGTAATAGCAACTTTGTCATTATCTACATTTTGACTCATTGGGATAGTAATGAGAACTTCAATAATGGCACTGGGCAAGACATATCTGTTGCGTGCCGATCGAGCTGTGGACTCGTAGTCACTCGGGAGATGGTGGGACGAACTGGATGTCTTCCTTGAGAATTGGAAAGAAGTAGCACAGAATCATCACTCATCCGTTGGAAGGAATGGAGGGAGGCTTATGCCCAGCTGTGGGACAGTATGGGCTAGCTACAATACATTTATATGTAACATGAGAACAGTAAACGGTGAAGGAAAACATCGTGAGAAAACCGGGCATGTCCTAGAACCAAAAATTCGAAGACATGTGACATCTACTAGGCGGTGTACGGCACCGCCGCGCGCCGGCGTGGTGGATTATAGCCCATTTCCTCTCATAGAGAGGAGGCCTGTCCCAGCAGTGGGAACATTAAAAGCTGATGATGATGATGATGATGAGAACAGTAAATTCATCATCTTTATCGCCCTAACAAAAGGTGTTATGTCTACTATTTTCTTTTTCGACTAATTTGAAATGTGGTTGAGAAAACACATTTGAAAGTGAAACCTATAAAACACCAAATTATGGCGTCGTAACTAATTTGGAAAGCAGTACTGGCTCATAAAAGGTCCAATGTGTAGACGCAGTAACCGTGCGATATTAAGTAATTGAAATTATGATAATGTTTTAATGTAAACATTAACTTTTATAAGATCTCTAAATCACAGCTCTCGTTTGTGTTTTGATTTGAAAGTAGAGTAGTGTATAAAAATACAATTATCTTCGTAAGTCTGATTTATCATCGATCTGACATTTTTGTTCAATAAGAAGGATGAAGCATTTTAAGCAAATCTAATCATTTCTTTAGAGCAGTAATTCCCAAAGTTGACCAGATGGACCCTCACGGGTCCACGGGAGACCCGTCAGGGGTTTGCGTTGACGTGAAAATAAAATGTGGGTTCACAAGTTGATAGTGGAGGTCCACGATTGGTTTGCAGTCCACCGAAACCAGAAAATTTTAAAAGTGGTCTACCAAAAAAAAGTTTGGGAACCTCTGCTTTAGAGTTTTCAGCATTTTTCACAAGTAGGTACTAGATTCTGCCAAGCAGTTAGTAATAATATAGGTATGTGCTCTAAAATGTGAGTCTTTGAATTTTTTGTAAAGCGTTTTACTCTGATAAATTAAAACAATTTCAAGACCTTCATAAAGATAGTATGTAAAATTAATTAAAAGTTATTATAATGTATCTAAATGAGCGTTGAATGTAAAGAAGAATTTACTTTCGTTTAATTTGTATATAGTTTCGGACTTTGAGTAAAAGTGAAAATTATATCGTAATTTGTAATTAACAGAGCGCAAAGGCGTTTTACCTACGAGTACTTAATGGGCTGACTCATTACTGAACTATCTTGGGCCTTCGGTTTGGCTCGTATGGAAGTCGGAAATTAGACTAAGGGATGACTCTCACCTTCCTGAAATCCTGACTCCTCCGACCTCGAATTTTGATACCAATTTTTATTTCACTCAGCCATAAAATCATAAATAAAAAAAAACTGAGCAATATTTTTTACATCAAAAGTACAGTCGTACAAAAAAATAACTTTCAAGTCAATATTTAATTTTGTTCTCGAATAATAAAATGTAATGTTGTTAAATTTTAGGGTCGCTGACCCTGAAACTAAAAACAATTGCCAACTAATTTCGAAAAACGCAGCAATCTAGTCAGGTTTTTTGCTAGATCACATTTCTATTAGTCTTGAAATCTCAGGTTTGATTTTTATGCATAATTGGTGAAACAAATTAGTAAAGCCGTTGAAATACAATTCTTTAAAGGCCTTTATTGCTTAGTGGTCAGAAAAACGTTTAGTTAGCTGCAATTATAAATTGGTATCGAATAGAACGCAGCAGGGGTCACAATATTCTTAATGATTTTTCTATGCAATTCGATTTAAGCGCAGTATTGTGTAGGTACCGTTAGCCGGATGTCCTAACAAGCATTGTTGCGTTATTTTATACTTTTTGTTACAAAGAGCATTTGTGATAAACTAGCTTTTTTCTCACTTCTTTATTTCAAGGCTAAAAAAACTGCAATGTATAGAATATTGTCCATAACCATCATCATATATGATCATATACGATGATGGTTATAGGTACGTATGCGTCGTTATGCGTCATCATTGCACATACGTTTTTGATGACAAATCATCATCCGTGACTTTGATTCACTTTCATTACAGATTCAACAGTACAATCCATTTCCAAACTTCTTTCTTGTTTGTGACCCATTCTCTCATTGTTGAGGTAGGTTGCCTTATAAACCGCATTATTATTGAATTTCGTTCGTGATATTGACAGAAAATCATTCCGTAAAGATGTCTTCCCCATTAGTTGCGAAGATAACAAGATGTCACTTCGGTAACGAGGTGATTTTTTATGGGTAATTTAGTGTGGTGTTCACAGTTAAGCTACGTGTGCATGACTGTTAAATTATGATGCCCTGGTATCGAGACTGTGACACGAGCTGGTAAATGGGTCATGGTGACACGTATCTTTGGCTCTTGTTTAGAATTTTCTCGGTAACTTTTGTATCTATTTAAAAATGCATGCGTGGGATTACGATTATAGTAATCCATGAAGTCGTATATGTTATGGCTGGGGTCTGTTCCTTCTTAGTCCATTTAATTATAGCGGCTTTGCGAGAATAATCTGGATACTGGATAAAAGTTCCTATGTCCTATGTTTTAATCCAGGTTATAAACTATCTGTGTGTAAAATTTCATCCAAATACGTTCAGTAGTTTTTGCGCGAATGAGTAACAAACATACATCCATAGGTACTCACAAACTTTCGCATTTATAATTTTAGTAGGATAGAATTTTATAACGAAGGTTACAAGTAAAACTACATAAAGTCATTATCATTATTGCAAAAATCTGAAGACAAACCAATTAAATGCTGCTTAAAAACTCCAATTAAGTAGGTATAAAAGGTTTTTCTTTTACGATTTTTTGTAAACGCGGTATATTTTTTTTTACTTTGATTTAGGTACAACAGTGTTAAGCAATACAATTGTTTTGTCTGATTGTTTTGGAACTCCTAACATGCAAGTTAAACATTTCTGGTTACTGTGTATTTAAATTCAAAACGTTATGTTTGAACTCGCTACAATGTGTGTAAGCGTGCCGTTGCATATACATAAATATAGACATAAAATGAGTCAGTTTTGTAGCTTATTATTATACTCGACGAAAAGGTTAGGGAATGTGCATTGATGTTGACTGTACTTGTCTAACTAGATGGTAGAATATCGCAAATAAAACAACACAAAACCACGTTTTTAGTCCGAAGGCCAAAGTGTACCTACTACATAAATACATTTCGCCAGTTATGCAATAAGTAAGCCAATCACCACCAGATGGGTACAAATTCAGATTTCAGGCTTCTACTTAGTGTTTCCTGATGTAAAAACCTAATAACAGGCTACTCCTCCAACTACTCCTGGGGACCCAGGACTCATGCCTAGGAGTAGCGTTTGCGACTACTAGTAGACCTAAAAGGTAGTCATACAATAAAAAATAAATGGGTCTGAAAGTTAAACGAGGCATTAAATGTAGCCTAACAAATAATGTCTAACCGTAAACTTAGCAAATAAATAATAAACTGAGCTAAAACAAAGAAACCTTGACATTAGGTCAGATCAATATGGCGCAAATCGTTATACCATTTCTAGGAAAAATCATTTCGAAAGAAAATTCTAATGCGAGGTGACACTTGCAGACTCATTTAGAGAGTCGGAGAAAAGTTTATTTACACCATTTATAGGGTTATGATCTTACATGTTTCGCCGTTGACTAGATACTAAACATGAAATTCTCTTAAAATGATTAACAATAAAGAAGTATAATCAGTTAGTAATTAGTCCTAATGAAAACAGGTCCTGACATTTCTAAGGTCCATTTCACCAAAAAGATGACAGTCTGATTATCTAAAAACAGCTGTTTAAAACTCATTTTTGTAGGGCAACATGACCATTAAACAGCTGTTTTTAGATAATCAGACCGTTATATTTTCGGTGAACATGGACCTAAGTCAACTGCAATTCAGACAGCATACTCTTAGCCAAATCGGTACAGCCGTTCTCGAGTTTTAGCGAGACTAACGAACATCATTCAGCATTCGAAAGTGCAGTCCATCGATTAATAAATATTCGATGAATCGTTCATTCGAAGTAGCGTTTGGCGATAAAAGGTTGTTTCGCAATAAGTTCCATTCGAACAATCGTTCAGTCGACTTTCCGTTAATCGAACAAATGACTCTCGGAGTTATGTTACGGACCCAACCCAACGATGCTCAAATACAAGTTCAGATTTTTACGATTCTCCGAGTATATTCAAATCTCTTTCCTGCATTTGCATATATTAGGTCCATGTTCACCGAAAAGATAACGGTCTGATTATCTAAAAGCAGCTGTCACTGTGACATGTGCCCATTCAAAAATGTGTTTTAATTTTAAACAGTTGTTTATAGATAATAAGGCCGTAATCTTTTTGATGAACATGAACCTTAAAGTATCACTATACAAAGTAAGAATAAAACCAAAACCCGAAATACTCGCATAATGACGAAAATCTCATTAACCTCTCGACTGGAGACACAGCATCACGAACGCTGGCGAAGATTTCTAAGTCCTTGACGACTTGTTGCATCAGTTTGTTGCTTTACGTTGTATTGTACAACTGCTCGAATAAGGGCAGAGTGACCATAGACTAACATCATGGAGTCGTACGTAGGTTAAATAATGTTGAACGTATAGACGGCGGAACAAGTGTTAGGAGGTTTTTTTTCTACTTTGGAATCGACGAACTGTCGGCCCGTAAGGCTCAGGAATGGTGCCCTGAAACAGTGACACGGGGTCGCAGCAGACCACGAAGTAGATGGCGGGACGAACTCGATGTCTTCCTTGAGAATTGGAAAGAAATAGCACAGAATCGTGAACGTTGGAAGGAATAGAGGGAGGCCTTTGTCCAGCAGTGGGACCATATAGGCTAACTGTAATATGTATAATTAGAATCGATGGTATTCTTCGAAACAAGTAAATAGCACAGCTGTCTTCATGTACAGTACCGTCTAATAATATGTAAACACTTAAGAATTTTTTAAATTGTGTTTCTCCTAATTTCTCCTACTGATTAAAATTTAATGTTATTACGAACGGTCGAATAAGCTATTTTGTTGAAATTTCTCAGTGTTATTTGTGGGTTAAATTGTAAACCAAATAGCTTGTTCGACCGTACATTGTATTCTGGAACTCATATTTTTTATGAAAAAGATCCAATCTCCTAGTTACAATCGTTATTTCTCGCGAAACTAGCTATAATATTAAGGAAAGTGTATACATATTATTAGACGTGACTGTACTTGTATGGCTATTTAAGACAGTCTAGTAAACGTGTTTTGTTGAAGAGGTAAGATTTTTTAAAATGTTTTGCCCTCAACCAGGAACCAATCCAGACTCCGGGCCTTGATCTACAAAGAAGAAATCGCGTGTTAAAGGAGCAACCAGTTTTTAAAAATCTTCTTTAAGAAAACTTGTCATGAAAACGAAAATAAATACGTGGCAACAGTTTTTAGTTTTTAAAAACAAAAAGTATATATGTATATGCACAAGCCTTGCTTAGTATGACACTAGATGTTACAAAAAATACTTCTAAGATCCAATCTAAGTACCTACTCGTGACAAGTTTTTTTTTTAGTATTCTGTATCGTCCCACTGCTGGGCAAAGGCCTCCCTCCATTCCTTCCAACGATCCTCCATTCCTCGATTCCTTTTATTTATAGATTTTAAATTTAAATGACTGACCAGTTTGTATACTAGGTATGTACTTTATATGTACTCTCATTGAGAGGAGGCCTTGTCCCAGCAGTGGGGGATAATTATATAGGCTGATGATGATGATGATGTACTTTGTAACGTGAATGACCCTCCCGATGAATGTCAATATACTCATCAATAATAAAATAATCTACATGCACAAGAAATAACAAAAATCAATTCTGCGAATGTATTTTTTCCTCGACTGTACCCAGTGCTGTGACTTTAGTTAAAATTCGAGACGCGTATCGACGCGCTTGCTTTATGTCGATGTAATTTAATGCAATAGGGATGGGCTACGTCACGTAATTGTACAAACGAATAAATAAATTGACCTGGTTTTAAACGTTTACGCACGTTTCATAAATTGTGTTTGATGAAAACTGTGGTTTCAACACCTCGTATCTCTAGTCTAGTCTCAACTCCTGTAGTTTTGATATTTACATCTGTTGAATAGGTTCTAAATACAGATCTATAATAGACATTACCATTTCGTCTCTATTTTATTATCAAATTATAATATGAATTATGGTTTAATAATATCATACAGACACTACATCAATAGGTAAGTACAAACTTAAAATAAATCTTCATAAAAGTACGAGTATATGTATAACGTGATTAATAATAAGGCTGCATCTTCAATCGCTTAAATTGAATATCATTGCGATACCAGGAGTCTCGACAGAGATAACAACAAAATCGCTAACTTTTGATCGCTGATTACTAACGAATAAATTCAGTTGCAATAATTATGTTTGCGAGAAACGCATCTTGAATATAGAGAGTAGAGACTTTCATTAGTCGCAAGCATAATTATTGCAATCGAGTTTATTCGTTAGTAATCAGCGATCAAAAGATAGCGATTTTGTCGCTATCTCTGTCGAGATTGCCAGGGCAGAACTATCGATAGCCATAAGTCCCAGCACTAAAAAAGCCATGAATCGGTGCTCAGGCGCATTCTGTCACGATCGTCGTGTTTTACTTACCACTTACACCGACACGACTTTATTGGACGTTTCACTAACCATTACCTTTTTTGTTCGCATTACATTCCTTTTATTTGAAATCAAAACGCAATAGTCGCTTCGTATTAAAGAAGATAGTGATTTTATGTTTTTAGTACTTGGCGGAGTGACGTGATTTTTGTAAGAAGGTTGCTCTATGATGCTTTAAGTATTATGATATTTAAAAGTGAAGTTAATCGACAAATGCATCTAAACGGAATAAATAAATACGTGAGGTTGTACGAAAGGTATAAAGACAATCACCACACACACACACCGCTATAACATACTCACACACCCACTTTAACTCCTCAGGCACACACACTTTCACACGTTGTATTCTTAGCTATGTATAGATGTTAAATTGTAAATCCTTAATTGGCTGTATGATTAGTTAAAATAGTTTAGGTTAAAATTGTAAAGAGCTGTGGATTTTGTAATAAATAAATATTAGGCTACTTGTCCCTACATATACAGCAAAAGACAATTATTATAATAGTGATCACAAAAGTGATCAGATAAGTGGTGCTCCAGTAGTATTTAATTCAGGCAAGCAAAGACTCCATCATATACTCGGCGATATAACTGTAGATTTCCACAGGAAAAAAAACGTGTGTGGCCGTACTTTGTAAATTTCATCACCACTGCTCTTAAAACAGTGCTGAAAAACTTCGGGAGAACATTCAACAAGCAGGCCAAATCAACCAAAACAACATCTTTTATTCTTCACTAATTTTCTAAAAGAACGAATTACAGTTCACTTAAAGAGAAACTTAACTAAATCAACATTTGGTTGTAGTTTACATTACGAAGTTCAAACTATGCAGGAAACTGAACACCATTTTTTTTTGTTTTACAATAGCAAGTTTATTCTAACTATAATACAAAAGAGTTCACAATAGACTTATGTGTTTTATAAAAAGCTAAACTTATGTGTCTAATATAAAAAAAAAACTTAACTCATGCGTCTAATATATAGTTCCTTAGGCCTTTTTCAAATGCTGGTATGCTTGTACATTCTCTGAGTTTTTTTAGGTAATTTATTGTGCAGCCGAGACTTGATTTATTTGAGATGTGTAAAATTTCACCATTTATGTTTCTAAGCCCCTTGTAATAAAGGTTGAGCTTATGTTCATCAAATGGGCACAAATACGGACTCAGTGGGTGCTAAGTTACTGAGAAATTCCTAAAAAGAGATCCAATAATCAAATGTTAGCTTTGCGATCCGTGTACGATTCCCGGGTCAGACAAGGTCGAAATGTAATGATGACGATACAACTTCACTTTCTGACATAACTAACTGGTTATGAAGCGGTCCCAATAAAGAGTGATTACGGATCTTTATGGCTTTAAGTGTTTGTCAACATTGTAAGTGTGCAAGCTGTTTGAATAGCGCACTTATTATAACTATGAGGTATGTAGTGGTAGGAGCTACCTACCATCTTAATTGTCCAATGACTTAAAATTTTTATAGAGTATCTATTAGCTTTTTGGCAGTACATAATAGATACTAGCTTTATGTTAATTTGCTCGTCCTGGGAAGATGAAAAACGACAAAGGTACGAATACTGTTGAAAAACGAATTAGACAGTGGGAATGAATATCTTTATCTCGTTAGGTCGACTAGCAAATCGCAAACGCTTGTTTTACGACAATTTAATTTAAAAAAAAGGTTATGGTGGAATACATAACCTCTTCCTTTTATAGAAGCCGGTTAAAAAACATGCGGGGGTGTTTGAGGACCGCCGATAGAAGTAAAAACTATGTAATCTATATCTCCTACGGGTTGTGCCCCGCGCACGCCTAGTGGTGCTACGCCGTAGCGGATTGACTACGAGTGCTACGAAGCGTTAGGCGACGGTCACGCGAGTCCATGATTTTTGTACACCCAAAAAGTGATCAACGCGCTTATAGATGTTTTCAGTTCAAAAGTAACAAAGAAAGAAAAAAAAGGGACATGACGTGCAAACAAAATTAGAAAAATTAACAACAAAAACATATAACGCTTAACAAACATTTAGATTAAGTAGGTACAACAGAACGCACACACACAGAGACACACACATACAGAGTACTGCATTTTCCTTCACCCTGTCCTTTTAAACGTACTTCCATACCATTTAACCTATTCAAACCTCTTAATCTGTAACCAAGATATTCATTAGAAAGTACACTACAGTAAGTGCAGCCTCGATCTATCTCAATCTAGGACGACTACCTAATCTAGACAAAATCGCCCAACGGTACGTGGTTTTATTAGTGAATTGAAAATTTCATTTCATTACGTGGTTGCAACCGCTGGTTTGCTTCTGTAATGATTATCAACCTGCAATGTATTTATTACTGAAAAGGATGTATTTTTATGATAAATATTAGGTTTTCCATTAGAAATTTCACAGTAGCAGTCTGGATTTTGTACCCGGTGGTTTGTAGCCTCTCCTCGTTTTAACATAATTAACTAAAAAAAAAACTGAAAAGGTGCGGATGTGCATGCACCTCTACTTACCCCATATGGGATAAAATGTCTACTGTGTATTATCTCTGCATCACCCTAAGGTAGACTGGTAGAAAATGCCTAAGGCATTAAGTCCGCCTTTGTACAGTTTTAATTGTGCATAAAGTTTTAATAAATAAATAAAAGGTGTGATGTTATGATTATGATGGTCTTGTGATTGTTAATGCGATGTTGACATCTTATTGTTTGTAAGCGTTTCTGGCTAATTGACACCGGATCTTGACCTGTGTCTACTTAGTCTAATTATTTGTTACTTTTCGAGACAAAAATGTAATAAGTTGATGTGAAATTTGCGCCTAATTTGGAGCTTACGGTAGTCAGCTATCTGTTTGACTTTGAACTGTTAACGCAGAAATTTCCGAGAACTTGTATCAAGATTCAATATATTTAATTTGATAAGATTTTGTGACATTGCACATTTTTCGTGCTTGACATGGGAGGGACCTGCAGACGCTATTGTGGAATCCTCTTAGATAGTTAACATAAAAAGAAAACGATAAGGATTCACCCTTTAAGACCCAGTTTGGATACAGTACATGTTAAAATCAGGTTAATTCACTCCTCGCTAGGTTAATCTGCAGTTCCATTAACCCAAAAAAACTTATTCTTACTTAACAAAATTGCACAAACTTACTACCCTTACATCAAGTTCATTAATCATGACGATAGTTCACAAAGATTACCTACAACCCCAAGTCTCCAACTTATAACAACTGACCCACTGAACTCAGTCACCAATTACTACTCCTAATTGTACTCCATTCTGTTTCGGTAATTACCGTTACGAGTGTATGAGTGTATCGATAATTTATGTATATGTGGGTCAGGGAGCACCTTCAGTTCATCATCATGTCATTTTAGGCTTGTTTGCACCATCACAAGAAGACATCAGCCGATTTATTGCACTGTTAGAAATTGAGCTGTGGTGGCCTAGTGGTGGCGGCCCCGACTCCCGAACAAGTAAGTCGTGAGTTCGAACCCAGGTAGGCGCATTACTTTGTGTAATTTATTTCATCACCACTGCACTCAAAAACGGTGAAGGGAAACATCGTAAGGAAACCGTGTCCTGCAACGAAACAATTAAACGAACATGTCCTACAACCATAAAATCGACGACATGTGACAGATCTACAAATCCGCACTGGGCGTGCATGGTGGATTATAGCCCATTCTCTCTCATACAGGGGAGGCCTGTGTCCCACCAGTGAGAACATTAATAGGCTGATGATGATGTTAGAAATTTAGAAATATAACGCTCCGGCCAGCGCCGAGTGGCAAATCAAACACTGCAATAAGTTTTAAGCATTCTTCTATATAGGTGCCTCTTTGTAGTGTTAGTGAAACTGGGCTTTGGTATAGAAGTGTTAAGAGGTGGTTCCTACATGGAAGGTTATGTTTTCATGAATGTAGCTAGAAGGTTAATTCTATTTTGTTTCGTAATAGCAATTAGTTGCGTTTTGTATTCGCGTATGGGATTTTTAATTAGGAGCTTTGTGTATTGTACCAATTATTGGTTTGCCCAATTTGGAGGCTAACAACAAGTTATAATCTATGCAGTTTCTATTGTAAGGCCATATACGTATCGACCTATTGAGAGAAATATCATGACCGCCTTGTTCCGAACGATGGATAGAAATATAACCCTACATTCGCAGCTAATTAAAGAAAATGACAGTGTGGGACTAAATCCAGGTGTTTAGTACAGTCACGAGCACCAATATGTAAACACTTTCCTCAATATTATAGCTATTTTCGAGAGGAATAACGATTATTGTAACTAGAAGATATGATCTTTTTCATAAAAATATGTGTTCCAGAATACTATGTACGTAATAACATGAAATGTTAATCAGTACAGTAGGAGAAACACACTTTTAAAAATTCTCAAGTGTTTACATATTATTAGACGTGACTGTACACTAGCAAATAAATTATTCTTATTCTTATACAGTTACACCTATCGATATGGCTAAAATTCATCTCATAGATAGTTATGATTAAAACAATGCATAACAAAACTGACTTATACATTATAACAATAACAAATACTAATCCACATTCTGTGAAATAAAAGCGCAAACTAGGGATGCTAATACAATACAATTCATTCACCAGGACCGGATTTTCTATTACACAGCATCAAATAAACTAGACTGAAGTTCAGCATTTTTGAACGTCAAACACAAGACAATCCCAGACAAAACGCCTGCCCTTCGCCCTAATGTCGAACTACAAAGCAAGTTTTACACCAATTCGCTTCGCTACCGTTCGGCAAATTCTGGTTCGGCAGCTTCCATCGCTGTGTCATGTGTGTGTCGGCTCGGCACATTACGGGCTATCTACATAAGTAATTCTAATTAGTTTAGGTTTTGCTTCCCGATTGACTTATGCCGATCCGAGCATATGTCCGTCTGGTGTTCACTAGAAACACTAGGGTTTAGAATAAAACCATCAAATTATCAGTAAGTAGATGAAAATATTAAAGGTACGTGTGCTCGCTGCCCGGGATATAAGTGGGAAACTACTCGAACGACGGAACCTTAAAACTCACGCTACGTTTATTAGCATATCACATCAATGATACACGGACATCAATATTACCTATATACCACCCATACAACACCAGTATTTGCAAATTATTGAAGTTTTCTGTGCCAGCAAGTATGCCATCGGCACGTGACATCTGTATTACACCACGTTGTATGTTATATCACAGTTTTCCCATGGCCGGCGCCCGCCATTGTGAACTATTGCGATTCTCATGTAATGAAGATAGTAATTTAATGTCGTCGTATCTTTTACTTCAATTTACACCTTTACCGTGAGATTCTTCAAATTATCACTTCTTCAGTTAGTGTTAAAAAGACAGACACTAACAATGCAAAAAAGTAAATTACTTACAAAATGGATAAGAGGTGTTGTGTTGAATCGTAAGTCGTCAAGTAAGAATAAGCAATAGGACCTAGATAAAATCTCACATTCTATCAACAATAAAATTGGATTAACGGAGGCTACCGAATAGCTTAAATGTCTACGTTGAGTCGTATTTGAAAGCTTTTCCAACTGGTCTCGATCGTCATTTGTCTGATCTAATTGGAATAGAGGGAAATTCTATCAAGTTGATGGCAAAATATATGCACATATAATTAATGTGTATGCGTGTAATGTATGCCTTATGTAATGGCACCAATAATCCGAGTTACAACAATGATATCCCGCATTAGACAATACATACAGAACTACAGACTTTCCCAGAAAGGATAGGCAGTGGTATACCATAGTACACCAACATTACGCCAGTACCATGTTATAATAACCATAATAAGTCATACAATATTATATGGCATACATTCTACGTTAAATACGCCTAGTGACCGTTCATCCTGACGGATACAAATAATAAATTAATTAGATCACAAATTCACAATATAAAATGTCGGTTTCTTTTATTTCCAGGGCGAGCAATGACAGGATGGAGATGAAGCAGACTTGAATACAGTATTCCTATCGACAACATGTTATGAACATGGAGTCACCAGTGAGAATATGTTTAGGTGAGCAACTTTTGTTATTCAAACAAGTCGTTAGTTACCAATAATTTATTTGTTCAAAATAAAATTTGAAACATACATTCATATTAAAATTTAGTCTCAAGAGGTAAACGAAACAATGGATAAGAATTACAATATAGTTAAAATACATAAAACAGTTGATAATTTAAGAAACAAAGAATTGTTTGATCCTGATACATAAATTCTTGACAAGTGCTTGTCCCCCTACATAATTAAACTAAAATAGATTCAGCATAAACTAAACAAGATCAATATCGTTTCAGGTGCAGCATTAGTAGTAAACTTACTACTGTTGAGCGGCACAACAGTTAGCGGCAACGCTATACCCGAAACTACATCTACAACTGTCAAGGATGAGAGGGCGCCCCGGTACCGCGTCAACGGCACCTGGCTCGCGAGGAACCGTCCCAAGACCCCAGACGTCTCCCTCAACGAATTGAACCCTAAAGACTCAACCTCTGAAGAACACACAGAAAAAAACGCCAAATACAAAGACAGGGGAAGAGTTCGTTTCCACTCACAAGTAAAATCAAGCACAGAAAGCACACAAAGAAGGGCAAGGTCAACTGAAAAACCGACACTAGTTATAGTCACTCCTACGGCAGAAGTAAAAAAGCCTGCGGAAATTGTTGACAGTATGCGTAATTATAAGAAAACCAAACTGCCAGCTTTTATCAGCAGCACTACTCCATTAACTGTAACACAAGAAGTACATAGCGAAGAAGCATTTGAGGATGAAGAAGATGAAGAAGAAAAAGAATCTTTTGAGAAATACACTTCGGGAAAATTTGATACTAGTTTCTTTACTATACCTAGCTTTAACTATGGAGATGACTTTACTCGTGACTCGGATAACGAGAGCTCTGACAATAAAGTAAAGAATGAGTACAGCAGTCCATCTTATGGTGGTTTCTCCAGTTTCTTCCCTCGTGAAGCATCCTACGGCTACAAAGATACAACTCATGACATATTTAAATCTGAAAGTTTCTTCGACTTCGACAGCGATCTAACGACGCCGAAAAACGAATACTTCGACCAGAAATATCAACGGATCTCTACTAGTATTATTAAGAACTTAGACACTATAAAATCTAAAACCAGTCCCCCTAATGCGACTATTATTAAAGAAAACGTAGGCATGGAGAACATGAATAATAACACTCCGACTAACATGTCAACAGTATTTATTAAGAATACCAAAGAAATTCGTCTCTTAGACAACGATGGTGCTAACAGTAACAAAGAGTTATCTGATGTACAAGGTACAAGTATTTATTATGAAATGTCTGTGCTGTCTACCGAGACCTATGCTATCACCCATGATGACGACTGCGATAATGAGTCGTTACCTTCGCCAACACCGAGTACGTCAGCTGAGGAAGAACTGGCATCACTCAAAGCTTCACAAGATTCCATACCAGCGGCTACAAGACCAGCACTCCCTGATCCAAGCCCTGAGAGTATATCAATATCTCCTACAAATTATTTTACACTATCCAGTGTTCTACCTATAATTGATTCAGTAAATTCTATTCCTGTCTCCACACAGAATTCTATATCTTCAACTGAAAGAGTAACGAAAAAGTTTTCGAGTAGCTTTAACAGAAACCGAAGTTATTCGAAACGTCTTAATATCAATAACAGCAAAGAGAACTCTCCGAACAGTGTGACATTAAAACCAGAATATATTTCTTCAACTCCAAACCCAAGACTACACGTTCATTCAACACGTAAATTCTATCATACTACTCCTAAAAATAAACCTATTTGGATGGTACCTAGAAGAAATATTACAAAGGTGTACCACCGACCTACAAATCCTACGACGATATACTCAGAATATTTCAGTATAAAAGATAAGACAACCCCTCTACCACGCCAGCCTAGCCGGACGATGCTGACGACAGTTTCTTCGGAGATCGATCCAGTTCTGCAAAGCGACATAAGTGGACCGAAAAAGGTGGTGCATTCTCAAGCGATATCTGATAATACTGTGCCGAGTTTGTGGAAGCGAGGGTCGACTAGGTTCGCGACGTCAACGGCGACGTCGACTGAAGTGGAGACGGAGAGTGAGACGGAGTGGCAGATACCACCAACATCGACGGCGTGGGCACTGGCCAGCCTACGCAGCCCACCACCCTCGCCCAGCGCAGTGAACAAAACTGTGTCGGTGCAAAAAAACGTGGATGAAAATGAGCTGCAGAAAGTCGGGGAAGCTTTAGGTAAGTTAACGTGTGCCATTTTATAACTATCATATTATAACGAGTTGAATTCGTTACTATTAACAATTAAATGTACATCATTGTTTTTAAAACATTTAGAAACTTTTACAATTTACACAACTGTTACCAAATTGAATCAATCCAAGTATCATAACATTTATGAGTACTACCTTGAAACTCTTATTGCATAATATCAGGTATTGTTTCATAGACTAATCTCATTTCGTACATTCCAGTCAAGAAAGAAACAACCACTGCAACCACAACTTCAACGACGGCCAGCCCATTAAGCAACGACATCATTCCAAAGAAGATCACAGAAGTGGTACAGAACAAGTTGCCTTGGCAACCAATGTTTGCTTCAACGTCACCAAGCTCCAAAGTGCAAACTGAAGCAGCTACGGAAACAAAATCCGACACAAGATTGCCCGCCGAGAGCAATATTTATTTTCAAAACAGTGAGAAACCAGCTACCACTGACAAGTCAAATTCTATTGAAAATCAGACAGAACAAACTTGGGTACCCGTCACAACTGAAGCAGAGGAATCTACGGATCAAGTTACGGTTACAAACAAAAAGACAATTCCACCAGTTGATGCAACAAGGTCAACCGGTTTTGAATCAATTACGAAACTACCAGCGGACGTCACTACGCCACAAGATGAGACTGTCGCCAGTTCCGAAGTCAATCAGACTGTGACTGAGGAGAAGCCTAACACCACTACTGATTATGAGATAACTACTATAAGATTCTCTTACGTACCAACTGAGGATGTTGAGACTGAGACAGCGACCGTCGATAGTACAACGCCTAGTATGTGGCATCCAGCGTTCCCAACAAGAACAAGAATTACAACTTTAAAAGACAGTCCTGTTACTACTTACAGACCTAAATATGTGACGACGGAGACTGTGGAAGAATCTACGACTATCATTACCGAATCAACGTCTCCTATAGAGGTATCTTCTCAGATTCTAGAAAGTACTACACAACAAGCAGTTGAGACTACAGAAACACCCACAACTGAAACTCCAACGGAGCTTCCTACCACAACAGAGCTACCTACTCAGCCACCAACCGAAGAGGTTACTACTGAGTTGACTACAGTGGAAATCACTACACAACCCACAACTCAAGCTCCAATCACAGAGACTACCCAGGCAACCACTACTCAAGTGCCAACAACCACATCAACGTCCAGTGAAACTGAAGATACAACAACCATTGTAGTTGAAGTCGTCACTGAAATAAACACAGAAAAAGAACAGAGAATCACATCTACAACGGTAGCAGGACCGGAAACTACAGAAACATCAAGTGAAGAAACTGACTGCACAGAAGAAAACAGTCGCAGCAACGAAGTTATTACTCAAGAAACCTTTAAGCCTACAACTACGGAAGCTGTAACTACTGAAGCTGAAACTGTAAGACCTACAATCGTTGTAATAAGTACGACAGTGGAAGAGAAAATAACAGAAGCTCCACCTACCACCACAATACGCGATGAAATGACTACGCAGCGAAACGCAATGATTCACGATACAACGGTGGTTGATACTACGACTGACTCTGAATACGCTACGAAGACCACCAGTGGAAATGAAGACCTGACGAGTTACGCAGGAGACATGACTACTGAGGCGTCTTCCAGAGTCCTGGGTGATGAGGACAATGGGTCGGGAGCGGCGGTCGCCATCGCTGTCAGCACCATCGGAGTTATTGCTCTGATACTACTCATTGGATTGCTGGTAAGTCAAATGTTTATGCTATTTAAATAAAAAGACTGCAATGAATTCTAAATAACCGAACAGAAGAGATAGTCTCATGTCTTGCAGCACGCTCATAACTTCTAAACAAAAACACAAAAATATCCCTATTGATACATATTCAGATAGGACAGACTCAGTTAATGATCTGTTTATCAGTTAATGATCTGTTTATCCTAGGACATAAAAATGTTAGTTACCTACATTACGTCCAGTCAATACACAATCATTAATTAAGGTGGATCTCCAAAGTAGCCCGCAAAATTTTAATTTTCTTACATTTTTTTACAATTTTCAGGACAGTGCTAGGTCGTTTGTTGATTAAAATATGATTCGCGGCTATAAGACGTATACAGTCACAGAATTATAATCATTAAAATCATCAAACATTCATTTTCAGTTCATGCAACTGCATGCAACGTATTGAATGACTATTTCATGAAAAAATCATTCAATACAGTTACATTAACTTGTAGGGTTATATTGATGATTTTGATGATTATAATTCTGGAGGTTCCAAAAAAAAATTGATGAACACACAGAAAATAAAAGTATCAAACAAAAGCCTTAGTAGTTTCTTCACATCTTCAAATCTTGCATTTATCTTCTCCAAAACTTCTTCATCTTCTTCACATTCTCCATGATCTTCAATTGATGAGTATTCGTACAACATATCCAAAGTAATGTGCATAATATCTATTGGTTACCTCACGATAAATTACGTTCACTACTTTGGAGAACGTTGTAGATTTTAGTTCGTGATGAAGATCTCGGCTCGTGCCTGAAATAGTAAGTAAAAATATTTTTACTAAGTGTAAGATTACATAGCCAGGTCTGTAAATTAACCGAAACGACGAAAACGAGATGAAAAGTTATTTTGGGTCTGAATTTAAGGCGACTACAGGAGCTAAACGCGAGTTTTATAATGCCTGAAAGTGTATGATTCACTGCAATAGACAAAACCAGAAAAATATATGATATTCTTCAATATGCTGGTATTGCTGTATTTTGAAAACATAATACAATTCATTTTTATCGATAAGAAAAAATCTCGAACTTATCTCTAAAAAATTCTTTTAACGAGTAAAAACCATACTAAAATACATGCGATCGTTCTGATTTTTTGGCAAATAATTCTACAAGCAACATATTAGCATTATAGTGTTTTATTTTTTTAATCCAATCAATAGATGTTTTGTAAATTGATCGAAACCACTGATTTCGCACTATTCGGCCCTCAGTGACTGACGTAACAACCACTTTGTAGTGCAAGCTGATTAGAACTTTATTCTAACAGTATTTCAAACGAAGTTTGAACCACCACACATAGAGTTGCTAATTTAGCTCCTGTAGTCCCCTTAAGGATGGCTAAATGGATTACACCTTTGTTTTCAGGAATTAAATTATGTAAGTTAGCAAATATTTCCCAATGTGCCCACTGCAAGAAAAAAGTTATATTCTAGAGGAAGAACGGTCAGTAGGTCGTCTTAGGGACCAGACTCGATTCTAAAGAAAAAAAACATTCATCCAGTGAAAAAGAAATAAAAAAAAGAAGTTCAAAATTGCTTTAAATCACCTCCTTATTGAAAGTTGCCAATTACGACATCACAGCCTCACAGGGTAGCAACTGTAAAGTGGGTTTCCCATCAAAAATTACAAGAAATAATTATCTTTTAGAATATGTACCTTAATTAAAAAGGGGAAAAACATTTCTAATTACCTCGTGTTTACGTCAAACAGTCCTTCCACGCGTAGGCAACAGGTTTTCTGAAAACATGAATAGAAATACCTATAAGTTTTTAAGAATTGACAACTTTGCCACTTTATTTTTAAAAATAATGAGTTCTATCCACAATTTAAAACAAAATAGATGTGTTGGAAAACAAGTTGATTTTGTCTGGTAATTTTCTCATTTATTTTTGTGTTATTTCATAATGCTGTCCTATTTGACCCAAAGGTTGACTGGTGGATGCCTTTCGGCATTTAGTTCTCCTACGTCAAGCTTTTTTTGGTTTACATTTTACAATGTAAGTCGGTTTAACTGTAAACGAAATGGCAAGTACGACCGTATCATTGTTGTACATTAAGTTTAAATAAAAAAATATTTTCTATTGGACCAAGTAATAACTTTAAATTAATTGAACTAACGTCAACAGTTAATTAAAGTAATGAGAACAATGTTCAATCGCGCTAGTATTGAATCAAGACGATTAGGTATTATAAATGTATTGTTTGTAACACTGACGGAACAATCGCTTACGCATGCAGGAAGAAGCTATAATATATTTTATCATAAAATACATACTGCCTACCCTTCGGAGAAATACAGCCGTGATGTAATGTTTTAAAAAGACGTGACAAGCGGATTGGCAAAAGAACTTCCATAGTGACTAGGCGGAAGTACGGTAGAGCTTCGCAAAGTTCGAACCGAAATTAGGAGTTTTGAATTGTGATAGATAAAAAATAAAATAAAAAACTAGTCAAATCCATGGTAAAGTTAATAATGAATTGGTTCTAAGTGCAACTGCATTATGTCAAACAAAATTTCAAGCACTTGAATACTTTTCTGCTCACTCTATTAGTAACCCGCAAGCGTGATGATATTTTAACATTTTGAATTGTCTAAGTGTGTGGTTTATAGATACGAACCTCATAAGAGAAGCAAATATTTCATAAACGTATAGTTTTAAGTACCAAGCTAACAGGAATTCTCAAGAGCTTTTTTTAACAAAAAAAACTATCCCACACAACGGTTAAATACCTGTAGATAATCCTAATATCTCATCGGAAGTTGGTCTCGAGTCTGGCGATAAAAATTCCTTGGTTTGCAACTCGAAGCGCTCTAATGTGGTCACCCGACACCGAGATATGGTTATCGTTTGTAACGAGAATTGGCATACTTGGACGACGGTTAGATATGTCGGTCACAAGTTTGGAGAACTCCTCTTTAGCTATGGGGCCCTAGTACTTTTATGATTTTGCTTTTAGAAGTTTTTATCGATGTCGCATGGAAACAAGCAAAATAATCTCAGGCAAACTTGTCTTATACTCGTATTATTTAACTAAAACTTACCTTAATAAGAAATACATATACAGGATATGCACTTTTTGTTTAGCTTTTTCATTATGAGTATTTATTTAGTCTGTTGCTAGGGACTGATTTTGTTTGAATGTAACGGTTTTAAAAAAACGGTACTTTGGTTTGACGATTTATCACTACAAACAAGAGGTGGTTAATTTGATTTCTGAGAATAACTTAGAAAGCTCTCAGAGATAACTTTATCAAACTTTTAACCGACTTCGACTATTTTTTTTGTCTTGTATGTACACCGATTATTCCGTGATTACTGGGTTGATGTACGGTTGCTTGCGTAGCTTATGAGTTAGCTCCTTTTTACTTCTTGGCCTTGTTTGATGGCATGGTTGTTCTTTAATAACTTTACTTGTAAAATTAATTCATGAGTAGAATTTGTGTAGATAGATACTCGTACTACAACTCTATGGGCAAAATGAGTGGGCATTTTAGGAACAAATACATAACAAAATTATGTTGGTATCATCAAGCTTTTCTTTCTTTCTTTGGTCAGTGGGTCGTCTAAGGGGCGGAACAATGAAATCAAAATTAAATAAACAGTGAAAATTGCCCGTCCTTTGTATGAAACAAAGGCAGATGCTTCAGAGTAGCCCGCGAAATTCAAATTTTCTTACGTGTTTTGCAATTTGCAGACCAGTGCTAGATTGTATGTTGATTAAAATGTTGTTTGCGACTGTAAGACGTATGTAGTTACAGAATTATAATCATCAAATCATCAATACAACCCTCCTTAAGGTCGAGGAACGATTTTGAACCCTTCGGAGAGGACAGAAAGAAAGGGTACCGCCCCTGAGACGGCTCACTGACCGTTGACAGAGACAGAGAGTAGAGAGAGACAGATTAGTTCTTAGTTTAAAAAAACCTTTAACACTGCCTGACCGAATCGAACCGAGACCTCGTGCTCACTTGCTCAGCAATAGCGCTTGCGTCCAAAAGACCAAATAAATAGTCAGTTCAGGTGTAGTCTAGGTAATAATAAATACATAACATAACATCACGTCTGCAATCCGAAGGATAAAGGCAGAGGTGCACCTATAGTAGACACGCACAGTTCCCCAATTATGATTAGTCTGTTGTCATAAACCGCCCTCATAAATCCAGACTCGAATCAGATTATCGAGCTGCAAATGAGAAATTCATAATGAAAAACCAAATACCATTTAGCCCGACTCGGGAATCAAACCCAGGACCTTATGTTCAGCAGTACTCCTCGCACATTTATGGTGAGACGGTTAATAATTACTTGACAAGGCTCAAAAACCTTATATCAAAGTGGTGCCAGGACATGTCCCGAACACTACATTATACATGGGTACCAAAAAACAAGTCAAATAAAATTACTCAAAACGAGGTTTCCCTAACCCAAGGATGAACCCGGACGGATAAAATAGTTTTGTTTTTAATACCTACGCATTTATGGTCAGTTAAAATAAAAAAAAAACTGCTGACCTAATTCATTAAACTACGAGTATTTAAATGTTTTGCAATTTCTAACTCGGACTTTGTTAAGGAAACTAGCAAAAATCTAATAAGATCCAAGTTGTAGAAAAAACACAATTTAAACTTCCACTGAAGAAATAGAAACATATTACATAAGTTCCAAATAAAGAATGTTTAAATTAAATAAATGAAACGACATAAAGTAAAACAAAATAAATTTCAAAATAAAGTTCAAATAAAAAGCGCTGAAAAAAAAATAGAAATGCTCACCCAAAACTCGTACAATTCTCCAAACAAAAATTCGAATAAAAAAAACACAATAAAATAAAACTAATGACAAATCAACAACCAATATCGTTCATTCATTACCAAAAATAATTCAGAAATCAAACTGAGACAAGAAAAGAGTTATGTAAATGAACGAGATCGGTTGCGCACACGCCGGTCGGCGGGTGATACGTCACTGCGTTGTGTGCTGCGCCTGCGCCGATTCGCGCAGGGCTCCCGCCACCTTATAGGACCGGGATATTGTACGGTGAACCATGCATGGCTGTGAGAAAGTACTGCGCTCCTGTGCTATAGTTTTTGGATTTTGGCCTGCTGTTGTGAAGTATATAGAACTATATGTATAATAATACTCATTTGGTATGAAAAATTCTGGTCTTGGTATTAAATCTAAATCAAAGAAAGATCTCCATTATTTTGCTGCTGGTGCACTCAATCCCCTTTAGGTGCAGCAGCAAAATAATTGTTCTTCTAATAAAAATATACTCGAACAAAACAGTATTAGCATTATTTGCATGTGCGCAGTTACGGATCATAGCTTATACCATGTCTGCCAAACCTAAAAAAACACCATTAGCAAATGACGTACTTAAATCAGAATTCCTAGTAGATTATTTAATTAGAGAACCTAATCACGAAGCGAACCTTGTCAAATTCGGTGCTTTAGTTGTTGACTAACGTGACTCTCTATCTGTATTTGTTACATTTTGTTAGTTCTGTCTACTACAAATTATAAATTAATATTTAATCTAACGTGTGAACCGTTTAATGTTTTTTAACAAGTTGATCAATAGGTACGTACATATTAGGATGATATAACATATTTTTTGTTGTTTAATAAACTTATTTCATTTATAGGTCTTTAGACATTTTTTAAACTAGATTAAAGTGTTAAAGAAATAGTAGTAGCAAAAATTTTTGTAGAAGCGTAAATTACAAAAAAAAAACCAATAATATTATTTTAGTGCGTACTTTCTTCCACCCATGCTCATTTAACCTATGTTCGTAGTAAGCTGTAGGTGTCGCCTGTATCGCGACGCGGAGGATGTTTTTACAATGCAAATTATAAACAAAGCCAGCCCGATGACGGACCTTTTGTGTACGTCTCCATTGACATATTGATCCGATTCTGCATTGATTTCAGGGAAAATTTACAGATTTATCTGAAAACTTTTGTAGTTAATTAAGTCTACGTTTTTTTTGTTATTTGGACATAATTTGTGACGGGTTAAAATTGTTTTTGTTAAAGGAAGATAAGTAAGTAGTTACCCCGATAAAATAAAGTCTCGTGTGATTTCTGTTAACTTGGCTAAAAGCACTGCCGGCCGATGCCGTTGGCCCTGGATTTTCTTCATGAAGTTAAAGTAAAATTAAAAAAATATTATGAGCTTAAAAAAGTGATGTAAATTAGTAAGAAAATGTTTAAAATTGTTCCAATAGGGTAGACGACAAAAAAAAACCTAATTAGTCCGTCAGGTAGATTATTAAAAAATATTAGACCCGTATTTTTTCTTTTGTTACGTAAATAAAAATTGACGAAGATACGATGCTTTTAAAATTCCCAATACGTCGCGCTTAGGTATAATTTTTAGCTAGTTCTGACGTCACGAGCCCCCCCACTCCCGAGTTTTGATGCGTTTTATCTGGATAAATAATCAGTGAATATTGACAAAGGTCAATATTCATTGATTTACAAAAAACACGTGTCCATTATTTTTCAAAAATCTAACTGACGGCCTAAATGAATTTGTAATGATATTTTTTTTGACAATATCGTCATGCCTATTAAGCGTAGAGGTGTACGCTACGGTGCTGAAGATTCGTATCTCAGATTTGAGATATTAGTAAAAAGAGTTGCATTTTTGGATAAGGAATCTAAATGGCCTATGTTTTTAATATAATATAATGAGTAGCATGAATAACTAAAAAGCCAGTCAGCAAAAACAAACAACACTAAACATACGATCGCACGTGCAACATTGGGCACGCACAAACATAGGGCACCTCATAAATTAAGGCCTCAAGTGGACTGGAGCGAGCCCTTGAATTGGCCACGTTTTCACACGTCGGCCAACTCGCACACCAATCGCTTTGAGTGGCCATTGCTGTTAGTATTTCTTAGAAACTTTATCAGAATTCTTTGCCACTTTTGATTTTTATGTTGTTCAGCTGTTTTCTTAAAGTTATGAGGCAAAAAGTCTAATTTCATAGACACTTGTCATCTAAATTAATGCCTAAAAGTCATTAATTGCATTTTTGGAATTTCAAATCGATGACGACGCCGACCGACGCCCGACGTGGGCTGCATTGAGCCACCGTTGAAATTTAGAGGCGGTTGAAAATGGGTGTATAAATACCCTTATAGAAGCTGTATGCCATGTCATTGAGTCCTACGATAAAACGAGGATATTTGACCCCAAAAAAAATAAAAAAATAGCAATAGTTTTTGCGTAGATTGATGAACAGATTTTTTGGCTCTGGTTTACACGATGTATTCTGCATAACTCATAAATAAATGTCATGGATTTCCGCAAAGTGACGCCCGATCCTATAACTTTGTGACGGTTCAATCAAACCGGTGCGGACAAATTTTGGATGCGGATCCAGACCCGGGATTAAGTACCAGACAGTGTCCTGTGGCTGCAGCCGGTCCACAATCAGTCCGTATTGGTTTCACCGAATCTTAAGGGAGCTTAGTGTTAAACCTGAGGTTCACTAAAACTTGCTTTTGTGTTCTAAAAACGTGTTATTAGGTCTAAGTGTAACTGGTATTTCCTTTATTGCCTTCCTACGAGCATTGCTCTCGATGCAAGTTCGTGAACTTTTACTAATAAAAGTATTGCTGCAGCTCGGCGAGGCCCGCGAGCCAAGCTCGTAACTTGAAGTCTTTGGTATCGTACTTAGATAAGTAGGGTTTTTGTAATTAGAGAGAATTTTACCAATATCCAGGTTATATATTCCCGGTCAAGCAGAATTGTTCTGAACAAACTATTCCTGATTTTTCAGTTCAGTAGTAACCTGGAGTATTTTGTTAGTGAATTTCTGCCCGGTGTTTTAGTTTTTTAAAAGCAGATGGATAGACCGTGGCTTAATAATAACAACCGCTCGGGTCGATGAACAGGTTAAACCGCGTTTGGTTGGTTGGTCCGCCAATGGGTGACCACCCACTACATGCCGAGTTTTTCCGTGTCTCTGAAAGCTTGCTAAGCCTTTGGTCCTGTCTGTCATTTGTAGATCTTTGATAGTCGTTAGGTACAGGTAGTGGCTCGAAAGTCTGACAACCAGTCTTACCTTGGGGCATTGTACAGATTGTACTACCCAGTACTAATTGCCGTGGAGGTCAGATAGGCAGTCGCTCCATGTAAAGCACTGGTATTTAGCTGCATCCGGTGAAGCCGAAAGAATGAAGAAGATTGAATACCTACGGGAAACAACAAACTTGTGCACAAGCTTCAACTTTTAACCCTTTAGAAACTATCCAAATCCTGACATCATCACAACTACTCAAGAAATGATATCAAAAGTAGTTGTTCAAGTTAAGACTAGAAGAGACAAAACAATCTAATGAGTAGGTCACTTTTAGAGTTCTAGGTAAGGAACGATCTATGAAAAATAAATCGGCAGTTCCATACATTTTGTCGAATTAATGCGAACATATTGTAGAGAACAGCAGATTCTTTTCCCGTGATTCAGGGTTTTATCCCTCAGTAAAAGTTGCTCACAATGATGAGTACGTTGAACGGTCGAAGTTTATAGATATCGTCCGGAAACACGGTGTATATAGGTCTCCATCATAAGAAAACTAGTTTTCAGTGTTGTCATGTGGGTCATTCAAACCGTAACGGTTTTGTTATGTCTAAAGCAGCTATAATATTTATACAAAGTATATTTTATCTCAACGGTTATGAATGAACTAGCTGTCCGCTGAATGTGATGACAGTGCGCTTAGCTCAAGTGCTGAGCTTTGATACCCGACGTCCTGCTGATAACCTATTGTTTATAGTTTGATGTTTAGAATAAGAATTTCTTGTGTAAGTCAGTAAGGTTTTGGTATGTAATTTGTGAATGGAAGGCGTGTATAAGATTAGACTGGATGAACTCGTGGAATGAATGAATTATGTTAAATTGTAGAATTTTGTGGATAAGAATAATTTCATGAGTCTTCAAGTGCGACCTCGTATCGAGCCGATGAAGACGCCATCTAGCCAATACCAAATACATGGGAAAATGGTCTAAAGGCAATATTGCATTTGAAACTTTTGAAATGCATTAGTATAATCAGTCTACATCGTTCCCACAGCTGGGACACAGGCCTCCTTTCTATGAGAGTGGGATGTAATCCATTACGCGGGCCCAGTGCGGGTTGGTAGATTGATGTTACGTAGTCTTCGAATTTAAAGTTCTTTGACATGTCGGTTTCCATACGATGTTTTCCTTAGCCGTTATGAGAGCAATGGTGATGCAATAAATAACATGAAGTAATGCACCTACCTGGGTTCGAAGCTACGACCTAAAACCACTGAGGTATTACTACTCAATGCCTAAAACTCATAAGTTGGGACCGTGGCTACTGATCCATTGGCTGCTTTTGGACTGAAACTGAACTAATCGAACAAACATAACATCACTCCTATATTTTCCAGAAAGGTAAGACAGGGGTGTAAAGTAGTAGGTACCTACATACCTATAGCCCCGTACTTGCACAAATAAAGTGTATTTTAACGCGTTCGAGTAGGTGTAGTCAGTGATAAAACCTGGCACTAGGCCCATCGTTGTGTGCGGTAGATTAAAGCAGACTAAAGCCATGCTGGCGACAAGGGTTATTAGCAAAATTACTTGTAATTGCTAAATGTGTAGGCAGCACTTAGCAATTGTAAGTTCAGTGGTCTGGTTTTAATATATTCAGGGAGCGACACATGATGTGTCTATTTTAGGATCATTTCCCATGTTTTTCCTGTTTTACCTATTCTCTACGTTTGAGTGATGAGTCTGGAGGCTGTGTCAATGGACACAGTACAACAATACATCAATTTATAGCTAGATAATAGCAGCCGTGTGGTCCAATCGTTATAGTTAGGGCTTTTTTTAATAATAATAATAATAATAATAATAATATTCCACAACTATCACACAACGCCATCTAGTCCCAAGCTAAGCAGAGCTTGTGTTATGGGTACTAGACAACTGATAAACATACTTATATATTTCTAAATACATACATACTATAGATAACTTACACCCAGACACAGAACAAATGATCGTGCTCATCACACAAACATTTGTCCTGGGTGGGAATCGAACCCACGACCTCCGGCATAGCAGTCAGGGTCACTAACCACTAGACCAACAGGCCTGCTTTCGCAGAGAAGAGACAATTTAAGACTGTGTTAAGACAGCCAATGCTAAGGTCCATGTTCACAGAAGAGACAACGGTCTGATTTTCTAAAAACAGCTGTCACTGACATGCTCCTATACAAAAATATGTTTTTCATCCCCCCATCTCGGAAAGAGTACTTATTTTTGCTCTTCGATATCTGAGTGCAAAAGCCGTTTTTAGGGTTCCGTAGCCAAATGGCAAAAAACGGAACCCTTATAGTTTCGCCATGTCTGTCTGTCTGTCTGTCTGTCTGTCCGCGGATAATCTCAGTGACCGTTAGCACCAGAAAGCTGAAATTTGGTACCAATATGTATATCAATCATGCCGACAAAGTGCAAAAATAAAAATTTAAAAAAACATTTTTACTAGGGTAACTCCCCCAGACGTAAAGTGGGGAGCGATTTTTTTTTTAATTTTGACCCTGACGTGTGATATATTGTTGGATAGGTATTTAAAAATGAATAGGGGTTTTCTAAAATCATTTTTTGATAATATTAATATTTTAGGAAATAATCGCTCCGAAAGTCAAAAACAATGTGTCCCCCCCCCCCTCTAACTTTTGAACCATAAGTTTAAAAAATATGAAAAAAATCACAGAAGTAGACCTTTATATGAACTTTCTAGGAAAATTATTTTCAACTTGATGAGTTGAATAGTTTTTGAGTTATATAGCACTTTTTCAAAAAAACGCAAATGATAACTTTGTTTTTCATACAAATACTATGAAAAACAAAGTTATTTTTGCTGACGAAAAATGTTGGTATTTTTAATGGTCTGGGAAGCTACGGAACCCTACAGTGAGCGTGGCCCGACACGCTCTTGGCCGGTTTTATCGTCTCGAGGGTAAAGTAAATTTGAATTAAGAACATCGTGTGCACTAAGCATGTGAATTCAAAACATCATTAAACCTATTTACTTCTACTTCTATGGTCCCCAATTCATCATATATATTTTTTTAATTTGTTAAGAACTCAGACTCGGAACCTTCTTGGTGATTTTTTTTAAGTTTTGCGCGCGCCATTTTCTTTTCACGTCATGTTGTTAACACCTTAGGTTAAAAACAAGGAATCCAACTTGAAAACAAGTGAAAAACCTAAAATGACCACTCATTATCTAGCGACGAGGAAGTTTATATTTGACGCCAACAGAATTAACTGAATTTGTTAAAAAGGCGCAATTTTTTTTTGCGTTTATTCATTTCCTCGCTGAGGTGGGATGAAAAGTTACGTGTTGCACTCGAGTGCAAAGATTTTTCACCTCATGCTCTTTTGATTCCCTCGCTAACGCTCAAGATTCTAAGTTTTGAATCACTCGCTTCGCTCGTGACTCAATGTTAGAATCTTTCGCTTGCTCGGTCATCAAACTTAAGCACGCGGTTAAATTAAAAAACAACTTTGCACTCTTGTATAACAAATATTACAAATAACTATTAAACAGCCGTTTTTAGATAATCAGACCGTCATGGTTTGGTGAACACGGACCTAAAGGGAATAAATAGCCTGTCGCTCGCACTAGAAGAAAAATAGTATGTCTTAAGACAGTCTTGTCTCTAGTCTGTGAAAGCCCTTAAGCAGTGGTTACCGACGTTGATTGGTTTATGGGTATAATTATCTAGGTTACCTAACGAACTCCGCAGAATAAAACACGCAGGTACACCAAAAGCTCGTTTAGCCGTTGGCCCCAGCTTCAATTTGTAAATCTTTGACAATCGTTACAAGGAGTCAGAAGCCTGGGTGCGAAAAGCACAGCGATCCTCATTCTGGTTGCTGAAAGGTTGTGCGTGGGTTACTGCTTGGGTAGCTCATCATCTGCCTAGCCTTTCCCCAACTATGTTGGGGTCGGCTTCCAGTCTAACCGGATGCAGCTGAATACCAGTATATTACATGCAACGACTGCCTATCTGACCTCCACAACCCAGTTAGTACTGTGTTACATATAACACAGTACTAACTGGCAGTACTATCTACAAATGACAGCCGGGACCAAGAGCTTAACGTGCTTTCCGAGGCACGGGACGGCACGTATGTAATGGTTGGTCACCCATTCATAGACCAACCTAGGCAAGCATGGGTTATCCTAAAGATCAACCCGAGCTGCTGTTATTATTTAGCTTGGGTAGCTGCTGGTAAGAGTTATAAAAACATTGATTGACGTAATTAGAGTAGAAATCTGCCTATCGCTTTCGGTATATGGGCGTGGTGTTCTATTAATTTTCTAATATTCAACGTCGAGCTTTACGTACGACTAGTTTGTCGGAAAGTGCTAAGGCCGACATACTCGTATCTATGAACTAGCAGTACCCACTTACTTTGGCTAAGCTTCATTCCTGCCACTGTGCAATAGTGCAAGCCAGATGATACGACAACATAATTATCTAAGTGAAAACATGTGTTAATTACGCTGCGTCATCATTATTTACCCTTTTCTAGTCATGCGAGCAATGAGCTACAAATGATTCACAGGGATTGATTTTGATTCACTGATTAACTGATTCATTGTTTAACTATTTGAACTATTATGTCTGTTGGCAGTGAAAGCGCTAAGGATAGTCATTTGTGAAAAAAAATATTTAAAATAAAATAGGTCGGTATAGCACCGTTAAACATATAAGACACAGAGTATCACTACTTTTATTAATTGAACATTCTGATTAACAGAAGTGCCTGTAAATTATTTAATTGACGATCGATTTACGATCTCCAAAAAGGTAAAACTACGTATAAAGTATCAATAACCATAAACATTGCCAATAGTTATAGGTGCTGCTGTGCTTACACCAACGGTTAAATGGACGCCTAAATATACATATATTGCACTGGATTTTCAACTCTTAGAACCAGAAACTCGACGACATATGAATCTCAACAACCCATTATAAAACACACCACCGCACCGTTGAAATTCTAAACGTTTTTTTTTTCATTTCAGCTGGTCGTCCGCCGCCGCGGTCGTCGAGGTATCTACGCCCAGCGCTGCACCCCTGTCTCCTTGGACGCGTACAGCCTGGACAGCGTCAGCGTGGGACACAGGAAAGGCAACCATCGGCTGCGAGCCAGCAAGAGGAGCTACGGCAATCCTGCTTATGATGATGAGGTACTTATGACAATCCTACTTCCACCTTCCGACATGCTGTCACTTGGGTATGGCGCTAAATGTTTACTTACCTACCTCTTCCATACCGTCCTGTACTCCTATCTGTTGCAAGCGTGGGGCTTGGGTTCTATTCCCAGGTCGGGAGTCCTATTAGGTTTATTTGTAAAGTATTTCTCTACGTCAATTGGTTTACTTTCCACTAAGAGGGACTTTGAAACAACGGCCGTAATAAATAGCCACCGTATTGAGTTTCAGAAAAAGAGTTTGGTTTAGTCAAACTTCGTAGCCGTCATCAACCTATGTGACAGTATCTTATTTAAACTCAATGAACCATGAGCATCTAGTCACATGCACCTGGCAAAATCCAGGTGTGCAAATCACCGCTGCCTGACAATGAATACAAACGTTATTTTGATTTAAGAATTATTTCCAGGTCACCTCCCACCCAATGCAATACGCAGCGCTAGCCAACTTTGCGATGGACGTGGAGTCCATGACGGCCGAGTTCTCCGAGATACCCTCCGTCACCGTGAAGCCTGATGAGGTGCCTCCGGGCTGCGAGGACAAGAACCGCTACTCCAATGTACTTCCTCTGCCGGAGACCAGGGTCCCGCTGAAGAGGCTTGGCAATGATCCCACTACGGAGTATATCAATGCCAATTTTGTTACGGTGAGTTTTTCTTTTGGTACTAATGTTGTTTTGTATTATTGTAACAATGAACAATTGACCAACGCATCTTTGCAGCCTACGTTTAAACCTTCTTATTTCGCTACAGAAAAAAGCACAGAAAAGAATCAAAAGGTGATTAATTGATCCTCCGCATGTCAACATCATCAGTAATGACCGTCTCTTCATTTACATATAAACGCATACAAAAAATAAACTTATCTTGTTAACTTCACAAACTACTACGCTAAAAAAATCCTTACACTAACCTACTCAAACGATTGCTCGCACAAATCTCACAGTGAATCTTGTAGTGACTGCGCCAGATTTTGCTCAAGACTCGTTATTCAGCTTGTTATCAACGATTTTCTTTTTAGGGACCCGGCAACATCCGTAACTACTACATAGCTTGTCAGGCGCCTCTGTCCAACACCGTGGTAGACTTCTGGAGAATGATTTGGGAACAGAACTCAAGACTCGTCGTCATGCTCACGGAGTACATGGAGAATGGAGTCGTAAGTACTCGTAAATGTGTAATATTGTAAACAGTTTACGTGCAGTCAAAAGATTGATTTTCTGTTATCTTAAGGTTGGGTTATTAACCTTAGGCGTCGCATATTTTGAATCAGTAGTTATCAGGGGTGGAGGAAGGCTTTTGACCAGGAGTGAGAATAGCAGGCTAGAAAAATATGGTAATAAATATGGTACCTAGTTCTGAAACATATTGAAAATAGGAATCGATCCTAGCTATGACATTCAAACCCTACAACCACCCCACGCGGGTGCGCAAAAATACTTTCAGCCACTTCTGCAGTTTGTAACAAAACCTCACTCAATTCCAGGAAAAATGCTACGAATACCTTCCACCATCAGAAATCTCAGACAACAAGCGCATCTTCGGAGACTTCAAGATCATTCTGAAGAAACGAGAACAGCGTGACAAATACGCCATCTCTAGCGTCCAGCTCATCAACTTGGGCACCAGGACCTGGAGAGAGATCACACACCTGTGGTACTTCTGGCCGGCTAAGGGAGTTCCTGATGATTATGACTCCGTTATTGACTTCTTGTGCGAAATGAGGAGTTATATGAAAATCTCGCAGACTGCTAAAGAGTATGATGAAGAAGGTAAGACTTGGAAGTTGTTTTCATAAAATGTTTAGCCTCCTGATCATTGTGAAACGTTTTATTAATAAGTTTTATTCTTGTGTTTGGGGTGTCTTTGGGTTTGCGACATTATTGTCAGCATACAAATTTTGAAACAGTCTACAGTCCTATTTCGTTACTGTACGGTTGCTGATAGGCTGTCAGAAGTAAACTTTGTGTTCATTGCTAATTCTGTGTGTCTGTGTTGAGGACTGTGTGATACCCATTCATTCAAGAATGTTTTATTTCCTTGCGTTACATTTTGAGGATCACCTTACCATTCTTGACTATCATCATACACAAAATAACTTCATCCATTCCTCGGCATACACTTCCAATTTCCTCCTCCTTGGTTGTCTATTGTTAAATTCATATTCTGTCCAGGTGTGGAAGTAATCTACGGCGATCAGAACCGTTCATCGTTCAACAACCTGTCGAAGCTGAAGAGTGACGAGGGAGGGTCGGGCAACGGCATCAACGTATACTCACCAGCTCGCGCTGAAGAACAGCTCAGACGAGCAGCTCCTACCAACGGCACTCTTGGCAGAATGAAGGCAGCTTCTGAAGTTGAAGGTGAGGAGTCGAAAGGCACAGCTGTTTTGCTTGATGCCAGTCATTCTTTTTTGACAAAACCATTATTACGGATGTTGTTGTCTTACCGAGATTGGTTCTATTTGATATGTCAGTCTTTCAAGTATTAGGGTTGAATAGAACTATGCTGTGATTCTTAAGTTGCAGTGGAAGTGAGTAATTTACTGGCAATGCAGGTTAATAAAACTTGGAAAAAAAAATAGTTTCCATACGTTCATCTAGGAAAGGTCTTCCTTTGTTTTAAGTTATTTTTTAATCGCAGCCCTTTTTCATACATAGTCAATGATACTTTATCTTCTATCATGTGCGTCTTCATATCTTTCTTTAACTATCTTTGGTTCTTTATATATGATAGCTTCTAAAGACATTGCCCCCATAAAAGGTATCGCTCCATGCGTGATGACATGCACGTCAGCCAGGGTTTCTCATCGGCTCCTCATCTTTGAAAGCTTCTAAAGAGTAGTTCCTCCTGTAGGTATCCGTCCGTGCGTGGTGACGTGCGCTAGCGGCGCGGGCAGGTCGGCGGCGCTGGTGGCGCTGGACGTGTGCGCGCGCGCGCTGCCCGGCGCCGCCGACGTGCCGCGCGTCGTGCGACAGCTGCGCGCCATGCGCCCGCACTCGCTCTCCAACAGGCATCACTATATCTTCGTCTATAAGGTAAGCTATATGTAGCACGTAGCACTCACAACTGCACTTTTGACGATTCAATAAATACCATCACTGACGCAACTAAAGTGATAATCGTGTAAAATTAACGGATCGTCGTAACACTACAATGCGCTCCAAAATGCAAATCGTTGACGTGGCTCAAAAGGCTACCCAACTTAAATGGGACTGGGCAGGACATCTGTCGCTTGCCGAACAAACTGTAAGCCCGTAAGGTTCAAAAATGGTGCCCTGAGACAGGGACACGGGGTCGCGGCAGACCACGAAAGAGATGACGGAACGAACTGGATGTCTTCCTTGAGAATTGGAAGAAATAGCACAGAGTCGTGATCGTTGGAAGGAATGGAGGCAGGCAGGTTAGCTAATAATAATAAAGTGATACGTGGTTTCCTATCCAACTACTCAAACAAAAAACATCGAAGTAAAGTCAGAGTCTCTTGTTAAGTCCAGACAAAATCTTGATCAAGTTATATGAGGACCGTGCAGATGAAATTATGGTCTTAAAGAATCATAAATATTTGAGTGAACCAGGCCAGTCGCAGTCATATACACAAAGGGTCAAGACAACCAGCCAGCAGTAGGAGATTAAGATGTCAAGGATCAAGATCAATTGTACCTACTATGACCGTGAATCAAATGTCAAAGTGTCGTAGACTTGTGAGCCTAATGTTTTTTTTTATATTTTCAGGTGCTTAGCGAATATGGCAACAAAATGCTAGGAGGCGGTGTGGATACCATCTGAAACACTAAACTCCCCACATAAGAACCTTATTCGTACCCATGACAGTGTTGGCATACGTATCTCAACCCTAGTGTAGCCAGCCTTAGTTTAAAAATAAACTATTTGGAACATACCAAAGTATAGGTTACGAGATCTCTAGAAAATTGATCGCTCAAATAAAAAAAAATGTAAAGAAAATTTTATTTTTTATAATTTCATTACTTTCATTTTTAATGTATAGAATTATAGATTTTGTACCATTAACGTCACCACTATGACAACTTCGCATAATTTTAAAGAAACTTGTACATAAGATTTATTTTTTAGTTTTATTTTTTGTTCGAACAATTTATTTTTATTTATTTTTAGGGGATCATTCCGCTAGTCTATCGATGTTTCGGTTTTCCTAGGTAACGTTGTAAGCATAATTTCAATCACAATAATATTAATAAAAAAAAAACTTTTTTGCAAAAAATAAAACCGACTTCACACAAAAAAGTGAAAAATAACTTTAGCTTCAGAAGTCGGTGACCTTTATTTGATTGATTTAGTTTTTTTGTCACCGACTTCTGAAGCTAAAGTTATTTTTCACTTTTTTGTGTGAAGTCGGTTTTATTTTTTGCAAAAAAGTTTTTATTTTTCACTTTTTAGTGGTTCACATGTGTATAGGGTTTTCACAGCATACCAGCGTGATTTTTTGTTATGAACTGGTGTAAACAATAGACAGACATGAAATTTCAGCAATCCCAGTAAGAGACACAAATTTGCTACATTTAATGAGGAGTTCCGTTGCCTTTCTCCGAAGTTCTTCATCTAATCTTTACCAAATTTAAATGGGATCACTCCGAGAAAGTACTCTTTCTAAAACTACCCAAATCGCTTCTGGTGTGCCTATAAAATTTGAAGAGTTCCCTCTATTTCTCCAGGATCCCACTATCAGGATCCTGACTTGATGATTATGGGACCTTCTGGGAAGTATACCCTTTCAAACAATTAAAAAACAAATTCGGTCCAGTCATCTTCGAGTAATCGGGGAACATTGAATTGAGAACCTCCTCCTTTTTGAAGTAGGTTAATAACGACGTTATGGTACGTGACTCAAATATCCGGATAGCCTTTAAAAGATTTGGCCGAGTATCGTTAATTTGCTTCTAAGAATTGAAGAGTTCCGTTCCTTTGTCATGGATCCCATAACCAGAACCTAACCAAATTCTCATCAAACTACCCTTGAAGTAGGTACCCTTGCCAATAAAATAACAATACATGTCAAGGTAATAGGCTTATCCCCAATAAATGAAACTTAATACACCTTACTGTCGAAATCTGGGAATATTGTACACTTCTGCGTACCCCCTCAGAGCATACAGGCGTGATGTTACGTCATGATTTTGTATAAACAATAAACATTCAAGCAATTGCAGCAGTTACTGCAGATTTGCCGTGTATTTTTGAAGAGTTCCATTGTATATCTCCTAAGACCCGGATCAGATCTTCAGCAAATTAAAATATAACCACACGGGAAGCACCAGCTTTCAAATTAAAAAAAGAATCATCAAAATCCGTTCACCCAGTCGAAAGTACTGTGGTAACAACCACTGTCGAAATCTGGGTGTATTGTACACATCTGCGTACCCCCTCAGAGCATACAGGCGTGATATTACGTCATGATGTTGTATAAACAATAAACCTACAAGCGTTAACAGCAAGCACTGCAGATTTGCCGTACATTTTTGAAGAGTTCCATTGTATATCTCCGAAGACCAGCATCAGATCTTCAGCAAAATAAAATGGGACCACATGGGAAGCACCAGCTTTCAAATAAAAAAAGAATCATCAAAATCGGTTCACTCAGTCGAAAGTTATGAGGTAACAAACACAAAAAAAAAAAAAAAAAAAAAAAAAAAAAAAAAAAAAAAAAAACATACAGACGAATTGATAACCTCCTCTTTTTAGAAGTCGGTTAATGATGTATGTTAGCGTCGTCTGTTGAGTTTTGCTGTGATTTCTACTAAACTCTTAGTTTTATTCTAACACTAATATTACCGTAACTAGATATATTTGTAATTTAGATAAATCTTTTTAGTAAATAGCAGTAATAACTGAGCACAACAAAACTTTTTGATATGGCAACTCTGTTTAACCTAAAAGTTTGAAATTTCCAGTGTTGCCAACTTTTCGCTATGCGTTGTTATTTTGTGCGGTAGCAATTATGAATTCAAATACTCCATGCTACTTTTAAAAATAGTAAATGATGACGTAATAGACCGGTGGTAAATGTTTTATTTATGCGTATACCTATTTGTTTACAATTTCATTTATTTAGTGTTGAAAGTGTTGTTTATTTGTAAAATTTAAGTATGTTATCAATTCAGTGTAACCTCCATTCGTTTTTTGGGGTTCCGTAGCCAAATGGCAAAAATGGAAATGTTGTAACTTTATATTATTATCACTATCATGGAATAGATTTTTTTTTTTTAAAATCATAGGGTTAAAATATAAATAAGTAACAGTGCTATTTTATTGTAGTGTTAAAATAGCCAGTAAAAATCTGAAACATTTTTGACAATCAATGAAATTTTTATGCATTTCTTGCTTATTTTGAAGTACACAACAGAAAAAAAAGATTTTGTCTTTTACCTAAAACGTCTGACAGTGAAGTTGCTTTAGAAAAATATTATTTTGTTAAAAGTCAAAGCATTTACATAATTAATTAAAGTGCACTGTTTTATCCCACACGTTACTAGTATATAAGTTTTAGTTATATTTTAGGTTATGTATTAAGTATATAAACTATATTATTGACCAAAAAAAATATATATTACATAATGTATACTTCCTACAATTGATATTAAGGTCTGTATTGAAAATAATAAAATGTATTGTAATAAAATGCTGTTTATTATTTCAAGATTCAGGTATTGATACTAGAAAAAAATAACTATCGTAGAAATAAACTAAGAAATATCTTAGACTTCAACATGATGATGGAACGTTAACTAAGTCATATCTTATGTTTTTGCATGATATAAGTTTTTTTTGCAGGGTAGTTTTAAGATTCTACCCTAGAGTGTTATGTGGTGCTGTTCCACACACGATGGGACACTTAATATCGAGTCTTGCTATCCCTGTGGTTTTTTCATTACAAGAACTAATGGACACTACTGAAGATGCTCAACTCGTAGACAAGTTTTGAGTCGGCTCAATGAGGGATTGTCTTTTTTAACTCTTCCCTTGTCGCTGGATAGATAGCGCTAATCTCGGTATGTTACTGCAAGGAACAGAACGTCACATAATTTCACTTGGACCTAATGGTTATATTCAGAAGCATAAGCAAACGAAAGTGTCAGTCAAGGAGCGTATGTGACGTCTGTTTCTTCAACCGTTTTGGTTTTGGCACCTAGTAATGTAGTCAGATCAACTCCATGTAGGTACCGAGTTCAATTTTTTTTTTTTAATTCTCAAAATGAAAACCTCTCATGAGGATTGCCAATGACACGTTTAGAGTAAGAATCATGACTGCTGATTGGCTACCTACATAAAGGGTGTAAATAAACTCTTAAAAAAGCTAAAAGGTACTTGTTCTCCTCGTCACTGCGATATTTTGTGTTGTTCTGGGAACCTTCTAGTTACGGATATATTGGGGGTCAAAGTTGCAGTTTGTTTTAATTCAAGTTTTTAATGTTAAACTTTATTTTAAATACCTCCATGACCCGTTTACTACTCAATGTATCCATCAGCACAATGTGTTGAATGCGTTACATTGAGTTTTACCGTAAAATTAGATTTTTCACCCCAAAAAAGTGGTTTCCCAGCAATAACTTTTAGAGGCACTTAGTTTGGTACAGAATGCTTGGTTGACACCCTGTAGATAGGTCAATTAATCTGTTCTTTTCGATCAACATGTCCTATAAGCTGCTTCACGGTTGACCCTTGCTCCTCATCTTCTTCACCACTCATGTCATTGCGCTCCATCTCCGTGTCACCATCGTAATTGCTTTCAACCCTCATCACACCACCGTAGAAAACGTCTAAATCGTCTCCCCTCACAGATTCATTCTTAGAGCCCTTCGATTCAGCTTCTAATCCCGCCCTAATTTCTGCTTCGTTAAAGCTTATTTTCTTGTGATTTATTTTGTAGAGTTTGTCCTCTGTCACCACTGAAATACGAGGGTTGGCAGCAGTGTAGTCTATGTGAGCATGTTCTTTTTCCGGCAATTCGTGTAAATCTGATAGAATATCGCGCTCATGTGCGGAATATGGCCGGAAAGTGGGCAAGGCCATGAATGATCCGGCCAGCGAACTTGAAGACATGGTTACTGTTCCTGTAGGATAATACATTATTTGATAAAGGGCATGACGACAGTATCAAAAAATTGCAAATCTATTTAGTCCGTCAGTTAGAGTATCAGAAAATAATGGACACGTATTTTTTGTTTTTGTAAATCAATGAATGTTAATAGATAAAACGCATCGCGATTGTGACGTTAGAACTCATTAAAAATTATACCAAGGTGTGCGTGTTGAGAATTTTAAAAGCGTCATATCTTAGTCAATTTTGGTCTACGTAACGAAAGAAAAAATACGGGTCAAATATGTTTTGATAATCTAAATGACGGACTAATTACATTTTTTTGTCGCCTATTATTGTAGTTAAAAAATGTGGAAGGAAGGCTTTTGCCATGCAGTGGGATAATATAGGCTTAGAATAATACTAATATCTAGATCTGGCACGCGAGGTTGTCGACATGTCGGATGTGAGTACAGCAGTCCGTCAGTCAAGAGCCTCGACAAACATCTGAGGAGGCTCTCGTGCTTGATTCAGAAAGCAGTACTTCTGGACACGGCGCGTATTGTTAGGAGGTCCCTCTCTCAAGAGCCCTGAACACCAGCGTATCGGACCATGTTCCCGATCGATGCCGATGTTAAAATTTGTGAATCCTTGGTAAAATGTTCGCTACTGTTATGAGTGTTCGATTCTCGGGTCGAAAAAAGTATTACTGGGTTTCTCCATTACGAATTTCTCAGTAACAGTCACGGAAGTCTGGATTTGTGCACGGTTTTTGGTAAAAGGCTCGCCACCATAGTACCTACGTGGGACTTCAAACATAACTGGCGAAATGTTGGTGTAGTATTATGTACACTTCTGCCTAACGGTGTGGGGATTACAAGCGTGGTGTTATGCTATGTTACATAAGTTGTTAGGATTGAATATCTTAATATTTTAGGATAATCAGCCCATAATGTGGATACTGCTCAGACACAGGAATTTCTGTAAGGAGTGGATCCTAACCCACCACGCGGGCCCAGTGTAGGTTGGTGGATAATTGTGATGTTGGCCTTTATTCTTAAACTTACTATTTTTGTTCATGCTCGTGGACATTTGTATCTCAGGATCCTGTAACAGAAATATAGAGATTAAGAGCAGTTCCTTAAAAGGATAGGCTAGCAGAGTATTCCACTGTTTTCTCCCTGGAAAATAAATCTGCACATATTCATCTACATGATCTATCGATATCTATCACCTACCACGCCTCTATGTTCCGATTTTGTTAACAATAATATACATATTTGTGGAAAAAATAAATTAAGCTTTCGAAACAGACTAATAGGGCTTAATTTCGTCACCTCTGCACTTGATGCCATTGACTCAACTTCATCAGAGTACGTGGAGATCGGGAAAGGGATGCCATAAGAGGTGGTCATCTGAGCTCCGAGCTTAGGTTCTATCAGGGTGACGGATTTGTCAGGCGATTGCATGCGCTTGGTCTTCAGCGCAGAATTTCGTGTCACTCCGTAGGCGCGGTAGGTTTTCTGTTAACAAAAGTGTAACGAGTAAAGAAAAAAGTATCAGTGTAGTATAATCAACTACGTGGTGTCCACGACACAAGCCTCGTTGCTTAATGTGGCACTAGATGGCGGTATGTGAAATGTCCAGCGATATATATTTATCTACCCTCTTCCCAACTATGCTGGGGTCAGCTTCCATTGTCACGGGACACAAATGACACAATGAAGTATTTTACATGAAGTGACTCTGACTGCTTATGTGACGTCCACAACCCTGCTAGGTACAAAGGTCTACTTGCTAAGCCTGGATATCTGAGTTTCGGGTTTTCGGGAAAAAGTGTTTAAGCAAAAACACGTCTTCTTCTTTGTCGTCAGGTTATATTGCCTAATCTGGTGCAATAAATTTTATGCCGCCCGTGGGTTACGTATTAAAGAATACAATTTTTTTAATAACTTCTTTATAATTTACTTTCAAGTATTTCTTTAAAATAACATAGACAAGCTTAGGCAAAATATTTACCATTTTTTCAATGATGAAAATGATAATACATAATGGCTAAATAGCTGGCCGGCCACTGAAAAAAAACAAAATAGGCGGGAAAGCGGCAACCAGATTTTGATTTGTTGTTTTCGTTTTCGATTCATGTTTTTATTTTCTTTGTATTCGTAATGAAAAGCACAGTGTTTACCTCGGGTTAAAAATTTATTTAGTCAGTCGAACGATTGGCGCCCTCGCTACGTCGGGCGCCAAAACCGATCTCGGGACTAAATAAATTTCGCCGCTAGGGTAACAATGTTCTAATGATGAAAAGCTAGATGCAAAAGCGAGCGTAGCGAGCTGGAAAATTTTAGTATCCTGCAGTCCTGCCTGGGATAAATTAGGTATCTTTTGACAGTTATAGGAACTTGGGCCCTCTTGGATCGTGGGCCCTGGGCAAAAGACCAAAGTGCCCAGTGGGCAAGAGGGCCCTGTGTGCGTGTCTTGCGTTCGAACTCAAAACCTATGACTTATAATGGAGTTATGGCAGTTCGACGGTCGCACCATTATTATTTATTTAATTTAATGTTTTTATTTTATTTTGTTTTGTATTGTACCATTGACATTTATTGATTTGATCTGACATTTATTTCTATTTTATTTATTTTTGTCATTGAATTAACTTTATTTATGTATTAATTAATCAATTAGCTGGAAAACGTTTTGTATATTATTGATTTTTGTCTAATATGGGTCAATGACCTGAATTAAATGGATTTTATTGTTATTTATTTTATTAGGTTATCACCACTGCTGTTTTCACTGTTATAAAAGTTGTGGAACTATGATAGCACTTTCTGTCATTCTGTCTGTAGCTATAATAAAATCAAATTCTCACCTGTATCTTCTCAGACATAATACCATACGTCTCTTCATTTGGTGCCGTCTTCCTGTACAGCTCCAAGGTATGCTTCGCTGCGCACATTACTTCATCTTTCTCGCTGTCTGAAGATGACTGAAAAAGTTAAAATGTCACAATGAATTACACAAAATACCTAGATTAGTTGAATGGAATAAAATTTTTGAATTGTTCTTAACCAGGTCATTGATCCACCGCATGGCCGCCCAAGTGCTTCTACAGACAGTTCTGGGTCTGCGCTACCAATTCATTTACCCCACCTACTATTATTTGTGGTCTACAGACTTCCATTTCTTCCATGCTTTTTGTTTTTCTTCGTCGTTCTGATCTCTGTATTCCTGGTATACTCATCACAGATGTTAAAAGGTTAACTGGTTAGACCTTTATCCCCTAATAGCTGACCCACGCAACTTCGTCTGCGTCACATAAGAGAGAAAATCTAAAGGAAAATGAAACCCCGTTTTTGCAACATTTTTCATTCATGCTTCGCTCCTAATAGTCGTAGCGTGATGTTATATAGCCTAAAGCCTTCCTCGATAAATGGACTATCCAACACAAAAAGAAACAAACTCTTCAGCTTTATATTATTAGTATAGATGTTTGATAACCTACGTTAGGTACCTGTGTTTGTTTGTTACGAGTTAACCCATGATTATTAGCTGATTAACCCTATATTACGGGTTCCTCTTTAAGGTTTTTCACTTACCCTAAAAATCTATCTAAATATATATAACTCAAAGGTGACTGACTGACTGACATAGTGATCTATCAACGCACAGCCCAAACCACTGGACGGATCGGGCTGAAATTTGGCATGCAAGTAGATGTTATGACGTAGGCATCCGCTAAGAAAGGATTTTGATCAATTCTACCCCCAAGGGAATAAAATAGGGGATGGAAGTTTATATGAAAGTCCGTCAGTTTTAAAGTTAGGATCTTCTAATTTTGTGTGTAGGCTGACGATTGAAAATTAATTTAAACGTGTTTCAGCGTTTTTGATAATTCCACCCCGAAGGCTTAAAAAGGGGATGAAATTGTGTGAAAAATCTTTAATTTTCGACGTAAAAGGTACAAGTTATCTGGGCTTATGATTGGAAGCTAACGCAACGGCTTTATTAGAATTTCAACCCTTGAGGGGTGAAAAAAGACCATCATTTTGTTTTTAATTAAAGTATTTATTTTTGAGTTACTAAATAGTATCAAAGTCAGTAAGTCGTTGGTTTTTTTTTTTATTTCAACCCACAAAGGGAAAAGGGGGTGAAGTTTTGCATTGTATTTGTTCATTCGTTCACCAATAACGGCAGCAGGAGAGACCTTTTGCAGCAGTGCAAGTTAATAGTATAGGCCGTACACAAGTTAATAGTACAGGTAGGTACCAATCGTATGGACGCGCACACGTGACTTCGCGGCTGGCAGTACTTACCGTTTTGTAGGGACCTAGGTAAGCCGAAGATTATGGAGTTACGGCAGGGGCAGAAAAAGAAAGTATGTATAGTAGAACAAGATAGAATGAGTAATTGTCGATGTCGTATTTGATACCAACTAGATTTTTTTATTTTGTTGGTTTCTGTTTTTAAGTAGATTTCCTTTTTTTTTAAAAAAAAAATCTACCTATTGGTCTCTCACTTAGGGAGATTTATATGTATACGTATGTTTAAGGGTGACAAGCAAAATTTAGCCACACTCTACAGGTCGCAATTATGAACCGAGTGCTTTCAAACTTGGCCAAAAAATCGAAAAGGTCAAAACTTAGGCTATGTTCGTGAATGGGCGGAATTCGTCCATGGGGGGCGGCGGGGGGGCGGTTTTTCTAAAATCAGTTTTTTGGCCATAACTTTATCCTATGAAAAATTTTTGTACCGTTTTTCATTTTAATCATTCTGAGTAAAAGTACGGACAACTTTAAAATAAAACTTTTTTGATGCAACCCCTAAATTGGGGAGGGGGTTGAAATTTCCAAAATTTTTGCGAAAAAAAATCATATCTCCGAAACAGTAAACATTTTGAGCGTCGCAAATATTTTTTTTTTTGAAAGAAAATTGTTTACTCTACAATTGTTGCCTTTGAAGTTTAGCGATAAAACTTATAGTTTTCGAAATAAAAAATCACAACTAAAAATTTGAGGGCGTTTCCATGCTAAACTCTTATGAGAGGATTTAAATTCCATTACAGGACAACGATTTTGAAATCATATTTTTTTTGTAGATTGTACACATAAGTACAACTCTTTATACAAATTTTCAATAGTCGGACGCTCCAGCACCTTCTCCGAAATCTACCTCCTCCTGCGGCTTGCCGGAGGGATTTTTTTCTAACTCTTCTGCATTTCTGATCTTACTTTTGATGAATGAAGATAAAAATCCAAAATGGCGGCGACGAATATTTTTGGATTTTCCATCATGGTGTCGTTTCCGTGGTTTTTGGTGTCGCTGATAATGAAAATCAGTTCAAAATTAACATGGTAAAAAAAGTTAATAGAAGCAAAAAAAAAACAGTTCTCTTTTTTTTTCTTCGGCTTCCCCTGACACTATTTTCACCCTTCGCTGTTAGGTAGAGGTGTATCTAATCCTACACCCACATTTCGCACATTTAGCTTATTTCCATCAACCGGGCACAAAAATACAATAACACTTTGCCCGTCCCGGAAATCGAACCCAGGATCTCATGCTCAGTAGCGCTTGCGACAACTTGACCAACGATGCAGTCTCACACATGACCCATCAATATTTTCACGCAAACGAAGTCGCGGGCAACAGCTAGTAAACCTATAAGTGTTAATTTCGGTCCCTGTCCTTAACATAATAAGATTTGTTTATGTACACGGCTACCTCGTATCTAGTGGTATTGTGCGCCTGGTGACGTATGTAAGCGTTGCGGATGGCCACCTGAATGTACGGCAGCATGTCTTCACCTATGTTGGTCTCCTTAATCAGATTCATTACAAGTTTGCCCTCATCGACTGTGGGAAATAAGATATTGGTAAGTTAAAGCTTGGGAATTTAAATATTGATCGCCTGCTGTTTTACGAATAGCACGCTGACGATAGTGGCAATGCGTGGCAAAGCGGTATAGGAATATAATTTTGTTTCTTCTTGATTATGGTATATTGGTTAAAATAGTACAATATATTTCCGTATCGATACCTAGTTAAAGATATAGGTGGATGAACTCACTTCTGCTATGGTTCGATTTAATGAAAGTCTAAGAACATAAGCCCCTTCTACAGTTTTGTTAAGACAGTTATGCCCTCACATCTCCATCAAATTGGAGACGAAACGAGAGGAAAGGAGATTTGTGTTCTAAACTACCAATAGAATTTCATTATCTACACTTCTAGTCTTGTAACGTGGAAACGATTGAAAAGAAAAGAGAGGAGAAAGACGTCTGAGTTAAGGTGGACGCACACTTATCCGCGCCGAAGGAAACGACCGCGCCGAAAGAATTTTTTCTCATACGTATGACGTCATCTATTCGTCCGATTCGACGCGGATAAGTGTGCGAGGTTTAGGTCCATGTTCACCAAAAAGATGACAGTCTGATTATCTAAAACAGCTGTTTAAAACACATTTTTGTATGGTAATATGTCACAGTGACAGCTGTTTTTAGCTAATCAGGCTGTTATCTTTTCGGTGAACATAGACCTTAGTAGGATTTCATACAAGTAATTCTAAAATTCAATTCTTTCGGCGCGGTCGATTCCTTCGGCGCGGATAGGTGTGCGTCCACCTTTAAAGGACAGCCTTCGTAGTTGGCCGCCAAGCAGGCAGTAGCGCACAGCGGAGACATGAAGCGACGTAAGCGGCGAGTGTGCGGCGGTCGCCTTTCGTGGAGATCTCGTTTAACTGGACGAGCCTCTACACCAGTGGTGTAACTAGTCCTAGTAGGGCCCAGTATCAACTTTTTATGGTGGCCCTTTGCCGCATTCGGGTTGCGTGCAGCGAAGCCGAAGACAAGAGGAGAATATCATTAATGTCAAACAATTGACTTTTGCAAATGAAATAGCATCCTGACATTGATAATTTATATTTTCTTTTATCATGAAGAAAATTTGAGGTTGTAAGATTTTCTGTTTTTTTCCTCATCATGCTGCTGCGTGCTATCATTGATACGGCTGATACAGCGGTAGCTACGTTCCTGCTCTACACACATCTCTGCTACGGTCCAGCCAGTACGCATCTCCGCATAGCATCGGTGGATACACATAGCTTCTAAGCATCTTTCCTCCTCGCTTCGCACATAACTACGTTGGTGAAGGGCCTTAAACTGCGTTTCCACATAAGATGGGTGAACATGCATAGCGAGGGATGTGTGTGAATCTAACCAATAGTATCTTGTTCACATTTTGAGCTAAGCTAGCTGTGATTGGTTAGTTTTATGCACATCTCCTCGAACGCAGCCTTAATCTCAAACAAATTCCTGCTTTTTTACCACAAAACGACACATACCTTTACCCTTTTCAAAATACTTCGTAACAATATCTCTAACAGTCTTAGCATCGTCTTCAGCTAAGCCTATTTCTCTCAGTTCGGTGTGCAACTCTGGCTCACAGCCGCAGTTGGTTACATCACTGCATATGAGGCCAACAATGGACAGGTGGTCTCTTGTTACTAACATAGCCGCAAGGTAGTCGGCTATGAACTGGAACAGGTCTTGTGGCTGGTATCTTAAGACCTAGACAATAACGAAGCCTGCTCAGTCTATAAGGATATTCGTAGGTAATGGACCAAGAGCCGGCGACGTTCTAACCTTCGTTATTTTATAAAACCTGAAAGCTTATCTGTGTATCCTAATACAGCGATGAAAGCTCCCCGAGTATGAAATTTGGATCACGGTTCTATAAGAAAGTTGAGAACTTTTATAAAAAATGAAAGTCTCAACCTCGCAGGCTCTTGCATGTTTTAGTATGTTCTAGATTAAAATGATGACTAGAACAAATAACCTGAGGTATTATGTATGTTGTAGAAGCTTTACAAATGATGGTCCAGGTATAATACTTAACGTCGCGGCTACAATAGAGGGGTGAGGCAGCACATTTCGCCAGTTATGTTTAAGTTCCATATAACAGGGAGCGAAACTTTTACCATCAACGGTGCTCAAATCCAGACTCTGTGACTGTTAAAGCATGAAAAAATCCTAAAGGAAAAACTCAATAACACTGTCTGACCTGGGAATCGGACCCAAGACTTCATTGCTCAGCAGTGGCGCTTGCAACCACTACACCAACATGGCAGGATTTATTTAATTAGAAACCTATTATACTAACATACTTAGGTTAAGAAATTATGGGTTCTACCTGAATTAAAGATAAATAAATATAAATACGTCATAGCCATGACTATGTTTCCACTTCTACTGGGCCTTAGGCTTGTTTTTGGGAGGTAGTGGTGTGTCTACCATGCAGATCCAATAATTACATTCAAGTATTACGTAAGCAGATTTATAACAATTATTTACCCCCCCAAAGTAAGCAAAGCTCTAACCCCCCTCCCATGCTTACGTAAAAATTGGTAAGTAAATGCATTTTTATTTTAATGTAAGTTACGTGTTTTTTATTTGTGGGCATCAAGATTATGCGTTTCGTTATCAAGCATGAGACAATGTGTGGGCTGCCATAACATATGTTTGAAAAAGTAAATAATTACTGCTGACGTAATCACCATCTATAAGACCCCACCCCCTATATCATCAAATATAAGCAAAGCATAGACCCCCCGCCCCCGTATGGTGCTTACGTAATACTTGAACAGTCCCTAAGGTGGTGGAGTGGATATCCGCATATCAATTTACTTTTGGTTCTTACCAATTTCAAAAATGGTGACGTGATAAATTACACAACTTTCATCATCATTTGAGCCATAAAACATCCACTGCTGGACATAGGCCTCCCCCAAAAGAAGGGTTTTGCCATAATCGCCACGCTTGGCAGTCGGGTTGGCGATCGCAGTAGATACCGTTGTTACAAAAGCACAGAGAACGCTGCTGCCCATTCTCTGGTAAGTCCCTTAGTCGCCTCTTACATCACCCACGGGATGGTATGGGATGGTACTATTCTTTTCGCCGGACATAGTTACACAATTAGACTTAGAGTGTTTTAAACTTTCACGGTTTGTATCTACAGTTACTATTACTACTGTCACTTACAGGATATCTTCCGTGATGACTGTCCTCTCGTAATCATGGCGCTTGCAACAGCGTCAAAATATCGGGAGCTCACAAAAACAGATTATCACTACAATAAAACTTACCTCTCTAGTTATATCACTCATGAGCTCTTTCAGTCCATCAGGTAATGCTAGTTTACAGCTTTCTTTAATCTGAGGCGGAATTAAATCTTCCATTTTAGAGTTTTCATTCAGTTTATTGAAGACAACGATAATTATGACAATGTCAATAAATTAAATTCTAGTGTGCTACGACTTCAGGAAAAAATACTTGGTCCAGTAGTTAGGTACATTAAATTTTGATTCACAAAAAGAAAACTATAGGGCTATACTAAAATGCTTAAAAATACTCATAACACAAAATAATAGGCTAATGTTCGTCTTCATCTTCGACGGAACGAGCTGACTGAATAGGACTATCTGAAAGAAAAACAAATACATTTACATATTACTAACCAGCGTCCGTTACGCGGTTTCACCCGCGTAGTTCAGGTTCCCGTGGGAGTACGAGGATAAAATATAGCCTATGTTACTCGCTGATAATGTAGCTATCCATTGCTGTAAGTTTTTCAAATCGGTCCAGTAGTTTTTTATTCGTTACATACAAAAAAACTTTTTTGCAAAAAATAAAACCGACTTCACACAAAAAAGTGAAAAATAACTTTAGCTTCAGAAGTCGGTGACCTTTATTTGATAGATTTAGTTTTTTTGTCACCGACTTCTGAAGCTAAAGTTATTTTTCACTTTTTTGTGTGAAGTCGGTTTTATTTTTTGCAAAAAAGTTTTTATTTTTCACTTTTTAGTGGTTCACATGTAAACAATAGACAGACATGAGATTTCAGCAATCCCAGTAAGAGACACACATTTGCTACATTTAATGAGGAGTTCCGTTGCCTTTCTCCGAAGTTTTTCATCTAATCTTTACCAAATTTAAATGGGATCACTCCGAGAAAGTAGTCTTTCTAAAACTACCCAAATCGCTTCTGGTGTGCCTATAAAATTTGAAAAGTTCTCTCTATTTCTCCAGGATCCCATTATCAGGATCCTGACTTGATGATTATGGGACCTTCTGGGAAGTATACCCTTTCAAACAATTAAAAAACAAATTCGGTCCAGTCATCTTCGAGTAATCGGGGAACATTGAATTGAGAACCTTCTCCTTTTTGAAGTCGGTTAATAACGACGTTATGGTACGTGACCCAAATATCCGGATAGCCTTTAAAAGATTTGGCCGAGTATCGTTAATTTGCTTCTAAGAATTGAAGAGCTCCGTTCCTTTGTCATGGATCCCATAATCAGAAGCTAACCAAATTCTCATCAAACTACCCTTGAAGTACCCTTGCCAATAAAATAAAAAAAACAATACATGTCAAGGAGGCTTATCCCCAATAAATGGAACTTAATACACCTAACTGTCGAAATCTGGGAATATTGTACACATCTGCGTACCCCCTCAGAGCATACAGGCGTGATGTTACGTCATGATGCTGTATAAACAATAAACATTCAAGCGATTGCAGCAGTTACTGCAAATTTGCCGTGTATTTTTGAAGAGTTCCATTGTATATCTCCGAAGATCCGGATCAGATCTTCAGCAAATTAAAATATAACCACACGGGAAGCACCAGCTTTCAAATTAAAAAAGAATCATCAAACTCGGTTCACCCAGTCGAAAGTACTGAGGTAACAAACACTGTCGAAATCTGGGTGTACTGTACACATCTGCGTACCCCCTCAGAGCATACAGGCGTGATATTACGTCATGATGTTGTATAAACAATAAACCTACAAGCGATAACAGCAATCACTGCAGATTTGCCGTACATTTTTGAGGAGTTCCAATGTATATCTCCGAAGACCAGCATCAGATCTTCAGCAAATTAAAATGGGACCACATGGGAAGCACCAGCTTTCAAATAAAAAAAGAATCATCAAAATCGGTTCACTCAGTCGAAAGTTATGAGGTAACAAACACAAAAAAAAAAAAAAAAAAACATACAGACGAATTGATAACCTCCTCTTTTTGGAAGTCGGTTAAAAATAGAAATCTTTCCTCTTTATACGAGTAATATAATATGAGTATAGAAGTATATTATGTCACCGTAAAATTGTCAAACACGTTAGATTGTAATCATAGCGAGGTTGTAAACTCTCGAAATATTGTCAACTGAACATACCTACTGCTTACAATATAACGCATTATTATTCGGTAGATTGTAATCTATCGAAGTGAAACCGTAATATTGTGAAATGCATGCAACGGAAGTATCTCTGCCCCCATAATCGGGACTTAGGGCACCCCCGCGTTAGGTTAATTAGGTTCCTTTAAACTCTAAGTACTCATTCACGTTGACTCGCGGGCGCGGTGGCGGGCGCGGTCACGAAATATCAAACATATGGCGTAATATCCAAGTGTTCACGTACACAACGCACGTGCGGTCTAAGTAGCGGGCAAGCTAGCGACTGGCGCGTGCGGCGGGCTCGCGGCAATATCAAACGCGTGAGATGTTTGTGTGTGTTTACGTCGAACTAGCGGCGGAGCGCGCGATTCACTCGCGACGTCAGGTAAGTTCAACCAGTATGAACTTGTCGCTAGAAACGGACTCGCGCAAACGCCTGGCGACCAATGTGAACACGAACTCGGCACGTCTCCGCGCCCGCACCCGCTGCCGCGCCCGCGCGTTCTTACGTGAACAAGTACTAATACTATGCCTGCACTCAGAAATAGGGGCCGTCGGCTACGCTTTTTAGGGGAATATAAAGTGTTTTGAGGTTAGGTTATATTAATCGGTATTTCTCAGGAATGGTAAATTAGGTACTTTTTCTTGAGAGTGGTACCATTGGGCAAGGGGGATCCCTCCTTCCTTCCCTCTCATGCATTTCACAATATTACGGTTTCACTTCGATAGATTACAATCTACCGAAAAACAATGCGTTCTATTGTAAGCAGTGTTCTATAGCTAACTGGAGGGAGTAAGTAACAACGCAGTGACTGTCGCTTAACTGATTTATTGAATGCGTGTAGCTTCTTATAACTAGGTTCTACCTACATACATATATACTCGTATACCACATTATCCCCCCCTCTCCCCGTAAGTGCGAGTAATGCTTCTTAAACACTGAAATGACATGTAAAAAAAAAGTAATCATTATTACTTAACATTATTTTAAAGAAAACATACATAAAACTAATGCTACTTAAACACTAAAATGACACGGAAAAAAAAAAGAAAACATGAGTACTTAACATTATTAGAATGAAAATATATATAATACTTAAAGACCGCACTTTGAATACGGTACAACAAAACTATCAAGTAGGTAAGCAAATCGGGAGCTAAGTTAATAACATAACTATCCACTAAAAAGAAGTATTCATATTACCGCCGGCGCCGCGAGGGCGTGTATTTACAAAGTCATACTCTAAATCTGACCCTTGGCTCTGGTCAGCTGGACTCGGCATGTACTCCTGACTTAAATCACTCGTGCTCTGTGCCTCCTCATATGGAGAAGACAAAGATGCTTTGTGATGTGGAGAGGATGGTGGAGTAGATATCACGCGACCAGACCCTACGTGATCATAGGTGTGCCTTGCACTAGCCGAAGACGTACCTTCAGTCTCACCCGTGCCACCTTCATCAAATATTGGATTGTATTTATTATCTGGAAATTTAAATATTTGATCAATGTGACGCCTGTGTTTCTCATTTTCATACTGAATTTCATACATTACATTTCCCATTCTACTTATTACTTCCCCTTTTTCCCAAATTTCCTTATTGTTTCTCCACTTCTTAAACATCACCATATCTCCTACTCTTATGTGTCTCTGCTTGCCTCCGAATGTATTTTTTTGTTTACATTGTTTGTCAATGACAACGCTTCTTGTATTAGGTCGCAATAAATCCAGGCAAGATCTTAACCTACGCCCTAATAACATTTCACTAGGCGATTTCTGAGTCGTGCTTTGTATTGAATTACGATAATTTAACAAAAACCTACTTATTGCAATGTCAACAGCGATTCCTTCGTGCGCGGCTTTCTTTAAGCATTTTTTTACCAAACCAACTGCATTTTCCGCGGCACCATTGCTCCTAGCATGTCGGGGTGAAATCAATTTATGGTCTATGCCGTTTTTCTTCATAAAATCTGTAAATTTTTCGCTTATAAACGCGGGTCCATTATCTGTGACGACTTCATTGGGTAACCCAAACCGCGAAAATATTTCACGCAATTGTTTTATCGTTATCTCCGCATTAGTTGAACTGACTTTGCATACTTCCATCCACTTGGAATGCGCATCAATGATGACTAAATAAGTACTATTTGCAAATGGACCTAAATGATCCAGATGAAGCCTGTACCATGGCTTGGTGGGCCATGACCATGGCACCAAAGTACTTTTCACGGGGTTGTCTCGCTCTTTTGCACAAACTACACACGAACCACATAACTGTTCAATATCCTTATCTATATTTGGCCAATAAATGTAAGTACGCGCTAACGACTTCATTTTTACAATACCTAAATGACTGCTATGCAGTTGTTTCAACGTTTTGCTCCGTAGGCTGCTAGGTATTATCACTCGATAACCGAACAATAAACACCCATGCTCGGATGTGATGTAATCTTTCCTATTGTAATAATCTTTACACTCATTAGGCATATCCTTACTAGCGGGCCATCCGTGCAACACATAACCATAAATTTTATTGAGAGTTATATCTTTTTTTGTCTGCTCAGCAATGTCTTTAAAATCTACGGCTTTCGGTGCATCAATAAAGTTTACCATTGACTCATTACATTTTTTCTCCCTGCTACTACGACTAACATCTTTTAGTTCTTTATCTAATTTAATTGTGGCCGCCCTCGACAAACAATCAGCAACACAGTTGTCCTCTGACTTCACGCATTTAATCGAGTAGTTGTACTCGCTCAAAATTATCGACCAACGCTGTAATCTGCCGGCCATCATTAAGGGAATACCCGTTTTGGGTCCAATAATGGAACATAAAGGCTTACAATCACTGACCAGAATAAAATGCCTGCCATACACATATTCATGGAAACGTTGTACTCCAAAGATGATGGCCAAACCTTCCCTACATATCTGGCTATAGTTCTGCTCAGCAGGGGAGAGTGTCCTGCTGGCGTGCGCCACAGCGCGCACCCGTCCGTCCGGCATCTCGTGCCCAAGCCACGCGCCCACTCCGCGCGGTGATGCGTCACATGACAACACCAAGGGGAGCTCGGGGTTGAAATGGACCAGCACATCCGAATTTTTTAATAAATCTTTTATCTTTAAAAATCCCGTTTCACATTCCTCTGACCATAGCCATGTTTTATTTTTCTTCAATAAAGCATACAAAGGTGCGACTACAGTGCTAAAATTATTAACAAACTTTGAGTAATAATTTATGAGGCCTAGAAACGCTCTCAGTTCGCCTACGTTACTAGGCCGTTCCGCTGCGAGAACGGCATCTACCTTCTTTGTTTCAGTATGTAAACCTTCCGCATCAATTAAATGACCCAAATATGAAACCTGCTTTTTGAAAAAACAACACTTTTCCTTACTGATTCGTAAACCGCAATCATTTAATATTTTAAAAACTTTATCCAAGTTCTCCTTATGTTCTTGCCCTGTCTCCCCCGTGATAATCAAATCATCTACAAATACGGTTACATGAGGTAACTTGAATAAAGAATCCATTATCCTTTGAAACTTGTTTGATGCGGTTTTTATTCCGAACGGTAGTCTATTATAGACAAAATTCCCCTTGTGCGTTACAATAGTGCACAGCTTCTTGGACTCCTCGTCCAATAAAAATTGCTGATAGGCGCTTTTTAAATCGATTTTACTAAACGTCTGTCCTCCTCTCAAGGCAGAAAATAAATCCTCAATCCGCGGAAGAGGATACTTATCATCGCACAACACAGGATTCACCGTTACCTTGAAATCGCCACAGATTCTGATGTCCCCCGACTGTTTTTTTACTGGTACTATGGGCGTTCCCCAGCCACCTACATGTTCCACCGGGCTTATAATTCCCTCAGCCTGCAGCCGCGCCAGTTCGGCGTCAACAGCTGGCCGAAGTGCGTGCGGCACCACTCGCGCGCGCCGCCACACTGGCACCGCGTCCGTACATACACTTAAGCTAATGGTACCGCGATTGAAAGTACCTATACCTGGCTCGAATACATTTTTGTACTTGCCCATTATTTCATTCATTATGGTATTGCCCTCATCACACGAAATGTTTGCCACGATTGGTAATGATATTTGTAATTCGCGCATCCATTTTCTTCCTAGTATTGGAGGGCAATCACCGTTGTCTATGACGTACAATTTGGAGGTAAACAGCTGATCGTTGTTGACGACGTTGACTGGCAAAATACCTACTGGCTTTATTTTCTCGCCGCTGTAAACGGTTAATACTTTATCGGACTCGATCAACGGTCTGCCTTTATATAGTTTGTTATAAGTATTTTTAGAAATTGCGCTTACCGAAGAACCGCTGTCGACTTGCATGTCTAAAATAACGCCCTCCACATTCAACTTACAATACCAGGGCCCATCTGACTCTTCTGAGTCACCTAACTGATACAGTGTAGGAGATTCGATATCTTCTTCCGACTCACTTCCGTCCACTTGGAACAGCCTCGACTGTCCTCTTTTATTACGACACATATGACTTATGTGGCCGACTTTATCGCACTTATAACAGGTAGCACTTTTATAACCGCACTTATCCGATGAATGCTGCCGCGATCCACACCGGTAGCACCGGTCGCCGCTGCTGCTGCCGCCAGCGCCAGCGCTGCCTGCGCGCTGCGCGCCGGCCCCGCTGCCGCCGCCTGCGCCGCGCGCGCCAGCTCGGCCTACGCGCTGCGCGCCGGCCCCGCTGCCGCCGCCACGTACTGCGTACACTCCGCCATGAGATGCCTCTCCGGTTCCGCTGCTTTTGCTACCGCCAAGCTTTGCTTCCAGCTCCGCCGCCTCCAACGACGTAGCTATTGTCACCGCCCTTGTGAAACTTAGCTCCCGCTCAGTTAATAATCGTTGCCTGTACTTCTCGCTTCTCAACCCGTACGTAAACTGATCTCTGAGGTTTTCCTCCAGCGATTCTTGTCCTTTAAACTTGCACGTCATCGCCAGTTTTTTGAGACGCAACAAGTATTCGCTCACTGTTTCGCTTTGATTTTGTAAACACGCTCGTAACTTCATACGTTCTGCCATATCACTTGCTTTCGGATTAACATGGTTTTCCACGATGTCAACTAGCTCATCGAATGTTTTTTTTTCTGGTTCTTCCGGGCTACACAGCACCGTCATGAGGTCGTATGTTTCATTTCCCACTAGTGTGATGAGAAACGATGTTTGAACCTCAACCTTTATGTCGTTCACCAAGAAAAATGCTCGTATTCGCTTGATGTAACTCTTCCAAGTGTCTGTATTCAAGTTAAATTCTTTTATATTTCCGATTGCACGTGTATTGTCCGCCATTTTGAACCACCTCGTCGCCAATGTTCTATAGCTAACTGGAGGGAGTAAGTAACAACGCAGTGACTGTCGCTTAACTGATTTATTGAATGCGTGTAGCTTCTTATAACTAGGTTCTACCTACATACATATATACTCGTATACCACAAGCAGTATGTTCGTTTGACAATATTTCGAGAGTTTACAATCTCTCTAGTTATTTTACAATCTAACGTGTTTGACAATTTTACGATGACATATAGGTATATTTATATAGAAAACCAACAAAAATAAGGCATACATTGTGGTTGGCTGTTTGTCTATGGCTGGTTCCAGGCGTCTCTCTCAACCATCAGCTCATTTGTCTGATTTGTTCTCTCCTTTCTGGCTTTATCATCTTTAATACCTACAACCATACAACCTTACCCTAATATTCCTAAGAACGTATATATTTTTATATGACAGTAGATAGTATAAGGAATTATATCTATCCGTCTAATAAAATTTTATTTGCTATGGCCATCAACGTATCTTATCAAAAGATTTACTCCTGTCATACCTTATTTTCTCACGCTCGTCATATTCACAGCTAAGAATTGTACAATTTTCCATCGAACTCGTGGAATAGAATCGAGATTTCTGCTCAACCATCATTTAATTAAGAATATCAGGAAAATTCCAAAAGAAATAAAGCCACGAAATCCAAAATCTTCAAAATAGTTTCGAGTATTCATTTAAGCATTACAATCTTCAGATTGTTTATCAGCAAGAAATTGCAAACAAATGGTCATTCCAGTGATCACAATCGGAGTACAGACTAGCAAATCTGTCAAATTTCTTTGATATGCTGGCATCTGTACCAGTTACCTGAGTAGTCGGATTTAGTGAAGGTTTTTTAAGCTAAATTGGAATATCCATTGAGATGCTATCTCTGTTACTTAGAACAGCTTTCTATTAATTAAATCACTTACCAATTGCCAACTCTTCAGGTATTTCGAAAGGTGGAGGAGGCTCAATCGTAGCCAGAGCCTCAAGGTCATCATTTAGTCCCGGCGCCTCAGGTACCTCGTAAGCGTCTTCATCATCCAGGATTTTTATTATCTCTGGCGGTGCCTGTAGGTACGGCATTTTGTATAATAAAGAATGATATACATAAGTCTGCCGCAAATTGTAGGCCTAAATACACAGAACTGAAGTCCCGAGATAGTAAAGCAGGATTTCGGCAGGCGATAAGGAGATGGCCGGACGAAAGATGGGACAAGATCCTTCTAAACTGGAAGAAATTAAATTGGCACAATAACGAAGAGCTTGGCACAAACAAAGAGAGGCCCATACCCAGCAGTGGGTGAAGTCGGGCTGTAGACGATGATGAGGGAACTGGAAGAGGAAGAAGTTTAAGGTTTTGCTCAAGCGTGGAATAGAGCAGGCCAATAAAAAAAAGGGTTCCGTAGCAGATTGAATGAAAGGTAAATTGCTGTTTACGATTTATGACGTATTAAAAAAAAAATTACTCACTAGATTTCGTTCAAACCAATTTTCGCTGGAAGTTTACATGGTAAGTAATAAAAAAATAAAAAAAATAAATAGTGTTTTATTGCAGGCAAGAATACCCATAAGTAGACCACAAATACAATTGAACCCGATAAAATAATAGTAGCAAAGAAATCAAAAATCATAAAAATATCTGGTGCGTATAACCTGCAGAAGTTGTAAATTTCCGCTAAAATCACACGCGGATTGAGCCTAGATTATTAGAGCAATCTAGGCTATAATTGCTGATTCTGTCATGACAAGTTGAAGGCAAAAACATACGCAATCGGGAAGAAAGGCATAGGAGATCGTTCAATTCATTAATTGTACCACATACCTTGACCAGCGATCCCAAGCGCGCGCAGGCGACGGCCACGTGTCCGCTTTCGGGATGAACAGCTCACAGGTCTTTTCTGGATACACTATGCTGGCCAGCAGTACACAACACACTAACATAGGTCAGGGGTAGGCTGATAACAGTTCATATAGGTTCAGTTCAGGGGTTTCAGGGCGAGATGGACTAATTAGCGACACACATAGCATTCGCATCCACACGATCCCAAGGTTAGGGCGAGACTGCCTATGACGGCGCGGCGCGGCATGGCGCGCGCGCTGCAAGGCACGAGGAAATCACCGAATCAACGATATTATGGCACAGATTAAATAAATTAGAACAGTAAACCAATGCCTTTCAATCGCCATTAGGTGATGTAGAAAAAATATAAAAAACTATAAGTTACGAAGCGTAACCATTTTCCCCGGCTTGAAAGTTCCTACTTTCGAAACACAAACGAGAAGTAAATAAAATTGCATATCATCACAACTCTACAAACGGCTATAAGAACTCTAGAGTTGCGACTCTATATAAGAAATAAGAATACTTAACTAACTATTCTACGCGGTGACTAAATCTAATACAGCACATTGGTGCATGGTGAGAATTAATATTAAGGTAACTAAACTTATTGCGTTGGCAAAGGGCACAACTTTACTACCGGGCGACTCTGAAGGATCCCGAATTGAGTCTTGACAGATGCGACTCTACAAACTCCGTTTTTATCTGGAAATATTTCGTGTATTACTCCTAACGGCCAATGCAAAGGCATCACATTGTCCTGCATGGAGACGACAACCATACCGACCCGTATTGGATTGGCAGGAGTGTTCCATTTTTGTTTGGATTGTAGGGTGTGCAAGTACTCTTGGCGCCACCGCTTCCAAAAAGATTGAACCATCTGATCAGTCAATTCATATCGCGAAATAAGATGTAACCGCGTTTCATTGACTTCGCGAGCGGGCAGAAATAAAAGAGGTTTCGTATGCAAGAAGTGCGCCGGTGATAATGAAGTAGGCTCTGACGGATCCGAACTGATCGCATACAGAGGCCTCGAGTTTAGTAAAGCTTCTACTTGAGTTAGCATAGTGTTAAACTCGTCAAAGCTAAGAATTTGCTGACCGATGACTTTGCAGAGATGCGTTTTGACACTCTTCACTTCACTTTCCCAACAACCACCAAAATGTGGAGCTCTACAGGGGATGTTTTTGAGTGTAATTCGATGCTCTGCAAGTTCTCTTTCCCACAAGGGGTGATACTCTTTAGCCAAGAATTGGTAGAGATCTCGGAGATAGGATTTGGCTCCAATAAAATTGGTAGCATTATCCGTGTACAGACACTGAACCGGACCTCTACGAGCCAGGAAGCGTTTCAACGCAGACAGAAAGCTCGCAGTGGTAAGATCTGAGGCAATCTCAAGATGCAGAGCGCGAGTTGTCAAGCATGTAAAAAGGCAGATGTACGCTTTCCTGGCCCTTTGGCCTCTAGCACGCACTGACGTGACCAAGAAGGGTCCCGCGTAGTCGCAACCTGTATGAGAGAAAGCCTTAGGAGCCGACTCAACGCGAAAACGTGGCAAATCCGCCATTATAGGAAAGATAGGTCGCGGCTTTGCTCGAAAGCAAATGTTACATTTAAAGGTAATGTGACGTGCAATACGTCGCGCGGACAGGATCCAATACTTTTGTCGTAAGAGAGATACGAGCAAGGTTGGTCCTGTGTGGAAATTTGTCACATGATAGTGGGAAACTAAAAGTTCCACTATGTGATCTAGACGCGGAAGGAGGATCTGATGACGAGAGTCAAAATCTAGCTCAGAGTTTGCTAGGCGACCTCCAACGTGGATAAGTCCTTTGTGAAGGAAGGGACTTAACCGTTGTACTGGCTTAGAGCACAACTCATTGCGGGCTAAACGATCGAGATCAGATTCAAAGTAAATCCTCTGCACCGATCGCCACACCATAGATTCAGCGAACTCTAAGTCAGACGCGGTAACGGGCCCTCTAGGGAGCAGTTTGATAAACTTATAAACTAAACAAATAGTTTTTAAATATTTAAACCAGGACGAGAACCTGGTAGAGCGAACGTACAAAATGTTGTCAGAAGGAGGACTTCTGTCAGAGCATTCGTGCGAGAGAACAGGTAAAGCCACGGGCTTCATTTCAGGAAGCTCTTGCGACTCGCCTGAAACGAATGGTTTTATCGGCCATTCAGCGCGGGGAAGTTTAAGCCACGACGGCCCATTTAGCCACAACGGATGATGAACTAATTGGGCAGGCGTTAAACCACGAGAGAGGCAATCACTGGGATTTTCAGACCCGTTCACATGGAAGAAGTGATCTGCCGAGAGATTCTCATGAATCTTCGCGATACGATTGGCGACGAAGGTGTGCCATCGATGCGGTGCGGAATGAATCCAACTCAAAGTCACAGTTGAATCCGAAAAAGCTACGACTACCTCAATGGCGTGTCGAGCTGCGAAAAGATTATATACTCGCTTTATCACAGTTGATAAGAGGAGTGCGGCGCATAACTCGAGATAGTGTTGCCCAAATGCAAGACCAAGACGAGACCTTAGCCAGTCTTGGTCTTGGTCTTGCGTCAATACACCTGGTCTTGGTCTTGGTCTTGGTATTGCGCTCTCAGTCTTGGTCTTGGTCTTGGTCTTGCAGCAAGAGTCTCGCAAGTCTTGCGAGACTCTACTACTTAGACTAGACTAAATGGAAAACGGACGAAACGTCGGGCTTACATTAAAGGTAAAATTCGCTATAAATACCCGTTTACTTATATTTTATAATGTAGACTAGACTACTTGGAAATACCTATTAGCCTATTGCTATTTACATACATCTTCAAGGTCACTTAATTTTTTCCTCTTGTGCCAACCCTACCAAAACAGGTAACAAATTTGTGTGCCTCTATCCATACTCTGTGGCGGCGGATGCGGTGCTCAAACAGTGTCAAATGCTGTGTGATACACTTGTTGCAGTCTTTGATACACCTCAGCGTCTTTGTCGGTAAATGATCAAATAAGTAGGTACATAATACACCGACCGACCAACGGTTTATTCGCGAAACGTCAAATTTTCCCAATCAATCATGAACCTTAATGCTTTAGCGATAAAGTTGAAAATCTGTTAAAGAAATTTGGCAGATTGTAGTAGCTTGATGTGCTGGCATCTGTTCCATAACATTGGCTGGCCTAAAACCTGTTACTAGACCTACTCGACCCGCTGTTAGTTTTATATTTTGCTGAATATAAGAATAACATAAACTTTGAAACATAAGTACCTACATACTGTTTACCAACCTACTAACGTTAGATCTGCACATTAGACAAGCATAATATAATACTATAGGTAGATATACCTACAAGGTATGAAATGAACTTTGCCAGAAAATTATGTTAGGTAAGTACATTTTTATCACATGGGAACATTTTGTGAGTAACACGCTACCTAATTAATAAATAGTCGAAGTATAATAATCAATACAATACCTTTTAGTGTTATGACGATACGGTTTTGATACTGGGGAACGTCTATCAAAATCGGGATTGAAACCAAATCCCTACTTAATAACGCCTAAATCTCAGTTTGCCTTAACTGCGAGACGCAAGAGTCTTGCAGGCTTAGTCTTGTCTTGCTCAAATCTTGCAGGGTTCAGTCTTGGTCTTGGTCTTGCAAAAATGCAAGAACAAGACCAAGACTGCAAGACCAAGACCGATTTTGGGCAACACTAACTCGAGACGAGCTAGCGAAACTACTTTCAGTGGTGCGACTTTAGATTTCGCACACACCAGCGAGACCACGACACTACCGTCAGGTCTGACAACGTGGGCATAAACCGAACCACCGTAAGCCTTCTCACTAGCGTCGGCAAAACCGACGAGTGAGAGTCTACAGCGTTCTACGACGCCGACATGTCGCAAAAATCTCAATTCAGAGATGATTGGCAGTTCAGATTGAAACTGTTCCCACAGACGAACAATGCGAGGTGGTGGGACGTCATCCCATCCAAGTTTGACAAGCCAAAGCTCTTTGATAAGAAGCTTGGCATATAAAATTATCGGTGCAACAAGGCCCAAAACGTCGAAAAGACGTGCGATGGAAGAAAGAATATTCCGTTTAGTGCAAGTGCGAACATCAGGGTTAACCTGGAATACGAAACAATCCTTGTCAGGGAACCAACGAAGTCCCAGTATTTTCTGGGTCGGATCTTTACTTAGGTCCACGCTCTGTGAAAGTCGTAATGACTCTGGAATAGTCCCAAGAACATCGACACTGTTGCTAGACCACTTCGTCAATTGAAAATCACCAAGAGAGAATATTTTTATTAGTTCACGAGCCGAGTCTATAGCTAGCGCACTGCTAGGTATAGAACTAACTATGTCATCCATATAAACATCTCGCTGCAAAATGTCCCTGGCGAGAGGTAACTGTGTTCCTTCATCCTGACATAACTGTTGGATAGTGCGAATCGCTATAAAAGGACTACACTTTAAACCAAAGGGAAGCACTGAAAACTGATAAATTTGAAGTTCTTCTTCCTCGTTAAACCGATATAAGATACGTTGTAGTGAACGATCTTGTGAGCGTATACCTATACGTAGGTACATAGATTTGATATCTGCGGAAATAGCGACACTAAAAAGCCTAAAATTTAATAAAATGTTGAAAAGGTCAGCCTGAAGGACTGGACCTGCGTACAGGATATCATTGAGCGAGGTACCGTTATCTGTACATGCACTGGCATCTAGGACCACACGCAATTTGGTGGTCACCTTATCCTCTCGAATGACAGCATGGTGAGGAATATAGTATTCCATTTCTCGCTCCTTACAATTTCGTTTGGGCAACGTACATTCAGGTACGATATTCTGCACCAAAGAAATATAATTGTTTTTTAGATAATCCCGTATGACGTCATCATAAAGAAGTTTGACGTTAGGAAGTGATTTAAGTTTACGTTCAAGACTATAGAATCTCTTGCGAGCCATATTAAAAGAATTTCCTAATGCTGACGCTTCTGTTTTCAGTGGCAAAGCTGCAACATACTTGCCATTTGAAGCGCGGGTAATTGTTTATCATCCACACTCCCAATGGATGAAGCAGTAACATCTTCAATCTCCCAAAACTTACGAAGATCGAAGTTATCGACAGAACTCGCAAAGAAAGACAGAGTGTCAGTTGGAGGTTCGATGATAGGTGCTTCTCCTAGAAGTATGTAGCCGAGCACAGTCTCCAATGCGTCGGGACAACCGGGTACGCTGGTCACGTGACCGGGTCGCAATAACTTAGCGAATAGCTTGACCCCAAGTAACATATCAATATTACCTGGCACACCCCAGCTGTCATCCGCGAGTAGTTTAGGATCAATATGATTTAATACGGACGTATCTATAGCACCCAGTGGAAGCTGTCCGGTTATTTGGTCCAAAACTAAAGCGTCTATTTCATACCTAGGCTGTGAGCAAAACCGTGAGCTGAAAGTAATATTCACCGAGCCGCGAACGGGCTGCGACGTGCCACCAATACCACGAACGGTAGTTATCGAGTCAGTATGTATAGTTAGACCGAGCATACGGCAGCAACGCGATGTCATATAATTCTTTTGCGACCCAGGGTCTAAGAGACATCTGACTACCACGGCCTTACCCTTCCTACCCGCCACCAACACCTTGGCAGTAGCCAGCACCTCCGTACTACGTGTGGCCGGGACTTGAGCAGAAGAATGCGTACACAATGCCACACGATCGGAAGCAGCTGGGTCGGCCGCAGAAGTGGAGGTGGGGGCGCTAGCGGGCGTCGGCGCAGGGGCTTGCGTCGATTTTTCGAAATGCAATAAGGAATGATGCTTACCGTTGCATTTCCTACATGTTGACTTCGATAGGCACTTAGAGACAGTATGTTGGCTACTTAGGCAATTACCACATCTGTTATTGTCTTTTATAAACTTAAATCTATTATCAACGCTCAACTTTTGAAACGCTTTGCACATAAACAAGTTTTTATGCGTGGAATGACAAAGCGAACATTTAGATTCAGTAGCCACAAACACCTGCGATTCCTTAGATGAGGCGCGGGGGCTACCTGCGGGGGCGGACTTACTAGCCGCAGGAGAGGTGCGATACAAGATTTTTACTTGTTCACGAACAAACTTTACGAAATAATCATAATCTAAGTCTTGTTGATTACGAAGCGACATTTCAAAATGTTTTGCGATATCAGAGTCTATTAACTTAAGACCCCAATGAATAAATATAAAATCATCTAAGTTATGTATTTTCAATTGTTTAAGTCCCGCAACCGTGGAAGTTAATTTATCGAAACCCTTTTCAATATTAGCGGGTGTCGATCCGAACGATTTCAATGAGAACAGCTGATTTAGATAATTAGTAGCGAGCGCGCGAGTGTCTAGGTACTTGGCGATAAGCGCCTCCCAAACAACAAGGTAATTATCGCCAGAAGGTACAATACCTTCGGCCACATTCCTAGCCTTTCCTTTTAAACAACTTAACAGATAATGAATGCGATCAGAATCTGCTAAATCTGCGTTAGTATGTATAATACGTTTGAAAGTCTCATAAAAGAACGGAAAGCTCTGAATATCACCGTCAAAAGTAGGCAATTCGATTTTAGGAACCTGTATATGGTGAGTATTAGGGCTCGCTGACGGGCTAGATTTCTGGAAATCACTTGACTCAGTTAATGAAGATAAACTAAACTTTATTTCGCCGACCAACTCATCAAATGAATGCAATGCGCCATAGCTTACTTCACAGGTTGGATCCAATGTCAAATTGAGCATATTTATCTCGTCCATTAGTCCATTGAATTCACTACGCAATCCATCAATTTGTTTTGCCTGAGCGATGAAAGCCTTGCGTAATCTTTCAGTAGTTAAAGATTTACTTGAATCCAAAATCCTTTGAACCCGCGCAAAATATGCGTCACGTTTACTTTCCAATAATCTAAGTTTAACCTTGTCACTCATTGTGAACAGAAGTTAAATATGACACAAAATAATTAATTAATTAATAAAAAATATTAAACCACCCTTTATCTTCTACGGAACCCCAGTGAGTGAGGTTAGGGGCAAATGAAACCGATAACTCAATTAAAGATAAATTATAACTTAAGATAATAGTACGGAACGAACTTTCCGTACACGCGAAACCCTAACAATATTAAATTGAAAGGTAAACAAATATAAACTACCAACGCTTTAACCGAGTGCACGTAACAAACCTAATATAAATTAAAATAGTCAGCACGCCAAATATCTTATGAACGTACCCATCTATACTATATTTATGATTAGCTCAGATATACCTACAACCCGATAATAGCATTTATGTCGGATGCGACGCGATTAACTTGTCTGCACTAACTTCCACTTGAATGAGATTAACTTACTCAATACAAGTAATATGAAGGTACAGATTCTTAACTAACAATAAGTTAAGTGTTGAACTTAGAAAAAAGTATAAACTTATTTCCGTAAGCGATGCGAGTGTATTCTTAACGAAATAACTTCGTAAGAAACAGTAAATTTCCTCACGAGTAGACGCGTAGATGACTGTTTGAAATAAGTTATCTAGTAAGTATACACTACGTTTACAAACGTGAGGTGCGGGTGTGATATGTATAATTATACGGCTGTTTCCATTGAGGAAAATTAACGCGTAAAGGTTATACACATCTGTTATTTTACCTGAAGGTTCCTGTCAAAAATCTAGTTACCTTACAAAATAAAATAACAAGCGACGCGGTGTTAATATGGTTAATTGCAATAATTAATCATATGCGGTTGAGTCTCGCTATGTAAAGCATACCTGCTCGTGCAATACGAATATAACAGGCGTAAACCTAACGAACCTATACAAGTGTATCTTATAATAACAATCAATGTTATTCATTTAGCAATTTCGATTAGTACCAACATAATAAGTATGTAAAAGTTTCTAATGCGTAACTAAATAAAACCGTGGGTACGCGAACAAAGTTCAGAAGTGGAACATTCCACAGTCAACGTACGACGATTTATACCAACTACCCACAATTTTTACAACCGAACAATAAATATGTAATTACGCCGAAAACTAACAGATTTATTAAAATAAACGTATTTAGCGATATGAATCAACGTTGAAATTCAATTAAATGTATTCTTCGGGGCTTTAAATAGTGAACTTAAAGATTTAAATTAAGAATTGATTTGACGGTTGACCTATTGCAAACGCAAGGCAGTTTGAACCTTATGACTAAAGCAATAGAGTTGAGAGTTGTGTGATGATATGCAACTAACATTGAAAATTCCTAAGTTTTTTGCTCAAGATCAGACTTTTAGGACTTAAAAATAGACCGTAAAAAGGCCTAAAATTAATCTATCCGGCTCGAAGGACCAAAATGGTGCGTATAACCTGCAGAAGTTGTAAATTTCCGCTAAAATCACACGCGGATTGAGCCTAGATTATTAGAGCAATCTAGGCTATAATTGCTGATTCTGTCATGACAAGTTGAAGGCAAAAACATACGCAATCGGGAAGAAAGGCATAGGAGATCGTTCAATTCATTAATTGTACCACATACCTTGACCAGCGATCCCAAGCGCGCGCAGGCGACGGCCACGTGTCCGCTTTCGGGATGAACAGCTCACAGGTCTTTTCTGGATACACTATGCTGGCCAGCAGTACACAACACACTAACATAGGTCAGGGGTAGGCTGATAACAGTTCATATAGGTTCAGTTCAGGGGTTTCAGGGCGAGATGGACTAATTAGCGACACACATAGCATTCGCATCCACACGATCCCAAGGTTAGGGCGAGACTGCCTATGACGGCGCGGCGCGGCATGGCGCGCGCGCTGCAAGGCACGAGGAAATCACCGAATCAACGATATTATGGCACAGATTAAATAAATTAGAACAGTAAACCAATGCCTTTCAATCGCCATTAGGTGATGTAGAAAAAATATAAAAAACTATAAGTTACGAAGCGTAACCAATATCATTAAATTCATTACAAATCATAAAAACATTCATTAAATTCATTACAAGTCATATCAATATATCAATCACTCAAATTACTTAAATAAAAATCATAAAATATTATTCAATTCATTAAACATTCATTAAAAATAAAAACAACATCAATAAGACCCTTAAAATATTAAAAACATGGAGGTATGTATAGGTACCCATAGTCTTCAAAAATAACATTAATTTTTTCGTCATTTTTTGTTTCCGCTTAGGTGAACAGAAATCCAGTGCACAAATATAGGGCTTGCAAGGTTGCACGAGACAACCCTCAAAATGGAGCTCAATTACTGGAGCGTCTCAAACATTGCCAAAAGAACGCGACCCTCGACCTCATAATGGCATAAAAATCAGGAACCTCTACATCATATATTTTTTTTAGTTTTATTATTCTCTTTTAGAAGTTACAGGGGGGGGGGACACATTTTATCACTTTGGAACTGTCTCTCTCTCAGTTTAGAAAAAAATGACGTTAGAAATCTCAATATCATTTTTGAAGACCTATCCATAGATACCCCACACGTACAGGTTTGACGAAAACAAAATGTTGACTTTCAGTTCCAAGTATGGGGAACCCCCAAAATTTATTGTTTTTTTTTCTATTTTTGTGTGAAAATCTCAGCATAGTTCTTATAGTTTCGGAAAAAAGTGGCCGTGACATACGGACGGACAGACAGACAGACAGACAGACAGACAGACAGACATGACGAATCTATAAGGGTTCCGTTTTTGCCATTTGGCTACGGAACCCTAAAAACTGTCATGATGTGTTGGGACTATCAAGTATGATTAACTTACCACGGCAAATGGACATCTGATGGGGAGGTATCAATCGTACGTGACTATAAGAGTGATGAATAATGTAAATGTTGATGGATGGAGAGGAAGATGAAGACCAAGGATACAATAGATGGATTGTGTGAGCAATGATATGAAAGATAAGGGAGTAAATGATAGCGTGACGGTCGACAGAGGAGAGTGGAAGAAAACAACGTGTTGCGCCGACCACAAGTGACATGGGACGGTCAGGAACAAGAAGAAGAACTTACGTCAGCAAACGAAATTCTATGGTGCGGAACAAAGTGCTCGGGGATTGGACTGGTCTTCTTTATGATAGTCTTCTCTGCACGTTCGGATGGTGCAGGAGATTCTGCAAAATTGCCTGAAATTTCGACAAGCACAACATGAAAAGTCTGTCATGTTACCATTTTGTTGACTGGCCAATTGTTATCAAGGCATGACCTGATGTTTTTCCTATAGTAACGATTCATTTATCACAATAGCAACAAGAGTTTGCTGCGTCCCTCAATCCCCTGTAATCCACAAAGAGTTCTAGAGGCAGAGGTGTATCCAATAGGACACTCACATTTTGATAGTTAGGGCATAAGTCCAGAGTCCTGCTGCTAATAAAAGCCCAAAATCACTACCATTGCTCGTGTTTTAGTAGGACAAGAAGCCTTTGCCCAGCAGTGGGCTATGGGACAGTAAAAGGCTGTAAATAAGTGAAGTATAAGCAAGTGTCACTAACCGGTAACACTGAAACCTGGTTTTTTCAGGATCAGTTCCATAACGTTGACTTTAGTGCCGTAGGGGAGAGGGGTCTCCTTTTTGTCACCAGATTCGTCGGTAAGGGTCCTGGTTGGGTCGTATTTGAGACCAAGCGCCTTCCCAGCCTCCTCGTTGAACATGCTGTCGACGTCATCTTTATTCACTCGAATTTTCTGGAAAATTCATATTTTTTTAAGGAGGGTTTTGGTGGATGATGTTCGATCGATACCTAGGAAAATTTTACTTATGAAGCTGATTTCACATGCAAACCGCGTTCAAGAAGTTGTTAACGAATGTTGACACCGAAAGTTTTAAGACGCAGTTCAGAAGTTTAATGCTGATCGCGTTCAATTTATTGATAAAATCCGCTCTAAGAGGGCTGCAGGTGAAAATGTTAAAGGCCCACCTATTTTAGTAATACTGCACCCTGTTGCAGCCTTAAATCAAGCAAGTCTCGGCTTTCTTGGGTGAAAAAAAAATACTAGTTTAGTGACTTACAATGACAGGCCCTAGATCTATTTCTCTGGAGGTAGCTATGTCGAGTGGTGGTCCAGGTAGCTCCACCTTACGGGTTTGCTTCTTCTTCTTCTCCGGCATGAGGTGCTTTAGCACGTTCCTACGTACATGGTACCCTCTGTACGCGGCCTAGAAAAGAAAACGACATGTTGTGTTAAGGAAGAAGATAAGTAGACCCCGAGAGAGTACAGAAAGGTTTGTCATATTAGCTGTGTGGTTTATTTGTTTGCCAGGAGTGCGCTCCGGGATCCCAAAATGTGCTAAGAGGCCGAACCGAAGAGTCTCTCGCGCAAACTATTCAGTTTAGAAAAAAAAAAATTAGAAACCTCAATATCATTTTTAAAAACCTACCCATAGATATACACGTATGGGTTTGATTTAAAAAAAATTGTGAGTTTCTTCAGTTCTAAGTATGGGGAACCCCCAAAATTTATTGTTTTTTTTTCTATTTTTGTGTGGCGACTAGATGAGCTAAATTAGCAACTCTATTTGTGGTGATTCAAATACAGTTTCTCAGTTTGAAATACTGTTAGAATAAAGTTCAAATCAGCTTGCACTACAAAGTGGTTGTTATGTCAGTCACTGCGGGCCAAATAGTGCGAAATGAGTGGTTTCGATCGATTTACAAAAATCTATTGATTGAACTAAAAAACTAAAACACTATTATAATGCTAATATGTATATTGTTTGTAGAATTATTTGCCAAAAAAATCAGAATGATCGCATGTATTTTAGTATGTTTTTTTTTTGATTGAAAGAAATTTTTAGAGATAAGTTCGTGAGTTTTTTTATCGAGTCAAATTAGCTGTATTATGTTTTCAAAACACTATCATACTAGCATATATCCTGAAGAATATCATACATTTTTTTGGTTTTGATTATTGCCGTGAATCTTATACTTTTATGCATTATAAAACACGTGTTTAGCTCATGTAGCCTTAATGCGGTTCACATAATACTCGTACATCTACTTACCAAGTTTCATCAGCATTTATGTGTACCTGTGACATACGGACAGACAGACAGGCAGACAGATGTACAAATGTCAAATCCACAAGGGTTCCGTTTTTTGCCTTTGGCTACGGAACCCTAAAAACGATACATGATTCATTTGTTTTAGTTCGTTCGAAGAGATATTTCATATTAGGGACAGGGTACTGACCGCTATTGCGATCTTAACTGGCACATACTACAGAGCTTCAATTTAAAGACATCCTAGCAACGGAAAATAATTTTCTTGGAATAATAATTATGAGTTTCCCTAAGTTTTGTACACTGCGTACTGTCACGATAAAAAAGTAAATTCGACCTATTTTGAATCATTCGCATCGTACTTCACTCATATAAAAATGTCACCTATAATGTGCGATGATTTTTATACAAATAAGATGTAAATACATACGGTATGTAGGAAGACTATGGCAGTGCCACGCGGCCCAAACGCCGTCCAAAATGCACATCTTCGACTGTACCTGTATTTTCTCCGTAGCTCGACGCAGTTCGCTGATCGAAGGCCTCGTCGTCTTGTAAATCTCCAGCGTGTGCTGAGCCGCCATCTCCCAAGCCTCATCAGGCTCCGTCTTCACGGACTGGAAAAACAAGCTTCCGTGTTTAAATCCTGGTTTAAGAGGTTCTGGATAAGCTCTTAAGAGTAAAACAATCCAAGGGAAATACCATGAGGGTAGAAATAATGGGGAGATTAATTTTCGAAATTGTTGAAAGAAATTAAAATGCATAAATTGTTAAATAAAGTAAAGTAGGTAGTCGAATTGTATGTTGAAACAAGTAATAATTAATTAATTTAGTTAAACAGTAATAATTATGTTATAGTAGATAGTAGTATTAGAAGTAAATAAAGACGGAAAAACGTAAATATAAATAAATAAAGTCTGAACAGTATTAAAACTAACAGTCAAAATAAAATTTAAAGCATAGAGCGTGGTATCTTCGGCCTTTTAAAATCAGTCGCCAATTAAGTAAAAAATTAGTACACAAGGGCTCTGATTCCCACGTCAGAGGGACACTGGTGGGGCAGGAGTGTGGTTTTAGCCGGTTCGAGTCCGGCACTACCTCGACTGTCTCACAACCTGTGAGGCAGTCGAGGTGTCCGCGGGGACTTCCCCCTCTTGCTTGAGTTGGGTATTCGGACTTCCTCGTTGGTAAAGTGGTTGTAAGAGCTGCTACTGACTGACACTGAGCAAGTGGGTTCAATTACCTGGTGTGGCAATTATTGGGTTTTTTAACAGAAATTTGTCGTTTTCAGCACGGATACCGGATACGTTTTTGATGGTGGCATTAGCTTCGCCCCCTATTGCATCTAAGACTTGACAAATCAGAGTATACTTAACATACATAATGCTACTGCTGCCACTGTCAATACTATAGTGCCCTTTGCCTTTTCCCAACTATGTTGGGGTCGGCTTCCAGTCAGACCAAATGCATCTGAATACTAGTATTTTACATGGAGCGACTGCCTGTATGACCTCCACAACCCAGTTAGTACTGGTTAATACGATACCACTTGGACTGATTGTCAGACTTTTTGAGCACTTCCTGTAACGACTGTCAAAGATCTACAAATGATAGCCGGAACCAACTGCTTAACGTGCTTTCCGAGGCACGGGGGAAACTCGGTATGTTATTGGTAATTTGGTACTCATCTACAGACCAACCTAGGCAAGATTGAACCGAGTAGCTGTCATTATTTAGCCACGACCTCCTCCTCCGAACGAACTCAGGTGTAACGATATAATGTAAATATGATACTCGTATGTATTACCTTTGTCATTAAATTCTTTCTGTACCAATAGTCCCGGTACGCGTTTCTGATAACTTGGCACACCTTCACAGACATCTCTTCGGAGAGAGCGTAACGGCGAAGCACTTTCTTTAGTATATCAGTTTCTTTGACTTTTTCTGTAAAACCAGAACTTCATTATCATCAACGTTCCGAAATCAACTACTGACCCCACATTCACAACGCTTCGATCCGATTTCGATTCGATATCAATTCGATATCGATTCGATTTCGATTCGATGTCGATTCGGTTTCAATTCGATTTCGATTCGGTAAGTCGTATGTCTATCTCGCTCGTTTTTTTGTTATGTCAAAAAAGGATAGACACGATTTGTCGAATCGAAATTCATTCCGAGCGTTTGTGAGTATGGGGGCAGATGAACATAGGCTTCCGATTTAATTGGACCTTTTTAGGGTTCCGTAGCCAAATGGCAAAAAACGGAACCCTTATAGTTTCGCCATGTCTGTCTGTCTGTCTGTCTGTCTGTCTGTCCGCGGATAATCTCAGTGACCGTTAGCACCAGAAAGCTGAAATTTGGTACCAATATGTATATCAATCATGCCGACAAAGTGCAAAAATAAAAATTTAAAAAAACATTTTTATTAGGGTACCTCCCCCAGACGTAAAGTGGGGAGCGATTTTTTTTTAATTTTGACCCTGACGTGTGATATATTGTTGGATAGGTATTTAAAAATGAATAGGGGTTTTCTAAAATCATTTTTTGATAATATTAATATTTTAGGAAATAATCGCTCCGAAAGTCAAAAACAATGTGTCCCCCCCCCCTCTAACTTTTGAACCATAAGTTTAAAAAATATGAAAAAAATCACAGAAGTAGACCTTTATATGAACTTTCTAGGAAAATTATTTTCAACTTGATGAGTTGAATAGTTTTTGAGTTATATAGCACTTTTTCAAAAAAACGCAAATGATAACTTTGTTTTTCATACAAATACTATGAAAAACAAAGTTATTTTTGCTGACGAAAAATGTTGGTATTTTTAATGGTCTGGGAAGCTACGGAACCCTACAGTGAGCGTGGCCCGACACGCTCTTGGCCGGTTTTTTTTTATTTTTTTTTTAATTGGACCTGCCTTGAACAGACGATGGCACATCAAGCCGAAACTGTCAAAGGGCTTGGAAGATTTTTGTATGAAACGCGGTCGGATTAACTTCCGCCATATTATTTTTTTTTTCAAAATAGCGGCCACGCATAAAACGTGTATATCAATAGATAGCTGGCATCAATACAAACTAGTTTTGTCTGAGACAAAATGTTCTAAAGTGTCATGTTAAGGAACCGATCGATGTTGCATAGCGTTTGGCAATTGTAAGCGACCAGTGTGCATACAAATGTCCACTATTGTCCATGTCTGTCTCGATACCGCGTCTCGTTTTGATGTTTCTCCAAGTATGTGGTAACATAAGTAATGGATTTCGCAATGAGGAATCGCGCTTTTGAAAGTGTGCCATATTATGTCAAATGGCGAATCGTCTTCGAAAACAGTTGCCTTTTGAACATATTTTGTATTTTATACACATAAGAGTGGGCATTTCTTCACTTAGTACTTCATAAATGAAAGGTTGTATATGAAGCATGCTTCAAATAGCACCAGTTATTATTACATTTTGAAGATAGGTGGTACGAAAGTTATTAAACAATTTATTTACTAAAGCAGATGACCTTACTCATTATGTTCTCTGAATAACGGAAAACTAATTTAGCGCAACCGTTTGCTAGTTACAGCTTGGCGAATCATTATTTTGTGTTCGATGACAATACCGCTACCGGCTACGTACTCGACTTTTATTTAAATAAGATTCCTGATTCGTCTAGTAAGAACTGGGATCAAAGCTACATTCTTTATAATAAAAGTAATTATTAAAATAATGTAAAAGTCACAATAATCTAGAGAAAAGTTTTATATTTTGATCTTGTTAGGTTACGTTCCCACTATGTCGTGACGACAGACAATTGTGTAGTTTCGTGGCTTGTGTGACGACGCGATAACTGTCGTCCATAACTTTTGTCAACTTAAAACCAATGGTAGATTATTCGTCACTACAGAGTGGGATAAGGGGTCTTAGAGTACCTACTCGTATACTATGTTGGTTGGTAATTTGGTATACGGTGTATGCACTATGTGCAAACCTCATCAAAAATACATGATCAGTTTTTGGAGACTTTCTAAAGACTGTCCTGTGGACTGTCATATATATAGGTTCTTAACTATGAAAACTCATAGGAAAGGTGTGAGATCCCTTCAAGGTCGCACACATCCGCAATGTGCCAGGAACATGGCCGGATCGATGCGTTTTGGTCAGTAACCGTAGTTCCGCTACTGGCAAGGGGAACCGACCTATGTGAACGTAGTAATTATATAAAATGGATGCATTACTCATTCAGTTTGATGCCCACAGTTAGATTACTTCTATTCGCTATGCTATGACATGGCATGGATATTAGTGGTACAGGAAGGAAGATTTATCGCAACATCATTATCATCACGGAACTGAGAAGTCATCATCTGCCTCGTCGGGGGCTCGTAGCCTTTTCCCAACTATGTTAGGGTTGGTTTCCAGTGTAACCGGATGCAGCTGAACACCAGTATTTTACACGGAACGACTGCCTAACTGACCTCCACAACCCAGTTAGTACCTACTGGGTAATACGATACCCCTTGGTAAGACTGGTTGTCAGACTTTTTGGGCCACTGACTACCATAATGACAGCTGGGACCAACTGCTTAACGTGCAATCCGAGGCATGGAGGAAACTCGGTATGTAATGGGTGGTCACCCATCCACAGAACAACCTAGGCCAGCACGGCTTATCCTAAAAGTCGATCCGACAAAATTAGCTGAGAAGTATGACTGAAGAAAGGGAACGCCGCCCAGCAGTGTATATGTCCCGGGTCGATGATGACGATGATTATACCTTTTCCTTCATCAGGCTGATCTAATTCAATCTCATCCTTGATGAGGGCAGCTAGATCATCAGCTTGCCGCCGGTCCATGCCGATTTGCAGCAGATGTTCGGCTACAGTGGGTCGGCAGTCACAGAGGTCCTCCAGGATCTTGACGGCCATCACGCCGTGCTCGCGGGTGATCAGCAGGGCGGAGAGGTAGTTGGCTATGAAGTCCAGTGTCTTTGCTGGCTGCCAGCGAAGCACCTGGAAAATATGGATTTGTTAAGTGATCAGCTGTTGAAGTTTTCTTTCCTTTTAACGCAATCATCATCATTACCTTTAGCATATTCATGTTCCCACTGCTGGGACACAGGCCTCTTCTCTAAAAGAGGAAATGGTCTATAACCCACCACGCAGGCCCAGTGCGGATTGGTATGTGTCACATGTTTTCGATTTTTTTGGTTTTAAGACATACCGGTTTCCTCACGATGTTTTCCTCCACCATATTGTGAGCAGTGGTGATGAAATCAATTACACAAAGTAATGCGCCTGTCTGGGTTTGAACCCACGACTTACTGTTTGTAATTCGAGGGCGCCTCCACTGGGCCACTGCTCTCTTTTAACCCAACAAGCTGACTATAAATGTTCGCCGCATAATAATGCAGCAAATATTGCTCCATTAATTATGGGGTTGTGGTGTTAAGATATCAGTTGATAGATTTATGTATTCTTATTCAACTCTATCAGGTTAAGCTAGAAGCTAAGTCTACCTCACGTGTGATGTCCGCCATGAGCTCTTTAAGTCCTTCAGGCACGGCAAACACGGTGGAACATCCATGTTTCTGTAGTAACTCGTTCATTTCATTATTCTCAGGATTAGCACGGTTTTTATGTTCTTTTTGTGCTTTTAATATATGACACTTGATGACAATGTTATTCTTTGACGTTTCATTTTTTTTTTGTGATTTTCATTGATAAAAAACAGCTTACCGACTGTTTTTAGAAAAACTTACTTTTGAAGAGAGTACTCATCTGACGATTTATTACCGAAGTTTTTGTGAATTCCAAGCGTTTGTGAATTCCGGGGTAGGGTAGATTCTCCAAATATAAATGATTTAATTTCTGCACAACACTTTTACTTTTATTTAAGTTTTAAATTATCAATTTGCAGTCGTTGTGGTAGCCGACTATTCACCTCGGTGGTCATATAAAAGTACTCTGTGGTGGTCGCACTCAGACTGCCATTATTCGTCGTTGACCATTTCATTAAAGCTACCCCCACTTTATAGTACAAAAAATCGGTTCACCCAGTCAAAGGTTCTGAGGTAACAAACAGAAAAAAAAACAGACGAATTGAGAACCTCCTCTTTTTGGAAGTCGGTTGAAAAGTCTAGTTTCTTTATAACGGAAGTATCGATACACTTTACTAAAAATATTTTCTGATTTGAATTATGTCATATTTTGTTATTTAATATTTTACAATACTTAGTTGATTGCATACTTAGTTAATCATTCTAAATAACTAATTCGAAAAAGGCTATAATATTAATCAATAATACCATACATACGAGTAATAGGCATGACGACACTATCAAAAAATTACAAATCTATTTAGTCCGTCAGTTAGAGAATTGAAAAATAATTGACACGTATTTTATGTTTTTGTAAATCAATGAATATTGACAAAGATAAAACGCATCTAAACTCGGGAGTGGCTCGTAACGTCAGAACTAGCTAAAAATGATACCTAGGCGTGACGTATTGAGATTTTTAAAAGCGTCGCATCTTTGCCAATTTTGATTTACGTAATAAAAGAAAAAATACGGTTCAAATATTTTTTAATAATCTACCTGACGGACTAATTAGGTTTTTTTTGCCGTCTCCCCTATTATTAAATCATTAGTAAACAGTTGTTAAATAGAACAATTATTAAACTAACAACTTAGCACAGAACAAATTCTAACATGTGGGGATCCAACAGTGCAATAATATTTGTTTAGGCATCGTCCAGTGTGTAAGTGACGCCTTTATTGCCCGAATGAATAAGCAGAAGTGTACTACCTACTAAGTTAATCGCATCATCATCTGCATAGCCTTTTCCCAACTATGTTGGTGTCGGCTTCCAGTCTAACCGGACCAGTATTTTACATGGAGCGACTGCCTATCTGACCTCCACAACCCAGTTAATACTGGGAAATACGATACCACTTGGTAAGACTAAAGACTTCTTGGGAAAATGAGTAGGTACCTGTAACGACTGTCAAAGATGAACAAATGACAGCCGGGACCAACAGCTTAACGTGTAAGGCGATCTTCACACTGCCCCGCATGATGCAGCGTAGCGCGTGTCGACGCACCTACGCGCGTTCCTGCGGGAGTGCAGATCTGCATCATCGTGCGGGTTTTTTGCGCACTCACGCGCTTAGGTGCGTTTTGTAGATTCACGCACGGCGCGGCGGCTCTCATTTATTCGCCGTTCTCTGTGGTGGTCGTGCAGTACTGAGCCCATTAAAAATCACGCGCGGCACTGCGGGATTCGGTGTGCCATACCTTGCGTCTCGCCCCGCACCTACGCGCGGGGGTGCATGTTTCTCCGCGTGTATGCGCGTGATCCGCATGAACGCGCGTGGATGCATTTTCTGTGTGTTAGACTGTGCGTGTTTTCCATACAAACGGAGATACTTACAAGCAACGGAAGAACACGCATCCACGCGCTACGCTGCATCATGCGGGGCAGTGTGAAGACCGCCTAAGTTAATCGCATAATGATACCTCAAAAATTAGTAACGTAGAAAATGACCGTACACCCGTATTTCGCAAAAATAACATTATAATGATGTATTTATGTGACAATTTATGCAAAACATAAAGAAAAGGAATTAGGCTGTTCGTGTGACGCAATCTCCTAAACTGCTGGACCGGTTTTTACAAATGTGGTTTTGGCATGTATCAAACTTAGGCTTTGTTTTATTTCCTTCATCAATTACTGAGCTTTTAGATATTATCCTGTTTCATGTTATTATTACTTTACTAACAAACTTAATTAAATCAAAAGCGAAAAGCTATAGAAATGAGATTCCTTTACCAAGTAGTTGTGAGATAGTTTACTTAATTTTTGTTTTAAAATGCAACAAACGCAGTCTTTTTACAATAATATAAAATAAATCACACATTTGTGACATTTTACTCATCAATTCATTATTCTTTGTTCCTCACCATATATACTAGACCTCCCAAATGTTTCCAACCACCTTTTACGCAACCACGAAACGTAAGAAAAAGAGGGGGGAGGAAGCTCAAACAAAATTAGCCAATTCTTGCTCATGACTAATAGTACTACCACACAATTATCTGCTTAGCTGTTCAAATACAAACCGTGTTGTTTCGCTTCAAGAGCGTCGGTTTTGTCAATGATCGGCATAATTAAGTTTGCACGGGCATAGGCTGATAAAACCGCGTCATTCGTAGTGGGTAGTCGCGATGAGTGGCGGTGTGTAGTGATACACGACAATCTGACTGTTATTATTGATAAACATATGTAAATATTACATCTGATAAAGTTTTTTGTGCCAAAACGACACATGTGTGGTGAATAAAAATAGATATACCGACATTCAATTCTTGTGAACAATGACTGTTTTGTGAGTGAAAAATACGACAAAGTAAAGTTTAAAGAAAGGAAGAATAAATTTTACATAAATAAGGAAGGAAGCCCAAGAAAACGGAAGAAAATAAAACGCAAATCTAAGATAGACAGAAGATAACGTTAATATTTCAGGAAAAGAAACCAAGACACAACCAAAATGGACATCACCACAGCCAGAGCGATAGCCATGCTCTCATTAGGCTTAGGAGCCTTCTTCTCTGGCATGCTACCAGCTTGCTTCTCAGAAGCAGCCAGACAGAGACACCCCCTATTGCTATCCTGCTTGCTCTGCTTCGGAGGAGGAGTTCTTCTATCCACCTCTCTCGTGCACATGCTACCAGAAACAAGAGAACATCTACCACAGTATTCAGAACTAACTTTGTGCATCGGATTCTTCACTGTCTACTTGGTAGACGAGTTATCCCATCTGTTCTATAGTAATAGTAACCATGAAAGGCACAGTCATGTGGGGGAGCAGACCAGGTTGCTGCCCAGAGACCATGATGGGGAGATGAGGGAGAGGGAAGGAGCATCGGAGCTGTGCCATGTCAGTCACACGGAGCCTTGTAATAGGAGTTCTTCGAGTGTGGTGGGACTGCTTTCAGCGTTGTTTGTACATAGTGTGTTGGAGGGACTGGCGATTGGGTTGCAGGAGAGTGCTACACAGGTAAGGATTGCATTTATTTTTATGTTATTTGGTGTGGACTTTTTTCCGTCAAGATAGCCCTCAACATTTCCCTCTCATAGAGACGAGGTGTGTGCAGTTAGAACATTAATAGGCTGATGACAATAAACATAGCAGTCTTTTGACGTACTCTGTCTTTTGTGTGCTTCCGTTTGAAAAAGATAATTCTTTATTGAACTGAATATGTTACCTAAAAACACCACACATCTTTTTATTCTAATCGGCGTCATAGATGATAACAATCATCAAGTTTTGCATTTAGATTGGATAACGCACTCAATTCCATCTGGCTGGCTTTATTTATCAAAAGATTCACTGAATGACTTCCTGTTCATTCCTGCTTCTTGCTTTTGATGATAATATAAATTTGTAACCATGTCACAGTTTCATAAGGGACTTTTTTTGTTATGTAATTTTATAATGCGAGTTAATATTCTAAATATACTTAGTTATGATTTATCCAACCAGTTTTCCAGCCACATAGCTTAGTTTCTGATTGACGTCTAGTAGGTACCTACTTGAGTCACACTTATTAGAATGACTTATTGCGGGCCAATGAAGATGATTGCCTCCAGACAAAGAACTTGAATCATTACCCAAGTTTGAAAAGTATTCTGAAACCGCTACATAGAAATTTATCACTGGGCATCATTGCAGCCGAAAAATGTTCACAGCTGGACATAGGCCTCCCCCAAGTGTCGCCACATTGACCAGTCCCGTGCGACTCACGTCCAGCAGATTCCCGCAACCGTCACCAGGTCACCAGTCCACCTCGTGAGACGTCTTCCAACGCAACGTGTTCCGGTTCGCGGTCACCACTTCAGAACTTTTCGGCCCCATCGGCCATCCGTTCTGCGAGCAATTTGTTCCCACTGACACTAAGTTTGGCAATTCTTCGGGCTACGTCGGTAACCTTTGTTCTCATGCGGATGTCTTTATTTCTGATTCGATCACGAAAGGAAATACCGGTACTTAATTAAAAAAATATATAAATAATGCACTGAATACGTGGTAAGCAGAAACGTGCACCGGTGTCTCCCTTACACCCTGAATATGCTAGGGGATAGCCAGCTGATCTCATGAATCAGTGTAATGACACTATCAGCTGCCTAGCCTTTTCCCAACTAGGTATATTGGGGTCGGCTTTCCGTCTAACCGGATTCAACTGAATACCAGTGTTTAACATTGAGCGACTGCCTATCTGACCTCCACAACCCAGTTTGTAATGGGTAATACGATACCCCTTGGTAAGACTGATTGTCTGACTTTTTGGGCCACTGAGTATTTGTAACGACTGTTAAAGATCTACAAATGTCAGCCGGAACCAACTGTTTAACATGCTTTCCGAGGCACGAAGGAAACGGTATGAATTGAAAAAAAATATGTATTAGACTGATTTTGAAACCTTTATGAAATTTCAGTAAGTATTTCAAAACATTGCGGGCCTATTTTTTGGCCAAAGAATCAGCATTGTCATCCAACGTGGCAATGCTGCCAGCCTTCTGGGCACTTTTCCTGTTGGTAGCGATGTGGACGAATTTTTTGATGCCCTGTAACCCTTTTTGATACTTTTACTTCTTTTATAGAGTTCGTGTGTACATATTGCAAATAATTAGTCTGTGTTTTAAAATAAAAACATTATCATAAGATCAGTACCTGCACGTACCAAAGTAACAATATTTGTTTATGTTTTTGTTCTGCTCGAGAGATGAAAGTGTTTTAAAACATGACGTTACGTCACGCACCACTTCGAAAACCAAAACCATGGTGCAACTTGCACCATACGGGTTTTCCTTTAAGGAGAGAATGGACGATGCTCCAAGAAACTTTCACACGTCAGCGATTTGTTTCACGTTTTAATTATTAAGAAGGAGGAAAACAAAATAAACCTTCGCGCCTTTATTTCTGAAGGGGTATGCAGTCATTGGTGTATTGGCCATCCAAAAACATGGCGAACCCAATGATATTGTCCAAACTGGGGATTGAACTGAGAACCCTGCACAAAGGGTAAAGCCGAGAACTTTTATTTAAATGTAGGGTAGATAAGGAACTGGTTACTGTCGAAATAATGTTGGGTAACTGTCGAAATATGGGTCTAATAGTTAGCTCGTATATACATTTGAATGTCACTGTATTACTTAGGTACAATTCTGCCGTACCCTTCTGCGAGTACAGCTGTGATGTTATAATGCTAGGTAGGTAATTTCAATAAATGGCCTGTCCTCTTCGTAACGAGATAAAATGTTTAAAAATACACTGCATATCCTTCACAAGCTGATAGTGTTTGAAACACAACGGTGGGCTACGTCTGACATAAAACATGTCTGTACCTACGCAACCAAAACTGAATTCATTGAATAACAATCAGAATTTAATTAATCAATATTGATATTTCCTTGTAGGAATTTCAATAATTTATACCTAACTCGTAGACTGTTGCCTAGTATGGTCTATAAACATCAAAAAGACAGACCACAGGTTAGCCTGCCCGCCAACCATCACGACCATGGTTACCCATTACAGAAACCATAAATTAGTCAAATTAGACCACATTTTGTGTCTGGTCAGTTACTCCTGACTGTACCGGGTGAGTATTCCCAAGACAGAATAAGTCACCGAGCCTAAAGCAAAACTGTCAAGATATGGTTGAACTATAGCTACGTTTCTACCAAAAATAACAAGCGTCATAAAGTCAAAAATACTTCGACAAAATTAGGTTAGATTAATTGCGTGGGAATCAGCACAGTTCCGTTTATCAACTTAAGTTCACTACAGCTTATCTTATTCGTATAAATATCAGTAACCTGCTGGTTAAAGATCACGAGTGAAAGGTACGCCCCTTTCTGTGTGGTACTTGGGGCTTACGAAAATAATGTTTTGTTGGAGCGGAGTTGGAATAATCATACACTTGACTTTTAGCTCCATGGGTAACAAAAACAAATATATTTTGGGGCTTTGAAGTGGTTTTTTTTGACGAAAGTGAGGCCTATCTCAAAAACGGTGCAGAATACGCTAGTAATATAGTTCAATGGTGCAGAATGAAGTCCTTAGCGCTCCTTTGAGTACGCTCCAACCCTACAGAGCTTTCGCAGACTAGAGACAAGATAGGTACTATACACCTCATGGTTTAAAATACTAAAGCGTTTAGCAAGCAAGTCGTGATCAATGACTGCCCCGATAATTATAATTATAAATTAGTTTTCATTTTTACTTTTGCCATTGTGAACGCAATGTCTCACCATGTTATGTAAAATTATAAAGGCAATATTGATACGACTATAGTGTACGAACTATAGTGTAGAAACATAAGCATGATGCACACTTCTCAGTGTGCATCATGCTTATGTTTCTACAGCCTATTCGATTATGATTATTATACAATAATATGTATTTCAACGTTTATTATTTATAAACAATCAGGCCACGTTATTCTTGTAGTGAATCAAAATTTTGGCAGGCAATGCACCGAAACTTGAAACTGTCCGCATAACCGGATGGACATGTTTATTACGGACAAAACTGTGTGAAACCTTATAACTTTCGTCCTTTATATGACCGAATATAACATTCAACAATAACAAACGAACAATAACAAACGAATATTCTCATTTGTTTAATTACTATTTCAAACGATCAATTTGGGTAGTTTTCTTTTACTTTAATTGGCTTTTTCAATCTTACCAAGAGAGGTATTATTACCCAGTACTAACTGGGTTGTGGAGATCAGATAGGCAGTCGTTCCAAGTAAAATACTGGTATTCAGTTGCATTTGGTTAGACTGGAAGCTGACTCCAACATAGTTGGGAAAGCGCTAAGCAGATGATGATGATGATTTTATTTTGATTGAGAAATAGAAATGAGAATTTATGTCATGTATTACCTACTCGCGTTTACACTAAGTCACTAAGGTATTGTTGATGTTGTGATTACAATCGCTACTGATGCCATGAGATCTTCGGTTCGATTCCCAGGTTGGGAGAAGAGTTATTGAGTTTTTACATCAGGATTTTTTCAGTAGAGTTGGTCGTGGGGCCGGTTGATGTCACAAGACTGGCCTCTTTCCTGGCGTTTAGGTGTACTAAATAATTGCGCTTTTCTGCCCCTTTTTAGTCTTTTGGGGTTTTTTCTTGATAGGGTTTCAATTTCAAAGTGAAAACTATTAACCTATTAATTTTGTTGAAGACGTCTGTCTACAAGCGGAAAACTGACGATCTTGTTGTTTACCAAACGAAACGACAAACATCTTTGTTTTATTGTTTTCCTACTTATATAATGTTATAGGTACGCACAACAACCTATCAAGCCATGCAAAACCAAATTAACATGTTCTGTCATTGTTTGGGAAACTCATGCAAAGACAGCCCAGGTTATACAGGATATGTATACCTCAATGTGTGTGTATTATCAACACAATCAAATAGTCAAACAACAAATATTGATAATATCAACAATTACCACCATGTTACTCTATTTTTGGTCTAGTACATTTCCTTCCTGCGTTATCACGGATCTATTGACCTACATACTGTGATACGATACCTACTCCTCTTATGATAAGAGATATACCTTCGTAACGAAACCGTTACTCCTCGCTTCGTTACTGATAAGGGGTGATAACAAGTCGTCTTACCTACTAACGGATAAGATTGTTAATTGTTAGTATAATTATGCTTTTATTGTAGAAAATTCGTCGATATAACATATAGGGTGTAAAACACCTCTTAACGAAGCCGAAAGGCACTTGTTCTCCCTGTCATTGCGATCATTTTTTTGTTCTACACCATACCTGGGAACCTTCTAGTTACGGAGATATTGGGGGTCAAAGTTACAACTTTTTGACAAGTTTTTTTTTAAATACAAGTTTTTATTGCTGGTTTTTTACTTTAAATACCTCCACGAACCCCCTACTATTCAATCCATCCATCAACATAATGTTTTGAGTGTGTTACATTGAGTTATACCTAAAAACGTGATTATTGACCCCAAAAAAAAATATTGTTTCCCAGCAATAATTTTTGCGTAAAGTTACTTACTTAGTTTGATGTACAGAATGCCTGGTTGACGGCTTCGTGATGAGGTGGTTTACACCCTGTATACATCATACATGCTGGGTGTTATCAGACTCATTATGAAGCCGTGAACCAAGCATTCTGTACATCATACTCAGTTTTATGCAAACATAATTGCTGGGAAACGACTTTTTTGCGGTGAAAAATCACGTTTTAAACTCAACGTACCGCCCTCAAAATATTGTGCTGGCCAGTGCTGGTAGATGAATTGAATAGTACGGGGGTCGTGGAGGAGTTAAAAAACATACATTAAAAACATGTATTTAAAAAAAAAAACTTTACGATCAAAATTGCTGTTTACGATCTAAGACGTATTAAAAAAAAAACTACTTACTAGATCTCGTTTAAACCAATTTTCGGTGGAAGTTTACATGGTAATGTACATCATATATTTTTTTTAGTTTTATCATTCTCTTATTTTAGAAGTTACAGGCTGTGTGCCCCCCCCGGGCACACATTTTAGCACTTTGGAAGTGTCTCTTGCGCAAACTATTCAGTTTAGAAAAAAATGATGTATTATGACTATTTATGACCCTGGGGGCCAGCAATCGTTAGGTAATTTACTCAAGTGTTGGTGTAGTGGTTGAATGTATGACTGCGATGTTTGTAAGTCTAGCTTCGATTTCTAGTTGGCTCAAAGTGTTATTAGGCGTTCCGATCGGAAGCAGTTGTGCTTGCGACCACAAGGCTAACATTAGTTCCAATCAGTACTATATTTTACTAATGCCTCATTACTTAGTTACATTCATTATAATTTCAATTGAGTAATACCTGAGATTAGTAATACAATTAACACACAGCCGGCTACGTGTCGTTTTTCTACTGTTTCTATCGCGAGTCTAGCATATTGCACATTGTATTGCACATAGGTATTAATTTATGTGATTAAATATACATTAAGTAATGGATTTGTAATGGTAAATTATTCCGTTTATGAGTAAATGGATACTTGTTTTATCAAGTTATCGGTAATTAATCATACTAAGACTATTTCTTACTTTGTTTTATGCGACATGACAAGTTTTTAATAGATTGTTTACTGTTTGTAGTAAAATCTTGAATGAAAGAAAGAATTCTTTTGTTTACTTCGGCCGCAAACACATCGTTTGATGGCTAGCGTAATTAAACTTCAATGTACCTATATTTAAATACCATTAATATAAAACGTACCATGTGAGCGAGTGATGTGTGAGTGTGCTGCTTTTGTTTAGGCATTACCTTTAGGTATCGCTTTTTTTTGGAGATAACGAACATAAAACTCTTCAAAAGAATTTCTTTTGACTTCTGTGATGAGTTGTATTCTTTTAAAGAATACATTTAAGAAATTAGTTCTGCCTAGTTTTATCTTGCACGACTGGTTTTCGATTGACGATAGTACATAGATTAACATAGACGAATGTTGAAATGTTAACATAATACCTACGTTGCATATTTAGCCTAACGACACATATTTATATATTTTTTTAATTTAATTAATTGTCTTTGACATCAGCATTCCATATCTGTGATTAAAACTAGAATAGGACTGGCCTTCACCTTTTACTAAACTTGTATGAATTTGCAAGCAAAAATACTATAAGGAAGGTCTTCGAGGCCATTTATATTCGTACCTTGAGTTGAGAATCGGAAATAAAGGCTTTGAACAGAAAAATACTGAAGACGCAAAATCCATACACACCTCATTAAGTATTTGTACTGTTTAATTTTAAGCTCTCGCCGCTGAACTGAAAGTTGGAAATTCAACAATGTGATTTTAATTATAGGTATATGAATTTAGTTGTTTCCTAGTGGTGGTGAAAATGTAGGTAAGTACATCAGGTTCCCGCATAATCGTTTGAAACGATTATGATCGCATTCTTATTTGCGTCATGAGGAAAATGGCTCAAACTTGGTGTTGGGTTTATTTAATAGGAAAATAGTTAGGTACATAAGTAAATCATTATTGCCTAGCCTTTTGCCAACTATGTTGTGGTCGGCTTTCAGTCTAACTGGATGCAGCTAAATACCAGTACCGTGGAGCCATTGCCTATCTGATCTCCACTCCACAAAACTCAGGTAGTACTCACTTCTAACTGGTTTATTCAGTAGGTAACGATACCTCTTGGTAAGACTGGTTGTTCTTACACTTCGGGCCACTGACTACCTGTAACGACTGTCAAAGATATTTTATTTTAATAGGTTTTCTTATATGTGGATTGATGATTTGTTTGTTTTGTTGATATTACATTGATTGCAAAAAAAATGTAAAAATGTAATGAAAAATACATAAATATAATACGCTAGGGCAGCTGTGGCACGATCCACGAGAAACCTGTCGCAGGTTACATTCAGGCACTTTACTATAAGTGAATTTATTTCATCGCCTCTGCTCTCAAAACGAAAAAAGGTAAACATCGAGACGAAACGGACATATCTCAAAATCAAAATATGAAAGGCATGCGGCAACTACCATCTAGGTAATAATGGGGCCCGCGTGGTTGATTTAGGGTCCCCCTGTTATAAATAGGAGGCATGCACTGTATCCCAGAAAAAAAAGACTGTGGGTTCGTAATGATGTCTTACCTACTGAATACGCACTAACCGTTGGTCCCCTCCACTATGTAGATCACCCATATTTGGCCAATTTATTATCATACTATTTAAACTTGACATTATATTCATAGAACCATATTTATTTTCAGTCGTAACTAGTAGTTTTTATCTCTTTCCGTTCCGTTACGCCGATTACTTGTACACTTGGTGCTAATTGTGTTAGGCAACATATTGAACAAGGTTAGGACACCTAGATTAAGATATTTGAAGAAGATAAGGCTGCAAGTGAATTTCACTCGTGTATGCACTTATTTGCTTATCATTCTGAATTATATTCCGTAATAAAATTGTTACGAAGAAATAAATGAAATAATAGGTGATGATTTCAATGTTGTTGGCTATTTCTTTTTATTGGTGAAAATTGCAATGAACAATATTAGCATGCTTCGCCCACGACTTGATTTGTAGACTTACTATTATATAATCAATCCTCTCCAGGGTTGAGTTTTTGAAATAACTTTCTTTTATTTTCGTTTTCATGTATAGGTACAAAGTAAGCAAATGCAGCTGGCGAAATAAATCGGACCTAAAGATCAACATCGTTCTGAAAACTGGTTTCAGAGCTTATTTTGTGAAAAAATGTTGCATGTCAAAATTCATGAACCACAGATACGGAGGAATGAGAGAAATGCTAAGTATGAATATAGATAGCTATAATAGTAAAGGAAGACAAAAGAAGCGATGGATGGACTGTATGAATGATATGGCTAGAAAGGAGGTGACTGATGAGATGTCGAGTATGGAAGAAGAAGACTTGCTTGCCCCAAATAAATGATGAGTTATTACTTAAGGCACATCTTCCTCCTGGACAGGAACTGCAGTGGCCAATCTAGAAATCTCTTAACCGATTGCGGGCTCAGGTTGGCCACTGTTAAATAATCTGGCCAAATCACCGATCCGTTCAATGTACAATGTCAGGGTGGAGCCCCTCTGCACCAGTCCCCTCTTTGAGAGTCCTCACCTTCCGCCTGATGCAGGTCCTCACCGGACACGGATGTTTCGGTAGGTTCCTGCTTCGAATCGGGCGGGAGGAAACGCCCGGGTGTTTCCACTGCGATGATCGACCGGAGGACACGGTGGAGCACACGGTGGAGGTCTGCCCCGCGTGGTCGAAGCAACGCCGTGTCCTCGTAGCGGCGATCGGCGGCAGCGACCTCTCACGTCCGGCCCTGGTTCAATCGATGGTCGATCCTGTGGACGGTGAGCTATGGGGCTAGCTAGCCGTCCGTCCGTCTAATGACGACAGGCCGTGTCGAAGGCACGTTCGTGTTCCACGCACGCCTCAAATGTCTCTCTTTATTCAGTAAAAGTCTGACACTCCCTCCCGCTCCGTCCAGAGTGGGACGGGATATTTGATGATTTCCCAACAGAAAAAAAAGGTGGAGCCCCTTTCTAGCCCATCTTGCACAGCTTCTTGCACCTTTCAGGATTTAAACGAAGCCAGCGACAAAGCTGTGCAGGTGACATACACTAGTCGGGTATTATTTGAGTCTATCGACACGTAAAGAAGAAGAAGAATTAAGGCTTTGTGTTGTCTTTCAGTAAGTCATGGAACCGGTATAGGTACAATATCCTATTGAGATTCAGGAACTTATTTATTTACTAGGTATGGAAGACTTACTGCTACGATAGAAAGATTAAAAATAGATTTTAATTAAAGAAAGAGAGTCAACAACACAAATAACACGCTACAGCTACAAAAAAAAAACACAGGATAACATTCAAGTAATGAAAATCTAAACAAACAAAATCTTAATTAAAAAAGCCAGGCACTTTCTACCCTGAGTTCAGGCTTATGTCTATACCTAGTTATAAAAAGTCCTCGCTCCTTTTGGCACGGGGATGTCCCTTATTCAAAAACTAATACAGTACGGCTGAACTGGTTTGCTAAAATGAATACAATTATGTTTTTATCATTGTTTGCGGTTCTTTTATTGCACAAGGAAAATCTGTGGCATTTGTTCTTTTGCAACACAATGAGGAAAATGGTTTTAAAAATCTAAACGTTAGGCAGGTTATAGTCAGTAAGGGTGATACCAGTTTTAAATCAGTGAGCCAGTGCAGGCAGGTAGGTACTGGCAGGGTTTTAGGACTGGTGGACCAAGTGGAACCTGGAAACTTATTTATGCCTCGAAGGAGCTTTTGGACTACAATTAGGTAATGTCTTTGTGTATAGTCTCGTTTTTGTTAGTAGGTAATTAAGTGATAATCTCTGGAACTACTGGGAACTTCTAATTGGATTCCAAATTCATTCTCTGATAGAAAGCTACAGTTACGGCTATAGGTTTCATCATCATCAACAGCCCCAGTTCATCCACTGCTGGGTATAGGCCTGTATGTGTATTCGTGTATAGTCTACAGCTTTAGATTTTCTAGGCTTTTTCCTAGGCTAACAGCATCAGCAATACGCGCTGTAGAATTTGTAACGGGCTCAGTTTTTAAGCCCTACAATTTTTCTATCCAGTATTATTCCAACACATCTACAATGTGGTCTAAATAACCATTGATAGTCTTAAAATATCCTGCCTGGTTAATAAATTAATTTAGTAACAAGACGTTGTCGCTATGCTCGCAGTCCTTGTTATTATGAATGACTAGCGGACGTCCCGCGGTTTCACCCGCATAGTTCCCGTTCCCGTGGGAGTACGGGGATAAAATATATCCTATGTTACTCGTGGATAATGAAGCTTTCGAATGGTGAAAGAATTTTTAAAAACGGTCCAGTAGTTTTTAAGCCTATTCATTACAACCAAACAAACAAACAAACAAAGTTTTCCTCTTTATAATATTAGTGTAGATAGTGTAGATGTAGATAGTGTAGATTCATAAACCTCTAGATGTTATGAATCGCTTTATAAGTTTTGTATGACAACAGTCGGGTCAGTTTTCCTGTCCTGATTATACATTCAACAAAACGCTCTTGAAAAAACTCCGTAGCAGTGCCTAGCCAAGAATCGCCCTTGCTGTGTAGTCGAGCTTGCTTGCTTGTGTGTTCGAGTTTTACCCACTTTAACCATCACTATCATCATCATCATCATCATCATCATCATCATCAGCCTATTATTATTCCCACTGCTGGGACACAGTCCTCCTCTCTATGAGAGGGAATGTGTTTTATCCACCAAGCGGGCCCAGTGCGGATTGGTAGATGTCACATGTCTTCGAATTTTTGGTTCCAGGACATGCCGGTTTCCTCACGATAAACATCGTGAGGACTACGTTCTTCACCATTTTGAGTGTGTGATGAAATAAATTACACAAAGTAATGCGCGTGCCTGAGTTCAAACTCATGACTTACTGATCGTAAGTCGGGCCCGCCAGCACTGTCCCACGTTGACCGTGACCGTACAATTATTTCATGCCGACGATGATCGCGGGGCATAGCTCGTGAATTTATAAAACGAATGGCCATGTTTAGATGAGCGTTTTCAAAGATTGTACAACATTATGGTTTAAAAACTTAAGTTGAATTCGTTTAAGCTGCCTGACATCTTTTGTTGAGTGTAAGTACTGACTAGGTAGAACTAATTGCCTGTACGTACATACTCTCACATACACCGTACATTGGTGCCTTTTTATGAGCTGATAATATTAACGTGCTATTATAGGTGTAGATGTGTTCTTATGTATTTACCTAACACAGGAACACTATTAAGTTTTCCTGTGGGCTGTGTTAGGGCCTGTGTTAGGTGGTTTTTGCAACCAGATGGATACCTCCATCTGGTTGCAAAAGCCAGATAAATTATCAGATGTAACTAAGTAACTACTTATTTACAAACAAAAAGTAAATAAGGTTTCGGAAATATTTTAATTAGATAGGTCCTTGTAATCAGCCAAAACAACTAGAATTTACAAACGTGGTGGGCGACCTCGTCATCGACCCTTCCAATCCTGCGTTAGCCAGAACACATTTCTGATTTTTTTGCCAAGCATTATAAGACTGCCTCGTTGGTCGAATGGTCGCAAGTAAGACTGCTGAGATCCTGGGTTTGATTCCCGAGTCGATCAAATTTGTTTTTGAGTATTTCCATTGCTCGCAGAACGGATGGCCGATGGGGCCGAAATGTTCTGGAGTGGCGACCGCGAACCGGAAGACAATGCGTTAGAACACCTCCCACTAGGTGGACCGATGACCTGGTGAAGGTTGTGGGAATCCGTTGGATGCAAGTCGCAAGGGACCGGTCAATGTGGCGACACTTGGGGGAGGCCTATGTTCAGCAGTGGACGTCTTTCGGCTGAAATGATGATGGTGATGATTTCCATAAGGAATTTCTCAGTAGCAGCCATAGAGTCTGGATCTGTGCCCGGTTGATGGCAATAAGCTCGCCCCTATCACATATGGAACATAAGACGTAACTGGTGAAATTTGGCTGTATTATTTGGTACACCTCTGCCTAACCTCCATTGCATACATACGTGTTGTAATGTTAGTATCACAAGTACCAATTGAATCTGTCTTTTACCTACTAAAAGTCATGAACTTTAAAATACAGGTTGTCCTACTTTTCTTAGGGGACTTTCCCTCTTGGGCCCGTACGAATTTTCTTCCTAACCTTCAATACTCCTTTCCACATCGATTCACTAACATTCAGTACAGTCTTGAGAACTGCAACAAAACCTACCTACTACATAATCTCTCTTTCCAGGTGCTGCTCCTATTAGCAGCAGTAGCCTCACATAAGTTCGTGGTCGGCTTCTGCCTCGGCGCAGAACTGTGCGAGAACTTCCCGCACCGTGCGTGTGCGCACATCATGTGTATCGGTCTCTTCAGCGCGGGGTCCGTGGCGGGAATCGGGATCGGCGCGGGATTGGAGACTGTTAACTCGCTGAAGGAGTCCATTGCTGTGCCAGTTATGCAGGTAGGGTTTATGTTTTGTTGAGTCAGTTTTTGTAACAGTATGTAGGTACTCGTATGTATTATAATCGGGCAAAAATCATATGTCAACCTTTATAAAGTTCGAACATGCACTGCAAATTCGAACTCTTTTGCAAGTAAATGAATGTGTTTTAACAATTGGATAGTTGGATTAGTTAAGATTTATTCAAAATATCCATTTGAGTAAATCATTTCATTTCCATTCCGTTTTTTTTCCTTTTTGCACGGAGGCTCAATGGTTTGAGCCTCCGGCTCCGTGCCTAAAATACCAGTCAGTTACGTTATACATAAAAAATTTACATGTCCATTTTTCCTCAAGTTAAATTACTAACGCCATCTATTAATCAATTCCAGGGCCTGGCAGCCGGTACGCTACTGTACGTCACAGTTAGTGAGGTGCTTCCCCGCGAGAGGGCGCGCTGGCACGAACGCAAAAGGAGTGCTGGCTTATTGCAGTTTTTCTCCGTTGGACTTGGATTTGTTCTGATGTATTTGACAACTATATATTTGGGTGAGTTGAAATTTCAGAATTTTGCTGAAATGCTTTTTGCTACTCCATAAGAGATGGCGCTGTTGTGTCTATTCAGCTTTAGAGTTGATATGCTAGTTATTGCAACAAACTCGAATATAACTAAATAACACTAAATCTTTTTATTTCAGATCATGATGCTGAATAATACTATTATTTTTGAGAAGAGGACAAGTTATACAATAGTGTAAGCGCTGAGCGAGATTTGTGACTTTTGTACTGTAGTTTTTTATACGAAATTATACAATGTGTAAGTGATTCCTAAAAGGACTTTTTAGGAAATAAGGTGACAATAAAAGAATATCTGCTATTTCAGGTTTTTATTTTATTTAAAGTTTTGTTTTTGATGTCAACAATAAAATAACGTATAGCTGTTGTGATGATGGAAGTAACATTGTTAACGTTTGCAGTGATTTGTTAAAATTAAATACTTTACTATACCAACCATATGACACATTGCACTTGGGTATTATTATTTCTATTTTTTTTTTCATTTAGCGATGAAGGCATTTTGATGGTAAGTAAATTGAATGTCAACGGGCAATAGAACTATAATATGCATCATAAGTATAACAAACTTTTGCAACATTCTTAGCAGACCAATCAACTCATCTTTATTGGCAGACATTATTATAATTAATTAAACATGGCACTGTTCTGCATAATGCTAGACAGGTTAGGTGGATACAGCGACATCTAGTTGTTGCACAATAAACTGTTTGCTTACAGCTACTTGCCAACAGATGGCGCTGCATGTATGTTGTAAGTTTATTATTGTCGATGGATAGCGTTATCTTAATTATAAAAATATTCTCTCATTCTGTTATTACACATCTAAATGCACAAAATAATCTCAGTCCACAATACTATTGCGTTATTTATATACATCAATTATATTTTATGGAAGCGATTTCTACGTACAAACTAACATTCATACTGTATATCGGAATACCTCGTATTAAACAGTATAAATAGAATGAAATTAATCCTTAAAAATATAACTACATTTTTTAAATACAATAAAAGTATTACAAAATAAAAAATAATACAGATCTTTGACTCGACGCACTTATATCTAAGAAGTAAGTACTGTTACAAATAATAACAAAAAATTATAAATTGTTAACTTTGAATAAATATTCTTAATTTTAAAGGGGAAGAGAGCATTATAATCAGTGGAACGACTTTAACTGGCAATGCTTCTTATGTGAAACAACTATAGGGAAATAATCAATTGAATATTCATGTGCAGAACTGCAGACAGATATTGAAAAACGTCCAATATTACAAATGACTATAACTGAAACCAGATAATGTTGGTCTTCCAAGAAAAGAAGCTGACTTTCTAGATCAGACTAATTTCAAAAGTGACGATGGTAATGAAGAAAACATTCAAACAAAACCGCAAGGTAATAAAGCATACTAACATCCAAATGAAAAACTTAAATAACAACAGCACCATTGAAAACAGTGTTCTTAATTTCACCGTCAATGATCTAAGTTTTCGTCAAACGGTTGTGAATTTTCATCTAGATACAGAAGGAATCAAATAGAGAATAGTTGTTCCACATCAGAGTCATCGTGACCCCACTACGGCTTACAGAACATATATGAAGTGATCACAGACTGCTCTTTACTGTTATTTACAACGATAACGACATACTGCATACTACAGACGAAGATTTATTGAAACTTAGAGAACCAAAATCTTAGAAGGAAATTTAGAAGTAAGCAAAGACAAACGGAACTAGTACACAATCAGTTGGAACCATACAGTACACATTTGAAATAGAGAACGGTTATTTGCAGATATAAACTCCTCATGAAGAGCATGCTAAAATAAGAACAGCTGTTACCTGTATCAAAATATGTCTGTTAATAGGTCTACATGTCTCTCTTGGTATTTTTCGGATTATCTCACCAGTCGTGAAATTCCAATGGGTTCATGCACGATACTGATATCCACCCACATCTGGTTGAACTGGGAGTCGATTCGGACATATTATTTGGGATATGGCCAAGGCTTGGAAATTGGAACTCTGTGAACTATTAGTAGGTAGATTAATGTACTGCTTGTTAAGAATACCGTCCGTAGTACGCAATACATGAAATTCGTTGGTTTCTATCTTAAAATTAAGTGAAGGTGTAGCGACAGCGCAGTGAAGTCGAATTATATCTATGCACCTCGATCAACCGGTAACTATTACATTATCATGCAGTTTGTAAGCGAGTATCACACGAATCATATTTGTATGAATATTTAAAACTTTGAATTCTTGCTGTCGTTAATTTGAGCTGGTAATATAATAACAACAATTTGTAAAGGAGCCAACTAATAACATTGTAAGATTTGCGGGGGCAGTATGACTCGTGCGACATTAGCCTTTACATTTAATACTTATTGCATACAGATAACGCCATGGAATCAAAATTTCAACAATTCCCAGAATACAGTGAACTATTTAAATCTACGGCACTAAAAGGCACTTTAATTTCATAAGATCGAGACTAACTAACGGACTACAACAAGAAGCGTAATATAGACGAAAAATAAAATAAATACATTGATACATCGACCGACATTGTACCACTCAAGTGTACACTTGAAATAGGTAACGAGAAACCATCCGCAGCCGCCACACAAACAAACATAGCTCTGCTGCTGTTCTATACACGAAACAGTTCCGAACCAAAGAGAAAACATCAGAAAAGGTATCTTTGTAAACGTAATACTATGGGACGTTCCCAAATTTGTTCAAAGTCACGATTTCACTAGCACTAGCCCGAAATCAGGTCTCGTCGTCTTCGATGACTCTCCTATTTCGCTTTCTCTGCTTGTGTCTTCTGCGGGCGGGTTTATTAGTTTTCGGTTTAATTTGGCACTCACAACCGGCGCGCACGCGCACATAGTCCATGGACCAGCCACCGGAGCCGGGCACGGAGAAGTGTCCTTCGGTCCGCGGCTGTGGCGTCTCCGTGGCCGTGGAGTGGAGGTACCTCACGAGGGCGTAGGAGTACGAGTACTTCTGAATGCACTTCGATTCGTTGAACAGCCTGGCGTCGACGAACCGGCAGGGTTTGTCGACGACGTTGGGGGCGCACGAGACTTCAAACAGCCTCTGCTGGTTCTCTCCGTCTTCGTACAGTTCCACGTAGAGGCCGGTGGGGGTGCGGCCTCCCTTTTTGGTGACCATCTCGAGGACGGAGGGGCAGCACTGCACGCCCTCCTTCTGGTTGCCCTCTCGTCGGAGGATTGACTGCATGTCGCGCCAGTGCGAGCGCTTCCACGCCGCAGCCGCGGTCATGTCAAGCTCCTCGTCTGCCGTCCTGGAACGAGTTAAGTGAATGTAAGTAAAGTTCAGATTTTATAACAGTTAATTGAGTGTTGGTTTATCTTAGAAGCTAAGTAAATTACATGACGAAGCTTAGTTGTATTTCAACATGTAACTTAGAGACTAGTCTGAGATTTCGAAATTAATGGTAAATAAATCAAGATAGTAGCGGCCAGAATTTAGATATTCAATCGGTCTCCTTGAAAAAATAAGAACCAATCTTAAAGATATAGAGACTAATAAACGCTGAGAAAACTAAGGTGGCTTCGCAACAAGATATTTCTAAACATGAAAAATGTAACGTCGTGTTAACAGTCTCGCGCCATGATACTTGCAATGCGATTCGTAGCGACAGACGCGCGCGCTCCTTATTCCACTAGTCGCATCCCATCAATGCATCGCATACTCTGACTCCCCTTTTTCATTCTTTTCCCCGCAGTTGCTATTGTAACAGGCATGTTCCACTTGAGTCCTGCATTTTATTCTTAGGTCTATAAAGCCAGTGCAATACTTACAACACGCGGTGCGAGTAGTGAGGCTGTGGCGCGCGGCGCACGCGGCTCACGTTGGCTATCACGTCGCCCGCGTCCGCCACTGCACCACACAGCACCTGCGCAAGAGACACAAAATGTTACAACTACGAAAACTTCATACTGAAAGGACGGTATTACTAGGGAACTATTAGATATGAAATGCTGCACCAGTAACAGTAGGTAAAGTACCTAATGATGAACAAGTGTTTATATCGTTAGTTGGGGTTTGCTTGTTGAAAGTCACACGAAACATTGTTTTATTGAGAAGAGACAGAATGCACATACGGCTCGGAACAGTAAATACGATTTTCTTTTTTTATGCAGTTGTATGAATCAATTGATTTATAATTATGTATATTTGATGGTGAGTACAAACCGGGTACTAAGATAAAAAAAAAGTAAAAAGAGTAGTTGGTTTTTTACCTTATTCCTGCTTAGTTTTTTGAACACATGTTGAGAGGGAGTTTTCCAGAGGTTTTTACTTTTCCAGATTTGCATACAATTTGTTACTTTGGGACTACTAGGTTAAGGAAAATAACCATAATTACCTTACAAGCTAATCTCGGGAAATATCACAAAGATAAGTTCTGTTATTGTTCATTTTCCACAAACACAGGTTCCACCTAGTTCAGGCAATAAGCAACAGTGCTCTATTTTACTTGTTTTGATACTTAATTGTAAGTGTGCCCCTTTTGATAAATAAACGATTATTATTATTATTATTATTTTACTAAATTCGCTTCATATGGAAACCCCTAATTAGTCGCATGTTACGGATATATTTTGTCTTAATCAGTATTTCCTACGTTTTAATGAAATTATTCACTATCAAGGAATTTATAAACGGATACTATAAATACTAAGAAATTAGAAATCGTACATAGATTTTGCACATGATATGATAAAAATAGATAAAATTAAATTAATTATTTGGAAGAATTTATTAATCTGATTACTTACGTCCGTTTTAAATTATTTATAACTTTAGATTAAATTCTTAAACCGTGTTTAGGAAATGGCAAATTATTTTCATTAATGAATACTTGAAATAGTCCTTAAATTACACAATAGGTACTAGTAATACATGGCGATAACAGTATTCGAGTATTTGTTATCAATGTTATCATAGATGGTGTGCGGGGGGGCAAAACGGAGCAATAATATAAGAAAAAAACATCCCCACTACATGTAAGTAGGTACAGACGGCTGCATAAAATCGCTACTCCTTTTTGTGTGTTATTTTTGTAATGTATTTGCATACCCTTGAGGGGTAGGTACCTTATATGCAGGCGACAGTACCTAAATAAATATATCAACACTACACCATTAAAATATTTACTCAAAAGACAACACTGATTCACGTCGTCAAAGAAAAAGGAGAAGCGACCAAACGTAAATTCCTTGCCGGTTAAATTACGAGAATTCTTGATCATAATATTATAATACATAAAATAAATATATTAGTACTTATATACGATAGAAACTGCTTCTCAGACAGTGTAAGTCTACATAACTCACATTGTAAGCATTTGTAGACATCATATTTAACAACGGGTGTCAGAATTTCAGTACACTGTATCACTATTATGTAATAACAGTTCCTTTGAGTATATTACAACATAATTTCACACCTCTAGGCTCACTGGACAAAAGAATCTCAACCATATTTTTGTCGCAGTAGAGTTGAATTTTGAAAATCTGAAGTCCGTAAGTGGAAATGCAATCGTAGTTTTGAAATAAGAACAAATGATTTGACGTTCGTTGTCAAAATAGGTTTGGTTTTCATTGCTGGCTGGTAAAAACGTTAATTCTTATTTCTTGACACTTTTCGCAAAACATGACATATACTTATGTTTACCGATCTTCTCTTTATATAATCAATACTAATGTAAATCATGTAATAGTAAGTAATTATGGAACACGACAAAGTGACCCATTTCTATCAATCTAAAGAAATTACCACGAATTCTATATGCAATGCGAAATTAGGACGACAGCGAATGTTCAGCTTGAAAATGAATTAGGATTCATTTTATATGACGGTTCTTTGATAAACATGTAGAAATTTATGCTTTGCTATTACGAAAAGTATTGCAAGAGGTTGACGAAGAGGAACTTAGCTAAGAGACAGAACGTTTCACAATAGCTATAACTTAACTGAATTACGTTTCACCGAAATAATTTTCATAGAAGATTCGATGACTGCTGTATTCGTGGAGGTAAAAAGTCTGGATCACCAACCATTACGCTACAAATTATATTTCATTTGAAAGTCGGTATGTTTACCTATAACTCAATCAGACTATATCGTTTACAGGGATTTAGATGACACTACCATATGCCCGCGGCTTCGCCCTCGTGAATGTGAATGAGTACATCCATCCAACCTCACAAACATTCGCATTCATAACATAAGTAAGATGTAAGAAGATTTGGTAGACTTTAAGGACCTAAACAATGTATGCAAACAAACATAAGTTGGCCCAATATTTAATAAGTTGATTTCATAGTTTCCAAATAAAACCTCGGCAAGAACTAACAAGCAGAAGTTGGATTTCAAATAAATTACGATTATCCCAGATAAGAAGTATCATTTAAGTATTAAGTTCAAGCACTAAGCCTAAATAAATTCAAATCGTTTATAAAACGGAAGTTATGCCTGAAAGCCTTCTATCATGTTAATCACTATCTCGAAGATAAAAAGGCTTGGGATTAAGCTGCTCCAATTTGCTCTGTGAATGTTGAAATTTCGGGCTTCGCTTGTTTATTATTGATTCCTTTATTTTATACACTGTGACATTGAATGATTTGACATGAATATAGTTCAGTATTTTATAATTTTTTTTACTTTACTTATTTTTTATGTGTGTGTTTATTTGACATGAATATTTACTTGTGACTGTCATGACATTTAATGATTTGACATGAATACTTAGTTCAGTATTTTATTATTTTTTACTTTATTTTTGTTTATTTTATGTGTGTGTTTGACATTTCGTATTTTTATTGACATTCGAATTTGAATTGTAATATTATTATTTATTTTATTTAATTATTGTGAATGTGAGGACCTTGTGGGTCACTTATTGTTGTTTTTTTTTTCCCACGACTGTCTGGCAGTTTGAGTACTATAAGCGACCTACCCAAATGTCCTTTCTTTGGTATTGTTCGTCGTTTCGTTGAGCTCCTTGAGTTAAAGGTCGAGCTACACGATAACTGACAAATGCTTGCACTGACTGGACAGGTCCACTCAAATCTGTATGGTTCTTTCTTCAAAAGACCATCTCAGACACTAATCTGCATAGTTCTCATGTGAGTTGAACAAGATTGTCTGGACTTTAAAAGAGACTATGACCTCTGAGTTTGTTTCGGCTGTTTCTTCTCAGAGTAGTCAGGTACGAAACACCGGCCCCATCTAGTTTAAAAACATGACGTGTAAAAGTGTTTGAGAAAACCTACTTACTGAATAAATATCATTTATCATTTATCATTTATCATAAGGGAGCAGTTATTTAATATAGTAGTGGAAAGGACCAAAGTATTCTCACCCATAACCACTCGATCCATAGAAGATTATTTATGATATCCCCATATAGATGCAAGAACCAGTAAGCTTATAGACGCACCTATTGAGTCTAAAAGTGCGGCTTAGGCAGCTAAAGGATGTGTGTAGGACGATGTTTTATCTAAATAGGTTGTTTTAACTGATTTTAAATGCTACTGTATTTTACCACAAGAAATAAAGAAGTGCAGAAATCTTATTTATAACGATAAAAGGAGAGTGAACATTAAAATCAAGGGAAGAGTGAAAGAGCAAGGCGGTAGATTCAGTAACAAAAAGATACGCAATTCGAGAAGTGTTTATGGCCAGCGGTGGCTAGTGTTATACTACACTTAAGTCACTCTAAGAACTACTAGACACTACTAATCAATTCCATATATGCAATATCTATACACTATGAGTAATGTACTACAGCAGTTGTCAGTTATGTGTGCGAAACCTAATCAACAATGAGCTGTGAGGGAAATTCATTACTTAGTAGTATGGATGAAAAACCAAGCAAGCATCAAATCAATTTGATGACTAAATAGCTAGCCTTCTAGTTCTATTTTGTCCAATGACATTGAATCAAATAGTCCTTCTTTATTATTTATCTAGATGCAAATATCACTAACAAGCTGGTGACCACGATCTAATTTCCGAAATGTCTTGTTCGCGCATTAATTCCTAAACGAACAGGTGTAAGCCGTTGCATTCTCAATGAAATTTACGTCATATTTGATTTTAAACGCACATGCTTAACCTACTTGGCCATGTTTGGGTATTAACAATTACATTTGTACAAAGTGTATCTGTATTACCGATGTTTTGTTAGGGTTGTCCAAATTGGTACCATACTTAATAATACATTATGGACATGAATGTTGATGGATGGGAGAGTGGGAGGAAGACCGAAGAAAGAATGGATGGATTGTGTGAGAGTTAAATATGAAAGACAAAAGAGTAAATGATGCCGTGACATCTGACAGAGGAGAACGAAAGAAGAAAACGTTAAACCACAAATAGAAAAAGGCAGGAAGATGATGACTTGATAGTAAAATCATCATCGTCCTCATCATTTCAGCCGAAAGACGTCCACTATTGGACATAGGTCTCAAGTCGGTCCCGTTCGAATCGCATCCAACGGATTACCGCAACCTTCATCAAGTCATCGGTCCACCTAGTACAAGGTCTTCCAACGCATCGTCTTCTCAAAATGCGCGATGCCAATGAATACGCTACTCAGATGGCTTTAGATCGTCAGATTATGAATGACTCGTGGATAGAGAGGATATTGATAAACGGCGTGTAAGAGGGAGAGTACGTGGAGAGAGTTTTCCAATCATGTCAAAAGAAGCGATGGATGGACTGTCTGAATGATATGGCTAGAAAGAAGGTGACTGCCGATATGATGCGTAATAGAGAAGTATAGAAAAAGAAGAGGTGAGACACCAAATCAATTGAGATATAGGCCAGAGAATGATGCTGGTTGGTTTGTTTACATTAAAATCGCAGAATATGTCCATCTGTGTGTCTAGAACTCATTGGATAAACGAGTAGCTTTCTTTATATACAATAGTGTCCCTATTAGATACAGTTTAAATTGTTAAAACTTTCCAAAATTGTTTTTGTAACTGTTCCAAAACAGCCAGCCCTATTAAACAGTAGCAATTTACAAGTTAAACCGGATAATTTACACATGTCTGAACGATTGTCGCCAGACGTAAGTATTCACATAATTATGATAACTACAATTGGACTTATTAACTCAAAAGGGGATGCTGCCTTGCCTATAAAGTGTACCTGAATCACACTGAAATTTATCAGTTAAAATAGTACAACGGTAAAAGATACTTTAAATAATCCCTAAATTATTGCGTATTTCTATTTTAAGAATGTATTGGAGATATCTAGATTATAATAGTCATAGTAGGTAAGATTGTAAGATCAAGCAAAGTCATAATACTCAATATCATCATGATTGATATGAAGATTGTTGTGAAGATGATGAAATTAGTGATGAAAAAGAAAAAACCAGCGATACCATGGATTTAAACAAAATCAAGCCATAAACAAACATGTTGTCAAGTAACACAGATTTTATGAGATTTACTACAATCATTTTATTTGTTCGGGACCTTTGTAGAACTTTGACAGATGTTACAGGTAGTCAGTGGCTCGAAAGTCTTACAACCAGTTTTAGGGGCACTGTATTACACAGTACTAACCGGGTTGTGGAGGTTAAATAGGCAGTCGCTCTATGTAAAATACTAGTATTCAACTGCGAACCTAACAACGCAATCCTATTTAGTACAGAAAAAAACTAAGTATGGTGCGGGCGCAACTTTTACGAATAAATTAATCTTGATGTACAACTGTTTTTCTAATTTGTGATACTGTGTTGTTGTAGACTTAAGATATTAGAATCAATGGACACTTTCGTTTTCTGCCATTGGCAACACCATTTAATTACCATATTAATAGAACCAAAGTAATAAATCAAAGTTAATCTGTTTAATCACATTAGTGTGGAAAAGCATAAAAATACAGGTCAAATGAAATGACACCTATTAATTATGTAAGAGACCAATCGAATAATAATCGTCTATGAATAATCATAGATACTTATTTGGTCTGTAAACAAATTAATTGATCAACAGAGTGATTTTATTTCTTTGGCTATAAAAACGATTGCCAATCAAATGCATCATAACTCGCTCATTCAGAAATCTCAGTTAATTGAATATTAAAATTGACAAAGCTGATTTTTTTTGGTTACATGTACGGTTTGGGATAGAAAATCAACTGTTTCTATTTAAACAAGCCCTAAACTCCAGAATGACATCCAATCAACCTTTGTGCCACCAGAAAAGGGCTGAAGCAATGAAGCTCGACGAGACCCGGAAAATGATTTAACTGTCCTGGATCCCGCGACTAAAGTAATGAGAAAAAAATAGCGCAGAAAACAGAAAAAATATAATTGTAACAGTCAAAATCAAAATCAAAATCAAAGCATTTATTTCAAGTAGGCCAGTTACAGGCACTTTTGAATTGTCGAAACAAAAATGAACATTTAAAGTAGCTCAGTCCCAGTCACAAGACATACTGTAACAGACTGTAACATACTGACAGTAATTTTTATTTTCACTTAAAGTAGAAAATAGAAGGATTTAAGTCTTGTCGTAAGCTTTCGACTTGGTTAAGCATAGGGGTCCCTCAAGGCACTTCTTAACTTTAATACAATGGATTTCATTTGACAAAAAACTGTGAAACAGGCAGAACATTTAATTTAGATACACATTTAAATAAATATTTAATTAATCTTGACAGACCATAATTCTAAGAAATCATTAACGAAATAACAACACATTGGACACAATGACGAAAGACATCAAACCATTCTTGAAAATACAAAAGCTACTCTATTCCATAAAAATTAGAGTATAAATTCAAATAACAATGGTCATAACGACTGGCATGACGATGGTACAGTTCGTAATTAGCAGAAAGCGGGATTAACTTAATTTATTGGTTATAGAAATCAAGTTAATTATTTGAATTCCGTGTTTTTGTGCGTCGTAAATATGGAAATCACTAATTTAGAGCATAGATTTATACAGATTATTTGGAACTGTGTCTTCACTGTTATAAATTGTATTAGTTAACTGTGTAGGCATTTAAAGAAAAAGAAAAGAAAGAAAGAAAAAATGTTCATTTAACGTCAATACATTAAGCACACACACAATAATATTAAAAAGTTACAAAAAGGACTAAAAAAGCATTAAAAAACATACACTAAAAATGTAAAAAAATATAACATAGGGCCGGAAGTTTCCAGAGTAATTTAGTTTAAGACTGACAAAGAAATATAGTTTATTTAAATTAGGTAAGAATCTACGAAGTAACGTTGGCTTGTTTTTTTTTGACAGTCCGTGTTGTCTCATCAAATATTGTGGCATACTCTTCAGATTCTATTTTTTTTTATCCATGATATCAGGTCTAACTGAACGATTGTAAATACGTATGGCATTATTTCTGATTCTGCACGCTTGCGTGCTTAGAATATTAAGTAAATCATAAATAAAATCGAACAGTTTGTAAAACGAGAGACAAAGCATTTGCAATTTCACATTTACTGAAAATTACTTTAAGTAGCATGAACCAAAGCTCAGTCAGATTACGAGCCGATAAAAATCCGCAAAATGCGATAGCTTGCCGAGAACAATTGGTAACAAATCCAGCTTTCAATGCAGTTGAAAACCAATAAAAGGTTGCACAAACGAACACCTACATAGACAGATAACAGGCAATATTGGACCTAAACTTATTACCCTAAGGTTCGGGTTAATTGACAATAAACACGCTATTAAAGTCAATATAATCAATGGGAAATAAAATTACAAACTTAATACAAACCTCACACATGACCTTAAAGACTTGTGTCATACAGACGGATTTTCTTTGGCAGAACAGCAAAAAGAAGTCGGTAAAGATTTTTATGTACTCCAATAGCTGATGTTACCAGTAATAAAATTCTCATTTGTTTATCTCATACATACAGTGAAATAAATAAATTATAGTGTAGAACAAAGTAATTTCGATTATGAAATAATTTCTTTGGACCTACACTTGTGCTCGCATGTAGATTTTAGTAATGACGCTATTGTTGTTTCGTGTCGTTTGGCAGAAATGATTTAGGAAAAATAAAAATGGTCAAAGAGTTCAGCTGGTTTAGAGACTTATTGAGAATCCTAATAACGTAGTTGTGTAGATTTATCACCTCCCTGCCCTTGTCCCATTCTACTTGGGTTCGGCGCAACATCTTCTTCTTCCATTCTCCCTTATCATACGGCATCATTTACTCCTTTCTCTTTCATATGTTTTTTCACACAATTCATCCATCTTTTCTTTGGCCTCGCACTCTCTCTCCAGCTAAAGTAATACTTTGGAGCATGAACTAAGGTAATACTTTAGCTGGAGAATAAGCTAAGGAAATAAACTGTTTCTGAAAGTTCAAATTTTTCCTACTATGAAAAAAGTTGAGCTTTCAGTAACTGCTTATTTCCCATGGGTTGAAGTTCTTCATAATGAACAGCAACCTATTCATAATTATACCCGTATCAAAACAAGTCACCTCAATCATTTGGACATTGATTAGTTAGGTTTTGACAATGATTCAGACGAAGTTCTCATTGTTATAGGTTTAGGAACCTAAATCCACAATGGAGACCTACAGAAATGTTTGAACACAGGTATATTCGGTTACCAGTAACTTTAATCCTAGCTCAAGGATTTACACAGAACAATTACACGCGACAATCACTCAACTATAAGTTCATACTAATGCAAAAGTAACTCTGTCCATCTATCTGAAGCCTAACTAAATCGATAAAAAGCAAATAAGTCTGCGTCCTATAGAAGACCATGGACTTCTTTTCATCCAGGATATTTGTATTCAATGATGATAATGTAGGAAATACAGGCAAAGTAGCGGGCTACATTTATATTTTCTATGACATCAGCCAGCGGCACGGTGGCAGTAGCGCCCACAAATAGGTTTCTAATTACAATAACAATAAACTATTATGTGTCCATAAGAGAATGTCAAATAATATAATTAATGGACTCAAACGCTTGATCTGAATCAGCCATGGGAACTCCGTTAACCATAAAATACACCTTAATATTACTGCCACACAATTTAAGCTTTTAACCGTTTACAAATAACATATAAATTCGTCTGCGTGATTTGTTGAGGACATACAGAAGTTTTAAGGACTAGGCGTGGCTAAAAGGTTTAATGTTACCCACAAGTGGGCAGAAGTAGGTAAACGTTATGTACTAGGAGAATATATTATATACAATCTTGGACATCATAATTTATTCCGTACTGTTAAGGCTTAAGAAATTAATAAACCTGTCTCACATGACCTCTACAATGAAGAAGATATAAGTACTCAAAACGCAGATCATAATAAATTCTTCCATTGACGAAATATTTGCATGAAAATAGGAGATGACTAATTTTAATTATAGGTGGGCGAACAATCAAAATATCTGATTGGATACATCATGTTTTCATTTGCAGACGAAAAGGGCAAAGGCTTAACCCGGCGTCGCACGATGGCGCTCGACGTGTGTTTTCAATTACATCTGTCAAATTGTCAGCCCACAGACAGCATAAATCGAGGATTAGCTGACTAATTTGCCGCTCATAGAACAATTTAAAACGATTGTTCGTAATCGATACATACGAGTATCGGACGCGATCAGTGACAATCGATTGTTTCTGTAGTAGATTGATGATGTTATTGTTGTGTCAAATGACGTCACCAGACATGTTTCTCGATACCTATGTTTATTGGGCTATTGTATTCGATAGTTGATTCGATGAAGAAGACATTTCTTTTATGTGATAATTGGTGTAACTGCTTGAAGGGTTACGTACTATTGAACTTGTAATTGCTTAATGACATCGATTGAGTCTTTAGATTTCGTCAGTTCGTAATAGGCTTGTTGCGATAGAAAGTGAATCATTTTCTTTTGAAACTGAATGTTTCTTAGTTTCAAAATCAACTTTGGTTTTTGCTTAAGTAAAAACACTGATAACATTAGCTAGTCTTCCACTGATAGCACAGAACTCTCTTGAATTTAAGGCGGTCTTTCAAAAATGATTTATTTTAGGCGAAGTTTAAATGCAGTTTATAATACTGTGTCCTATAAAAATCTAATTAGTCCGTCAGTTAGATTATAAAAAATATTTGACCCGTATTTTTTCTTTTGTTACATAAACCAAAATTGACGACGATACGACGCTTTTAAAATTCGCAATACGTCACGCCGTGCTATAGTGAGGCTGCCTTACGTTCATAGGGTCCTGGGTTCGAATCCCGGTAGGAGCAAATGTTTGTGTGATGAGCATGGATATTTGTTTCCGAGTCATGGATGTTTATATGTATAATAAGTATGTATTTACAAACAAAAATTATATATGTAGTATATCAACTATCTGGTGTCCACGACACAAGCCTTGCTTAGTGTGGCACTAGATAGCGCTGTGTGTTAATGTCCAGCGATATTTATTTATTTATTTATAGTTTTTAGTGCGTTGTGACGTCACGAGCCCCCACTCCCGAGTTTTGATGCGTTTTATCTTTGTCAGTACTCAGTGATTTACAAAAACAAAAAATACGTGTCCATTATTTTCCAATACTCTAACTGACGGACTAATTAGTTTTGCAATTGATTGATGGTGGAAACTAGCCTATTATCACTCTTCCCACTACAATTATACAATTCATTTATGAGTTAACCGTATGGCAAAGTTGTCTTCACATAACAATAGCCATCCTTGAACACAACATTTACGTCAGTAACTTACATGAAAGTAACATGATTGTTACCAAACGTTCTTTTCAAAGGTGTTTCCTTAACACACGAGTAGAGTGAAACATGTAGTACCACTTTGGCTGGGCAGAAGTTCACGATACAGAAGGACATTGTTGTTTCAGACTAACTCAGAAGCTTTATGTGACGTTCTTGAAATAGTCGGATGCCTAAGGATCGGTTTCCTTAACCAGAAACCATTCCATAATATACCAGGAAGTCGTCAAAACAACGAATTGAACTATTTCTCTAGCAACAACACGCATTCCTATTTCCATCGACACCGTTCGCACACCACATTGAGATTTCAAAAGCGAAGCCCAATAGAGCTGCATAATGAAAAATTAAAAATGGCCAGTAATAAATCTTGATAGGTTTGACACTGTAGGAATAAATGTGTATTTAATATATCGTTATCTTGTAGTGCACGCCGCCGCAGCTTTTAGCGTATCTTGAGACTCGAGTGCGGGATGCTGCAAGGTTGGCACGCATGGAAACTCACCGGTTCAATGTCTTTTCGAGTTGAAAAATGCAGTAAGTTTTATTTCAACACTTGCTTTTGGAATAACTTTATAACCTACTGATTCACCAAACTCTCAAGGAGCTCCACCATCTCAGGTAGAATACACTTCCTACCTATCCATACCATTTTTCAAATAATTCATCCTTGTTTTTTGTGATCTGCTTTTCTTCTAATCATTTGCAGATAAGTTAATATTTAACAAAAGCTCATTACGAAAAGTAATCTTGCAATGTTCTCATTCCTATTCGTGTTAAGCTTAGTGCATGAAGATTACGTTTGTTACGGCTACCTTCGTTGCGGTTTCAAGTCCCTCCAAAGATTTAATATAATCAAAGTTAACAGTTTCTTTAACGCCATTAAATTCAATAAATAATTTACGTAAATAAGCGAAATTACTAGCAACATCACTCACTACATTACCATCAATTCTATCACCACCTCCAACAAACCGAAATACTGTAACGACATCAACTAACTATAAACGACATCATTAATTTCCAGCATTCCCCCACATTTACGTCAGTTCTAAATTTCTACCTACCTTGCCACCCCTAAACAACACCGGGCTCAGCACACACATTTCGCACTCCATTAGAATTAAAGGCATTCCGATTCGGAAATAATCCTTTTGAGTTGCGAACGTGAGAAGCTATGGTGCTGAAGGACGAGATCTCAAGTATGCAAGCCTATTGAGCAAGGGACGAGTAATACAATCAAATGAATATGCCTGAATACGTAATGAAGATACTTACGGTAATAAAGAATAAAATCTGTTGAATGAATTTGTTGGACGGGATTAGGATTTATGTTTTGTTGTGGATTATGTTAAAATACATAACGTTGCTATTTGACTTGTAGGTAACGTTTCGACGGTAGAAATGAAAATATCATCGACTTTTAATACGTGTCTTTCAAGATTTAAAATTTCCACCGTCGACACCACGTTCCATCTGACTGGCAACAATATAGATTTACAACATCATATATGGAAAACGGTATGAACATTGTGGGTTTGTACAATATTCATTCAAAACCAATCTTAAGACAATAAATGACTCAGTTAGATTCAAACAACGGTTAGATTCAAAGAGCTCTAAAAGTTTACGCAGACACGAGCCCTACATTTTTATGAAGACAAAACTGTACTAAAACAATGAATGGGGACCCTTAACACAAGATCAACAAAGCAATAACACGATATAAACAGGCAATAAATAAAGCAATCGTGATGGAGCCGATGTCACCGACAGCCCACGCTTAATCGATTGTATCGATACGTCTTTATCGATGCCGATTGTACTCGAATGCAACTCGATTATCAGATGATTTGTGTAATTGGTGCTAGCGAGTTCCAATGGTTGTTATGATGCGTTTAGTGATGATAAGAAGATTTATTTCGAAGGCACTGAAGAATGAAATGGAGTTTAAGAAATTACAGACAATAATCAAAACACACCAAAATGCACATACATGCCTTTGATAATACTGTCGATGGGGCAGAGCGAAGAATCGACATAAGAAAAGATGAAAGACATAACAAAATTAAACACTACAAACTCAATGGAACAACGACACCACAGCAAAGTACTAAAGTGCTTATAAGACATGAGTCACCAAAATTGAGAGCCGAAACAATTTCCCACATCCATCAAACCAATCACACCCGAAATAAGCAGACCCTTTTCAATTGCCACAGGATAAAGAAATGTCACTTGCGCATGTCATTCGCGAAGTTAATAATCCAGCGAATAAGAAGGAAGGCCATGGAGAATTAAATGTCAAACAATCAGCCTGATACCCCGACAGGCCGGACTTAAGCTCCTTCAGTGATTTAATCCTTTTTAACGGTATAATGTTATTTATGGAGGAAGATAAAGGGAAATCTCGCATCAAGTATGACAGATCCGGTCCTTGGAGATATAAAGCTCGGTTAAGGAATAAAGGAGATTGTTTTATTGAATATGAGTCAGTTTTGGGAAATTTCGGGATGACATCAAAGAAACATACAGACAAAAACACACAGTCATTCAGAATAAGATTTAGTAATACTGAACTTTACACAATTATATCGGCTCTTGCAGAAATATTTCGTCTTTTAATTTATTATCTACACCTATTAATGAGTAGTTTAATTCCTTTTTTGGTCTTAATAAAATAGATTTATCTTGACAGTAGAGAATAATTATTCAGGTACTACAAAACTGTGACCAAGAAAACAATTAATTTCGTTTAACAGTAACATATCTGCCACGTTAAATATTCCTAATCGAATTTCAAGGTATTAAGTTGGTTTGTCGCCATATTGGATTTCCAAAAATGCATATAACTCAATAGGTTAGTTAACATTTCAGTTTGTAAAGCGTGAATACGTTTTAGAAACTAATACGCTTTTGGCCAAATACGTGAAGTTATTTAGGTTGTAGTTGGTGAAGTATTAGTGTTTTACTACATACTAACATGTAGATTTAACTACAGTCTCAGTCAGTTTGACGACTCGAATGGCATAGCGGTAGTGAGGCTGCCTAACGTTCTTAGGGTCCTGGGTTCAAATCCCGTTAAGCGCAAATGTTTGTGTGATGAGCATGTACATTTGTTTCAGAGACATGGATGTTTATAAGTATGTATTTAAGTAAAGGTTTTGTATTAAAGTATATTCGTAGTATATCAACTACCTGGTGTCCATGACACAAGCCTTGCTTAATGTGGGACTAGATGGCGCTGCGTTTAATGTCCAGCGAATTTTTTTTATTTTTTATTTTACAGATGTAGATTTAAAAATTACAACTTTAAATCTAAATGTAAACTCCAAAGAGTTTACAATTAATTAAGAAAAAAAAACTGATAAAACCACCGATACGACCAAAAAGAATGATGACTTCAAAGATAAAGTAAAAGTAAGGATGGACGATTTTGAAGAGACAACACATCTAAAAGAATTAGTAAGTAACAAGAATAGGAATGAATGGCTCAACAGGAAGTAAACTAATACAATTACTAAAAGAACACGATATGATAAGAAAACCTTTAAACAGAGAATGCAAGGTAGGACTCTTTTATGAATGAAATTTCTGATACTTTGACGAATGTCAACGCAAAATTTGTACCAAGACATACTTTGTTTATCACGATGAACATTCTATCAAGTGTTGACAGTAAGCAAGGAAACGAAAGTAAAAATTCCAAAACATACGGTACGCCATGTCCACACATCATTTACACAGCCCCTTATCGAAAACAAACAGGAAATGGGGCTGAAGGTGTCCAACAATTTGTTCTACATACAAAGTTTGGTCAAACTTTCCTACAAATATTGGGTCGTCACGGAACCCTTTGATTTGGTGCATATTTGGTCAAAGGTTTGTGTCAACACCATCATTCATGTTGGAGATAACCGCCACCCGCGGGAATTTGTTTTTTTTTCGGACCCACTTGTTTCTGGTGATTTGGAAATGGAACAAAAACAGAAAGAAAATAAGTTTGAAAAAAAAATACGTAGTTGACAGTATTTAGTCAGGTAAGGATGATCCAGATGCTTTCAATTACAGAATCAACAAATTTAAAAAATAAATCATCAATGTAGGAGAAGTAAAATTTCAAATTGATTATTACGATGTTTTTGCAAACTGCTGTAGGTACGGTTCTATTGGAAAGAAAACTAGAAGTCCTTGCAACGTCACATCCAAAGGCTCGTTAATAGGTATTCAATAAAAGTTATTACAACAAAATTAATAAATAAATCGTGTGACCCGATAAAGAAGGAAACGAAACCAGTTGCACTAAGCTCTAGTTTTCGTTCAATAAAGTTATCAACTAGCCACACGTCAGTTAACTACTTTAATGTAATTCGTGTTATTACTGATTTTACGCTGCCTATTAGAATTATATTGGATTGCGGGTTTCCCTATGGTTTGAGAACTTTAAGACAAGCGCCAGTTAAGGGAGTGACCACACTGGACTTAGTTCCGTCATAATGAGCCAAACCACAATCTCTTTTTAATTCGGTTCTTTCAAATATTGATATGGGTTGGTACGCTTTAGCATCTACGCTTACTTTACGACGTGAAATCCGTGAGTTTCATACTAAAAAATGCTCATTTACATCCAAACAGATGTCTATGGCTTCGTTTTGGTTCGGACTGTTGTGACTCGACACCGCGTCGGACTAGTCGCTCCTATTCTATAAACTTGAACTTATTTTCTGACTTTTCTGATGAGTGTAATCTCTCCCTTAGGCTACCAGTTAGGTCGTGGTTTCGTGAACTATTGCGCAACGTGTCTACGCTTGTGAAGTTATGACTATTAATGTGATATCCAATCAGCTTTCCAGACATAGTAATTAAAGCAATGTCTTTAATCTGATCCAGGATTAGTCACGGCGATCCTATCGTATTGCGATCACTGTTTGTCTATGTTGGTCGCGGCTACTATTTGATCTTTAACAGACGTTAGTGGAAGCCTAAAAAAACTGCACATTTTTCAGGACCACAGGAGATGGAACTTGCGCTTGTTTATTTTGTTTCTTTCACGTCGCAGGATCACTGCGAATCGAGGAATGTTTTAAGATACTTCTGTCATTTGTTTTCTCTGTAGTCGCTGTTTTCGCACGCATGTTGCTTGAGCTTGTAACTTAATAAATATCGCTGTAAATAAAGAATAACGTGTACAAGTTGGTAGAACTTTGACAGTCGTTACAGGTAGTCAGAAAGCCGAACGTCTGACAACCAGCATTGCCATGGGGTATCGTGTTATTCAGTTACTGGGTTGTGGAGGTCAGATAGGAGGTCGCTCCATGTAAAATACTGGTAGGTACACCGCTGCTTTTGGTAAGATTGGAAGCCGACGCCAACATAGTTGGGTATTGGCTAGGTAGATTATGATGATGTTATTTGTTAGTATATCTATTAACGTTCTATTTCTTCAATTAAACACCCAATTCCGATTCAATTACAAATTATTTGAATGTCAGTGTATGACTAAGCTTTTACATTATTAATTTGTATTTAATTACTTACCTATTGTTGAAAATTTCTTCATTTATGAGGATTAGTCACAAAGCGATCGAAATCGAAAATTTATTTATTTCGAAAGATTTATGGTTGAAAAATTAGTTAGGATAGGAGAAAGAGGTAAGTAGCAGTAAGATGACTGAAAATAAAAAAGAATTACTTGTTAATTTGTTCAGTCCCACTAAAATATGTATCTTGGGATATTTTACACTAAAACGAAGGTTATTTTTGTATATGTTGAAGTCACTAAGAAATAGTTGCTTATTATCAAGATGGTTTTTTTATTATTTTAATTGCGTGCGTTTTGGTTTTTTCCGTTCGATAAATGAAGATATAAAAATGTACAGTTCCTAGAATTGATTTAGTTTCCATAATAAATTTTTCACTTGCTTCCCCAATTTAGATATCTACAAAATACAACACTATACAAAAATTATACGCATTGTGATAAAATTGTTATTAATAGGGAAATACCAAAATATGGCAATTATTATAGGTTGTTTAGTTTATTGAATGATTATACAAATACAACATAATAAACGAATCACGCGATTTGTTATTTATTATAACTTATCCATATTTTTGTGGTATTTATTTCATAGATGAAAAATACTTTCTTATCATAATATTTTTATGCCTAGGTATAAGTGAGTAACCGCGCGAGTTTTATCTAAGAAATTCTTAAGTAGATTAGACATGCAAAAGTGGTTGATTGAATGAGATACTAAACAAGTTAGCTCAGTACACAAATAGGCATTTTACTACCTAATGATAATCACAACACGTCTGTGTTCCCCAACTGGATAAGCAGAGGTGTACGCTATAGTAGGAACTCACATTTCAATATTTATTTATTTATCAGGAACAATTAAATTGACACACATCAACACATCAAAAAAAAAAAAAAAACATCAATAAATAATATTAATATAAAGTTCAAGTGACATTCAATAATATAAAACATGCAGCAATAATTAAAAACAAAAAGATATAAGATTAAAAAAAAAAAACCTGATACTTAACCAAAAACAAAAATAGTAAAAACATTTTTTTTTGTAAATAACATTGTAAATAACACTTTTTTTTTAGTTAAATACACACATATATTTAAATATTATTTTATTATTTATATAATTATATTTTAGTTATCGTTAACTTTTATGCACTAATTATACCATTTATGAGAAATAATACTACTGCGCCTAAATGTACAATTTTGTCTTATGTTATTATTATTTTGATTAAATTTTCTCATGCTGAAATAGTTTGCAAAATCAACAAAAAGAATCAATGACAATATGTTAAAATTGAACATAGACAAAGCCTGTTAACCTCCTAAACCCATTTATACGTCTCAGTTAACTTGACATTTCGCAGCTCAAACCCATTAATCATAGTTTAGCCAGGAATTCATTAAAAATAAAAACGACGAAGTTAACACCAGCTGCGTAATCTATACAAAGCTGGCCGCTTTAATCCGACAAGATTGCAATGTCGCATAAATCAATTTCAATTGAAAAGGATTGTCGGCTATATAAATTAGTACGTCTATAGTTGAGACAGGCTCGCACGCTTCCACGGTGGCGAAATAATGCTATAGACATGTTTTGTTCGTGGCTCGAAAATATGACCAAGATCGTAAATGCAATTAAAAAAAAACTTTAGTGATTTCACGTTTTGTCTTTCAGTTTTAAATCGAGCTTTCGAAATCATGAGTCTCAATGACATTTCTATCAAATAAGCTTTCGTGCAGTTTCATTTTCAATTTTTATCAGCTTTTATAATGTTGCATTAGAAGTTTTACAGGTTAAAAGGCATCGTAGTTCGTTTTGCCGGTAAAACTTCGAGTTAGTTAGAGACATATGGGTGCGAAAAACTTTGGCTAATTCGAAAAAAATTACAGGTTTTTAGGTATGGAAAGAAAAGTTTGCTTATTTCTCCATCTCTGGGCCTAAAAGGTACACGAGACCAAAGGTGAATGATTTTTTTTTAAATCACTTGTTTCCCATAATGTTGCCAGAACACCCAGTTGCATAATAATCGACTACGATAACATACCTAATTATTCAGAATTTTCCAAAGTTTTAATATCGCCACATACAAAGTTATCTTCTTTCGAGTCTGACGTATTTTAATAGTGCCTGAGGTGGGTGTGTCAGCTGAAGATTATCGCTCCATAAAGGGAGATACAGGGCGATATCACAAATATTTTAATTCACAAATTAGTCTCTTATCTAACCGACGGTCATAACAGTTGTATCTTTATTTAGCCGTAAATAAATGTAGATACGTTTATTTGTGGAAAATGCCAGAAATGCTGATGGGGTGTTAGATAGTGTATCTTAGCTTTAAATAATGAAATGTCATGTTTTCTTTTTGTGTTAAATATTCTCTATCGCCAAGGCAACGTAGCTTCCAAAACAGTAGGCCGTTGGGCCGAAAGATTCTGATTTTTCATTGTGAGAAGGCTTCCCATAAGGTTGACTGATGACCAGAGCAGGCCATAGATTTCGGCGAGCACAGTAGGTAAAGTAAATGAACTGTTGCTGAATATGGTCATCAAAATACTTAATGCTAAAATGAATGGTCCTAATAACCATGCTTGCCAGGGAGTACGCTAGTAGTGTGTGAATCATCATCATCTGCCTAGATTTTTTCAGTTGAGTCGGCTTCCAGTCTAACCGGATGCAGCTGAATACTAGTATTTTACATGGAGCGCCTGTCTAACCTCCAAAACCCAGTCAGTCCTGGGTAATATGATAGTAGTTTGTGAGTATTATAGGAACACCGCTTTGTCCTTTCCAGAAAGCTTTGCTTTGCTATTACAATCGATTACTCTACGGAATATCAATCAGTTACATCACGACACAGTTGACTATCCTGCAATGCCATCTAGGCGCCTTAAATCTCCGTTCTCCATAATTCTAGGCATCACAGTTAAGCCTTTTCACACGGTCACGGTCATACATTCGCAATGTCTCGGTCTCGGAGACCGCATATCTTCGGTTATTGTCATGTGGGTTCGGTAATAGGATGAGGGGAATTGCGAACGGAATCAACAGATTGTATGCGTTTTGCGTTGGTGGTGCTTAGATACGATAGTCAATAGTGAGGATTGGATTAGACTTGGCGTGTGGTCTGGTTTATGGTATGTTATGGTTTTGTTGCTTTATTGTAAAACGGGATCAGTACTTGTAATAGAGCTTCGTATTTGGAGCATCGCGGTGTGTCTATTTACTCAGAAAAGCTTACTTAATGCAGTTTAAGAAGTCGTAAGAGTTCTGGAAGATTCAAGTTATGTTAGAAACATATATAGGTGTCGAAATTAGCTAAGCAATATTATAAAGAGAGAAAATACTTTTCCACTTGAATTGGTTGACAAAAAAGTTTCGAATGATGAAGAAGGACAATACAAAACCCATACAGATAAAAAAGGATAACATTTTACCTTATTAGTTATTTCATAAGTGTACTCTGAACTGTTCTATTTATTTTAAAGACAAATGTGTAATTACGTACATCTTTAACTGAAAAATCAAAGACACCCGCACCGAGTTCGCTGGCTGGACAACAGCCCTTTCCCTCGCGAGGGGCCAGTGTCCCAGCAGTGGGAACTTTACAGATGATGCTATACTACTACCCATTTCAGCAAATTACAATCTACACACACACACCGATGTTTGTGACAATGGCATTGGCTTTGAGAGTCTACTGTGGCTCTAATGTGTCGTAGTTCGGACCAGTTTTCACTAGACCAAGTCATTCATACGACGCGACCTCTCGGCTTCGTGTGAAGGGTCAATATCGTGTACTAGTGGAGTAGGAAATAGATCGAACATATTGTAACGTTACTAATAGTAACAAAATAAAAAAATTGTCAGCAGGGTCTTTCATTAATTTTAAAGTGTTCTTGATTTTTAATCAGCCAGTACCGATTAATTAAATTAAGTCTGTCGAATAACCGTTTACTAATTACTCATCTAATGGCAATTTTTTTCCTATAAATTTCACAGAAAGACTTTAACAGTTGCCGATATCAGCAATCTCAGAAAGCTGCTCTCGGCATGCTAACTTTGAATACTGGCACTTATTTTTAATAATTTCGGGAAAGTTTACGAAGCATAAAATGGTCAAGTAGTTACTTACGGTCGAACAAGCTATTTGGTTTACATCTTACAATGTAATTTGTGGGTTAAAATGTAAACCAAATTGCTTGTTCATACAAGCATATAATCACAGACAGTTGTGTGTAATGACCTCGAAGTAATAAAATAAAGTGCTAGATTGTTAGTCCGTTTTCTATAATAACAGTATTGTGACCCATATCTAGGCTGATCCCTAGTGTATGACCGGGAACGTAAGCTTTTCATTTCCTTGTTTGTTAAAAGCTAAGTGTAATAATGATTACTTTCAGAACAATGCATAATCAGTTTAAAATCTAATTAATAACTTGGAAAGTAAGAATTGCGTTTATAGCTTTATAAAATAACAGAAAAAATGAATACTGTCACTTTAATTTCCCGCCAAACAAGAAATGTCAGTGACAGAAGTTTTGAAGAAAAAGAAAATTCAAAAATCGAAGACCGGTTCATCATTAAAAAAAACCTGCTGCTAGTGCTGTTCCGGTGTCACTTATCGGTTCTATAACTAGTCGATTAATGATCGTTTTAATGAGAACCACGTTGCAGAGTTATCGCGTTCTTCCATGACCACAACAATGAGAGCCGATACATTGACCTTTGCTTGCACGCGTAAACTGCTGTTATACAAACTCATGAAATAGAATTTATCGCTAATAAATGGTGCTTTTCATCATAATTTCCTTAGCGTGAAATACAATGTTATGCTAATTTAATTTGTCTTGTGACATGAATACAATCTTGTTTACGACTATTTGTTGGAGAACTAATTTCCTTGCTGAAGGAAATTACTTGTTTGGTCAAAAATTGCTAGATGCCGTTTTCACAAGCTTCTACATAGTAGCGGTCTACGTCTATGTTTTCTAAAGTTTTCTTAAACCATTATTATTAACGCAAACTGTCTGACTGAATGAATTGACCAATAAAAATCTTATTTTTTGTCGTGTCTGTATTTAACATAATGAACAAATATAAATGCTGATTTTACAAACAAGTTTCCTTCTTTCTGAACTTCCGCATTATGCACTAAACGGAAAAGTAGGAAATTGTTTGATGTTTGTGTTAACTGAGCTCTAGATTTTCGTACGCGTTTTATAGGCGATTGAAACGTTCACACATAAAATGTTTATTGGTTTTCGACCGATATTTTTAATTTTATACGAGCATTTTTATTAAGTAGGTCCTACGCGGAACATTAAAAGTTAATGTAGGAATGCTTGCTCAAAAATATTTAATTATATTTTTACGATTATAGGCGTTTTGAATTGAGCTACTTCATTTGTTAATTAATGTTGAAAAAAAAGAATATAAATGTCAGATAATATGCGAATTTGATTGCAATTTAATCTGAGTGTAAAGAAACAATGCTCTCATAAAAGTAATTTAATTTTGTTTTATAACCTTTTTATATTCTTTATTGTTTCTTCTGCCTGTTGTCAAAGTTGTTTTTTTTATTTATTTTAACAACTAAATACTGCTCTGTGCCCTACTTTCTTAGAAAACGTTTGTTACCGCCTAAGTAATTAATATTTAATTTCCAAACCAATTAATTTAGTGATAAGAAATCTATTTAAATAACGCACAACCAAATTGAAACATTATGATATTAAATTCAAATGAATAAAAATTTGGACAAAACTCACCATTTTAATTGCCATGAGCAAAAATAAATTTGTCCAATGTATTGAATAAATCATACATAAAACAAAACGTCACTACGTTCATCTGAAAACTTTTATCACACTTTGGAACTTTTTTAAATTAAAATAAATTATAAAACACATCACTAACTTAAGGGCTAACTTTTTTTAAATTAATTTTGAATCGATTCCATTTTCGAACGCGCGCTTGGCGGGTGTTGTGCTATAAGCGACTAGTACTGCCCGCGCCTTGCTCCATACTGCACGGGTACGGGTAGCGCCGGCACCTCATAATGAAGCGCCCGATTAGACTGAACCGCTTTATTGGAATTCCATCGAGTTTTCGCTCATCATCACCTCTAGTAATAAATTTATATTGAAAAATGTTTAATAGTTTAACAGATAAGGTTCATACATGATGTTAACCAAATAATTGCGACATAAAGTGTAGTTTACACGTGTTACGATATTATCATGCCAGATACGTTTTTGGCGCGAGCATGGAAATTGCAAGGCCATTAGTAAAACACGGAACACTATGAAATTTTATGGTGTCGTATTATTGTAATTAGACCGATATAAATTATCGATTCTAGAATTAAGGAATCGGTCGGTCGGGTCGGAATTGGTTCGCAATAAATGTTTTTTAATATCCTACCTCGGCCTGAGTTGTTTTAACACTTGAGTCTAAAATAATGTTTCGTGCAAAATAAATAGCAGCTATACTCGTACTTATGTAACAGGTAACTGTTTTTTAAAATATTTTTGATGGCAGTATCCAAAACTTTAATCACGTATTTTTGCGCAAATTGGAAATTTTAAAGTACGAGTATAATATTATAGTATTATTTTCCAAATCCACAATTTCGCATCCTTGCATCATTTGCTATGTGTATCTCCGGTGCAACTGACATTATTTTAGCTGAACACTTGTTTTTTCAGAAATAACAAGGCATCCCTTATCACACCACATAGGTACGCTTGATACAAAACAATGGTACATTAACAGCAGACAGTCGCCAAAGGCGCCACCCGACACCGATGACGCTGATGGCCTGACCTATTAAATACTAATTTACTGACATTGATACACATCACTAGTCCGATTTAGTCGATGTGTAAGTGCGATGAGCTTTGTTTATTGAGTGTTTTTGGTCATTAGTTCGAACTATTTGAAAGTTAAATCTCAGCGATAGACAATTAAAAACTTGTCAAAAATTAGGAAGGTAAATAGCAAAATTTCAGGAATGCGTCCCAACTTTCTTCTAAATCCGGGGAGTTGCTTCTCTAGTTTTTCTTTGCACCCACCATAAAAGAAAATGACGGTATTACTTGTCAAGGTAAAGAAGTGTATTGTGTCCCTTTGACAGTTCATAGTAAGGTTAGGGTAGAGTGATATGGCAGTATGAAGTAAGCCCCCTTGAGTATTGCCAAGAAGATAATCATGCGGATCTATTACGATTACTACGACCGCATCTTCGGAGACAAGAGCAGGATCCAGGGCGACTACACAAACTCCCACCTCTATGATTACATGGTTGGCACAGAGCCACCTGGGCCAGTTAACGGACCGCATCCATCAGCAGCTGAACATAATTCACTAGCTGAGCAGATTACCATGGCCTTACCCTTGAAGCTAATGTATGCATGGACTGTTTTCTTGACGCATCCGGGTCGATTGCCCGTACAAAACAATATTTTAGCCTACAGATACCCTTTTTGAAGTGAGTTTATGTTATTAGAAACGATTTGCTTTCGAGCTTCTGAACGTACGTGTTCGTCTGTATTATGATCGACGATTTCAGAGTTTTAGAGGTAGGGCTCTCGATGACCACGTGATGCGGTTGTCATGAGCTATAGCTCGTAGCTTGGACGCATGGATTCACGTTTCTATAGTTCCACAGCGGCCTGTGGTTAAGTTACGCAAGTGTTTGTTGTGTCCGCTGTGGTTCACGGCTACGCTACGCACGATTGCGTGGCGATCAACCATATATGAACCGCGCGGCTAATGTGGTACATCTCTCCGAGGACTCCGAGGACATCCAGCATCGTCTCAATCTGAGTTGTTATGGATTATTTGTACCATTTAACTCAAGAACTACTCAACCGATTTGAAAAAATCTTTCACCATTTGAAAGCTACATCTATGCCGAGTAACATAGGCTAAAAATTATATTCATTTTCGCGGACCAAGTCGCGGGTGAAGTGCTAGTTTATTATATGCATCGTTCGACCGCCCGGTTACGGTGAACAGTCGCTTCAACTAGCTAGGTCACCGTCTTCACCCAGCCGTATGCGGGTGGGCGGCCCATTGTAACGTCATCGCCTAACAGCGAAGACGACGTCTACCTGGCGATGCAGACCCGATACGGTCACGTGCTTTCGTTGTGTGTACGTCTGATTGACGATGAGGTTCAGCCAATGGCGTAGCTGGTTCTAGTAGGGCCCAGTATCAACTTTTTCTGGGGGCACTTTGCCGCACTCGGGACGAGTGCGTACGAAAGTCCAACAATAGGAGAAAATCGTTAATGTCAAACAAATGAATTTTGTAAAGAAAGTAGCATCCTGACAATTGGAGCTTCTTTCTAGACCGTGATAAGTTATTTATTTTCATTTTATCTTTTATCATGAAGAATATTTGAGGTTGTGAGAAGATTTTGTGATTTTCCTTCTCTTCACCTCTGATGAGGAAAAAAATCTCAAAATCTTACTTGTTACTTGGGGGCCCAGGATACGGCTGATACAGCGGTAGCTACGCCCCTGGCTAAAGAGATGCTGATCTCGTGCACTGCTTATAACTATTTGTTCATCAGGTTGACTTACCGCGAGCAGAGTGGCCAGGGCGCTTGCCATGCGCATAGTCGCAGCGCGGTGGGTGCGCGGGCGCCGCTACGTGACAGAGGCGGCGGGCGGACGGGCGCGCGCGGGCCGCATCCGGCCGCCCTCCGGTCCTCTACCACCGTCGCGACGGCATCGCGCACCTGCAACCAAAGATAGGGTTTAATAGAAAATAATGATGCAATGGCAGACTAGAATTCGTTAGATTTAATGCAGTACCTAAGTATGTGTCTAACATAATCGAAGACAATCTTACTTGTCAATTGTTAGGTTTATTATCTTTCGATTCTGGGGGAATTTTCAGTCTTAATTGTTAAACTGAATGATTCTGGTAATATCTGGGTCTGTATATTTCAAATTCTTTTTACATTCACAGTACAAGGTATTTTCCGTCACTGAACCGACATTGGGCAATCCACAATATTTTTGACGCCATCTTACACATTCTCGTGAGATCCAACTATGGCGATTTGTCTTCTTTCAGGTATCTTATTGAAGTAGGGCGGAGCAACCATCTAGGGGTGAATAAAGATGGCGGCGATAGACACGCAGGTGCGCATGTGCCAACCACAAGCTCCACCCACGACTTTCCTTATATAGCAATGATGTGACCCCATTGGACAATTAATGTCAGTGTAAATGCTTTCCTGTTATTTTGGATCCTCCAATGAAATGCAAAAGAGTATGAGAGTTTCAGTTCAGCAAAACAAAACAAGCAAAAGTTTTGCTTTTTAACATCGCACCCCAGAGAAACACTTTCAATACTGAAAAAACCCAAAACCAATTTTCCTCGTCCGTCGCCAACCGAAGGCATTTTCTCTAGAATTTCGTCAATATTTGTCTAATAACGTCAGTTTTGCGTGTCAAAGTCCAATATTCAGATTTTATCTGATAAATCTCATATCTGACGTCACATTATGTCGCGCCTCCGACCACACGTCACAGGATGTGCCTGATTACGATACCGATTACCTCTTTATCAGTTATCACTGGCGCCGCGATTGTGGAGCTAAAATATTTGCCCGATGAATAAGTAATTGATAAGATACTTTTGATGGCATAATCTACGAAAGATATTTATATTTTTCTGTTTTGGTTTACGTTGAATTTTGATACGTCATTATTTTTTTAACTGAGCTTCATATGCTGTATTTTATGTAAACAGGATCTAAGGAAGCGGTCATCTTTAAAAAACAGGAACTGAGTAAGTGAATCATGTTTAGACCGGATCTCTTTACCCTTACTGTAGATTTGGTCATGAAACCTCTCTTCTTCTTATTCTTTTCGAAGTAACCACATGGGGTTCGAGTGACGTGTTAAGTTTTTGTTAGTAATATTATAGGTTCTACGAATGGCGACGCCAAGTCCGGTGCCACACGCACTCTGTTCAGCCTCGATACCGCAGACATACTTCGTTCTCAAATATACCATATTCTACACTAGGGCATTTTTTTTAAATTGGGTTCAAGCCCGCCACACACGCCCAAACCACTGTAACTCCTGAAAGCCAGAATCAACAGTGGCGACCACCAGAAAAGCGCCGAGACAATGAAGCTCAAGTCCCAGAGAATGAATTTACTTAACTGTCTTGGATCCTGCAACGAAATTAATCAGAAAGTATAGCGGAGGAGTAGGAAAATAAAACCGTAATTTCCACTTCCCTCCATATCATATCAGCAAGAGACAGAACGAAACAAGGCCAATAGTGCCTTTGCCCTGCAGTGGGGCACAAGTGGCTGATAATAATAATGACTAGGGGACCGAAATCCGATTCCGCATGCCCAATACTGTACCATAGATGAGAGAAAGATGGCAAGGACACCTTTAATAACATCACGACTGTTATCACCAAAGCGTTAAACAGAGTTGTATCTAATAGTGAACCCACATTTAGCCATTTATGTTTAAGTCCCATGTGATATGGGCGCGCCTATTGCCACCTTTAAAGGTACACTAATAACACTGTTCAATGCTCATACCTGAACAAGAGTGAGTGAGTTTGAACCACAAAGAATCTGAACTTGACTGGCAGTCACGTTTCCACCAATGTGTCCAGGTTGACATTCTGTAGGATCATAGCAATTTGAAGCTTCTTCAACTTACATTTTACCGACTTTTACTAGTTATACTGCTACATGAACTTGATCGATCATTCAATGTCAATCCTTGAGCTCCCGAGCAGCAGTAATCGGTACACGGTAGAACTGCTTGACGACACGTATATCAATCGTGTAAATGATAAAATTGTGAATTTTGGTTATGAACTCACCAAATAGGTACTTAATAGGCTTGTCAACTGAAAAAATCTAATTAGTCCGTCAGTTACATTATCAAACAATATTTGACCCGTATTTTTTATTTTGTTACGTAAACCAAACTTGACGAAGATACGACTCTTTAAAATTTGCAATACGTCACGCGGTGGTATTTTCAGTGCGTTTTGACGTCACGAGCCTATTCATTGATTCATTGATTTACAAAAACATAAAATACGTGTCCATTATTTTCCAATACTCTAACTGACGGAATAAATAGATTTGCAATTTATTGATGGTGGAAACTAGTGGTTTTTGGATGGATTTTGGTTTGGGCTGGATTCTAGAGGAAGATTTTCAAGAACTACAATAGGTTCTTATACTCCAGCGATTTATAAGGACCCTCTCTTGAAGCTCAATTTAATTTAGGTAAGTAGATTAATTAATATTATCTCATCCATATTTTAAGCTGACCAAAATATGATTTAGGTATCGTAAATGATGACAAATATAATTTAGACGTGTACATGATGGCAATGCCACAACTTGTAATTTCCATAGAGACGTACACATAAACCGCGTTTATAATACCACTGCTGTTTTCAAATTCTAAAACTTGAACATAGAGAGACAATCAACTTAAGTGTTCGAAGTTATGTGGTGTCACCAAAGCTGGTAGCGGAACTGACAGCCCTTGGGAGCGCCGGACGCAGTAGCTACTAAAGTATACCGTCATTGAGGTCACCAGTTATGTAGTAAAGACACAAAAACGTGTCATAATTAATTTTACAACGTATTTTGTAAAGTATTTAGCATGTCATTGACGTATTTCACATGTAACAATAAAGTTATTAACATCATTTGCCTAGCCTTTTCCCAACTATGTTGGGGTCGACTTCCAGTCTAACCGGGCGCAGCTGAATACCAGTATTTTACATGGAGCGACTGTCTGTCTGATCTCCACAAACGAGTTAGTTTTGGGTAAAACGATACCCTTTAGTACGAGTAAGACCGGTTGTCAAACTTTCGAGCCACTGACTACCTGTAACGACTGTCAAGATGGACAAATGACAGCCGGGGCCAAAGGTTTGACGTGCTTTCCGATGCACAGAGGATACTTGGTATGTGATTGGTGGCAAACGCGGTTTAACCTGAAGATTGAAATTTTGAGATTTTGCGCTTTAAGTAGTGTAAATCAACAGCGCTTCGCAACAGCGTTCGAAAGATGAGTAGATGTCTACGAGTATTTCAGTTAATCATAGAAGAAAGTCGAAAATCACGATTTACTCGGTCTAAGAAAAGATAGCTATTTTAAAATTACTAAACCTACAGCTAAAGCCGCAGATTTTATCAACTTACTCGTATATCATTATCAAATCAATCATTTAATTAGTGATGATGCACACAAAACATATGCCGGCCGGATAATTGACTGATATAGCTCCGTGACGTAACCTCTTCACAATGATACAATGTTTGAGCACAAACGGATCTGGACAGAGGCTCAGAGGCGATGAACTGTCACATCCTTGTGAGGTGGCATCTCACACTTGTACTTGTATGATCCATGTCCTATTTATGGAATGGGCCTATTTCAAGATAACTTGAGGTCGTGGCTAAATAATAACAGCCGCTGGGGTCGATCTTTCAGTTAAGCTGTGCTTGCCTAGGTTGGTCTGTGGATGGGTGACCACCCTTACGTCCCGAGTTTCCTCCGAGCGCTGAGTTAAGTTGTTGGTCTCGGCTGTCATTGTAAAGTCAGTTGCCCAAAAAGTTTGACAACCAGTGTAATCAAGTGGTATCGTATTATTACCCAGTACTAACTGGGTTGTGGAGGTCAGACAGTCAGTCGTTCCATGTAAAATACTGGTATTCAGCTGCATCCGGTTAGACTGGAAGCCGACCCCAACATAGTTGGGAAAAGGCAGACGATCATGATAAGTAAAGACAACTTGAAGTCTGTAATATCCGAATGGTTTTTAGAGAAAGACCCTTAACAGTGCACCCATATTTCGCCAGATATGTAATGGGGGCAAGCTTATTGCCATTAAACGGAATACAAATCCAGTCTCTGTGGCTAAAAACTCAATAACTCTTAGCCTGAACTGGGCCACTGACTAGTAATGGAACTCGGGACCTATCTCGGGGCTTAGCAGTAGAACTTTTGTATTAGTTATGGTTCTCATAGGTTAAGGCACAGTAATTCTAAAAGTGATGGCAAATCGCTGAGGTTTTTCATAATGTTATGACAAAAACTTTACCTATGACGATGGCATGTAATAGCTGCTGTGATAATAATTGCGAGAACGCTCGAGAGCACAGGTAGGTAGTATGGTGTTCCTCATACTGTTGTAACTCTCCAAAAGGGCAAACATTCCTTCATTCTGGGCGAAGGATTTAGCTGTGTTGATATCTTTACAGGAACTGTTGAATAGCATCCATGTATTATAGCAGCAGTACAATCCACAGCTGGGACACACGGCTTCCTCTCTATGAGAAGGAATGGGCTCTAATCTACCACGCGAGCCCATTGGGGGCTGGTAAAATGTCACATGACTTCGAATTTTTAATTCTTTTAGGCATGCCGGTTTCCCCATGACATTTTCTTTCACCGTTTTGAGAGCAGTGGTGATAAAATAAATTACTTATGGTTATGCGCCTGCTTGGGTTCAAACCCACGACTTATTACTGTTCCTAACTCGGAGCCGCCACCATTGGGCCACTGCTGCTCTCCCTCAGCTATCTGATACATTAGGCAAACGGAACTTTTGCAACTGTTTGACTTTGATACGTTGAACATTTGCTTACAATTCGCGTGGAATTTTTACGCATGTCGCACCTTACAACTGATACGGAAGTTATCAAATATTTGAATCTGTGTGAGAGCAAACTAGGGTAACGCTACATTGAAAGCGGATTACCGGGAAGACCGTGTGTGTCAAGGCAGAAGCGGTAGCGGATGTCGTTACGGGCGGCAATTTGACGTGCAAACTGTTGCTTTGAATTTAGCACACGATTATCTATGGTTATTAAAAAACCTGGCATTTTATTTAAAAAATGCAATATCCACACAGTCAAAAATGTTTTTATATTCGAGTTACACCGATTTACGATGGATATTTCGAAAATAATTACTTGGGAAATTATGTAAAAGTACAGAATATGGAACGATCGCTCCATACTCGTTTCCATGTTTTGTAATGTGTTCAGAACGTGAAAATTTAGAAAAAACAATTGCTCCTTGTCGTTTCTTGACCAAATCGGTTTTATACGTTAAAATTTAATCGTTTGAATACCTAATTTAAATACGTCTATCATTATACTATTGTCTGGTATCTAGACGAGCCATACAATGATCCGCCCGCTTTCAATATAGCACAGCCTTATACACTATTTGTATTAAAAACGTAACTGTGAAACCACGATCCTCGACATGTGAAACTTGCTAAGTCCAACGTATATTTAATAAACTAAAAATAAATGTCCGCAAATAGCGTTATTGATTTATCGCGTGTCTACGATTAGGCATCGGTATTAATTACGCGCAGGCAATTAATAGCTCAAATGATGTAGTATTAATTACTTTATTACACGTCATTGTGTACTTACTCAATGTACTAATTAGGAAAAGCTACAATTCGTTTAATTAGGAGCTGATGTGTCTGGTGCTCTTACCCTCTTTGTATGAGTAGAGGACTTTGCCCCACAGTGGGACTATTACAGCCTGATAGTATGACTGGCCTGCGTGTTTTTTTTTGCACCGCCAAATTCCCAATATCATTCTCAAAAAAGTTTAAGTGCGAAACGGAATCTTCCATCGAACACAACCTTGCATCACCAGTTGCAAGTACTGGTTCTGACAAACTACTGGACCTCAACACGAAGTCCGATTAGTTCCAGACCTAGTTACTCCTGTACTCAAGAAGCTGACATAATGAGTGAGACGGTAAACATCGTCAGTTGCGTTAGAGTCTACCGGACTGGTTTCAGTGAGAGTGAAATTTACTGTAGGCAGTGTAAGCACCCAACCGGTTCGGGGCTAGTTTTATTTTTCCATGTTATCACAGTTTTATTTGGGTGCTGTAATATTGAGGAAGTTCAATAATTATTTAAAATAATACTAAGCATTACGTTGTTAATTAATATTCTAAAATACTAGTCAAGAAAACAGTTAAGAAGACGCTTTATAGAACTGTGTTGTGGTGTAGTTCAAACACTCCTTGAGATACCTCAGTATAAGCCATAAAAATCTTATTGATTTACGTATATACACAAAGGGCTTGAGTTGTTAAGAGACCGGTGTTATGGTGTTACAGTTATGGACCCTACGAATCTTCTTTCCTAGTTTACTTTTTTTAATAATCCTTAAAAACTTATAAACTAGTTTATTATAACCTAGTTCAACTAAAAATGTAATTTAGTTGCGTAAAGAAGATCAGAAACTAAACCTACTGGGATTGCATTGAAAGCTTATACCAACAAACATAATAAAAACCACAAAGATAAGTTAAAAAGCAACATTTCTAATAACAAGCTTATTACATCTTACTCCTATCATGCTGAGCTTCACGCAGCTTCGACTTTGACCCCCGACCTTTACCGAGTCAATTCAGTAGTGGTTCTTATTAAATCCGTCATCTGATACATCTTACTCACTCCATACCCAAAGCAGTCTTCATAGCAGTATTAATTCAATTAAAACCTGACCCAAATCATTCAAATATTCCATTAACTATTAATATTTCACCGAACACCATTAGGCTTCAATGTGTATAAATCTTTGGCAAAATGGCGGCCGCATTATTAATAATACTTGTGATAAATCATTCGGAACCTTCCCTTTGGGCGCCATATGCGAGGTATGTTGACTTAGGAATGAAGTTGAGGCATATAACTGACTATTAGTTTTGATTCATACATAATTCTGGTCTCGATACACATCTGAAACGTTTAAGGAAACAGCATAAAGTCTAAGCAAACAATTATCAAAAGTGCTGTGAGTAGAATTGGCTCTAGGTGAGCTTGATTTCAAGGAATCAGGATCTAAGATCGATCTGTAGATCTTTACATAATACCAATGTTTCCGTGCTGAAGATAACCAGGATTTATTCATACATTTATACTTATTTCCGGCAATGAATCTAAGTACTTTTTTTTTAACTTACAGAGATTTTTGTGTTTCTTAAAGAGGCATTCAAATCAAGATCAAACAAATCACGCATTTTTCAGTAATTTTGTAGTAAACACATAGATTTTAAATTGGGATAGCCCACTAATTGTAGAAACCTAGACGTTCCTTTATGCATATTACGAGTATTTCATAGCCACTGCTTCATCGAGAAAAAACCGATGTGTGAAACGAAAATTTAACGATAACCACCAACCTACACGCGTTGTGGATTTAGCATTCGCTCCCACATAGAGGAGGCCTAAGTAGTGAGAAATATTATAGGCTGTTTATACTACATAGTTTTTAGACTAATACCATCTTAAAGCTTATTTAAAAATACAGACGTCAGATTACTCAGCTCATCATAGTTTTAACAACCACCAAACTATCGATAGTTCATATAATTATAAGCCTATGGTCATGGATATAAATATCAAGATTTTATATATTCAATGAAGCAAATCGATTAATATGATTTATGATTATATTATGGCTATAAATCATGAAGTTTGATGGAAAATTAGGTTCATTGGACTATTAAAAGAAAAACAAGTTGTTTTGGTGTTGCCAAATTAGATTTATATGTGTCATTATTGGGGTTATTGGGAAATCTTCGGAATATTTACAAGTACGTTAGTGCAAAGTGAATTTTATATAACGCTGTAGTAAAAGAGCTACTTTTAGGGTGAGGATATTATTATCTTGAGAGTCACTTGTGCACTTAAGTATCTACATACTCGTATTATGATATATCGGACATGAGCACAAAAAGCATAATATATTATAGTATTGCTGATTTTTTAAACGACTCATGGTGATTATTATAAATAAATTAATATAACTATGAGTGTGGTAAGGTATGTAGTAGTAGTGGAGAACATAAATGTTATTATTTGAATGCCTATTGTAGAGATGTAAATCTTCATTATGAAACTAAATTGTAATATTGGACAAAGGAAAATAAATAATAAATCATAAAATAATGTAAACGATTGAATATAATACTCGTACTTATGTAAAACTGTGTCTGATATTTAATATATAAGAGTAAAATTTAAAATAATTGATTCTATTATAATAATTGTATGTAATTAATTGATATGTTATGTCTTAGTGTCAATTTAAAAATCATTAATGCAATAAAATTGTACCGAAAATTTTTGCACGCCATGAGAAATAGCAGACATGTCGTGAGCCACTCTTATTTAACATCTTGCATGCATGTATTATTTTATTTTAATTCTGTATGTAAAAGTCACAACAGAAAAAAAAAAAAATTCAAAGACGTTAGATTATAAAATAACTAGAGAGATTGTAAACTCTCGAAATATTGTCAAACGAATTTAACATACTGCTTACAATAAAACGCATTATTTTTCGGTAGATTGTAATTTATCGAAGTGTAACCGTAATATTGTGAAATGCATGTGGTGGAAGTCAACTCGCGCGGTGTGGAGGAGAGGGAGGGAAGAAGGGGCCCCCATTGCCCAGTGGTACCACTCTCATGAAAAGATAATGTACCATTCCTGAGAAATACCGATGAATATATCCTAACCTCAAAACACTTTATGTTCCCCTATAAAGCGTATAGTCGACGGAGCCCTATTTCTGAGTGCAGGGTTTAAAGGAACCTAACTAATCTAACGTGGGGGTGCCCCAAGTCCCGATTATGGGGGCAGAGATACTTCCGTCGCATGCATTTCACAATATTACGGTTTCACTTCAATAGATTACAATCTACCGAAAAATAATGCGTTATATTAAGCAGTATGTTCAGTTGACAATATTTCGAGAGTTTACAACCTCGCTAAAGAGATTACAATCTAAGATGTTTGACAATTTAACGGTGACATAAACACATGTTTGAACTAATAAAATTTCTTATTCTGATTCTGAGTTTTTTGGGAAAGTTGTTTATTATACAGGTAGACTTACCTCCTTGAAGGACACGTAGACTACGTATTTTCACGCTTGTAATCCCCAAAGAATTAGGCAGTCGAATACCCATTATTACACCTACATTTCGGCAGTTATGGATAAGTCACACGTAATAGGTGGCGATTACCATCAGCCGGGCACGAATTCAGTATCTGTGGCTGCATACTGAGAAATTACAAATGAAAAACCCAATAACACTTTGCTCTACCTGGGAATCGAAGTCAGTACCTCATGCTCAACAGTCGCGTTTACCATCAACTAGACCACCGAGGCAGTCAGCTTAAAGGTAGACGCACACTTATCCGCGCCGAAAGAACTTTTTCTCATCCGTATATGACGTCATCTATTCGTCCGATTCGACGCGGATAAGTGTGCGAGGTTTTACAGGATTGCAAACAAGTAATTCTGAAATTCGATTCTATTGGCGCGTTCGACCTGATGTAGCTGAATACGAGTATTTTACATGGACCGACTGCCTACTGACCTCCACAACCCAGTTAATACTGGGAAGTTTTTGGGCCACTGACTACCTGTAACGACTGTCAAAGATATACAAATGACAGCCGGGACCAACACGGACGAACATTCCGAGGCACGGAAGAAAACCCGGTATGACAAAAATGCTAATCAGATGTATTAATTTGATCAAAACTAAACTAATGGCAGTCGGTAAAACTATTCCCACTGCTAAAAGTAAGTGGAAAATTCAACTGAATTAATTACAAACTGTAAAAGGTCTCCACCAATGATAAATAACCTTCACTATAAGCATATCTTCACGCTTATAATATCTTTAGCATGAATAGAGATATAATTAATTATCATATTAGTTACAATGTATGTTGGCATCAGTTGTATACAGTAGTCAAATGTGGCGGGATTTAAGATCGTAATCATGCATGATTTGTGGCGGTTTGTTAGATTATCTCTGCTAACTATCATTATTGGGTAAGGTGTTATGTGGACGTACTTGTGAGTTATTAAGATTTGTAGATAAAGGAGCCCAAAATCAGTAACTTCTGTTTATTCTTAGGCTAGTAGAATGCAAGGTTGTGAAGGAAAAGTTGATGTAAACTTATGGTGATCGGAGATATGTGTGCTTTTAAAAGTCTGTGGTTGGTCGAATTATTTTTTTATATCATTTGTTTGTAGCACAAGGGAGTAAATAGGCTTGGTATATGTATACAGGGTGTAAACGTATCGTTGACACCGTTGTAGGCATTCTGTACATCAAACTAAGTTTTACGTAAAAAATATCGCTGGGAAACGATATTTTTTTTAAAAATCTATTTTAAGACCCGAATAGCGTAGCGGTAGTAAAGCTGGCTTACGTTCTGAGGGTCCTGGGTTCGAATCCCGATAGGATAGGAGCAAATGTTTGTGTGATGAGCATGGACATTTGTTTCCGAGTCATGGATGTTTATACATATCTAGGATATGTATTTACAAACAAAAAGTATGTATGTAGTATATCAACTTGCCAGCCTTGCTTAGTGTGGCACTAGATGGCGCTGTGTGTAATGTCCAGCGATATTTACTTATTTATTTCATTTACACCCTTCAAGGGACCGGTCAATGTGGCGACCCTTGGGCGAGGCATATGTCCAGCTGTGGACGTCTTTCGGCTGAAATGATGATGATGATGATAATCATAGCGTTGTCATAATCCACTTCACTCAATACATCACCCATTCAATCACACTTTTAAAGGTGCTGCTGATTTTCTTTTCCACATTAATTAATTAACTATGTCATATTTTAGAAGCCTTATTTAAAAGATTCATTCAACAAATACCAACTACGCGAGAGTTAATTTACTCGTAAATCCTTGGCATACCTACATCATCTGTCATCATGACACCATTCATAGCAATTAAAAGCTCAATAACAACGACATTCAGTATTTAATTACTACTGTTAATTACAGTATCGATCTCTACAACTACCCTTTACATCAATTAGTCTCATACGCCACATCACACATGTTTTAATGATCCAATTTGTATTGCAGTCATAAGAAATGCCACACCGTGATTGGCTGTTACAAAACACTGCACGCGTGCTGTCGCACTTTCCTGATTTATGATTGGTCGTTTTACTAATGAATTATTTAATGGCCGCCTTCATAAAACCAGTGACAAGTTGTATACGTTTATGTTAAGGTAAGGCGTGAGCCGGAATAGACTGTTGGGGGCCCGTAATTGGTCCATGATAATATTTAGCTTAATGTCTGCTCAAAAATTTGAATGCATAATTTCCCATCATTAAATAGAAACATTAAGTGGATGGAAGACGTAAAATCTTCTTATCATTTTATTTGACTTTTATATGACGGGGTTTATTGGGAGGCGAATGTTCTGCAGTTGGACTTTTACGATGCAATGTTACTGTCACACAATAATAGTCTTTAGAGATATTAGATTAAGTGACTCCACAGCGTATAATGTGACCGATCTGTGAAAGAGTGCTAAACCAAGAATTTAAATCTAGAAATTCAGAAAAATCTTCAAATGCCATGTTATCACTGGACTATCTTACTAATAGGTATTATAAATGTGAAAGTTTGTGACGATGGATGAATGGATGTTACTACTCGTAATTCACACATAAACTACTAACCGGATTTGGATGAGATTTGACACACAGATAGTTCATAACCTGGATTGATACATCTACTTTTCATCCCGGTATTATGATCCATGATTCTTTAAAATATTAGTAAAGAGTAAGTATGTAAGGATTACTTTGGATAAAGGTAGCCATTAATTTTAATATCACCAATATAAATAATATCCATAAATTATTTTAATTAGGTAAGGATTCATTATTCATTCTTGTGATCCTTTTCCCTGTGGAACCCTAAAACGTGTGAATCAAAGTTGACAAGAGAGCCTGTGTTTTACAGCATTTTTATTTGTACAGGACATAAAATTAATGGTGTCAGGTATTTGATTATAAGTAGCTTTGCGTTACATTTTAAGATGTTTTTTATATCCCTATTAATTTAATTTATAGACTTGCTGATTAATTTGTGGGTTCTTAAGTGGTAAGTTAGAGAATGTTATGGTGTAGCTACAAAATATGTGAAGTTTGTGACCAAATTGTTTTTTATTATCTTTTTATCACTTCCTATTTGTGATGTTTTTGACCAAATTGTCTTTTTTATTATTTTTTCATCACTTCCTTTTATTTATAGCTTTTGACACACTAACAACCCATATGATAAACTATTTTACTGTGAGATCGATATCTAGTAAAGAAAATTAGTGACACTACCGTAATCTTGTCGAAGGGATATTTAATGATTATGGTGCATAGTCAAAATCAGTGAAAAAAACACCAAAGGAAATGTATCAGACAGAGGGAAGAGAAGCTAGAATTAAAGTCTCATTGATTATGGAAAAAAATAAAAATAAAAACATAAATATCACCTTACCTAGGTCTAATACCCGTAACAACGCTGTGACGTCTTTTTTTTTAAATGTTACAGCACCATGTTTTTTTTTTATATTTTTTTTTTTTTGGTAGGGCTTCTCGCAGTTCAGTCTAGGAAGACAAGACTGGCTTCTGCTTTACCGGGCAAGTCCTGTGGATGCCTTGAATTTAAGGCCTCCAGCCAGGGCAAAAATGACTAAAAACTAAGCGACAGCGCTCTAAGGGCACCCCCTGTGGGGTACGGACCTCGGCTTAGGGCGTCTTACAGCACCATGCTGATTTAGGAGGCTTTTGGCCTAGTACAAGACCAATTTCGTTTCTTTTTTTTTTTAATTTTTTCTTTAAGTTTACTTTATAAAATGTTATTTGACCATTTTGTGTTTGTGTGTTTTGTCCTGGCGGGCTAATAAATGTTTTTTCTTTCTTTCTCCTTTCGTTTGACTTCCGTAGATGACTCAATGTTTAAGTATCTTCCAGACGACTAGAAAATACGACAAGTTATATCCAATCAGTGATGCAAAGTGATTGACAAAAGCTACCGAAAAGCCCTAATCCTGTTGAAATTCGTTGCACAAATACTAAACGATTCGAAGTGGTCATCACTTCTGAAGGCCCTCTGCAAAAACTATTATAGGTATACGTAACAGTAGCGAAGGATAAATAAAAAAAAAATGCACCGGACCGGCTTATCTGTTACCTACAAAAATAAGCCGGTCCGGTGAACGATCGAACCATTTGTAAGTATAAGTCATGTTAGGGCAATCACGTCCTAACTGAATTACCTATATCGTTTTACTTTTGGCAATAGTAGACTCCAGTACAGTGGTTGTTCCGAAGGGAAGCCGGTAGGTTTTGAGTTGTATGAACCCCTCGCCACTGATACGAACCTGTACTTCATTCTTATTTAGTAAAAGTAAAGTCCAATATCAATAATTTCTGATTACTACGCTAGTACCGACAGTAATCAACTTTACATACTTGTACATACACACATAACATTATCTAACTTACCACTTAAACTACTAATCAAGAGTGAGAAACTCCTTCGACATCAATTAGGAACTAGCTAAAGATTACCGATGTCTACGTCTGAGAGACGTATGTCTAATTGTCTACGTCTGAGAGACGTGTGTAGCGGCGCCTGGGATCTTGTTTTAATTTACATTAGATTATTACCTTCACATATTTGTTTACTATTTAAATGTTGATTTCCGTAAATAGAGCATACAATTATAACACGCAAAGGCACGCAAATGTATGCTGGAAATACAAGTCAAGCGAAAAATAAACTAGAAAAAAAAAGAGGAAAACAACTCTAACCGACAAATACATTGTATTTGTCGGTTTAAACAAGTGAAAAAAGCTCAAAAACGACAAAATTATTGCTAATTAAAAAAAAAAATTCAAATATGGGCGAGGAGCATTTGAACGTCAAAAATTATCAAATTCCAAGTGCTAGCAATAAAAGTGGCGGAACAAACTCTCCGGCAACCGGTACTGCCTTGCAACTTTGCAAGGCAGTACCTACATAGTGAGACGTAATTTTATTTATAACACTATGCACTTACTTTTACCTATATGTCACGAATACAGGGTGTAAACAACCTCATCACGAAGCCGTCAACCAAGCATTCTGTACATCTACCTCTCACTCTAAATTGAACCAAGATTGCATCTTCCGCGCTATCTCCCCCTAACAGAGAAAGATCCTAACTCCATCAAATAAATCAAGCGTTTATGTAAACACTCCGTGACCACAGTAAAACATTATTTTGGATAGTCCATTTATTGTGGAAGGTTATAGGCATATAGTATTACGCTAAGACCGTTAAGAGCGGAGTATAAATGAAAAACACTGCAAAAATGGGGAAAATTGATCCCTTTTGTGACCTTTTCCCTTCTAAGTGACCCAGAAGAAGTTGCGTGGGTCAGGTAGTAAAAAATAAAAACTACAATAAAAAAATATCGCGCCTGCAATCCACATTACAGTAAACCCACATTTCGCAAATTATGTTAAATTTTAAAATAAAAATTGTTTTTAATTATTTACAAGCTTGTACGCTTTAAATCAAGCAGTTTTTCAATACGTTTTCAATTGAGTTGTAAATAAATAAGACTTAACATAGAGGATAGCGATAAGAAAAATAAATAATTTAATAAGTATCTGATCATAAATAAGGAATCTTATTACAATCATGAGACACAATATCCTTGATGGAAAGTAATGATTGTGGCTAGATAATATTTGATGAAATGATATCCGTCGATTGTGTTCACATGAAAATGACGGTTGTCTGCGTATTATTATTTTGTTGGAACTAACATTGAAATATCGCTTTTTTCCTTTGCAATCTGAAATCGGAATTGGTAAGAATCTCGGTGAAGAAGATAAACGTTATTTTTAGGGATTCGTACCCGAATGGTAACTGACAGGTATTACTAAGCCTCCGCTGTCCGTCCGTCTGTCTGTCTGTCTGTCTGTCAGCGGGCTTTATCTCATTATCCATAAATCCGTAATACGTAGTCAATAGGCATGACAACATTATCAAAAAATTGCAAACCTATTTAGTCCGTCAGTTAGATTATTAAAAAATAATGGACACACATTTTTTGTTTTTGGAAATCAACGAATATTGACAAAGATAAAACGCATCAAAACTTGAGAGTGGGGGCTCGACGTCAGAACTAGCTAAAATTATACCTAGGCGTGACGTATAGGGAATTTTAAAAAGCGTCGTATCTTCGTCAATTTTGATTTACGTAACAAAAGAAAAAATACGGGTCAAATATTTTCTATAATCTACCTGACGGACTAATTAGTGTTTTTTTTTGTCGTCTACCCTGTTGAAATTGTCATAGAATGTGTTCTTCTGTTCCGCTATATTAACAATATACAAAAACCTAATTGAAAATTAAAGGGGGCGCCCCTACTACGATGGTACGGAACCCGTCATGCGCGAGTCCGACTCGCACTTTGCCGGTTTTTAAACTGATGTGTTTACGTCTCTTTGTGCGTGCAAATGTTTAAAAAATACACGTAATATTTTTTAATTACACGTATATGGCATGTCAAAACAATGATTTCAATCTATAATTTCACATTAATATTCAGACTCCGACTTTAAAAACCTTTTTTTAAACAGAGATTAATTAAATTTGTTAAGTTTTTTTCCATATAAAGACCGCTGCGTTTTCCCTGTGATTACGTAAATTGCGTAGCTTGATAGTGATTCTGGGCCACTCCCTTATCTTGTCGCCTGTTGTTCCGCCCTCATATATCTGTCGCGTGCCTGAGATATGTGGCGTACTGTGTTCAACATTTTGCTGCTCTGTGGCGGGACAACTTGGGACCTCTTGTTAACACGTTTGTTATACTGTGGTATCTGTTCGGGCCTTTGAGGGGTCAGGTCTTTCAGAGTGTTTGGATGTTAGATGTTTTAAGTGAAACGGGTCGATAACGGTATAGGTTTGGAGAAATGCAGCAAATGATGTTTCATTGAATGGGACAGAATTTGTTGGGGTCTATAAAATTGTCTGTCAGATAAGTTGACTCGTACATTTGCAGAGGTGGAACAAAGATTGTAGATGAATAAAAATTCCATTAGCAATAATTATTAAGAAAATTAAAATATGTGGGGCTGCTATAAGCTACTAAAAATTCATTTCAATCCTATGTTACAACGACTCTAGAAAAACAATTCGGGCCAAAAAATGGAGTACGTCCCACATGTCAATGGCCCAGATCCAAAATATTTTACCACAAAATGAAAGCAATGGCTTGCTTTTAAATATCGAATCGTCTATCATATTCTTTAGTTAGATATGTAATCGAAGACCATCAATGCCAATGCAATGAGATAGGAGCCTTTTGGCCACGTACAGGACGAGTTTCGTTTGTTTTAATTTTTATAAGTAAGTAAATAAATAAATAATAAATACTGATAATTTTGATGTGTATTTGTCCTGTGCGGGCTAATAAATGCTTTTCCTTTCTTTCTTTCTTTCAATAAACCCAACAAGTAATCACTTTATCAACACAACACCACAAACTCAGTGACTGCAACTCGATCAGCTTGTATCATTTAAAATTAATATAATCAGCAATGCAGTTAACAGGACGCTGTGGCAATTTAGTGCTGATCACGCTGCACAGATTTGTGGACAAGACAGCTGCTGCAAGGACGGTTGATCAGTTTCAACAGAGGGTATAGATTATACTGCCTTCATAAGCTTGAAAAGTGGTAACTCAAGAAATCTATATTTCGAGAAAACAGGGCAGACATATTTTTCTACTCAGTACAAAAAACACTATCAAGTCAAAACAGTTATTTCGAATAGACCCAGTTACAGACCCTGAAGGCTACTGTTCAGGCACAAAGTGTAAAACTGAAAGGATTCATACTTTCTATTCCAAAGCGTGGATCTCTATAGAGAAAAAGGCAGAAATAGTACATTTTAATACAAAAGGAGAAAGTTTGTTATTGTGTTCGGGGCGGTATTAATTAACACACGAGCCGTAGGCGAGCGTGTTTTTGAGCCGAGAATTCCCGCACATGTGTGGAAAAAATGTCAAAAAATGCACGTGTGAAATACACTGCATTTTGAACCTAATTGTAGGTGCGAAAAGAACCAGTTTTTGAGGAAGTGTATTGAAAAGATCTTTGACCACTCTAGAAAAGAGATTATAAATGTTTTTTTTTCCACTATGGAATCGTTTACTTTGATTAGTTCATGTCAAATGCACACAAAACTGGTTTTTTGGATTTTTGGGATATCGCTTTTTGACTTACGAGTGCAGCATAGTTTGAACGAACGAACGCCGAACGGTATGTTGGCGCCTGCGTGTCACTACAGGGGAAATAATTGGGCTGGGAATGTTGGAATGCATGTTGGTTGGGTGGTTTAGTCAATATGAAAATTAGTTTGGCCATGGCCGTGATGTTGGCATGACAGCTTCTAGGCTGAAGTGGAACTGGGCTGTTAACATCTGCCGCATGTCGGAGGAGCAATGGGCAAAAATAACTACTCAGTGGATACCAAATAGCAGGAAACGACATCGCGGCAGGCCCAAAAGGAGATGGCGGGATGAGCTAGACTCTTTCGCAAAGGATTGGCCTACAATCGCACAAGATCGCGAAATGTGGAAGGAGGGAAGGGAGGCTTTTACCCTGCAGTGGGACAATATAGGCTTATAATAATAATAGTAATAATGGCCATGCCATTGGCAGAAGCACAAGTTTACAATTCTATCACAAACACCGCGAAATAAAGAAAAACAGCCATCGACTTTCATACACATGTATTAATGAGCAGCATTCATGTTGAATTGATATCAATTTTCCAGCTCATACAAAGAAAAGCTGTAAAAATAATAGCCAATTCATAACTAGCGATACATCATCATAATTCCATTATCAAATAACAAGAACCCTCAAGATCACACTGCGTAAGGAGCTTGTATTTAAGTCAAACTACTTTGAAAAATGCACTGACGACTTTGAACAAAACAAAATCTGCCACACTACCAATCCCATAGAACTGTGCAACAAGGCCGATCAATTCAAAATAAACGATCTATTCTGTAAATGAATCTATTCTGTCGACCAACTATCAGGCTACGTGTCAGGAGGATTGCGTGAGGGATAAGACCAGACCGGATTAAGTAATTCCAGTAGCTGATAAACTAACTTGAATGGATTCAGAGGCGTACAATTTGTATCGGAATTGTAAAGGTATTTTGTTGTTGCGAGCTCCTTCACTTAATATTAAACTGTTAATGGTTGGACAGGTTGACTTGCAAAGACTATTCAAGTCAGACATTTAATTGTTACATTTTAAAGAATATTAATATATTTTAGGTAAAGGAAATAGCATTCGCAAATGGACCGGGAATGCAGTTAAATAAATAATAAATATCGCTGGACAATACACACAGCGCCGTCTAGTGCCACACTAAGCAAGGCTTGTGTCGTGGTCACCAGACAGTTGATATACTACGTATATACTTTTTGTTTGTAAACACATGCTTATTATACATATAAACATCCATGACTCGGAAACAAATGTCCGTGCTCATCACACAAACATTTGCACCTACCGGGATTCGAACCCAGGACCCTAAGAACGTAAGGCAGTCGTCAAAGTTGAGCAGTTCTACTTCGCAAAGGACAAGGAGAAAGATTTGGAGTTGATGGAAAATCTTCAGTTATTAAAGGAGCATGAAAAAAAGATGAAGCAGAAAGTAAGGAAAGAGAAAAGAAGGAGTTACTACAGAGATGATGAATAATAGTGAAGGTGTGGAAGAAGATAAAATGTTAAGCTGACTCTATATAAATTGAACTCGTTGGTAAATAATAGCAGCCACTCAGATTGATCTTTAGGTTAAGTCACTCTTGTCTAGGATGGTCGGTGACTGGTAACAAACGTATTTCTTACCGAGTTTCCTACGTGCTTCGCCGTGAGGCCGTTGGTGCCGGCTGTCATTTGTGGTTTTTGACAGTCGTTACAGATACTGAGTTACCTCAAAAGTCTGACAACCAGCCATAACTAAGGGGTATGGTATTACTAAGTACTAATTAGATTGTGGAGGCAGATAGCAGCCGCTCCATGTCAAATACTATACTATTCAGCTGAATCCGAATAGATTAGACGGCTCAACATAGTTGGCAAAAGGCTAAGCAGATGATGATGCAGGGAAACGATGACGATGAATAAAATAAATTTACTTTCAGCTACCACAACCAACTACACAATCTTACCTACCCTTTAACATATTTTAAAGCCACTAATAAAAATATTATAACCGCCATTAAAATTTAAACAATATTACTGAATGCGCTCCAATAACAAGTCGTAAAATATCATATTTATGACATATTGAGTACTTACTGATACTCAAAGACTCAATGCTGAGCAGAGCAAAAGAAAAACAGAATGAATGAGCTTAGTGCTGAGGATGTCGTAAAAGTGTATAAATGAACGGGGGTTAAATTCTTCATGAACATATTCACTAACAGAGAGACGCACAACTAGAGCTGTGTTACAATTTTGGTGTAAAATTTATACTTATACATATTATAAAGCTGAAGGGTTTTTTGTTTGTTTGGTTGAAATTCATTTTAAGTTGGATAGTCCGTTTATTGGAAGGTTGTAGGCTATATAACATGACGCTACGACCAATATGAGCAAAGCATAAATGAAAAGTGTTGCAAAAACGGGGAAAATGTATTCCTTTTGTGAGCTTTTTCTCTCTTCAGTGGTCCAGACGAAATTGAGTGGGTCAGATAGTAAGGTATATTCTAACTTGCTATCAATTGTAGTGTATGCTTCCGTCATACATATTTTTTCTTCTATCTCTATGTGAATGATCTGCTATTAATAACTTAATGGCGTAACAATGGAAAATACACAAGAATTTGTGTAAGGTGCTATCATCCCACAACTAAAAAGTCTGAAATGAAAAAACTTTGTTTGTTTCGTTGACTTTTTTGCCATCGAGTTCCGAAAGTAATATTGCAGTGCTGAAAGTAAATGCTTCTTTGGTGATCTCTATTTTCGTAGTCAAGATAGGAATCGCACAGATCATAGACTTAACAGCCTATACGGAATTACTAGTAGTAGTAAGTGTCTGTCATAGACGTACCCAAATAACTCTTTCATTGACTATTAGATACCTAATTTCAAAGGATGTTAAGAAACTAAAAGATTAAGTCACATCTCACGACTAAAGCATTTTTCTGTGAATTCTAAAATAGGTACAATTCCTCTACCTACTTACCATGACGGTGGCAATAAATCACAATATTTAAGTATACGTATGTAATTGTACATAATCGATTTTATAATGTGTGCGAATAAATATTTAATGTGCTAGCAACCAATGAACGACGGCGCCAGTCCTTAGTCGAAACTAATGAATCATGATAGAACGACCGATGCAATTATAATTATCAGTATTGAATTGATAATCTATTGAAATGGTTTGTATGTTGGAGTTGTATGTACAAATCGATCGAAAGATATTTCGTTTACGTATGTAGTGTCTGAATTTGTGTTCTCTTGAAATTTTGAATTTGGATTAGAATGCGATTCTCTTTTGTTTTTCGGTTCTTCATGGCCATTGCTAATCCTAAGCGATGAAAAGGCAGTCATTACACTGGTCGAAACCACAAGTCATGAGGATGAGGTCCTGGGTACGATTACCAGGTCAGGCAAAGTGTTATTAGGGTTCCGGGTCCGAATGGGTGTATCAGTTGGAAAATCAGCTTACGGCTGAAACTACTACCAGACAAGTTCTTTAAAAAACCCCTTGAACTAATTTTCATTCGAATAGTTAAGTAATAAAATTAAGCAAACGGAAATTGCTAGTCCTTTTTACGGCTGCAACCTCATAAAACTGCAAACTTAGCCTACGGCTTCAAAAGTGATTCGTCAAGTTTAAGACTATGACATTTAAGTCGACATGATTAATGTGACAACTTAGTTACCGGTGCAATGTTACACGGTTTTAAAACATTGCCTTTAAGTGATTATAAATGCATTATAAATAGAAACCGTGACAAGGAATATGTACCTAGAACTAGATAATTATGTTAAGGTAGATATACCTTGACGGTGGCAATAAATAATGAAGAAAAATCTGGCATCTCGCTCATCTTTCTCTTGTGGAGAACTAGATAATTATGTTAAGGTATATCTACCTTAACATAATTATCTAGTTCTAGGTACATATTCCTACCAGGCAGGCATGGCAGGGTATCCCCTTTTTTTTTTTTTTTTTTTTACGATGGGAAATCATCAAATGACTTCTCCCACTCTGGGCGGAGCGGGAGGGAGTGTCAGACTCGTACTGACTAAAACCCATCCATGTTCCTTCCTCGCCCTTTACGTTCCAGGGCCACGGTATCTCTTTCGAACAGTCCCGCAACCCCGGGGCAGGGTATCCCCTGGAAGTAAGTATTTGCCAACTGTGCATATAAATAAGGTTTAAATAGTTCGTGTGTCTGATAAACATACACTCAGGACCAATACTGAAGATGGAAACGAGACAGAAGTTACAGGACATAACGTTATGTCTGTTACTCCGAAGGCTTGATTAGAGGTTTAACTAATTGTACAACCTTCATTTCAGCATTTATGTTGAAGTCCCATGTAATAGGGAGCGAGCCTATTGCCATCAACAGGTCACAAATCCAGACTTCGGGACTGCTACTGAGAAATTCCTAATGGACAAACCCAATGAAAATTTGCCCAACCCGGAAATCGAGCCTCATGCTCAACTAAATAAAATGAAAATAATACAGGACTCAGAAAAAAAAACGAAACGGTTGCGAATACCATGTCGAATATGAAGTGAGCAAAAATTTATGAAATAAATATAACAACACCGGTCTTGGAAGAGTTTAAGAGATACTTAAGTCCTACGACTGATATTTATGTGTGGAAATTGATAATAATGAGTCAATTCTTGCACAGTTTAATGTTGAACTAGGCAATCACAGAAGAGCAATTTCAGGGTAGAAACAGAACGATACATTACAGAAGCGGCAATTTTAGATCGTAATTCAATAAATTCAATTGGAAACCTATTAGATAAAATTGCTCCATCAAAGCACCCACTAGCTACAATTATCATGTTGTACCTTTTAAATATGAGACCAGCCCACAAATCCTCATCTTTATTAAAACTTCATTATGTCACAGTTTAACTTCAAACGAACCTTTCAACCAATTTTCAATCAAGAACCGGGTAAATTGACGTTGATTTATTTTCTTATTAATAAAACAGAAGTAGTCAACATTTTTAATGACGTACTCACTTATTTAGCATGACCGATACGTATGCAAATCGTTGTTAATAGAACGCTAACTGAAAAGCAATTTGATACAAATTATAAATGAAATCAATCGATCGAATGATTTGATAAGCGGATCGATTGACATGACACCGATCGTATCTACTTGGACGTACACACAGCTAGGGCTTTGGCATACTGAGAGCGTGGCGCGTTAGGTGACCGTAGTTAGTATGTATGGCATGCACCGCACGTAGGAACTTAGTACAAAATGATTCGTAAGCCAAATATTAATTAGTAGCTAAGGCGCTGTTCTTTAAAGCAATCTAATGGGAGGTCCTTATTGAGCAGCGGATGCTCACGGAATTATAAGTCTAGTGTGGCATGTTTTTTAGGAGGATCTGCTTCTTTACATTGTTGTGGTTTTATAACGAGACGAACGATTTGGAATCATTAATCATTGACTTAACGAATCCTTTACCAGATCTAAACCTTCTATCTTTAACACCAGTGATGTCAGTTAGTTTTTTGGTAGTTTAATTAAATTATAATATGTGTGTTTATAGCGGGGACTTGGCTTCCATATTTCCCATGTCTCTATGCCCCTCTAACACCTACCCAATAAACAGGTCAGAAATAGATTCTTGACCAAAATGTAATCATTTTCAAATTCCCCTCAATTGAAGGTTTATTCTTTTTCAAGACCACACATGCAGCTGGAGACATACCTTTAATAGGTTCGCTGACGCCGTCGCAGGCGCCGCGTGCAAGTGACGCGGCTCAGTCGGCGCCGGCGCATGCTAATCGATTATTTACATTTATAATATAATAATCGCTGTATCCAATGTCCACCCACGAACGAGATGTTTGTGGGATTACTGGAGTTGCAAATCTGATGGATTGGTGTTCGGGATAAGGGCGGTGACAGTCGGTATTTTGTTCAGATTAGGTGTAACGTAGCTTGACGTTAGTGTTTAGATATTGGAGGGTTTATGTGACACGTACATTTTAAGGTAGTCTAGTTTGACTAAATTATTTGAAGGTTTTGGTTAGAGGGCGCTTTATAAGCCGAATAAATCGCAGTTTCAATTTTTCAGTTTTCTTGATAAAAAAAATGGCTTTTCCTCAGTAATATCGGGAATGAAACAACTGCTGGAGCACTTGATAATGATTCATTTTGTAACGATGTCGTTTCATTTAGTCTCGTGGACGTAAAACCTCCACGACGACTAAAAAACCTCCATAGTACTTACTTGTACTCAAAGAAAGAAATGTAACAGTCCTTTCGAAATTCAAATTTGAAATTGGCTTGTCGCATTGACTGCACAGCCATTTTTTATCATCAGTCCTACAAAAATTATGTAACGATATACATCTTCCTAAGTTTCTTCCTGCTACCAGAGTATTGAGTGTTTACTCTAACTAGCACAGCTAGTTTCTATTTAATGAAGTAGTTCTAAAAAAACCCGACGCACGGGTTTTTTTTTTTAATCATACGTTTTCTACAATAATAAACTACCAAGTCGCATAAGAAACGTTTATTATTTCACCATCTTCACCCATTACGTCACACTGGCTCTCCGGCGGGGAATCGAACCCCGGTCTCCCGCGTGACAGGCGGGGATACTTACCACTATACTACCGAAGACCTATACTATTATTTCACCATCTTCACCCATTACGTCACAATTTCTTTCGATCATTAGTGCAAGATTTGTTATAGGAAAATTGTGGAATTATACTGCATCTGCGATACCAACTGATTGCATCCTTATCCTAACAGATTATCGTAATATTTCACATGACAATTTATAATTCATACCTACGGATATTGCCACTCCTATCGCCTACGTTAGGACCAACCACAAAAGGACCAGCTTACCTCATGGCGTCATCTCCAGCATCAATCGACTCCTGACCAAGGAGATAATCCACTGCATTCCTAAAGAAGCCATTAATCATATTGTAATATAAACAGAGCGAACTATTTTGCTTCTAGATACGCAGAACATTAGCATTCTTGTTTCTATTAATCAAAGTAAAGGAAAACCTGATAGGCAGATTTTGTGGCTCGCCTTCGAAGGCTGAATATAACTATTTAGGATTCGAAATGGTATTGATGGTTATTGCTTCATTGTAGACTAGCTTCTGCCCGTTTCTTCACCCGCGTGAAGTTTGTTTTAACATAAAACATAATCTATGGCACTCGACAATAGTATAGGTTTCTAACGGTAACAAAATTTTTGAAATTGGAAAAGTAGTTTGGGGGGTAATCGCCTACATGCAAACTGTACCTCTTTACAATATAAGTAATATAGTGCTACGATAGATAAGAGATAAATATGTCGAAAATGGTATGAAGAAAGTAATACAAGTCAATAATAAATTTTAAAATGGCAAGTGTTCTTCCGACAGTGCTTTTTGAAGTTGGTGACGCACTAAGCATGTGATATCATATTAAAAGAAGAAGAGTTTGATGTATATAAATTAAAAGGAATGAATTGACGTATTTAGCATGACTCAATTAATGTAGGTTGACAATCTGGCACTTTTATCAGCTCTTAACCTATATTTTTACTAGAAGTGTTTCTCAAGTTCTAAGTATTGCTTTGGCACTAATGATTATGACTGTTTAGGCCGTGGCATATTTCTGCCTCTGTATCGTCTTAGTAAGTCAGAATTGTCATCACCGTTAAAACGATATCCATAAGCTTTTACTGCTACACAAAAAAATCCGCAGCCATCATTTTGTATTGAGTGAGCCTGAACCTTCTGTAGTCATCCGTATTATTTTATATTATTTATAATGCGCCATACATATTTGACATCGCAACAAGTCTTGTTTACAAAAAAATCTTTGAAAGCTTGTGACTTGTGACATTGATTTTCGCCTGTTGACCTTTCGTCTGTCGGCTGTATTAAAATGCAGCCGCTAGTTAATTGTACTATACACAGCTTGTTTTGCTCATATGGATAATTTACACTGCTTGTATTCGGCTATGAAAGTATATCATCGAACACCAAAATTATGGAACTGGCTACGAGTGGTTTTTGAGCATCAAGCTAATATTGTCTCTTTAATTGATTGGTGTTGATCATTCAGGAACACGTCAATGTATTTTTCATTTTGAGCTTCGAACTGAGAACTTTGTCTTAGATATTTCTACATAGTTATTCTAAACCAATTTTAAGAAACTTTTCTTTTCTTTATATTTAATTTTTTTTCTATAGCTCCCACCATTGAGGCTGTTTTAAACATTAAAATGAGTATGTAGATATTTTCTACCTTCATATCTCATGACGAAAAAAGTAGGTCATGATGAAGCTTTTGACTTTGGAAAAAACAATATGCCTTGTGTTGTGTTCTGTGTTGTGTTTAAAACGTCTTAAAAATCCATCCCACCGCTTTCAAGGTCAAAGGATCTGACATTGAAATCATTTTCACGTGGTGCATACTCGTAGTTAGTTGCAGCCGGTAGCAATGTCGGCTGGTTGCTTAGCGGGAACTCGATAGATCCGGAGCCGGGCGGTGCTATCGACCCACAAGTAGCTGTGTGGTTACGAAGATGGATCAAAACTGTAGAGCTGCGAATGGCGAGAGGTGTATAGTAAAATGCGGATTGTTGATCTTGATAGTTGGTATGTGGTAGGGATAGCGGTAAAATATGCGAAAGAGAGAAATCCTGATTTACGCTTAGCACTCAAAGTTAACATTTAGGAATAACTATCATTTACAGGAAGACTAATAGAAGCTTCTTAAATCCACATTCTTTGGCATATTGATCCGTCCTGTGATTTTCACATCTAACGTATTTCTGTGGCCTTCATAGGTCTACCTTGCACTCTTGCAGACTATGACGAAACGCTTGGTCTCTTAGGTCCATGTTCACCGAAAATCAGGCTGTTATCTTTTCGGTGAACATGGACCTTAGTCTCACTTTACGATCAATGTACTCACTATACGTCCTTTTTATTTATTTATATTCTACTGTAGTCCTTTTTAATTATTTAGTTCATCATGCTGTGCAGGGGCTGCCGCTGCAGCTAACCTTATATTGTCGAGTCGTAAGGGTTTGAAATTCCAGGACCGTCGCGTCGGGTCCGAGTGCTCACAGTCTTTTCAAGGAAATTTCAAATCGCTTGGTTGACACTTCCCGTGACCCTAGGACTGGCTTTTACCTTGGCCAAAGGCTTAGCATTGTCATACAGCGTGGTAACGCCTCCAGTCTTCTGGGGAAATTACGGGTTGACAGCGTTGAGGAGGAGTTTATTGACGCCATTTTTAAGTTATAGTATAGGTTATCTACTTTTGTTTATTTTAAATTACATTGTCCCATTATGTAATATTGATTTATTGTTTACCTTTTCTGTGTGATCTCCTACTCTATCCACTCCGCAGTCTACAAAGGTCTCCACAACACGGAAGTGCCCAGTTGGCTTGACGAGCGGGCTAGCTCGTGACCCGACGTGTGACTTTCTCAGTGAGTCATCCAGATTGACCTGGTCCGACCTTGACCCTGTTTATATGTACGGTCGTTGTTTCGATTATTCGTTTGTTTTCAAGTTCCTCACTTCGGATGGCTTTTGATAATGTTACACTTTGTACATCATGAATGTTAGTGGCTCTAAAATCTGGTAGGTACTGAATGTAAATGACAGAGACACCATGTGTCAGCATGGAAGGCAATCAAACAGTTTCAACGGTACTTTATTTTAAAACCGTAGTCGATCTAATAGGTACCACTTGCCAAGATGATATTTACCAACTGAGTGTTGTCTAGCAGTATTTTGTTGAAATGATGAAACATAACGAGTTGTTTCTTTTTGCAACTATTCTCCACAAATCCGTCTGATGAGTGATAACCTTATCTCCATGGCAATCAACCTGCATGGCTTATTTACTCAATATTTAATTATTTTCGTTGCATTCCCTCCTTAACTTCCAACACTTGAGAAAAGCATTAAAACGGCCATTAATGCATCAGTTAATCGATTTCAAATTAAATTCACTAGCCGCTACTAAAAGCGATACATCGTCTCATTGACAAAGTGTACACTCTATGATGCCAATTCTTGGAAGCCCTTACCCAACAAACAAACCAATTTGAATTCTACATTCATAATTTTAAAGTTGGAAACAGGTCGTTTTAACATCAAGGGGCCAACCATATTTACGATGACAGTGTATCGAGAGACCTTAGTATAATTAGTGTGAATAAAATTACTCTTAACTTCATTAGGGAGTATTATAACTACGGCTATATTAAATCAGCGTTGTGTAAGAATAATAAAGTTTCTATGTTTATTATAATTATTACTAAAGTGTTCTGGTTGGTTAAATTATTTACTTACAAGTCGGAATAGTTGGATTTATTTTAATCGTTGGAAAGGTATCGGCTCGCTTCTGGTTTCTTGGAAAAGGGGAAATTTTGTGAAGTGGCTAGATAATATTTATAAACTATAAAATATTTACAGATAATTGTTTTTCTATCAAGAAAATGTGTACATTGTACGTACAGGCACCAAACGCTTACTGTGTGTGTGGTAAAATAGAAAAAGACTTAAAAAGCGACCTTCTCTTGTCAATCAATTAACAAAGATTATCGCAAACTACGCTGACGGTTAATAAAGACTCTCCTAATAATACCTAATTAAATTTTTAAAATACTTATTAATTTTGAAACTGCTTCTCTGTTCTATTGAACTCTAGCTAACGTAGCAAACGTTACTGCTGATCGCGAGGTACTGAGTTCAATTCCCAGGTCAAACAGCAGCTTAGAATCTGGATTTGTTCTTGGTTCATGGCAAAAAGCTCGCCCTGTATATGGGTATTAAGCATAATAAATTGTGAATGACTTAAATATAGACAAAACAAAATGTATGTTATGGACATTGCCATATACATTGTAAATAAATTTTCAAGATAAATGAGGCAGCCCTTAGGTACCTACAAATAAGAACAACCTTAAATTTCTCCAACCATACAAAATATATTGCCAAACATAACGGCACTACAAAGAGGTGTAAAATTGCAAAGTAAATTACAATTTCATATAAAAATTGATTATTCGGTGTTAAAGTGTGAGGGTATTAAATATCTTGGCTCGCGCCGTCCGTACTTGCGCAGACGCACCGTGTGAAAGCAGAGTTATGTGTGCTGCCTTTTATGGAGCGGATTGGGTGCTCGCGTACAAAGTGGTTTGTTAATGAAAGCGGTTGTTGGCGACAGATCCACAGAGTATATAATCACTACGTTTAAGAGACGGGACTTCCATACATTCCATTGGAAACGCATTACATGGCATCCAACACCAACAGATACCACAAAGATGTCAAACAACAGGTGCACAGATTATATAATCCTTACGTTTAAGCAGGAGTGCCAACCTAATGAACCAAATAGTGCTTACCAAATAGCTTTTTATCGATATCGATAAAATATGCAGCGTAAAAACTGAGGCCACTACTAAATATGTTTAATGTTTAGGTATTGAATCCGCATTTATGAGTCCAATATTGATGAGGGGGATATTTGGTACTAATACAAGATTGGACTTAAATGCGGACCCGCAATAAAATAAAATACTGTTTTTGCTGATTTAATTCAAATTTTATTACCGAAATGAAATAACATAATCAGCGAAAAGAAAATCAAACAATCAAATGAAATGAAAATAAAAACTGATTCTTTCTAAATTTTTATCATTATTTTGTGATGACGTTTTTCAAATAAAAACAAAATCAAAGCATTTATTTCAAATAGGTCAGTTACAGGACTTACAGGTACTTTTGAAGTGTCGAAACAAAGATGAAAGTTAAATCTAGCAACACTCCCCGTCACAAGACATAAAACTGTGAAAGTACTGTAGTTGCCCTTTCCCTAGCGTAGATCTCGTAGATGTATGCAACTTTTCAACGGGAACATATATATTAAATCTTCTGTGCCCACAAACTTGACCCACTATTTGCATCTGAAATTTTAAATAAAATTAAATTTAAAATTGCACAACCGTTCCTTGCTCATTTATGTAGGCACGCAATTTAAATATGTAAAACATTGTGCCCCTAATCTTTCACGCAATATTATATTTCTTATTTTTTTTCAATGATAAACAATATCGTTGTTATCGATATGTTTACCAGTTGCAGTACAACACTAGCACATATTTTAAATAAGATAATTTTATTAATTTTACTTGTTCCTAGCCTGCTTTAACGTAGAGCTTAAAAGTAGGCTGCAAAGTATCATATTTAAGTACTTACCGGGGTTCATCTAAAGGAAATCTCGCCATAAACATCCTTATAACATTATTCGAACGACTTGCTCGATTTTCACATATTTCACAAGTAATAAACCGTCTTTTTGGTGGCATTTCAATTCAAAGTTCACTTCTGATGACCCTTCACTAATTTTGATGTGAAATTACACTTAAAACGATTAAAATCCACAATCAAACACGCATTTACATTCAAACACACGGCGCGAAATGAAGTTTTGACAACAAACAACATGGCTGACACTTGACGGGATATTGCAAGAAAGAGAAACCCCACTGAGGGAGTGTGATAGCAAATCCGCCATTATTTGTCTTGTAAAGTCCATAGATAAAAAAATTGTTCCGAGTTGCGACAGACTGACAGATCTGGCAACCCCGTTGCTAGGGTTTTTAGTTGTTGTTTGGCTAGCGACGGGCGGCTTACGTTTAAAATTCCTTATTTTCTTAATAATATTGTTACTTATTTATAAGACTCTGTGATCCAATATTACACCCAATTGCACCTTTTACTGCCTTTAATTTGGTGTCTAACATTGGTCCTTCGAGCCGTGGTCTGAACCAGCGGTTTGTCAAAATTCAAATTTTCTTTCGAGTGTGAAAATTTTCTTAAAGATGATCACACGAGCACAAACTCGTAAAGCCGACCCGCAGGAGCAAGTGGCCGGGGAAAAAACACGCTCAGTGTCCTCAGCTTCAAGCGCCACGACAATTGCTCGCTTCAAGGAGGCGGAAGCAGCTCGCAAGATGCAGCTTGCAGAAATTGCAAAGCGGGAGGCGACCGCCGTAGCCGCTGCTGAACGTGAAGCTGCGGAAGCTACCTTTGAGGCGAATATCGCGGCGCTCGAAGTGGAGGAAGCCTTGAGCACCAGGAGCAGTCGCACTGTAGACTGGGTTCACAAAAATAACTTCGCAGAAACGGCAGACGACGTGGCAGATCCTGACGGGAGCTTGCTGCGCGAGCATAGTATGGCGCAACACATTGCACACGCAGCACCAGGTACGGAGCTCGTGCGCGACGTCATGCAGCGTTCGCCAGCGGCAATTGCCAAGGCTGCAATCGCTATCTCACCACGTCAACTGCGACCTACGTGTGATCTACCTCCTCAGCCCTCATGCTCTGGTAATGTTACCGTACCCCGGGTAAGTGACATAGAAAAACTTGCTAATGCTATAATTGCTTCACTACCAAAACCGAACCAAAATCAGAGCCGTTGTCAGATAAAGCTTACTGAGTTTAGTGGCAACATAACTGACTGGCTCTTGTTCAAGTGGACGTTTGATGACACGAAGGATAATTATACAGCTAGCGAGAACATAGACAGGCTACGCAAAGCCTTGAGCGGAGGGGCTAAAGACTCAGTACTTTCTCTCCTATTATGTTCCGCCAAACCTGAGCTGATAATGCAGTCGCTCGAGTCACGCTTTGCTCGTCCTAAGCAAATTGTTCTCAATGAACTCGCTTCCGTGAGAAGTTTGCCTAAAGTTGGGCGAGAACCCAACGCATTGGCTATTTTTGCCAGCAAAGTAAAAAACTGTTTAAGTATAGTCAATTTATTAGGCGAATCACCGTACATACAATCACCAGAACTCATTCATATTCTTGTTTCAAAGATGAACCCGCTTCTTCAAAACAAGTGGTGCGACTACGCGGCGGAGCACTCCGTGCCAGGGCACCCGCAGATCGAAGTCTTCGCTCGTTTCCTTGAGGTGGAGGCAGCCAAGCAAGCCAACTTTGGCCTGTGTGAAGTCTTCAATTCTCCATCGTATAGTGACAAACCCAAGCAACAGGCATCGCAACCGGCAGGAGTCCCTCAGCGCAGTAACTCACGACCGAATCGCATTTCACAGACACTTCATACAGATACATTTTCATCCGCCGATTCATCTGAACATCCAACTGTAAATTTACTATCCTCATCAAACACCAACGCGCCTTTGTCATGCCTCTACTGTTCTGCGAGCAATCACAACGTGAAATCCTGCCCAGAGTTCGCAGCGTTGAAAATTATCGATCGCGTATCTTGGGTTAGAGATAACAAACTCTGTGTGAAGTGTTTACGCAAAGGCAAGCACAGCTATAAGTTTTGCAAAGCAAAGCCGTGTGGTGTTGATGGTTGCAAGGAATTTCACAATAAAATTTTACATTTAGCGAATAATACATTATTTTTATCCCATCCAAATATAAATAATGTCATGTCATGCGTCAATTCAGAACCCTCGACATCTCATGTCATCAATGACAACTATAAAAAAGAAACTCAGTTGGATCGTGATAGAAAAGGTTTTATTAGTTCCAATGAGTTTTCATCTAATAAGGATATAATCACAAATACTTCGTATTCTTGTGCGTCCAATAATGAGAATTCTGTCCTTTTAAAAGTAATCCCAGTTATTCTTTCTGGCCCCAAAGGCGAGGTAGGAACCTTCGCTCTGCTGGACGACGGATCCACAGCAACCCTCCTTGATTCGGAGTTAGCTTATCAGCTAGGTGTTTCTGGAACCGACGAGAATATGCGTATTGAAACCATTACAGGAATTAGTGATAGTATCCCTGTTAAATTTGTAGATTTCCAGATTCGCGGGAAATACGAGAAGGAAAAGTATTTTATACGTAAAGCCCGCGCCATTCCTAATTTAAAACTGAGACCGCAAGAGGTCACAGCTATGGACACTAGCTTTCAGCACCTCCAAGGTTTATCAGCCGAGTTAGTGTTTAGTATGGCAACGCCCAAATTGCTTATAGGTACATCAGATTGGCATTTGCTGCTATCAAAGGAGAATAGAGTAGGAACCGCGCGGCAGCCTGCTGCCGTTCGTACTGCCTTAGGTTGGGTTTTATTTGGTAATCTTACTCCAAATTCTTTGTCTGATGTTTCCATTAATCACATTGTCACTAACGACTCTCGAGATATTGAGCTAGATACCCTTATCAGAGATTATTATCGGCTAGATTCCATCGGCATCAAACGCGAGGATAAGGTAAAGTCGGAGGATGCTAAGGCTATTAGCATTTTAGACAAAACTACACGTCGTTTAGACAATGGTAGATTTGAAGTCGGTCTGCCGTGGCGTGAAGATGAACCTCGTATCCCAGATAGTTATTATCTCGCCTTGTCGAGGTTTCGCAGTTTATGTAAGCGGTTTGATAAGGATAAGGAATATGAACGGTTGTATAAGCTTAACATCGAGGCACAAGTTCAAAAAGGCTATGCCGAAGAATGCATTGATGGGCATGATAACCCGAGTTCATCTTCGCGTCGCTGGTATTTACCTCATTTTGGAGTGACCAACCCAAACAAACCGGGAAAGCTAAGAATAGTTCATGATGCATCAGCTAAATCATCAGATGTCAGCCTCAACTCGCTCATTCTCCCTGGGCCTGATCGGCTCCAATCACTTTTTGGAATTTTAATGAGATTTCGTGAAGGTCAAATTGCTCTGAATGGGGACATTCGGGAAATGTTTCCCCAGATCAGGATTAGAGAGGATGACCGAGATTGTCAGCGTTACATTTGGTTTTCCCCTGACGGACATTTGAAAGAGTTTCGGATGTCATCTTTGATTTTCGGTGCATCGGCATCGCCCTTTATCGCGATCTATATTAAAAATAGGAACGCTATGGACTTCCAGGATCGATATCCTGAAGCCGCCAGATCTATAATCCGAGATCATTACATGGACGATTTCCTGGCCTCGTGTGATTGTTTGGTAGACGCCACCCGTCTTGCTGGCGATGTCCTCCATGTACATTCTCAGTGCGGCTTTGAGATGAGATCATGGGTGTCGAATGCTCCCGGGTCTCTTAAATTGATTCCTTCACATCTTCGAAAAGAAGGTACGAGTAATGTCGACCTCAATTTGAGCGGAGCACAGGCAAAGCCTGCTGTGCGCGTCTTGGGGATGCTTTGGAATCCTCAAGATGACACTTTTAGTTTTAAGATTGACGTCGACATACCTCTACCTGCAAAACTCACAAAGCGTCAGATTCTTAGAGATCTTATGCGCATTTATGACCCTTTGGGACTTTTGCAGCCTACTATTACCAAGGGCAAAATTTTATTCCAAAGAACTTGGCAGTTAGTGAATTCTTGGGATGTTCCACTCCCGACTTTCGAATATGAGCAGTGGGTGGAATGGTACGATGCCGTTAAGTCGTTGAACGCCTTTAGCATTCCTCGAGCTTATAAGCCCAGCTCTACGTTTATTACACAAGAGCTCCATATTTTTACAGATGCCAGTGAAGTAGCATACGCATGCGTCGCGTATCATCGATTTCTGTTTCCGGATGGTACCATTCACCTCGCTCTCATTGCCAGTAAATCTAGAGTAGCACCTCTAAAACCAGTAAGCATACCGCGTTTAGAGTTACAGGCAGCTTTACTCGGTGTGAGACTAGCCCAAACGATATGTAGCGAAATCCGCAACCAACCTTCTCGTAGATTTTTTTGGTGCGACTCAAAAACCGTCCTGGCTTGGATTAAAAGCGACTCACGCAAATACAAAGCGTTTGTCAGCCATCGACTTGGCGAAATATCAGAACTAACACAGGTGAACGAGTGGCGTTGGGTACCTACAGATTTAAATGTAGCTGACGACGCCACTCGTCTCAACACTGTCTCCATAGACAGATGGTTGTATGGTCCCACATTTTTAAAAGACAAGGTAGTCACCTGGCCGCAGGAAGTGGACCAAATTATCTCTCCAGAAGTAGAGCTAAAGTCAAAAAAAAGGACGGTCTATATTAATTTTATTTCCTTGTCGGCAGAACGGTTTTCCGATTGGCGGCGGCTACTTCGAGTAGCCGCACGCGTTTACCAATTCATCCGTCTATTGAGACGGAGAGACGCGCGAACGGCTGATGCTTTCTGCAGAGGATTGCGTCCGCTACTCGCACGGGACGTGAATAACGCTGAGATATATCTTCTCGGACAATCCCAACGAAATTCTTTCGGCGAAGAAATAGAATGCCTTCGTCAAGGCAAGAACATTTCCAGGAGGAGCCGTCTGTGTAAACTTACACCGAGGTTTTGTGACGACGGCTTGCTAAGGGCGAGAGGAAGAATCAGTTCTGTCACCGGAGTCACTTCAGATATAAAAGAACCATTAATATTGGACGGTCGACATCCTACGGTAAAACTGTTAATCGCAAGATATCACGTATGGGCTCTGCATGGAAACAATGAGACGGTGGTGAACGAGTTACGGCAGAAATATGCTATCCTACATCTAAGGCCATCCGTACGCTTCATAGCTGCACGCTGCCGAATCTGTCGCCTCAAAAGAGCGAAGGCCCATATCCCGCCTACCGGTGACCTTCCTATAGAAAGACTACAACACCACTATCCTCCATTCTCCTTCGTTGGGCTCGACTACCTGGGACCCATAGATGTCACCGTGAAGAGGTCTCGTGAAAAGCGATATGTGGCGCTCTTCACATGTCTTGTGATAAGAGCTATTCATTTAGAAGTGGTCGCAAGCCTGACTGCGGACAGTGCAATTATGGCCCTTCGAAGGTTTATTGCACGTCGCGGATGCCCCACCAAAATAATATCCGATAACGGGACAGCCTTCGTCGGAGCAAACAGATTGTTGAAAGAAGCTTGGGACGCGCTTGATCACTCTCAAATACAAGAGTTTGCCGCATCCAACAATATAGAATGGCAATTCATCCCTCCTGGAGCACCATTTATGGGAGGGGCCTGGGAACGCCTAGTGAGAAGTGTGAAAGTCGGCTTATCAGTTACACTCCGCGAAAAGGCGCCTAGAGATGAAATATTGCTGACGCTTCTCGCAGAGATAGAGCAAGTTATCAACTCTCGACCGCTAACGCACGTGCCGGTAGCACATGAAGACGAACCAGCCCTGACTCCCAACCATTTCTTGTTGGGGACTCACTCCACACTTCCATCACCAGCATCCTCGGACGCGGACCTCAGCAGTAGGCAAGGATGGCTGAAGGCCAATCGCCTTGCTGACCAATTCTGGTCTCGTTGGCTTAGGGAATACCTGCCCAATCTCCTGCCTCGGGGCCCATCTTTGGAACACCACAACTTACAAATAGGTGATGTTGTTCTTATCGGTGATACAAATTTCCCCAGAGGGATCTGGCCTCGCGGTAGGGTTGTGCAAGTGTTCCCTGGTAGAGACGGCATAGTGCGAGTAGCGGACGTAAGGACTAGCGCAGGGGTCCTACGTCGTCCTGCGCGTAAATTAGTTAAACTAGATCTGTCACCATAGCTGCTTTGGTAAGACTTTAGGTTCTTACCAGGGGGGAGAGATGTTGGCGACAGATCTGGCAACCCCGTTGCTAGGGTTTTTTAGTTGTTGTTTGGCTAGCGACGGGCGGCTTACGTTTAAAATTCCTTATTTTCTTAATAATATTGTTACTTATTTATAAGACTCTGTGATCCAATATTATACCCAATTGCACCTTTTACTGCCTTTAATTTGGTGTCTAACAGCGGTTTTGTCGTGTAGTTTTTCATTGAGTTGATAAGAAATGTGTTTGGTGTAGTTGACGTGGTAATGGTTTGTATTGCAGTACAAAGAAAATCCATAACCAATTTATATATGTGTAGTCTTCTTTTGGTGTGGTGAGTGCCTAAGCTGGTGTCAGAGTTTTCCTATGCCGCTTGTTGGCCTCTGACTTCAAGTTATTAGAGACCATAGTTACCAGAGGAGGTTTGATCGTTATAAGTAGCCGCGTTTGCCTATGTTAGTCCGCGGATGGGTGATGATCACTGTGCCTCGGAAAGCACGTTAAGCCGTGGGTCTCGGCTACCATTTGTAGAAAGACTGACAACCAGTCTTACCAAGGGGTTTTGTATTACCCAGTTCTAACTAGGTTGTGGAGGTCAGATACTCCGATTAGACTGGAAGTCGACCCCAACATAGTTGTGCGTTGTTTTGCCGTATCTGTATCGAGCTAAAAAAGTATCAAAAATGCACAAGATGTACCGTAACAGCGCAGCGAGACCAATTTCATCAGAATCTATGAAGCTGTCAAGACGAAGAGTTCAGAGAAGCACAGAGTTGCTAATACATTTTACAAAGTATTCTGGGAACGGTATTGAAGACTACCATCAGAGCAGAATGAATACCAGGGGGGGTTACCATGCCGCGGAATTATAGAGGGCGTTAAGCGCGATCTCTTTTCCACTTCTTTTTTTTTAACTCTGGACGGAGCGGGAGGGAGTGTCAGACTTTTACTGTCTAAAACCAATACATATTCCTTCCTCGCTCTTTATGTTCCGGGGCCACGGTATCTCTTTCGAACAGTCCCGTAGCCCCGGCAGGCTTCGGCCCTTGCCCACTGAGAGGCGCGCGTGGTACACGAACGCGCCGTCGACACGGCCTGTCGTCATAAGACGGATGGACGGCAAGCTAGCCCATAGCACACCGTAGCAGAAGGAGGTGACGGCTTCCCATTCCGTCTCGCTCCGGACCATGCATTGTACCAGGGCCGGACGCGAAATCTCGCCGCCGCCGATCGCCACTATACGAGGACACGGCGGTGCTCCGCCCACGTGGGGCAAACCTCCACCGTGTGCTCCACCGCGTCCTCCGGTCGATCCTCGCAATGGAAACACTTTTTGGGATTTGATGCAGAAACCTCCCGAAACAGCCGTGTCCGGTGAGAACCTGCGTCAGGCGGAAGGTGAGGACGCCACCGCGCCGTGGCGCCTTTCAAGACACTGCTCAAAGAGGGGACTACTCGCCACTATTGTGGCGTGCGTACAGTCGTGCTCTCTATGGCGCCATGACATTACGCCGGAGGTCTGTGCGGCAGCGTGCCGCGGCAGCGGAGTTTCCCCCAGGCGAGGCGCGGCGTAGCGCCTCCGGCGCGCTGCAAGCGCTGATAATTCTTCAATCAAACAAGTTTTTCAAACAGCTGCATCTCAAGACGTCAATATTTAGCGAATATTTATGGTTCTGCGCTTGCCTGTACTTGTCAAGTTAGTAATAATGCTTCCGTTTTGGTCGCATTGAATATGCATAAAACGGCGCGGCTCAGTAATGACGGGTTGTAAGCACTTTTGTGTTGAAGTTTACCGTTGCCTGTTTTACAAGAATGTTTTTAAAATATTATATGGGATACCATTCTATGTATTTATTTATCACATCTGAGTGGCTTGTTTTAGCACTGGATGTGTCCCGTCAAAATCTAAAGTGATATTTTACCATTGCCACTTGAAACAAATACCCTGTGTATTTGATTCATCGATAGCAGTAAATAAAACTGTTTGAAAACATTTTGAATTTGAAATGATGCTCAAAAGATAAATGAAATTAAAACTGTTCTAATTTCAGGATGCACTTTTAATGTTATATTTAACCCTTTGTTCTCTTATTACCGATTATTTAATTAAATTAAAATCATTAATATGAATACTACTGCTTATTCTCGCAGTCAATGGTAAAGGTACACAACTATAAATAAATAAATAAATAAACTCGTGACAAAAAAAACATCTTGGTTCTTGTACCCATCGCTCCGTTTAGGATTCTAATCTACGAAATGAATCCTGAGCGTAGCGCTCAAGATTCTACTCAAGAATCCTTCCGTACTCTCGGGCTCCAACTTAGCCCCTCGAATTAAATTTCCATTGTGTATAGCGAAAGAGAAGATGTGTTCGAAAAATCTCCCCAGCAACATGTTGATGCTATAAGACTTTACTAGAGCATCAACCAATAAGCTCTTAATAAGCTTGTATTTGATATAGTTTTGGAACATCTTCACTAGGTTTGCTATAGCATAAACAGTTATTAGAAGTTGAAAAAAACAAATGAACCAAATCAAATGAACTAATCACTTCGCGACAAAGGAACGTAAGCAAAAATCACACGGACTTTTAATTAACTTTCTACTGACCCCGCCAATTAACCGACACAATAGTCCGGTAAACAGAGACAAGGAATTACAGTAACCACACTGTAATTTCAAACTTATGCGTTTATTAATAAGGTTTTAAACTTAACTGACTCAGGAGTTCCCTGAAACATAACCTACAAAACATTGTAAATCTAACCTTAACTCAGGAAGACAAGTTTTATAATTCCATGTAACATTTTTCATAGATCTTCACATCCACACGCGAGCAAGGCTCTATAGTAAAAGGTTTTCGTTCGGTCGTAAAAAGACGCATTTAGCGAAGATTATTATTTAAAGGCAACTAATAAACCACAGGCAGGCATGGTGGTAGCAATTACAATTTTACAGCACCATTCTTTCGTTTGTAATAAAGGAGTTATTGCCAATTGCTTGCAAGCCTTCATGCTTTCTTGTGAAAAAACATATAAAAAATATATTATTATTTAATACAGTATGACCACTTTAAGTTTCAGTTCAAGGTGGCACTGCTAGCTAGAAAAAATGCAACAGTATGTCAAACTTGGTACATTTATTTTGGTTTCGTTTTTTCTCGTCTGCACAGATAAGTTGGTTGAAGTGTGCATAATACAGGGTGTAAACCACCTCATCACAAAGCCGTTAACCAAGCATTCTGTACATCAAACTAAGTAACTTTACGCAAAAAATATTGCTGGAAAACAACTTTCTTTTTGAGGTTATAAATCATGTTTTGTAGTAGAACTCAATGTAACGCACTTACAACATTGTGCTGATGGATGGATTGAATAGTACGGGGGTCGTGGAGGTGTTAAAAGAAAAAATAAAAAAAACTTGTAGGTATTTAAAAAAAAAACGTGTGAAAAAGTTGTAACTTTGACCCCCAATATCTCCGTAACTAGAAGGTTCCCAGGTATGGTGTAGAACAAAAAAAAAATGATCTCAATGATGAGGAAAACAAGTGCCCTTCGGCTTCGTGAAGAGGTGTTTTACACCCTTTATGTACAAGTTATCAGTTATTATCTTCGTTGAATTAAAGTGTAAGGAGGCTGATTTGATTAGATATTGTTGGGGCGTAACTCCCAACAGTGAGAATGTTATGTTGATGTTGAGTAGAGGAATGTTATGTTGATTGAGTAGACAACCGATTGGTATAAAGGTTTAATTGCTACTAAAAATAACATGTTATAAAGTAATAATGTACAATTAATGTTGGCTTAAACAAACTGCAACGTTTCACTGTAAGTAGGGCAAGTTAGTGGCATGTACAGCGTAGCTCGTACATATTGCCCACTCACAAAGATAACTTAAATTGTTTTAAAATAATGTTAAAATGTAAAAGATAAATACAAACAAAGTTATAAGTTATTATGGTAATTCACAACGCGCAATAGGCGACGTTGCTTTATTGAGTGCGCGTGCACTCGATAAGTGCGCTGCGCAAGTGTCGTCTGTGACGTCACTTAAGGAGTTGTTCACGATGCTCGCTGTCGACCTTCTTCGGGGTGTCGGGTTAGGAACAGATGGAGCTTCTGGTTTCCGTCGACTTGCCCAATGCTTGCGTAGGTGGTTGTAAGCGTATATTACGCCCACGAGTGTTGCTGCGGCCGCTAATAGGTAGATGACAACGTATTGGTGGACATCGTGGTATGTTGCACGATCTGACAGGATGTCTTCTGATGTTGCGGCTTTCAGTTGTTCTACTTGTTTGCCCAGCCTTTGAAGTAATGCTCTCTGCTCTATTACTGTCTCATTCTCGTGAAGATGTTTCAAGACCGGTACAGGTAGGTTTATGATGTTGTTGATTGAAGGAATTTCTGCAGGACCTGCGTCGACCTGAGCTTGGATTTTATTCATTTGTTGCTTTTGGGGATAAACTGCAAAAGTTTCACTACTAATTATGCAATCGTCATTGAGTGTTATGACACCGGCCTTGTGTAGTAGCTGCGTTGAAACTTGATGCCCACAAATAATACGTATTTTGCATTGTTGACAGCAAAAATATAGGTAATTATTTACATTGTTTAATTCCAACCACATGTCTCGGCAGGTTTCATGTTTGGTTTCGCAGTGAAGAGATTCCTTGTTCTTCATGCAGAGGCTCTCGTCAGACTTCATGCGATATATGGGTTTCTGTAGCGAACACAATTGAGTTGTCGCGTCATTTTGCGCGCATTGATGTATTTCGGATTCTGTCATTGGTATGTACGAATCCTTTTGGATGTTTATTGCTAAAATTTCGGCAATAGGTATTAGGGTGACCATACCCACATCATTGTTTTTAGGTATTGGTATTGTTCGGTAGATCTCGAAGTTATCTCTGCTGATTAAGGGTACCTTTACCTCGATTATAAGGTATTGTTCAGTCATTTTCGCCTTAACTTGTAGAAGATGATACAGGCGAAACAACTCTGTTTGAATGTTGTTGATGGGTAGGACTAAATCCTTGGACAATTGACCCGAGATTATGTTCAATTCATCCCGAAGCTGTTCCGGTGCGATAAGATGTAAATTGATCTTGCCGTTGTAGATATTTGTCACAGTATCAATAAGGGTCTCCTGGACGTTTCTGAGATGCTCAATCAAGCTATTTGCAGTAATAGTGGACATCACAAATTCGATGGACAGTTCTTGCGAATCCAGTTCCTGCTTGAGATCGTTCGTAAACTTTTCAAGGTTTAGCAGATGTTGGTTAAATAGTTTGTATTGTTTTTCGACTGCATCTTCCGACCTCTTCAGTAAATTATATTCTGCTTCGATCACGGATGTCTGATTTCTTAGCAACAGTGCCAGATGTTTCTCGTTTGCCTTGACCAGGTCAATGTCTGCTTGATATTGTTTTGCGAATTCGTCATCTAATACTCCGAACAGGGAGCGCGCGATGGAACCGACACCGTTGATAAACCCACGTTTGCTTCTTGTATTTACTCGGCCTTGCGGATTCAGCAACATATGGTTATAGTGTCTTATTTCGTCGATCGAGTGTTGTAATTGTGTTAAAATTACGTTGCATTGTGATTTCTGTCGTATTTTCTCACAGATGTTTTCTAGATGACTGGTGAATTTACTGGATACTGCTATACCGTGCCAGTAGGGCTTGACGTCATAGTACACGATAATCTTCCATTCGCCGCGTATTAGTTGCATATTGGTCACTTTATCAAAGTATAGACCTTGTTGAAGCTCAGCAATGTTTGTTGTGTTAGTGGCCGCGACAGGATTTTGCAGATACAGCAATGCCATGACCAGTCCAATGAAGTTTATTTTTCTGTTTGTTGTTTTGTCTCGTCGTACTTTTTGTGACTCGCTGTTCGTCTGTAGGTATGACTCATTATTGTTTGTTTTTGAAGTAGTTTGTTGTTCGGCAGTTTCGTCACCTTTGATAGGTAAGGCGGATAGTTTTGTAACAGGTCTTTTCATATGCCCATTTCTTGTTTTTAGGCTAACGACCCGAACATATCCATCGTTCCCGGGGTGAAGCTCTGTTATTCTCCCCATGAGCCATTTTCCGGCTGGTATATGGTCATCATGAATAACCACTAGATCGCCTATCTTCAGATTTTTCTGTGGTTCCTGCCACTTTGATCTGGCTAATAGCTGGCACAAGTATTCGTTCCTCCATCTCTTCCAGATTTCTACGAAGATCTTTCTTGTTAGTTCCCATCTTGTTCTTGCATCTTCCCTTGTTTCGATGACTGTCAGGCCCGGCCTACCCGATAAAAAGTGTGCTGGCGTCAGGCAGTCTAGATCGTCGGTATTTTCACTTAGCGGACACAGAGGTCTGGAATTCAAACAGGCTTCCAGTTTTGTTAGGATTGTGGTATACTCCTCAAATGTTAGCTTTTGTTCTCCCACTACTCTTTTCAAGTGGTGTTTTAGGCTTCTGACTGCTCTTTCCCACAATCCTCCCGCTGATGGCCAAGCGGGGGCATTAAAATGCCACTCAATCCTCATCTCTGCGATTTCCTTTTGTAGTTGGTCGCCTTTGTATATTTGTTCTATTTCCTCGTATTGCTCTACGAGTTGGCGGTTTGCGCCGACAAAGTTTGTTCCATTGTCACTGTATAAGTGACGAGGGGTGCCTCTTCTTGCTGCCATCCTGTTGAGTGCTGCCAAAAATGCTGAACTGGTGAGATCCGATACCAGTTCAATATGCACAGCTTTGGTCACCATGCATATGAAGACTGCTATGTAGCCTTTCGTTGTTTTCGCTCCTCTGCCTTTGTTCATTTTGACGTCAACAAATCCGGTGTAATCCACCCCTGTGTGGTAAAAGGGTGGCGCTTGATTTGCTCTTGCGCTTGGTAGATTACCCATCAGCTGGTGTTCTGCCTTTGGGTTGTTTTTGCGGCACGTCACACATTTTCTGATTTGCATCTTCGTTGTTCGGTTTCCGCCGACGATCCAATATTTCTCACGTAAGTGTGATAGGGTCAGTCTCGGGCCGCCGTGGAACGTCATTCGATGAGCTTGGTCGATGAGAAGATGTGTTAATCGACTGTTGTGTGGAATGATCATCGGATGTTTCATGTTTTCGGTTAATAAGGCGTTTTTTAATCTTCCTCCAACTCTTAGGATGTCTTGATGATCAATGAACGGAGTGAGCGCTTTAATTTTACTGTTTGACTGCACCGTGTTATGTTTTTGTAAATAACAAATATCTGTGTCAAATGATTTCTGTTGAGTTTGTTTTACGATCACCTTCGTTGCGTTCTCCAATTCGTGCAAAGTCAGATATCTTGGCAGCTGTTGCCGTTTTGGGTTCAATGGTCTAAGTATCCATGCAACAATGCGAATAATATGTTCGATAGAGCTGTGATTTTGCAATAATTTTTCCACAATGCTCGGATTTTCTATGTTGTGTTGGGATACATTGACCTTTTTTCGGACTGTTTTTTCTTCTTGGTCTGTGTTATAATGTTGCTTTTCTATGTTGTTTGTTTTAAGCGATGGTAGCCATGTAGGCCCTTGCCACCACAGTTGATTTTCTTTCAGCTGACTGGCGTATTGGCCTCTGCTTGCGGCGTCAGCGGGATTTTCCTTTGTTTTGACGTAGTTCCACGACGATCGTGGTATGACGTCAGTAATATTTCGTACTCTGTTTTCCACGAATGCTTTCCAGCGGGATGGGTCGCCTTGTAACCAACCCAGGACCACCATGGAATCAGTCCAGCCGTAGACGTGTATTTCATATTGATTTAATGACTGTTTGACTTTGCGCATTAGTTGTGATAGAAGGTGCGCTCCATTCAATTCCAGCCTAGGCAATGTTGTTGTTTTTCGGTGTGGTACAATCTTTGACTTCGCGGCTACAAGTATTGTTGATGAGTGGACCCGTGCGTAGATGACACAGGCATAGGCATCTAAGGAAGCGTCACTGAACCCATGTAGCTCCATTTTCTGCCTTTCGCCACCCTGAAGCCATCTAGGTATTTCGCAAGAGTTTATCGCTGTTACGTCCGCTTGTATCTTGCACCATTCCGCATGTATGTTATCGGACACTTCGTCGTCCCATTGTGAGGTTCCATCCCACAATTTTTGAAATAATAATTTCAATTTTGTTGAAACGGGAGCCAGCCAGCCGAGTGGATCAAATAGTTTAGATATTTCGGCAAGTAGGCTGCGTTTGGTCTGTTTCTTGTTCACGTTCGAAATTGTGCATTGAAAGGTGAATTTATCCTCTCTTGAGTTCCAGCACAAGCCTAACGTTTTTAGTGTGTTTTCTGTTCTGAAGTTGAAGACGATCTTATCGTTGTTGTGTTGCTCGCAGATGTCTTCCAAGAGTTCTTGATTGTTTGCTGACCATTTCCGAAGGTTAAACCCTCCATTTTTTAATAATTGTTTCAGATCAGCGATCAGTTTCTTTCCATTTTCTATTGTATGTGTCCCATGAACGAGGTCATCCATGTAGAATGATTCTTCCAGCACCTTTGATGCCTCTGGGAACTGTTCACGTTCATCTGTTGCCAATCTCTTGAGTGTCATCATGGCTAGGAACGGCGCTGCCTTGGTACCGTATGTTACAGTTGTTAGTTGGTATGAGCGGATAGGTTGTTTTGGTGATTCCCGCCATACAATTTGTTGTAGTTGTTGGTCTGCAGGGGCCACCCAAATAGCACGAAACATCTTCTCAATGTCCGCTGTAAACGCATATTTGTATTGCCTCCATTTTATCAATAATGTTTGTAGGTCCTGTTGAAGATTAGGGCCTTTGTACATGAGGTCGTTCAGACTGCATCCTGTAGACGTTTTTGCTGACGCATTGAACACCACTCTGTACTTTGTTGTTGTTGATTCAGCGCGTTGTACGCCGCGCCGTGGTGAGGTAAGTAACACTCTAGTGTTTTGTTACTAACTGTTGATTGCTTCATATGACCTAGATCAATATATTCAGCCATGAAGTCTTTGTAGGCCTTTGCCAAATTTGTTTGTTTTTCCAACTTTCTTTCTAAAGTCTTGAATTGGGCGATCGCCATTGGCTTGGACGATCCCAGTCTGCTATCAAGTTCATTCTTCATCGGCAGTCTGACCTCATATTTCCCGCTCTCCAAGCGTTGCGTAGTGTTGGTGTAGTATTCAATGCATGTTTCATTTTCTACCGATAGGTTGGATTGATCCGTGATGTCTTCGGTTTCCCAAAATTGTTTGATATCTTCCAGATTGTTGATTACTACATTGCATTGAAATGTTTTGACATTTCCGCATAAAAGCCAACCTAGGTAGGTTTGTTGTGCGATAGGTTGCGTGACGTCATCGCCTTTTATTATTCCTCCTAGCATGATTTGCGAATAAATGTCTGCTCCAAATAGTAAATCCACCTGACGGCTTTTATGGAAGTCTGGATCTGCTAAATGGATGTTCTGTATGTGGGACCAAGATGGTTTTGCAAAGGTCTTATTTGGCAGGTTCTTAATCAAGTTGTTCATAATGAAGACAGACGTTTGAAACTTGAAGTCATTGTAGACGGAACTGCAGTTAATTGTTGTCATTCCTTTGCAGTGGTTTTCTTTTTGTCCAACCCCAAAGATGACTCCTTTGCATCTCTCGCGCTTGACACCGAGAAGTTGAGCGGCATGTTCCGTGATCAAAGATATCTGAGACCCTTGATCGATGAGGGCTCGCAACTTGATTTGGGTCCCATCAGCTGTTTCTATGTTTACTACAGCGGTTGCTAGTAGTATCTCCGAGGTATCATCATCCTTTGATACATGGGAAGAATTCGTTTGTTTTTCCGTTTTGTTTTTAGTGCATGCCTCGTGCATCAATGTGTTATGTTGACCCGCGCAATTGCGACATCGGTAAGTTGACGTACATGTTTTTCCGTTATGGCTGAACAGGCAATTTACGCAAATGTTCATTTTATTTACTGTGCTAAGTTTTAAGTGATTCGGCATTTCTAAAAACTTTGCACAATTGTACATGCCATGTTCGCCATCGCAAAGGGGGCATCGAAATGTTGACGCATGGAACGATTTCGTAATCTTCTTGTTGCTAGTTGCTTGATTACTGCTGTATTGTTTTTTCGAGTACGACGAATTTTGGTGTTGACTCGATGAGTTCGATGACGTATTTGGTTTTTGATTGTTTTCTTGTTTACGGCGCGATGCTTCCAACGATGTAAACTTCGCTTCTAGGAAATCTAACAGATCTTTCAGTATTGGCAGCTTTCGGCAGTTCTTCAGCGAGTCATTGTACTCTGAATGTGTATCTGCGTCTAATTTCTGCGATAGTATATGTACAAGAATCGGATCCCAAGTGTCTCCTAAATTCTTTATCGCATGTAAGCATTCTATGCTGACGTCATGGATTTTCTTTATTTGGGCCACTGACTGTTGTTGCATGTTTGGCAGATTGAAAAGCATGTTCATGTGCGATGTGAAGATAAGTTTTTCATTATTATATCGGTGATTGAGGATATCCCAACACACGAGGTAGTTATCAGAACTTATTTGTAAGTGCTGAATCAAGCGTTCTGCTTCTCCTTGCACCTTACTCTTCAGAAATTGCATCTTCTGAGCCGATGAAAGGGAATTGTTGTTGTGTATTGCTTCTGTGAAAAGGTCTTTAAACGGCACCCACTGGTTGTAGTTACCGTTGAAGACTGGTATATCCAACTTCGGTGTTGTTTTCTCACGATGAGCGCCGGACCACATTTTCGTATTCAAAGCCTTTTTCAGTTCATGGAACTGGTTTTCATACCTGGTGTAGCGATCTTCGTACACTATCATCTTCTCTCCGTTTGTTTCACACTCTATCTCCCAGTGAAGGTTGTCAATCGCCGACCAGCGCGTTTGGAGTGTTTGCAGAGCGTCTTGAAATTCCCATCTTTCAGATAGAAACTCCACGTGTATGTTCGCAACTGCTCTCATGAAGGCTTTGAAGTTGGCTGTCTGTTTGCGCATCATGTCGTCCAGCTTGCTATTGGATCCCGTATCCCTTTTCGCAGGTTTTAGTTGTTCTTGCTGAGTAGGAGGTGGTGATGGTTCTCGGGTTTGTTTATCTTGATGGGCATCCCTGGCTTGTTCTGCCACCTCATTCTTGAAGGCTTCTTGTTCATGTCTTGTTTGATCTGAGGTACCTTCTCCTGTTTGTTGGTTGGCACCTCCCAATGTTTTTGTTTGTAACGACTGCTCCCTTGGAGTACGAGTGAGGGTCGTGAGTTGTTGGTGTTGTCGAAGAATAAGCTCCTTTACTTCATTGTAGCACTGCAGCGTTTGCTTATAGGAGTCATTCGCAAAGTAGGGATGACTTGCACTTTGTTCCGTAGACAGACGATCATGATTGAATTGATAATCTGACCACAAGTTTTCCAACATTGCCATACGGCGTTTGAAATAGTCGGAGTTTTTTCTGTCCCAAGCATCTTTCTTAATATTTATTCCAATCTTCTTTATGTTGTCGTAGAGTTCGTTCTGATTCTGGTATAAATCTGCTGACGACATGTTGTTTATGTTGTTTTTTCTTGTTGACTTCAAGATGTACTCTTCTGTTCCGAGTGTCGACTGTTGCTCCACTCTCCTGGTTCTTGGTATTGTGTAACCTTTCTCTTCTACGATATGCGCCTTCTCAATTGGTTACTGGGGCGACTCGCTTGTGAGAGACCAGTCCAACCGATTCGCGACCGTAGAAGATATAAATCACACAACACACTAAATTAGTTGCTCGAAGGACCAAATGTTGGGGCGTAACTCCCAACAGTGAGAATGTTATGTTGATGTTGAGTAGAGGAATGTTATGTTGATTGAGTAGACAACCGATTGGTATAAAGGTTTAATTGCTACTAAAAATAACATGTTATAAAGTAATAATGTACAATTAATGTTGGCTTAAACAAACTGCAACGTTTCACTGTAAGTAGGGCAAGTTAGTGGCATGTACAGCGTAGCTCGTACAGATATCACACTCAGTTGGTGCCATAGACACAATCATGTGTTCTCAGAAGTCGTAGAAAAAACCGTCCAAATCGTTTTGAATCTTAACAACAACTGTCAACACGAATAAAATAAAATTATCGGTTGCTTTAGTTATTCCAAAACAGTATGTCGTTTTTATACTGGGAGCAATATGGCTGGTATAGTATGACCATTTTAAAGGTCGTGGCTCACTTGACAAGCACCGCACCAGCACGGCACCAGCACAGCTCCTGACCGGCGGCGCCTCGAATATAGGCTACGGCGCGCGGTCCGCGCGCCGCAAGCTAGGTGTAAGCACGCGGTCGCCTCGCTTGCGGCGCGCGGGCCGCGCGCTGTCCCCTCGCTTGCGGCGCGCGGGCCCCTCCCTTGCGGCGCGCTGGCCACGCGACGGCCACTCGCCGTCCGCAAGGCGCAAGCTCGTAGTCCGCACGCTGGTAGTAATAGTCCGGGAGGTAGCATTGTATTTCAGGTATTATCTCTAGTAATTATATTTTGTTAACGTGGATTCGTGGTTTAATTCACCTACCCCGCGAACACCCTTTCCATTACAGTTCTGAGATTTTTTTAAGTTCAGTATATGTAAACTATTTACAAAAAAGTTTCAGCCGGTGTACTGTAACGATTGATTCAGTTATTGTAACATAAGATCAACCTTCGATTACAACAATATTAGTCGGTTTATTAGGGCTTTTTTATTTGCCTTTTTATCTAACCGAACTAGGTTTAGTGTCGTGGGCTCTCTAACTAAATTTGTAACTGGCCATACATTAAACGACGTGGAGAAGCATGACGGCGCAATGACATTGTTTCGCGGGCCACTCGGCGTCCGCGCGCGGTCCCCTCGCTTGCGGCGCGCGGACCCCTCGATGCGGCGCGCGGACCCCTCGATGCGGCGCGCGGTCGGCGCGCCGTCCCTTCGCTTGCGGCGCGCGGACCGCGCGCGGACGGCGAACCGCCCGCGAGGCGAGTCGTATGGTAGCGGCAAGCGCGTTGACCACCCGCCGTAAGCTTTTTCATATGGACATTAAAAATATGTTATGCGACACACGATTTAATGCTCTAATTTGAATGGCAAGTAAATTGCTGGGTTGGAGCGGTGCTGGTGCGGTGCTTGTCAAGTGAGCCACGACCTTAAGTGTGCAGTTCAAGGTGGCTCTGCTCGTCAAGACAATTTGCATCGATGTGTAAAACTGGGTACATTTATTTTAGTTCTCTGTTGTCCCGCCTGCACAAATAAGTTGGCTGAAGTTTAGTTGACTGCTGTACTTACACAAATCATCAGCCGTGGAGGTTTTAATGCTACTTGTACACAACGGTTATTGTTTATCGGTGGCCAACAGCATAGAACATCAAACTTTGATGGCCACTAACTAAATAATAGGCTACAACTTACTGTTAACCATTTCATTTCACGTAACAGTACTTTATACTTTCGTTCACTCTAGCTAAGCTAAGACAAGATTACACCAACAATATTTATAATAATAAATTATGATTTAAATTATGATTAAATAGTCAGCCGAATCTAGCAACAAACTAAATTCTAACCCACGTATTAATTAACTGACGGCAAACATAAGAGAGGTAGGCTGGTAGCAACACGAGATCTGTCGAAGATCGCACGGATGGTAGGGGTCAGTGGCAGACGAGATGGGCCGACGACATTGCTGTTGCAGTTTTCATCACGGTTGAAACCTAGATGTGATGCGTGTAAAGTTTCAAGCAGCACATCAAGCTACCCGAAACTGACAAATTTTTCCAAACAATCTTAAACCTAACATTTCAGCTATAAAGTTGAAAGTCTAATTAAGAAATTTGACAGACTGTAGTAGTTAAATGTGCTGGCATCTGTACTCAGCAGTGATTGAAGTCCAGCTGTGGATGATGCTAAGTCGCAGATCAAATTGAAGAACGTCCTATTTATTGGAGACTTCTTATATTAGGATGACTGTGAGAAACATTACAATGAAAAAGCCCTGAGGAAAATGTTGAGTGTAAATGTAAATGCCTATAAGAGTAGACGATGGATGGACTGTGTGAAGGATGATACGGCTAGAAAGGAGGTGACAGCTGAGATGATGAGTAATAGAGATGTACGGAAGAAGAAGACATACTACGCCAACCTCAAATAAACTGGGTTGAGGACAGAAGAATGATTGCTGATATGAGAAACATTACGGAAACTATGCAGAATGGTTCAAATTAGTCTAGTAGTGTTTCTTTCCAAAAACAAAACCTAGAGCTACTAGCCACCGACCTCACCTACCGCAGGTATAATAACAAAAATGAAGCAAAAAGTCTTAAACACATGTCTTGCAACCTGTTAGCTGTGAGGCTGTTATTATCTGTGCTGATTACTTGTATTTAACACCACCCAGCACGCGAGTAACACAGAACTCTATTAAGTACAACAAAATCTGCATACGAAGCTGTCTTTGGCTTAGTTGAGAATCGCGATAGACATTAGGTAAGTATTAGGTTGTGAGAACTCATTGTCAACGAACTTTATTACACTTTGACAAACACTGAATTTTATACGCACGGTGATTTTTGCGGAAACAATAAACAAATAAACTTCGCCTTAGAAGCATCTCGGAATTTTCAAAATCTAGTATTTGTTTCCACAGAATTAGATGTTGAGAGAAGACTGTCTGTGGTCTTTCTGACAAACAGGTCTGGAAAGTTAGTTTATCAGAATATCTGGGGATTCTGTGGTAATAAATATTAGACAATGGGCAACTACAGTACTTTCACAGTTTTTATGTTTTGTGACTGGGACTGTAGCTACATTTCATTTTTATCTTTGTTTCGACAAATTCAAAAGTGCCTGTGTGGCCTACTTGAAATAAATGCTTTGATTTTCATTTTGATTTTTGATTTTTACAGTTTTGATTTAATTTTTATTCATGAAGAAGGCGGAAGCACCAGAAATGGTGCTTTCTCCATCTTTGTAAAAATACCCATAAAAGATTTCAAACCGTAACTCTCGTTAAAATACAGTTTTACTACCACGCATGTTCTAAAATGTTTCGATTAGATTCTAGGCCCATCTTTGTTTCCATATCTCCCACAATGTTCAAGACAAAAACAGGCAAAAAATCTCCTCAAGTGTGGTCTAGCATAAACTTTAGATATTTACTAGGAATAAACGTCAGCCCCACGTGATAAGGTCAAATAGTCTATCCAAGTTTACAGGCCTGTAAACTATCATGCCCGTTCGTCCAGGCTATTGAGGTGTATGGCCAAACGGCTATTACTTATGGCCTACGAGACAGGAAATGGTGGCCTTATAATGAGTTGCATCTTTTATCGTTTTTTTATGCTTTTTCGTTTAGAATTTGAACGATTATTTGGTTAGACTTGGTGTTATAGGGAATTGCTGTTGTTTGTTTTCACCAAGTGAAATGCTTAGACACAATGATTTTGTTTTATGAGAACTGAGAAAGTCTAGTTACTTGTAATTATTGTTTAAATGAAAGATTTAAAGATAAAGACGTTTTAACAGGCTGAAAATATCGCAAAGCTTATTAAATAAAGGTAAGAATTTGTTAAGACTGATTTTGTGTCTTTATTTACCTTGGTTCCAGGTTGGTTACATTGCCTACATTGTTTCTAGTAATCGCCTGTACTTAGGGGTTTCTTATTTTTCTACTAGTGCGAGCGAGACAGACTATTTATTCCCTTTGGTAATTGTCTCGGAAATATTCAGTAATATTCAGACTAGGAAATATTCTTCTTCTTTATCGTGTGGTTAGTGATGAACCTGGTGTGAGAGTTTTTATGCTACCCTTGGACCTCGGACTTGGCTTTACATGCCGTCGAGAAATATCTCTCAGGTATGCTCGTTTCCTCTCGGTGTCGACTCAAAAATGAAATCCATGAAAGTGACCTCCCAAATGCCAATATGGAATGCCGAAACAACAAGGTATTACAACTGTTACCTATTTAGTCTAATTTAATGTCTGACATGTATATTACCATACAAATAGGTATTTAACTTGGACAAATATAAATTTATTTAGCTTAGTTTAATGTTATTGTCTAAAATATGGCCGGAGACTGACAGTTCTCCACCATGTTGCCACTACTTTACACCGGCTGGCGCAAATCTTGAGAAGAATTAATACCTTGACCATTTATTTGTATTACCTTGTTGTCAATGCATTAACAAAGCAAGGCTGATCGAGATTACATTTTGTTTTTAATAAAGTTCTGGTTGCAACCGAAGACTTTCAAAAATAAGTGCTTTTTGGTGTAGGTAGATATTTTCACGGACTGACAGTATGGTGTCTGGAAACTTGAAATTTTGCACGAGTTCATGATGTAAAGTAGGTAAGTATTAAGGAAGGAAATTTGAAAATTCATCCCCAAAATAGAGAATAGAAAAATGGAATGAGTTTATTAAACACTCACGTAAAGAAAGTGCTGTAGCACTTTCTTTACTCCCAAAGGAGGCTTTCCACGTTCTCAAAGTATAGGTTCTAAGTTCAACCAGTGTCCATTTCCAAGATATACGTATTTAGGCGAGGCATCGACAGCAGAAAGCAGCCCGAAGCACCAGAAAAAATAAAAATACCTACTTCAAAAAGAATGGAGGCATAAGCCAGTTAAAAATTCAGTCATCATGACAATGACATATAACGCTAATAAACAGCTACAAAAACATAACCTACATCGATTTAAACTGTATAAAGATTAAAAACGGCGAGATTATAAACGACTGCCATTTTTTTCTTATGTCGCTGTGTAGCGCAAATTGGCCAATAAAAACGTTTAATTGAGACATCGAGCCGAATACACTTGGACTCGCATCTTGATCTTGTACAAGGTACAGAGGTGGACGCAAGTGTTTAAAGTATTGATTTGATTTTGATGCCAGAGTCAATTTTGTTTTCCGCCATGATATATTTATTTATTATTCCTTTAATTCATGCAACTATGGGCCATACAAAATGCATAAAAATAATTAAAAAAAAATTCAACATAAAAATATACTTACAAGAATATAACTTTTAAACTATGACACACATAGTGGCGGCGTTGTGTGATCACTAGAATTTGGTATAGTCTTGACGTAGTTTATAACCTTTTCTAAAAAAAAAAACTTGAGAGGTGTCAAGGGACACCCGGATGGAACGAAGTTCTTTCGATTAACTAGTGAAGGAATTGTAATAAAATTTTATTTTTTTTATTATTAACAAATATAATGTTCACTCAACAAAAATAATCGTCGCGACACCACACTGTTCAATGCGAAATAGAAATGAAACAAACGCATTGCAACCTTCATTTATTTTTAAAAAGCAAAAAGTGTCGTGACAACTTTTTCGTAAGAATTTTTTCCGTCTAGCCCCCTATCACAACGCGCGATAAGGAACTTCGGTCCAAAAACTTGTAAGACTTGTAAAACTATTTAGTAGTTATAAATTGTCATGTCAATTGTTAAAATTAAGGGGTTTATTTTTAAAAAGCAAAAAGTGTCGTGACAACTTTTTCGTAAGAATTTTTTCCGTCCGCCTCCTTTCACAACGCGCGATAAGGAACTTCGTTCCAAAAACTTGTAAGACTTGTAAAACTATTTAGTAGTTATAAATTGTCATGTCAATTGTTAAAATTAAGGGGCAAGCTTTTTGTTTGATAGGGCACCCTTTTAAAATTGTATATCTCTACTTATTTTTGGAAAGTAAGTAAGCCTAAAGCAGTAGAGCAGCGGTGGCCCAGTGGTGGCGGCCCCGACTTACGTTCAGTAAGTCGTGGGCTCGAACCCAGGCAGGCGCATTACTTTGTGTAATATATTACATCACCGCTGCTCTCAAAACGGTGAAGGAAAACATCGTGAGGAAACCGACATGTCCTGGAACCAAAAATTCGAAGACATGTGACATCTACCAATCCGCACTGGGCCCGCGTGGTGGATTATATAGCCCATTCCCTCTCATAGAGAGGAGGCCGTGTCCCAGCAGTGGGAACATTAATAGGCCGATGATGATGATGAAGTAAGCCTAAAGGAGGACGCGGGTGAATGAGGAGCAGGAAAGAGTAGGCAGAAAAAACTTAATTACAATACAAAGTCAACGGCTGACAAATGAAAACCCAAAAAAAACATACAGCGCAGTCTTTGAGGACTGCATATAGAAGCGAAAACTCGTAGCCCATGTGCTACGGCGTAGCCGCTACAGCTACGCCGTAGCGCATCGGCAATGAGTGCTACGAAAAGCGTACGTGACGGTCACGCGAGTTCAATGTTTTTTGTTCACTCCAAAAGTGCGTATGTATAAAAGTTTTCACTTAAAAATTCTGCCACTTGAGCATTCAACAGTACGTTATCTAGAACGAAGCGAGGGGAGGCACTCCCCGATGGCTATCGCACGGATTACGAGCGGTTACAGGTGGACCGGCTTGTATAGCTCGTGTATAGCCTGCATGGCCCGTTTGCACGATTTATGAACATGTCTTACAATATGCAGTTGTGTTATTCGCATTCAATGAGGTTGGTAAAATTGGTATGACGTTTTTTAAAGTAAATATCTAATTAGGTATTGCAGGAGATATTTTTTTTCCACAAGCTCACATCTATACTAACATTATAATAAAGAGGAAATATTTGTATTTTTGTATGTTACGAATAAACTTAAAAACTACTAGACCGATTTGAATTTTTTTACAGCAATGGAAAGCTACATTGTCAGCGAGTAGCGTCGGCTATATTTTATCCTCGTACTCCCACGGGAGCAGGAACTACGCGGGTGAAACCGCTTGATGTCTGCTAGTTATTTAATATTGAATTAAGATGAATTAATATTGATATAAGATGTCAGTCTAATTATTAAGGAGGCTTATAAGATGTCAATGTGGCGACACTTGGGAGAGGCCTATGTCCAGCAGTGGACGTCTTTCGGCTGAAATGATGATGATGATGATAAGATCTCAAGTGATGATGACGTTGCTTTAAAAAGATTGTAGTTTCGAGGGATTCATGTTATACAGAATTCTTTTCATTTCCCTTGACTCATATTAATTACGATCATACTTGATTCACATAATTACACTGATTGTCATATTTAAACAAGGAAGCCGAAAGCTATGAATACTAGTCAGTTGTGTAACTGCTACTGTGAAAACAAGATACATTATGTAAAAGTTAGCCTTTAAGTAAGCGACCGTAAGTTTAAAGTCAGTTGTGTTTTATTCCAAATGTTTCAGTAAATATTTTGAGCAAAACATATTTATTACAAGGAGCTTGTGGTTAAGTAATAAAAGCCGCCCGGGCCAGTCTTTAGGTTAAGCTAAAGTAACCTTACGTTTTTGAGTTTTGGTGACCTTACATACCGAGTTTCCTCTGTGCCTGGGAAAGCACGTTAACCTGTTGGTCCCGGCTGTCATTAGTCTATCTTTGGCAGTCGTTACAGGTGGTCACTGGTCAGTGGGCTAAAAAGTCTGACAACCAGTCTTACTATGTGGTATCGTATAACTCAGTATTAACTGGGTTGTGGAGGTCAAATATGCAGTCGCTCTGTGTAAAATACTGGTATTCAGCTACATCCGGTTAGACTGGAAGCCCCAACATAGTCGGGAACAGGCTAAGCAGATGATGATGATATTTATTACAACTTCGCTGTTATAACCTTCAACAAATGTTTTGATTCCAATTCTAGAATTCTAGAACTGGTATTGTGGTAGCAGGTGCACACAAAGTAGTTTCATATGGTGCCAAAACACTTTGACTATTTTGTTGCAAGAGTGCGGATAATCATTGTTTTCGGAGAGCAAGAATCTGTCTAAAGTTCAGTTTGTGCATGCATGCGCACAATTGTAACTGTTCTCTGAAAAGAGATTTGACTCGAACATTGAAGGAGACTATGTATATCTAACTGAAAGGTATTAGGAGAAAAAATAATAGCTTAGATAGTAATAAAAAAAATAGCATAAAAAGGCTAATCGCGCGTTTAAAATGAAACAATGTTCTCGCGCGATGTAAACGCAGTCTAAAATAGCCTAAGCATTACAGTTTTGACCAATTACCGAGCATTGGAATAACTTCATCTATAATTGCGTAGAAAACACAATCAATAACTAACATGTTATTATAACAAGCACAAGGAGAAAATTCTATCCAATTACTATACTAATAATTATCATGTCACACCTAAAGTTTCAATCATACTTAAGTCATAACGCTTTAACACATATACAACCAATAACGAACGTCTGTTTAAAATAGTAACACCTAGTTAGTCTTCAAATACAGTCAACCACGTAACAAAGCATGAATTGAACAACAAAAAACCACCCTTTCTCTTCGACACAAATTCACTGCCAATATCAAATAGTTAGCTATACATGCAGTTGGCTGTACTAACACAGTAGTTGTAACCATTTCCCTAGCGCAATTTACGATTGCTACAGAAATACCTACATTGCATACACTTTCTTGTTACTGCGTTATAATTTACTTAGGAAGCTGATGTTGTAGTTGTATTAACAATGGGACGGATATTCGACGTATTTGGTTTGACAAAGAGTTGATTTGATAGTTTAGAAAATGTTACTTACCTACAATGCTACGCACCGTATCACCCAGTACTGACTGGGTTGTGGCTGCCACCGAAAAGCGTCCAAGAACTGGAAAAAGGAACGTGGGTCGTCCGGCGCGGCGGCGGCGAGATGGTCAGACAACATAGTTGCCGTTGGGGGAATAACCTGGATGAGGCTGGCATGGGACCGTGGAAATTGGCACAAGAAAAGAGAAGCCTGTACCCAGTAGTGGGTGAGTCCGGGCTGTGGATGATGTTGAACTGGATTGTGGATGTCAGGTAGGCAGTCGCTCCAAGTAAAATACTAGTGTTCAGCTGCATCCGGTTTAAATACTGGAAGCCGACCCCAACATAGTTGGGAAAAGGCTAGGCAGATGATGATGACTAACAATGCCACGTATTTTGATGAAGAACAAAAACAAAATAGTGAAGATGTTAGAGAAATTAGAGATGATACGGGTACAGAAAAAGAGAATGGGGGTGCAGCAATAAGTGCAAAACGCAATCAAGTTGTTAAAGAACTTTTTCTAACTATGGTTAACATTATTAACTACCTACTTGAAAAGAAAGCAAAGAGGTAGAACTCAGGTACAAACACTGTTTAAATATATTACTTATTTTTTTAAATAAAAGTCTTATCATCTTTCCCCACGACATAAATCAATTAACTTTTCTCAGATTAACATTCAATACGATACAATAGCAAGCAGGTGTAAAACACAACGAACTAAACGTTGTTACAACATGAGTATTGTATTAACAAGGCGACATACAATTGCTAAATCAACAGCCACCTACAAGATTGCGAACTCTAATCGCGCGTTTAAAATTAAACAATGTTTTGACTCGCACGATGTAAACGCAGTTTAAAAATAGCCTAACATTGCTCTTGTTGTGTCTAAAACTCAGCTTTCCTACTTTAGACAGGCAAAGTGTTGATTGTTTGGCCGTTTGCACGTGATTACGACCAGGACCGCATGAGTAGGAAGTCGTCAGTTTAGTGAACTGTTGTTGGAAGGAAAGTTATGAGGGAAATTAAATTGTTTTAAGTTTTCAATGTGAAAATAGATTTGTTTTAGGGTTATGGTTTTTGTTAGTGTTGTGTTGATGAAAATATTGCCACCCACACCCATATTTTGCCAATATTAATTATGTTAAAGTCCCATGTAATATGGAAAACTATGCTCATAAACTGCTTCATTAGTCCAGTCTAGTCAGTCGTAAACGTGACTGCCGAGTATTAAGATCCTTGTTTCAATTGGCCGATCATAAAGTTTTATTGGGTTTTTCTAGCAGGAATTTTCCAATAACAGCCACGGTCTGAATTGTGCCCGGTTGATGATAATAAGCTAGCCCTCGATAACATGGAACCGTACTGTCGATATATGGGTGTTCTATCAGATACCACTCTGCCTAACCCTCCGAGTATTAAGTACAGCCGTAATATTTGTGTATTATAAATGAAAACATCTTAAATGTTAGTGTCAATTCCTGTCAAAATACCTCCCGGATTGCTACGTTTGAAAACAACGATAACAATAAAACAATAAATACAGAAATCGATTAACAAGATGTACCGAAATCAAATAAAGAGCTTGCAGACGTGTTTAATAAACTCGAGACCAATAAAATATCTCCAAAGAGAATTTATGGACAAGAAACAGCTCATCGACACAATAAATTTAAAGAAAACCGCGGGAGTGTTCAACGGCTCAAATAATAAAAAGATCGCGAAGTGATGAATAAAAATGTGGGTGCAGAACATGACATGGTCGGATTTATCGACGACTGTGCGCAAGGGACCACCGGCCGTGATCTCTACCTACCACCGAATTAATGACGGGTACACACGTGCCATATTACAAATCTGATTGAGAATAAAAATGCAGGAGGTCTCCTTTTGAAAAGTCACGACTTAGAAAGTGATTATGAAGAAAAGGGTGAATGCCAATAAACACACACGGACAGACAGATATACATAAGTTTTAAAATTAACTGGATCTCATCAAATTGTTTTACGAAGAGAGCTTTCTGTAGAAATCTACATGGTATTCAAAGTTTGACTACGTAGTTATCGTATTGTTGATGTGTTTGTTTCAAGACCCCTTTTACCCAGTTTTAACACTATGAAGTGGACAACGGCTCATGTTTTGGGACCGTTCTATGTAATTTCAACGTTCAAAAATAATTTCAATAAAATAACTTCTGATTTTGTGGAACTTTCCAAATTATCCGTCTGTGTGTTCCACCCGCACTTTTACTCTTAAACAGTAACGACCGCAGACGATTTCTTTCAGCGCACGCGTTCGCGATTTATCACCAATAAACGTAATGCGCGAACTGACTGCAGAAAGAACTAAACAGAAGTGATAATACCTTGAAGCTTTTGTATGCAAAATGTTCGCAGATGTAGGTTAGTGATAAAAGATTATGATGATGTAGTATTGCGGTGGGTCTTTACAGAAGGACCAATTTAATAACCAAAAGCTTTTTTCATGTAAGTACGTGTGAAATTTTCAATGAAAATTATGATGTCTGCGGTGGGTATAGGAATTTATATAGGGTTTTATATTTAAAACCTAAACAGCTGAAAGCGATTTGTGTAATAAAACTGGATTTGAAATGATAAAAACTGTAAGGTTAAGTGTTTATGAGACGTTAGATTTCAAGGAAGTGAATTTGAAGCCAGAAATATAGAGGCAGAATTTAGCTAGCCTCAAAAACTGGCAACTCAGAATTGAACTGTCAGTAAAACAAATTAATAAAGCTCAACTTACTAAGTAAATACCCACTCACCACATTAAAGCTAGGAAAAGAGGTAATCAAATCCTTCACATAGAGCCTGAAGCTAAGGTTCAATAAATTTAATTGAAAACCAAGTCTATGAATCATATGACTGGTACGGTTGAGCGGCAATTTTGCCGTGTTTGTGAACTGTCGAGCTATCAATCTTAGTTAATTGCTCGCTAGCGCCTGTTATTCTATTAACTTAACGAAACATTTAATTATCATGGCTTTATTAGACTAGTGGTTTGTTAGTTAGTGCACTTGTATGTTTGATATCTTTTTCACTATCATTATCATTGACACTCGCTATAGTAACTTCTTTTACGCTAACTTCAATTGTTATGTCTTGTGTCTTGTTGTCTTTTTCGATGATTAAAATAATATGACGTCTTTTTAAGTAATAATAAATAAGTAAGTTTAATTTAACCTGTTTTAAAGTTTCGGTGTTACTATCGGCGGATTATCTTCTAATAATGATAATTTAATTAAATACATTGCTCGCAGAACGGATGGCCGTTGGGGCCGAAAAGTTCTGGAGTGGCGACCGCGAACCTGGACCTGGTGAAGGTTGCGGGAATCCGGTGGATGCGAGTCGCAAGGGACCGGTCAATGTGGCGACACTTGGGGGAGGCTTATGTCCAGCAGTGGGCGTCTTTCGGCTGAGATGATGATGATGATGAATTAAATACGTCCATAGATAGATAGTTACTGTCGTTTGCTAACTATAACTAGTGGTGAAAGTCTATTCTAGCACTAGTGTCGTCTAAAATCATCGTGTGTCTCGTGTCATCAAATCAAAGTGTTTACAAACTTACCTTTTCAATCCTCATGAATGTCTTGTCACATTGTCAATAAATAAATTCTACAAAAAGTATGTCCAACTAAATAATATTTAGTCTTTGAGATTTGCGAGTACTTCTATGAAGTCTTAAATCTGTCAGTCAAAGCACTTATTTACAGAATATATAATCGAAAAGTAAATTCATTACCGAGCAAATGTCTTTAAATATCATATGACGTAGAATTACTTCAAACCTTATAATGACAGATCTATGATACAAAGCGATAATCAGATACAATAACGCGAAGCAAACTTATATTTCTTTGCAAAAATAAAACTCTGTCAAACTCAACCTTATTTCTTGATGTTAAAGTTCAAAATTAAAAAAGCATTATTTATCGTTTGCGATGGCATGTGTGTTTCATTGATAGAAGATGACAGAATGGTTTGAAACATTGGCGCCAATTTGCACCAATCAAAATAGTTGGTTAAACTTGACCTGTGAATTGGAGAAATGCACTTGACAGTTCACAATGAAGTTCAAAGTGTCTATAAGTGAACTGGCGACACTCATTTGTCTGTACTAAATGCTGCATAATTGTTCTTGCTTTGCCATTTTGTATCACAATTCCTAGATTTTAATTTATGCAATAGTTGCACAGACAAATATGTCATTTATGACGTGCTGAGGGTAAAACAATAATGTATTCGACAATACTAAGGTGTTGCCAGTCCTTTAAATTGATGTCAAGAGTGTCGTCCTATATCTTAGCGGGACAACCATACATCTTATCACGGCGTTTAACTGGCTTACTGCCGGGTTCCGATTTGCATACAAAAACTGTTTTAGTGCTCGTTAGTATGCGCATGATCAGTTTATTTACTCATAATTTAATCATGTCAAACATGGCTAGGCCTCTTACTTCCAGAAATGGAAATAAAATTACAGATTAGTAATTTATCAAAAATACTGCTTCCGCGTGGTGGCCAACTCTTTATTTTGATTTGAATCTAAGTTAAATTCTCACCTTTGACGATATTAAAATAAGGATTGATGTAAAAGACGAAAACAACAACGTTCAGTCATCTCATTCAAATATAAATTTTTTTCATCAGCACAATCGTGCAACAACTTCACATTTATGAAATGTCAAAACAAATGCCAAACCCATTGGGAAACTCAACTCACGCGCAGCTCTATCAGTCAATCACAGATCTTATCGACGCGGCAATAATCATGTCATACATCGACCATTAGAACAATTAACAATTCATTACGTGCTTTACATGGTCCTATGGCGATCGCAATTTGTTCTGACATTCACTTAATTTGATTCCATATATGGACCAGGTTATCAGTTAGATCAAGTTTATTGAATAAACTATGGGTATGGCTACATCATTCATAACGCAGATATCGAGTCTAGGTTCAATAAACTGTTCTTCAAATGGAATGTTGACTTTATCAAAATCAAACCAATCAACCAATTGTTATTATATTTTGATAGTATCTGGACTTGGCTAATTCATAGGACTTGTATAACGTGTAATGAAACGAAAATGATTGGCCTGCTTGCATCATAATTCACTAATAACTTAGTAGCTAAACGAATTCAAAACATCGTACTATTTCTGTCAATCATTTGAAGATGATATAGTAGAAAAGATGTCCCGAAAGTCTGACAACCAGCCTCACCAAGGGTCGTCGCTCCATGTAAAATGCTGATATTTATCTGCATCCGGTTAGACTGGAAGCCGTCCCTCACAAAGTTGAGTAAAAGCTAGGCTGGTGATGATGATAATAAAAGAGATGTTTTAAATATGTCTAGCACAAAACGCAGTTAACAATTTTCGGTACAAATGGTTCTGATGAAAAAGAAAACAAGGCAAGTGAATAACTTTCTACAATACTAAGTGCAGTTCTAAAGATATATCCGAAAATAAATCACTAAAAAAAAGAAAACAACGAAGCTAAAAATCAATCAAGGGACATTCATAATGATCACTTAAAAGCTTCAAAGTGAATCGCCACAATAAGTAAAGCCGTTTAAAAATCTAAATTGAGATGAGAAGAAAGCCAGAAAGCCGTCTGTTTCAATGAAAGTGCTCGAATGACAGAAAACAAAAAAAGAAGTGATGACAAATTAACAGCGACGTTTGTCACGTCGTTTGTCATCGGCTGTTAACAGGTTTAGTCATGGCACTGTTGTTATAATGGATGTTGGGAATTCTGAAGTCATAATTGGCTTTGATCAGATTGAGATGTAGATTTAAGTTTCAGTGGTGATTTTTTTAAATAATTTTGGTATGGAACGTTGAGAGATGAAAATGATTGACGGCGCCACTGGTGGACGGCCCACTAATAAAAAATAAAAAGAAAATAATGTAAAGAAAACAAAGTAGTGTGCCGAACTAAAGTAACTAGGTACGTTACGTTCTCACTTTTGGATATGACGAATTACATTGATAACTCTTTCTAATTTTACTTCACAATGCTGTCAAAAATATTTGGCAACTCTTATCAGCTAAATTATTATTTGCTACTTATTCACAAGACACGTTTTCACACTCAACAACATCGATTAAAATCAATGCTCCTGTATCGACATATTTCTAAATTGCTGCATCAATGAGCGAGTCATCCATAGATTCATAAACACAATTCTTTCAACCATTATCATTACTTTTTATTGTATTTTCATAAAGATTTATGTTGATCGATTTGACATTTACGATTTTTTTAATTTTCTGCATTGTTTTTTCAATGCCAAAACAATAATTGATAATGACGTTTGTAACAAGTATTTAATGATAGGTACCTTTGTAATTTTGTTCTTCTTAAGAGGTCAAACGTTTGTGATGTATCTGAAACAAAGGAGAAATATTTTTAATTAGTTACAATAGGTTTGATTGGACACAAATGATTCGTGACGTCATTGATTGGTTGGGATTTTTTTTCTTTATTTACTGGTAATTCAGGACAATGGCGAATATAATCAGGAATTCGTTTTATGGTAGAGGTTCAGGGTTAGGTTGGTACTGGTTTGAAATCTCCTTTATTAATACTAGTATACGCTACAGGAATGGAACAGTTATAGTTATAATGTTGCATGTCATAATCTACACGATGCAGATGTAAAGGATAGCGATGAAAGCAGTTTCTACAGAGATGGGAATAACACTGTCATTTAACATGTTTAAGAGTTGAAACATGAACTTTTCAACCAACTCATACATTACGGCTATCAACAGAATCATAATTTCCGATTGCACCATTAAATCCTTCATGTCCCGTTACTCTAACAGTCATATATTCGTCTAAAAGCGAAATCACCACTGGTTCCAACTCCGTAGATGGATATTCAGTTTATTATAATCCGGAATCGTGACTCCAGTCCCAGATATAATCGGTTGACACCTAACTAGCTTCTTTGGGTAAGGACGCCAAATGGGCACCTGTTAACCAGCAAATCCGCGATAATACGTATGTTATGAAACTAGAATTACGGTGTTTTCGAGGTAATGATGTAGTTAACAATATTATAAAGGCTGTAGTTATAATAATTTAGACTTTAGATTCCAGGTAGTCGTGTAGCGGAAATTAAGTTATTTTAAAATATGATTAAACGAGAGGTTAGACTAACTTAAATAAGAAGAAGAAAATAACAGTGGTTTATATGGACTGAGGGCTTAAATATTAAGATTTGATGCTTCAGCAAATGAAAAGGCATTAGAACAAGAAGGGTACAAAGAAGACATAGGTAAGAGTGAGTGAAAAGATGGTTTCCCTTAGCAATTGATGAGACTTTGAAGATGGTTTTTCTTCAAAGCAAAAGGCTACTGATCACATAGTTGAGAGCTTCTACGTAATACATAACAAGTAATTGGAGACAGTTAGTTTAAATAAGAGAAATCTATTGCTCTTTAGATAAACATGTTATTAGACAGCGGAGGTTGAAGCTGAAGCCGCGATTCTCAGACTTTCTTTCATTCTGCGAAAACTACATTCAAAAGGAAATCTTAATATCCTACAACATAATCAAATCATCTTCGCAGATTATTACATCCTTTCCTAGCATTGCGTGTAAAATTAAGTTTTGACACTTCGTAAGTGAGTTTACAAACTCGTTGCCAAGTCTTGTAAATAGTGATGCGGTGGAGGATTATATTTCCACTATACACGTGGCGCTAGCTGAAGAATTTGTGCAAGTATTATTAAAGGAACATGTGCCGTTTATTTTGGGGTATGCATAAATCAGCTGGGTACTTTCTGCAGGTATGAGCAGAGCTTAATGTATCCTATTGACCTATTACTTGCACAATCTATTAGTGATTAGACTTATTAGTTCTTGAAAAAGGCTTGTTACAGTAATTTCCACGGTAGTGCTCGAATACCATCGGTTTTTGGAAAAGAACAAGTGTAGCAAGTGGCTTAACAGTTCTACAGTCCTTCAAAGATCACAAAAACTCTTTATCCTTTAATAATATAGTCCTAACATTTTAAATGTGTCTTACTGGGTGGCATCCCACTTCTAACATTTAATTTGAAACCTATATGAAACGGAAACCAGTTATGTTCCTCGATTTGCTTACAACGTAATTGTAGATAATTACTGTTAGGGTCGATTATCCGCAGTGCGATACGGTACCACCATGAAAACCCATTTCGCGAATTCGTCGGTATTAAAATGGGAACCTTCGCGTAACCATAACTGATAAATTTAAATTACTTCACTGACAACTGTAACAAACAACGCAGCAGGAGCTCTGGAAATGTTGTACCACCTTAACTTTTCTATCCGTGGAAAATTCAGCTTTAAAACTACAAATTTAAAGCACATTATACCATAAAAGTTTGGGAACGTTTAGGCTATATAAACGAACAGTTTCAAAGAAATTAGAACTTAGAAGACAGCGTTCATTAGATTCAAAATTGATTGCAGTTTTAAATGCGTAGACATAGAACTCCATTTAACAAAATATCACTCCAAAGCCATACAAACTTGTTCAGTAAATGCAATTCAAACATTATGATTTGTGATAATTATACTTAAATGCAAACGTCAAGTGCATGGCACTCATAAATCAAAAGGATAAAATACGAACGATGGATTTAATCTTAGACAAATGTACATTCGTTCTCTAGGGGAGTTTGTTGAGAGTATGACGCATTTGCTTTTAGATGTAGATTCTGACAATATAGATTAATATGACATTTTAGAATTTTGGTCATTTCATTATAATTTCTCTTTAAGTTGCTAAGTCATGGTCGTTTCTGTTAAAAGGATTTTATACAGTCCCCTAGCTTGGTAGACTCCTAAATAGGTAGTGGGTAAATCCAGGAACGTTCCAACAAAAATTTCATTTCAGTGGAGTAGAAACTGCTAACACTCCGAGTTAAGGCAAGGGAATTAACCCATTTGATGACTAGTCTCATACATGAAACCAGAACTAAATCCATAACCAAAAAACTCCACCTCCCAACACGGCCCAGTAAAGATGTTAAACAAGGATCAAAAGTGGTCAGCGATTACACAAAAATCCAATTCAATTACCACGTCTTTTGTGATCTAAAAGCCGCCTTTGAGACCCATAGCCAGCCGAGTACCCGAATAATCAGATTCAATATTTGTTCTGCAATTTGTTTACCCTTCATATTGGGGAGCAGGCGCCCTCTAGTGTTACTTCCAACATTAAAGAAGTTTATTTCATGAGAAATTTCGTCAGGACATCGTGGGAACGCAGGCGTACCGCAAGGGTCAATATTGGGCCATACAATTTCATTGTCAAGTTTTTGGTAGCTTTAGTGTTGTATCCAAACAGAGTTGTTGCTGCTATCTGCTTTTACACCTACGTTAGCGTGATGTTTATATTTGTGATTAGTCTGTGTGTCGCCCTGCCGATATATAATGGTAAATAATGCATTGTTGTGGGTCAACTTTTATGACTTAGAGCTTGGGATTCGTCATGGGTGGCTTATGGGTTTCAAGTATTTTTTCGAGTTTGGTTTTATATGGTGCGTTATAAATTAAATGGGTGAGTTTATGGAATTTTAAATTGTATTTTGATTAAGATTCTGCTTTATTTAGAAACGTTGACGACTTGAAAACATGTTTGGTAGATAAAAAAATGCTGATTTTCTTCTACAACACTTGCAGTGGACATGGACAACCCACTACGAACAACTTTGTTTGTTCTCATGATTGATGATGATTCATGATTGAGCACCACACCCAGCCAGGAGCAAGCCTGACCCGGACCAGCCGGATACAGCAGGGGGCACGATTTTGTAAGGAAATACCTGCTCTGAGATGGGAGAGGAAGCCCGACCAACCGCAGCCAGTCGGGCACAATCAGCCGATTATGCAGCCTAGAGACAATATAGGATTAGTGGTAAAGACAATTCATAGGAATGAGCATTGGTGTTTTGACCTTCGTTTCATTGGCCTCTTCTATCATTGGAGAATCATGTTCGTTTCTGGTGGTTGCGATTTCATTCGTTTTTGACAAAAACTAATAAAAACTGCTCCATGCTCTATACACTCACGACCATGTTCCATTGGAAATCTACAGTTGTAAAGTTATCCATTTGTAACCGTGTCCTAGAAAAGCGAAGGCTTGACTTAATTAGCAAATTGAGCTCTTACTTAACCAGCAAGTTTAGGTGCTACTAAACCACCATTCACACCAGGCGTGAATGACAAAAACATGACATCTGCTGGAATCCCTGCTGATTCTGACAAAGCTCTGCACATTAACATACCGATTCAACTCAATGAGCATAAATACACCTGCGATTAATTAGCCGCTTGCTTTTAATTTAATCAATTAGTCCCGAAATACCGAGCGCTATCGAATTAGGTATCGTATAATGAGTGTGATTGATAAGCGAATTGTTAGGATTAATACGTTGCGTTGTGTTTTGTGTGAATGTGAAGGACCAAAGTAAAGGGCTGGTGAGTGCACGGTAGTCTTGTTTACTGATTGCTAGGAGTTATACACATGTATGGATTGCAAACTTGATCAAGGCTAGGCTACTAAATTCTTGCAATGTAAAGGAAAATGGAAATTACTGGACGGACGAAAATAGGACACTGAACTCATCAATATGTCGAAGCTTAATGATAAATTATGTTTATTTTGCAAATCGATTTTTACAAACACTTTTGTACGTAATTTTTTCAAACTGGATGAGGCCGGTGTTTTTTACCTGACTACTCTGAGAAGAAATAGCCGAAAGAAACTCACTTGTCACTGTTGCTTTAAGGTCCAGGCATATTCTTGGTCAACTCACATGTTTGGTGTCTGAGTGTTTTAATCATAGAACCACATAGATTTGATTGGACCTGCCCAGTCAGACTAAGCATTTTTCAGTTATCGTGTTGCTTGGATGTCCAGCAGTGGACGCGTTTCGGTTGAAATTATGAGAAAAAAACTTGTTAAAATAATATGGCCGACAAAATAGTTTCCATTTTTAACGTTTGATTTGTTTGAATAGTGATTCATATTCTTATCTTAAATATGAATCGTAATGAATATTTCTACAGTCGAGTAACTTACATAAGCTTCTTAATTAATCAGCGATTGTTTAAAGTGTTTGTGTAAAGTTTATAGTAAAGTTAAAGTTAAACATGAGGTTATAACTTTAATAACCTATGCTATACTTAAAGGTAAGAACATTGCTAACCAGCAAGGTTGGTTGTGGAGTAAACATGGCCGAATAACATTTCCCATGTCAAAGCATCATCTGCAGAACTAGACCGAAATAGATTCATAGAATCCAAATGCCCATTTCAACACATTCAGGCAAGTCAGTTGTCACATTCAAGATCCTGCTTCTCAACAACCTAAATACCCAAAATGGGCTCCCACGGGACTATCCGAAATGACCTATTTCACCCGAAGACCACTTAAATCAAATATACTTGTAACTGATTGCGATGTGGGGCGGTGTGTTGACAGCCTGTCTGTCTGACTTGCACCAGTTCATTGGATTAGTTTTCTTCACGCTTGGGCTAATAGGCTGGTACAAAAACTTCGTTAGCGCCGAGCGACATATCAACATTGACGGCGACAAGCTACGAATTTATACTAGGCTTGGACTGAGTTTGCTTGTTTAGAATAATTGGAGTGAATGAATAAGGTTTTGTGTAGTTTGGTTTCAGATTTTGTATGTTTTGTATTGGCTTGAATTGAATTGTCTTAATTACGATTTAATCATGAGAGTTTAATTATTGGCTTTTAAAACTACATTTCTTGTTTTCTCAGAAAATTGGGTTATTGACATCATGTTATTACTCGCAAAGTCTAGACCATTTTGCCAAAATTTAGCAAGTTTGCTAGCTTAGCTCTAAGTTTGATAGCTTATTTATATGTACCTACGTAATGAAATCATTCATAACTCTTCTAATTCAATTATAACATCCAGTTCTATTTCCCACCACAGTTCCATTAAAAGGTTCCCGGAAAGTCCTGCGTCCAGCAGATAGAATTAACAAGTTGATGAGGAAGATCCCAAGAAAAATCAATTAAATACAAACAAACTGCCTGCCACTCTGCATGATATTAATGCAAAGTTTATACGAAATAATGAATGGTTGCCAATCATAGCATCAATTTATTATACTAATAAGAAAACACTTAAAGGCGCCACGTTATGCAACTCCCGCAACTGGTTATTAAAGACAGGATTAATCATGAAACGTTCTGGTTAGCTTTTGCAATTATGTGGTAAATTAGTTTCCTTCACTTCCATGTTAGCCTAGTACTCATAGGAGTGACAAATAGTTTTAATGGCTTGTCATCCCATATTTGATATTCAACTAATGTTGTTGCAATGTTAAGAGTTAGTAAGGCTTGGTGCACTAGTGTTAATAGGTGCCTGTTGATATAAGATTATTGACGCAATTAGTTTGAGGAAATTATATAATTATTCTCCCCTTCCTTAATCAAAGTTCTAAAAATATAAGCGTAGTTGAGAAGGTAGGTATAAGATGGCTTACACAAGTAACATTTATTTTTGAGGTGTTTTGTACATCAACAACTACTTACATCAGGGTTGATATAAGCTTATCAGTAGCTTATCAGCCAGTAGGTAGAGTGTTAGCTCGTTAGCCCCATAAATTAGCAATTCCTTCGTTATTATCATTGATATCTATATATATAAAGGAGAAGTCCACTCACTGACCACTCATCACGAAATCTCGGAAACTACTGGGCCGTAAGGACTCAAATTTGGCACAAGCACTCTCTAGGGGGTGCAGGCGCGTACTAAGAAAGGATTTTTTAAAATTCGCACCCCAAGGGGTTGAAAAGCGGTGTCAAAGTTTGTATGAAAGTCCTATGTTTTTAAAGTTAGAGATATGAATGTAAAGCCTGAATGTTCCTTTTGGCTTCTAGGTGCTCACTAAGAAAAGGTTTTACGAAATTCGGCCCTTAAGGGTACAAAAAAGGGTTTTTAATGTTTGTATGAAAAAAGTTAAACATCCAAATTGAATCTTACGTCAACGCGTTATTGCATACTTTACATTGAAATGAGAATTCGGAAACCGATATGGATCCAAATTGAATTTTACGACAACCCGTTAATGCATATTTTGATATATAAAGGAGAAGTCCACTCACTGACCACTCATCACGAAATCTCGGAAACTACTGGGCCGTAAGGACTCAAATTTGGCACAAGCACTCTCTGGGGGGTGCAGGCGCGTACTAAGAAAGGATTTTTTAAAATTCGCACCCCAAGGGGTTGAAAAGGGGTGTCAAAGTTTGTATGAAAGTCCTATGTTTTTAAAGTTAGAGATATGAATGTAAAGCCTGAATGTTCCTTTTGGCTTCTAGGTGCTCACTAAGAAAAGGTTTTACGAAATTCGGCCCTTAAGGGTACAAAAAAGGGTTTTTAATGTTTGTATGAAAAAAGTTAAACATCCAAATTGAATCTTACGTCAACGCGTTATTGCATACTTTACATTGAAATGAGAATTCGGAAACCGATATGGATCCAAATTGAATTTTACGACAACGCGTTAATGCATATTTTGAAATAAGAATTTGGAAGTTCATTGAGGGCGTAATTTCTAGGTGGCCAGTATGTTTCAGTGATATGCAGGCGTGTGCTGAAAGCTGAAAGGTATTGAAATGAGTTTGTATAACGTTTTAAAGTTTTATGCCAATTTCTAGGTGGCCAGTATTTTTCAGTACGCAGGCGTCTGTTGAAGGGTAAGAAAAAAACGTTTCAAAAAACGAACTAAAGCGAAACACGCTCAAGCTCAAGCTCATTTCTGTTATGTGATATTTTGCTGTTACTACTAATTTGATTTGAAATATTTGACATCATCGTTGTTTGGGTTGTCTTCGTTTCGGTATGTTTCACTTATGCTGGGGCTACACTATCGCGATAACGCGAAGATTTGCGTTGTCGCGACACTTCTGGCCAAAGAATTCGTCCTATCGCGAATCATCTTCGCGAATACGAACGCCCTTCCCGCCGCTGTCGGTAAATTGCCGCACATCAAAGGGTTTTGTCGCGACAAAGTTCGTGCGTGCGTTCGAATCTTCGCCTACAAGTCTGGCCGTAGCATTAGTAATTTTAAATTGGAGGATAATCATTTTATTGTGTTCTTACCTATTGCCTGGTTAGAATTTTGTTATGTCTATTGCTTCGCGAATTACATATTGTGTATTTCACACTTTGGTATTAAGTACTATAATAGTACTTAGGTCTTTTAGTATTAGTCGTTCTTACTAGAAAAGGTGTCCTTGAATACCTACGATCGTATTTTAATTTTAAAGTTGTATCTTTGGTTTAGGCTGGTGTTGCAAAAGAATAGCTATAAAGAAAATTACGTTCCAAATAATGTTTTTTACGGTACTTACTGGTCGTAAGCATTGTTTAATTAAATGGATAATCAAAATATTATCACTTCTAATGGAGTGCAAATTCTTAGCCAAATAGTAAATATTCCTGGCGATGGCGCATGCTTATTTTCATCTCTATCATATTTGGTGCATCACTCATGGCAGCGGGAGAATTATTGTCATTTGAGTTCCAGGTGTTTCAAGGGACGAACAGGGAGTAAAAATAATCCGATTCTCATGAAACTTCAATGAAGGTCATTTTGATGTTTTGATGCCGTTGGCCAATTTAAATTTCAAAGCGCATATTTTGCGTATGGGCAAATTCACCACGCGGGCCCAGTGTGGTTTGGCAGATATCACATGTCTTCGAATTTTTGGTTCTAAGACATGCCTTTCCTTTCATTTCGTTTCCTCACGATGTTTTCCTTCACCGTTTTGAGAGCAGTGGTGATGAAATAAATTACACAAAGTAATGCGCCTGTCTGGGCCACGTGTTCTAGCCAGCAATGTGCGCCACGTGTCTTACAACTGGGAAAGGTTTCAACCTTTCACCCAGGAGCGGTCAAGAGCTGTTTATTGGTCTTGCCATGGCACCTACGGAACCGCCTGTGAAGTCATGGCAGCGGGAGAACTATTCCCATTTGAGTTTGAGGTGTTTCAGGATGGTATTTTATTGCTGTTTTAAACACCAAAGTATGAAACACGCGAGTGAAACCGCGCGGGTACAGCTAGTCTATATATATAAAGGAGAAGTCCACTCACTGACCACTCATCACGAAATCTCGGAAACTACTGGGCCGTAAGGACTCAAATTTGGCACAAGCACTCTCTAGGGGGTGCAGGCGCGTACTAAGAAAGGATTTTTTAAAATTCGCACCCCAAGGGGTTGAAAAGGGGTGTCAAAGTTTGTATGAAAGTCCTATGTTTTTAAAGTTAGAGATATGAATGTAAAGCCTGAATGTTCCTTTTGGCTTCTAGGTGCTCACTAAGAAAAGGTTTTACGAAATTCGGCCCTTAAGGGTACAAAAAAGGGTTTTTAATGAGAAGTCCACTCACTGACCACTCATCACGAAATCTCGGAAACTACTGGGCTGTAAGGACTCAAATTTGGCACAAGCACTCTCTAGGGGGTGCAGGCGCGTACTAAGAAAGGATTTTTTAAAATTCGCACCCCAAGGGGTTGAAAAGGGGTGTCAAAGTTTGTATGAAAGTCCTATGTTTTTAAAGTTAGAGACATGAATGTGGGCTTGAATGTTCCTTTCGGCTTCTAGGTGCTTATCAAGAAAAGGTTTTACGAAATTCAGCTCTTAAGGGTATAAATAAGGGTGTTTAATGTTTGTATGGAAAAAGTTAATAATCCAAATTGAATCTTACGTCAACGCGTTAGTGCATACCTTACATTGAAATTAGAATTCGGAAACCGATATAGATCCAAATTGCATTTTACGACAACGCGTTAATGCATATTTTACATTGAAATAAGAATTTGGAAGTTCCTTGAGGTTTATCTTCAGTTTTTAAGCGGAATTTCTAGGTGGCCAGTATGTTTCAGTGATATGCAGACGTCTGCTGAAAGGTATTGCAATGAGGTTCTATAACGTTTTAAAGTTTTTATTCCAATTTCTATGTGGCCAGTATTTTTCAGTATGCAGGCGTCTGCGGAAAGGTAAGAAAAAAACGTTTCAAAAAACGAACTCAAGCGATACACGATCAAGCTCATTTCTATTCTGCGATATTTTGCTGTAGGTACTATCTAATTTGCGTTGAAATATTTGACATCATCGTTGTTTGGTTTGTCTTCGTTTTGGTATGTTTCACTTAGTAATTTTAAATTGGAGGATAATCATTTTACTGTGTTCTTACCTATTTCCTGGTTGGAATTTTGTTATGTCTATTTCTTTGCGAATTACTTATTGTGTATTTCACACTTAGCTTTGGTGTTACTATAATAGGTTTTTTAGTATTAATCGTTCTTACTAGAAAAGGTGTCCTTGAATACCTATGTTCGTATTTTAATTTTTACTCTATCCTATTTAGTGCATCACTCATGGCAGCGGGAGACTTATTGCCATTTGAGTTCCAGGTGTTTCAAACCTTCAAGGGACAAACAGGGAGCAAAAATAATCCGATTCTCAGGAAACTTCAATGAAGGTCATTTTGATGTTTTAATTCCGTTGGCCAATTTGAATGTGAAAGCGCGTTTTTTGCGTATGGGCAAATCCACCACGCGGGCCCAGTGCGGTTTGGCAGATGTCACATGTCTTCGAATTTTTGGTTCTAAGACATGCCTTTCCTTTCCTTTCGTTTCCTCACGATGTTTTCCTTCACCGTTTTGAGAGCAGTGGTGATGAAATAAATTACACAAAGTAATGCGCCTGTCTGGGCCACGTGTTCGAGCCAGCAATGTGCGCCACGTGTCTTACAACTGGGAAAGGTTTCAACCTTTCACCCAGGAGCGGTCAAGAGCTGTTTATTGTTCGATGCGTAAATACGTTACTGAAATGTCTTGCCATGGCACCTACGGAACCGCCTGTGAAGTCATGGCAGCGGGAGAACTATTCCCATTTGAGTTTGAGGTGTTTCAGGATGGTATTTTATTGCTGTTTTAAACACCAACGTATGAAACACGCGAGTGAAACCGCGCGGGTACAGCTAGTTAATCTATATAAATAAAGGAGAAGTCCACTCACTGACCACTCATCACGAAATCTCGGAAACTACTGGGCCGTAAGGACTCAAATTTGGCACAAGCACTCTCTAGGGGGTGCAGGCGCGTACTAAGAAAGGATTTCTTAAAATTCGTACCCCAAGGGGTTGAAAAGGGGTGTCAAAGTTTGTATGAAAATCCTATGTTTTTAAAATTAGAGATATGAATGTAAAGCCTGAATGTTCCTTTTGGCTTCTAGGTGCTCACTAAGAAAAGGTTTTACGAAATTCGGCCCTTAAGGGTACAAAAAAGGGTTTTTAATGTTTGTATGAAAAAAGTTAAACATCCAAATTGAATCTTACGTCAACGCGTTATTGCATACTTTACATTGAAATTAGAATTCGGAAACCGATATGGATCCAAATTGAATTTTACGACAACGCGTTAATGCATATTTTACATTGAAATAAGAATTTGGAAGTTCCTTGAGGTTTATCTTCAGTTTTTAAGCGGAATTTCTAGGTGGCCAGTATGTTTCAGTGATATGCAGGCGTCTGCTGAAAGGTATTGAAATGAGGTTCTATAACGTTTTAAAGTTTTTATTCCAATTTCTAGGTGGCCAGTATTTTTCAGTATGCAGGCGTCTGCGGAAAGGTAAGAAAAAAACGTTTCAAAAAACGAACTCAAGCGATACACGATCAAGCTCATTTCTGTTCTGCGATATTTTGCTGTTACTAATTTGACATCATCGTTGTTTGGTTTGTCTTCGTTTTGGTATGTTTCACTTAGTAATTTTAAATTGGAGGATAATCATTTTATTGTGTTCTTACCTATTGCCTGGTTGGAATTTTGTTATGTCTATGTCTTCGCGAATCACATATTGTGAATTTCACACTTTGGTATTACTTTATTAGGTCTTTTAGTATTAGTCGTTCTTCCTAGAAAAGGTGTCCTTGAATACCTACGTTCATATTTTAATTTTAGTGTTGTATCTTTGGTTTAGGCTGGTGTTGCAAAAGAATAGCTATAAAAAATAACATTCCCAATTTATTTGTTACTAATAGGTTTTGAGCATTGTTTAATTAAAATGGATAATCAAATTATTATCACTACTAATGGGGTGCAAATTCTTAGCCAAATAGTAAATATTCCTGGCGATGGCGCATGCTTATTTTCATCTCTATCCTATTTGATGCATCACTCATGGCAGCGGGAGAATTATTTCCATTTGAGTTCCAGGTGTTTCAAACCTTCAAGGGACAAACAGGGAGTAAACATAATCCGACCCTCAGGAAACATCAATTAAGGTCATTTTGATGTTTTAATTCCGTTGGCCAATTTGAATGTGAAAGCGCTTTTTTTGCGTATGGGCAAATCCACGCGGACCCCAGTGCGGTTTGGCAGATGTCACATGTCTTCGAATTTTTGGTTCTAAGACATGCCGGTTTCCTCACGATGTTTTCCTTCACCGTTTTGAGAGCAGTGGTGATGAAATAAATTACACAAAGTAATGCGCCTGTCTGGGCCACGTGTTCGAGCCAGCATTGTGCACCACGTGTCTAACAACTGGGAAAGATTTCAACCTTTCACCCAGGAGTGGTCAGGAGCTGTTTATTGTTCGATGCGTAAATACGTTACTGAAATGTCTTGCCATGGCACCTACGGAACCACCTGTGAAGTCATGGCAGCGGGAAAACTATTCCCATTTGAGCTCGAGGTGTTTCAGGATGGTATTTTTATTGCTGTTTTCTTGTAATATTAACTTGGAACATTTTCTTGCAACATTAACACACTAAATCTCATTTGATAAACACCAACGTATGAAACACGCGAGTGAAACCGCGCGGGCACAGCTAGTTAGATATATATTGCTACTAACTTAAAATTAAGATATTTAATTTGTATGCTACTAACAAAGTATGGACAGCACTAGTCTGGAATAAACATTTTTATTTTATTTTATTATAATGTCACTTGTCAAGGCCATTTGTGCCGAATTCATCATATCTGTAGTCTCTGATTCAGATTAAGCTTCTCCAGATTGCATTAATTGAAAGTCTTTTAATGCAAAAATCAGCCTACATTTTGTTGAAACGTCTTCTTTTCCGTCACAATTTTAAAACAAAGGAAAAGAAAATCATAACACGGTCTGTGCAACGTTCCAATAGTCATAATATTTACAAAATGCGTTCGAAAGACGTGGGAAGCAAAAACATTGCTTAAGTTATTCAAGAGCCACTCTACGAAGCAATGCTCGATGATTTGAGACTTAACCGATTGTCGCTGTATCAATACCTACTGGAGAAGCCCAGGAATTTCGATCTCTTTGACAGACCGTTAATTCTAATTTATGTTTCTTAAGAATTCCGTCAAATTCTAACGAAGTTGAGTACTGGTAGGCCTAGCATGAACGCGGAATATAAATTAAGAATAATCGTTTCGCACATAATACTAATATCAATTTACTTAATTCGTATACATAGATTTAAGTCTTGATGCATATCTGTGAATAGCAAAACCGATCTCTGGTATCTGTGAATTGTATGTGTGAAAAAAAAACAAAATACTATTATACTATTGTATTTACGATTCAAAAAAAAAAAAATAGTTAAAGTTAAAGTTTGCATCACACATTCGTGCTAGGTAGGTCTAATCAGTCAGTACGCTGTTCAACATGTAACTTATGGGAATCTAGTAAGAAAACCACATATTATGATTTACATATTATTATTTTATTAATTCTCATCATTTATCTTATGACCTTGTAACACTGCTCGTGTAAATCCTGGTCATGATTTTAACTATCCAAATCATTTGCAGCTCTGATATGAAGGTCTGTAGGACAATCATTTACAGCTTCAATTTAAATTGTATGGTCATCGGTAAGTATTCCAGTGTCTGGATACCACAAAGGTTTTCAAATTTCGATTTCTCTGTATACGCATTATAATGCGATCTATCGTCTTGGTCATAATCAAATTAAATATTGTGTAGACCAATAAAAATGGTCGCTTCCCTTATTATCGCGTTTCACACTTGACTGTTGAGCTATAATTACTCAAGTTCTCATAGTTCCAAGGGGTTCGTGTTAAAAATGTTATTAGGGTGTTATACATTTGGTAGATGAATAAACGTCCCTTGACACTTGGTATGAATGGAAGACATTTTATTGGTCCATGCGTCTATATTTATGGGCAACGGTGTTTTCATTATCGCCTCTACGCTCTGGGTGTCAAAGAGTTTAGTATTAGTTGTAGGCTTATTCTTGGGAGTTTTACCAACGCGGTTGTTGAAGGCAAAGGGTAGACAGTTCTTTAAAATGAATGACTTTGAAAATGTCAAGGCAGGAAACAATTAGGAGGATTTATGTTGTCAGCGTTAAAAAGAAAGAGAACAAGTTTGATTTCGTGTAAAATGACAGTGCAGGAACTGTAATGGTTTCAGCAAAAAAAAATATTAAGTATTCAGTAAATTGCCATTGCTGGCTACCTATTGTCCAGATTTTCAAACTTTTAACACATTGAATAAAGTCAAAAAATCAAAATCAAAATCAAAGCATTTATTTCAAGTAGGCCAGTTACAGGCACTTTTGAATTGTCGAAACAAAAATGAACATTTAAAGTAGCTACAGTCCCAGTCACAAGACATAAAAACTGTGAAAGTACTGTAGTTGCCCATTCCCTAGCGTAGATCCCTATGGAGAAGAACGGGCAAGAAACTCCAAAAAGGACAATAGAGAATCCTTTGACTTCACAAAAGAACAAAGTAAATCAGAAAACCTCTAAACAATCAGCCCAAAAACCAACTAGCACACATCCCTACACCCAAACCGCTATGAAAACATAATTAAATCCTTAAAAGGATAATTAAGCAATAAAGGACCCTATTTGTAACCATCGGTTTACGATCTCAAATCGTCCGAGAATCGAAACGAATGCAATCGATTGTTTTATCGATTCCCATCATTACGGCGCCTGTGATGATCATGGGGGATCAGGGTTTATGGTGATATTAACGGGTTTCTCATGTTCTACCGGCTTGTAGTGTTAAGTATTGGTAATATTTTAAAGGATCTCGTAAAAGGGTGTTTTAAAATAGTTTGTTTTTGAGTAATATTCACCTCAACTTCGTTTTCTTCAGCTTGTGCTTGTGCCAGTATTTGTAAGATGCATGTAAAAGTTTTACTATTTATATTAAAAGCATTTTGAATAGCACTTTACGTTATAAAGGGTTAAGTAAGATTAAATTAATTTAATAAGTACCGACATAATTTAGATGAGTATTTGATGAATTTGATGATCCATTGATTTCTTTTGTTAAAGGTACTTTAAGCTATCATCATGTATCTTATGGCATTTCTTTACTGCTTCCTTTAGTATACTTAATTTTATAATGATTCTTGGTCATTTCATAAGAATCTTGTGCCATAACTATAACCACTTCCACCTCATCAGAGATCCCGTTAGGAATCCAACTCACCCTTTTATTTAAATTGGACTAATGATACTTATAATGATGGCCAAACACTTCGGGTGTGATAATAGCTCAATTAGAACTACTAAACAGTTTTAATGTGGTAATCAACTTATTTTAATGGTTGGGTGCAATCTTGTGAAGTAATGTGTCGTAATTGGATATCTGCTGTTGATTTTGTGTGTTATAAGTGATTTCACACAGAATTTATGCCGAATTTTTATTTTATTATATTACTAATTGTTCCCATTGCTGGGACATAATGCTTCTCTCTTTGAGTGCTCATAATTCACTACCTATGTGGGTCAAATGCGGATTGATGAATGACAAACGTTTTCGAATTTGAAGTAAGATCCTCAACAAATCAATTTTTGCTTACTGTTATTATTTTTCCTTTATTGTTTCTTTTTTCTCGTTATAATTTATCATTAGCTTTCTTTTAATATGCTTTATTATTTGAAGACTTAGCTTCTATTGCGCGGAAACATATCCGGCGAAATGTAGGCATCTTATAGGCAGCACTTTGACTAACCATACATTATGTTACTTACTCCTGTTCTTCCAAGTAGTAGATTAGCCAGGAAGAATAAAGTAAAAAACGATTCAATCTTATCAGAGACAACGTGTAAAAGCAACCACTTGTGCATTACATAATCAGTGTACTAAATAAGACAGTTGGGTGCATAGATACCGACCCAGCTTTTCGCTACAGACTGACAAGACGCATTAAATTGCATAATGTAAATACTCAAAGCAAGGTGCAACACGATCATAAAATGTTAAATCCACATGCAGAACGAAGTACTAAGTTACAAGTCTTAATTTCTTACGTACAAATCTGTTGATTGCGTTAAGGCTTGTGTAGGGTAATCGTCCATGACGACTGTCTGTTCCTTTTTGGCTTTTATTCGGTATCTTCCACTAGAAGCGTTTGAAGCAAAATGAATAAAAAGTGAACGGTTTGGACCATTCAGTCGAGTCAGGTGATTTTGGCACATCATCTACTCAAATCGCAATGAGCATTCAGAATATCATAGCACTAGTGCACACGACTGACGTGCTTTACTAACGCGTTATTAACCAACTATTGGTTGCGTCGCGTACGGATCGCCATTGAAATACCAGCTGTGACATTCTGGCTTCTCATATAGTGACACGATCCATTCTGTCCCTTGCTGACCTCCCCCATCGACGAGCTCGAGGTCCTTACCCCACAGGGCGTGCCCTTAGCGTGCAGTCGCTTAATTTTAATGTCCCTGGCTGGAGGCCTTACACTCAAGTCAGCTTCTTTTTTCTTTATTTCGCTATTCTTTTCTGATTAATTTCGACAGAAGACAGTTAAATAGTTTTTCGGGCACTTCGTTTAGCTTCATTGTCTGCTTTTCTGGTGATCGCTACTGTTGATTCTGGCTTTCAGGAGTTGTAGTGGTTTGGGATTCATGTGGTGGGAAAAAACTGCTTTCTCATTTTGCTATTTGAGTTACGAGTAGTATTATGTTACTTTTGTGTAGCGTCATGGACGTTAGGCCTTACTTTTACTTATTACCGCATGCCTTCATACAATTCGCGCCGAGCTTTTAACAAGCTATCTGGTCTGTCTGTCTGCGAGACGTGTAAGCCAGACTGTTACTCAAAAATACAGCTAAATAAATTACTTCACGCTATTTAGCTTAGGTTCGGGAGCAGTGATGTATGGTTGCGGTTTCTTGGGTATTTTGTAATGTTAATGTAAAGGGTTAGGTTTGATCGTAAGCTTTAATGTAGGTTGTTGTGTGGTCTTTAACTGATTAAAGGAGCTCTAGGTATTGCATTTCATCTTATTGCTGTTAAGTTTGCTGCTATAATTAATAAACTAATATAGGGATAGCTCAATTCTGATTCATAAAAATTAGGGTTTTTCAACATTGTTTTTGAACGGAAATATTTCATAGTCGTGGGCATATTAATTTGTTATTGCAAAGATTGTTAAGTGTTGGTATAGTCACCTTCACGATATGGTACCCCCTTGAAAACACCTACGTTCGTACCCAATTGATGCAACCCACCGTTATGCCGCAAGAGGTTCCTGTAAAATTTACTAACGGGCATTGCATTGGGTAGGTCTTTGTTTTCAATAGTTTTCGTTTCTTTTTCGCAGCAGGTCTGTATTTGCGAGGCGGTATTTACAAGACTTGCCAAACAATAAGTTACAATAAGTCTTCAAAAGTATAAAGATCAGGGTGTAAAGTTCCTCATTCCTCGTTGTAAAGGGAGGTTTTTCCGACCAGACGGGTGATACAGAAGATGGGCTACACCCCGACTGATGTTGTATAAATGCTTTACTCGCAGATAACTGATACAACGCTGCAGGATTTTTAGTTCTTAATTTGCGTCATAGATGTGTAACCTCGATATTTTCCCTTAAAGTTTTACAAATGGCCGTTATGTCTTCACTCAGAAAGTACTAAGCTTCTTGTAGTGGGTCGTTGTTCGTTGCTAACTGTCCTATTTTCGTGTCGTAAAGAAAGTTCATTAGAGCAGAAACGAGCGCTTTAAATTTTACAGAACAAAAGCTTCTAGACAATTAGGTAATGTTGCAACAGTTGTGTTGCAAATTGAGACCGTAATCTGTCTTATGTAAGTTTGTTAGTCATTTGCGGAATAGAGGCTATACAGAAACAAAGGTTGGATGACTTCAGATTCGGTTGCTCATGCAAACTAATGTTCCCACTGGACTAGCATAGACGTCCTCTTTATGAAAGAGATATCCAAGGAATTCAATTTACTTTGCCTTGTATGCCGATTATTGTTAATAGTCATTTTCAGTTTTCTTTATTTATTTGGGGTCTTTTACTGGGCATCTTTTTAGCTGGGCGGCTTTTATTAGGTATTCATCGTTTTAACATTAACTTCCTTTTTAGTTATTTCGTCGTTCACCCTGTCTAAGCATAGTTCTTTTGGTTTTTCGTTTTCAATCGAAAATTGAGACAGAGACGGGGACTTTTTACAAATTATTGAAATGTTTATGGCTGAGGGGTAAAATCATGTAATAAGTATTTGCCTAAGTAAGTGCAGCCTAAAATGGAATCTCTGCGTACGATTATTTTTGTATATCACTATACCATAGAGAAACTATACTTGTCGGAGTAACTTTTCCGACTTCATATCAGATTCTACGCATTTGCACACTGTAGGTGCTGCAAGAGATTATCTGCTGGAGATTATGTCATGCAGGTAGGTGGCTGCATTTATCTTGTCACTGATAACATCATAAGAGAATCTAGTTTTCCTAATGATTACGGAAGCTAAACTTTTGTCGTATCGCGATTTGTAAGACTGGAGAGAGGTGGGTGTTGATAAAAGCAAAAAGAATATACAAAGCGTCCTCTTTTTTTTTCGGATGGAAATCATTATATGACTCCTCTCGCTCTGGGCGGAGCAGAAGGGAGTGTCAGACTTTTACTGACTAAAACTTATCCATGTTTCCGCTTATTCCAAAGCCGTGTATCCCTTTCGAACAGTCCCGCAGCCCCGGATACTTATACAAAGCATCCTTGAAGTTGTCACTGCAGTAAGTAATGGAGGTTATCATCACGAACAAAACACTAACAAAGTATAATACGTATTTGCTATGTGAAAGAGCATTCCTAATCGTATTATTATGTTAGCGTAGAAAGACAAGCATTTAGCCACGGTGCTGACCGAGTGTCCTTGTCGGCTGCTAACTACCCACAAATTCACCTAGATCTAGCTGACAACTGACATAAGACCTTGAAGACACTAGGCCACACAGTAGCAGCTGAATAGCTAACCTATGTTTACAAACAAACGACGTAAGAAGACACAGTCACGAAGCGAACCAGTAAGAACAACACGGCTTGCCATAATCCTTTACTAACAAAATATTCTGTACATACATTAATTCTAGTTTCTGATGATATCTATAAAATTTACGGCCCAACCACAGTGCAAAGGCGAACTAGTGAATAAACGGACATAATGTAACTGATACTGAGATCTAACTTGAGATTATTTTAATGAAGGTTTTGTTGGATTTAATCAAATCAAATGACGGCAATCTGTCGTTTTCTTGATTACGTAAAGCGATAGTATCGCGCGATGATTGACTAACTGATTTGAGGTTAAGAGGATGTACTGTGGTGTACCTGTGCCACTCATTCCTTGCGATTCATGCTAAAGGGTTTATTTAAGTCTTTGTTTGAAATGATTTATACCTACGCTATTGCTATTCTAAATGTTATCCTATGGTAATTGGGTTTTTCCATCAGAAATTTCTCAGCAGCTACCGAGCTTGGATCTGTATCCGGCTGATGGCAATCGGCTCACCCCCTATAACATCATCTGCCTAGCCTTTTCCCAACAATGTTGGGGTCGGCTTCCAGTTTAACCGGATGCAGCTGAATACCAGTATTTTACATGGAGCGACTGCTTATTTGACCACCACAACCCAGCTAGTTCTGGGTAATACGATACCTTTTTGATAAGACTGCTTGTCAGACTTTTTGTAACGCTCGCCCCCATCATGGGACTTAAACATAACTGGCGAAATGTAGTGTTTTAGGTATACCTTTTTTTTAATTTGGACAAGCCCGCCACACTATTCCCAAACCATTGTAACTCCTGAAAGCCAGAATCACCAGTGGCGACCACCAGAAAAGGGCCGAGACAATGAATTTAACTGAAGAGAAGTCCCAGAGAATGAATTTAACTGTCTTGGATCCCGCAACGAAATTAATCAGAAAGTATAGCGGAGGAGTAGGAAAAAACCGTAATTTCCACTTCACACCTAAAAACACCTTTGCCTGACTCTTCGAGGATAACAGACGATGGCTAAACACGTAGTTTTTTAAGAAATAAAACACTCTTTCTATCTAGATTTTAAAAGCCCAAATTTGAGAATTTCTAAGTTAAATGACTTCTTTGCCCCTGTTATCTCTGCACCGTTCACTGTAATGTTGCATCACCTCACAAATATTTCGGTTGATAGGTATTTCATAACTATGTACATAATAATTAACGGTGTAGGTACATAACAATAGGTAACACCGCTATCAGCTGACGTACTGAATGAAAGAATGTGGATGAAACTGTTAAATGGCTGATTCATTTTCTTTGTAATTAGGTATTCGGTATATAAGGTGATAGTATAAAATATTTGTAGTAAGAGTTGAATAATGTCACCGCACCCATTAGATTGATACTGTCATGTAAGTACTATGTTACGCAATATTATTTCACAAATTGATTGGTTTAGAAAAGTTCTAATTGACATGGCCATTTGTGTTGATAGTGGATGTTCCCTGTGCCATGATCAAATCAGAACCATCGTCATCAATACAACTCAGATTTAAATATCTAGCCTGGCCAGGCAACCTAAAAATAAGTATGAAATACCGAAAACTATTATCTATCGCAAAATTAAGGCTTTCTAAATCATTTCTAATTACAAGAGATAGATAATAATAATCCCCGTCTATCAATCACAATTTTCGGTTCTTTAACGTAGATAGTACTATTTTATTTCATGCCTTGTCATACTACGTGTTACAGTCCAAAGGTAACCCAGTAACTCTAATCTTGCCCATTAGACAATAATTGTAATCGTAACGAGAAATGAAAACCTACGTAGGTACTGCTTGCTATCTGCCGCAACATCAAAAATTACATTGAATTTCGATTTTATTACTTTTTCGGCGCCGTTTAAATCGATTATTTGTGATTGCGATTGAGGGACATGATTTACAGAAATTCTTTAGTGACTACTAATAATTTTATATTTGCCACTTTGCAGGATGCCTAAACTGGTGATAAAAATGTTTCATTAGCTTGTACATCTTGATGAACTACTTTTAGCAAGATTCTCATCGAAATTGCACAACCCTCTTTTGGAGCAGTTTGGTGAAAATAAAATCTCTACTTATACATAGAGGATGTAAAAAGACCGTTAACGTTTTCGAAAGGCACTTGTTCTTCCCGTCTTGCGATATTTTTTTTTGTTTTGGACCATACCTGAGAACCTTCTTAAGTTAAGGAGATTTTGGAGGTCCAAGTTCAAACTTTTTCAAGATTCCTCAAACACCTCCAAGACCCCCGTACCAATATCCATCCATTAGCACAATGTTTTGTGTGCGTTACGTTGAGTGCTACCACAAAACAATTATTTTTCACCTCAAAAAAAAGTAGTTTCCCAGCGATAACTTTTGTGTAAGTACCTAAATAGTTTGAAGTGCAGAATGCTTGGTTGACAGCTTCGTAAAGGGTTTCTTTACACTCTATATAGGTTAGGTAAACCAGGCAAGTACAATGGCTACTTAATTTGAAAATTGAATAGAAAAACAAAACACAGCCATTCACATCAGTAAACAATCTTGATGGATGGGGCGCGTACAGCTAGAGTAGTGTTTTCTAGTTTCCACTAGATGTGAACCACTCTCTGATTGTTCTTGTGTCTTGGTGATGAGTCCAATGTAACTATGATATATCAGGAGTCAAGAAGATATGACAATTGATAGGAGGGACAGATTCGATGCGGAAGTCAAAGTAGTTAGTTAAAAACAGGACTATACGATTATTACTCATTTACGGAGGTAGAGAATATACCTGCCATTTTCCAAGAAAACAAACATCATTCATAATTACGTTCAAAAATGATAATGGCGTTTGTTGTCTGTATGCAAAAATGCTCGTTTTTGAACATGTTCTGAATTCAAAACACAAAACAAATGAAAAACACAATAAAGCCATCCTTTCACCTGTTACAATAATATCTGGAAGAGCTTCAGTAACAGGCAGCTATTGTCTTATAAACATGCACATACATCTGCCGTCATACATTGTCGCCTGAGAGAAGTACTTCAAATCGTTAGCGCTTCTATTATGGAGACGCGTGGTGACACATCCATCAATTGAAGTTTACTTCCGCGGTACAATAACCAGTTGACACTACATTTCTTTTTTAAAATAATCATAAGAATGAAGGCAGAACTGCAGAAGGATAATAGCGGCCAGTAGGTATTCAATTGGATTTCATCGTAGCTGAGTGTTTTACACCCAGCATATGCTGAGTTGGCTACCCATTCGTTATGGGCATGCTCAGCGCAGTTGAGCTGTTTTTAATTAATTGTTAAGCTGTCTGCTGTTATAATGTATATGTATGTGCTGCTCTATTGTGTTGTGATGTCCATTAACGAATAAAGGATTATTCTATTCTATTCTATAGCTAGCAGACATTTTGCGACAGCAGTCACTAGTCGGATTATGAGGAGGAATGCTCAGTTTTGGTTTTCATGTTTTTTAGAGGATAATTATTCTTTATGGAGTCTCAAAGAGGAGCTCGTGGCTAAGCAGCCACTCGGGCCGATCTTTAGGTAAAACCGTGCTTGCCTAGGTTGGCCTGTTGGTCTCGGCTGTCATTTGTAGATCTTTAACAGTCGTTACAGACAGATAGTCAGTGGCCCAAAAAGTCTGACAACCAGTCTTACCAAGTGGTATTATCCAGTATTAACTGGGTTGTGGAGGTCAGATAGGCAGTCGCTCCATGTAAAATACTGATATTCAGCTGCATCCGGTTAGATTCGAAGCCGACCCCAACATAGTTGGGAAAAGGCTATGCAGATGATAATGATGGAGTCAGAATAATAAATAACACACAGTACAGCTTTTGCCCTGTATTACCTGCCCCATTTTAGAGGGGCCAAGTATGCAGGGCTCTGACTGAACATGTGTCAAGACAGTATAGTTTAATAGTTTTAGTTCTTCGAACACTACTAACTAAGAATAAAATTTTCACGCGGAACTTCTGAGCTGACTTATTCAGTGGCACCATGAAAACATCGAGTAGTCTCAAACTTAAGACATGCAGATAACCGAAGAAAAACAAATCGGGCGTATTTGTTGAACGTGCAAACTCCCACTGCCGAGTTATTTATACGCAAATCAGTCGGGAACAAAGTGACATACGGTCAGACAGATGTTACCTGTCAGGGTATTAACATTACATAAGCAGGGGTTAAGGACCTGGCTGTTGGGTCAGGTGAAGAGCAAATAGTATCGAGGTATTGTAACGTGGGAATGGGCAGAACTGTCGGTGATTCATACGTGTTATTTCTTTTGTTGCGCCTAACTTTGTTAAGTTGCTAGCATAATTCTGGAATATTACTTCGCGGACAATTGTATGATGATTTCTTTGACACACGCCAAATAGAGATTGTAAAAAACCTCTTAATGAAACCGAAACGCACTAGTTCTCCCCGTCATTGTGATAACGTTTTTGTTCATACCTGGGAACCTTCTAATTACGGAGATTTTGGAGGTTCCAACATTTTGACAAGTTTTTTTTATATACAATTTTAATGTAAGATTTTTACAACACTTCCGCGATCCCCTTACTATTCAATCCATCCATCAGCACAATGTTTTGAGTGCGTTACATTAAGAACACAACCAAAACATGATTTTTCACCAAAAAGTTGTTTCCCAGCAATATTTTTTGCGTAAAGTTATTTAGTTTGATGAGTTTGTTAGTTGTTTGATGTACAGAATGCTAGTTGGCGGCTTCGCTTCGTGATGAGTCTGTTACCACCCTGTATTTCATTTGAGTGGTCAGGCCACTAATCATCATGATGCCAAAGGATACCTCCTCCGTTGGACATATGCCTCACTCAAAGGTTTCACGTTGCACGTCTTTTAGCATCCAGAAAATAAACATAGGAGCCTTCACCTTCACGAGATGGTTAGTAAAATGTGGCTCATGGAAGTTGGCGATTGAGTTAACTAGCATGTGACTGATGAGGCCCATGTCCTTATCCCGCAATGAACTTCATAAACTTCTACGACTGATTTTGATGACGGGCATTAGCGATATTTTACAAGTTACTTTCATACATTTTCTGATTTAAACAGCACCTGTCATTATTTTTGTAGCTTTTGACAAATATGTCGCATTGCCAGCTAACTAGGTCCTAGATGAAAATGTAATGACGTCATTACACCCAACATGTTAATCAACTTCCTCATCACTATAACTCCTCGCTCCATAATGCTACAACCAGCAGAGGTGAAAGCCTTGGACATAACTCATAGCTCGTAGGAAACTTGTACCTACAACGACCTACTCAAGACCATGATTTATGTCTTCATGAGCTAATAACGCATACCTATTTGCGATACTGCACGTGAGCACAGCTTATAGATTTCAATTCGAATTTTATAGGTTTTGCTAAGGTTTTAGTGAGCAATTATAAGTGAGGCTCTGAAGTGATTTCACACTTTCTAAGTTTCACTTAGACTCACTTAATTAACGTGGGACTGAAGATAACTTAGTGTGAAATACAGGACTGAAATTATTAGGACGCAGTGTTTAAAGATATGAGCATTAGATGTCAATACTATTGTTTCTTATGTATAAAAGAAGACCTTTGACCTCCTTTCATTAGATTAGATTTCATTAAGTTAAATACATACTTATTATGTATTGTTTTCAGTCACTTCATTACATCACCAACACCATAGGTACCAGACACTCTAACTAAGAGACCCGATAAATGGACTGTGTGAAATATGACATGCCAAGAAAGGGGGTAACTACTAAAATGACGAAAATAAAATGCTGGGCTGACACAAATTAAGGCGCGTCCCCGAGCAAAAGCCGTTTTTTGTGCTTTTTTTGGAGCCAACTACTCTATAACCAAAAGAAATACCAAGTAATAACAAATACATTCAATTTCTACATATTCTTGACTGCAAAATGGTAGTTTTTTTTTTAAGTCTCATAATATTTAATAAATCCATCCCCTCACAATGAAACGACAAAACTGAGAAAAAAATATTTATAACATGCTTCTTCTCGTAAAGTTAACATTATTTTGATTTCCTTCTTATACTAATGGATAGGCAACTTAATAATGAACATAATGCTAGTTTTTTTTTTCTTAAAGACGGAAATTTGATTTTATAAAGAAAAAAAACCACTAATTTCGCACTATTCGACCCGCAGTGACTGACGTAAAAACCACTTCGTAGTGCAAGCTGATCAGAACTGTATTCTAACAGTGATTCAAACGAAGTTTGAATCACCACAGATAGAGTTGGTAATTTCGCTTGGGGTAGCGCCTTAAATTGGAGAAAGGGGCAGGAAAATGACGACGATTGAACCACAAAACACACTAGTAGTCTCTAAAGTGCATGAAGTAAATGTCCTTGCCTTACCAACTGAAACAAAAGCAAATACCATTTCGAAAATGGAACAATCACAGACATCACAAACAAAACACGATCACCAACATATGACCACCACATTGTGACAAAATCATTGAATGAATCGTATAAACTCACAAAGAAATCATGTGTTTCATGTCTACCCATTGCGAGCAAACTCATCAACGAAACAATTAACTCTACAAGATTATTGTTATCGACTGAATTGTTTAGCAGCTGATAATTTCCGTAAGTTTTGTTGTCACAATTACGCAGGACGGGCGTGAGACGTGACAAACTGACAAAGTGACAAAGGTGTCGTGACACTGTGAGATACTAAGTGTCAGTGTGTATACACACATTGTATAGACATTAGCGTGGGAATCCTTACGGCAGTTAGCTTTGTTTGACTTGTTTTTACTACTGAATGTTCATCCTGAAAAGATGGGTAAATACAGCAAATACTTGAGCTTGTAGAGAATAGATGCGATATTATATTTATTGATCTAGTAGAGGCACTTGATAACATATTGCTACATATAATACAAGCTGTATTTTTATTTTCCTGATTCTCAAATTTTGTAGCCAACTGAGAAATTGATTTGTGGTAAAGCTAGCAAATTGTTCTTGAATTTTTTCATTAGGGAATTACAGGTGTAATTTTATGTCATGTAACGCTAGAAAAGCATGACATTAACGCTATGTTTTTTCCAAAAAAATGGTCCCTGAAGATGTAGTATGTTATGGTCGGACTCCCATTGCATAGACTGAAAACGTAGACACTTTTTTTTTTCTCCCAAATGACACACTGAAGCGATTAAAAGCAGATTTAAGCCGACTGTAAAAAGTAACCAACCATGTTTCTTGCCTGTCCGGTGCTTCTTCATAGGAAACAACCAATCCGAATCGTACACTTACCTTCAAACTTTTCATGTGCCAACGTTTGTGCGTAATAACATATTTTGAATTCAAAACTTATTTTGTCGCTTACGGAATATCTTCTGTGATTATTTGTTATTTTGAGCTCCCGATAGTCAACCCGCGATCATGGCGCTTCCAACTAGGGTTACCAGATGAAAAAATCAAAAGTCCGGAGAAAAGGCCTGATTTCCATTGAAAAATCCTGAGAATTTTTAGTTTTAAAATTCTCTCAAACGTACTCAAAAAATAATTTAAAAAGTATTTTTTGACGTAATTCTTCATTCGTTGTTTTTCCTTAATTTTCAAGACAATAGGTATGTCACAACTTCCAGAGATATTGAGTATTTTTCAATATATACTTGCCCAGAATACAAAAATGCAAACGTAGAAAGAGTTTTTTCTATCATGGGGCTCAATGGTCGAATTATAGAAACCGACTAACGGTGACTTCAGTTCGAGCTATACTTTTATTTCAATATAATTTGAAGAGTTTAACATGTGAGGCATTTTCTAAATCAATAATTAAAAGAAAAAAAACCTTACTTAAAAGGTATCTTCACATCTTAAGTATGATAAAACTGATTCAGTACCCACCTATTTGGATAAATAAGTATTGATTTTAATTGCGGAACTATTACGAAAAGAAGATTATTTTTAGTTTGTATAACTTTTTATTAAAGAGATCTTTAAAATGCTGTATATTATATTTGTGCTGCATGTACTGCATTTAATTGAAAAGCTGTATTTTATTGAAAATTCTAAAAATCCTGAGATTTCATGAGATTTAAAAAATTCGGCTGAGTGAATCCTGAGATCTCAGGACAAATCCTGAGATATGGTAACCCTACTTGCAACAGCGTCGAAATATCGAGAGCTCAAAATAACAAACAATCACGGAAGATATCCCGTAAGTGACAATATAGGTTTAGTTTTAAACCGTGAAAGCTTAAATCATTGTTTTAAATTCGAACTTGAAAGCAGGTAGGTACCTGTTGCCTGTTGCTTACTACTGAAATAATGAGTACCTACCTACGACAACTTTAAACTAGTCACATGCTGACACTAAATACGTGTAGTAGGAAAAGTTTAACGATGACATGGTGTAGGTCAGATCACCCCGATAGCATCAAGTTTAACCTTCGCACACACGTGTTAGAGGCTCAATAAAGAACAAGCGCTACTTATCACTCGACTGCTAAGTAGCCCGCCCGAAACTTTCCTAGAACGCCTTAAAAACTGTAGTGAAATGTTTGTGGGGTCGATGAAGAGGGTCAAGATGTCATGTTGACACGTTAGTAGTTAAATAATGAATGTTCACCCCGAGGAAATGAACGATCGGGAATATAATGGATCTTGAAGAAACGTGCTATTGGAAACATGGAAATAGAGGAAAGCTTAGATTTACGCAGTACATGAACGCCATTGACCCATTGTTCAGTATTGTTTTAAGTTATAAAAATGCAAAACGTTCTTTTAGACTGTGGGTTGGGTGTACTAATAAGTTTATTTATGTTGGTAACATCAAGTCTTATTATTCCCAAAGGGTCTAACTAACCTTTGACCTGTGATGTAAGCTGAACATAGCAATCAGCTATTAATCAATTAGTTTTGTTAGGCTTGCGGGTTTAATGTATGTAAAGTTTAAACATTTCGCAAAGCTCCTTTATGATACAGGAGAAATTCCTAGTCCTAAAATGTCACTTTCGCGATATCTTCCGTGACTTTTATTTGTATTGAGCTCCCGATATTTCGATCGCCGATTGACTGGAGAATGTGGGTGGATGGAAAAACTTGTAAGGAGCAAACAAATGTCTACCCTAACATCGGGAGCCCATTACAAATGAAAATCACGGAAGATATCCCATAAGTGACATTTTAAATTTAGTTGTGCTTGTGAACCGTGATAGCTTAAAACAGTGTTTAAAATTCCTAGTGTTAAAAAAACAATAAGTGCATATTTGGAGTAAAGATTTACAGAACAAAAAGTCAATCTTTTTTATTTTTAGCTTCTTACAGCAGGGTTATTTTAACCCATTCGTTAGTTCTACTTCTTCAGACACCTCCATTATTCCGGAAGCGGTCTAACCTTTGTTACCTGATAACTAAAGAATTTGGACGTCTGTAAGCACCTCGACACAGGTAGGTACTAATGTTATGTCTACGAACATGAGATGTGACGAAAAAGTTCTCGGAAGCTGTCGGTTGGTCGCATACAACCTTGTTATACTGCTGATACCCTTGGTATGCAATATACGGGGATTTACTTTAAATGATTTGTGGTTAAGTTTAAAAGTGCCTTTGTTTATTGTAAGTTACAAAGTAAGGTATTATGAGTTATGATACTTTGGATGGTAACAGTTATCAAACTGTCGAAAATAGTAAACATGGGTTTGGCAAAGGTGTTCACACACACACACACACACACACACACACCACCCACCACCCTCTCCCACCCACAATTCGCCAGTTATGTTTAAAACCCATTTAATGCGTGACGAGCAGATTGCAATCAACTCCACATTCCATGGTGCTATTAAGAATTTTATGGAGAAACTAACATATCCCAATCTGAGAATCAAACCCAGGACCTAAGGACCTAAGTCGGGACCATTGTACTATTATGTGTGTTCTACTGTACCACTGCTCACAATCACTAACATTTACAGTATGTGCAATTTTTCACCCACACATAGCATTTAGTACTAGTTTTACTTCATTAGTGTTATACTACTAATTGTGACTTTGCTAAACCTCTCAGCTTAACATAAAAGCTGAAAACTACTAACTTGAAAACAGTGGGTAATAAATTAGGAACATTTGAATATTTACTTTTGCTACTTAGTGTAATTTTCCATGTTTTAAGGATTAAGCTTGATTAAATCTGTGTGTTTGCGAAGTTTTTACTTCCGAGTTCCAAGGTTCTATGTTTGCTGGTCTACAAAGATCTTCTATGACTACTTCTGGGATAAAAAGTATTCTAAGTTCTCACCCAAGTCAGGGTCCACATATTAGTCGTGAAAAGCTGAAAGATAAACAGAAACGAGTTACTTTCACGATTTCTTTTATTTTAACAATCAGAAAAGATTTCGTCTAGGTAATTCATCACATCTTGGCTTGTTACGTTCAGTTTTCTGAGAACGAGCTGTTATCAGAAAGTTGAACTCTATGACGATGAATCTGATACCCTTGTACCTTGACATCAAAGACCAGACCTGCAAAGTACGAACTGACTTTTAGCTTTCCGACAATCTATACCGGCTTCTAGAAATTAACCAATCCAGTTCAAGTGTCAACCCGTTTGTATTGTAGCGGCACTACAGCAAGACGTACAAAAAACAGAAGATTTCTGCGACTTCTGCGACTTAAGAAAAGATTTCTGCGACTTAAGACTATGCAGAACAACTCGACAACAACTGTCGGGCAGTAGCTCACCAAACACAAGACCCGTCTAGTTGAAGGAACTTTCCTTTTCTATGCTGATGAAGATTGTCACCCCCTGTTCTTCATTATCCCTATAGTAGGTACAAAAACACGGTTCAACAATTGTAAAGGCCTTCCCAGGCACAGACTGGTGTCAAACGTAACGAGTGAAGAATGATCATTCAGCAAGCGCTGATAGGTCCAAGCTTTAGCCACGAGCTCTTCCAAATAAGGCTAACAAACATAATACTAAATTGTTAACAATTGTCCTACAACTGCCTGCAAGTAGGTTAATAATCTGGACATAAAATTACCGGTCGTGATGCTATTATTCAGGTAACCAACGATAAGGACCGCGCTGTGATTAATACTGCCAATTATAAAGCCTGTTTCGCAATAATGTAAACAAAGTAACAGATGGAGATGAAATCATTAGCTGTAATGACGTTAAGGGCATAGACAATTGTTTAACGAGATTTTGTAATGTAAACTGTTGACAAATTTTATTATTATGACAGCTGCTCTATTCCCTCACCCACTGTGTGACTATCTTCGCCCATCTCTCCGGGTTCATCCTAGAAACATGGCCTGCCCAGTCCCATTCTAACCTGGCAGACTTCTCGCCAACATCGACGATATCTGTCTTAGATCGTAATACGGAATTGCTCATTCAATTGGAGAGTCTAATATTGATAATGCTATGTGCCATCGAGATAATCATTTAGATACGAAAATTACGTGTTGAAGTTACAAAGAGCAATATCAGCCAGTAATCCATGAAGGGAATTTGCTGTGTTTAAGTCCCAAGTAACTGGGGGCGAACCTTCAACGTGGCTGATTGCATGCTCCGAGCTGCTACTAACCCATTCCTGATAAGCAAACACAAGACGTCTAGACAAGTGTCATCGGAAAATGTCTAACTTCATCTGAAAAATCATAATTTTTTACCAGTCATAACTGTAAATGGCAGTCAATTATTAGAAGGGTATAAGTTAGCAAAACTAACCATGCCCTAATAAACCAGTAGATATCAATAAAAGATATCAATGGTCTATGAGAATGATTTTCCAAAGCTCTACTCGCCGTAGTATAGTGAATAGGAATGAACTAAGCTGACAACTAGCAAGCACCATACAAGCGAATTAGCATTCGAAATAAGACATCAGTTCTAGATTTCCTCCTTACAACACCCACGGAGAGACCCGTCGCTTTATTCATTGCATGTTACTTTGAAATTAAATACTCGAAGCAAAACTTGTAATTCTATTAGAAGCTTACCTTACAATTTCTTACTTTCCCCAAGTCTTGTAGTTGTCACTGCGGAAGGCAGAATAAAGGTTATCGATTGCCCGATAACAGAATACGTTACGAAATATCGATACTTAAACGATATCGATAATGTAATCTCGATAATAGTGTTGTGAAATGTCACCGCACTATCTTTGAAGGAAGCTTGGTTTAAAGTTACGAATTAGTTAAAAGTTGTGTATGTTATAAGGTTAATGATAAAAACGATATGATAGCTAGCGGTTAACTTGTAAAATGTAAATATGTGATGTGATACGGGAACCCGGAAGACGTTTGAGAGTGATACGATGTTGGAATGTTTAAATAAATTGAATTGGAAGCTGTTGGGAATCAAGAACTTGTTGAATTGAAAAAGAGGTTCTGCATGAATGTGATTACTTAAAATAATGTTACCATTTACCGATCGACTGCAGTTTAGAATTTTCATTGAAAGATTTTCACACATGTTTTCTGTTGTGAGCACTCTTAATCCCCCAAAACGCTTGTTCTGCATGCCGTGTTTTACTGCGAAGAAGAACTGTCTGTGGAAGATCTTATTTTCAGTTGTGAAAGGGACAGTACTCTTATCAAACTTTTTCGTTCTATGTTTGGTAATAACCCTATTTACAGCTGTTGTAATACAAAATATATTTGAGGTTGAAACGCCAGCGTACTCCGCGAAATTAATTTATTTTTATTTTTTTGAACCTGCAATTTGCAGGTCAGGTTGTATGTGGATGAAATTATGATTCGCGCAAGTAACACATATTGTGTCTTTTATTTAAATAAAAGTACATCATAACACCACACGAATATTATAATGAATTTAAAGAAATAATTTACATGATTTCTTGAAATAGAAGAAAAAAAAAACGTAACATTAAGAATCGATTAAAACTACGAAATAAATTAGAAAAAAATAAGCATTACAAGAAAATGGAAAAAAATAATTAAAATAATTCACTGTGAGACTTTTTATAGATTATGTCCCTAGCCTGAAGCTTCAGACGAGGTTTATAATTCTTGGATTTCTGTTATAGGTAGATTTTAAAGGCAAGACAGAGAAGCGAATGAATTTTTTCCTTACATAGAGTAATTTTAGTCAAAACTTAAATTAGACCGTAATTACAGACATGTTCTTAGAGTTGTCGGATCCTGCACACTAAATCTTCTTACACGTTGATTTTGGTCTTTATGTAGTTCAATCGTCACGAAGGTAACGAAATAATGGTTCTTAACAAACCTTGATGTAGATTATCACAACACGGTCGATGTAATTAAACAGAAGTTTACGCAGAACCTTAAATTATGGCTTTATGCCTAGGTAGCATTAGGTCAGTAAATCGAAGCCTTCGGGAGGAGGCCAAATAGCCTTGCGTTAGTAGTAACCACGTAAAGCAAAACGGAAAGATACGATAAGACTAATGAACACAAACCAGGAACAAAACAGAAGAAAAAAAAGACAACCAACCAAAATACATGAAATACGTACCGGGATAAATAAAAACAACCATTCACCATTCACTGGTGGTTTAAGTTTTACGGTTTGTGCCGAACACATCATAAAATATTTTTGCTATAAATTCGGAATATTCAAAATCTTTTCATTTCGTGTCGCACAGTAAAAATTGCCCAAACCGATTGGCAAGGGATGTCAGAACTTTTCTTCAAACCAATTAAAAAAAAAAAAAACGCCAAGCAGAAAAAAATAAGTAGGTTTAATTACTATTTTTTTTAACGAAGGAGGATTCATGTAGCGGAACACTACAATACGTAGTTACAAAATTAGAATAATTAAAATCATCACACACTCTCTTCGTGAAAGTCGTATTTGTTACGGCCGCGAATCATATTTTATTCAACATACGAGTACAACCTGAAACTGAACTGCAAATTGCAAAAACGAAAATTTGAATTTCACGGGCTACTGTGGAGCTTTCACCTTAGGTATAAATGACAGAAGTGTAGAAGAAAGTACCAATTCAAAGATTTGGAATGTTAAAAAAAAATATGTACTGTGAACGTTTATTAAGGTCTTCTCTCAGACGCCCTGTAAATTATAAGTGTGGGAAATAGGCCAATGTGGAGCTCTTCGAACATGACCTTATTGAAATCAATAGCCACATACACACTGCGAACGAGAATAATATTTGCACATTTTAATGTTAATGAACTCTGCTGCATCTGAAACATAATCCCGATCTTTTAGATAGGCATAAACATTGCATAAAATCACGCTTGGAATCATCGAAGGTACGACAGAGACTTTAAGGGTAGTAGCACACGTATCAAATCGGAAAGGAATCGTCACCGTATCAACTCGAGCCGTTCAGTATTATTTATATGAAACTCCCTACTGCAACTCACACTAATCCGAATCGTAACGTAATCGCCTCGCCTCGGGACAAGCTCACGAACCCCGGTGCGGTGCGTGGTCGACTTGCAGTCCCCGTCTTTACGGTTCTCCGTACCCTACCTTACGTTAACGTATACGGATTCAAAATGATTGAACTAGTTCCGCCCAGCCGTCAACCAGTGGTCGGTGAACCGTAAGCGCCGCGTCGCCTTTCTGTAGCCGAGTCGTCATGCCGGAGCTTCTGATCCGCTTACGTTACGTGGTTACGTTTCGTGGACGCCTGTTTGACGCCAAGGGGAAAGGCGAGGCGGTGACGATCCCTTTCCGAGTTGATAAGGTCGTAGCATACCTGTGTAGCAACACAGGTATGCTACGACCTTAACAGTACACCCATGTTCGCTAGGTTATCTTTTAAATCCCATGTGTTAGGGGCGTGTCTATTGCCTTCAAATGAGCACAAATCTAGGTTCTTAGCTGTTACTGTGTTACTACTAGAACAAAATGTAGTCTAGTATTTACATTGGTAGGCACTACTAGGAATAATGTTGTGTCTCAAAATCTAATTCATTAATCTACTAATATTCTATCATAGTCTTGCTAGACGAACATAGCCTCTCTTAAGTTGCGCTACCACAGTCGATTCTTAAACCTCATCACGAAGTGGTTTCTATCAGGTGCCTTTCTATGATCTAATGGCTGGAGCCATTCATTAGATCAATCTGAATTAAAACAGAGTCTATATCTGAACAGAACAAACATCACAATTGCCAAACATACTAATATCTAAAGAGCAAACATTTTCTGTGTCTAATACAAAACTATGGTTTTCTGAACACATATTGCCTTTTTCGAAAAGCTCAACAAAGAATGATGAGTAAATTGAACAATAACGTTTCCCATAACAGAGATGTATGGGATTTATATTGGGCAAGCATTTATCACGTGTACGACAGTGTATCCAATGTGAGTATACAAACACTTAATGAGGCGAAAACTCAAAGAAAACAAGCTATGAACACCCACGCAAATTCCTCCGCCGATCGGAGAAAGACCAGTTCAAATCGAATCAACCAGCATTTGAATTTAAACTCTAAAAATAGAGAATTAAAGATCAGTAAAGTAAGTGATGGGGATAAGGTTTACGCTAGATGATAATTTAGTTCCATTTATTGAAGTTATCGGTTTAATGGATAAAAATTGATACAATTCATGGGATGTGTAAAAGAAGTGTATTGTATTGTGTAAAAGATGTTGAGCAGGTTTTAATTTAAATAAAGAATAAAATGTACTGTTCTAGTTCAAGTATTTCTCTAATGAATGACAACTTGGGTCTCTTGGGACTTGGGACTTGGGTATCGAATCCAAAAGATTTGCATAAATCCGTGAAAACAAATCAAGCGCCACTTGAAATACAAAATCTTAAACTATGAAATAAGGCCAACACACATGTACGAATGTAACGTACATAAATAACTCTAGGAATGTCATATAAAGTAGCGTTTTGTTCTTGAACTTTTAACAATTTATTTCTGATCCCAACTACGATTATATGTACATGCGAATAAATATCAGAACCACACATTCAGCCTCGCATGATAGCAGTTAAGATAATTGTACATTTAATAATTATCAATAATTCTGATAAAAACTATTTCGAAATACACGACAAGCTTAAATAAAGTATTTCAAGACAAAAGCCTGAACCCACAAACAATAATTCAAAATATTCTCAGAAAAGTATTATCTCCAAATCAAATTAACAAACCAAATAAATTATGACCCAATTAAAATAAAACGGGATCCAATAAAGATGATAATTTGCTATCGATATTTAAATCGTACCTAATAACTTGAAGAGACACACCATTAGTAATTAATAGCAAAGAATTCTGTGTTATTTTTGTTGCCACTTCTACCTCTTACATATTTCTCGGGCCATTCAAGGGCTGTCGAGTATTGCCACCGACTCAAGGACTCTTGGAGGCGCCAACGGGCAAACCTTGACAATCTGTACCACTATATATTTTACAACCTATTCAAGTCACATGAACTTTTACTCTTTCATCATAAGGGCCATTATCGAACGTTTCCTCATTACAGAAATGATCCTCTTCATGCAAATCTTCAAGAAAAGCTTTCGATTTCATAGCTATGTAGTTGTATCCAGTTAATTGCTTAAAAACTAGTAATCTTGCTTCATAACTTATGTATGGAAAATCAGTTATTGAACTCGTTACTTCGATTGTGGATGTGAGACTAGGCATCTTGGCTATTTTATTATATCACCCACGGTTATAAGTAGTAAATTGATACTTCAAGTTATAATTGAATACATTCTTGACCAGTTTTATTACCTTAACGCGGTTATTGGTGGTTTCTTGATAATTAAATTTCATTAAAAGTGAAATCTATTCGTGTCTTATTTTCTCAGTGTAGTAACCAGTTAAGGTAGAAGTGCATAATATGAGGAAAACTATTGCTTAGCCATTTACAACAACGTTCTGGAATTATCAGTTATTCAGACGGTCAAAAAGGCTTACAAAGATGCATGTCTCAGTTGCAAGAACGACCATCGAACCGACCATCATTTCAAAACGTCTTCTCGCACTAAAAATAATTACATTTTAAACGGAGGCATTTAAAGTACACGCCACGCGGTCTTCTTTGATACAGTTCACTTTTTAACACAAAGCGATCACTCAATGGCTGTCAACAAAAGATAACACACCATTTAATTTTTACATACAACATTAAGACAGATGCTAAAGCATTGTCGCCTGTATGCCTTTGATGTTAAACGTCATGACTTTTTGGTAAATGTCTAAAGAAGTTAATGTGAGAATGACAGATCGAGGGCGTGAAGGCAGTGCTTCAAGTGGCAAATATTGTGATCCTTTGTACGAAGCACTGAAAAACACTTTACTCGAGATAAAAAGAAGTAAAACCAATAATTGTCAATGTGAGGAACTGTATCATTTTAAAGTGGTCAGTTACAAATGGATGATTCAAGCTTTTTCTTCGGTATTCAGTTTTTTGCCGACGCTAAAAAACCTTGTGCATTACTGCCAGTTTTTTGTGCAGCTTCGTGTAATCTGCTACTATATGTCAATTCCACTTCACACTTATCAGTGTTCGCTTAGAAAAAAACATTTACGATATTACAGCTGAACAACTTAAACCTTGAAACTATGAGTAATAACCTCCCACGAATACCCTTTAAATAAATGATAAATTATGACAAAGGTATTGAATGATTAATATCGATAGGACATTGAATAGACAACTTAATAACTAGATTAACAGCTTTAATTTGAATAAAATGAATTTTGGAAACCATTGACACCTAAATAGCGACTAAACGTGAGGCACGTGTGCTTATCAGAATCTCGACAAAGAATGTAACACCTGATATTTGCATAGACCACGCATTTTGGTGCGATAAAGTAGCCGGATGCAAAATTTAATTATGTACGTTTGGTCGTAAGCACTACTGCAGAGCATGAGGTCCCCGAATGTGTCCCTGACGTACCCACCTCAATTTGAGATCGGGCAAAGTGTTATTGGGTTTTTACTGAATTTATGCCCGCTTGATGGCAACTGGTACTCGTAACCCTTCAAAGACCTGTGAGCATGATTATATTGTATAGTGTGTAGAATTAGAAGCTGTCAAGCAAGCTGTATCCAAATTAGACAGAACAAGTGACGATCGCAAAAAAACACTTATCTGCTGCATTTCTTCGAACATTGACAAAACCGTGTCACGTGCATCATCCCTTTGGTGTCATGTTACTGTCTTGTCATTGTTCAAGCTTTTTGTCTCAGGGACACACCGATTGCCAACTTTTTTTCCAAGTACAAGATCATTCACGCTTTCAAGGATCACTTGAAGATGTGATACGAATGGACAACGTTCGAGAAGTTTTTTTGTCTTCTCTTTGTTCAGTGGCGCCATAGTTTTTGAAAGACAGAGTATTATTTTGAGTGGTGAATAGAAGGGTGTATGTGAATCATCTGTAATCTATTGTTTTAAATGTTGCGCTGTGATTTTTAGGATTGTAGTAAAAAGATTATATGGCGCCACAGTAAAAGTGTGAAGAAAGAAGAAAGCCTTTGAAGTTGGTGAAAATTGTGTTGCATGAGTCATTTAACAACCGTTGGCTAGGGGAAACAATGACATAATGCCGACAATGACGTAAAACATAGAACTATCTACCAAAACAATGGGTTAAAGTAAACTAATTCAAGCTCAACAAATCTGTTCCTAATACTGACTAACACGTCTTAACTTCAGAGTCAGACAATCTCACAACAAAATAAATCCTCAGATAATAATATATTACCAGAAGAGCGGCACCCATTGAACGATTTCCATTGAAATTGAAACCAACCCGAACAATTAGAAACAGAAATTGATAGTGACAAATCTAGTGCACTAAGTGACAAAACAAATGTAAGACATGTTGGACTTAACAATATTCATAGAGATAAAGTTAATTACGCCACTTTAGAGAAACCTTTGGACAAATTAGGCAACGCACCAAGGGGTTCCAATACAAACGAGGTTAAATGTCGGTTCCTTTTAAGCAAACGTTTCGAAGGAGTATTAGTTTACTTTCTAGCTCCGACGGACAAGTAATGAGGGCTAAAATGGGTGGATTACTATTACCATATTTATGCATCGGTAATTTGAATTTCTCTTTCTGATATCTTTATTTGATAAGGCTATCTTTTGATTGCGTGTTGAGCTTTTAGTATGAGTTCATTAGACCACATTAATATTAGAAGAAAGCTATGGATGTTATTTTGAATTACTTGTTTGGGTGATTCAAATTTCTTTTTGGACGTTTATATTATTTTGAAAGTATTACATTGTTTGTCCATGAATGCTGGGTCCCAATAAGCCAAGTAATTCTAATATTAAAACTTATATTTTAACATCAAGAGTTTTAAGTAGCAACTTCCTCAAGAAGTCACGTCCATTAAAAGACTTTCGCACATAAATTGAAGTAATGTTCATTCAAATCAAATTCTGTCGGTGTTGGAACAAAGTGTCGGTATTCAAAAACCGCACCTTTCTCAGAAAACCCGAATGTTTTGGGTCTTATATCGATTTCTTAGAACCGGGAGGGCTACGGGCACAACAATGGGAACGTAAAGTGAATTGCGAGCAACACTTGCGACCAACTAGCACTGCGGTGGTGGTTTACTGATGGCTAAACAGCTAAAACACTATTGTTTATGCTATTGAAAAGTTTAAACCGAATTCCTACGTCAACTTAACGGAATGATTTACATTTGTATGATTTAAGCTTTCGTGTATTAGCGTCATTACTGTATCAGGGTTGTGTGACAATTTCAATGAAGCTCGAGAAATTGATTATCATGGAATGTTTATTGTTACCAATCAACTACATATGAAGGGTACAGGGGCAAAACAAGAAATGTCACAAAAAATCGAAAAGTTAATATATGATGGCAACATTCTCATTTTTCCCCGTATTTTTATTGGCATTGTCAGATGTAATACCAGAATTTCAAAATTGTGAGCAGGAACAAAACAGGGAAGGTCTTAAAAATATTTCAGTTAACTTTTTTTAGTATTTCATTCTGTTTCAATATATTTAACAAACCACCTGGATAGTCGTGTAAAGCATTTAGGAATACTTTGTGATTCAGCAGGTGGACAGAACAAGAACTACTTGGTATAAGGTTTATTCATTTTTGTATGGGACACCCAGTGTGTCACATTTCCAGTTGTCGTATGTTCTAAAAGTGAACTACTTTCATTTTTTTATTATTTTCAAACTTTTCATTTTTAAAGTATTTATTGTTTCTAAAATAAAGACTTTATAAAGTAAACTTAAGTTCCTATTAGCAGTTTATAAGTTTAAGTAATACCTAAGTAAATTGTTAACTTTGAAATTTAAAAATGTTAAAAAAATTAAAAACTTTTTGATTTTGTGACATTTCTTGTTTTGCCCCATGTACTCTTCATATTATGCTAAGCATTAGTAAGTACTCATAGTAGGAATCGCAATTACTGCCGTAGCAATCAAATCTAGAAGCCCCAGATCTATCGTAAACGACACAAAATTTTACGATGATTTCGAAACCCATCGTCATGACACAAGATATTAATCCATATTAATGGTAACCCATTACCCAAAGTCGGCGGCTAATTGAAAATTTATTCGATTTATAAATCCAATCGGTTGGTTTTGATATTTGATTTATAAAGCTAATCGATTGGACCTCACGAGTCGTATCGATTAGTACTGTTATGGTAACACTCATTTGTTCCTCTGTCACTTTATGTGCATAGAGAAATTTTATGATTTGTTTGTGCCACTTTTTATTCTTCGTACCGTCTTCCGTGTAGACCTCGCTTGCTCATTTGATAACTACTTGTTTGTTGTTATGTTGGGCTCTCTCATGAATAATTGGAGTCTGAGTAGGTACTGGTATATTAAATGCACCATGGTGTTAACAACCAACTACTAAAGGAAATAAAGGGTGGGCATTTTAATTGTCTTATGTAATTTGAAGATATTGACAGATTTTTTTTTGGAGAGGATAAATTATTCTTAAGATGATATTTATTCGAATAGATAGTATGCAACGGAACTCCGAAAATTACGAGGGATACATGTTTTGATTCATATTCAATCAGAATCTATGAGAATGGTCTAAAAATGATAAATTATAATCGACTAATATTAACATTCATATAATGGTTAATCAGGTGTTACCATCAATGGAGTATCAAGTATCCACGGTCCACCTACCATCTCTTGTAAGTTATGACTGCAATAATTTGTACACAAACACCGATGATAGAAACTATTTCAAGCTATTAGTACAAGGCGTTCGGTGTAGCAAGATCGATGGTAGAAGAAATGTAGCATTTAATGGAGGCACTTATAAGGCGGGCAAGTGTATCGTGAACGAATATTAAAATGTGATCAACAATAGCACTAGCCTTACCATTGACTACCATAAAGAATCGATCAAATCAATTCGGACAAATTGCAGACGCGGCACTGGACATGGACTCTGAAAGATACTCTAGAAGGATTTTAAATACATTATAAACCGTCAAGGTCCATTTTTGTTTTACGATGACTGTTACAGTTAACCATATTTTGAACCACAGTGAAGTTTTTATTAAGACTGGCAAAACAATGGTCGAGTATACCGGTATATTTTTTACGTTTACTTTCTTTTCGTAAATCTCAAGCAAGCTTTGATTCGAGTGAATAAAAATCCTTTTTACAGCACATTGTTAACCATTAAAACCGATATTGGAGACGAAAAAAGTAGTTCTAATTTAGTCGGTGGCTACAAGGAATCGTAGCGTGCAAATATAAGAAGGGACCCCACACGCACCCTGCGGCACGCCCGCTCTGTTACTAAGTAAACAATTATGGAATGAAGTGAAAATAAAAAAGTAATTTATTGTTCCGGCCAGAGGTTAAGGTAGGAAGGGATTTTATGGCAGCCCAGCGAGCAGCGCCGAGGGATTTACTGTTTATTTGCAGATACAGTTGCACGTGTCAATTTTAAGTCAGACCTTTTTTGATTTACACTGAATTGGAATTAAAATAGATGTACATAATTTTAAAAGTAATGCTATAGTGGCTTGTATGGATGGAGAGGGAGAGAAAAAGCAAACAAAAGATGAATGGATTTTGATATGTAAGGAATTATAATTATTAAAGAACAATAAGTAAATGATACTGTGACGGAATGTTAATGCGACGACCTCAGGTCATATGAGCCAAGGGCTGGAAAATGATGATGAGTAAAATTACTTGTGTATCACCCAGAAACAGGGTCGAGGAGGGCAGACTGGCAGTTGCACCATTTAAAATACTGGTATTAAGCTGCATTCAGTTAGACTGAAGGCTGACCCCAACATAGTTAAGAAAAGGCTAGCCAGATGATAAGTAAATTTTGTGAAAAAACTGTTGAAGGGCATTGAGGTAAAAAGAAATATAGCTTGTAAGGAAAAAAAGAAACTGCGCTTTCGCTAAAAAACTGGCAATCGAAACTGGACGATGATGCAAATAATATTGTTTGAATCTTCACTAAGCTTTAACCTTGCATGAAGTTATTTTACAATCACAGTAAAATCGTATCTTTCAATCGTCATTTAAATTTATTCAGTCATATTTTAAGTGAAATATCATTATATTTGCTCGATAATTGTGCAGATTAAGTGTTTATGACGTTCCGTAAATCTAAAATCGAAGTATTAACCACTACTATATTTAGGTCAAGCGTTGTTTAGAAGTGTCATAACATAAAATTATATTGGGTCTTAAATATATACTTATTGGCTAAATAGCTGATTAATTCAGTCGTAAACTTTATGAATACCAAAAGTGGAAGGAAGTCAAGATTAGAAAGACCTTCGCGGCATATATGAATAGTTTCGAACTACTGACAGAAAGGAAAGTCTGACTCAGAGCCAGTCATAAATCTAACACATTTTGTAAATACATATATATAAAACGTCTACGTTATTTGCTACACTTAGCTACAACACCATGTAATTACCTAGCAAGAGCAAAGTGAAAGAAATTAGCAAAATGATAGGAGTAGCTACTTTCAGAGATAAAGCTATTTAGGAAGAGAAAATAAAGTAATAGAATAAAAGCATATTTAAAACACAAATAAATAGTAATCTCATAAAGCTAGTGCAACAATATTATTCAACTAAAAGGGTTTGTCTCCCACGAACAGCCATGGTCAATTGTTATAAAATAGTATTATAGCTTAGGAGACATAACAGTAAATTAGCCAATGAGAAACATACGGAATGTAATAGGGTTGATGAGTTAGAAAATATACAAACACAGACGCTAACAATTTAAGATTAAACAAAATTAAAAATAACATACATCATCCATCATACATCTCCGTTATTAAGGTGACAGCTGACCAAGACAAAAGGACATTCTATCAGAGGTATCGATAGTTCAAAAACGTATGGAACTGATACTTACAACCTATCGAAAAGAGTATATCGACCCCCTAATAAAGTGTTGGAGGAATGCAAAACATTTTAGTGTGATTGCCAGTTGTTTAGGGCACAAGTCTATTTTAATTTCGTGGTCATTACAGAAGGAGCAAAGCTGTGAGTGCCGAATGGAGTCCAAGGACTGGAAAATAAAATGTTGATCGTCCGGCGGGGAAATGGGAATACGAAATTATTACCATGGGTGGCAAAGTCTGGATGAGGCCCTATATCCAGCAGGTATATTCAGGCTGTGGGTAATGACGAGTAACGTCACAACAATTATTTAAAGTAACGTCTGGTTCTATTTGAGAAATAATGTATGTACTCCTAAAATACATACAATTAAAGATATAGTTGACATCACATATAATACATTCAATTTAATACATATCATTCAATGTTCATTATAAGGGTTAGGTACTGTAAAACATAAATTGTATAAACCACTATTCATTCCTCCAAGTTATGGGAGTCAACTAAAGGGTTACTGTGATAATTATAACCGACGTGATGCCATCCAGTTAGGCACTATTTATAAACTTGATAGCAGTGATTTTATAATAACGTACGTGGCTGATAAATGCTCTAAGTGATATTAGAAATGCAATGTGTGAGAATGACATCATGTTAAATAAGAGTAATTTGTCTTGATCATTCAAGAAAGTACCATTGAATGGTCGTAATTTATTCGTAGAAACTGCTTCGACTGTCAGTATTAGTTAAAGGGACAATCATGGTAGTATCAATTTTCTTAAACAATCAGGCCATTGATTCAAAACTAAAATACAGTCCTCTGCCAACGAACGAAACAGTGAAACTAGGATACGATAAAACCACAGAGATAGACTAACACAAAACTAGTATTCCAATGTGAAATGACAGCAAAAAAGACAATAACGGAATTTCTAGTCTCAGTAATGAATCACACTGTACAACATTTGAAATTCCTAACCAAAATAATTAAGCATTACAACGACCAGAAATTGTACAATTCTTGTGTCAGCCCTGTCCCTCGACCAGTTGATTTAAAAGCTCTTACAATGAAAATATTACGCGATGTCACATAACTTAGGCGCAGGCGCGTGCCTTAAATAGCTTGCAGTAAGTAAATATGGAAGATGTTGTTTCTCACTATTTCTGATAGGTATTACTGGAAATATTTGTTGTTGGTTCAGGATTTTGTTCATACTATTTGGTTTGGCAACCTTCTTTTTGTGCGCGCATTTATCAGTATTGGTATTTTAAATATTTTGCCAGTTATCGATATCTGTATATTGTGCTTTATTGGAAGGAAAATTAGTCTGCGTCGCTGTAACTCGATGCGGTGAAGGAGTAGCTTCTTAATCATCATCATCATCTTCCTGGCCAAGGGCAGGAAGATGACTGGATTCCAACATATAAGTCGGCGCATCATGTTAGCTTTTTTCATTTTCCCTAGTCATACCATCATTTACCAATAGGTACTAGTGAGCTCTGAGCTCAAGGAGCTCGGAGGAGGTGGAGGAGCTCGTGGCAAAATAATAACAGCCGCTTGGGTCGATCTCAAGTTTAAGCTGTGCTTGCCTAGGTTGGTCTGTGGATGCGTATCCACCCTATCATATCGAGTTTCCTCCGTGCTTCGGAAAGCACGTTAAGCTGTTGGTCCCGGCTGTCATTTGTCCATCTTTGACAGTCGTTACAGGTAGTCAGTGGCCCAAAAAGTCTGACAACCAGTCTTACGTTACGTAAGTACTATCGTATTTCCCAGTATTAACTGGGTTGTGGAGGTCAGATAGGCAGTCACTCCATGTAAAATACTGGTATTCAGCTGCATCCGGTTAGACTGGAAGCCGACCCCAACATAGTTGGGAAAAAGCTAGGTAGATGATGACTGAGCTCTGAGCTTCCTACTTCCATGGCAATTGTCTTTGACTCAGTATACTTATTCGCAAAGATTGTACTGCATCATCATCTAGATTAATTTTTATCGTTATTTTGACCGTCGATCGGTTTTCATCATTTTCTGTTTAAACATGTTGATATTGAATGGTTTTATAATTTTAGTCTTTTGATATTTTTAAATTAACATAATTATTTAAGTGCACTATTAACAGCCGCGGCTTCTGAACTTTTTGATCTCGGATCATTAAAGACATCAGGAAATTGAGAAATGTAGATAAAAGGCCTAAGTGAATCTCGATTAAAATTATGCATAATATGCTTTTAATAAAATATAGAGCTACTTTTGGAGCCGATGTTCCCAATTAGTTATCAAATAATAAATGGAATTACTCGATCCGTTAAGTTTTATATTTGTACTTGTGACGTAAGTACTTGACTATTTTATCATGGCCGAATATTTCCAAATATTATGTTTTGACTACTCTATTAAAACGTATAGTACAAATCCATACCCCAAAATCTTTAGGTGCCTTACACTGTATGAGAGCTGATGAATTAAAATAAACAAGTTTAAAAAATCGAATCACCAGCCACCACTTTCCTTATCATAAATTAAAAGCACGCAACAACATAAAAGAGCTAAAACCGAAGTGTCAACAGCTAAAAAGCTGCTAATTATAAAGGTTTAGATAGCCAAATGGCTATAAAATTTATTGTCCATGGGTTCTATGCAGCTCCCGTCGTCGATTTCCATAGTTCCCGATTGAAAGCATAAAATGCATCCGGTCGATCAGAGTGGCATTCCAACGGACACGCGGGTTCCATACGAGAGTGAAGAAAGTGTTCTGTCTGAATGTCTGTTTGTTGGATGAATATCGATTAGTTTTGTAAGGGTTGATAGCTATCTTTACGTAGAAGGAAAACTGTGTAGATACTTAAAAATAGTGGTTGGAGAGAATGACGTAATATAAGTGAAAACATTGAGAGAAGACTAGCAGATTAAGATCAAGAATCTTGTTATTACAAGACATAGATACGACTAACTTGAACAAAACTATTTCCTATTAGTTGATTTAAAAGCTAGAATCACTATACTCAAGAAGAACAGAGGATGACCAATTTAAGACTGGCTTGATCTGAGGCCAAGAAGGCAAAATGACGATGCCGGAATAGTCAAAGTCGTACTTGACCCAAGTTACCATAAAGCTTAACTCAATAAAATAGTTGTAGAGAGACTAAACGTCATACAAGCGATTGACACTGGTCTACACCATACGGAGATTCAAGGACTGCTAAAATAAAAATGAGTAGCAAGAGCCACTGCTAAAAACGAGTACATTATCGAACACGTAGGCAAACCAGCGAGTCACCACTAGTGCCTCATCAAAAGTCAATCTTAATCAACCAAGTTGTGACACCAGCCATTTAACCGTAAAATTAATTGAGCGTTCTTCCGTTATTATAAGAATTATCATATCAAGTAGTTTTCGGCGTGAAAGACCGCCTTTTACTAAAATCAAAAACCATCCGTTTTACCACGCTACACCCAGTGAATTCCAATACTGATATTGATTCTGTTAGCCTGCGCCATGCCACCACTGCTGAGGTAAAGAGTAAAGACCTTCAGATTTTTCGATCCAGGGGTAATGTGAACTACTTACTGGTCGTTGGTTTCGTCCAAGTCGTCCTGACCTCATCCGCAAGGTCTGCCGAGACGCCTTCTGGCTGTATCAGGGCTCGGCTAAGTGACTATTCTGGTCCACAGCTAATTGGACATCGTATACTCGTAATAGTCAATATTTAAAATACTTTAGTTTGTTTATAAATTATACTTTTTTTTTGTGTTTAAGGTATGTGATGAGTGTGATGATTATCGTGATAGTTATATTGCTACTGTGATAGTTATTGTAGCATAAAACGTCAATTCCAAGAGTGTATAAGATGACGATTTGCATTTATATTAAGTGGGAACCAACCAACGTAAGAATTTGGAAACTCCTATAGAAGCAGATAAAGGCTGTAATAATTATTTTAAATGGTCATACTACAGTTACCTTCAAGAAGCAGACGAAAACAAAACTAAATGACCAATATTCCACTAGAAAATCTACTTGGAGATCGTGAGAATAAAGAAAAGGAGATGATGTGAAGTGTGACAATGTGTGAAGATTTGACGGTACGATACATCTGCATAACAATGACCGTACAAAAAATCTTCGGAAGCACCCAAAAAATATCTACGGAAGCATTGGACATTTCGGCATTTGTACGAGTATTAGTCAACTCATTGATCTGTCAACATTTATCAGTTTCGAGAACAGATAGTGCAAACAAAGTGATAGTTATTACATGATATGACTACACAAATCCCTTTGGGCAACTATTATGCAAAGTTGGGGAATTGGTCGCTACTTCACAAGTATGCCCCGGCTTTGTTCGCTACAATTTAAGACTAACATAGATTTGGTTAGCGAGACATTGCGGTGCAAATTGAATTTCTAAACGTCTTATAAATTGTATGTTGCTTCATTTGTTTGTAAGTTGCTTTTAGATGACTAGTTGGCCTAGTGATTGCAAATGCTCCAGCTGAATATAAGGTCATGAGTTCGTTTCCTCGAAGTGTTACAGAGGTTTTTCAAGAGGAGTTCTTAGTAACCGCAAATAGTCTGAATGATATGTGCCCTGTCGATGCCAAACGGCAATAGGCTCGCAACCAATTTACTATACTGCCATAAAGCGATAATTAATAAAAAACTCCTTGGACCAAAGTGCTTCTAACAACAATCCACAATTACTTACATTTGTTGCCGTGTTATTATCGTTTTGTAAAGAGTTATTTGTATTCCGAATAATGTTCTGAAGAATAAACCAAGCATAGCTTTTAAACCCCTAAAATCCCTTTATTCCATAGCATTGTACCAGGTCTTTTTGAAGAGCTCTCTCTATCAGTGAAAACAATGATGAGAAAGACAAAAAAAAAAATCTATATTGACACAAACTATTGAAAAGCTTCTCTTGTAAATCTTTGTAGTAATCAAATAACATTTTTGAAAACGATTGAAACTTGCCTAGGATCTTCTAGTTTTGTAAAGGTTTTTCTATCGTCCCTTACTACTGATGCTTCCAGAACTGTAAATGTGCTGTGGTATTCTATTTTGGCACTGAATCCATAACAAAATTAGAGGTTAGTGAAAGCTTACTAGTGTTAACAGTAATTGCTTAAGATTTGTCAAAGTGCACATAACTTTGTCGTTACGTCAAACTAAGTTGGTTTTGTAATGGTTGCTTTAAAGCATAAGCGGTAGCGATTCGAACATTTAAAATGACGTTTTTTTCGTGTTTATTATTTTTGCTAGTGTTGTTTTAGTTTGTGAAAATTTAAATTGCTAGAAAATATTGATAAGTTTACAAACAATATTACGTCTTTCTTACGTTTTCTTTCTTTGTAATAGGATTATTTCCGCACATTGTAGATGTAGAGACAAATTAGATTATTATATATTATAAATTCAAAGATTTTTGTGCCGTCTACTTAAGAATGTTTTTCAAGGTAGCGTATTAAATGCACACTGCTGAATAATAGAATAAGCATAAATTAGAATATGTCCGTGAAACAACAGTGAAAGTTAAACAAAAACCAACAAATTACGAAATTTTAATAATTGAATGAAATTATAAATCTCGATATTTAATAGGTTTTCATTTACATAATTGGCGGCACTTTAATATATTTCAAATTGGTATTAATTATGTATTTATGATCTGCGTATGCAATAGTGTATTATTTTTTGATAATGTAGTTTGTCAACATTATTTCTTAAGAGGCCTGCGGAGCATGCGAATTTCATACAAACGTAATTCCAAAATAATTTGTAAATCAAACATATTCTTAAGGTAGTGTGTATTTATTTTGATTGGATTACAGAATATATAGATTCCCAGACACATATTTTGAATGTACACTGATTTAAACTAGAGTTACGAGAAAAATAAATTTACTATAGAAATCTTAAATTCCTCATAATATCTCGTCTTTATATCATTGTCGTTTCAAAATATTTATTTGGGAACATAGATATTCTATGATACAATCGAAATATATACACACTACCTTAAGAATATGTTTGATTTTCATATTATTTTGGTATTACGTTTGTATGAAAAACGTATGCTCCGCTGGCCCCTTAAAAAAATATTATTCCTACGTTTTATAAATTAAAGTCGTTTTTGCACGGCTACGGCGAAGCAGAAAGGGAGTTATTCCTTTCTTTCCACATTTATTTTCAAATGTTTTAACTAAACTTATTAATATGTAAACTAAAATGGAAAAAAAAGAAATGACGATATTTTGTCAAGTCATCAGAACGCACAGGGTGGTACTGGCCATCAATACAACAGATGTAATTGCTATAGAAAGTATTCGTGTAAGAAAATGCTAGATACAAATATTTTAAAGTTAATCTTTTTATTATTTAAATATTTTTAAATAATAAAAAGATTAACTTTAAAATCGGCTTACCCAAATAGCAAGAACGTCGTAAGAAAGTTTTCCAAAAACAAAACTAGAAAAAATCTACTATTTTTAAAAACGTGCTGTCTATTTATTATACGTGTTCGTTTCTATACGTGTATTGTAACCTGTTGACACTTTACACAAAACCCTTATTTTAATTCCAACTAAACTTTATTCAGAACTAGCAGACGTCATGCGGTTTCACCCGCGTAGTTCCCGTTCCCGTGGGAGTACGGGGATAAAATATAGCCTATGTTACTTGCAGATACTGTAGCTATCCATTGCTGAAAGAATTTTTCAAATCGGTCCAGTAGTTAAGTTTATTCGTTACATACAAAAATACAAATCTTTCCTCTTTATAATATTGGTATAGATATAGATTAATAAACCATATTTCGGGTTTGATAAGAACACATTTCTATTAACATAATTTGACCACACTCCCCCGCTCAAAGTTTCTCTCTTGCGCCGCACCCGAAGTGCCCCCAGTACAAAGTCATCAACATTTCAGCACTGGGCGGCTGCGCTTGCACACACTACTGATTTATAGTTATTTTGCTCTTGAAACTATCTCGCGCCGGATTCTATTTGAGGGTGCCACTGAATATGTACCGGCCTTAATAATCATAGAAACTAAGCTGTGGGCTGTTTTATTGTTTGTCTGGGAAATTAAGACGAATATAGACACTGTTCTTTAATTCACTTATTTGGTTACTAGCTGACCCACGCAACTTCGTCTGCGTCACATGAGAGAAAAAGCTTACAAAGGGAATAAAATTTCCCCCGTTTTTGCAACATTTTTATGCCTATAGCCTTCCTCGATAGATGGACTATCCAACGCAAAAAGAATTTTTCAATTCGAGCCGGTAGTTCCTGAGATTAGCGCGTTCAACCAAACAAACAAACAAACTCTTCTGCTTTATAATATTAGTATAGATAGTATAGATGATTTTGACCAAGTTAAGTAATTGTTGCATTGGATCTATCCTGCTCACGAGGAGTAGGGATGTGACCCGCCCGGTAACGTTTTAGACTAATAGGCATGAATTAAAAATCTATTTAGTCCGTCAGTTAGAGTATTGGAAAACAATGGACTCGCATTTTTTGTTTTTGTAAATCAGTGAATATTGGCTAAGATAAAACGCATCAAAACTCGGGAGTGGGGGCTTATGACGTCAGTACGCTCTAAAAATTAAACCAAGGCGTCACGTATGAGAATTTAAAAAGCGTCGTATCTTCGTCAATTTTAGTTAATGTAACAAAAGAAAAATTACGGATCAAATATTTTTTGATAATAAAACTGACGGACTAATTAGATTTTTTTGGGTTCTACCCTATTATGCTTGGACACGATTAACGAGGAGCAGAAATAAGAGTAGAGGAAGACCAAAGAAGCGATGGATGGACTGTGAGAAAGATGATACGGCTAGAAAAGAGGTGACTTTTGAGATGACGAGTAATAGAGAGGTATGGAAGAAAAAGATATGCTACGCTGACCCCAAGTAAATAGGGAAAAGGTCAGGGGTATTATAAATAAAAAAAAACCTCTAGACATTAACACACAGTGCCATATAGTGCCACACTAAGCAAGGCTTGTGTCGTGGACACCAGATAGTCGATATACCACGTATATACCTTTTTTGTTTGTAAATACATACTTATTAAACATATAAACATCCATGATTCGGAAACAAATGCCCATGCTCATCACATAAACATTTGCTCTTACCGGGATTCGAACCCAAGACCTTAAGAACGTAAGGCAGCCTCACTACCACTATGATGATGATGAAGATCAAAGGTAGATTTTTCTGAGCTAGTACAATAAAAAACTTTTTTTGCAAAAAATAACACCGACTTCAAAAAAAAAAAAAAGTTAAAAATAACTTTAGCTTCTGAAGTCGGTGACCTTTGTTTGATTGATTTAATTTTTTTGTCACCGACTTCAGAAGCTAAAGTTATTTTTAACTTTTTGGTTTTTTTTTTGAAGTTGGTTTTATTTTTTGCGATTAAAGTTTTTATTTTTCAATTTTTAGTGGTTCACATGTGCTTGGTACACATGGAAAGTGCATACCGTTACAATTACAACAAGCCCAAACACGACTAGGATACATTGTCTCATTATGGAGTTCCGTGACTCTTGGCTTCATCATCCGATCTGATGGTAGAATGGTTCTCATCAAACGCAAGTGCTTCATTTGTTGCAGAAAATACCAAAATCGCTGTACGTTATCCTATAAAATTTGAAGAGTTCCCTCGATTTCGCCAAGATTCCATCATCAGATCCCGACTTGGTGGCTATGGGACCAACTTGGAAGTATACCCTTTCAAACAAAAAAAGAATTTTTCAAATCGGTTCAGGCGTCTTCGAGTAATCGGTGAACATACATAAAAAAAAAAAAAAAAAAAATACATACAGTCGAATAGAGAACCTCCTCCTTTTTAGAAGTCGGTTAAAAAAGGAAGAATCATTATAAAACTCTGGCTAGTTTAACTTTAACAACTCAGATTAAAATCTGGCTATTTTACTTTCTAGGTGAACTCCATTTAAGATGTTTCTGTACAACACACTTAGGGGAGAGTGGGTAGGATTCGTACACTTTTTACTTTAAGCCACATAAAACAAAAACTATCCATTATTTAAAAATAACTTTAATGCTGTCACATACTGCACTTATCAGCCTTTAAGATGAATGATGTGTTGTTTCGATATAAGAAAGCATGGCGATGCTACGACAACTTTACTAAAATGAGAAAAACGTACGAACCTACCCCACACGTGGGGTAGGTTCGTACATAGCGTAGGGAGCTTTCGTACATAGTGGGGTACCTTCGTACAATGAGAGAAATAACCACTATTCAATGTAATATTATCATTTATTGGGATCACAATTAACACAGAATCTGCCTTTTTTTAGGGACAACTATCAATTATTATTTTGTGTACCTCAGTAGGTACTACAAATAACTACTTACTCTTAGTAACAAAAAACGTACCTCAGTACTAAAAATGACTACTTAATCTTGGTAACAAAATCGTATCATAACTTTTCTCTTATTAATATAATAAGAAGGTAGGTTGTTTATGTAAGTTCGTCAACTGACTTTCGAGCGTAGTTGGTTTGACGCCATATTTTTGCGCAGCCTTTCTGATAGATAAGGTTTCATTCAAAACTTCGTCTATCGCAGATTTCATGCTATCTTCGCCTACTTATCCCGTTCTCGTCCCCTTTTTCACATACTTTCGCGGCATTTTGATTCTGTAATAATAATATATTAAAATGTTTAATGCTATGCAAGTTAGTGTGGGGAGGATTCGTACAGTACGAATCTACCCCACTGCTAACTGCACGAAGGTACCCCAAACCAAAAATACAACAATTTAATTTAAAATAAAACTACCCGTTATAGTTATCAGAAAACAACTGCGTTCATTTAAGACCTCAATACCATTCCACCAACTAAATTGAATCACTTTTATAACTACAGTAAAACTAATAACATTTAAACACGTTTCAAAGTGACTCCAAAAATTACTTAAGTGGAGCGAAAACATGAACGGGCCTGTTGTGTCGAAGCCGGGAGCCACACTGCCCCGCCGCTCCGCGCGTAGCCTATGCGTCCGAGTGGGAGTTACGCACACAAACATGAACACGCCAGTGTGCTGTATAGCTTAGATATCACTACTGTACGAATGCTCCCGTTGTACGAATGCACCCCACTCTCCCCTACTTATTATAGTTTATTATACTTTATTCTAGTTCATTGTTATAGTGTGGTGTGAAAACTAAAGTTAACAAGGGTTATAAACTGAAAGCAAATAGGTTATTTAAACAATAAGGTTTTATGTAGCTTAGGCACGTGAAATTACGTCACAATAGCGCCTCGGAAAAATAATGTAGACGTCGGAAAAACTACCATTAGGTTTATCGAGGTATTTTATAGAGATTAAAGAGTTGTTAAAAATAATGTCTCAATCAGAAATAACTTGTGGAAGATGTCGCTTTGCATTCATGTTCAAATTCTAGGGTGTGCCACAGACACTCAAACTGAACAAATTTTTCCATGGGACCACCATCGTAATCGCAAAAAGTAATCAACGGCCCCATTCAAAATTCCAATACCTACTTGAACCAAATGTATGAGACAGCTTATATTTTTTTACGATTACGATGGTGGTCCCATGGAGACAGTTGTTCAGTTTGATGGTCTGTAGCACACCCTTGAATTTGACTAGGATGCAAAGCAACCACTTGTATAACATATTATTTATTACGCCTGTGTTTTCCTGAAGGGATAGGCAGTGTGGTGTACACAGTTCACGTTTTATGTTAAAGTCCCATATATGTAATTACGACCCGAATAGCGCAGCGGTAGTAAGGCTGCCTTACGTTCTTAGGGTCCCGGGTTCGAATTCCGGTAGGAGCAAATGTTTGTGCCATGAGCATGGACTTTTTTCCGAGTCATGGATGTTTATATGTATAATAAGTATGTATTTACAAACAAAAAGTATAGGTAGTATATCAACTGTCTTGTAACCACGACACAAGCCTTGCTTACTGTGGCACTAGATGGCGCTGTGTGTAATGGCCAGCGATATTTATTATTTTATTAATATAATTGGGGGCCATGGCTGATGGCAGCCTGGTCTCGATTTATACCTGGTTAGCCATAAATCCAGACTTGTCTGCTGCAGCAATTCATGACATTAATAATATCGAAGGATTATTAATACGAAGACGGCAGAGACATTTAATAATGATTCCATCCCAAATGTTTATGGGAAACTTCAAAAATACTAAGTTACCTTATTCAAATGCAAAGCTCTTTCTCAGAATTAAAATCACCTCCGAGAAATTGTAAGATTACAATGTTAGAAATAGGCTGTTCACAATCACAATCGATAGGCTCAATAAAACTGTCATTTGGCTTACAGAATCTGTAATTCAGTTGACAGTTGCCCCACTGTGCCCCATTGACACGGCAACACAGTTCCATTGACCGGCACTAAACCGGGTTTTACTAAACCTAACCAACTTGTGTTGAGTAATACTAATAATTCTATTAAATTGTTACTGATTTTCATCCCGTAGCTTTTGTTTCAACAAAAGAATATCATTTTATTTTCGCGGAATTTCTCAGTAGCCGCCACAGTGTGGATTAGTGCCCGGTTGATGGCAATAGGCTCGCCCCTATTACATGAGACTTAAACATAACTGGCGAAATGTAGGTGTTCTTTAATAGGGACACCTCAGTGCGCGCCACCTTCGCGGATCACAGTCGTGAAGTTATGTTATGTCTATGCATAAGTACTAATTAAGTTCGCTACTTTGCTTTTTGGCTAAATATTGAATATAATTTGGGTAAAAACTTTATTAAACCCAAAAACGATAGAGTTATGAAGGTACCTACTATATTTCTCGATAATCATTTACGTTAAGTTTCCAAATCCGATGCAAGACGATATTTAAATAAATATAAGGTTTTCTATTGCATGAATAGGTAGTATTCTGAAAATATCTAGTTGAATGCTTCAGTAGGATTTACCTAACTGCTCAATATATCTGTTAATGTACTTAGATATGGTAACAAGAATATGCACTTTACATATTATCAGCCTATAAACGAGAAACTGGGCTTCCTTACGTTCAATACATGGAACGTTCAAAGCGAAACTGTAAAACCGAAGAAGTCGAAAACTGTAAAACAGACGAAGAATTTTCTGTAACAAAAAAGATCCTGTTCTACATGTGTATTTTGATTGTGTATGTATTGCAATTTTGTACAAAACGGCATTTTTGTTACTCGACTACGTCGAAGTCAAAAGGAGGGGTTATGATTTGAGCAGTCTATGTATGTATGTTTGTATTTCCGTATGTTCCTCCCTGGGGCTTTAACTATTCATCCGATTAACATAGGCCCGGGTAACATAGGCTACATTTTAACAGACTTTCATAATAGGAGGAGTCGATTTTACCTTGTAAACCCTGATTTAATTTGGACCGTGATTTTTCAGTATTCGGATTTTTTTGTTGCAGTATACCACACAAATTCTTAATACTAAAAATGTAGTGATTCTGTAGTGGTAAGTAATCAATTCAAACCTGAGGTGTGAGGAGGCAAAGGGCTAAGAAGGAACATGGATGGATTTTACTCAGTAAAAGTCTGACACTCCCTCCCGCTCCGCCCAGAGCGGGCGTCATTTGATGATTTTTCATACGAAAAAAAAGGTGTCTAGAAATAATCATGTATTTATGTAAAATCCATGATAAAACTTTGACGCCACGATGAGTACACCGTGTTAACCTAGTTACTTCACTTAGGTACTGAAAAAATCTAGCCACTGACTGAAAAAAAAAGTCTATGTTTAAATAAGATTACGTTCGTAAAGTTTAAGTTACTGAAGTATGTACAGTTTAAATTCTAGGAGCAATATGTTATGCGGTTAACTAGGCCGTTTTATATATTTATAATTTACGAGCCGTATCGAGTAAATTATATGTATTTTATAGTATACAACACCCTGTGTATGGTCGTTCTTGCGTATGTTATGACTTTGACTTATGAGGTTCAGATTTGGTTAAGTATTTCGTTGGCGAAGTTTTAGTTTTATTTAATGTTTATTTCGATGTAAATTGGAGCGTTTTCGTAATTTTCGGCCCATGTTCTGCTTAGGTTGAATTAGATTTAGACTTAGTTTTTTACTAGCTTCTATTTAGTTAATTAATTTAATGATTGAATAAATCGTGACGGGTACACGAAAGTTTAAAAAACTGAAGTTAGATTGCGAGGAAGTGTCACGCCGAAAAAAACATGCCTTCCATACACGCATATACATAATATCTAACGTACTGTACACGTAAATATATTCCCACTACTTTTCACAAGTAACCACTTACCTGTCAATTTTAATGACGTCAGAGTCCACTTAACACACATAAACAATAATTTTCACTCAACACTTTTCACTGGCACACAATAAAAAAAAATCAAAATTCCAAAAAAAAAATCAGAACACTAGTCAATCCTCATTTGAACTGCAAATAAAAAGAGATGACACTTTAACCGATTATGAATATCGATGTTTGTCGTCAAATCGATTCGTATTGATCGTAGATGGGTGCGTGTTTGCGGGCTGCGTGTGCGTCGGATACTGGCGTATCGGTGCGCCGGCGCACGCCTATTGCGCTTGAACTTGGCAAAGCTCGCTGAAAAGATTTTTGCATTTGACTGATGAAGCTGCGTTTGCACTCGACTGTGATGTATTGTTATCGATGTTGAGGTGCGATTTTAATCGATTAGAATGTTGTATCGCAGATCTGAATGCACATCTATCATAGTTTTGGATACCTATCGTGTTATTTATGTATGTTGTACTTCAGCATTATCTTGTACGGCTGTCAAAATATTGTTTGTTAGTATAGTCAAATGGTACATAAATCAGATTTAGGTGTTCATTGCGTGTAATAGAAAGTGTTTCTAAGTAAAATTCGTGGTGTTATGGGACTAAGCTACATGATTAGAACGTTTTCAAACGAGTAAGACTTTTAGTCTAGAATGTCTTATTTCTATTGTCAAACAAAAACTCCATATATAATAACAATGCGTGAGCAGTGAGTGAGTAAAAAAACATAAAATTAGGTCAAAGAAATGATTTCACAAAATCACGCATAATGCAACCAACACAAATACATAGGTAATACGATTATTTTTCCTTCCTCTCCATGCACTTAAAACCAATAATAACGTTTTTCTTAAAGCATTTAAATGTGCAGTCAAATACTACGGTCGCATGTGTAATGCAAAAACGGTGGTGTCGCTAAACAATCATCGTTTAAACCCGAGTACCTGCGCAAAGGTACCTAATTAGTATTATTGTTCTCTCAAGTAACAGTTCTCATCCACGCAACTTTCAACTTAGCATTCAGGAGATACAGTTGCCTTTTGAATGTCGAAAGACAAGGACAATTTGTTGTAGATAATTTTCAAAGTATTTTTTAGTTTGCGGGCTATTATTATTGGGTAAGTACTTACATTCAAGAGTCGCTTGTGTAAAGGATTCTAGGGTTGTGGCTTAGCGAATATTTAAACAAATTTTAATGAAAATACTAAACTAGTAGTATTTAAACATATTAAGATATTCTGTAAACGTACTCGTATGTAGGTAAGGGCCATAGTTCAAGACTATCCATCGTTTAGTATTTTCATAAAGTAGGGATACAATTAATTATCGATAGATACAATGTCACCATGTTACATCCTTATCGACGGTCGACCCTAAGCGTATAGACCGGTTGGCGCGTACTAAAGGTACACCTCTGCGATAACAGACGTGACGCTGTTTACAGTAAATAAACTACATACAAATAGTTTACAAGAAAGGTTTAACCAGACGAATGATACCAGGATACCATAATGTACACGTAGGTAGGTTGATTCTTCGTCCCACACAAATTGTAAGTTAATAGACCAAGTTACACGTGGTAACCGCACACAGCGTTGATAACAAAGTAGTCTAACCACAACTTATTGGTTTAGATACTAACTCGTAGCTTTTACTTAAAGATGATGGGTTTTACTTTCTATAAAAACCGGTATGTGTAAGAAACGAAAATTCGAAGACATACATCTACCAACCCGCACTGGGACTGGAATACCACTCCCACTCCCTCTTAAAGAGGGACGTATAGAATATGTCTGTGTCCCCCAGCAATGGGAACGTTAATAGCTGATTATGTTGTTATTATTGTACAACGGGCTGGTGTCCGCAACTCCACGTCAAGCGCAAAGATTATGTTGTGTGGTCATATCAGTGTAGATACCAGGGTAGCATAATGAGCACGTAGGTAGGTTGTTTCTCCGTCCCACGTAAAAGTAAGTTAATAGACTCTCATACACGTGGTAACCCCACACATTGTTGATAGCAAAGTAGTCAAGTATAGTAGTAGTTCTATGGACAAGAAGAAATTGAATGGTTTTGTAAAACCACTGGCGTATTGCTTTATGCGTGTGCTTTGGTTGTAGTGTTCACTAGAAGGTGAAAAGATGTCGCTTTTCAGTTAATAAAAAATAATGAGCAAAGTAATACGAGTACTCATGCTTTTTCGGCAACAACAAATCTGATCCAAAACGATAATTACTATTGGATCATGATTTTACTTTAGGTACTTTGCTTTACTATTAGATATTTGGTTTTATTGTAGCTTGTGGGAAACTGGGGACAGCGAACCCCGAACCGATAGAGAAACAGGTTAGATCGACAGAAGCCGAGTTCGGGCTACGGCTACGCCAAGTCTTCATCATCATGGCTACCAGAACAGTATTGTGTGTGTAGCATCCATCACTACCTATATGCATAGAAAAACATATGTTTAAATGCTACAATTGGTGATTCGGGTCGTAACATTGACCGCAGCAACCCTTTTTACAAGCGACTGCCGTTATGCCATAAAAAGCAAAGAATATTCAGAAAAAAACTACACCTTTTTAAATGACCAATATTTGAGTACTAAATTTGGCACGTGACAATGTTTAAAAATATTCCGAGTTAAGTTTACTTTTAAGCTTAGAGAGGTCAAAGTATTTTTAAACCTTGTGTACAGACCGGTAGTATCCATGAGGAAACTGGCGTGTTCTAAAACCAAATTTGAAGACTGCGATCACACTGTACATTATTTATTACATGGTATATTATTAGTAACCCAAAGGGCTTTGCTCGGAGTTTCCTTGCGTGATCGAATCAGAAATGAAGACATCCGCAAGAGAACCAAGGTCACCGACGTAGCCCGAAGAATTGCCAAACTTAAGTGGCAGTGGGCAGGTCACATTGCTCGCAAAACGGATGGCCGATGGGGCCGAAAAGTTCTGGAGTGGCGACCGCGAACCGGAAAAAGATGCGTTGGAAGACCTCCCACTAGGTGGACCGATGGCCTGGTGAAGGTTGCAGGAATCCGTTGGATGCGAGTCGCACGGGACCGGGCAATGTGGCGACACTTGGGGGAGGCCTATGTCCAGCAGTGGACGTCTTTCATCTGAAATGATGATGATGATATTATTAGTATGTATTGTATTGTATGTTAGTCGTGGTGGATTACGCCCCCATCATCCACCTAGCCTTTTCTCAACTTTGTTGGGTTCGGCATCCAGTCTAACCAGAAGCAGCTGAATACCAGAATTTGACATGGAGCAACTGCCTATTTGAACCCCACAACCCAGTTAGTACTGAGTAATACCCCTTGGTAATACTGTGGTTGTCCGACTTGCGGGCCACTGACTACCTGCAGTGACTGTCAAAGAACTTCAAATAACAGCTGGTACCAACGGCTTTCCGAGGCATGGAGGAAACTCGGTATGAAATGGGTGGTCACCCAGACCAACCAGGCGGATTGACCCGAGCGGCTGTTGCCAGCGTGTGCCAGCGTCCAGCGATATTATTTACCCACGAGCTTTTCGTCTCTCGACTATATTGAGTACAGTGCATCCCTTAAAGCTGGTTTCAGACTACGCTATACTATTATGCTATATACATAGTATAGCAAAGCAGGACTTAATGCTACAATATATAGCTTGGCGTTCACATTACGCGATGTTATCGCAAGCATTTATAGTATAAAGCAAACTCAGAAAGAGTTCAAATAAGTGGGGAAAACATTCGCTTGCGGGACGGCTGGGGGTGGGGGAGGAGGAAGAGGGCGGCGCGTGATATAGCATAGCATGAACTCAGCGTTTCGCACCATTTATAGCTTATAGTAAGCCAATAATATACAGTATAGTACAGTGTGTACGTGTCATAACAAATGTATGATGAGCGATATTGTTGTACTATGAGCTATATACTAATGCTATTATATTATAGCGTAGTAGTAGATTCTGTAACCATTCATTAGGCGCATTCTCTAATCTTACCTGCATTCAAAACAATAAAAAAAAACATGTCCACGACGTCCTAGACGACACGAACCTTTCACCGACCTGACTAACAAGTAAAAAAAAAACTGAAACCCTGAAAAACATCTTCTAATCATAGGGATGAAGTAAACATTTAAACTCAGACGCAAACTCGTGTCACAAACACCAACACAACACATCGCTCCAAACTCACTCACTAACACACACATACACACCACCTTTTCCACGTTTAGATGACTGTAACGTCATAGCAACGCATGTTATTGAAACTGTAGCAATCATCTCTTGAATTACATAACACTGTTCTCAAGTATGAACAAGTTGGTACATGTTATGTGTGTGATCATGTTAGTACATATTGTTCTTAGTCATCGGTTCTGGGGAACTAGAGGCTTCAGGTTTTCCCTAGCGAATCTGTACGAGGTGGCATGAAAGCCTGGTTGCATGTATTTTAATCATAACGGTTGGGATTTTGTGTGTGGTACGGGTGTGAGAGAATAGCGTTTGTATAAGTTGCATTACAATTCAGAATATACAAGAGGTAAAAACTGACAATCGTGAAATTAACATGTCTGCCTAAACCGATTTAGAGAATTCTTTTACAAATAGAATGCCATGTTAGTTGTGAGTGGGATAATTTCCGAACAAAAGGCGAGCTAAGCCGAGGGCAAAAGCTAGTCATTATAATGTTACTATTAGTAATCCCTTGGCCCCGGAAGATGTTGCGTTACATGGCCTCACACTAGCCCCCGTATTCACAAACGCTCGGAATGAATTTCGATTCGACAAGTCGCTTGTCCATGTCTATGTCCATGACAAGTTGCATGTATACGACTTACCGAATCGAAATCAAATCGAAGTGTTTTGAATATGGGGTCTGGTGAGTGAAAGCGAGTCGCACAAGACCAGTCAATGTGGCGACACTTGGGGGAGGCCTATGTCTAGCGGTGGACGTCTTTCGACTAAAATGATGATGATGATCCCTTGCTGCCATGAGCTTCTAAGTTAAATTCCAGATTAAACAGTTTGGTTTTAGGTTTGCAATAACAAATGTAACTATAACAACTAGTTTGGTGTGCCACACATTCCCAGTAAAGTATGGACCATGGTCAACGCTCACTGCTTATGACTTGCGACGAAGCCGCTTCAATTTTGATATCCACCCGATAAATTTGTCACGGTTTTCATGACAAAGCTGAGTTCAGCTGAGTTGCTACTCACAACATGAATATTTATTGCGTGTACGCTGTTCAGTAGAATGAATGCTGTTGATATGTGGTGGCCATTTACGAGAATTGTGTTGGGCGTAGAAAATAAAGCTTGTATAAAGGAGCTGAAAGAAAGAAATGGTTTTAGTGTAGGTATGGCATCCTCTGCTACTTACAAGTAAAGATTTAATTTCAAATCCACAGAGAAGCGTGGTTCCTTTTACAGGGCGGAAATTATTCAAAGAGAACATGAAAACTTTTCCTGAAAATAATTCCTATTGTTAATATAATGTTGTCTAAAAAATAAAAGTCTATGATGGAACGAGCGTGTCCAAAAGATTTCTTTTTTAATCACTCTCATCATCAGTCCACTGCTAGCTAAAGGGCTTTTCATCATACCACATTCGACTCAATTTCTGCAGCTCTCATCCAGCTGGTACCAGCCACCCTGTCTCTTCACCTAGTCTAAAGATATCCTTCCTTATGTTTGCAGATTCGCGGTCTCCCACTCAAGAACAGATCTACCCCATCGGTCATCGGATCTACGGCTAATGTAGCCCGTTCATTGCCCACTTTAGCTTATACATATAGCATCTACGTTTATGTACATATTATGCGATACATAGGAACCGCAAAGGAAAGGATAAACCCTTTGATGTATATATGTCACCGTAAAATTGTCAAATACGTTATATTGTAATATCTCTAGCGATATTGTAAAATCTCGAAATATTGTCAAATGAACATACTGCTTACAACAAAACGCATTGTTTTACGTGAAATGCATGCGATGGTAGTCAACTCACGCGGTGTGTAGGGAAGGAGGAGTCCTCCTTGCCCAGTGGTACAACTCTCATGAAAAGATATTGTACCATTCCTGAGAAATACCGATTATTATAACCTAACCTTAAAACACTTTATATTCCCCTAAAAAGCGTAGTCGACGGAGCCCCGCTTCGCGGGGCCCCTATTTCCGGGTGCAGGGTTTAAAGGAACCTAACTAACCTAACGGGGGGGTGCCCCAAGTCCCGATTATGGGGGCAGAGATACTTCCGTATGTTCAGTTGACAATAATTCGAGACTTTACAATATCGCTAGAGAGATACACGTTACATTGTAATATAACGTATTTGACAATTTTACGGTGACATATATAGCTCGCCGATGTTAACGATTCGTATCCCATACGATAAGAAATCGAAACCGCTTGAGGTGTATCGATGCTAATCAGGTGCTAGTACTGAATGGGCGATATATCTTAGGCTGAGTACATACACACGCTACGCAAAGTTCAATTTCCAGACTACCTTTTAAGATGTGCTCACACGGTCTCTTAAATTGCCCAATTTTATGTCTCGTTTGGCAATTTTACAGCTTTTATGCTCAAATATCACCGTGAGCTGTCAAATATTAACCTGATGACAGCTCTTAGCTGTCATAATCGTGAAATCTAAATCGGAACGCAAAATATTGATGTGAGCGCTGTGAGCGATTATTTTCTAATACGGAACGCAACCGTATTGTGTAGTTGAAATAAGACGTCACAACAAGATAAAAGAAAAACTTTTTTGCAAAAAAATAGAACCGACTTCAAAAAAGTGAAAAATAACTATAGCTTCAGAAGTCGGTGACCATTGTTTGATTGATTTATTAAGTTTTTTTGTCACCGACTTCTGAAGCTAAAAATATTTTTCACTTTTTAGTGGTTCACTTGTGCTTACCCCTTCACAGCGTACCGGTGTACCGGTGCGGTGGCGTGATGTTATGTTATGAACTGGTGTAAACAATAGACAGACAATAGATTTCAGCAATCCCAGTCCATTTGCTATCATTTATTGAGGAGTTCCGTTCCATATATCCGAAGTTCGTGATCAGATCATGACAATATTTCTATGGGACCAACTTGGAAGTATACCCTTTCAAAAAAAAAAAGAATTTTTCAAATCGGTTCAGGCGTCTTCGAGTAATCGGTGAACATACATAAAAAAAAAAAATACATACAGTCGAATAGAGAACCTCCTCCTTTTTGGAAGTCGGTTAATAAAAAGTTAAAGGTGCTACCTCACAGTATTAACCGATTTAAAGGAATTTTAATTTATTAAACCCAAGGAGCGGCCATTTATTACCAGCTATAACTATTGGCATTTGTTGCCGGCGACGAAAATATTGTGAAAGGATTCTAATAAGAAATTTCTATAGTAATTAGTGTGTATTTTGACTAACCGTAATTTGAATAATAGATGGCGTTGTACCATTTGATTTTCCTGTGAATAATGATGTCTCAAATAATAATGTTAAGTGAAAAATTCCCTTAAATCTAGTTTTATTAATTCGTGAGATATTTTTGAGACTAGCGTGTAGGCCAAGCCTTACATATTGATTAGCTCGCAAGTACCATTAAATACTCAGACGCATATTACGATAGATGATGTCTGCACCAACCTTTAACAAGTACCTACATACCTAGGTAGGGTCGCAGGTATTAACATTAGGTACATGTGTACTTATGATTTATGTTATGGTTCAACTTTTGCTCGTATCGTGGTTCTGGCCTCGTTTTGATTTAGATCTTGGCTATTTCATGTGTATGTTAATAAGGGTAGTGTAGACTTTTTTTTTTTTTTTTTTTTTTTTTTTTTTTGGATGGGAAATCATCAAATGACTTCTCCCACTCTGAGAGTGTCAGACTCTTACTGACTAAAACCCATCCATGTTCCTTCCTCGCCCTTTACGTTCCGGGGCCGCGGTATCTCTTTCGAACAGTCCCGCAACCCCGGCAGGCTTCGGCCCTTGCGGGCCCCTCTCTGCTGCTGACATCTCTTTGAGGCGCGCGTGGAACACGAACGCGCCGTCGACACGGCCTGTCGTCACTAGACGGACGGACGGCTAGCTAGCCCATAGCTAAGGCTGCGGCTCCATTGAGGCGGAGACGAGCGGAGCTGAGAGGAGACGTGTGGGGATCGACCAATCGTATTACATGAAATCCACATCTCCTCTCCGCTCCGCTTCAATGGAAACAGTCAAGCGGAGACGGGCGGAGCTGAGAGGAGACGTGTGGGGATCAACCAATCGTATTACATGAAATCCACATCTCGTCTCCGCTCCGCTTCAATGGAAACAGTCAAGCGGAGACGGGCGGAGCTGAGAGGAGACGTGTGGGGATTGACCAATCATATGACGTGAAATCCACATCTCGTCTCCGCTCCGCTTCAATGGAAACAGTCAAGCGGAGACGGGCGGAGCTGAGAGGAGACGTGTGGGGATTGACCAATCATATTACGTGAAATCCACATCTCGTCTCCGCTCCGCTCCGATTCAATGGAAATAGTCAAGCGGAGACGAGCTGAGCGGAGAGGAGACGTGTAATCACGGGCCCAGAGGGGCGAAGCAGAGTGGAGGGGCGGGATTCTAATCGAGCCGCACAGTCAGTTGGACCGCTAGCGTCACCGATACTACACACTTGCGCACGATTCACAATGGGTGACGAATTGTTCATTGAAAGTGTCAAAAAGTACCCATGTTTGTGGAACACTCAACTTACTACTTACAAGTGTAATGAGACGAAGGATGCAGCGTGGCAGTTAGTGGTGAATGAAACAAATATTCAGAATGGTAAGTACAATACGTATTTATTTAATTTATAAAATGCTCAGGCGTCGCAAAATACGGGTCTCCTGCCACGGGACTTTACCCTCGTTGTTGAAGTAATCACAAAATATATCTCGGATCCGGTAAATTTCATTTGTACTTGCATTATTTGTTATCATCAATGTATTGCTATCCCTCTCGTCTCTTGGTACTGCATCTGCATTTATTTCATTTAAAAAGTTTGGCTGGTTTTCAATCAAATAATTATGTAAAATGCATGTTGCTTTAACAATTTTATCGACAGTATCGACTTGGCATTCAAATTCTCTGTGATACACATACCATTTCCTTTTCAACACACCGAATGTCGCCTCTACAATACGACGAGCTCTTGATAGCCTGTAATTAAATATTTTTTTGCTTGCATTCAATTGATCTCTAGGATATGGACGCATTAAATTATAAGACAAGGGAAAAGCTTCGTCCCCAATAAATACGAATGGTACTGGTTCTCCATCTTGAGTTAGTGGTTCAGGTGGTGGTAAATCTAAAGCATTGTTTTGTAGTCTCCTTCCAAATTCGCTATCAGAGAATATTCCTCCATCACTGAACCTCCCCATCGACCCAATATCTGCCATTATTATTTTCCTTCTAGCGTCGGCTACACACATTAAAACGATTGAAAATCTGTGTTTATAATTAAAAAATGAAGACCCTGAATTTTTTGGTGCATTAATGTACACATGTTTGCCGTCCAGCGCACCAGCACAATTCTTGAATTGCCACAAGTCTTCAAAATCTTTTGCTATTCTATACCAATCATCTTTATTTGGTACTGGCATGTATAACGGCTGCAGCACCTTCCAAATGCAATCACAAACTTCTGGAATAATCTTTGATACAGTACTTTTTCCAATTCTAAAATTTTCTGCAATGGTTGAAAACTTGCTGCCAGTCGCTAAATACCTGTAAATATATTTTATTATTATATTACTTTCACAAAATTAACCTTGATTTTATTCTCTTTCAGTTAACACAGCTAAAGCCAAGTGGAAAAAATTACGCGACAACCACCGCGACGCCATAAAAAGACAAAATTCTACTAGAAGTGGTCAAGCAACAAAACAAATAAAATTATGGAAGTACCAAAAACTTATGGAGTTTTTACTGCCGTATATGTGTAACAGAAACCGAACGACGAACTATGAGCAACAAGAAATAAGGAGCCTAGGAACTGACGATACACGAATGTCCGCAGGTTCCAGTACAGAAAATAACTCGAAATCACAAGAAGAGCTGCTATCAGATATAGAAAGTATTCTGTCAGAACCTACAACTGATAACTCTCAAAATTCGACAACACAAAATGCTGCTCCTTCGCCATCTCATTCTTCCCACGCTTCTTCAACAACTACTAATAAAAGGAAAGCTGATGATATTACTGAGCTACTACAAAAACATCAAGAAAATCACCAGCAATTGATGAAAGAACGAGCTGAAATAAAAGAAATTCTGACAGCACCCGATAACGTTGACGAAGTAGATCATTTTTTTCTGGGAATGGCAAAGAGTGTGAAAAAACTTCCGGCTTATTTGCAACGCCAAGTTAAACGGAACGCAATGAACGCTCTTATGGAAGCCGAGGAAGTAAATGAACAGCATTTATGGACTGCTCCGAATTATGGATACTGCACAAGTACAGATTCAAATACTTCGGCCAATTACTCAAACACGGAAACTTTGCGAAATAAAGAACCAGCTACACCCGGGAATGACGATCAGAACGATGATACTAACATAAACAGAAACCTAGATGCCACAGCCTGACTTACACTTTCCCGCTCGGTTTTATACTGCGTTAAATATTTAAAAAAAAGTCTCTGTCATTATTCTGTAACAATAAATAATTACTAATAAATATTATTACAAGCGTTTAATTCAGTTTCACCTGTCCCGCTGTTTATGTGTGGGTTTGTACAGTCAGCATCATATAATTCGTAGCACCATAGATTTTATATGGTGTAACGAACTATTTGACTATTTTTACATGCTACGAATGACGCTGACTGTATTACACATCATGAAAATACAACAATAACCATAAAAAAAACAACAATACTTGTCAAAAAACCAAGTCTGGCAAGTCATTTGTTCTACCGTAAAAAGTTGTGCTGTGATATACGATGTTAGGATAGATAATTACGTAACAATTTAATACAGAAGGTTGCTTAAGTAGGGACTGAATAAATTAATAACCGACTTGGTATTACATAGATCTCACAACGTTTTACGGTAGAACAACCAAGTTAGAGACTTGATTTTTTTGACAAGTATTGTTTTTTTATAGGATCTCATGTTTTATTTTTACAATTAAATAGCATTCACTTACTTCAGACACAACGCCAACCTTTCTTCACTTCTAATTGACAACCTGCAGTTAGTGTCATTCTTCCTTAAATGAGGTCCAAGCAGGCTATGCAATTCATAAAAAGTCTTCCTGGTTACTCTATAAGAACTTTCAAATGTTTCGTCGTCACATGTTTGAAAAAAAGTTGCGAATTCTCCTTGTGTTGAATGATATTTTATGTGTTCTCTCACCCAGAATCTATGGTTTCTCTTAGTGGAGCTCAAGTATTTTGCGGCAATCAAAGCAATTTTCATTGCTTCGATTTCTTCGTCTTCTAGCAATGTTAGATACAAAATGGCTTTTTTTTTACTTAGCACCGACATGACGTGTGCACTCTCCAAATAACTAACTACAAATAAAATGTATTGGGTCTCGACTGCTCGTCCCGGCTCGCTATACACCGCTCCGCTCGTCTCCGCCAGTTTTCACAGCTCTGCTCCACTCAGCTCCGCTCGTCTCCGCCTCAGTGGAATCACGTACCTCTTTTCACAGCTCTGCTCCTCTCAGCTCCGCTCGTCTCCGCCTCAGTGGAATCACGTACCTCTATTCACAGCTCTGCTCCTCTCAGCTCCGCTCGTCTCCGCCTCAGTGGAATCACATACCTCTTTTCACAGCTCTGCTCCTCTCAGCTCCGCTCGTCTCCGCCTCAATGGAGCCGCAGCCTAACCGTCCACAGGCCCGCATCTACGGTGGCCGGTAACCACCACGTGGCCCCCGACGCCCGGTGCGTCTCCCGCGGCGGCCGGGAAGAGAGGCTCTCTCCCTCTCTCTTCGAGTGTGCTTCTGGGCAGTTCAGTGGTGTATTCTATTGTGGGCTTAGATCGTATCAGGTGCACAAATGGACCTCGTTGTTTTTTTTTAATGGCATCTCGCAGGTCAACCTATAATGAGGCTGACTAGCTGGCTAGGTGGTTACTGGTTACTATTTTCAGATGGGTAATCATCAAATGACTTCTCCCACTATGGGCGGAGCGGGAAGGAGGGAGTGACAAACTTTTACTAACTAAAACCCATACATGTCCCTTCCTCGCCCTTTATGTTCCGGGGCCACGGTATCACTTTCGAACAGTCCCGCAACCCCAGCAGGCTTCTGCGCTTGCAGTCTCTTTGAGGCGCGCGTGCAACACGAACGCGCCGTCGACATGGCCTGTCGTCATAAGACGGACGGACGGCGAGCTTGCCCATGGCTCACCGTCCACAGGCCCGCGTTTACGTGGCCCCGACGCCCGGTGCGTCTCCCGCGGGCCTGGCCTAGACATAATGACCGGTGATGGATAAACTAATCTTAAATGTATGGCAATGACACTACCTACCATAGAATATTTTATTCAATGACACTACTGACTGACAGGTACTGAAAAAACTGTACGTACCATATGACAGTCGTTGTCGATATATGAAACGCTTTGAAAACAATTAGCTACTTGTCTAGTTTGTGTGAAAGTATAAAACTAAGATAGCGTTGTATAAATAGCAGAAGGCGTGTAGACAGCAGATGATATTATTATAATAGGAAACAAGGCATGTTACATTCCAGCAACTTAAATATTAAGAAAATAATATATATGAATGAATATAATGGTTTTAAAGTTAACCCAAGAGTGAGTATTCAATGATCTTAAAAGAAAACCTTCAGAGCGCAAACAAAACAAGTGCAACCTTCGAAGAATTTCATTCAATTGACTTTTCTTTACTTTAACTTTATAAAAAACCGTAAAACACGTTGAAACACTTTTTATTGTTTAAAAGAGTTACTGCTCGGATTCCGTTTCGCAAAATGGCGCCTGACTTGGATACTCAATTTCCAACAAGAAAAACTCGTTTGATTTTATTGATATTCTACGTCTTTGTAATAAAACTGTGAATGGGCTTCTGTGGTTTCATTTTATGAATAAAATTTACGATAAAATGGTAGCTTGCCTTCCTATTATACCTACTTATTATTAGGTTGTCATAACTGTTTATTATGGACTTGAATTATTGCAATAAATACTCGTACCTATTGGTATTTAAACTGGATAACTGTGATTACAATAAAACGATGAATTACGATGTAATTGTGTTCACATTGATCTAGTTACAATAATAAACTAAAACAATTGATTAGCGTCCACTGAATATCCGGAACAAGGTACTATTATTGATCGAAGGGAACAAGGTTTATTTGAAAAGAACATAATTTAAATGCTTTTAAATCGACTTCAAAAAGAAGAAAGAATTTACTGTCCTATTTAAAATTCCAATTGAGCGACACAGAATAAGCTAACTGATGCTTGTAATACTTAAAAACAGCTATAGGGAGACTGTTGGAAAAAGGCCCAGAAGTGGAAAAGCTCAACTGAAAACTTCAAAGAAATATTATTCAGATTCATCATATTTGTATGATCAGCTTGCAATACACTATAAAAAAGAAAAATACAACAACAACACACACACATACACACACACACACATACATTCACATACATTTTCTTGAAGTAATAAATAATTTAGTACCTTTACTTTCAACTTAATTCCTCATCGATTCTGAGAAGAAACATTGCAATTATGCATTCCATATCAGTAAAACAGTTTAATTTTAGCTCGTAAGTCGTCGATTGATTGACACAAACGGCTGGAATTTTGCATTTTTGTAAAACAAATAGCTTTAGCCGGTAAGGTGAATGGTCAGTCAAAGCGTGCGACGTGCGGCGCCTACGCACGTCTGTTCGTCTGTCTGTCTGTCACACGCGTGTAGGGCTGGAACTTTGACATATTTCAGTATAAAATACAATAAGTAATAAATTAATAATTATCGTCGTTTTCGTTAACCGTTTTTTTTGACGATTTTTAGAATTCTTTTTTTTTACATTTTCTTGTCTCGACTGTACTCCTGAAGGTCTTGGTGGAGAAGTGTACCTATAATACGGCCATATATAAAATAAAAATATAGCTAATTTAAGGAATTCTTTCGTTGTGGTCGCTTCGTGGTAATCGCACATAAAAATAATGCTAAAATTCAGTTGTTCACAAATCGTGTATCGTCTTTTATTACTCGACTTCATCACTATCACTATCACTACATATTATAAACCAAAGTCTCCCGCCGCGTCTGTCTGTCCCTATGTATGCTTAGATCTTTAAAACTGCGCAACGGATTTTAATGCGGGTTTTTTTCATAGATAGAGTGAGGAAGGTTTTGTATACAATTTGCGAGGGCGAAGCAGCGGGCATCGGCTAGCACTCGTATAATCGTATTTGATTGAGTAATTCGAAAGGCAAAGCAATGCCTTATTCACCTTTCAACAATCGTCAAACCCAATTTGTGCCAGCTCCCATAATAAGCAACCGAAATTTGTAACTAGCCTAACAAATGGTAATGATCACTAGACCCCATTTCACGGTTAAACTTAACCATTAAGTTTCGACAGTTATCTAGCGTGCAGTTTTAACTGAAGTAAGCTACTGGGTTTAAGGTGCAAAATTATAACTAGGTGTCAAGTTTTGGAATGTCGAGTGGGAATTCTCCGATACTGGTTTGAATTCGAGAAACAATATCGATTTGAGGCAATTGTGTCGATAATTATTATTAGTGTTATTGCACCTCCTAATTTAAATGGGTTTCGGCGAAGATTTATTGACTTGACCTGAGTTATTTGAAGATAACAGTATTCTAAAGGTGTCTGGCATATCTTTAAGGTTTGATAGCCATATTCGCTATAATCTTTAATAATAATCCGTAATAGTAAATACACGTTATTTACTTCGATAATTAGCAAGGTACTACTTAAGTACTTTTCAAATCAACTGTAATACTTATACAAATTACAATCATGTCACAAAATATTTTTTGTGCTTTTGCAAATTAAACAACTTATTCAAATAGTAAGTAAGTAGGTTATGATTATTAGATTTAGAGATTTTTAGACATCAGAACTAGTTCCATATGAAGTAAGTCCTATGGAAAAGAATCAGGGAGAAACCCTACGTTCAAAGTTCTGCGAAAAAAAAAAGTTTTTGTCAACCCTACTCCCATTACATATTTGTTCGCGCCTTTATAAATATTGTCAACATCAATAGTATTAACATACGTTATTTGTACAACATTAAAAATAATGTAAAACTGGGTACAACTAGATTTGCTGAGCGCGTGACTAACTGGTGAAATATTCTGAATAGCTTGTGTATTTTGTTTGATAACAGTTTGGACACGCGACGATTTTCACGCTCAATTTCAATTTCATAATTTGGTTTTTGTGTTTTTGATGAATTTCCGAGCAGTAGGTAACTCATGTTTTGCAAATGTATTTAGTCCGTGTGTTAGTGTGTTGCTTGTATTTAGAGCTACACAGTTAGTGGTCGAAAATAATGGACACGTATCGTTTTGTTTTTGTTTTTGTAAATCAATGAATATTGGCAAAGATAAAACGAATCAAAACTCGGGAGTCGGGGCTCGTGACGTCAGAACGCACTAAAAATTATACCAAGGCGTGACGTATTGAGAATTTTTAAAGCGTCGTATCTTCGTCAATTTTGGTTTACGTAACAAAAGAAAAAATACGGGTCAAATATTTTTTGATAATCTAACCGAAATACTATTCTTTTCTTGTCGTCTGCCTTATTATGACGAACTAACTAATGTCAACAGTCTTATGAAATCGGGACAAATCAATAAAACCAAACCCTTTTTTACAGTTACAGTTTTACAGCTATTAATAAAGCCCTTCAATTACTGAACCGTAACATAATACTAATACTCAAGTAGATGTTATCAGTAATGCAGCGATGAATGTGATGCAATCAAAGTTTGGCACTACAATATTATGTGGCATCAATTCAGTTGATTGTCTGTGTTTACAATGTTACGCTACAGTGAATTAGGTGCTGAACTTTCCTTTGTAGAAAAAAATACACTACAAGTTAATAAAACTTATGCAAACGGGTATTTATCGCGAACTTTAGGTTCGACTGGATTGCACCAGCTGTAGTCGCGGGAAGACTGAAGTATTGGAGGTACCGCCACAGCAAAGCGAAGGCGTTTATTCAACTACCCTCACTTGATTTTCATTAATGTTAACTAGGGTAAAGTTCGAGATAAATCCACGTTTGTATATAAGTTATAAAATGTGTTCTTTCCCCAATTATGTTTGGATCAGCTTCAAAACTACCCGAATGTAGCTATATACCGTTATTTTACATCAAACAACAGTCTTATCTGAATTTCATGGTCTCCTAACACATATACCTAATGGTTTTTTTCTCATTGTTTGTCTATTATTTTAGTATTACCGTGTAATTGTCTATTTACATTTATATATTGACATGTATTTATAGCATTAGATATTTATATTTATAGTATTTTATCTATCCTTGCAGTTTATCTTAGTATTCATTAAAATTATTTTCAGACTAGCTTCTGCCAGCGGCTTCGCCCGCGTGAAGTTTGATAATTGTCCCATGGGATCTTACTACCGGGACCAAAACTATTCTATGTTAATCCAGGTTATAAGCTATCTGTGTGCAAAATTTCATCCAAATCCATTAAGTGGTTTTTGCGTGAAAGAGTAACAAACATCCATACATCTATACATCCATACTCACAAACTTTCGCATTTATAATATTAGTAGGATTAGGAGGAAGTAGGATTTATAATATTAGTAGGATTAGTAGTAGGAAGTAGGATTTATAATATTCTCTCTCTGCATCACCTAAAGGTTGACTGGTAGAAAACTCCATGGCATTAAGACCGCCTCTTTATTTTGTGCATGAAGTGTTAAATAAATAATAAATAACCTTACATTTGTAGAAAATGGTTAAATTTAAAAGATGGAGTTAAAGACAGCTAGTGTGGTTATACCCTTACGTTGTTTAATTTTCCACGTTAAATTGGCATAGAAACAAGTTATATTTACATAGTTAAATAATTGTTATTACAACAACGTTAACTATTTACTCAAATTATAATTAAAACAACGTTCCAGCAAATTGTTTTACATAATCAGGTGAGACTGTTTTCATAACTTTGAAATACTGAAAAAGGTCAATGACTTACACTGTTAAATGTAAATAAATCAATTCCTGTTAGGGGTTGTACACATTTTCATTGTATTTACATGTAACACTTCTTCATTCACACGTAAACATTTGTTTGTGGGTTGTAAATATAATTATTATTTTTAGGTTAGGTTAAATACTGGTAACTCGAATTCCTTTTTCAGGGTTCCGTAGTCAACTAGGAACCCTTATAGTTTCGCCATGTCTGTCTGTCCGTTCGTCCTCGCTTAATCTCTGTGACCGTTAGAACTAGAAAGCTGAAATTTGGTACCAATAATATTGGTACATATTATGTGTATCAATCACGCCGACAAAGTGATAAAATAAAAATTGGAAAAAAATGTTTTATTAGGGTAGCCCCCCCTGCGGGCCTGTGGACGGTTGGCTATGGGCTAGCTAGCCGTCCGTCCGTCTAACGACGACAGGCCGTGTCGACGGCGCGTTCGTGTTCCACGCGCGCCTCAAAGAGATGTCAGCATAAGAGAGGGGCCCGCAAGGGCCGAAGCCTGCCGGGGTTGCGGGACTGTTCGAAAGAGATACCGCGGCCCCGGAAAGTAAAGGGCGAGGAAGGAACATGGATGGGTTTTAGTCAGTAAGAGTCTGACACTCCCTCCCGCTCCGCCCAGAGTGGGAGAAGTCATTTGATGATTTCCCATCCTAAAAAAAAAAAAAAAAAAAAGGGTAGCCCCCCTATATGTAAAGTGGGAAGTGTTTTTTTTTTTAATTTCAACCCTAACGTGTGATATATTGTTGGAAAGGTATTTAAAAATGAATAGGGGTTTACTGAAATCATTTTTTGATTATGTCAATAATTTCGGAAATAATCGCTCCAAAAGTAAAAAACAATGTGTCCCTCTAACTTTTGAACCATAAGTTTAGAAAATATGAAAATTAATCCGAAAAGTAGAACTTTATACGGACTTTTTTCAAATTATTTTGAACTTGGATGGAAACAAGTTTTTGTACAAAAAAGACAAAAAGCTGTACAAAATAATCTCTGGACTAAGTTTGTAGTATATAAATCGTATATGCAAGCATTTTTTTTAACTTCGTTTACATATTTTATTATCCTGAACGTATCTTTTTTCAAACAAAAAAAGAATTATTAAAATCGGATTAGATTGAACACTTATTGTGACGGACGGGAAACTACGGAACCCTACACTGAGCGTGGCCCGACACGCTCTTGGCCGGTTTACTAAAGGAATATCTACACTCTTTTGTGTTTATTTAATACATGTTGTAAACCTCTTGATATGTGCTTGGCTTGGTACTTGCCTGTTTTCTTTTTTCTTCTCTTCGCAAGCTCTAAAACTTCATAATTTGGTTTAAGTTTAAATAATGCAAAATGATAAATGATATTTATTCAGTAAGTAGGTTTTCTCAAACACTTTTACACGTCATGTTTTTAAACTAGATGGGGCCGGTGTTTCGTACCTGACTACTCTGAGAAGAAACAGCCGAAACAAACTCAGAGGTCATAGTCTCTTTTAAAGTCCAGACAATCTTGTTCAACTCACATGAGAACTATGCAGATTAGTGTCTGAGATGGTCTTTTGAAGAAAGAACCATACAGATTTGAGTGGACCTGTCCAGTCAGTGCAAGCATTTGTCAGTTATCGTGTAGCTCGACTTTTAACTCAAGGAGCTCAACGAAACGACGAACAATACCAAAGAAAGGACATTTGGGCAGGGTTTTGGCAATTTGAGTACTATAAGCGACCTCGCTTATAGTACTCAAACTGCCAGACAGTCGTGGGAAAAAAAAACAACAAAAAGTGACCCACAAGGTCCTCACATTCACAATAATAAAATAAAATAAATAATAATATTACAATTCAAATTCGAATGTCAATAAAAATACGAAATGTCAAACACACACATAAAATAAACAAAAATAAAGTAAAAAATAATAAAATACTGAACTAAGTATTCATGTCAAATCATTAAATGTCATGATGTCAAAGATTGTAGCTTTCTATTTCTACATAATCTAATCACTGAATTAATTTATATACACAACCAATAAAACTTATCTTCTTGCCGCCAAAAGTTTTCCCCGTAAAATATTATCTTTTACCGACAAAATGTTGCACACACCTGCAGCATGCGCACGCGCTGGTGGCGCCGGCTTATTGTGGATACAACTAAAATATATACTAGATATAATAAGTACACTACGACACAAACACCCAGTATTTAGTTTTACTCGCAATCATAATATTTGTTAACGGTGTTTACATTGTAGTGCTGGTTTCTACTACGAACTTAACTGGATTCTGGTATTAATAGATTTGGAATTTTAAGATTTGTCCGATAAGAGTTTTCTAATGTTCTAAATTTTTTGTAAAGTTATGAAAAGCAGAGTGAAAATTCCATCCTCTTGAATAGATAAAGAAGGAATCCTACGCGAGTGGTGACAGGCCAAAATATGAGAAAAAAACACATTTAGAGAAGGAGTTATGAATATGATGGACGCACCGCTGCACCGGTGCTCATTTCGTTGACCACGCCATAGACAAGCACATCAGCTGTGTGGTAGGAAATCCACCAGGAGTTCTGAGTAAGAGAGAGGTGTTCTAGACAGATAAGGGTATTTTAATAAGGATAAGTACTTAGAATTGCCATTCAACGTGGCAATGCTGCCAGTCTTCTGGGCACGTTTCCCGATGACAGCGATGCGGAGGAGTACTTTGACACCTAAAGGGCTAAGTGTCCTATTGTCATTGTTGTATTATATGTAGGTACTAGTTTACGTTTAGTTTTATTTTTGTAATTATTTATAGTTCTAGTTGTAATAAGTAAGTACTTTAATCCCGGGTACCCAAACTCCATGCGGGATAAGGCAGTACCCAAATAATATACGTGTTTGTAATGACAAGAAATAACATCAACGCCTGTAATAATGAACAAACATTTTTCACCTTCTGTTAAATTCACAGCAAACGTAATCTACTGATCGCGTTTCACCGTGATAGGGCTCATTTCTGGAGACGCGGCGCGTCGGGCGGCGCGTTGAGCGGCGCGTCACGCGGCGCGTCGGGCGTTTTTTCCGTTTACGGAGAGGCGGCGCGTGCAGCGGCCTCAGTACAATATTGTATAGGGAGACGCGGGGCGAGCTGCGACGCGTTGCCCGCGGCGTCGCACGCCGCGTCCGACGCGGCGGTGCACGCGGCGTTGTGTCATCATGTCACGTCACGGATGTCAAACAGACATAAGCTCTTTGTGTTTTTCTTCTCGCGAATAAATAAAATAACAGTCTAATTCGCCTAAGTTTAGTGAATAAATACTTCTGCAAGGGCAACTTACGAATAACATTGTTATCTAGTGTTCATATGCTGTTTAAATATTAAAAAAAAAAAACAGTAAATAACTATAGGTGAACCCCATCAATACACAAGTACCCGAAGCCCACAGTTTATAGAAGATAATTATTCGGGGAACGGAAAACCAACTTGTGGCTAAACGTCGGCATGTGCGGTCCTGTACTCCGTTGCTGTGCTCAACCTATGGTGTTTGTCTGAACTTCTGAAGCTAGAACAATAGAATGAGTAACTTGGAGTTGGTTAGTTATTATGGAGACCAAACTGGCTCAACCCAAAATGTCGCAATCGTCGAATGTGGATCTTACAAATCAGTTGAGCGACATAAACGACCGTGACCAGGACTTGCTCGCAAATGATATCCTTAGATCTAATATTCCAGAGATAAGTGGAGAAAACACCACCTACACTGCCATGTTGGTGGCCGCTAAGATTGGCGTCAAAATAAAAGCGCGCGATTTCGTGAGCCCCAAGCATCGAGCAAGGAGGCTGGCGCTTCAACGCAACGCAGGCGACGGCGCCGGTGGAGACCCGCCCTCGCTTCCTCGTCGTGCGGCTCGCGCGTCGCGACCTACGGGACGAGCTGGCTGGGGGGAGCGCGAGTGCGTCGAGGCATGATAACAGCAGCGGATCTCGCTCGATCTGCCGGGCTCTGCAAATAGAAGCGCGCTACATCTACGAGTGCTCAACTAAACTAGGCCTAATTGGCGCAGCCGTGAGACGCACAATAATTATTTCTTTCCATTTTTTGTCTGTGTAGTTTTAAGTTTTTTAATTGTGTAATTAAGTTTTTATTTTTTTCTGTTCTTGTTGTGTGCACTTATGGCATAATTATGCCAAATAAATATGTTTTCTTTATTTCTACCTTTCATCCTATCTTACTCGGTCATAACAAGCATTAGATTAGAATAGAACGACTATTGTAGACCAATTATCACTGGGGCGAAGTAGCCCAACGGTTTAGTGGCCTCTTTATAAACCTAGGGTCTCAGGTTTGAATTCCAGACAGGTACTCATTTTTTGTCTAAAATAATCACGTTTCGCGAGCAATTTTGTTGTGCAGGTCGTTGAGCGGCATACGCGTCGTTGCAGTAGGAGGGAAGGAATACGTGCTGCACATCCGCACGAGAAGCATGTCGATTTATTTTAATAATCGATCTCTGATTCGATAAAATCATGTTGGAATTATCCACATCATCTATGCAAACTCTTTTGATGTTGTGGAAGTCTCAGTATTGTCAATTGTCTGTAAAAAAAATACAGCACAGAGCATCAAGTAGTCTTTGGTCCCAATGCCAACTCGAGAGCTTTTTAGGGTTCCGTAGCCAAATGGCAATAAACGGAACCCTTATGGATTAGTCATGTCTGTCTCTATGTCTGTCCGTCCGTATGTCACAGCCACTATTTTCCAAAACTACAAGAATTATGCTGTTGAAACTTGGTAAGTAGAGGTATTCTGTGAACCGCATTAAGATTTTCACACAAAAACTAGAAAAAAAAACAATAAATTTTGGGGGTTTCTGATACTTAGAACTGAAACTATACATTTTTTTTCATCAAACCCATACGTGTGGGGTATCTATGGGTATATCTTCAAAAATTATATTGAGATTGTAGTATAATTTTTTTCTAAACTGAATATTTTGCGCGCGGGACACTTCCAAACAGGTCAAATGTGTGTGTGTGTCCCTGTAACTTCTAAAATAAGAGAATGATAAAACTAAAAAAAATAAATGATGTGCATTACCATGTAAACTTCCACCGAAAATTGGTTTGAACGAGATCTAGTAAGTAGTTTTTTTTAATACGTCATAAATCGTAAACCGCAATTTACCTTTCATTCAATCAACTCAAATATAAAAATAAAAAAAGCGTTATGTTACTTGCTGCTACGGAATCCTTCATGGGCGAGTCCGACTCGCACTTGGCCGCTTTTTTTAGTAACTTCAAACAAAATCTTTTTGATAGACGGCCTCACAACGTTTGTTTTCTCTAAACAGCTAATTTGTTCTCTATTATCATCACGAAGTTATGATTGGGTAGGTTGTGATCGCTCGTCTCTAATTGGCTAAGCAACGCATAGTAACAATGGCATCATTGGCGCTGGCAATGTGACATTTGACGGGCAGCAAGAATTGTCAAAGTAGACGATTTATGTGAAAAAGAGCAATGAAAGATTTGAATATTTTTGATTATGTATATTTATTTCTTTTGCGTGTGATGTAGATGCATAACAACAAAAAAAAAATTGTGCGGCCATCCGTTTTTTCTTTAATATCGAACGTAATTCGTATTTCAAAACTAAACAATATTCACGTATGATCTAACACAAATAACAAATGCGTTTTCTCAAAATTTCCACGTGTCTGTACAACCCTGTTATGAGGTTATAATTATGATAGTCAATTAAAAAAAAAAGGTTGCACTGCGGGAGTGGGGTGCATTTTTTATAATTTGGAATGGTTAGGGAATAATTTCGCACGAATTGCTTTAATTACCAGTATAAAAGTACTATAATTTATGTGGTTAAGTAAAATATTCATTTATTGCGCTATCGTACACAAATATGACAATTTATATTAACTACTGTAGTGTTTAATAAATGAGTTATGCGTTCTGTGGTGGGGGATGCATGTTGGAGGGAGCGCGGGGCGATGCACCGCGTTTAGTCTAGTCCGAGCAGCCTTAGCGACAGCACGCCTAACCCAGGAATATTGGAAATAGTGTTTTATTGTACAACCCTGAACAAAGACACCACAGTAATATACGGTGGTTTTACTCTAAACCCTAACTAGTGTACGAGTGAACACCACATCTACCTACATTATGAATCTCCGTCTTACGAATTTTCGATCAGGTCACGTGTCCAGACGCGAGTTTAACATTTTTTACCCATCCCAAAAAGTGCACAACGTCGCTAAAGAAGTTTTCACTTTCAAAATTATTTGTGAAAACCTATGACAGAAGCAGAGAAAGATGACAAAAACGTTGGATAGAGAAACATTAAGAGTTAAATCAAAAATGATTTGAAAGCTCGATAGATGGTATTGTAGTCGGATTAGAAGTACGTAAAACGCATTTAACGAAACCATAGCGGTTTCGTTACCTAGGCAAGATGGTATTTTACTCGATATGAGCTTACAGCAAATATATATGTTTCATGTCAATGTTAACAGTTTCAAGTGTTGTATTATATTCTTTGCCATTATAGGGACGGACCCTCGTTCAGTGTTTTACGTGGTAGTATACAGCAGGTCGCATACAGCATTTCATAACGTGACGTTTTCTACTAAATCGCACTATCTGTAAGACGCGTTAAGAAATTTTGTTCCAAAAAGTACACGTTTATAATTACAAAACATGGCTCATACGACTATGTATAAAACAAATCTGCGACTAAATTGTGGAGGATTTATGTTTTTTTATTTTTTTAATAAATTCGTGATATAAAGCTATGCAATATACAAATAATGCTATATGAACTACGACTGCCTCAAGCAATACGGTTGGATTTGTAGCCACCATCGATCACAGCAAGTTAGCACGTTTTGACGTTCCAGATTTATTTTTTCTAGCAGTTCCAAGCGAAAACCATATTATGTTTTTATCTATTTTAAATCTGTCAAAGTAGAAGAGTATTTTTTTAATGTAGCAAAAGGAAACACAAACATATTTTACTTCATACTGTTATCATTCAAAACTAATTTACTTAGTCCATTGGGCATAACATCATCCTCCAAAAACTGGCAGAAGTCTCCATGACATAACGCCGCGTCGCACGCCGCGGGGGACGCTGCGTGCACCGCCGCGTCCGACGCGGCGTCCGACGCTGCATCTTGAGCAAACGCGCGTAAAAACGCTTCTCCGTAAACGCTCTCATACATTGACATATGTTTGAATTTGAAGCGGCCCGCGCCGCCCGACGCGCCGCCCAACGCGCCGCGTCTCCAGAAATGAGCCCTTACATGTTGTGAAAGAAACAAAAGATTTCTCCATTATATCACCTACCAAAACGCATTCACCGCACCATTCAACCGTGCAGCGGTCACGTTCAAATAATTCTATTTTTACGGGTATTTCGGCTCCAAACCTTTTGATATAGCGCACGGGTTGGGACCGGCGAGCCTTTGATCTCACACGGTGGCCACACATAAATCCTAAGTGACAAATTACTGATCAGACCAATGTTATGTTAACTTTCTTTGTTTCGAAAACGATAAAATTAATGCTTTATTAGTAATGTTGATTTAATTTTGTAATTTGGAGTATTTTTTTATGTTGTAATCGGTTTTTCGTGGGAACGGCGGATTGAGGCGTCGTTGGTTAGGTTTGTTTTATATGGTCCGTTTATAAATCATAAATAAGCAAGTAGATGTAACTTGCGTATTATAATTTGGACGACAGTCAAACAGCATTGATAATGGTCCACTACTGGGATTAAGTTTATCTTATTTAGTGCGCTGCTGATACTCAAGTTTCAAGCAAAGAGAGGCCTATACCCAGCATCAGTGGGTGAAGTCAGGCTGTGGATGATGATGATGATGATGATGGTCTTTTAGATAACATCCAAGATGGGTTTTGCAAGTAGGGTCTATTGTCAACCTGTTTTACTGTAGAGAACCTTGACATATCGTCATTTTATCGGCAATTAGAAATACGAAACGATTTGAAAGCGATTTTCTAGTCATTTCATCCAGGAAAGGGTTCATAAAGGAACTTTTGATTACACGTAGATATCTATCAAATACAGTGACAAGATAAAGAGAGAGTGCTTCTCTCTTGGCACGGCCATGCATGAAAGAAAATAGTATTGGGAGACCGAATATTTATTTTTTGCACTAGCAATCTATAAGTGACCGTGACTGATTTACAGCATCGGTAAGATATTAAACTAAATAAAGATAACTAAGTCACTAACACATTTATGTCAATCAAATATCTGCCGCAGCGCTAAACCAGAAAATTGCTACTTAACATTCAATAATGTATAATTTGAGCATGTAATAAAACTGCGCGATTGAAAATTAAGAGACATTAGCAAACGTTCATGGTTCTAATCGGTTGTAAAAGTACCCATTACTGGGACTAATTACGAATTTGTAAGATAACTCTGGTCCTAAGCAACACGTATTAGATATTGGTATTGACTGTGTAATCATTTTAATTACCTGAATATTTTACGATAAGGACTTTGACCGTTTATCTTGCCGTCTACGGGCAAAACTAATATGTAATTATAGAATACAATTTTCATTGAGGAATGAAAGAAAAACAAGACATGTGTGACTACGATTAGTCATTTCTTGAAGGGCGTACAACATAATTATATTAAAGGAAGCGATATAATATCGAGTAGCCATGTCAATTTCCTATCGAACTATGTATTTTCTGGTTTAGCTAGTTGCCTGTGGTAGTGTGCCTTAATTTTTACGTCAATACTGCTTTGAAAGCGGTGAAAGAAAATATCATGGAAACGCGATGACGTATTTACCTATTCCATATAAAAAAATTGAAGACTTGTGCACCAATTCACATGAGACGCGCTTGGCTACGGCCCAGAACTACATTATACTCGTAGGCTTATTGATAATGCCGCTTTGTTTGAGGGAGACGAATAGGCTTTTCCCAACTATGTTGGGGTCGGCTTCCAGTCTAACCGGATGCAGCTGAATACCAGTATTTTACATGGAACCTGACCTCCACAACCCAGTTAATACTGGGAAATACGATACCACTTGGTAAAACTGGTGTCAAACTTGTTGGGCCACTGACTACCTGTAACGACTGTCAAAGATGGACAAATGACAGCCGGGACCAACAGCTTAACGTGCTTTCCGAGGCACGGAGGAAACTCGATATGTAAGGGTAGTCACCCATCCACAGGCCAACCTAGGCAAGCATGGCTTAACCTAAAGATCGACCCAAACGGCTGTTATTATTCAGTCCCGAGCTCCTTGAAGGAGACGATTTGATCTATAGAATTTAGCATCGTGATTTTTGTTCACCTAATGTTGAGTTTAGGCTTTTTCCAAATCTGTCCACTTTTGGTGGTTTTTTGTCATGGATATCCAGTTTCTTCCAGCATGCAATTAGTGAACACTGAATTCGCTAGTGTCCCTGGCTTGCCCAAGCTCTACATTATACACTACACTACGAATTCATTCCAGTCACATTTATGATCTCAAGTTACAAGCCTTAAAACAATACTAAACCTTCAAGCCTGCCTCAGATTCACATTCACATCAATCATCCTAACAAGAGTGCTTATTTAACTTTAACTACATTTTGAATGCAAATAAGTCATAATGCCTAATTAAACCAGTTAATAATTCAGTTTGTAAGACTGCCGTAACGTAAATAGTTACTATCAACGAATGCCTTAGCCGACAATACCTTGAATAGGGTTATCACCCGTCCAGACTAGTCAGGCTTTCTAGCCTTGTGTCTGGACTTAGTCCTGCCTCGTAGTGTCGATTTTTTAAATTTAGAAAACTTTCTTAGAAAAAAAAATTATATCGAAAAAAAACTTTTTTGCAAAAAATAAAACCGACTTCAAAAAGAAAAAGTGAAAAATAACTTTAGCTTCTGAAGTCGGTGACGTTTGTATGATTGATTTAATTTTTTTGTCACCGACTTCAGAAGCTAAAGTTATTTTTCACTTTTTCTTTTTGAAGTCGGTTTTATTTTTTGCAAAAAAGTTTTTATTTTTCACTTTTTAGTGGTTCACATGGAAAGTGCATACCGTTACAATTACAACAAGCCCAAACACGACTAGGATACATTGTCTCATTATGGAGTTCCGTGACTCTTGGCTTCATCATCAGATCTGATGGTAGAATGGTTCTTATCAAACGCAAATGCTTCACTTGTTGTAGAAAATATAAAAATTGCTGTACGTTATCCTATAAAATTTGAAGAGTTCCCTCGATTTCGCCAAGATTCCATCATCAGATCCCGACTTGGCGACTATGGGACCAACTTGGAAGTATACCCTTTCAAACAAAAAAAGAATTTTTCAAATCGGTTTAGGCGTCTTCGAGTAATCGGGTAACATACATAAAAAAAAAAAAAAAAAAAAAAAAATACATACAGTCGAATAGAGAACCTCCTCCTTTTTGGAAGTCGGTTAAAAAGGAGGAGGTACAGAGTAACATGGCCAGACTTTCTTTGCAAGTGTCCGGCTTTTTATCAGGACTTCTCAATTCCAAAACAATAACCTTAGTCGTAAAGTAAATAGTTGCTATCAACAAATGCGATAGTTTACAATGCCTAGAGTCCTTGATCTAACGTTAAGAAACTCGACACCAAACTGCAGTGTATCTTGATAGTAGATCGATCGCGAAAATAAATTAATTAGCTTTGTTTGTTTCTATTATGGTAATTATTGTATTGTTTTGGCAAGTGGTTGAAATTAACTGAAAGATTTAGCACTTTAGTTAAAAGTCAGGACTTTGTTATCTCTTATCTGATCACCTTTATAATTCGCGGAATAACTGCCAGAGATTGCCGCACTAAAGCTATCTCCAATCTCAATTAGAAATCTACCGATGATGTAAGTAGATGGTCAATTGTTAGTAGCGTTTACATTTGCCTGTAAAGTTTTCTAATAACACGAAGACAAAATTGAACCAATCCCAATCAAAGGAAGTAAAATAATCCAAAGACACAATATAATTCTTGATATTGTCAGAACATTCGCGAAGGACAACATGTAACATGTGGCGAATAACACGAAATAGTTACAACGCGGCCGACACCTGAGTCAAAACAACTATTATGTCAATCATTCAGCTGCTCGTCCGATTTGTACGCGGGGCTGCAGTGATCGCGACTCAGAACTGATGCTGAAAGTGTTTATCAAGACAATAATGAATGATACTATAGAAAATAATGAAGCTCAGAAGTTAATAGACCTTGACCTTTGTCTCTCTGATAGTCAACGTTTCTTAGTAAAGACTAATAAGTCGACGTCGACGATAACAGAAATTAAACTTATAAGATATGAAGAGCAATCAAAGATCTCAATCGAATTGGGAAAATGTCAAAAAAAAATAACAAGATCAGAGTCAGGAGTATACAAGTATACAAAGATGCCACCGGCAACTGGCGGCAATTTCGTACTCTCTGGAATAATAAATATGTATATTGATATATTATTTCCATGTAAGACACAATTCAGTTCCAATATTGTTCTATCAGCTACAGTACTACTGAAACATCCTGGAAATAACATTTATTCCAATCAATGAGGAATTTCCTGAACTCCTTCAACCGCTACAACCGCCACCATACCTCAGTCCACAAGATTCGCGTTACAAACGCGTCGGTGTATCGCGTGCACTCAGATCTTAATATGTTACAATTTGCGACGCCCGAACGCTAATCATACGAATTATATCCATTTTGTAAAAATTATAGCTTTCACTTTTTGAATGTCAATGCACGCTATTGTGGACTATTTAGAGCAAGGTTAACGAACTAAAGGGAAATTCCAGAATTTAAAATAGCATTTTTTGGAGAACACATCGATTTGAAATAGGAAATTAATGATAGCTGACAAGAAGAAAACACTTATAGCAGAAACAGTGAGTAAAGGGGCAGCAGGAGAATGCTGATTACCCACATAGACACAATTAGAATTGTGTATTATATGAAATAGCATCTATGCTATACTATATAATACCTCTCTATCATTATGAGTATATATATCTTGTATCACTTCAAACGTTACCAGATTCACATTAATGTATCTCAGAAACTGGTATTCAAATCTACTCACGTACACACTACATTTTATTGAACGGATTTTCCCTTTCAAGCCGAACTCTTTGGCGCCACTCTGTGATAAAGTTCGCGTGGATTTGAGCCAACACAGTTTCTACCAGGCATTACACAGTATTTATTATTAATAACTAAACTGAAAATATGGTTTTGTGTTGATCTGTTCTTAACACTATCTTAGTGATTCCGCATTGTATATTAAGCTATATTGTGTGCGTCATCATCGTGCCCCGGTTAGAATATAACTGGTTCTAGACCGATTTATAGAGTTATTTTACCTTCATCTTTATCATCTTTTTGGTATTATTCCAAATTATAAGGCTATTCAATATCTTTATATCTCGAATCCCTGTTAACAGTCATTTCAGCACATTCTTTCAACTAGATTCATCCATCTTTTTCATCGACGTTTCTGTCAATTAACTTTACACTTTCCTAATCAGATTTTTTCTTTCCTGATCTAAAACAGAATTTATAAGGAGAATGCCAAAATGATTGGAGTGACACAAGTTATCGAAAATTTTTAAAGTCAATCTTGATGTCAGTCTTTGACGAAATGTACCTGTGAAAAGTGCCTGTGATTATCTATTTCAGTTTGAGCGATTGTCAATTCTCCCGAGTTTTAGGCATCAAAAGGCAAAAAAATGCCATACACCTAAGCTATTTAATATTTATAAGCAAGTCCGAAGCCTGGTTCATTGCTATGAAAGTTTAATATGAAAATATGATGTGAGATCAGTTGCTCTATTTATTAGAGTTAATTTTGTTTTGCCGACCTTTAAAGGGATTAAGGAAACTTGGACTGCTCCCAATGGTAATAAGTATGATAATAAAATTTTGATGTTCATGTTTTTGTGACCTATTCTTAAAATGGTTAGACCTAGTTTCCAGATTTATCTATTATTATTTATCTAGATAAAATCGTAGCTTACTGGATAACGATTCGTGCAATAATTTCCTTGTTTATCTGATAGTGTTCATTTTTTCTACGATGTTCATGGCATATCAATTTTAAGGGACTGCCTACACGCTTGGTTGATTGTACAAGTTATCAAGATGATTAAGAAGATGATGTTATATTTCTCTACCAATGATAAACAGACAAATTAATCGTAAACCTGTCAAAGAAGTCAAATTAGATAAACATCCTACTCCTCTAGAAGCCTTAAGAGAAAAAAAAACGAAGAATAAGCAATACAATAAAATAACCAACATATTCAGCAAACCCAACAACTACCACACACCCAAAGGATAACACAGGCACCACATTAATTAAAACAAGAACTGTCGAAACCAAAAGTAAAATCACTTAATTATTACCCAAGTGGCATTGTTATCGAGAGGCGGTCGATAGCCTTGCGAGTAGTGAGAACTTAGTGCAACAATTAACTATTATCGGGTCTAGCCTGTTATGGCACAATATACACATCTTGATAACGACAACTGGGCGGTTTGGCCGGGCTTTGGGCTTTGACATGAGTATTTGGAGGCTCGATAAGATATTGTGTTAAGGTGTGCTGTGAATATTGTATAAGGTGCATTTAGATTTAGTGAGGTTATTTTGGATTTGGATCTAAAGACAAAATGTGAAAAATCATGGGTTTTTGGAGTGTGTGGGATAATTCAAGCGCTGTTAATAATACTGAGTGTGACTGTCTAACTGTCAACAAATATTTCTAAAGGCGGGCCAGCTCGTAGATGATGATGATGTAATTAATAGAATAAGAGTATTAGAGGGAGAACAAGTTAAAAGAGAGTAGAGGGTAAAAAAAAATCTGGGTGTATTCAGCTGCATCTGGTTAGACAGGATGCCGACACCAATATAGAAGGGAACAGGACAGATGATAATGATGCAGATTATATGGAGTAAAATCTATGCATACTATCCGCTTATAATACTTGCTAATCACTCAGAATACTCAGATCAAGAGACGGCACATTCCTCCAAACACCTCACAAAGATAAGCACCAGCAATATGTTAAACCATACCACACTTATCGCACTCCGATCTTCATAACACAATTATCGTTGAGAACCTGACTGGCGCCAAACGCCAGTACCAACCAGATCAAGCGCATAATGAGCTGAGAATCGATAGTGGACCAAAATAAATCAAAACATTGTCGGTGTTTATCGAGATAGTTATTATGAGCAGCCATGATAAGCGGCTTAACTGTGGGTTAGCTAACCTTAGGTGTGAAAACCACTGCTCTTAAATTAGCTAAGTGGCTTTATCGAGTGGTTGTAATGCTGAGATAAATGGTGCCCCATTATGGTTTGTTGACGTAGACGTCGCGAGTTTGGTTAGCGTGCTTGGTGATGTGTTGGGGTTTGCAATCTTAGGTGCATGTCGTAATTGTGTGATGAGAAAATTCAATGCCATTTGATACTCTTCTCGATTCTGGACACTCATTCTGACCATGTGTTTTGTTGTAAACCTTTGCTGTTGAATACAATCACAATTTTAACGTTAATGTTCATTATGCTCACCTCATATTTAGATGTGTGGTAGTATTTTAAATCCGGATTTCAATTTTATGGACTTTTTGTATGACCGACGTTGTTTCTTCTTGAAGATTCTTTGAGAGAGATTGCTTTGAGTGTAATATTTTAAAAGATTCTGTGGTTTTATTCACAAATCGCAACATGCTGCAGAACTTTACAAATTTTCGCTGCAGTTGAAGTCCGTGTGTATGCGCAGGGATTTGCATTTGTCATAAGGTCATAATTTGATATAAGGTCAGTTTACCGCCGCCGTCGGTTCTGTTGGTAATGTAAATATCTGTACCTAGTTGAATATATTTACGATATCCTTACGACACCTGTTACGTTCCGTTATCTATATTTGTTATTTTAAGCAGGATATTAACTGTTTCATCATAAAGTGGTTGCGTTTATTACAAGATGACGATTTTAATTTCCTTATCAACCTTTGCTAAGTTGTTTACGACTCGTACAGTTCTAAAAATGGTCATAATATGTTTCGGATTTCCTGTGACATCTATGTTAAAAATGGTAATATGCAGATGTGTTGCAATGCATGCATGTTGCATGGCAATTATGCCAAAGGTCTAGTTGTAGGTTAAGTAACTTATAACCTTTGGTGTTTTGGCCCGGTTGATGGCAATAGAGTCACTACTACTACATGAGATTTGAACATAACTGGTGAGTGAATGTATGAACTCCGCCAAAACATAGAACTACTGAGAACAGTAAGGAAAGGGAAACCGATCGATGGGGAAACCCCATTCGTAGAACAAATGGGAATTTTTGATCCCACTAGTCCTACGATTTTGTACTACCAGGATTCGTAGGACTTGTAGGAAAAAATATTCCGATTAGATCTATCGTAGAACTGATTAGTAGAACTAGTGGGAATGAACCAAAAGTTGGTGCACCTACTATCACTTCTAACCAAATTTTTCGCTTTTACCAAATAAAACAGAACTCTTAAGTCTGTCCGGTAATGTTAAAACCTGTAGGAATGATAAGACAATTAATTTAATCGAATGCATTACTACAGTGTTATAGTAATTAGGATTGTTGGCTAGAGCTCAAGTATCAGTAGCTACGTTTCTAAAATTGATGTTCATATCTTCTAAATATACTGTTTCAAGGATTGCATCGCCATTTAGTACAATAATAACCATTCAGAGAAGCTATTCTACTGTAATCCTCTCGTCTCGGGGATCGGCGATCACATTGGTTATCTTGAACGGATACATTGTTGACATAGGGACTTCGCGCTCTATGCGTCCATTTGACCACGATTTCTGGCTACACCAGCCACTGTATTGAAAACAAGCTTTTTCCCTGGTCGGAACTTCTACGGTTTAAAACCGTGTTTGTGGCCGTATAACATAATCAGCCTATACTCGTATTTTCCCGCCGCTGGGACACGCGGCCTCCTCTCTATGACAAGGAGTGGGCTATAATGACCACGCTGGTCCAATGTTGGTTGGTAGACGTCACATGTCTTCGAATTTTTGGTTCTAGTTTCGGTTTCCTCACTATATTTTCCTTCACCGTTTTGAGAGCAGTGGTGACCAAAGAAATTAATGCGCCTGCCTGGGTTTGAACATTTTGTTCGTAAGTCGGGCCGCTACCACTAGGCCACTGCTGCTCTCTCTGACCGTATAGTGCGCAAGATTCCTAATACAATCGCAGCTTTTATAAGTCAAACTTTACTTCAGGCTTTACAACAAGTATGTTTTTATGTGCTGATTAAAAACAGATCTTCTTCTTTAATTCTTATAGTAAAGCTGTCAGCTGTTTTATTGTAATGATACCTACCTTCACCCTTTGACTCTTCACACTCACATTCTCTTTCGAAATATTCGCACCTTATCATATGCTAAGAAAATAAAATCACATAAGTACCTACTTTCTCATCATATGTGTTTATTATATCGAAATCCCACGTTTTATCACTGCACGGAAATTCTTTGATCTCATGTTTTACATAATTTTTATGACCACCACAAGATTTCTTGGCTATATCTAGTTTACGACTTTTTGAAATCATCAGATATCAATGTTGTGAAATTTGAATCTGTAAACCTTGATTGGTTCGGCTACTGGCGTACAAAAGGAATAAATATAGATAAATTACACAACTTTCCAGATGACTTTAAATCTTACACTTAGATCCAAGATAAAAGCAATACTTACACCATTGTTTATTTATATATTTAATACTTCAAGCGCAAAAGTACAGAGGCGGAGGCGCAGCGGCGGAATTAGAGTAGATGGATGTATGACTGACGATTGCATACCTAGGGCATTGACGAAATTACTCTACTACAACAAAATTACTCAATCAAACCTAAAACTTTCTATCTCATAACCTCATAACTCATAAATCTCTTTATGCCTTAGATCCAGATACCAGAGCATTACTAGCTCAAAGTAGGAAGATGTAGTTAATACAATTTTATCTTGATTTGACGGAACTGCTTGCTTTAACAAAATTACTCAATCGTACCTAAGACTTTCTATCTCATTACTCATTAATCTCTTTATCATAGTCTATTAGATCCAGCCTAGTGTACCAGTCAACTACTTAACAACGGTTCTCGGTAGCGGCCACTTCATCAATACGCCACAACGTTTCACTACCAAGCCATCATCACATCGAAACTCGAGCCGAAGTTACCCGAAGTTCTGCGAACTCAATAATCGAGATAAATAATATCGATTTATATCTATCATTCGAATCGCGTTGATTTGTTAGCACTTGGTCATATTTCCGCTGAAGTTATGAGCGATCGCGAATCGATTCTGCAAATCAAGACAAATTGTTATACTGTCTCTGTTGTTTTACGATATAGGTAGGAAGGGTCAGATTCCAAGAGGTGAATATTTTGTTTTTCAGTATAGGCAGAAGTTGGGAAGTTATTTTTGAGCACTTTTTTGTGTCAAACGCAAATAAAAGACAATGGGGAATTCTAAAGAACTCAAAAGCTGTAGCTATAGACATATTAATAAGACGTTATATCAAACGTAGATCATAGGAGACCCCATAATATGATTATAATAAAAGTAACAAAACCGTTTAAGACAGCAGCACTTAACACAACTCAATAAGACATAGAGAATAAAAAAGATCATCATTCACAAATAGGACGCAATTACATATTCCAGTTTACGACAAGCACCCAATAATTTATGAACCCACTTGCAACAATGTCTGTTTTACTAAGATACGCCACATTTCACCAGACACTCTTTAATAATTCCTTCTTCACACTTCGTAAAACATACCGACATGCAATACAAACCTATTTGTTTTATTGTCACCAGCATCAAAGGAGTTTAAAACTAATTAATTAAAGAATCTAGATCAACGGACTAAACCAAAAACAAGCAAAATTATACACTAATCTATACAAATAATGTGTTGATAGAGCACAAAGTTGCTTGCGCGTACTCTAAATACAGACAATTACATTACATAACATAACAAAACAAGAAAATGCGAAAACAAAAGATACGAGTGAATGTATCAAAGAGGATAACATGATGCTGTTTGGTATCTACGACACGAAAGCGATACAACGTATTTACTATTCCACTAGAATGTCCTTAACTACTGCTAAAATTAAAAGTACGGTAGCAGAGAAACGCTCGGATACGTAAATAGAAAAGTATTCATAAATAATGATAAATTACTTCAATTTGCTGAAGTCGTTTATAAATGTCGGCCATCCATTGAAATACCTGCTCATTTAACACTTACTAACTAACTCTAATTAATAACTTAATAATAGAATGAAGAATCGGTTCCGCGTTGTGACTGATGAAAGCTTGAAGCTTCCTCTAACCCAAAGTTCCAAGTAAGTCAACCTGCAACTCCAAATCTCTCCATAACTCTGATATTAAAATAGACAAGATTGAATGTCGGGCATTATAAACGTCGCCACGTGAAACAAATTGCTTAAATCGGCCGTACCGCACACGGCTCGTTGGCTTCTCTCGAAATAGACTAGACACAAAACGATGAAGCGTCTATTGTCCTACACATTTGTCTACAGCGGCTGGGTGTAACTACCGTTTGATATATTAACATTGACGAAATTTCGTGTGCACTTCCGATCTGCATGTGTGGCTGCGGTTATGGGAGTGGACCTTGCTTTGTTTCTCATGAGATGATTTATGGTTGCTATTATAGTTTTAGGTACTTGTGCATTGTTCTTTTCCTTTGATTTATTTTAGTCGTTATCACAGAATTTTCTTTTAGTAACCAGAATACCCTTTCCCCTTCTTATGTGCCCTTTTTTTTCTTCTTTTCTTATTTTTCTTGCGTGTTGTTAAATAAGTATGTTTAGTTGTAGGTTTTCGTTTATAACCTGGTTTAAATAATGACATAGGTAATGAAATGATTGAATGAGAGTGACATATTTCTAGCCGTAGACCACACGACAACAAAGTTAATTATTTGTAAATGTGGCCGTAAAGATTTATTCACCTAATAAATATACAATATTTGTATGAAATAGCCATTTAATTCGCCAATAAACCCACAAACCAAGCCATAAATAGAATCCATCGATACTTAACTAAAACTCAAATCAAAGAAACAAATTGAAAAATAGAACTTTGTTACGTGGGAGTATCAATAACAAGAATGTAATAAAAGATGCCGTACGAAGGTTTAATGAGGCGCATAACGATGTAATTAAGCTAATCAATCATGTGTCTATGGTTGATGATGAAGACACTATGGATAAAAGCGAAACCAATCGCGCTTTGTTTATGGGTAATCATTGATTGAGTGGAGTGAGTGTGGTTGAAGATAAAGGTGACCTGCAGATTTAGTAACTGACAGTAAACAAATTAAATTATAGTATAACCTAGCCTCTTACAATTTTAGTATTACAGAAAATAGAAGGCTATGGTTATCATAATATGCATTACTTCTATCTATCATGGGGTTTAGGTTTCCGCACTTAGTCCTTGAGGTGGACCATTGTGCGTGTATATGCATTACTTTTTGTATATCTAATACTACCTAACTTAAGCACTGAATATTGAGAGAAGAGGAGGACCATTTTCATCCTAATCTTAGGTTAACTTTTGCAAGCATTTATCGCTGTGAACTCATCACTTGGACCAAGTTCCGACCTTAAATAGTGTCGTATTGGAATCGAACCGTTCCTTATTGGACAATTTCCAAATGGTTTAAATTATGATACATGTGAGTGATGAAAGCTGCCATTTGAATTAATTAACGTAATAACGAATCTTACATTTGCGAATAGGAAGAGAATATCAATTTCAACCGTAATTTAATAGTGTCCGAAATAGCCAATCCGGTTTTAGTTCCAGACGGAATACTGAGAATATTCTGTTTGAAAGGGACAGCGTATGTTACGGCGGTGTTTTACTCAAAGTTGATAAAGGATTGGTGCTAAATTCTGTGTATTTGAACGAATCAAACATTCTTTAACATGTTTTACTAGATTTTTCACTGTCTGTTTCAATATATACTTCAAGAATTTATAGTATCTCGCTCGTCATTGTAATATCTCAATCAACCGGCATCTTCAGTACACAGGAAATGATAAGTCACAACAATCATTCCCTTTCAATCCAAGATCAAATTATGCAAATAGTCTTATTGTGATATTTGAAGTGGGCGAACAATTCAGCTTTCCAATAATTTCACCATCAAGTTTGCAATTGTAATGTATACTGAAATTAACGATAACTGCCTGTGGTCTACTTAGAGTAAGGCCCAAAGTGTCGCCGACTTAATTTAAAATACATAAAATCAATTAGCCGTTGTCATTTGCTGTCAGCATTCAGAGTTAGGGTCGCGATTTTGATTCGTGTATCGAGACCACACGTTAGGCGGGCAACAGCTTTTGTTCACTTTTTTAAACTAATTACTCTACAATCACAGTAATGTCAATTGATGTGTCACAACTTAAAAAAAAAAAACAAATCCATCCCGAACATGAGTTTTCACTGTTGTAATTTTCTTTACAATGATATTAATTGCTGGATTTTATGCTATCGTAATTCTAATTGGAGTACATGATGAAAACATTAAGTCCAATTAAGCAAATAAAGAAAAGTGGAATCTAAAGATTTTATTTTACCCAATGTAGATCAAGCCATAAAACTTAATTAACTCCAATAAGCTTCCATTTAAACGACATAAAAACTAAAGCACGCCTACAAAGAAAACTTTAACAGCAAATTAACCGCTTTAACAAATCAAAAACACATATAAAGCCACTGAAACGTAAGCACTATTTGAACATGCTCGTAAATTTAAAGAGATGTATTCAAAAATACTGACAGCATAAATCAGATGGCTTCAACGCTGTGATAATAAACGGCGTCCCACGCGACTGTAGCGTCCACTAAACGTTACGTACAATCGTAAACCACTTAATAGTCACTTGTATCACACCACTAGCTCCTAAAATATAGTTTTAGCCTATTGTCTACATTTCTATTTTTATGATCTTAATTTAATTTGGAATTTTACGGTTGTTAAATTCTGTGTTTTTTACAGTTGTCCTTTGGCTATAAAAGCTTTATTGTGTTTTAAGTAGCTTGTAGCTAGAATTGATGTCTCAACGGAGTGTGCACCAATTCTTGATTTTACTTAAAAAGCAATGGTGTCTGTTCATTTTTTTATTTATACAAGCATGTTTCCATCAATCTTGTTCAATAGCAAGAATTTCTTTCAAAAGGGAGATGTGCCCTGATAAAATCTGTTTTAGGTAAACGTGACTCTCACACTAATTGTTACAAAGTTTCACACTGAAGGCTCGACATAATTTTATTAAAATGTATGTTACGTACACTGTCACCTCCTAGAACTCCCTTTCGCTTATGTTTCCTCAGCTAATAAACTATAAAGTACTTTTGCATTAGAAATCGATTGCCTGATATCGTAGCTCTTTTAATTTAATTGAGCTTTTGTATTAATGTTTGCAGCAAATCTAAAGACGTTGTGTTTTGTTCTGTTTACAACTACCTGATTTTGATTCAAGTACACTTCATGTAAAATGAGGTAGCTAGTCAATATTTTGCTAAACATCACTTGAATCTTTGTGCAAATAAGTAAAGTGGACATATCCTCCTCATTCACACAGTAATCGCAGAAATCATAACATTTATCATTCAACTTCATAATAATTGCAATAAAATTATGATTACTAAACATTTCAACTTATCTCAGGCCACTTAAAGCATCCAGCACCAAATGAATTGACTTCATAAAGTTAGCATCCATAAAATACTGCCTCATTTAAAGCCAGATGAATATTGTACTCTTGATAATTACACCCTCCGTTTCGAGATGATTTTTAGTGAGAATTCAGAGGTATCCTATAAAGGAGTCCTGCTACTGGTTTGGAGTGCCGCAAGGAACTGTCTTGGCCCACGCTTGCTCCTTATATTCCACCTGATTTACGACGCTAATTCTAAAAGGCAGCGCTCGTATAGTGTAGGAAATATTGATTGTAACCTATTTAAAATACTTTTTATGTGAGACTAGCATCATCTCATTCTTTGTTTTAAGATAAGTCAGTGTTGCAAGTTATAATACAGAACTTAACGAAGATGATTTTAGTCAGTCATTAATTTGTTGAAGAGTGGCAAAATAAGAGATTACGAAAAAGTGCTTAGGTTTTTTCAATATCATTAGAATAATATTTATTTATTTCTTAATAGATACGTTAAATAGTTTTCTACAAAGATATCAGTACCGGATATGAATTAAGATAACATTAACTTTTTTATCATCTATTAAAATAAACACCACTAGATCACCGCTAAAACTAACAGTATCATCGAAAAAAATATGTTTCACTACTTCATTTAGTTCAATCGGCCAGTTGGACCGGTTCCTTATTACAAAGCAATATATCAAAATGCGAGGGAGGACATCTGTTAAGGCTGTGTGTGGTCTGCAGGCTACAGGCTTACAGTGATAATTATTAAGTTGTTAAACCAAGATTTAAGTTAGTTCTGTACGATAAGATCGTACCGCCTCAAGGTATTATTATAGTAAATTCGTTCGGGATTTGCATTGCAGTCATGTTTATTGTGAGATTGTTATCCATTTCTAAATTTTATCGTAGTAGTGGAAACGTGTGTTTTTCTTTAATTTACGTGACCACGGCTGGTGCAATCCGGTCGAAACGCCGGGATTAAATTAAAGGTAAATTCGCGATAAATACCCGTATTCATATGATAGACAATTTCTGTTCTTTTTTTTTGGTTAAATGTGGGTTTAATTAAAAAAGCATTTATATTTACATATTGACCGTATCATGTTGCAATCTCTAATAACCTGCCATAAATTACTTAATGTAAAAAGCTTAAAAAAATCTCTAGTGTCAATGTGTATGTTAGCGAGTTGGTAACTAATTGTGTTGGTAGTGACCTAAGTTTAGAGTGCTAGACCATTCTGAATGTTACTGACATGCATGTATTTTATCATCGTCATCATCAGCCTATTAATATTCCCACTGCTGGGACACAGGCCTCCCCTCTATGAGAGGAATTTATTTTATATTCGCATGGAATGTTTATATTTTATTGTCGCTCACAATGGGCCTTATCAAAAGGCTTAAAGTCACCCAAAGGGCAATGGAGAGGGCTATGCTCGGAGTTTCCTTGCGTGATTGAATCAGAAATGAAGACATCCGCAAGAGAACCAAGGTCTCACGTAGCCCGAAGAATTGCCAAACTTAAGTGGCAGTGGGCAGGGCACATTGCTCGCAGAACGGATGGCCGATGGGGCTGAAAAGTTCTGGAGTGGCGACCGCGAACCGGAAGACGATGCGTTGGAAGACCTCCCACTAGATGGACCGATGACCTGGTGAAGGTTACTGGAATCCGTTGGATGCAGGATGGATCAGTCGCACGGGACCGGGCAATGTGGCGACACTTGGGGGAGGCCTATATCCATCAGTGGACGTTTTTCGGCTGAAATGATGATGAATAATAGAATGTTTGTATCATCAGTGTCTAAAAATCAATCTTGATTACAGGATAGAGATTCTATCATTCTACATAATAAAACATTCCATGTCAGCTTATGGAACCAAAGCTATTTAGCTAGCTAGCTTATTTTATGGTATCCACAGAAATCAACTCTAGCGCAGCAGTGATAAATAAAATGGCTTTTAAAGTACGCCTTTAATACTTACAAGTTCATTACTCTTTCTCTTCTCATTGTCAAGTACTTACATATTCTTGTCTACTAGAAATACTATAAAATCCACATCGTAAACATTGACACTCACACAATATTCCATATCCTCAATCCTTATTCATGCAAAGGCGACTGCCTAAAGCTGTCAGTAGTGTAAAGTTATGTCAGACACAGGGACACTCAAACTGCCTCCCATAAGTTCTACAGTCGCCATAAGGAACAGGACATTCCCTTTATCTCTGGCTAGACTGGTTGAGAATGAGTCATGGGGTGCTTGATCATAAATTCGATGGAAAATTTTCCTTTCAGTATTATCGTTAATGGTTTGCGAATTATGTTCGGGGACTTTAGCTGTAGTGTTCCTTGTATTAGTGTTAAGGGATTGTTTGTGAGCTAACACTCTTGTGGTAAGTGCTTTCTTGGTTTTTTGTTCTGTTTTGTTAGGAACCTTGTGGAGGATTTATTTCCGTATTCTACTTTATTATTAGCCTAACCTGGTGTCAGAGTTTTTATGCCGCCGATAGTCATGGCTTGGGTTTCATTGTCATTATCATTTTCCATACAAAAAAATCTGTAATATTTACATATTTTTATGGCTATATTTTTTACAGGAGATTTACAAGAGAGCAAAGCCTTATTCGATTATTTCCTGTTAATCAATAAAATACAGCATGTAATGAAGTAAAATCCTAATCATTACTATCTCTTAACGAAGTAACTCGGCTTGTTGAAGTTAAGCTTCTCTATCCCTCTACATTGTACCCACAACGTTTACAAACACAGCTTAACACAATCTATGAAATGTTTAAAATAGGACTTCCATCTGAATCCGTTTACAGTTATACCTATAAAGTTCTATCTATATTGTCTCTCGCTGACTTTCAACTTTCAGAATTTGTAACAATTGTCAACTTTAAGTTAATCGGGAACCAGATTGTTACAGCTGTTTATCATATCGCACAAACGCTGGAGGGAAAGTATTATTTGTTGGTATTATTTCGTGTCGATAAATGGGCTGCGAGTTGGCAATCTGTCAGTATAATTGTGGCATTTATCATCATTTAGCCATAAGAAGTTTTCCGAAGTGTAAAGTGGTTCAAAACTGCGAAATCAGTCAGACTATTAATCACCCCCCATTATTATTTTTCAAAAGGTAATTGTTAATCAAACACATATGTTAGGAAATAAAGCAAAAGAACATGTAAGGAGGACATAGGTGGTGGCGTTCTGTAGTGTCAGCCTACCGGTAAGAAGATTGTGGGTTTATGTATGTAAGAGCATAGTTATGTAAGCTGGCCCAAAATAGCTTCAAGCACAAATCTGACTATATCTTTGCAAAAAATGGAATAGAAGTTAATAGAGGTAAATCTCCTTAAAAGTAAATTCATATGAAGCTGTAATGCAAAAGACGCAGCCACACAGCCTAATTAAATCGATCCAGATGCACTAAAACATAAAGCTGAACAGTATAATCCCACATGCGAACTACCGCACACTGCACATTAAGATCTAGACAATGGCTAGGTCATTGGCAGTGTGACGTTCTAGTATGATAGCACTCACCTGGATCGTAGAAATAAAGGATATGGTAAGGTAGTGTGGCAATATAAAACACTAATAAAGGAGGTACTGTACCAGAGAATCCTGGGTATTATAAAGCACATCGTTTTTGGGATTCCACATACAGCGACCTGTGTAGCCTCACTTTTACAAGAGTCACGACACATTCATCTTCTTCAACGATAGGTGAAGAAGATGAGAGTGTCTACGTTTTTGAATGTTCAGCTGTGAAGAGACTATTTGATTTAAAGTGCTATCCTTATCAGTTAGACTTTACACCAGTAAACATGGACATCAGCAGGTTCATCAACGTTCCGTCTGTCTCTTGATGTAGGTAACATTGTAATGCAATCTACCAGCTTAATTATTATTACGGTCATGAGAGATATTTCTCGACGGCATGTAAAGCCAACTCAGAAGCACATGGGTGGCATAAAAATTCTGACACCGGGTTAGACACTAACCACACGATAAAGAAGAGGAATAACTAATCTTAAGCATACTAAAGGGTTAAACTTTAAAAATTACTGAAAATCGAGACTGGTGAATTTTCAGAAAGAGAGTGAAGTCGTTTCCAACATCAGGGACGTACAACGTAAAATAGTACGCTTGCTAGAAACCGGTCGTCGATATGAACTGTGTGTTAATGCTAATCTTTAGGGAGCCGGCCCACTATACATGTCGCACCCTACAGTCATGGTGTACCGTATTTGGTCTATATGTTGGAACGTTTATCGGCGATTTAAGTGATTGTAAACCTAGTTGGAAAGATTGAATTGGAATTTATATGTATTTCTATTTATCTATTCACAACCCAGAAAGGATGCAGACGGGTGAAGATCACGGGGATTTTCCGAAAACTTTCGTGAAAATTTTTCATTCTGCCTTGTTTTTCCAGTCGTTTACAGTCGGTGTGAGTTCGTTCACAAGTAGTTTGTTTTCTTCCTACTCCCATTTCTATCCTACTCTAATATTCTCAATTGTTTTGTCAGCTGCATATAAATGGTCTTATTTTTTTATTGTTCCTATTGTTCCTATAAGTGATTCATCTCAGTTCTCTATGTTTATGGAGATTGTGCCGTCATTTATTGTGATAGTATTGGTAACTTTTCTTTCATAATCAGCCACACTTTCGGAGAATAAAAATGTTTCGTTATTCCATGTTAGTGCACGAGGATGTTAACATAACCGCGATACATGTGATTTTTACGCGCGCCATGAATCATGGAGTAAGTGCGCACTAACCGCTCACTACTGGCTCGCAAACGTATAAACCTTACTATGGCGGACTACGGTTGACTGTAAACTACACCTGACCTCGGAAAATTGTTTATAGTTCATAGAAAACTACCTCGACTGTTTGACTAGGTACCTACCTACTGCTGAGGTCCTGGCTTTAATTTCCTAGTAGAGCAAAGTGTGAGTTCCATTCAAGATGAACATCTCAGTAGTAGCTTGAAGTCTAGATTTGTGACCAGTTGAAAGTAATAGCCCTCTATTATGTAGGACTTAAACATAACTACTTAGCAAAATGTGGGTGTATAATATGTCTGTCACTTCTTGGAAGATTACTGGCGTTCCGTTATGTGTGTAGGAAAATTATACCAGAGGGCCTAGACAAAGTGACATTGTGTCAGTTACAACTGCATTAAATTGACTGCTGTTGACCTTCTGGACTTGAAATTTTGCATGTTGGCAATTCGTCATCATTATCATCGTTCTCTTGCCCTTATTCCAATACATGGGGTCGACGCAACATGTTCTCTTCTTACATACTTCTCAATTTGTCGTCATCTCATCAGTCACGTCCTGTTTTTGCCATATCATCCTTTACATAGTCTAATCTATCATTTCTTTGGTAATTAATGATAAGAATATTTTTAAAATAATGAGTTAAGAATTTTAGATGGTCTCGCCCCAGCGTAACGTGGGTCGTGTTTTGCCTTCATATATTTTATATTAATCTAAATGTTCAGTATCAAATATCGAAATCCAGCTTTATTGAGTCTAGCCAAAAAGAGTATCAATTAATAATTATGCAGGGTGCAATTGAAGTAGTGGGCATTATTTCAAACTAAGGCACTACTTACTCATGATACTAATTGCATTAGGCCTAATAATAAGCAAATCAAAAATGTTATTAAAACATGGTATCATTATCATGTAACATCATTATCATACCCTGTATTATCTAAACATGGCAGAAGGCGTGAGTGAGGCATTTAATTAATAAAAACGATCAATATTAATAAATAACCGTTACGAAATAGCATATGCCAATAAATTATTAGGTAATCTTCTTTTTAGCGTGTCGATGGCAAATATTTATTAAATATGTTTGGCCCAAAGTTCAGCTATGCGAACTCCGCTCGCTGATGCCGTCATAAGATCGGCAAGTGTGCAGGAGTCGGGGCATGCAGTGCAAGATGGGAGATGGGCAATTGTCGGTGGAGACATGCCGCATACACATATTTGAGATATGAGCCGTCCGTAAACCCCCATCTGTGGAGATGGTCTTTGCTACGGCCGACCTGAGTTTGGGGTCTATTCAGAGATTTCCAAGTCGGCCACGGCAAAGCATTCCCAAGTGGAAGGCTTTCAGACGGCTCGATGAAGCCGTCAGGGGGGTTAAACAGTTCCCGCCGGAGATCACATCTCGCTGTTGGCTGGACTAGCTGGGCCAACGCACCCGAAAAAGCTTTTACGGCTTTTCAACCTCTATGGCACCAGAATGTATTAAAATTGTGCATTGGGTGGCGTGAGTCAGCAAATAAATATATAAATAATGAATTCTTTGAAAAATAAACAACTAGGTTTTGGTCTACAATACCTACCTACGTGGCCCCCATAATGATTAGACAACATGAATTAACTGCGTCCAATACTATACTAGCAACATCTAGAAATACTGCTACAAAAAGAGCAATGGACAGATAAATTTCATAAAGTCTTTTCTGTTTGGTAAGGATAGCTACAAATAAAGAATATAGATCGCTGAATTAAATTCTGTATTGATTTTGCAAAATCTCTTTTGGTATTCAATTTGGCAACCAGATCATTATAAACAGATTAGCATATAAATCACTAATTAAAATACAATCAAATGTTTGTCCTACATCCAAAAGTCGTTTGCGATTAATCTAAGATGCCCAAACAAAATTACAAAATGTCTATTTCCTTATTTGATGCACATTTGTATTGTTTAGCTTATCTATCAATATGCTCATACAATTCTTAAGAGTTTCCAGAAACAAAAATGTCACCCGAATCATAAACCTATGTTTCGATATGCGACAGCGACATTTTAACGGCCTCGGGCCAATAAAACTTTGCTTTCCTTCGACGAAGCTGATTGGCCGACAGATTACTTAGTTATCAATAAATATTTATCGGGTTTATGTCTTTATTTGACAAATCTTACAAATTGTGGCCAATGTTTCGTATAATCCGCATCGTAAACGTGCACGGTTGGGCCTGACGGAAATTTGGTATGTAAATGTATGATCTACCTACCTACTTCTGATAAAAGGTTGGCTGGCAACAGGCTGTTCAATATAATGGCTGCTCTAAACAAAGCCCACGTCACGCTTCATATTTGAATATACCTAGTTTGACTGCCATTAAGTTGAACGTCTGATTCCGAATGCCATAGTGATCGAATCACCAGGAGTAAGGGCGCTTTCAATTGCTTTTGAGTCAAAATAGATTGTTGTTTAACGGACTCGTAATCTTTTGTATATCGCACAATCAAATTCCATTACATTCCGTTCATCTTACATCCTGGACATAAAATACAACTTTTTCCCATATACATACTGCAAAATTCCTCCAGCAAAACAAAGCAAACGGAACATTTTCAATTATGCCAAGAATTTGCCTATCAAAATATCGTAAACACGTGTGGTCAATGGTAAATCTCGCTTTTTCTCACACTAAACGTCAGGGATGGGCCGTATAGTGACACGGCCGTAAAGATGTCCCAATACTACTTTTTATGGTGTCCAATCTATCAAAACACCGGTCGATCTAAGGAAATGCTTTCAATGTGTAAATCATTCATCGGAATTCACTCGTAAAAGTTTTACGAAGTAGATCTTGTTTATTTTGATGGGCGTGCGAATGAGAATATTTTTGTTCTAAAATACAGGGTGTAAACCACCTCATCACAAAGCCGTTAACCAAGCATTCTGTACATCAAACTAAGTAACTTTACGCAAAAAATATTGCTGGGAAACAACTTTTATTTTTGAGGTTATAAAATAAATCATGTTTTGTGGTTGAACTCAATGTAACTTAAAACATTGTACTGATGGATGGATTGAACAGTACGGGGGTCGTGGAGGTGTTAAAAGTTAAAATCTCACAAAAATAACTTGTACTTATTTAAAAAAAAAAAGTTGTCAAAAAGTTGTAACTTTGACTTTATCTCCGTAACTAGAAGGTTCCCAGGTATGGTGTAGAACAAAAAAGTGGTCACAATGATGGGGAGAACAAGTGCCTTTCGGCTTCGTGAAGAGTTGTTTCACACCCTTTATGTGATTCTTGAACGAAAGATGAGTAGGTACTTATGTAATTTTGCACTGTCTCTCGGTAGACTTTCCACGTAAAAAACCGACCCAAACCGTCAATAAAAAACACAAATTTCTCAATTTGCAACAAATCCGAATTTATAGCACCAGTTGTTAACTAACCAACCCCATCAGATAACCACTTCCGCATAACCAGCCGTAAACCGAGATCGTCTTAGCCTTGCGACATAAAATCACAAACGAGATAATCATATGAAAATGGAGTATCTGCGGCGATGTGGCGCCTTGCTCGTGAAATAGTCCTGGTATTTGTTCGACATCTAGCCTTTACGACTTCTTAGATGTTCTTCAACTAGAATAGTCAGATGTTTATGCCTGGTTCTTAAGGGTTCTTGTATCATGTTCTCTTGGTATCTATATATCTAGGTTTACGGAAAACTCGTATCTTTTTACTGTAAGGTCATACAGAAGGAATGGGACTATTTGCTGTAATGGGCGAAGCCGAAATACACTTGTTGTCCCCCATCATTGCTATCATTTTATTGTTCTACACCATACCTGGAAACCCTCTTGTACCAGAGATAGTTTGGTCAAAGTTCTTAATTTTATAACTTTAATCTGGTAACTTTAAGTACCTCCAGGACACACGTATAATTCAAAGCTCTATGCATCAGCACCTTGTTTTGAGTGGATTACATTGAGTCCTACCGTGAATAGTGATTTTTCAACCAAAAAATGTCGTTTCCCAGTTATCATTTTTACGTAGATACTTAGTTTTGTTGGAACATCTTTATTTAGTATATAGGTAATTAGTCTGTACACCACTAATGATTGTCCTTGGGTTCTCTATGATTGTCGACACTTCCTTTATGGCTAACTTATTGTGAAGCCCGTCTGTGATACTTTACTATGTAACCCTCGTGTAAATAACCCAAGTCTACATAACGGTATCTTTTACTCAACCAACCAACGAATACAATAAGTTTGATGTACAGAATGCTTGGTTGACGGCTTCGTGATGAGTATGTTTACACCCTGTTTATATAGCATTCAAGTATTTTTGGTCTAGACTTTAAATGATTGATGTTTGAAATTGCTAAAAGCCCTTCAAACATCAATTATTTAAACTCTAGACCAGGCCATAAAACTAATTTGATTTTGTTAGCTTCATATATGCATTTTCTAAGTCTTAGCGAGCCGGCAACCGGCGGCAGTCGGGCCAAAAATTGGCTATGAGCATTGTGTGTGAATCATTTATGAAATTAAGACTTGAAACTGTTATTTTATGGTTGTAAAATAATCTAGCAACAAGTCTATTCGCTAGCAATGCCTGAAATCGTCTGTTAGCATTTACATCTGCCTCTGTTCTCAGATTCTGATTATCACGCGGATACAATAGTATAGGATAAAAATAAAGATTTTTACGACAATCCAACGAGGTGACTGACACAGGCGTCACGTATTACTGTAAATCACATATTTTATTGTTATATCTTAGTTTTGACTCCTATACTGCTCGTCTGCAAGCTTTTGTGGTATTTTTGGATTATCTACGAGAGTAAACGTAAGTGTGTGCTGGTCATAACATTCTGGTTTGTTGAAATATTTTGCATTTTTATTTAATGTGTTGACTATTTTGTCGTTTCAGTCATAACATTTTAACAAACTTGCTATGGGAGTAAATAATAGCATGACGGATGACAGAGGAGAATGAAGGAAAAAACGTGTTGCGCCAACCCCAAGTAGGAAGGTAACATGATGTTCATGATGTTTTCGGAGTTAAAGTTACTCCTAACTTCGATACACATTTATTTGAATAAAGGTCAGTTGTAGCCAACTTAATTTCTTCAATAACGTACGAGTAGCAAATACTTTGAAAGTGAATTTTGGCAAGACGCCAAATTATATTATTAAGACACGATTAATCTGAGACACTCTATTAAGTAATTGATTAGTAAAAGAACTAGACACAAGACGCAAAACCATTTAAGCAAAAAGTTAATGATCCTCACCAGCAAAGATAAGGACAATGTATAAGGGATGCACAGAACTGGGGAGTACGACAGAGGAAATGAGAAGCCTATACCTAGCTGTGGGTGACTCCTAGTTGATACCAACAGCAAGGAATTTACTACGGATGAATAAGATAATTCTGAAAAAGTTCACGTACCAACATATCATAATATTAGATCTCAAACTCAATTAAGGCATTTAGTGATATAAATTATAATCCATCTTCTTACACCAATGATAATCCGAATGTTCCAGTTGGTCTTAGCTCATCTGTGCACACGAGTTAAACCCTGGACTTAATACCTTAATGCGGTACTTCTCGATCCGCAACCTACATCCAGATTCCATTGTGTATGAAGAATAGTGTATGTTTAACATTATCTTCACAATCTCGCGTGAGAAATTCCATTACAGCATTTCATGTTTTTGTGATTCGTCGTTTTCTTTTAGTTTTATTGACTAAGCAGTCTGTTCTTTTTGGTACGCCATTGTCATTTTTATGGTTATTCCTTTCAGGTTTAATAGCTCCTTTTATTATGTCACTGATATGAATGGTCTCGTGAGTTATTTTTCTCCTAACATTCCTTTTCGTCCTTAATTCCATTTACTACGTGTATCGGTTTTCATTAGAAAGAATATAATTTAAAATGCCAAAATTATAAAAGCTAAAAAAAAAACATTTAAAATACGGAACAAGTTCATTCATTGCTATGAATCTAAGTCTTTATCGTGCAATATAGTGTTACAAATGTATCTTATTGCCTTAATTATACATATTCAAACATTTAATATACAGCGTAAATTATAACTCTAATCACCTTTTAAAATAACATTTAGAGCAACAATCTCTATTCAAGATACCATCTGAAAAAATCTGCGATATTTCTACTTAATAGTGCATCATAAAATGCTCATAATGTGGCGGCATTTTATGAATAATACTCATGAATACCTATTATGCATAGAGATACACAAAAATATGTGTTTGTTTGCATTTATGAGTCACTGTTATGAATCTTATGGCTGCCGTATTTATGGGTTTTATAACTCAACGGAACGATGAGACGACACACACTTTATATATTTTCGATGTAATCAATAGTATGGGAAAATGAATGGTGACAATATATGGTTTAGAGATGATAGATAAAAGATCAGTTATCATTACTGATTCGCATTAACATGTCATTCTTTAACTACGAGTGTAACGTAGATTCCGCCCTTAAGCATTTAATTGTTTTTTTGGAAAACTTGAAACTATAACGGTGAAAATATAATGAAACTGCTTAAAGCGCTTAGAGCTTATAAAACCACCAATGAAAATGTCATTCTCCATGAATATCCACATGAAATGATTGTTAACACGAGTTATATAAATTAAACATTACATGAACTAAAAAATGTTTTTGCGAAATCGAAAAAATTTAATATTCAACCCTCTAAAATGGGGCAGAAGAGCACAATTAGCCCGTAGCTATATAAGACAAGCAACATCGGCTAAAAAAGCTAGTAAAACAGATATATTTATCATAGTCGAAGTCTTTGCTAGTATCGAATTTTACGACAATTTTATGACACAGATAAATTCGGTTAAACCGGGCGTTTGTACAAATTGGAAGTTTGATATAAAAAGTCAATGAACCGACATACTTAAATAATTAATTACATAGGTTTTTAATTGCGTGTTAGTTTTGTAATAAAATTTAATGAGGTCAATTGATTCTGTACACGTTCTTCGGTATTTATGGTCGCCTACATAGAGTACTTAAGGGCGGTCGCCCACGACATTTTGTAGCGATGATATCGTAGACAAATTAATGATAACAGTCGCATGGGTCGATCTTCAACGTTAAGCTGCGCTTGCCTAGGCCGCGCGCCGGTCCGTAGTTGGGTGATCGTCCATCACAAACGAGATTCTTCAGTGCTTTGGAAAGCACGTAAGGCATTGGTCCCGTCTGTCATTTGTAGATCTTTGACAGTCGTTACGTTACCAAGGGGTTTCATGTAACGTGGGTCAGCATCGCTACTAGGTATCAATGAAAACGCACGACTGAGGACATCGTCAGGGGAACGAAGAGTGGATAAAGAGTAGAAAGTCGAGCATCTGAACTGTGCGAGCACCGCGATAGTAGCGATACAAAATCGTGGGTACACCTTCCTTGAAACCTTCGCCCACGTCGGATGTAGGATCGCGACCGTTTTGCGTTTGTATCGCTGTAAACAGTCGCTGTGGACGAAGGCCCTAACATTTGCAATAACGCTTCTCAATAATCCTAACTGACAGCTTAAGGATATGATTGCTGTTATTATGTTCAATAATGTCTATTTATTATGATTAAAACTATAAACAATAATTGTTATAACACTCTGTCTTGAGTAATTTTGAATAATTTATGAAGTGTAGTCGTAAATTAATTATAATAATTAGGTTAGTTTTAAGTGTCGTTGTCTGTATTTGTTTTATTTCTGAGCATGTTTTGTCAATATCAAAAAACTTTTTTGCAAAAAATATAACCGACTTCACACAAAAAAAGTGAAAAATAACTTTAGCTTCAGAAGTCGGTGACCTTTGTTTGATTGATTTAGTTTTTTTGTCACCGACTTCTGAAGCTAAAGTTATTTTTCACTTTTTTTGTGTGAAGTCGGTTATATTTTTTGCAAAAAAGTTTTTATTTTTCACTTTTTTGTGGTTCACAAGTGCTTACCCTTTCACAGCGTATCGGTGTGATTTTTTGTTATGAACTGGTGTAAACAATGGACTGACGTGAGTCTTCAGCGATCCCAGTACATTTGCTATCATTTATTAAGGAGTTCAGTTGCCTATCTTCCGAAGTCACCAGATCTTTATTAAATCGAAATGGGATCACTCCGAGAAAGTACTCTGCCTAAAACTACCCAAACCGCTTCTGGTGTGCCTATAAATTTAAGGAGTTACCTCTATTTCTCCGGGATCCCATTGAATGGAACTTTACACGTCCAACTGTCGAAATCTGGGTGTATTGTATACTTCTGCGTACTCCCTCAGAGCATACAGGTGTGATGTTACATCATGATTTTGTATAAACAATAAACAACCAAGCGATTGCAGCAATTACAGCAGCTTTGCCGTGTATTTTTGAAGAGTTCCATTTATATCTCCGAAGATCAGCGTAAGATCTTAACCAAATTGACATGGAACCACACGGAAAGCACCAGCTTTCAAATAAAAGAAGAATCATCAAAATCGGTTCACCCAGTCGAAAGTTCTGAGGTAACAAACATTGTCGAAATCTGGGTATATTGTACACATCTGCTTACCCCCTCAGAGCATACAGGCGTGATGTTACGTCATGATGTAGTATAAACAATGAACCTACAAGCGGATGCAGCAATCACTGCAGATTTGCCGACTATTTTTGAAGAGTTCCATTGTATATCTCCGAAGATCAGCATCAGATCTTCAACAAATTAAAATGGGACCCAACGGGAAGCACCAGCTTTCAAATAAAAAAAGAATCATCATAATCGGTTCACCCAGTCGAAAGTTCTGAGGTAACAAACACAAAAAAAAAAAAATACAGACGAATTGAGAACCTCCTCTTTTTAGAAGTCGGTTGAAAATCGCATAATTTAAGAACTCTGATTCTTTTATCGTTAATCAAATAATTTATTACCAATCAGTATTGAAGAATTACGGTTCAATTACAGCATCCACCGTACTCATAACTTCATAACCCTCATCAGTAAATACTTCCTTATTATTTAAACTTCAAAAGTCAGAACTAATTGGAGTAAAGAATAATCGTCGATAACAATTCGGCATTTAACTTACTTCAAAAGAAAGCGAATTTTGAAATTTTAACCATTCAACAGATTGCAGAATGTTTTTGGACCTCAGCTAAAGTTCATTCACTTCTGGAGTTCAGGCCCTTAGGCTATCCACAAACTGACTATTACTGCTCCTCAATTTATGATTACCGAAACCTTTTGAGACCACGACGTGTGAGACCGCCTTGCACATACAGCAAAAGAAAATTAGACTGGATATGCCAACTGCAATAACGAACCTTAAAGCAAAGTCTCAGAATTCAAAAATGACCACGGATATTCTTAAATTGAAATACCGGAGAGTGATAAAGGATCCCAAAATGATGAATTTATATAAGCAAGTCCAAAGAATAATGAATCTAATTTTAATGGAATTAAAGAAGACATCCTTTTGAATGCAGCGGAAGAGAGAATTGCCAAAAATCCTGATATCTCAATCGGTATCGATTATTCTCGCAAAATTTATGAGCATGTAACTACCAAGATCGGTGTTTGTTAAACTTTTAACTGCGCTCTTGTTTAGCGATTGTTCGTTTTGCGAAGGTAAATACCTCTCCCCACGTCCGGGCTATCGATCAGCATTGTCTTATTGCTTTTGTTTCAACTTTGGATGGACCTCCATTATTGCAGTGCTTGCTTTGAGTCTTTATGTATATTTAGGGTTTGATCTTGACGTATGTTGATGTATTCTTATTGTCTTTTTTGGGACTTTACCATCCAAATTCATGTTGTAGTCTTTTATTTCTTTGATTTTGCGAAGCCAACACGCTGTGTGGTCAATAAAGTTACCACTAAACTTTGGTCTTGCATTTTCCAACGCAATTATTACGAAAAGGTTTTCCGCAGATTGACTGTGGCGATAAATAGAGAAGGTCCATTCAGAAGCAGACATTAACGGGCTAATATTATGACGTTTCCTGCACTCAGGGAGAAGTCAATAACTTAAAAGCATCGCAATAAGGTGTGTTAGACAATTTTATTACTCATTTGGCTCAAAGCTCACAATATTTATGTAACCAGTGGTAACATTTAGCATCTAATTAAATTCATCAAGTTCGTTATTAACGATGCAATAAATATAAACAAGTTCATTATTTATACTATCTTGTGTATCCGCCGCGCCTGCGCAATGAACATTGTTTAATGTTTTGCAATTAAAGTTTTGCTGGAATATCGGGTAATTGTTCGCGTCTTACTAATCAGCATCTCCACCTAAGTTATTTGAGATGAAAACTTTACAAAATTAAAAAAAAATTAAAATTAATTTGAAATGTACTTAACCTAAAGTTGAATACAACAAGAATTTGTACCAAAAATACAAAGAATTCGTTTCAGGCAAAAATCTATTTTTATTTATTTATTTATTAAAACTTTATGCACTAGTAAAAACTGTACAAAGGCGGACTTAATGCCTTGGGCATTTTCTACCAGTCTACCTTAGGGCCGAAGCCTGCCGCGGTTGCGGGACTGTTCGAAAGAGATACCGCGGCCCCGGAACGTAAAGGGCGAGGAAGGAACATGGATGGGTTTTAGTCAGTAAGAGTCTGACACTCCCTCCCGCTCCGCCCAGAGTGGGAGAAGTCATTTGATGATTTCCCATCCTAAAAAAAAAAAAAAAAGGGTGATGCAGAGACAATACACAGTAGGTGCAATAACAGAAAACATTAGGTACGAAAATATTTAAAACTAAAATAAAATATAAGAATAGATACATAAATACATACATACAACATATATATATATATATATATAAGTAATGAGAGGTAAACAAAAAAAAAACTACAACAACGTAGTTCTGAGACGAATCTGCCAACGTCTTGTGTATGTGTTCACGAGCTTTCACTTTAAATGTGAACAGATTGGATACCGTTCTGATATTCTGAGGGAGCGCATTCCAAAGGAAAACCACCTGGACAAAGAAAGAAGATTTTATAACACCAGAGCGATGAGAAGGACAACGAAGAAGACGATTATTCTCGGACCGAAGATTCTTGCTGTGTCTATCTGTTACATAGCCCGATACATCCAAATACAACGTTTTTCCTCTAAAAAGTAACGTTATGGCCAAGCATTAATTCAGCTTAGCAAATCCGTGGGAAGTGAACAGTTGGTCTTCCGATAACATTATCAGTAGGGAAGCATTTAATGGCGACCCCCGTGGTCTTAAAGCCATCGAATGTTTAAGTATTCCGTTGACGAAGTTATATTTCCCGCACTACAGAATCAATAAAACAGCTAAAAATAAATCTAAATTGGCGTTGAAGATATAAAAGAACAGGTAGCTGATAATTGTAGAAGTCACACTAGAACTGGCCTTAAACAAAAGCATTTACTTGGAAATAAAACTGCTTTACTTCAATGAGATAATGTTGCAAAAACATATAACAATAAAGACGATGACAATGAAGGCAATCAAATAGACAATTTACTTGGACTTGAAACTGCCATGCATGAAAAAGAGTGCAACATTACAGCAGCTTATAACAATCAAGACGATGATAAAGTAGTAACAGAAAGAGAAGTGGAGGTGATTAAAGCAAAAAGGATTGGTGCATTCAGTGAGAGCAATTTAAGCATTAAGTTCATCTGTGAAAGTGCAATTAACATCCACAGTTGGTGATATGTAAGGTTCAAAGATCATCAGTGTTTATAAGACAATGTGATTTAACACTACCAACATGTACGTTGATATTTTCTTCCTTCTAGAGATATCTTGAAATTGAGCTGCATTGTAATCTTCATAAGTATAGCAGAGTCATATATTTAAAACGACGATCTAAGCATCCGAATTTATTGCTTTAAGGTCAAGAATAATCAATGGAGAGCGAACTAAGGTAGAACTTACTTTACATAATTATGGATACGATTTAAATATCATTATTGGGTAGGCGTAACGACCGAATGATTTCAATAAATATAAGAATGAAACTAGAGTAAGTAATAATGGAATAATATAATATGGCGATAGACCATGTTAATGGACCTATTTAAATTGATATATTCTACTTAAAACTACTCTTATGTTCGGCACTATAAGAGAGGTTTTTGAAATGAGATATTCGTAAAACATACTTGAGCACTGAAACACGCTTCTTTGATACATTTTATATGTATCAAATAATAAACGTGTTGATTGTTCATAAAGAATCTTTACACTTCTTGTTATCAGTTTGCTACTTATGTTCCGTGATTATCTTGAAATACGTCATGATTAAGACATCCAGTTTTACTTGGTGAAAAATCATGCTTTATAGAATAGACGTAAAAGTGCAAAAAGCCGAAAATAACTAAAGTTAAATTCAATTACTAATAAAATGTAAATTTAAACAAAATTATGATATAAAATAATACAATAAGGGTCTACTATAAAATTTTATGACCAGCTCGAACAGTGTTATACCGTTCAACTAATATGTTCTACAATAGAATTATTAGTTTTGTTCGACATTGCCTAGTAGCGTGAAAGAATGTGGAAATAGGCCGGCTATAATAATGTCGCAGACCGGATAGTAGATGGGGTAAGGTGTTGGAGTGGTGGCTCAGAACTGGCCCTAGGAGCCTAGCCAGGTGACGAGTCAGGTGGACCAACCAGTGGCAGAGAAGAGATGGATGCGGGAAGCCCAAGGCTGGAAAAGGTAGCGTGTCAAAGAGGAGATCTATACAACATTTAGCAATTAGATAGCAATCTCTTTACTAGAAGGTAGCAGTTACAGTTTAAGCTCGGATCATGGAAAACACTTAGATCTGTGTTTAATTCTATAAGTATAGGTACTCGTACTACAAGGACATCTACAAGGTGAATATAGGTAGAACAAGACAGAGAGAGAGGAAGGACATAAATATATTAGCAAAAACATTTAAATGAATGCAAAGTGAAATGTTTGTATGTGCATATATTTAGAAAGGCTTACCATTGAGATGACCCGATGTTATCTTCGATCTGATTATGACCGGACGTCTAGATTCATTAGTGTTTTAGTTATTTTTCTTAATTGAGGTTCAGTATCACTGCTAGCGAGAATGAAGTCTTCCCAAATATACCTACTGTTCGAAATCTGTCTCATGAGATATGGTCGACTGCACGGCAATGATAACACTTGATCTTGCGATATTCTTTAGTTTCAATAGAATACGAGGCCAGCTTTATTTGGGTTTATTGCATTCAGATGTGTTCTGGCAATATGCTGTCATGAACTTTTTTACTCAAAATGTACACTTTAATCCGTAACTTATCAAAAAATCCGGTTTAAAGACGGTAGTAGAGGATCTTTAAATGAACTCTGTAGAGCAGAAAATGAAAGTGTTTTCGTAGAAACAACGTAAAACGTAGAGAACAAATAAATTGCATGTACACATGTTTTCAAGCCAGCTTTGAAAAATGACTGGCTGTAGCAAGTCTGCAAGCACAGTAGTAAATCTCAGCAGTTTCTTTACGACTTGCGTAGGTCGCGCGAACACCAGAAACAAGCCATTAAAATCTCCACAGTCATGATCAAATTGTAGTCTAGACAAATTCCTGGAATCCTTCCTACCATGCGTCAACTAGTTGCGCTAATTCATAATCATGAAGTAGGTCAGATGTGTAGACAGCAGACATCTAATAAAATAGTTTGTCTAGCCTTTCTCCTTTATTTCGGGGTCGGTTACGTCTTTAGTCGATTGCCTCTGGTCTATCAAAATGCAATATATCATGCATTGTCTGCCATGCTCTTCATCGTGGGTAGGTAACAATTGTTCTATTGGTTGTCTGCCTTTCATAATGTTTAAGATTGTTTTAAATCGTCGTACAAAAAGGGGAATCTCAGGGGGATGTTTCTTTTGTTTTTTAAAAAACTGTCTCTTTTTCTTGATCCGACGATGGTAATTGACAAGCAGCCTCCGTATTCTCGTCAATACCATCCTCATCGATAACGATAATGATGTCGTTGGGGTTGGTTTCCAGTTTAACCGGCTGCAGCTGCATCCCAATATTTTACAAGGAACGACTGATTATTTCAAGTAAAAACTGTACAAAGGCGGACTTAATGCCTTAGGCATTTTCTACCAGTCTACCTTAGGGTGATGCAGAGACACACAGATACACAGTAGGTGCAATAACAGAAAACAAATCGGTAAGATAATCGGCCATACAAAACCCAATCTGCAAAAGTATTGTAAATCTCTAACACTGACACCCCACTCACAAAGCTACACGCGGCGCCAAGTGTGGTCATTCTGAATGAACGGACGAACTGATAAACTTTATTACATATTCAAATTCACCAAACAGGATCCCCACGACGGCATTTTCCTTCACAATACAATAATTAACTTAATTAAGTAGACTGTCAACTACGTATATCGTGACATTTCTATAGTAATTAAGATATTTATTTCTTTTTCATTAATAAATGGAGATTTTGTGAATAAAACACGGGTTTTTGAAGTAATATCGGATATTAATTAGAATTTTAATAGCGTTTTAATAGATAATGATGTTCCATTAACATAGGTCAAATGTAGGGCGGTACGATCTTTGATTAGGCGCTTTCCAAAATCTTTGTTCTTACATATTAGACAACTTACCAACGCTATCTTTTCGTTGCCTTCGTTTTTCTTTCATCTCATCGTGATCATTCTCCTTCCCTGATCCCAGTTTATTTGATACTCTGCTTCTACTAGCTGTCATAATCACGAGTTTGTTTCGATAATTCAGAAGCCTGTAACTGGCCTACTAGAAATAAAAGCTCTGATTTTGAGTTTTGAGTTAAACTCTTTCTTTTCTTCTAATTCACGTAGTTATTCGCTTTTATATTTATCCTTATTCCAATTACAAACTCGCAAATCTACCACAAGAGTTTTTCAAGACTATAAAATTTACAGTCACATCCACTCAATTTTTCACAACTCTTTTAATAGGTAATAATGAGAGGAGAGAAAGGAATCTTAATGTTTCCAGCCCTAGCACTAACAGAAGCTTTCGAGCCAAAAATAAAGTCATTAAGAAGTTATCAATGTCCATCAACGGCCATCAAACCAAATTAGACAGAGACAAACAGCATCCAAACGATCCTTTGACACAATTCTTTCAACTCTTTAATTCTCTGCCATACAATTTTCATCCTTATTTCTGGAAATATAAGGTGGTACAAATTAAGCGTCTTTAAGAATGTCAATCTTTATTGAAATTTTCCAAAAATGTTGGTTGGAACACTTTATTGAAGTGTGGTTAATATAGGATTGGAAGAGAATGCTTTTTGAATGTATTTGTGGGGTGACCAGCAAATAAAGTAGTTTCTTAGGACGTCTTTGGTACAAAGAAATAATCTCTATCTAACCTGTTCTAGCTAACCAGTACTGCAGTACCTACATACTGTGCTCCACATTGAACTGACTGGATGTTTCTAAAATATGTTCTATTAAAGTGTTTATATCAACTCTCGTCACTCACTGGACGCCTGACGGAGAGAATCGCCATTGTGGTAGACCGCGGCGAAGATGGTGTGACGATCTGATCTTGTTTGCGGGGCGAACATGTCCAGATATCGGACAAGATAGAGAGGTTTGGAAGGAAAAAGGGGAGGCATTTGCTCAGCATTGGGACACACGATAGGCTAAGAAAAATATCAACTCTCGCTTCCTATGATTTAAGCATTTCCCTCTTCATCAACCTCATTAAATCTAATCACTTCATCTTGACACTGTTCCAACAAAAATTGCCATAGTATCTACTCCACTCCCTCCTCATATTGTTACCCTTTCTCTTGTCTAACGTTCAATTCTAGTAACTCAACGACTGCTAGCATAACTAGCAAGTCCGAAGCCACTTATTTCCCCTAGCTGAGTTTATTAAGGTGACTACACGAGCTAAACGCGAGTTTTATAACTACTAAAAGTATATGATTCACTGCTATAAACAAGACCAGAAAAATATATGATATTCTTCAGGATATATGCTAGCATGATACTGTTTTGAAAACATAATACAATTAATTTGGCACGATAAAAAGAAATCATCAAGAATCACGAACTTACCTCTAAAAATATCTTTCAAACAATAGAAAACATACTAATATGCATGCGATCATTCTGATTTTTTGGCAAATAATTCTACAAGCAATATATTAGCATGATACTGTTTTAGTTTTTTAATCCAATCAATAGTTTTTTTGTAAATCGATCGAAACCACTCATTTCGCGCTATTTGGCCCGCAGTGGCTGACGTAACAACCACTTTGTAGTGCAAGCTGATTAGAACTTTATTCTAACAGCAATTGCAAACGAAGTTTGAACCACCACAAATAGAGTTGCTAATTTATCTCGTATAGGCGCCTTAACTAGACATTAGGTAGTCATCGACTTGCAAAGGAATTTGTTTCAGGAAGTCTTTAGCTTTAATTGGTTATACCGTTATTAGACTGACCGAGATTAGCAAACTAGGTGTTTTACTTGGTTCTTCAATTCTACTGACTACCCGTATTTTCATCGAGCGACTGTCTATCTGACCTCCCAAAACCCAGTTAGTACTAGATAATACTATGTCCCCTGGTAAGACTTCTAACAAACTTTCGGGCCACTGACTGTAACTACTGTCACAGACCTACAAATGACAGCCAGGACCAATTTTCCAAGCACGGAGGAAATTCGATATGTAATGTTTTTAGTTTTGAGCAGTATCATTGTGTTTAAGCTTAGTTACATAAACAAGTAGTTTGCAAATCAGCATTATTTTCCTACCCTTATCTCATAAAACTTGAGGCTGGAACAACACATTTTTCTTTCGTTTTAGTCACAGCCGTCACGGTATCATTTTTTTTTCAATAAGTACTTAACCAATCGTTGCCAACTATTCAGACTACTCGTACAACTTTATTGCAAATTCAGCTCAAAAAATTAAAAGTAACAGCGTCTTTTATTTTTACGATGCCGGCAAGTGATCATTTTTTGTTGAAAAAACAGTGTAATTACGTGCGCCAGAAGTAAATATTCCAACAGCTAATTTCTAAGTCTATAGTTAGTAGAGAATATTAAATTTTAACGAGCGTGTACCGTACAAATGAGACCGCAAACAAATAGTTTGAAGTTTTAAGAGTTCTTCACGGTTTATAAAAGTATTTAAATACTTTAGCCGTGGTCTAATTACAACTTATTTTTCAAAGTATTTTAGCTAACGCCAAGTTTTGAAGAAAAAAGACAGCTTAGAATGGATGCATGCGGTAGAATCCCTACTCCACTATACATCAGCATATATATGTCACCGTAAAATTGTCAAACACGTTATATTACAATATAACGTGTTTCTCTCTAGCGATATTGTAATATCTCGAATTATTGTCAACTGAACATACGGAAGTATCTCTGCCCCCATAATCAGGACTTGGGGCACCCCCCCGTTAGGTTAGTTAGGTTCCTTTAAACCCTGCACCCGGAAATAGGGGCCCCGCGAAGCGGGGCTCCGTCGACTACGCTTTTTAGGGGAATATGAAGTGTTTTAAGGTTAGGTTATATTAATCGATATTTCTCAGGAAATGGTACAGTATCTATTAAATACACATTTTCATTATGTACAAATATATAATTTGCTAAGTTAGACAATCAATGAACAACGTCACCAGTCGTCAACATGACAGGTCAGGATCCTAGGTGGCCAGTATATAACAGTCCTCCACCGCGATTCCTAGCTGCCGCACTCCCGGGGCCGGCAGCAGCTGTTCCAGGTGTCTGCGCCATATATCGCCAACGTCAGTTCGCACTTCATAGTGCAGATTGCCAAGACGACGCATTATCGTGCCAAACTCCCATCTTCTTCTCTGGTCGGAGTAGGCTCTGGCCTGCACTCGATCACCTACGGAATAAGCTCTGACAAGAGGCGGTGTGTTCTCTGATCTGAACGCTGTCGGGGCAGTTGAGTCTCTGAACATCACGTGCAGCTTTGTTCTAACGTCCCGACTGAACATCAGTCCATAGGCAGTATGTCCCTCCTGGTTTGGTGTGCGTCTGAGCCGAGTTTTTAGCACAAGGAGCTTATCCGTAAGATTGCCCCTCTCCCCCTCCATTGCACGTAGTGCTTTCTTAATAGTTTGCACGTAACGTTCAGCCTGACCGTTAGTTGCTGGGTGGTACGGAGCTGACGTCAAATGTGTAACTCCACAGCTGGTAAGGTAGGTTTTAAATTCTTGGGATACAAACTGGCGTGCGTTGTCTGATACCAGTGTGTACGGTGTGCCAAATGTGCAAAATAACTCCTTAAACTTAGCAATGCACCATGCACTCGTTGTGGTTTTTGTGGGGAAAACTTCAACCCACTTTGTGAATGCATCTACAACTATAAGAAGTTGGTGTCTTAGAACAGGTCCTGCAAAGTCTATATGAATTCGTTGCCAGGGGCCGCTAGGTTGTTCCCAGTGGTGAAGAGGAGCTTTTGGTGACTCATTCTGTTCTAATCTGCACGCTCTACAAGATTTTACCTTGTTCTCAATGTCCATGTCTATATTTTTCCAGTATATGTAGCTGCGTGCTAGCAATTTCATTTTAAGAATACCGATATGTCCCGCATGTAGTTCATCAAGAACAGGAGCACGTAAACTTTTGGGTATTACCACTCTGGTTCCTTTCAATATGCAGTTATCCTGGAGTGTTAATTCATTATCACCGTAACCATATTGTCGTAATGAGTGACCTGTCTGTAGTGCTTGTAGTAATGTATTTAAGTCATTGTCTTTTCTCGTTTCACTGGCTATAACTTCTGGTCGGATTTCTAAGATGTTGATCTGTTGCAATTGATACGCACAATGTTGGTCTATTGATGTTTCTTTTACTATTTCAACTGGGAATCTTGATAGGTAGTCAGCGTTTGAATGTTTCACCGAAGCTCTATATTCCACATCGTAGTCAAATCCCGATAAAAAATGTGCGTAATGAAATAATCTCATTGTGCTTAGTGCAGGTAATGTCTGGTGTGGATGAAAAATCGAGGTAAGCGGCTTATGATCAGTCACTAATACGAATTTCCTGCCGTAACAGTAGTGAAAAAACTTTTTAATGCCCCAGTAGATAGCCGTAGCTTCTTTGTCGATTTGACTATATTTCTTTTCGCTAGTTGATAGTGACCTTGAGGCGAATGCGATTGGCCTTTCTGAGCCATCTGGTAGTTTGTGAGACAGAACAGCTCCTAAACCTGTCGGTGAGGCGTCAGTAGCTAGTATCAGCGGTTTATCTGGGTCAAAATGAATTAAAACTCTGTCGCTCAAAATCGCCTTCTTTATATTGTTAAAGCTTTCTTCACATTTAGAAGTCCAGTGAAAATCATTCTCTTTCTTTAGTAATTCATTTAAAGAGCTCGTTAAAGAGGCAAGGTTCGGTATAAACTTGTTGTAGTAGTTGGCCATACCCAGAAAGGTTCGTAGTTCGTTTATGTTTCTTGGTCTTACTGTATTCGTGATGGCCTTGACTTTGTCTTTGTTCTTATGTAAACCCTCTTTATCTATTGTGTGTCCTAGGTAGTTAATACTACGTTTAAAAAAATTACATTTTTCTCTGTTTACGCGGAGGTTACTATCTTTTAGTTTTTGCAAGACTTGTCTTAGACGTGTTAAAAGTTGATCTTCTGATGCTCCTTGAATTATAATGTCATCAAAAAAACATTTAATTCCGTCTAGTCCTTGAAGTAACTTATCCATAAATTTCTGCCAAAGGCTTGGTGCCACTTTGACTCCAAACATCAAGCGATTGACTTTGTAAGTACCTTTGTGTGTACTTAATGTTTGTAAAAGGGCGCTTTCTTCATCCATGACCATATTAAGATAGGCTTGGGTAATGTCTAAGGTACAGAAGTATTTGCCTCCGTTCATTTCCGCAAATATATCCTCAATTATAGGAATTGGGTATTGTTCATCTCTTATGACTTTGTTAAGGGTGACCTTGTAGTCTGCACAAAGTCGAATGCTCCCGTTTGGTTTCACAATCGGTACTATTGGTGTGCCCCAGTCTGATTGGTCTACTTTGGTAATCACCCCTTCTGTACACAGTCGTTCAATTTCTTTATCGACTTTTTCCTTTAAAGCGTACGGTATACGTCGTGGTTTTATAAATATTGGTTGTATATTTTCTTTGAGATTTATATGAGCCTCGTAGTTGGGTATTTTTCCTAGGTCTGATCTAAAAACAGTTGATGAAAATTCTTCTAATAATTTATCAAGTTTGTCGGATTGTTCTAAAGTTCGTACAACTCTTAAATCTGCAATTTTCATATTAATTTCTTTAATCCAGCTTCTACCAAATATGGGGTCAACGTTTTGATTGATTATGTAAAGCTTCCCGTTGAACGTTTGGTCTTTATACGTCCCTTTGATATATGTTATTCCTGCAGGCTTGATAATTTCACCAGTGTAGGTTCTCAATTTCGTATCAGTTTTGAAAATTTTATTTGGTATTTGTAGGCTTTTGTATTGTTTGAGTGACATTGTTGACAAGGCCGCTCCCGTGTCAAATTCCATGCGTACTTGTTTGTTCTCAATTTTTAATGTGATCATATATTTGTCCGTTATTTCACTCTTGATTATATTGATATCTCCAATACTGTCGCAATTCGTGTTACTTATAGTGTCATCTAGTTGATTGATTTTTAGGTTCCGTTGTAAACAAACTCGTGACAGGTGTCCAATTTTCTTGCATTTCAGGCAGGTAGACTTGATGGCGCCGCAATCATTAGATCGGTGGTCGTCTTTACCGCATCGGAAACATTTTCCTTTTAAATCTCTTATAGTTAACGGAGATGATGATGAAGAAGTTAACTTTATGTTCTGTCGTGTGGATGATGGTCGTGATTCGTTATCTCTACTTGTCGATTTTGTAATCTTGTTTACTGTGTCCAAATTTTTGTGCATGTCTGCGGATATTTTCATGTTTTCTGATTTTCCCATTTCCATGAATGTAGCAATTTGAACCAGTTTAGTAAAAGGTGGTGTATCTCTTTCTTGAAGAATTTTCGTTCGTATTTCACTGTCTTTTAATCCACGAATAAATTGCAGGACTAAGAAACTTTCTGAGGTAGACTTTTGACAGTTTTGGCACTTGAATTCGCAGTTCAAGGAATTTTTCTTTAATTCTGAGGCGTATGTTGCTACTGTTTCGTCTTCACGTTGTGTGTGCGTAATAAATCTGTGTTGTAACGCCCATATACTAGGCTTAGGATCTATGTAGTCGTCTAGAATCTGTGCTAGTTTTATAAAGTTCATATGAATTGGATCCTCCGGAGAGCATAAATCATGTAACTTCTCATGTAATTCGGGTGATAATGCAGCAAGAAAAGTGTACACTTTTATTTTAGGATCTTCGATTTTATTGAGCAAGAAAAATACCGTTAGACGTTTAGTAAAATTTGCAAAGGTTTCTTTTTCTTGAAAAGGCTGGAAATTCATTTTTGGCCCTCGTTCTTGTTGTGTATCTGTACTCATGTGTGATGCCGATGTTTGCAGCGGTGTGATTCGTCGATTTTCTCTGTTTTGTAATATGAGAAGTTTCGTCTTTATGATGACACATTTTTCTTCAAAATCGTACCTGGTCTCTATCTCTTGGTCTAGTAGTTCGTCTGGTGTTTCTAATTCTATTTCATGTTGTATTTCCTGTAATTTCTGTAACGTTTCTTGAAGCGATTGTAGTCTTGACTCTGTTTCTTCGTATGGAAGAGTTTCTTTGGTGTTTACGTAGTTTTCAAGCTTTGTGATTAAACCTCGCAATGACGCGCGGGTTTTCTTTAATTTTTTAATATCATTAGTCGACATCCTCGTCGCCAATTATTAAATACACATTTTCATTATGTACAAATATATAATTTGCTAAGTTAGACAATCAATGAACAACGTCACCAGTCGTCAACATGACAGGTCAGGATCCTAGGTGGCCAGTATATAACAGTATCTTTTCATGAGAGTGGTACCACTGGGCAAGGGGGACCCCTCCTTCTCTCCACACCGCGTGAGTTGACTACCATCGCATGCATTTCACGAAAAATAATGCGTTTTATTGTAAGCAGTATGTTCACTTGACAATAATTCGAGACTTTACAATATCGCTAGAGATATTACAATATAACGTATTTGACAATTTTACGGTGACATATACAACATGTAATTTATACATATTATGTAGGTTTGTTATACATATTTTAAGTATTTTTATACTCTTATGCGATCTCAATGAGTCGTATTTACTTTTTGGTTAGAGGCGTAACTTGCCTACTCATGCATTGGATCGTTTTCACCCATAAAGCTTGAAGAAAGTAGATCAGCACTTTTTTTTATTTGAGTTACTACTTTTTAGGGTTCCGTAGCCAAATGACAAAAACGGAACCCTTATAGATTCGTCATGTCTATCTGTCTTTCTGTATGTCTAGGTCTGTCTGTCTGTCAAACTATAAGAACTGTGCTGTTGAAACTTGGTAAGTAGGTGTATTCTGTGAACCGCATTAAGATTTTTAAACAAAAATAGAAAAAAAAGGTCTTCAAAAATGATATTGAGGTTTCTAAAACCATTTTTTTCTAAACTGAATAGTTTGCGCGAGAGACACTTCCAAAGTGGAAAAATGAGTGTGTCCCCCCCCCCCCCCCCCCCCCGTAACTTCTAAAATAAGAGTATATTTCAACTAAAAAAATATACAATCTTGATACGGAACCCTTCATGGGGGAGTCCGACTCGCACTTGGCCGCTTTTTTGAACATTGGATCGATATACGAAATCAATGCAAAAAAAACCGAAGCTAGTCCCATTATTATAAAAACTAAGTAATCCAAAATAAACTGTATCTTCATAATATAAGGTTGGTTCTGAATAACTGTTCTCCCTCCGTCTTACGAATTTTCGATAAGGTCACGTGTCCTGGCGCGAGTTTAACATTTTAACCCAAACCAATAAGTGCAAAACGCTGCTAAAAAAGTTTATCACTTCAAAAATGAACGGATTTTATAATAATTCCCTAACTACTACAGTATCGCCCGTTTATCACCCGAATTACCCATGATCAAAGGAAAGCGTTTGTCACTGTACGCCGGTAAGGGACGCACGCGTCGGTGATTAACCGAAATAAATAACATATCAATGTTGTCTGGCGAAGAAAATAGCACTTTTAATTCGTCTGCCAGACAGCACTAAAAAAATTATGAGGTAATTCCGATGAAAATGTTATCACGTCTGTCTTAAGTGTTGGAAACCCTTTCATGTAACGTGATGGATTCAATATTTATGATATTAAAAACAAAGAATAAAGGAAATGCCCTGGACACTTTATATTTTGTCGTATAATAGGGACTACAAGAAAATTTGAAAACAAGACGAAACTATTTAAACTGGGAGTCTACATGCTGGGGCCCATTATTCATATCAACGAAGACAATCATATCGAAGTCTTTAACAATCATTCTTTGAGGAAATAATCTATATCTATACATATAATAAAATAGTAAAAAAGCTGTGTCTGTACATTGAATATATTTAAAAAATAATAATTGAAGGGGGTTTAGAAACAGTAATAGAGTACGAATCCAAAAAAAAAGTCTGTCTGTTTGTCTGTTTATCTGTTTGTCTGTTTGTCTGTTTGTTTGTACACGCTAATCTTCGGAAGTACTGGACGGATTTGAATGATTTTTTTTTTGTTGTATAGGTATTATGTCTGGGCAACATATAGGCTATAATTTATCTTGGAAACCTGAACACCTGATGTAGAACCGCAACAGACCGGCTAAAATATAAGAGATACAAAAATGACACCATAGCAAAAATTGTTCCACGTGATGAGCATTTTCTGCTGAGAGAATAAATTTGAAGATCTGGAACACCTGATGTGGAACTCCAAGAGCCCAGTTATACCATAACACATACAGGAATGACGTCTTAGCAAAAGTTGTTCAATTTGATTAGCACTTTCTGTTGACTTATAAAAATCGTAGATCTGGGACACCTGTCGTGGAACCTCAATAGCCCAGCTACACCATAACACATATAGGTATGACGTCGTAGCAAAAGTTGTTCAATATGATGAGCACTCTCTGTTGATTTATAAAAATCGAAGATCTGGAACACCTGTTGTGGAACTCCAAGAGCCCAGCTACACCATAACACATTTAAGGATGATGACGTCTTAGCAAAAGTTGTTCGGTCTGATGGGCATTTTCTGTTGACTTATATAAAATCGAAGATCAGAAACATCTGATGTGAAAATTATTGCAAAGCTATCACAAATGTCACTGTAAAATTATAAAATAACAAAAACTGGGAGTAGATGGACTTCTAGATCTCTAGAGACAAGTGGGGAACGTGATGCGCGACTGACCGCTGATCGGGTACGTCACGCATTGTCTTGCGCGTCGGAGATGTTCACGGATAGAGAATTACGCTTGATTTCTCATCGTATCTACGCATCTGCTTCTAGGTCTCTAGGGATAAGTGGGGAACGTGATGCGCGACTGACCGCTGATCGTGAGCGACATGCATTATCTTGCGAATCGGAAACGTTTACCCTACAGAATCACGCTTGAGTTCTCAGCGTAATCGCACATCTACTAACAGGTCTTTTGAAACGAGTGATGAACGTGATGCGCGACTAACTGCTGCTCGAGATTATCATACATTGCCCCACACACGCACGCAACAAAATATTCATAATCAGTTAGAAAGTGAGAGAGAAAGAATTACTGGAGTACGGCATGAAGAGACAGAAGAAGAGCGCGAAGACTTTGACATTCTCTGAACAGAATGTCGATATCATCTGAAGAATCGGATGTCTCAAGATATAGCCGTAGGGCATGGCGACCTTCCTTGGGTTGATAAGGAACGGAGTGCATTTACATATACTCCTATGATTGAATACGCCACATATTCCGCCATCGGAGGTATGGTTCAAAATTGTACTTTTTGTGAAGCTGTTAAATGGCAAAAAGAAACAAACGGTATGTGTTGCTCAGGTGGGAAAGATCCATTATTTTCCCGTCCCCGGGCTCTTAGAATTAGACGTTTCAGATCTTCGATTTTGACGAACCCGGTGTGCTGGCAAAAGCAACAGGATCCGCGTACGAAGTCGCGGGCAGAAGCTAGTAAATAATAAAAAATAATTTGAAAGCCTTGCAAAAATATGCTACCTTGAATTCCAATACCGCATCATTATGAACAAATGATGATAATAATGAATTCTTGTAAGGGCACGGTCTTGCCCTAGAAAAATAGACCTTGACGAATATGATACATATTCGAGAGAAAAGGTCAAAAGTCAATAACATATATATATTTCATGTTAATGACGATTTTTTTTATTCAACTGCAGTAAAAGCTTTAATTAGCGGAAAAACAATTTCTCTAGCTCTTTCTAGTCTTTCATCGTTGATTTACATTTCCTAATTACTGGTATAATTTCAAATGCAAATGCACTTACACAATCAGAGAAGGAAAGCAACGTTTCTCAATAGGTTGCACAGGTTAAGTAGAAGATGTTTCGTGTATTAATAATTGAAGACTTGTTGCCTATAATAAACACAAGGCTTACTAAAGACCTAATTGACTTGATAGCTCATTTCAAATGGACCCTAGATGAAGATGACAAAGTCAAACTTTAAGTTTGTCTGTGCCATGCTGTAAGTGTAAATACTTACATACCTATCCTTTCCTTCATTTCAGCTTTGATTCAATCTGAAAAAGAAAAAAACGATAGTAAGTATTCATTCAAGATAGTTACAGAAAATAAGGAATATAATAATTTAAAGACATGTAAAATACGTTGCACACACTATAGAAATCGCTAATTTATAGAATCCTAAATCTATCTGCAGCTAAAGTTCATTATGTTAAAGTGGCGCTTTTATCTACTTTATGTGAGTAAACATGTAATAAGTCTCTAATATACATATATTAGGAGAGTCGTTTGCCGTCGCGTCGGCGCCTTCTGTGCTTACTAGCTTTGCCTCTTTATTGTCATTACAAGTTCTTACTAACGCCACTTCTAGAGCTGGCAGAGCATCTAAGTTAGTTGTCCTCACAAGCATGTCGTCATTTTTATTTGCTTCTTACTCTACTGATTCAGTATCATTAGCTTTTCATAAACTTTTCTTCCCCTAAGACGACCCACTGACCCTTTTGTTGTAAAAAGACGACCCACTGACCCTTTTGTTGTAAAGTTCCTCTAATTTTCTCACTTCCGAGTAAAATTCCATTGCCTCACAAAAAGTTTTAGTGGGAACCATTTAGTCGGTATATTCTATGGATTTATTGTCAATCCGTTCACTTGTTTTTGCATGAAAGAACAACAAAAATACACACATAGGTACAAACTTTCGCCTTTAAAGTGTTTTTAGTGTGATGTAATTTGTAAGTAGTCTCATTAGGTAAAGTTGGCGTTGTTAGTAAAGAAACAGCACTAAAACTGATTTATTGTAAGGAAGCAATCTTTTGAACAGCTAAACAGTGGATTGAATTCTATTTAAATAATAACTGCTTTTAATACCTTATTATATTATTAATCCACTCCTTTCACCATTAAGCAGTATTTTGCAGTTCCTGAATGGGAATTTAATGAGTTTCTGCTGCTTACAATTTCTTTAACTATTGTCAGCAATAAAAATATAATTCTAAGGGTGGATTCGACCAAATTCGAAATTACACGCGAGTAACTATACCAGGATTATTTTACTCTCAATACTTTCACGAGGAGTAATTTGATTTACGTTCTACCACACTATACCTAGATTAAAATTATTCTCGTATAGTTACTCTTTGGTTGTCTTTGGCATTGAATGGGATTGAAGAATGAAATGACCTAATACATCATGCTACTAAACGAAGAGGTCATTGCATCTGTACTTATTACACTTGAGGAATGTACTATTATATTTGGTAGATGTAAACGTCACTTTCTTTACTCATTACTGTCACTGGCAGAGTAAATATGTCCCTTGGTCGATTGTGTGGTATTTTCTTGGTTGCGATTTTTAAATAGAATTGATTTACTTATTTGAAAGAAAGAAAGAAAGAAAAAATGTTTATACACCAGTTGTTTGTTTTGTTTTTTTGTTTTGGCGAAATTAAGTAACCGAAAAGAAAGAGAAGCGCAATCTGGATGGCATCGGAGAAGAGCCTGTTGGTTACTATACTATACTGTACCAAATAGATAGATTATTTATAAGTATCATACAATATAATCACCGGTTTGACGAATATTCCAACGTATGCTCAAGTTTAGCTAACAAACAAAGAGTGGCTTCCTTGGATAGACGAAATCTAACAGCGAAGTCTTTGTCATCATAATCTTCGAAGTAATTAGTTCTTTTATCCACCTTGGACGCCTTGGCACGTAATCATCGTCGCTATCGGATTCTTCGATCATATTTCTCAAACGTTCCATTATGGCGAGGTTTTGATTGAAAACCACACAAAAACAAAGAATATCAACACGGACGGATGATTTTTGACAAGGTAAATGTACATAACATAACATTTTGACATTTTGTTTCGTTATTCCCAGTTTAAGACTTTACTCCACCAAAATCGACCGTATAATAATTTACTCTCGTATAGTGACTTTAGCCACGGGTTAATGTTTGGTAGAATGCAAATTGAGCTTACTCTCGAGTAAATAGCTATTTATTCTAAGAATAAAATTTACTCTCGTTTGGTCGAATCCGCCCTAAGAAACATAATAGTTATTATACAATGTCACTGGGCAATAGATTGCCATCAATGAAACGTTTTTCAAATTATTTTCAAGATTACCTGTTACATCTACACTTACAAACTGTTGACACTATATAACTCTTTTATTTATTTCTATTTGTAAAATTAATCACATTATTAAATATTCTTAACAAAAAAAAAAAAAAACAAAAATATATAATATTATCATAGAAGTACATACATGAAAGTATTGAATATGGTTGACTGTTTAAATACCCTGTTCATATCAATAAAGTAATTTAATCATAATCCATTGTACAGTCCTACAATTTGATGCTTTGGTAATAGCCAAATTCCTACGTTGTATCGTGTCGTAAAACGCGTATTTTCCGCACAATCTGCGCTTCATCTGACATACCGGACACGGACAAATCGCGTCATAAGCACCGACACGTCACGGACAACTTCGTTGAAGTTCTCATACTTAGAAATACGTTTGACAAGTGACTTGTGAGTATGAGTGATAATGATGGAAACTGTCAAATGAAAGACAAAGGAGTGGTCATTAATATTGTAGTTGAAGCGGCTTTAAATGGCGATGACAACACACCATCCGGTTATGCGAACGTTACTTCAGATTAATACTCTGAGTCAACAGCGGCAAAAACTTAACAAAAACACCCAACAATCGACATTTACGGTCAATAAACAACAAAAAGCAACAATCAAATAAATCTGTTAAATAAAAAAATAAGGCATTCCACACACGCGGACGAACAAATAAAGAGTCGCGGCGGCTAGACGTACGCAGCATTATCGCAATATGTATGCGACTGGTCGCGTCGATTGCCGTGTCAATATTGGACCACCGCAAGTCGGCACGCTCCGCTCAATCGCTCAGTTTGCAGATGATCTAAATACCGTATGATTGTGTGCTTAGTTTGTTAATGTGGGTAATTAGGAGGATTTTTAGTAATTTGTAGATATTGGAGCAAGTAAAGCTCAAACCGAGACTCGAGAACGAGGCCTTTATTCAGCAGTTTGTGGAGTAAGGCTTTCAATGATGATGTTGATGATGAAAGCCCAAGGCAGGAAGTATTGTCATACGGCAGAGCATCTCGCAAGAGTTGAGTAATAAAGAAGGAGTTCTCTCTTTTACCTTGGCGAAATTGGATGAGCTACAGTAGTAGGTGGATTTAAGTGACGTATTGCTTTGCAAACGCATCCATGCGTTCTAGCATCAGCGGACAAAAAAACTATAATTATCCTAGATCGCTTTCATTTTAGTCTATATACTATTGCAGTAAACGTTTATGTGTTTGAACGCTTACGTGTGAAAATTCTTGTAGACAAAACTAGATAATGAGCATGAAAATGTATCTCTAGCTCTCACCCTGTACCTTAAAGTATCATCCAAATAACTAAATAGCTTTGACTAGTTTTGATTTTATTATCTCATGGTTTCAGAGATTTTCCCCCTGACGGACACACTCACAAACTTTCCTCTATTAAACCTAGACTCGTGCCACAAACCCAGCTTTAGTACTAATTTTCATCAGAATCATCATCATTTCACTCGAAAAACGTCCACCTTGTCATAGGCCTCCTCCAAGTGTCGCGACATTGACCGGTCCCGTGCGATTCGCATGCAGCGACCCGCAGCCCTCACCAGATCATCTGTCCAGGAGGTCTTCCAACACAACGTCTTCAGAAGACGTTTAAGCTTTAATTTTCGTTTTCTATACACACAACGGCAGTGGGTAAAAATCGACCAAACCATAGACAAATCTTTTTGTTCGACTGTTTCACAAAGACGAAACAATCTCCTCCAAGAGAGAGATACTTGAATGTCTTACAAACAAGTAACAAAGATATAAATTAAACGTAAACTAACGAGTTGCAGGTACATGCAATGTCAATAAAGTTAGGATATCGGTTAGGGACACGACTATCGCATTAGCCTTAGATGAAGCAATTACACTGAATTGTTAAGATAAAACTAAACGAGCTCGTTAGAATCCCTTCAAATAGAAGGTCTTACGAAATGGACATTGGCCAATATGAATTCACAAAAAGAATCAACAACTTTACTGCACAAGCAAAAAGATTTTAATCCAAAAACAATACGCCTACGAATGTAAAAAGGGTTTGGAAAGTGGCTGAAACAAGTAATGGTGACGATAATGTAAATATTTTTTTCAAATACAAGGACTTGGCGATATGGTGGGTGACTTGCAAAAGAGCTATTGACGGTTGCAGGAAGACTAAGCCTAACTGTTGGTGTCTTTCAACTAGTGTGATGATAATGATGATTAAGTTCAAGTCAGCATCTAACTAAATATTGTCGAAAAGGCACTTCACAGTTCATGAATGTTTAATTAAAAGATAATTAAAATATATGACATAAACATCAGATCCTCGACGACAAAGTATTTTGTCTGGGATCCTAACCCACAGCCCATCGAGACTCCTTCACGTCACCTTTATTGCCTATTGATCAGGAGTGTTTAATAAGAAGCAATGCTGAAGTACATCCGCGTGTCATTTCGTGTCATTGGATGTCATAAAGATCATTCCATTATAACCGTTTAAGCGTCGATGAGCGCTCGTTGCATGCAACGCCTCACAACTCTAGTGGCGCCAACTACGCGAAATTACCAACTTAATTTCATCACCCAACAATCGTAGATCAATAAAATTTGAATCTTATGACGATAAACATATCATTCAGTTTTGTAACTACTGCTGTTTAGCAACAGCAAAGTTATGTTGGCTAGAGCTTACGCGTGCTGACTCCGTCGTTGGATCCGCACAAAGTGTTGGCTCATTTCAAAGCGACCAGTCATACAAATTGCACATTAAACGACGAGTTAAACCGTGCCTTTCCTTTTACAATTCGTCATTCCGTCTCGTGTGCTTTACAACGGGATGGCGCGAATTGAACTCAGTTTTGCAAATTGTTTTCGTACGTGTATCGAGAGCTGATCAATCGATTTGAATCGATTCCGTATTGGTATCGATGCACGTCTTTGATGTTAGAGCTGCAACATTGATTCCTTATTCGATAAATTACAAAGTGAAAACTATGTTGGTTTTGCGCCGTTTAGAGCGTGCGGTGAATTTGATGCTTCCACGTACCTAGATGAAATTGATATGATATGTGAATAACTTGAATAATTTATCTATCAGACGTTTCTTTTTGGAAATAACTTTTCAAATCAAATCAAATCATTTATTCTTTACAAACATAAGTAATAGGCACAAAAAAGTTTTTTTTATAATAAATTTCGCCGTCACATGGGCATGCAATTACTTGGTTTACAATAAAATTATAAATTTATAATAAGGAGCATGTCACTGTCACCTACATAATTATAATAATAAAAATAAAAAAAAAATATAAAAAATTTAAAATATTAAGTATCAATAATTATCATTTCAGCCGAAAGACGTCCACTGCTGGACATAGGCCTCCCCCAAGTGTCGCCACAATATCAAACAGAAAATTAATAACATTATGACAACTAGAATAAACACACACTAAGTAGACTGCATCAAAACTCAAACTCAAACTCAAATCATTTATTTCAACTAGACCATTACGGCACTTTTGAATGTCGATAAAACGAAAAATAAAGCGAAGCTACAGTCACAGTCACAAGGCATAATAACTTGAGAAAGTACTGTAGTTGCCCATTCCCTAGCGTAAATCTCTATGGAGAAGAACGGGCAAGAAACTCCATGGACACTCTTTTCAATCAAAAATGTTGTTACAAAATCTTGGTTACATCTTTCATGTTGAGATTACACATACATGTGAGAACGATGTAGAAAGACGTGCACAATAAGAGCGTCCAGAGTAAAAATAAATAAATCAACAATTAAAAATAAAGCAATTCAAATGATCCACGGCAGCTAAGAGATGACCAGTCCCGACTGACAGCGCCCGTTCACGAACATGACGCATGAATCAGCGCCATTCAATTCAACCATATTTAAGGGAACTAAATGACCCGACGACCCAAGTTGTACCTATTCTTTTTTGTTTAGTATATTCTTTCTGTTGGGCGAAGGCCTCCTCCATTCCTTTCCAAGTTTCTTCGTGCTTTGCTTTCTACCTAATATTCAAGCTTAAATACGTAACCACTTCATCAGACCCAAGTTTTAAAGGCCAAAAGTTGCGAAGGTTGTATCGTCTGATTTATAGCGAGACTCTCCGAGACAAGATGCGACATAACTTACTGCTTAACGACCGCACAGATTGACAAGTCTTTACGTCATTAACAGTGGAGCAAGATTTCTCAAATTGTTAGACTTTATTTTCGTTTTCTATACTATTACGTGCAGTCTTACAGACTTTAAATGCAAAGTTAAGTTTTTATGATTCTTCATTGTTCTCAGTTTTAATAAAAAGTCAGTCGGAAAGTCTTGAAAACTGCTTCGACTTTCCAAAAAATCAAACTGACGCTTTAGAAAGTGTTGATGTGTGTTTAAATTGTTGTAGTATAATTATTATGAACAAGTTCGTTTTTATTTAATCTTCATTCATTATGTATTGTGTCTTGAATGAGTGAACTGAGTGCAAGTAATTACAGCTTTCGTTTTCAATATTTTTCCGCCTTGAACTGAGACCGCATTAACAACTATTTCTTTTATTTGTTTTCTCCACATTTGCTGGCACAAGTCGGGTGTCGCTTGAGTTAGGTCTTGGACAAATAAACAAATCTATGTATAAGTAATTCAAACACTCCTACAAGTGTAAGTATAATTCATATCCATTTTGTAAGCAAAGCGCATAAACTTCTGAATCAAACCAAGTGGATCAACCATCATTGAAAAAAAACACAAATCCTTTGGAAAATTTGATCCGGCCGCGTGAAGCGGGGCATAGACACATAATTTTACATAGATGTTTTACTTCAACAACTATCATTTGAGACTTAGCACCTCAAATTCTGCCGTTCACTTCATTCTTACCATAATTTACAAAGCACTTACCGAGATTTTGTCTCCAACATGCTAATTCTACGACCTACTTCAAATCAGTACCGATATAATTCCATTTTAGTATCGATATTCTGGGATAATCCCTTCTTGATAATTTACTACCAACTTACATTTACAGTCGTTAAATTTCTTCATTCGTTTTATGAATCTCAATTCTCAGAGTGTAAGACTGAAATTCGATCTTCTAAATATTTTGACAGCTGAAAATGTTGATTGGTTTTTGATCAACTGTCAACAATGCGCCAAAATAAAGGTGTGTTTATACAATACTTTACGGCTTCTGTTGATCGATTTAGTGTTAGGATTATTAGTCTATATTTATAGCCGTGGCGACAAATTGCATGTGAGAATCGATAGTCAAAATACATTTCGTATGAGGGCTATAAAGTTTATCTTTTCTGAATTTGTCATCAAAGTAAATAAAGTCATAAAAAGTGTTTTTCATATGCAGATGAACGATGTAGTAAAATGAACTGTTACTGTGACGCTCGTAGGCGTTTTCTTCTAGCACCCGTTCAGTATAAGCGAATGAGACTGAAGAAGTTGTATAATTAAACTAAATTTACTCTCTGTGGAGGAAAATACATTTAATATAACGTCAATGATGATGACACCTAAAAAATGGTTCCAGATTTTAGCAGATCATGGAGTCAACAAAACAAAGTTTTCTTAACGGATTGCTTCAAAAGACAACCCAGTTTTGAAATTTTCATAAACTCGAGTCAACACACCATTTTTTCTAGTATTTGAGTGTTTCTAGAGAAATACTCTCAACAAACACAAGAAAAAATGTGATATTTATTTAAAATACTCCCGAGATAAATTATCAAACTTTCTCGGGCATATTTTTTGTTAATTATGATTATGGTTGCGGTATGCGGTTCTACAGAGATTCTCTACTAATCTTTGTTTTAAGGTTCTTCGAATCATTATTTATTATGACTTTCTTCCTTCAACACTTAATCTCTAACCGTATTACAAATGACATCATCCTCCGGGATTCTCCTCCACTTCATAGTTTCAAGTCTACCGATATCAACAAAAGCTTGTTATGACAGTTCTCAGTACCCATTGTTATGTCTCGATGACAACTGACACCCAGTCTTGTAAGTGATATCTTTATTACTGCCGCGCGTGATCTGTTGCCATGTCAAAGGTGTGGTCGGCGGTATAAAAGTCTGCCTAGTTTACAAAAGTAGGCAGACTACCTAGAGTTTACAAGAGTAGTAGTAGTTTACTTATAAGCAATAATTCTGTCCAGTACATGTTCTCACTCATGGAGCTATCAGTATGAGATAAAAAAAATACTTCTCTCTATAGGTAATTTAAAGATGAGATGAAAAGCAAGCACACCAGTGTTTTTATACACATACATAACAACACGCTTGTAACCCCTGAAGGTTAGGCAGAGGTGTGTAAGTCCCATGTAACAGGGAGCGAGCCTATTGACATCAACCGAGCACAAATCGAAACTCCTTGGCTGCTACTTAGAAATTGCTGATGGAAAAACTCAATAACACTCTGCCTGACTTGGGAATCGAACCCAGTACCTTATTCTCAGCAGTCGCACTTGCGATTCCTAGACCAACGAGGCAGTCTTTCCTTGCGATTGCTAGACCAACGAGACAGTCTTTCCTTGCGATTGCTAGACCAACGAGGCAGTCTTTCCTTGCGATTGCTAGACCAACGAGGCAGTCTTTCCTTGCGATTGCTAGACCAACGAGGCAGTCTTTCCTTGCGATTGCTAGACCAACGAGACAGTCTTTCCTTGCGATTGCTAGACCAACGAGGCAGTCTTTCCTTGCGATTGCTAGACCAACGAGACAGTCTTTCCTTGCGATTGCTAGACCAACGAGGCAGTCTTTCCTTGCGATTGCTAGACCAACGAGGCAGTCTTTCCTTGCAATTGCTAGACCAACGAGGCAGTCTTTCCTTGCGATTGCTAGACCAACGAGACAGTCTTTCCTTGCGATTGCTAGACCAACGAGGCAGTCTTTCCTTGCGATTGCTAGACCAACGAGACAGTCTTTCCTTGCGATTGCTAGACCAACGAGGCAGTCTTTCCTTGCGATTGCTAGACCAACGAGACAGTCTTTCCTTGCGATTGCTAGACCAACGAGGCAGTCTTTCCTTGCGATTGCTAGACCAACGAGGCAGTCTTTCCTTGCAATTGCTAGACCAACGAGGCAGTCTTTCCTTGCGATTGCTAGACCAACGAGACAGTCTTTCCTTGCGATTGCTAGACCAACGAGGCAGTCTTTCCTTGCGATTGCTAGACCAACGAGACAGTCTTTCCTTGCGATTGCTAGACCAACGAGGCAGTCTTTCCTTGCGATTGCTAGACCAACGAGACAGTCTTTCCTTGCGATTGCTAGACCAACGAGGCAGTCTTTCCTTGCGATTGCTAGACCAACGAGGCAGTCTTTCCTTGCGATTGCTAGACCAACGAGGCAGTCTTTCCTTGCGATTGCTAGACCAACGAGGCAGTCTTTCCTTGCGATTGCTAGACCAACGAGGCAGTCTTTCCTTGCAATTGCTAGACCAACGAGGCAGTCTTTCAGAGACGTATTAAACAATAAGTTTTAAGTAGGTAGACAGTCATAAATTATCAACAAAGCTAAAACAATCTCCAATAAAGAGCCGCGAGTGCTGACAACCCCAAAACGCCATATACTACAAATTAAACAAAATCCAAAAATACTTCCGCGAACTTTTTAATGTGGTTTACTACTCCACAATCTGTAACGGACAGAGAGTCGAAACTACCAACAGTAAACAAGGTAGGAACCCAATGAGTGAATGATTAATTGAAAATAGATCGAAGACCGATGAAGGCATTCGTTTTGCGTTTAGATTTAGACGCTATCTGTGGGTGGCGGGCATGTACTTAGTCCTAAGATCGGTGGTTTCCAACCATTGGTGGTCCGCAGGAGCCTCGAATATGGTCCGCGTAACGTTAAAATGTTACTCGAACTTTTAACTTGCACAGAAGATGCAAGCTCAAGCTCAACCAAACCTAATTAAACCAACCAGAGAAACTATTAACTTATTCGAATTTCCGTACGAATGATTGTTATATTTTTCGAGCTCACTTCGATCGCTTTTGTATTAATTAATTCTAAAGGTTTTCATCTCATTTTACAGTTTTTACATTGTATGAATTAAAGATCCTAGAAAAAAAATCATATCGGTGTCCTTGTTTATCTAGGACCTTATATGGTCCTTACTAACAATAAAGACACAGAAGAGGTCCCTGGTTTAAGAAAGGTTGGAAGCCACTGGCTTAGATCAATAAGTTGAAGCTACAATGGATAAGTTGTGAGTTGAGATCTAATTTAGGATGATACTTATATTGCTATCTTAGATTCATCTGATTTACTTTAGTCTGTGAACGTTTGATGTTGAATATGTTGTGATTCCTATTTTCATTGGATTTTCATCAAACAAGGATTTTGTAGACAGTTAGGTATTGTATTTACGTTACTCAATTTCATGGACCGGGCTGTCCTTTCTTAAGTCAGCAGTCTGAAGGATGTAGATTAACTTTTCGTTAAAACATAACTATGATTCATAAGCGTTTGATCTATGGGCTCAGTAGCCAGGTAACACAAAACTAAAAATAAACTCTATTTATCACTACATTAATAAAATCATCCATTGCCTGCTAAAACAACACAATAAAAAGAACTAAACACTAAAGCCGTCAAAAATTCTCTAATAAAAAACGATTAATAATTCAACAACATCTTCATAAACTACAATAAACATGAAACAAAAAAACTCGCATAAAACTGATTTATTAGTTCGCAACTAAAAAGTAGATTTATTAACACTATTTATTAAGCATTTGGTACTTCATAGATTTTTTCAAGTTATTTACGATATCACAATACGTAAATTTCTCAAGTACATTATATTCGCGTATAAGAGGATCAAAAGAAATAATTGATCCCGTTGTAAAGGCTAGTCTACACTCACTGAGCAGAGATCCCGGGAACCAGGATTAAGAATCTTGTAGGCAACTCGTAAAAGGGGATATAACGTAGCCGTGTGTTTGGAATCCGATATTTGTTTATCCTTTTATTGCGCTTTATAGCTATTTAAGGATTATTCGAATGGAAGCGTATTTTAGTATCATCTGTGTGCGATTGGTTGAGCTTGCAATATTTTTATAGCTGCAGTGTTACTAACAATAACAGACAAAGACATTACAATAAAATGTGTAATTTATTCGGGAATATTATTTTATTACAGCAGCTGTTTTATGAACTTGAAGCAATACTTCGGTAGGAAACATATTTCATGAATGGAGATTATTACGATTATTAGTTAAGCACACCATTGAGCTTTGCACTACGAAAACCAAATTATTCAAATAACCTTCAGTAGAGATCACAAAATTCATACTAAATTCAAAGAACAAAACATGCCCCGGGGAAAACGATGCGCCAGTCTGCACCTAGCTTTTTTTCTACTCCATTTTATTATTTGTTGGTTTACAACACGACCTCTTTCGTTTCATGTCGCTTTCGCAATTTCTTCGGAAAGTTCATTCATGGAAGAGCCACGTTGGTATAGATATATTTTGTTTGTAAATACATCATGCTCATCTGATTTATAAGTTTGTATCTCAATTCCTATGAATAATTTGTGTTCTTGTAACTTCTGCAAAAGATGGAAAAGAATTAGGATGTTCATAACATAAAGTAAAGCTCAACAAGTTAAAGTTTTGAGACCATTAAGGGCGACGACTTTTAGGGCGCTTTCAATTTAATTGTAAATTGAAAGCGCCATAAAAGTCGTTTCATTTTCATCATTCAATTGTTTTCGGGTTGTAGCGGTTTGTATTTTTTACATAATTACGAGTATGAATGTCACCGTAAAATTGTCAAATACGTTATATTGTAATCTCTCTAGCGATATTGTAAAGTCTCGAATTATTGTCAAACGAACATACTGCTTACAATAAAACGCATTATTTTTCGTGAAATGCATGCTATGGTAGTCAGCTCACGCGGTGTGGAGGGAAGGAGGGGTCCCCCTTGCCCAGTGGTTCCACTCTCATGAAAAGATACTGTACCATTCCTGAGAAATATGGATTAATATAACCTAACCTTAAAACACTTTATATTCCCCTAAAAAGCGTAGTCGAGCTATTTCCGAGTGCAGGGTTTAAAAGAACCTAACTAACCTAACGGGGGGGTGCCCCAAGTCCCGTTTATGGGGGCAAGAGACACTTCCGTATGTTCAGTTGACAATAATTCGAGACTTTACAATATCGCTAGAGAGATACACGTTATATTGTAATATAACGTATTTGACAATTTTACGGTGACATATACAATGTGAAATCTCACTACTAACTTATCTTTCTTATAACATCTATAAAATCCCCATAACTCTTCAAATACCTTCCTTCGTTGGTTACGATAATCCAGATTCATGGTTTAAATAAAATATGTGGGAAAAGATAGATAAGTAGAAAACCATACGATGACAATATTCAAGGGAATCCAGTAGATAATGTTCGGGGTAGACTAGACACCCACGTACTATTCCATGGGTGGTCTCTTTACAGACTCGAATACGACAATGATGTGAAAGGTTAAAATATAGGTGGGTCAGTCACATTTCCAGGATGGGTCAGGACAGATGGGCCAGACTAGTCACACAGTGGGCGCCTGAAGACAGTCGCCATCAACGAGGCGGGCTCAAGAAATGCTGGCGTGACTATTTGGACTCCTGACTCATTGGTCAGAGAAGGCAAAACACTGGGAGAGTTGGAAATGAATTGGTGAGGCCTTTGCCCAGCAGTGAGACAGATAGGCTTAAAAAAAATTGACTACATACCCCAGCCAAAATAGGGAATTTTGAAACTGTAAAAATCACTCGTACATTAATTCATTAATTGCTTAGTTGTAGTTAAATAGAGCATGACAACCTGGTTATAATGTTTCACTTTTTTTTCCTATGTCATATGTAAAGGGAAAGTTCGTATGCATGTTATTAAATCAATGGTATTTACATTTCTGTGCTTATAAAACGGGGTGAAGGTATTCGGTCAGGAAGATAATATAATAAACTAAAAAGGTGACAAAGTAACAAGGATTGTCGTAAAATTTTACGTCTTTTAGTTACTTTCGTGTCAAAGACGATTCATGAAATAGGTACCGTGAACTTTCTCTGGTTTCCAAAGGCCTAGTCAATTTTACGTATTTCAAATCATGCTACGTCGCGAAGTTGATTTGTAGTTATAACTTTGGACAACAATCAGCATCTCATTTTTGATAGAAGATTTAAAAGTTAGATTAGAGAGGTATAAATATCAAGGTTTCATTTTATGCATTAACCATAACATTCTCCTGCTCTCATCCTATTCATCCTCCTCGTTTTTCTTTCATACTTCTCTTTCTCTCTCTCTTAGTTATGACCTCAGTAATTCCCCCCCCCCCGGCTTTTCTAGGCTTATCATCTTTCACAAAGTTCATTCAGCGAACGTTTGCCACCTCAGCAGTGTGGTGACTATTTCTACTGACAATGATGTAGATCGAATCTCATAGTTCACAAGATTATTTAAAAGTTTCGAATCTTTCGATATTGGACTTATTCAATTCACAGTTACGACCACCCGATACTCCTAAACAATGGAACCCAGCAAGTGCTAATTTTTATACGATAGAAATTCAGAAATCCATTATGCCAGAAAATGGTTATATTGACAAAACAAACAAAGCATCATCACTAAAACAAATATCGAAGCACAGAGTCATGACTGACTCGGGTTCAATTTGATTAAGAGATTTAACAGTCAATATGAACTAATAAATTTCAAAACTCTGTCTTCATTGATAATGCAAATGATAATGAACCTTATACTGTTGAGATCAAAGTCAATAACGATGATGATGAAGAAGTAGGAGGCGAGGTGTCAATAGAAATGTTTCATAATGTTTACGAAAGGGGTGTGTTAGTGAGTGAAGATCGATTAGTTAGTGAGTTCCCTAAGTAGCAATTAAAACAGTTGACGATTAGATAGCATGTGGTATTTGTGATTTGGGAACAGATGTAAGATTCTGATAAGTTTACTGTTAATCCAATATCTTTAGTTTTCTTGGGAAACTAATGACAGGCAGCATTATTGTATAATTTTGCTATTTTTCATGTCGCATTTAGAATTCTTTTTAATTCGTTCTGGGATATCTGTGTGCTTATGGAATGTTACTCACCAGATACTTATAACTTGCATGCTCCAGTACCCACACTACGAAAGAATTTTTTTGGGTTATTCGAAACTTCTGTCAAGTTTTGACTGCAAATTGCAAAAGCATAAGTAACTTAACAGAATATAAATAGTAAAAACACTACGATTACGTGATTCGAACTTGCTTTAAAAACTTATCGTTAAATGACTGAGCAGGATATAGACACATTTAATGCATCTAAGTACATCACACATCTCAAATATTTTTTCACCATTGTTAATCCTATACGTGAAGACAATATGGGAAGATCTGTTAGCAACTCTTGCAAGTTAGTAAACACCTCTTTCAGTAAAACCATTAAGAGGCGAGCGGAACTGACGGAGTCCAAACAAAGAGGCACAACAAGATACCGGAGATGATTGAAATACACTTACGTTTCTTTGTGTACACCTAGCCTTAAATGGTGAAGAGAAAATATTTATGTGGGATAGTTTATTGATACAGCTCATCTAACAATGACGTTAACTTACAAACCTCTGACTGTATTTCGGAAGTAGCTATGTGCTGCCATTACAAAATATGAAAAAAAAAAAGAATTATAAAGGTGAATTTTAATTCAAATTAGAATGGTTAAGTATATTTTTTTAAAGAAAAAACTCTATTTTAGAAAGATTGGAATTCTTATCAATGCCTTATCACTGATTTGTGTCCCCAATCTCATCTATGACATAAACGCAAATGGAGTTCACCATTTCACATTTCTTTAAAATCGTAATTTTTAAGTTTAACGACTGTGAGTTTCTCAATATCTTTGTTTATGCATTACTGCTTTAATTTCCCTAAGTCAACTTTATTTTCTCACATCAAGTCAGAATCATGTGGCATATTTACAAGTGTCAAGTTTTACAACTCTTCCGAAGTTTCAATAATCCTCAGTATGAAAAAACCATGATTTGTTACAATAATAGGATCAATGTCAATGAATCACTAACTTCCAAATGTATTACGAAATCCGTTAAATATTTTATGTTTACCATTAAATATAAACAAGCTGAACTTCAAGATCTTAATACTGAACATTTGCATTTCTGTAATCTCCACTTTGAATATTTGGGACAAAAATGTTACTTTCAAAGTCAAGTTTATTTTTATTACGACAGTAAAATTAATTTTATTAATTTGTTCGAGTTCAAAATTACTTAATTTGAGATTAGTGGTAACACAAACATAAGAGTTGATTTAGATAAATAGTGAGAATTTTATAAGCTCGGTAGATACTACAAAATGGCTGCAGATTTGAAATAACAATCAATTCCAATAACCTCAACTCACAATGGATTAGGAACAAATGACTTTCTTGAATCTGTAAGATAATTAGCTGCCACTACGTCTAAATTACAAAAGCTTCTAGCTAAATGTTAACTATAGTTATTACCTCCAATAACTTCATTCAGTACTCAATAAGATTTACTGGTGCAGAGACCTTCGACCTTTAAGTAAATTATGACCGGCTGTTACATAATAACTTAATCAAAACAATGTCCATGCGATCCACGTATTGCATTTGCGAGATATTTATTTAATAACATGTGTTAGTTATTATGATCGTATCCGGCAGTGGCTGTCAATGATTTATTGATTTCGTAATCTGTTTATGTTTTGAATTCAGACTGCAACAGGGAAACGTGCTTCCGTGGCGCACTACCTGTCAGTTTGGAACGCAGGACTTTGAATTGTGGTTGATTCTTCAATGGGATTTAATGTTGGAACTTTACCTGGGACATTTGCATCAGTAATTAGGTCTTGTTCATTTGATTTATCTTTAATATCCTTGAGAGTTTCAATTAACTAAATAACAAGTGGAATTTATTACGCTGCATCAAATCATTCTTTAACGTTCGTCAAATCCATCGAATCAGGCTTCAACGATCCTGTAATCCATCTCGCAATATCCCTTCTAATAAATCAGTAGTTGAACACTGATCTGAGAATGACCCACAATCGGATCGCACAAACTTCCTCGGAATGACAGACCGACACACTGTTTTCCATCCTACCGAAATCAGCACGGTAATAAATGATAGAATTTATAATTTATAACATCATTGGGATAAGATTTATATTAATGTTAGACCACCAACAAACACATAAACATTAATTACATGTGTCGTGGCTAGATTTATTGCACCGTTCCCGTTCTTAGAAACAAAATGTACAACAATAGATTTGGTACTGAATGCGTATCATCTGTTTGGGTATGCAGATGTCATTAATTTGTGACAGGAGATTGTCAATCAGTTGGCAAGACGTCATTGCACTTTCAATTTTAAGAAATCTTGAAACTGCAAATTACTAGAAAACCTACTGGCGATGGGTTGATGGAAGTGGTTATTTAGTAAGTAAAGACAAGTAAACCGAAGAATAATGACCTTGCCGTAGCTAAGAGTACAAGCGATAACCACTCGTCTTAGATGCAAGAACGCAAGTTATGAGATATAATACAATGGTCATTGTTTCCTGAAACATACATAAACTAAAAACTTGATGTAAAAGTAAAAAATTCCGTCATATGAGAATACTGGACACTATTAAAAATATGGTAAGCGATAAATAAGACTGGTCGAGAATCTAGGTAAATTGCGTGCTAAAGGAGAGGCCTATGCCCAGCCTACCGCAGTCCACTATCCGTGTTATAGTGGTATTTATGAAGTTAGTGCCATTGATACATATCAATGGCACTAACTTCCTCAATCCCACTATAACGTCAACGTACAATAAAAGAGTCATTAAAATTTTATCGTGTGAAAATAATGGTCTTTAAAGTAGTTAATTATCTAATTGTCATGTCACAGGGCAGTTCGTTTATGACCCAAGAGCTGTAAACATGACAATGCTTGTCATTTACTAGTAAATACTGACGATAAATCTCTGACTTGCCGATAAAAAATTTATGGATTTGTAATGGAGGAAACTAGAAATGATTACGTCTTGTTTATGAGTAAAACAAGCGCAGTACCGCGTTGTTTAGTTTGCTTGTTACATAAAATAGGATAGTTTGGGAAAGGTTAAAGTCGAAGAATGAAATTAGTGTTGGAATTCCGTTAATATTGACTGCCAGGTTAATTTTGTATACAGATCTGGTAGTGCACATTAGTTAACCTTATCCATGTGAGAATCTCTTTTCATTCATCGCACCTATTATGCTGCGCGCCATTGCTCTCTGGCAAATCTAACTTCTGTTGTTCAGTAAGTGACCAGTTTTAGGCACCGTAGGGATGGGATGCGTATGGCGACTTTTCTTTTCAGTGTCATTGGAAGACTTCCCTTCATGTGCATTTTTTTTCTGGGGTTGATCTCGTAACAAAAAACCAAGGCACAAAATTTTACCACACGTCACTGTTTCCATGATAAAATTCAACTTTTACAAAACATGAACTTGACTCAGGATTTGTCTTGAACTCAGGTTAGCAATGTAAGCGGTTGATGACTGAAACATAAAATGTTTACTGCTATTGCGTCAAATTGCAACAATCGTAAACCAAAGAATTCCATCTTATCTAACGTTACCTTCACCGTTTTCGTATCGTTGACTTATTGATTTTCTTGTAGATGGATCAGTAAAAGTTTGAATAAGTTGTTTGTCGGTAACTACTCATGTAGTTTGAAAGATTCTTGGAACTAAGGAGTTTTCATAGAAATTCATATCGCTTTAGGTACGTTTTTTGCGAAAATTTAGCTGATTCTGGCAACTCATTCTATGAATTAAGTAAAGTTTGCTTAATTTCTTCTGCAATCATCGACAGCTAGTTTATTATTTTACTATACATTCAATTGGTACAATTCGGACAAATCCGTTTTTCTTGGGATTTGACAAAATGGTACCTACCAATTTATAATGAGCTTTAATTAAGTTATTGTATAATTATATCATTAAATGAAATCACAAGTACAAAAATAAAAATATTTTATACAAGACTTAACAGAAATAATTTTAAAATTACAACTTTAGAATTATTGTACAAAAACCAAATCAAACTGAAATCTTTAATGTTACTGTGATAAAAATGTAATATTTAATAAGAATTGGTATTTTAATGTGCAAGGAAACTGTTTTGGAATTATGTATAATTATTATTTTGGGAAATAAAGGCTTTATTATTATTATTGATTAAGTTTGAAATCATTGAGAACATTCTACGGATCAATCCCATAGAAAATAGACTGAAATAGTAAAAGTCGATAATATTAGACCAAATTAAAAAAAAATATACAATAGAAGAAATTAACATTAATATTAAATTTACAGACTTCTTTTACAAGTAATAAGACTTCATATAAAAGTAACTGATAACGTTAAAATCAAACCACCACAGTACATAAAAGGTACAGAACTGCAGATCACTGTTTCCCAATATGAAAACAAACAGGCCTAAATAAGCACACGGATTGAACATGTCCAAAATAGAGCGGGCTTTAAAACGTGTTGTAAATACATGTCGGTAGATCGGGCCTGATTGAAATATGGATGCAATGCGCCTGCGTGGTATTTGAGGAAAGATTGATTCGGGGAAGAGATGTGATGCCGAGTTTGATGGTTTGTGCCTACATGAGGTAGGCAGCAGCCCAAGGCAGGCAGCCTTGGGGAGATCAATCTGGAAACTGCAGAGAGAATCCATTGGGTATAAGTGCACTAGTCTTTTTGAGTACAGTCAACTGGCACATCAGTGTTGACCAATTGCACTACGAAAATACAAAGCTTTCATAGCATCTAATTGTCACAACGGATGTGCGGTTCACTGTACTTCACAAAAGACTCAAACTTTTTAAATCAGAAATACATGGAGCAAATCGAGTATAAAGTTAAAATACAAGCTGAGCTTTAGTATAATCAGCTGCTACTACTAGTTACACGTGATATGCCACATGCCATTTTCAACGAGAGATTTTGTTACAATGATTACACTAAAATTGCAAATCACTTGCAATATCGTAACACATGACAGACAACTGCGACTGCTGCTACGGTATTTATTTACAAGTGTGATCTGTAAAGCATGAAGTAATCATCTTGAAGCAAAGAACACAAACATTGTTACGCCACGAGACCATTAAAATTTCTATTTCTTTTCAGATTCGTAAAAAGTGTCATACTTCTTAGTCCTGCCCAGTCACTAGCAAAGGTAAGTCGATTCCAGCTTTGAATATACAGTTTGTTTGAATAAACACTTACCAATCAACCCAACCAATTCGTTCCACCTGCTGAAACACATGTACATGAGTTGCAAGCCAAGAAGGCTATCGATGACTGTGCCCTAAAATGTGAATGTCATGTTGTTCCACAGACGATGGGAAAGCCAATAATAAACGGTACTGAAGACGCCTAACTTCTAGCCTTCTTGGCCGGTTCAGTTGGTTCAGTTTAGATTGCCATCGGCAGCTAAGAAGAAGATCAACTAGCTTCAAATGACCCGTCTGCGCATTTTAATCTTTGTACAAAGAAATATAGACTTTCAATGAACACGGAGAGTTTGTGTTACCGCTGCCGTATTTATTCATTTACCTAATTCCGTAATGAACTACTATTACACGTGTTTTTACCAACCTGATTCATTATGGAGTTGGTAATGTATTAATATTAGTACATGGCTTATATGGTTTTGCAAGATTTTGGTTCTTTATGAGTTTGCCTTGTTACTACAATTTCAAAGGAGACTAGTTTTAAAATGCTTGTCAAATATTCATATTTAAGTCTACTAGAAATACTTCTCTAACATCATCCTTTGCATTTTCCTTCAACATCGTCTGCCTAGGCTTTTTCCAACTATGTTGGGGTCGGCTTCCAGTCTAACTGGATGCAGCTAAATAGGTACCTGTATTATAACATGGAGCGACTACCTATCTGACCTCCACAACCCAGTTAGTGCTGGGTAATACGATACCATTTGCATTTTCCTTATTTTTCGTTTTTCTTTGTTTGGGTTGGCTTCTGGACTTTCCTAAGAATAAAATGGTTTTCAGAGACGTAAACCGTTATCACCATGATAAAAAATCCCCCTACCTACCACTTCTTATTCAAAATGTCATCTGTTTTTAAGGATGTTGTCAACAATAAACGCGACATTACCCGTAGAAACCTCATTGACGTTAACCATTACTGCACTAAAGCACCAATAGCCGTGATATATTCTACGACATACTAACAGTGAAAGTGCTTCCGTCATTTACATCTATACAGTTCCTTATTAGAACATCAAAAATTCTATCAGGGGCGTACCTACACTCTTGTTCTGATCGGTAGTCGGCCCGCGACTTTGTCCGCAAAAATTGAGATAACTCGGGTAATATGCATGATTTAAAAATAATTTTCATAAAGCCATTTATATTTATAGCACCTGCGAATACGGTAGCTATCTGCCAGTGAAAGATTTTTTTGAATTGTATTATTAGATCCAGTGATTACCCCCTCCATATACACCAACAAACAAACGAATTTAACTTCTTTATAATAGGGAAGACGACAAAAAAAAAAATTAGTCCATCAGTTAGATTATAAAAAAATATTTGACCCGTATTTTTTCTTTTGTTACGTAAACCAAAATTAACGCAGATACAACGCTTTTAAAATTCTCAATACGTCACCCCTCGGTATAATTTTAGTGAGTTCTGACGTCACGAGCCCCCACTCCCGAGTTTGGATGCGTTTTATCTTTGTCAATATTCATTCATTTACAAAAACAAAAAATACGTGAACATTATTTTCTTATACTCTAACTGACGGACTAAATAGATTTGCAATTTTTTGATACTGTCGTCATGACTATTGATAGCCTCCTCCTTTTTGGAAGTCGGTTAAAAACTTTTTATTAAACAGGTAAGTTCCTAGCTAATTGTCATAGGTACTTATATGCTTACCATAAAAGTTTCTAGCCAGGTTGTTATTTTCAGGAAAATCGCCATAGAAAAATTGTGAGATTGATTAGATCAATACCTCGTTACCTACCTACAGTCCTACACGTGTTTGGCTTTCATTCGACATGTTCGGGTTGGTTCGGCCCAATTGTAAGCTGAGCCGAGCGGTTTTTTCCCGAACCTATCTACATAAATATTCGACTTTGCCGTTCTGTTGTGCCGAATTATGTCGAATCGAACGTATATGTAACACAGCCCTTACATTGCCAGTATTATTTTTATTACGAAGGTTCAACCTTAAGGTCGTAAAGGGGTTATTACTGCTCGCATTAACTTTAATTGATTTGTATGTGAATGTTTACGTTTTCTGTAATAGCGATTTATTTGCGGAAGTAGACGGAGCCGGGAGCAAAGCCGGTAGGATTCGGATCGTACTATAAATTGTATTGTATTGTAAATTTGGATTGAGCTGAAGCTATTTGTATCGACGTTAGTAGCTATTGTAATGGTTTATGGGAAATGTTTCCCTGAATGAAGACATTGAATAATAAATATGAACTTTACAGAGGGAAACGAGAAAACGAAATTCTTTTAGCGTCGATGATATCAAAGTCAAATTTGTAATGGATTAAGTTTTTATAAGTTACTGAATAGCATATCACTCCTGTTTAAAGTCTTTGTCAAAATATGAAAGAGTTCAAAAGCGATTGATACTGGCCATCAAGTGATGTCAACTACGATCAAAATATTTCCACTTCTAATAATTAAGATGGTGTGTTTACCAAACAACAAGTTGATGTCAGTTATAAAAACGTAACATATAATAAATTATGCTTCAAAATAACCTCCAACAGAGATCGAGCAGATATCGGATCAGTTTAGGAAATGTTTAAATTGGAACTTATTAATAAATTTAAACGCAGGCAACGAAATCAGAAGTATTGGCAACAGTTACCAATTACGGGCCTCATAAATATAACAAAAGCGACGGCTACCAATTACAATGTCACCACACGGATTCGAACATGTTTCGCTATGGTACAGGACCTATAGTTGACAGCCTTTAATGTTCCGTTATCAAAGAACATGATTTATTGGCGTTTTGATTATTTGAATTAAATCTATGTTAATAATGCTATGCTGCTCTAAAAACGGTAAAGGATAACATCGTTGGGAAACCGGAATGTTCTAGATTCAAAAATTCAAAGGCATCAAGTCACCAACCCCCCGGTGTTACCGCGTGTTGGATTAGAACCTACGTCCTGCAAAAGTGAGGGGACTTATATTCCAGCAATGGGAACGCTATAGGCTGATGTTATGTGAATAAGGCTTGGTTATGATGTTAGCTATTGTTTCTAACAGAATGAGAAAACAAAACAAATACATATTATTTGCTTCCTACCAACGTCAACAAGTGAGAGTTAACGAGAAATGAGACGAGAATATAGATGAGCTTGTATGCAAAAATCTTACAGTCATGCAAGAAAATAATAGTGAAAACAAAAATGACATTAATCGATAAGAGGAGTACTATAAACTTGATAAACATACTGTTTCTCATTTAAAAAGCTACAGCAATAAAACAAACAGAACTATAACTATGTTATTTAAAGGAGACAATTTTTCTTGTTCGGGGACTAGGCCACCCACATAAATTATAGCATATAATCATGAAACTTACATTGATTTGTTCCTTATAACCTCTAGATTCCAGTGGTTAAATTAGCTAAGCATTGTCTAAACGGAATAAATGCGAAAAATCTGCAAAAACACTTACGAAAATCAAAATAAACAGAAAAAGTAAATGTCAAAATAATGAAGTTGTCTGTCAATCACTAAAAAAGTGGGTTCATAACGTTCCGTGCCACGTTGATTGTTTAAACCATCTATGCGATTTTAGTGTAAACCTTTAAAAATAGCATTAAAAATGCTCACAGTTTAATAATATATTTTTTTTATATTCTTTCTGATTCTATAATAATTATAGCAAATATGATTACCCGTTGGTAATAATAATATTTTCTGTTTACTAAAAAAAGTACGGTACCTACCCGTTGGTAGGTACCGTACTTTTTTTAGTAAACAGAAAAAAACGCCCCTATTCACGTAAGTATTTGCTGTCAAATGACATTGACCAAAACAGGAATGATTTGACTCGCAATAAAATATCATAACATAGCTTATTTATTATGATTTTAAGATTTCGTTTTCAATTCTACGTAATATTTCGTTTACTACCATATAATAAAATGGTTACTTTTTTTTGGTGTTATTATGAATAATAAATGCAATGACCTGGTGGGCCCAAAAAAAACTATCTCCTTTCCAAACACATTAATACAATGATGCTATTACTCAAGCAGTAAATATTGAAAACTCTGAATAAAGCATTACAACTGACAATCCTGAAGATAAATCACCTGCCCTTGCAGGAATCGATTAGGTACTAATTATTCAAAATTAGGTCTTAACAAACCTAGAGCGGAGATCACATCATTTGACATTCACGAAGCCATACAATTATCAAATTATGCACCAAGTGACGGTGCATACAATCTATGGACAGATCTGATTTTGCTGACTTATGCAAATTTTACAGTTGTACGATAATTTTGCAATAATGTTAATAGTGAACAAGCTATGAATGTTAATTTGTTGCGTGTTATAGGATTTCCTTTATGCATCAAGTTTGTAGCAAGACTTGGAGACCGCCCTAATTTGATAATTCTAAAGGACGTAACTAGTTGTTTAACTAGCAACATTACTGTGTAATGATTAAGGCACGTTAAGCTTATTAATATTGGGATAGAAAATGATGAAAACTTCAAAGTAGTGAAGAAGTGAGAATATTATCAACAAATTAACCACACCAAAAGCAATTAGTTTCCCAGGCTCCTTATGCCATATCAAAGCAATATTTTCCAATAAATAAGAAGCAAAGGTGAACACACATCGTTAGGATATAGAAGTAATCATTAATATCATGATAGAACTCAACAAAATTTGCAACACATTTACTAATTATCGAGGTGCCAATAGGAAAATTAAGCATTACGTTTAAAATGAGGTAGACACACTAGTTATTGCACATAACCGTTTTATAAGTTGTAATCAAACACTTAACAAAGCGATTAGTTAGAGAAACTAATTATACAAGAATCTTGTTAATAGAATACCACCTTATTAACATTATGATAGATGTTAATAATTCTAAGGGACGTTGCGTGAGCATAATGACAGTTCGTATTATAATAGGAGTTGCCAAAGTTATTTCATATTACATGCAATTTCTGTGACAAAATCGAAGATTAAATAAATAAATATCGCTGGACATTACACACAGTGCCATCTAGTGCCACAACGAGGCTTATGTCGTGAACACCACATAGTTGGTATATCACATAGCTATAATTTAGTTCACAGGAAAACTAACAGCCAATTGTCTAATTAAACACTAATGTGTAAAATAAATTAGCATGTAAATGAAACGTAATACAAAACTGGTTTTTATGCCCAATAGCGTTCTCCTTTTGAAAGACAGCACGAAACCTAAAAAAAGTATATCAATTGAAACAAAAAATTTATACCAAACAATTTTACTGTATTTTGTTAAAAACATTTTCATATTTCTATAGCCTACGATACCCGGAGAAGTAAAATACACCAGTGCCAACATTTTTGCCGATATTTCATTTACAACAGCGTTGCCTTTCCCAAAATGGAACCATTAATTAAAGGCCGTGAGAAACCAAACTGACAAAATAGTAATTTACTAATAAAGCACATAATATATTGACGTTTGTAAAGTTACTTGCGAAGGCAGACCAGTATTCTTCATCGTTACAAATATTATGCCAGCACGGAGCGTAAACTATGTAAATTCTTACGTAATCCTGTACTGCTACAATATTGTGGGTGTCCACGTGGCATAAACGATACTCGTAACGATGCAAATTATAGACTAAAGCTCGACGCACATGTACAAGCACTGCACTGCTCATCTCGAAGCGATCACGATTCCTATCAATAAACACTGTATTGTACACGTATAAGCACCATAACGGACTAGATATTAGCTAGTAACTAAAATAAAATGAAATGCATTGACTACCACAAATTAAAAGACACACACAACGAAATTATCAAAAAAAAAACATAGTAGTGAAATATGAATCTGGGTGTCACAGTTTCGCCAAACAGGCCCTGTTTAGTAAATGCCAGACCACTACTGCAAGGATGATACGATGCAGCGTTTATACGTGTGCTAGCTTAGTTCAGATAGGAAGATTGAAAACTAGGTACGAGTAATAACCACACGCAATTGATTTCCATTTCAGGTTCTAAGTAAATGTTTCTCTAGTGTTTGCCATTTCTGTTCCAAATTACCCGTCTCATTTATTATTTTATAATATTAAATTCGCATTTGAAAAGTATCATAAATTATTCAAATATAATCATTTAACTTTCTCTAGCTAAGTAAAACTTTACGAGTGAAAACATGAAATATACCTACTAACCTACCTGTTTGAAGTTATATCAAATTCAAATACTGTACTGTAAAATAAATTATTGTATAAGTACCACAGCAACCATTTTGTTCACTGTAAAACCTCATCTTTTTAAATACAATTTCAGTAAACCAATTAAAATTCCCCCACAAAGCGAGTCATTGAAACACTCATGAATTACTACAATTTAATTAGTTCACTGAGTAGTGCTAATGTGGTAGCAGTGACATCCACAAATTAAATCTAAACACAAGAAAAAAGTCCTAAAGACGCATGTTGATCGCCCGTAGAAACGTCTTGTTATAAAGTCGTGAGTGATCTCTTTATTTGTGAATGAAGAAAATAAGAGTAATTTTAAACAGTTTACTTTGTCATGTTTCAAAATGTTTGTTAGATTCACCTTTTTTTCGGATGGGTTATCAAAAGACTCCTTCTAAAATTACGTGAATTTGCCTTCTGGACGGAGCAAAAGGGAGTGTCAGACTTTTACTGACTAAAACCCATGTATGTTCCTTCATCGCCCTTTGTGTTTCGTGGCCACAGTGTTTTTTTTTAACCGTACCGCAGCCCCGGGGCCCCACAGCTCTGGAGTCCCGTAGCCCCGGAGTCCCGCAGCCCCGGGTTAGATTTACTTTTATGTAGCGTTTGCATCCTGACGGCGATAGTTTTGCTTGACTTCAAACTTATCCTAGGGGAGGTAACTTATTTCGCAAAGCGGACACGGTATTGGAACTTTCAATGTTAAGTTTCAATAATAAAAAAATAAAGTGGTCCGAAGTTTAAAGTTACAAAGATGATAATGAAACTACAAAATGAACTGCGTCGAGCATGGGACGCCATACTTAACTCGCAAATCCATGATGTGTCTGCACGCAACAACATACAATAATTGCCATACTTAGACTTATTGCTGGGCTAGTTAATGATATCTACGTACAAGAATTTAATGAATAAAATCCTGTTATTAATATTTATTAGCACGACAAAGGTTAATTGGTAATTTGCACTGCCCTCGTGGTATAACTGCAAATTAACATTTCATTTTCGTGGAATATAAATTGGCGATCATTTGTAGAATGTTAGATAACCGAATCTTATTAGAATTTAAGTTTGAATGAGACGCAATTAAGGGAAATTGACAAACCACCAGGATGTAACCAGATTTTGGGAAACCTGATGAAATATGAGAACAGAAATTATAATTCAACTTATTTATCCCGCAATCAATCAAAAGGTACTGGGGTACCCAATTGATGCAACCCACCGTACATGCATTTAAGCTTTTTTCATAAACCAACTTTATTACTGCACCACCAGTCTAAGGGTAAGTAAAGATGGAGAAAAGATTTGCCAATCAACTATCTAAAAACAAAGTGTCAGTTGCTGATTTCATTCAAATGAAAACTATCCTATCGTATTTACGCGTATCCTGACTTTTACGTATACCAATCTACCTGGCCATCATCATCATCTATCCATTTTAATTTCTCGTTTTTCATGATACAACATGAAAATGTCTTGCATTTATAACCTCTGATTTGATATGTTTGATGATGTTGAACTAATTTTATAATGTGTACTTTACAAGGAAAGGCTTTTATGAAAAAGCCATTTTTTCTGGGTTTGTTTCTTGCTCACAGTGAGTACCCAGCCTTAAACGCTCATAACTCCTAATTACGCCGACAATGCGTGATATTAAACCGAAAACGTTCCATATTACTTGTGTCGGCTGAAAGCATTTTTCGCGTGCAGTTTATTTCAATTAGTCGGTAAAGACGGCATTTACTCTCGTTGTGGACACAATTTATGCCTGTTTATTATTTTGGTAAGCGCCGTCGTCTGGCTTCAGAAATAACTTTTGTTCGAAAATAGTCATTTTAGTCGTATACAGCAGGAAGTTTTTATTTAATTGACTGATAAAATTACTTAATAAGCTAGTAAAAGATAATGGTAATAATAACTCAAATAAGGCTTCTCAAGAGCTTCCGACACAGTTGAGTTATTTTTTATGAATATTGTAATGTGTTGATCAAAGAACTTTTATTGAAATGGCTGTGTGATTCTTAGATTGAGATAATATTTTAATTTAATGAGTGAATTCTCCGAATAAGACATTCATATTTTGAAATTATTACCTAAGGTGTTCCGCAAGGAATAATACTTGGACCACTATTATTAAATGAGATAAAATGCAAAGCGCACTTTCAACATGTTTTAGAAATAAAAGTTACAACACTGCTTTTATTTCTTCATAAATACTGTTCTTATTTTTTGTTTTGTCTACTCGTGGCATAACGTCACTCGAAGATGGCGTGACTCTTATAGCAAAAAAAAATATCACGATGTATAAAAAACACTTGCATCATGCAACCAGACAAAAGTGAAATGGAAAGTAACGTATTGACGTTAAAGTCTGCCAAATTGTATAGTACGCGAAAAATAACGCGGCGCCGGTGGAGACGGGTTATTTCTGTATCATGAGATATTTGCTTGTTTGACATTGCGGATCAAAGTGGATCTGTGACTGTAAGCATCTTAATCCTTAATGTGGAGTCGCCAATAAGGAAGCCTGGCTATCCTTGACACATATTGGAAAGGAAGTAAAATTGATAAAGTTAGTAATTGTTGCTAAATTTAAGTTTAAAAGAATTCATAATTTGATAATGAATCAAACAAAACATAATGTAGCAGTAGAACTTTGAAGGTTGATATCATGAACTATCAATTAAAGCTACAGCGATTAAAACAAGCGACTATTTTCAAACTGTTCTTGTTATTTACATTTTGGTCAAAGCACAAGAACGACTTTGGACTTTGTTCTTTCACTGAACAGGTCAAAAACATTGTCTTTATTATTGAACCAGACAGATATGTAGACTAATGAAACGATTCTGGTTACTTGAGCGTGAAATGGCACCACCAACGCCCCATTTAATTTTATTTCACGTGAAAAATCGTTTACAGTTCTCTCATATGTAAGACAAGTCTGGCTTTCAACAGATAATAACAAGATTTTTTGTCAGCAACCGACAAATTGATGATCCGAATGAAAATTATGAAATGTCTAATTTATCATTGAAAGTCCTCCAGACAGCCTGTGCAAAAACTGTGGACTGCAGAGGCGGTGAAAGTTTAAGAACTCAAAATATATAATTTGATGAAAAATTTATTGTTAGTCATTTTCATTTAGACAGGTAACATTAATTTTGAGCTTTATGTTCAATTTCTCAGAATTGTAACTTCAGCAGCTTTCGTTAATGAAATTATGACACTTGGGCTATTTTTATAAAATGCATTAACTGGTTAAGTGATCGCATTGTTTTGATTTTATTCATGGCGTGTAAGACCAACATTCTGTTAACTAGAATGACTTCATATGTTACAAAAAAACTAAAGATGAAACAAAAGAACATTATCTAACACATTGTGTGCATCTTGTACGTTGTTAATCTTTTCACGCCTATTTAATTGGGTGCAGAATAAAAAAATCTTTGTCGGTTTCGACGCTGTCCTTTTAATTAGACTCTGATATATTTCTTAATAAGATCTCAAAGCTCTTTGTGTTTCATGAAAATCTTTCTCAGAGAATTTCGTTTCGAATTAATCAAAGTCAAAGTCATGGTCGATATAAATTATTGCGCATTAAAACATCGCATTAATATTGGTATTCGTATGAAAAACAAGGAAGTCCAAGACCAAATTCCACATCCACACGAAACTATCATAAACAGAGCAAATGCAGCAAGATTTTCCTCATATTTCTGCGACACATGAAAAACCCAGCATAGAAACAAAAAAATACGTCAATAATTCAATTATCTCTGTCAAGCTTCATTATTTCGTTACTGTTGACACTGTCTACATCGGATGTCATGTAGTAATATAGTAAGGTGCGAGACTGGATGTGGCGACGGCTCTCAGACGCTATAATGAGCTCGTAAAGTGTCGCGAAACGCCCGAAGACCACCGACACCGCAACTGTGCCAACGAATCGACGTGTATCTGTGTACTTACCGCTGTATCTGTGCTCGGCAATAGGACGGGTTTCCCCGCACTTAGATATTATTTAGTTGTTAGTTTAATTTTAGAATTCCATTTTTTATTTTAGATTTTGTTTACGGGAAAGTGTCATGTTCCTTAACGTGATGAAGTGGGGTTGGAGTGTTATTGCACATTGCAGGACCGTTAGCTAAGTACTCACCATTGTTCTGATTCAGTCAATTAAGGTTTATTGAGTAAAGAATGACTGAAAAACCAGTCTATGCCTGCCTATCATTGTCCTGTACTGGGACACAGGATTCCTCTTTGTGAGACGGAGTGACCATTATCTCCATAAAGTTGACTGATGAATTCCAAATATCTATAAAGAGAACCTCTAGTGTGGTTCTCATTTACAGGTTTTGGTTACAGTTTGGTAGCAATATCTGTTTTAAACAAGATTGAAAGCCTCCTCTCCTAAACGGTTCCTGAAATACCAAAGCCATTACTCACAACAGTAGAGTTGCGTGCGACCGCCACCAAACTAATTTCATGGTCGATGTAGGTCACAATTATCGTTGTTTCGTGGCTCTAGTCTAGGCTCAAACTAGTTCTATACTTAGTGGTGTTAATGATTTATTTATGGAACAACAAAGTTCGCCGTGTGGTCCACGACTAGAATAGGACAGCCGCTTTTGTAGTGATTTAGTTGACTCCGTATTTGTTATTAAGTAGATAAACGAACATTAACGTACCGTCAGGGCGTCCGCAACGTTGTGCGTCAATTGAACAGGAAGATGATCATGTAATCATCATCCTCTTTGATAACATGACTGATGATCGATTGATGATTGATGGTCATCAAAACCTTACGATCTATAAAACTTTTCTTATGTTTATTGTAAAACAAAAGAAAAGTTGTTTAGCAAACTGATAAAATTATGCAAAATATAAATATAAAACAAGAACAACAGAAAAAGCAGCTATTTACCCCGGAAAAATAGGAAACAATAAATTCTACTATTTATTATCTGGGAAAAGCCGGTAACACTTGTGTATCTATTAAGATTCAGCGATATCACTAAAGAAATTACTGCCGCAGGAAGTGCTTAATTAACACTTATAACAACAAAAGCGTTACAAAACAAACTGTGTCAACACCTGGCAATCACAAGAATGTCATAGAACAGGAAACAGTTTTTAATAAACCAATTAATATTACACATATAAATTAACTATCAGTCACCCATCGCGTGATGATCAACCACAAATCAGAAACTACACGTTAAGAGGTTTGACCAAAGAAATAAACACATTTAAATAGAATATCATAATTTATAATATACTTAGCTGTATTACAGTCATCTCATTAGTGATCTTGATTGTAGTTTATGTTGTCTCAGGAGAAATAATGTAGAAATATGATACAAAACGGCTTCAGGTGATGAAGTGAAAAACGACCGAAGTGATAAATGGTATTTGGAGATATTATCAGTTAGAAATAATGTGTTGGATAAAGAAGAGTTGGTAATTTATAGTAATTGATGAAATATGGTAATAAAAAAGATGAAAAAGCTAACAATTAACTTATTAATAAAGAAGAACTTTGGTTAAGAGACATAGAGATTGATAAACGTGATGCAATTGAATGAGATAAACCAAAAGCTTTATTCCTCACTTTCTCTATTCTAATAAATTACAGTCCCAAGAAGTATGACACTCGTTATTATTCCAATAACAAATTTTAGTGAACACTAATTCATTTTGTACAAGGGCCAGCTTCCATTGCAATGTATATCAATTTATCAAATGCACCACTGAGTTCTTGGCATCACTTATGATCATTCATCTTTCTCATTGAATGTTCGTGAACGTATATTTGTCAATTATCTGATATCTGAAATTTATCACTTGTGAATATAAGTTCCTTCTTTTGAGTTCCAGTTGAATCATCTTCTTTATTATGCTTCAGTTACCATACTCTTGAAGAAAACTTTACAGGCAAGAGTTCTGTCAGCTCGACTGTGTTTAATTTATATCCTTTTTTATACTTTTTGTGGACTCCATTGTTCGTATGTACGCATATCAGAACTACAACTCTTTTTAATTCGTCCTGTTCCCGAATTAAATTTCCGGTCTACTGCGGTCAGTTCGCTTAAAACAATAGCAAATTCATTACTATTATCGAAACAATGACTGCCAGGTTATAAAACACTTCGGCAAAATCCTTACAAATTGGAAAAAAAGTTCTGCCAATTTGCTTTTACTTCACTCTTTTTAATCTTATTTATGCTGAACACGTCAAAGAGCTGGGAAAGTTTGTTGTCCCTTTCTTTGATAGGTTAAAAGAAAGAGATGGGCGATTCCTCAATGAGAGGTCTAATGAGAAATGCAAAGGGCAAAAACACCGACTCGTGTTACTTCACCGGTACGAGTATTTAAGGAAACGATTTTTTAACTGCACTTTGTGAAAGCAACTTGTACTGCAAGTTATACCCCATGAACACACCATATTTTGATTTATACTTTTGTGGTTTTTTTTAAAATTTCCTTTGGAGATAATTTTTAAATTGTTTTGTTCAAGTTCGTCAGTTATATGTCATGTTTACTACTTCAGCAAAATAATCAAAATAATATGTTTGATTGGACGGAAGTTCAACTGGATTATCTCATTCAATAACAAATGAAACATATTCAATTCATAATTTGACAATGTTATTCTGAACTATATGCAATTGGAGCCATCTAAACGCATATAGGGATTACACATTTGATTTCTGGTTTGTATCCCTTTTATGTCATTGTGTTTCTAACTGAATGTTCATTCACGCTTCATTAAAAACGTATACAATTAATGTAATCTGGTGTTCCTCACATATTTCACGTGGTTCTTATCCCATTGTATATTGAAACCTTCAATTTTTTCAACTCTTAAAATCTCTTGATAAGTTTCCGTAACATGATTCTGTTACTTGACACCATTTAATTTTGGTATTCAAAACAGAGCTTAGTATAATTTGCCCATTAGTTATGAGATTTTTAGAGAAAGATCTAGAGCAAAAGAATTGATGGAAGTATGGTAATAATTTATTGAATAATTTTTTTGTGAAATGATATCTCCTTGAAAGCCCATAGTTTCGAGTCCTGACAGGCCTTTACTTTGTATAAATTGTTTTATCTCTTGTCATGAGATAACAGACATGTTATAACTGAAAATTCGTATGTAACCAAAACCAATATCACTAAATCCACTATAGCGGATCAAGCCTCACCGACTAACAGAGCGAAGCTATGGCCACGGAGTAGGAACATTGTTGAATGATAATGCTTAATATCTAGAAGATATAATATGCTAACTAAGCTGTCACGTCTGCTGACTAAAGGTGCCTGAGCTGTAAACATTCTTCCAAACAAAAATAATCATCAAGATCTAGGCGACATCACAAACAAGACGAATTATTAATCAAATCTTCCTTTTGGAAGTCGGTTAATAATTAAATAACGGAAAAGAAAAGGTGTAACACATTCATGAGAAAACTGAGTTCACAAAGTTTCAAACACAGAGTACAGATAAAAGTAATTCTAAACACAGCAGTACACTAACTAATCGTAGAATCGTAAACAAAGCATTGTTACCGATAATTCTTTCGATGGCGATGTTTATACAAACAGTATCGACGCATCGATTCAACAATCGATCTGTCGGATATCGTTGTTATGATTGGATCGGATATTGTGGCTGTTGTTGAAAAATGTAATCATAATAAACTTGATTTTGTTTTGTTCATTATTCACTTGAGAACTGTATGCATGTAACTACAAGAGTAAAGGAAAAACAAAGAAACGATGGATAGGTAAACGGTGTGAAAGATGATATGGCTATAAAAGGGGCGACTCTTTAGCAGAGATCGGAATAGTTAGAGTTTATTCGCCTAAACATGAAGTAAAGTAACATGAACATGATACCTCCCTGTTAGGTCCTGTAGAATGATTTCTGAGTTTCGAATTTAAGCTGTTAAATTAGATGGAGGTACGAGTATCATCCACATTAGTTACTTCCTTGAAGTTGAGACAAATAAACTCGACCTACCCAGATGACAACTTATAGAAAATTATGGAAAAAGAATTCGTTTTCGTTTCGTTTCGTTTTCGTTTCGTCTTCGTCATCGTTTCGTTTTCGTTTCGTTTTCGTTTCGTTTTCGTTTCGTTTTCGTTTCGTTTTCGTTTCGTTTTCGTTTCGTTTTCGTTTCGTTTTCGTTTCGTTTTCGTTTCGTTTTCGTTTCGTTTTCGTTTCGTTTTCGTTTCGTTTTCGTTTTCGTTTTCGTTTCGTTTTCGTTTCGTTTTCGTTTCGTTTCGTTTTCGTTTCGTTTTCGTTTCGTTTTCGTTTCGTTTTCGTTTCGTTTTCGTTTCGTTTTGTTTCGTTTTCGTTTCGTTTCGTTTCGTTTTCGTTTCGTTTTCGTTTCGTTTTCGTTTCGTTTTCGTTTCGTTTTCGTTTCGTTTTCGTTTCGTTTTCGTTTCGTTTTCGTTTCGTTTTCGTTTCGTTTTCGTTTCGTTTTCGTTTCGTTTTCGTTTCGTTTCGTTTCGTTTTCGTTTCGTTTTCGTTTCGGTTTCGTTTTATAAGGGCAGGAGGGCTCGTTATGGGCTATAAACTATAAGAGTAACGGAAAAAAGAATGCATCTGTGTCTTTTGTGCACTATACGTCTGCCGCGTCGATTGCTACTATCCGCTGAGGTTGCCTTGGCCGAAATTCTGAATGTAGACCAAATATTGATGAATTAGGTAGTGGTGTTTTCTTAATATGAGTGTCTTTATTTGTCTCTAATATATCAATGTATAGTTTAGAAGCTTTAGCCAGTAAAGTGAACTAATTCTGACATGAATAACTAAATATCAACATCGAGAAAATCCAATTTGTTGCTTCGCGTTTCCAGATATTTATGTACAACATTGGAGCTTCATTCCAGTGCCCTCAAGGCCACCCTTCAACAATGTTCCGAATACATTTGCAACTTAATATACCGTCGATTTTCGTGACAAAGTCCCATAAGCTCCCATGGAAACGCCATAATTCTTACTTTCTCCGCTTGATCGCGATAAGACACTAATAACCGGGCAATATGCTAATAACTCAATAAGTAACACGTATATTAAACATATTGCTCTTAAAAGCTGGGAATGGGAGAAAAGTATAGCTTGTCAGTTGTTTGTCAAGTATGTTGTAAGCTTCAATTTCGTTGATATCATCAATTCTCACCGTGATGCTGATTCGGATTCTTTGAGTGTAATTTCTTGATAAAAGTTCGTCGTCAGGGAACAATTTAAACCATTAATTCTCACAGTCAAAGTAAGAGACGCATAGATTGTGAGAATTTCAATGTAAAAGAGATTAATTTAGGAATGCAATAATGTTTAGCTGTAAATGTAATAAGTAAAACAAACGGGTACTAGAAAAGGCAACGAAAAAAAGGAACATGTACTTTTAACAACTGTCCATAAGAGTCCCCTGACTAACGGCCTGGGAACATTTAAAATCTGATGGGGGCAGACTGATACAGGCTGGACGCGGAAAGAGGACAGGTATACACACTTGGAGGATGACACATGTGGGAGAGGATGCAGAAAAACAATGGATTGCAGTATGCAATTGCGAGTATGACGATTAAGGTTCTCTTTCCAAAGCAAATGTCGTCAAGACATACACACATGCTTAGATTTCCATAGCCACTAGAACGCATTTACCTGATCATACGAATAAACAAGAATCAGCAATCACGCATATCAATCACCCCATCCTACCTCCGACCTCCGCCACAGCATCCGTTCCACCAACCAATCAATATCCCCCAAGTGAATGGCGTCAACAATGTCTCCCCCACAATACCTGATTGGCCAGTTCAAACGTCAGACAACCACTTAAATATCGTCAGGCTCGTTAATATGGATTATTACTTTATGGCCTACTAATTTATGTGGAGGTAGCAGCGGTAAATACTCAAGATGTCGGCTTTAAAAAGTGTAAATCTGACGTGATGTGGGAATGTGAATTAATTTTACACTTATATTCTGGATTCCAATGTATGTCAAAATTAAAAGGGCTAGTGTGACTGATACTATGTTTGGTAGTGTCAATTACGTAAATAAGGTGCCAATGATTTCTGACAAGGTATAAACAGACAACTAAATAGCACGTGTTAATCCTGCTATGATGAAAATGCTAAACTGCACTTTGAAACGAATCAGGAAACCTAACATGATGAAGATAGTCGAATTGGAAATACATCGAATCATTGAAGGCATTCGTTTGTTTGATATTAAATAGAACCTTTAAATCTTATAAAAAATTCAAGGTCCTGTTTATACAAGGACCTCATAACGTTAGTATTAATGCTAAGTATTAATATTTGCGTCTCATGCGAGACCTAATCAACGTGGTCACAGATTATTCAACTATAAAACTATGTCATTCACTGATTGTGAAGTAAATGAATATTCTGAACTAAAAAGCTTAAAAAGCTCTCAATAAATTTATTAATTCTGCTTATCACAATGCACTGCTTAACAAAGATCACCGCGAATCTGCGCCACTACACTTTTCTCCGCTTCTGCATTCAGTTTTATATAGAAGTCTTCAGGTTTCTTAACATGTCAACCCTTTGAACCTTTATTTGACTACTTTCTGGCCATAAGCGTGATGACTTGAACTAAGACAACTCTTTTATTTGAGGTCTCTGGAGCATGTCTTGTTCTTTCCCTTAAACGTCTATCAGCTATCATCTCAATATTGACTCCTATTCCTTACTTAACTCCTTGACCCCTACGCCTTATCAATTCTCAACACCTTAGATATAGTTACTAGACTAACTTGGGGAATGGGAAGCTAAAAAATCTAAGCAATACATTTCTATTGTCCAGTGCAAGTCGTTCCAGTCTAGCTAAAACTTGTACCTGTCAAGTAGTTCTAAGTTTGGAACGTTATTGTCTTGCATAAGTTTTAATTCACTCTCACTGACACACACACACACCCTCCACCATATGAAAGATAACCCATTCTAGTCATCTCAAATGTTTACTTTTGCTTCTACTTTTAATTTATTTTGAAAATGTTTTCCTTTATACTCGTCGATGGAACGTTGTCGAACAGCGACCGTCGCTGTAGTTATAGACGATATTATGAAGGTAACCCTATTTTTTAAATGAATTTATTGATTATCTAATATTTCGTATTATGATAAAAATGTCCGATGGAGGATCCAGTCTCTTTGAAGTGAAAATTGACTTTGTACTGTTTATGATGAGCAGAGAAAATAAATGAAATGAAAAACATTACCTGACTGTAACCTTTACTGGACTATCCTCTTTTATCAATCCGGAAACGATAAGAAGAAGTATATTATTTTCTATTTCTGTCACGTCTACGTCTTAATCTATACCCAGCATATATGTTAATGGATCAATTATTTAATACCAGTTTAGGTCGCGACGCTGCGCCCGCGCTGCATCGAGACAGTCGCTAGGATTATCCGTTTATTAAACATGCATGCAGATTATGTGGTGTCTTATAATAGGTAGGTTCGTAAACTTGTGATAACCAGGTACATACCCAGGTGACATACCCAGGTGACATGCATGCTGGGTCGTTATCGGAACATTAATATTGATACAGACTTCTTCTGGTTGAAGACCGGAAAATGTGGCTAGACTAATAAGAGAAATTAATAAAAGTTATGAGTTTAACGCAAAACAATGACAATGGAAATGAAAATGTTAACCTTAACAAAGGTATCGAAAGACTGGGTGAATCTGTTAATGTCAAAAACTTTCCTATATTCAATAATGAGTGCGTACTCATTTCTTTGGCAACATCCCGAGAGAAAAAAGAAATTAAAAAAACTAGGTTCATCCAAAACCTCGAACTCGTAAACATCTTAATAAAATCATCTATTACCTCGACTACGACATAAAAATCTTCTAATAAACTTGACACTTTATTAGTAGTTGAATCTTCGTAATTAGTATTTGGAGAAAGTCCCGTGTACAATATCATAGTAGTTAATGCCACAGATTTGTGAGATAACATTTTCTTGATAGAAAACAAGTTGATTAGTACAAGTTGTTGGGGGTGAATGACCTTTTGACATGTTAATCTTGTTGCTAGGGAAGATTGCGCCACTCGTTTTGATAGAAGAAGATAACTAAGTAATAGCCAATATCAAGATGATAGAATTTAGGTCGGAAGCAATGTCATGTCTGAAAGACGAACAGTTTTCACCAATCTCCTTGTACTTTGATTCAGATTAATCAAAGCAAGTAAAACCTGCACAGTATGTGATGTGAAAATTCATGATGATTCAACATTCTAACATAAAAAAATGTGGTAACCGTTCCGCAAAATATAGACGCGGTGTCATCCTGCACATTGCAATACAGTTTATCTAAGATGCCACCCAAGTGCACAGAATATTACATTTTACCATTTAATCGTTATTTACTAGCTATATCGAGACACCGATTTCCAACAGTCAAAAGTTTATAGCTCATAGTACGGCTATTTGGATTAAAGTTTTGATTGAAAACTTAAATATTCATTGATGTCATGACACTAGTCATATTTTGAAAGATCTAGTAGTTAGCATATACGTGGAAACAGTTACTTCTAATAAAGAAACAAAAATAGCCGATTCTATCGAAGACATAGCTGATTGCCACAAAGCAAGAGCTGTAGGTACTAATGACGTTACTGCCCACAACAAACTTAGCTGGGATATATCGGCTAGCAAGTTACCATGTTCCACAATGTTTACGGAACCATCTGTCGGTCCGCAGGGCCTCATTAATCAGAAACAAACTACTTACAAGTAACGGTGACGATTAGGAACACTAAACTTAAACAAACAAATGAAAGCTTAGACACAAAAGGAATTAGGACATATGAAGCTAATATTTATTTTAAAGGAATAATATTTAAGGGTGAAACTAATAAGTAAACAGTAGTAAAATTAATGATTGTTTGTCTTCGTAATACGGAAGCTGTAAGTTCTCAGTAATAGCTCAGACACCTGGGGTAGTTCTGTAAAATAAACGATGTAGACTGAACCTAGGTTAGTGTTGGTAGCAGACGACTTACACGCGGTCGTGGCTGCGGGCAGTGCAAGTGTAGCTTTAGTTCCAGTAAGAGCAAAAACATTTCCACTAGTTGTAGACTTAGAACTAGCTCGGAATGCCAACACATCTTAATACGATTACAGAAAATACACATGTGGGAATAGAGCGAGTAGTCATGCATGTGCCAACAAAACCTATTTGAACTTTTCGGTAACGCAATTCATAAAACTAGTTATTATAACGTATGAGGTACATAATATTACAAGTTTGAATGTGTATGTAGGTATTAAGTTATTATATACAATTTGTTTCGTCATAGCAGAAATATTAACGAATTTTCATAAAGCACCTAAAAATAATGCTCCCTGCAGAATCATTGAAAACAAGGCTTTTGAATTAGCAAATAAAAGACAAAAACAGATAACTTCAAGCTTCGTTTATTACCTCAAAAACAAGACCAAAGCGCAAATCATCTTAACTAAACAAATAAAACCGTCGTTACTAAGAGCGTGGTACAAAAATCTCGCCTCATTATAAAAGAAATCGAGTGCAAAGATGACAAAATAAAGTCAACAGCAGTATATCAACGTAACCTGCCAAGCTGCCACATAAACCCGCACATGGTGACGTTATGAAATACGATTATGAGCGAAACGTAAGCCCGATTCGATTGTTTCAAAATCATTCGTTTCCGCGACTGTGTTGCGAGTTGCGATCACAATACCACTGTTGATAGTGTACTGTTGTATTTCTTTATTGGTAACAGAATCGATTCTTGAAACCTCGTAGATCGAACTTACCTACCGGTAAGTCATGTTTTGTCGTGCGCGTACGGTGCGGTCGACAAGTCAATAAGTTTTGTCTTGTTTTGCAAACCGTTTACTAGTAGGTAATTGAGTGAAAGATTGTCATAGACTTGATGATATATAACGTAAAATCATGTTTGTATTCTACGAAAGGTTAGGTAAAGGCATTCCTAAAAATGCCTAATGTATATTTCGCCAGTTATATCTAAATCCCATTCAATAGGATGAAAGCCTACTGCCAACTATCATCTGCCTAGCCTATTTCCTTTTTTTGGGGCGACTTCCAGACTAAACGGATGCAGCTGAGTAGGTACCAGTATTTTACATGGAGCCACTGCCTGCCTGGCCTTCATAACCCAGTTAGTCAATACCCTTTGGTAAGACTGGTTGTCACACTTTCGGGTTACTGACTCTCTGTAACTACTGTCAAATATCTACAAATGACAGTCGGGACCAACAACTACAGGTGCTTTCCCATCCACAGACTAACCTAGGTAAGCACGGCTTAACCCAAATATCCGAATGGCTGTTATTATTTACCTACGAGGTCCTTAGCCTACTGCTATAAACCTTGATTCCATGCTGTTACTGGGAAAATCATGAAAGAAAACCAATGAAAACCACGACCTCACGCTCATTCGTGAGTTGATCTGGTCACTGCAAACGTTATCAAGCAATCCGTTTTACAAACCGTTTACTGATAATTGGATGAAAGAATGTGATCTATAAATAATGTTAGTAATTGAAGTGGAAGCTGCGTAATTTAAATCTGCGTTTATGGAGTGATTACAGGGTCTGTTATTGAACGTAATCAAGCTTGAACGAGGTGATTGTGGGACTGATTCAACACAACAGTTGATTGAGACAACACTTTATATTAAGGGGGTGGTATCTGCTAACGAGAGCTTGTCTCCAGAAACTCCTCTTTGATGAGTGAATGTAAATGTGCAAAAAAAAATATATGTTGCTTATTAGACTTTTAACTTTAATTTGTACAATTGAAATAATTCTAACTTAATTATTACTATATGAAACAAATGTTCAAAGTAAAGCATTTTTTCTTTGAAATTTCGTAACTACTCCTAAACGGCATCATGTTTTAGTTTTTTTTTTTTACACACAAATATTTGTCGCTATTTTTTTCACAAAGTGTCAATTGGAATTTTGATCTAATGATTAATTAGACTACAATTAAATAAAAACCACTCATTTCGCACTATTCGCCCGCTGTGACTGACGTAACAACCTGCACTTTGAAGTGCAAGCTGATTAGAACTTTATTCTAACAGTATTTCAAACGAAGTTTGAACCACCACGAGTTGCGAATTTAGCAGATACCACAGCCTTAATTGCATTCAAATTGGCCATTCGATCATTTTTGTAATTCTAAAACGCGACATCACATACTTAAAAGAAAAATAATATGGAACTTGTCAATAGTATTGCTATCTATCAATGAAGCACTTCTTGTTTAAATCTGATCAGGACATCATGCGATAACCTTTAACATACGAACGAGTTAAATTCTAACTGCGTTATAAAATAAAACTGCACATTTTAATTATATAATTCTAAAATGTTAACTAAGGAATTACAAAAATATTTACACTTCCCACATAAAACGAAATGACTCGCTCCCAGCTGAATAGTTTTTTAAACACGATGTAAATCAGCTTTAACATAGCTCCACCGCTGATCTTATGAACTCTAACATGTCATACTAACAGTAATCTTTGACCCACTATTAAAACCCTAACACATCTTTCTTCCATAAAAATAACATTAAGAAAACACTAGTAATAAAACGTCTAGTGAATGAAACCCTTAAGAAGCTAAGCTGATAGTATCAAGACGCTTATTAAACAGATTAACATCAGCTAACACCTTATGAATTTTGATACTTTACGTACAAACTGGAATACTGGCTGCATCTACATCGAAATTACTTGATTTTCAAAGATTGAGTTGTCCGATAAGGTTCATAAGTTCGGCAATGCAGTAGGTGCGTAAGATATGGGCAGGTGGAGTCGTTTATCAGAGAAACTTGAGCGGTGGGGTGTACCTGACTGTTGTAACATGGTGTGATCAGGTTTGATTAATTCTGATATGTGTGGTTGGTTGAAAATTGGAAATGAAATTAGTTTCTGTTGTAGGACGGGAACCAGACTGACATTTGGCAATGATTACTTTAGGATGTTTATAATATCAGCCTATTACTTTCCCACTGCTGGGCAAAGGTTTTAGAGAAGACATTAATTACCACGCTTGCTCAAGACATATTGGAGAGACAAATACGGCATTTTCCATGTTCATAACACACCGGCACAAATATGATGCTATGTTCAAATTTTGTCATCAAGAAAACTATTAAATTAGATCAGAAGCTTTCAACCCATTATTATGTCTAGCAACAATAATCTAGCATAATGAACGAGTCTGCTATCACAATATACAGAAATCCAAAGAATATCGAACCAATAAACATATACAACTTATTATAATAGTTATTACATAAATATGTGCATAATTATGGAAACAGTGGCAATTATCATAATTTCGTATCGACAGATTCTGAGAATCAGTCGCTATTGGAAGCTCATTCTTTCAATTAATTATAAAACATCGTTATATTTAAATCTCAAAAATTATGGAAATTAGTGAAACAGATATTATATGCGTCGGAGTAGACCGGTCAAATGATTGGTCGTGAGAGAATAATGCTGCAATCATAACAACGAATACATAAATTCACTAAAGGCTACACACCGCCTGAACCGTTGCGTCTAAAAGCAAGTAATTTTGCACAGGATTTCGTTACATTAAGTAAACTGCACTTTTAAGAACGATTCTTAAATAAAACATCTCCAGAAAGGGATTTACATATTTGAATCCCTTCTAAAGTTCGTTTCGAAGTTATTAATTTTTTAGTCGGAAAATCCTATATGGCACGTAAATACAATTAGTAAAGCAACCTTGCTTTCAATATCTCCAATAACTATCTCAAGACGAATGTGTGGTACGAGTACCTCGATCTGGATTCTCTTATGTCTGGAAACTCAGCCTAAAACCCGGTCAAAATGTTCGCTGGTAAAAAGTTACGTTCCAACGTTGAACAGAAGCCAACCTGTGTAGCGAAGAATCTGAAAACATTTATTTTCATTATAATTTTCTAAGTCCCTAATGCCTGTTATGTCATGTAAGACATTGAAAAACATGACATTACAATGGTCGAGAATGTAGTCGAGTGGGTTTAAAAAGACCCAACTTCAAAGGAAACGTGTAATAAATGAGGACATGTGTAAAACTACTAAAACAAAGTCGATGTTTATGTCCTACGTCAAAGAATACATTCATTTTGTTTATTTCATTTTTCTGGAGCCCTTCGAGACGTTTATTTCCTCCTACTCAGATCACTAAGCAGCAATTATATTGATTTATAGCTAGGTACATTATAACCTATGAGCTGGTCCAATAGTAGTGTTTATTTTTGGTCGGTATATCAAGTAAGTATAAAGGTTGTAAAACACCTCTTCACGAAGCTGAAAGGCAGGATTGTTCTCCCCGTCATTGCGATATTTTTTTTTGTTCTACACCATACCTGGGAACCTTCTAGTTACGGAGATATTGGGGGTCAAAGTTACAATTTTTTGAATTTTTTTGTAAGATTTTGACTTTTAACACCTCCACGACCCCCGTACTATTCAATCCATCCATCAGCACAATGTTTAAGTGCGTTACATTGAGTTCTACCACAAAACATGATTTATAAACTCCAAAAAAAAAGTTGTTTCCCAGCAGTAATTTTTGCGTAAAGTTACTTAGTTTGATGTACAGAATGCTTGGTTTAACGGCTTTGTGATGAGGTGGTGCACCCTGTATATGTAAGAAAAAGTTCTCCAAAGTAGTTCATGATCGATCCTAAGTCATTGCAGTTGCCAAAACATAATTGTGAGTGGTGTACCCAAGGAGTTTCTCTCTGTCTGAAGGTACGAACCATAATCCATCACGAGCGGCAGTGTGGGTTTTTTATTTGGTTCTAGGACATTTTCATTTTGTTCCAATATTTTCCATCACCGTACAAGAAGGACTTATCCAACGACAAGATAGCGAGCAACAGATGTGGCACAGAGGTCCTAAGAGGGCTGACCCCAAATAAATTGGGATACTAGCCGGATGAAAGAAGAAGAAGTACACGAAAGACATACCTTAGTGTGGAACAATCCTTACCGTGATATTAATTTAATATGAACACTGGAAGGTCAAATACCGTAGTATTAAGTGAATATTTTAAATTTTAGCATGTAAGAATTAGATTTTGCTGTGCCCTGACAGGGTCTACAATGGTTCTTAGCTCTAAGCCTTTTGTTAACACCATGTTTTTACCTTGTGGAATGCAAATAAACGAATACGAATATTATCACAGATCTCCGTTATTCGACGATTCTTTGAAATCGCCTTGTTTGTGAAACCGCTATAATTTTTATAAACGACATGAATTCCTCCTGTATCTTGATCGTGTCTGAATATATTTGCAATATGACGAAATTAATTTATGATGCCAACCTACCGCGGTGAAACACATATTTCGGATTGCTAGTTTAATATGTTTTACATTCCTTTTTCTTTGTGCTTATAAATCTTGACGAGTTGAACTCGGCTACAGAATAAATTAATATACCAGAGAAGACACAACAGATAAGTAATCGTACCTGTATGAGATGGAACTGGCTGATAATCTTATTATGAAAGACTTCTGCAATCAAATAACTTCTATTCGCAGAAAAGCTCCCACTGGGACACTTTCTGCTATGTCCCACCTGGAAGATCCCAAAAACCGTTCGTGTAGCCAGGTGGGCCGCTGCAAATACAACCTGGTCCGGTGGGGGTATTCCGATGAAGCCTTGTGTGACTGCCGTGCCTCAACGCAAACTATGGCTCACCTCCTGTCCTGCACTATGTGTGGTTCCACCTGCACTCTGACGGACCTGTCCGAGGCCACCCCCAACGCTGTCGAGGTAGCAAATAATACTGGTGTACTGATCGAAATAAAAAAATTTTAAAAAAGGGGAAATTCTCGACACGACAAAGAAAAAAAAGATAACTTTTCTCTTCTCTAAAGGTACCACGCTATTGCAGTCTCTGTACTTGCTCTGTACTTCTCTTTGCCAATCTCTGTACTTGCATAAGAGTAATTTATCATCATCATCATATATATCCTCATTGATCGAGGTATATGTAATATGGGTCTTTTGTTACCTGAATTAAATGATATATTATTATTATTATTCCTTTATTCAAATTTTTACAAATTTTCTACATTTTTAAATATTAAGAAAATATATAAAAAACATTTAAAAATATAAAAAATTGTAGCCCACCGGTATCGGGAACAGGGTCCAAGCTACCGGCGGTCAGGGCTCCAGAGAGAGGAACCTCCTAACAATACGAGCCGTGTCAAGGAGTACCGCTTTCTGAATCAAGCCCTTGATCCAGCTGCCTAACGAGAGCCTCCTCAGGTATTGGTCGAGGCTCTTGGCAATTAAGCCATGGGCTGACACGACTATCGGCACAATGATTGCTGAGTCCACTTCCCACATGTCGACAACCTCGCGAGCCAAGTCAAGATACTTGATTTGTTTATCTTTCTCGGCTTTCACGAGGTTCTCATCATGCGGGACCGTTATGTCAACAATCATTGCGCGCCGCTCTGATCGATCCATCACCACTATATCAGGTCTATTGGCTATAACAGTCCTGTCAGTGATGATGGATTGATCCCAGTACAGTGTGATACTGCCATTATCGAGAACTGGGTCGGGCACATACCTATAGTAGGGCACTTCCGATTCCACAAGATTGTATTTTAGAGCAAGTTGCTGATGGATAATCCTGGCTACAAGGTTGTGTCTATGCAAGTACTCTCCGTTAGCTAGACGAGAACACCCGGAGATAATGTGACGGATTGATTCGCCTGGACGGTGGCATGCCCGACATATGTCAACCGTACCGTCCTTCACAATAAATCTCCGGTAGTTATTCGTCATCATAACTTCATCCATAATTGCACAGACAAAACCTTCGGTTTCTCCGAAGAGGACCCCGGATCGTGGCCAGGACACGGACGCTAGAAAATCGACATCAGGCCCATGAAGAGCCCGGTAAAAGCGCCCGTGAAGCTCCTTGCTCTGCCATTCTTTCCTGCGGTCATCAGTAGTAAGTACTACAGGTTTGCGCCAGTTCTCTTTAGCCAAGGAGAGCGGGGTGAGGCCCTTGTCCATCGCGACCACATCTCGATGCATCCCCACGTCAGCTTCTAGGAAATATTCCCTGAGACTGCATATCTCACGATTGTGGAGGGTCTTAGCGTTTAAAAAGCCTCGACCCCCACACATCCGCGGGACATACAGTCTCATTACCGAAGAACGCGGGTGATGCATTCGATATGCCGTCAACAATTTACGGACCTTCGTATCCAGGGCGTCTAGTTCTGTTTGAGTCCATTTGAGTATGCCGAAAGAGTACATTAAAACCGGCATGACCCAACCGTTGAAGGCACGCACCCTATTTCCGCCTGATAAAAGACTATTGAATACTTTTTTCAGGCGGCCAAAGAAGCGCTCCTTCAACGATTGCTTCATGTCGGCAACATTGATGCCCAACGCTTCCGACATACCCAAATACTTATAAGTTTCGGTTGTTGAGAGGAATCTAAGATTTATGGAATCTGAGAGCTGGGTTCCCACAGATTCCACAATCTCCCCTCGCTTTACATGCATGACCGCACATTTGTCCACACCAAATTCCATCCTGATGGCGCTACTGAAGGTTTCAGTTACCTTCAGGAGCTCCATCAGTTGCAAATCGTTGGGGGCAAAGAGTTTCAAGTCATCCATGTAAAGGAGGTGAGATATAACCTGACCATCTTTCCGCAACCGATACCCTAGCCCTGAATCCTCCAGCAGCGTGCTAAGAGGATTCAAGGCTAAGCAGAACCAAAGTGGACTCAAACTATCGCCCTGAAATATACCTCGCTCTATCCTTATCGGCTCGCTATTCCTCTGGATTTGCCGACATCCTGGATAGCGAAGGACTGTCCTCCATTGCCCCATACACGACATCAGGAAAGTGCGCAGAGTTGCATCAACTTTATACAACTCTAGCACCCTCATGAGCCATGTATGTGGCACCGAGTCATAGGCCTTCTTATAGTCTATCCAACATGTCGACAGATCTTTTCGGGAACGACGAACCTGTTGACTAATGGCCATATCAATGAGGAGTAGCTCCTTAGTACCACGGGACCCATTCCTACATCCATTTTGGGAAGCAGACATGACAGAATTGTCATCAATATGTTTACTGATTTTAGTTCTCAAAATGGATGTAAGAACTTTATAAACTGTCGGGAGACACGTGATCGGTCTATAATTTTTGGGTTCCGTAGTACTACCCGATTTATGGTTTATTTATGATTTATTATTATTATTATTATAATATGCTTCTCGCATCCAATCGGTTCTCGAGACTTATACCGACAGATCATTGGTTCCCCCTGTGTAAGCCTTTAAGTATAATTTTGAAAAATGGGTTTTTTTCTAGTGTTTATTCTTTCTTTTTCATCATGTCTACATGTAACCTTCACAAATAGTTTTCTCCCACTACTTTAATGCGCAGACACACCACGTGTCAATAAGATTACACATGGAAGATAAAGTAAATTCCAACAGAACGAGAGGCGTACAATCAATGTTGTCATTTTATACTCCAATGGAAGAATGTGTAGTGAACAAAAGGGATACCAAACAATCCAAAATAAAGAAGACACTCCGGAAAAAGAAATAAAATTCCCCAGCAGACATTATTAGAACTATTGTCACAGGCATCAGTAGGTCCCTCATACCGAGACAGATATAATCATTTTATTTCTAGACACACGCGTAAAACACGAATTCCACGTCCGATGTCACTATTTTTATAATTACAACACTATTTCCTAGAAATCGTCTCGGAACACAATTAATTTATTCAAACGAAGCAATCTTGATACTTGCAAAATATATTGTTTGGTATATATTTTTTAAATCGTATGCTTTCTGAGTTCATTTGGATTTGTGCCAGCTCTTTAGCGGTTGAAAGTGGGACCAGGATTGTGAGAGCTCCCTCGTCTGTCTGATAAATCGTGTGAATGAAGGAGACCGGGGTTTTAGAAGCAGATTTGAGGATCAAGACTAGTTGGTCCGTTTACGTTGTTTGACATTGCGCTTGCGTTGATTGTCTCAATGTTTTGGTTTTAATCGACTGTTAGTTTGGATTAGGTTTTAAACGTGGTTTCGCAAATAAAGTTTTGTCGGTTTCCCTTCAACGTAGGAATATCAATGTTTATTTTATAATCTGTGTCTAGTCGGTTCATTTTATGCTAAACTCGGTGAGCCAATGGCACTTGACTTGTACATTTAACTTGTTTATTTTAATTCTGGAAACATTAAAAGATTGTGTTTAGATTTATATTATCTATGGGCACTTTCGATTCCTATTACAGATAACATTTATTTTAATATAGTTTGCGTTGATCGGAAGTGGTTTTCATTTCGAAAAACTAGTTCTATTTACGTATGAAACAAAATGTCGGCGGCATTCAATTTTAACAGCTTTCCCAGTTAACCCAAGCTTCCTTTTATGAGAAGAAATCTTAAGAAGAGTCCTAACAACAGACACACATGATTAAAAACCCACGCTTGAGACCCAAGGTAAACAATATTAAACAGGATTACCAAGATAGGTAGACTACAAACCCGGCCAGGTCCCCACAAACTATACTTAAAAAGCCTATCTAAACTGCCTTTATCCTACACCTCATAACCGATACGATACCTAAATATAGTGCCTCGTATGAAACCGGCTTTATTTTACGTTTTTTTATAAAAGAAAACAAGCTGTATAATAAGCTAACTAAGCGAAAACAAACTGTCGGTTCCGCGCCCTCCAATTCGGTGCAAGCGGTTCGCTATGTAATTATTAGGTTGATAAGAATTGGTCACAAAGCGAGCGGAAAGCGAGAAGGTTAAATGACAAAAACGTTTTAATATAACTAATATAATAACTCCAGCAACTGGAAAACCAGCTGTATACCTTCGTCAGAACCCACAGTATAGCGATAAAACTAAAAATTCACACTTAGTAGCAGGAATGGATATAATCTATGTACGTAAGCAGTTCAGCTACTGTAAGTCCAGGTAAAAGCTTCAGATTTTGTTCTACTACGAGTTTAAGTAACCTCAGTCAGGGCTCTTTCTTTATCTAATTATTTTATGGAAAACTTTTTAAAGCTTCGATCAAAGATAAACCTTGGTATCCAAAATAAACCAATTTCATACATTTTCCTGTTAGCAAAGTCATTGATCGCGAATCGCTCTCAATAAGCACAGAACCTCATCGCAGCCACCCGCAATTATGCCGTGATAATGGCCGACGACGCGTTTAATGCTGTTTAGTAAGGGCTGCCCCTAAAACTTATTTATTAATTTAAAGATAAATTTTATTAAAATAATAATTGTATTAAAATCAGATAGATACTTTTTATAAACTTTGGATAATTAAGTACACAAAATGAGTCACAATTTATGACATGACTACCCTGTCGAGGCCTAGGTCAAGTGGTCTCAGACACAACAGCTGAGCAAGAGGTCCTGGGGTTTAATTCCCGGGTCTGGGAAAGTGCTATTGGGTTTTTCGATCAGGAATTTCAGCCGGCAATAGGCACGCCCCCCATAACATGGGACTTAAACATAACTGGCGAAATGTGGGTTTACTATAAGATACCTAAACCTACGGAGATTTCATGCGTGATGTTATATTTATGAAATATTTAAAACCTAAAAAGCTTAAGTAAAAAATAGCTTTCCTGTCTATTACCATCTTCGCTTGGTGGCGCAGATGACACCCTATACATAATAATTATAATTGTATTGCCAGTAGCCTCAATTAATTTGGGGATATCCTGAGAATCGACAAGTAGTCTCAAGGTTTCTAAAGCTCAGCACTTAAATGGCAGCTGGCAGCAAGGGCCGAAGCCTGCCGGGGTTGCGGGACTGTTCGAAAGAGTAACCGTGGCCCCGGAACATAAAAGACGAGGAAGGAACATGAATGGATTTTAGTCAATAAAAGTCTGACACTCCCTCCCGCTCCGTCCAGAGTGGGAGAAGTTATTTGATGATTTCCCATCCGAAAAAAAAAAAGCTGTCACCGAATGCAATACCTGTGAAGCTTATAATACCAAGATTCATCACCGTTCATACTAATAAATTGGGCAATTCCATTAAATGCCCATACTTTACCTAACACTCGTAAATCAAAGCAACCAATCGTGGGATGGCTACCGTTCCATCTGTACTGTGCCGACCACATTCATAACTCCTCCTTTACTTCTCATTAGTTCTCATCAATTATTTTAATGTACCTTCATAAATATTATTATCACGCGTAAAGGTATCTCCTGTTTTTAAGTGAACTTAAAGTAAACTCTACTTCAGTAACAATAACTTACAAATTCTGTCTCACCACGCAAACTGTTAACAAAATTATGCACACATTCCCCAAATTCAAAATCCGTATACTCCCCTCATTATAGCTAAAGGATTAAGGCGTGATATCAAACACAATAGCATTACAAAGCTGCAAAATTAATTTTGTATGAAATATGTTTTGCGCAAACGCACCTCGCCGACAGTAGTCGGTCGTATTCGGGTAAAGCCGCCACCTATACAATGTCCACTGGGTGTTGCGAAAATAGGAAACCTATGTAGGTCTAATTTCGTAACGAAAACACTCGATGAATCATTGAATTTGTGAATAAATTAAAAGGGCATACAAGTCGTGTGGATTTATCAACGTTGCGAAAATAAACTTGATGCGAGAATGTGCATATAATAGAGGTGTCGAGACTCTTTGGTCAAGCCGAGTGTTGCCGCTCGACTCGAGTTCCTTGTAAGGAGTATGGCAACATTGGTAAGTCTGTATCGTTTGTTGACAATGGTGTGTAATGTTGTCGATTTGTTCTCGAGTGGTTCTGACTTGTAATGAGATTTTCGTACACGATCTCGTGGGCTTTCTTGTCTAATAGATAGTTTGTTTTGAATCACATAAACGGTAGCTGTTTGTTTGTATCTTAACAAATGCTTCGTATTATGCAGAGCTTTTTTTTATTAATAGAAATAGAATAGAATAGAATAGAATACTCTTTATAATGTACACCATAAAAATTATAGATACAATTTTTTTTTACATTTTACAAGGGGTGACACAATGGGCGGTCTAATCGCTAAAAGCGATCTTTTAAAGACAACCTTTGGATGGATTTAAAGGGGAAGGAGAGACAATACTGCAGGTAGCCTGTGGTGTACCATTTACATAATTATGTCACCGTAAAATTGTCAAACACGTTATATTACAATATAACGTGTTTCTCTCTAGCGATATTGTAATATCTCGAATTATTGTCAACTGAACATACGGAAGTATCTCTGCCCCCATAATCGGGACTCGGGGCACCCCCCCCCGTTAGGTTAGTTAGGTTCCTTTAAACCCTGCACCCGGAAATAGGGGCGCCGCGAAGCAGGGCTCCGTCGACTACACTTTTTAGGGGAATATGAAGTGTTTGAAGGTTAGGTTATATTAATCGATATTTCTCAGGAATGGTACAGTATCTTTTCATGAGAGTGGTACCACTGGGCAAGGGGGACCCCTCCTTCTCTCCACACCGCGTGAGTTGACTACCATCGCATGCATTTCACGAAAAATAATGCGTTTTATTGTCAGTATGTTCATTTGACAATAATTCGAGACTTTACAATATCGCTAGAGATATTACAATATAACGTATTTGACAATTTTACGGTGACACATATATACAATAAATAAATACATACATATATATACCAAGTTAGACATATTCCACTTATATAAATATAAGTGGAATATGATATTTTTTTTTTCATGAAACAAAACGTCAAGTGCGAAAGAACTAAATTAACACACCTAATAAAATTTTGCTAAAGGAGAGAGATACAGTAAAAGAGAGAAATAATAAATTATTGAACCCTTCTGGTAACCAAAACTTCGATTTAAATCAGGCACATTCTAGACTAATGGAAAATGTCATAAATTAAGCAGATCTTGGTTAATAAAAATGTCACTGTACGTTTTGTTTTCGTACTTAAATTGGATGTTTTACCCGGAAAATAGAATGGGAAGTAAAGAACTTAATATATGTAGATAAGTACACCCTAACCTAGGTATTGATATATCACTTTCCAATAAAAATGGCGCCCTAAGCTGGAAATAATAGTAATCTGGAATATTAAAAGGTTAATGTAGACAGGAAATAAGCTAACAAAACTATAATCTATAAGCTGTTCCTATCTATAACCCTTATAGAGCAGTGGTAGATCAGTGGAAACGATCGCGAAGCGAATTCGAAGGTTCCAACTCAGAGTCTCAGACATTTTAGTGTTAAATATTTCATTGTGTCTGCTTCCAAAACGGTAAAACATCGTGAAAATCCGACATGTTATTGCGGATGCCCCGAGAAGACCGGGAAGTTTGATCTGCTTCTGGGTTGGTTGGAGTAACAGCCACCATGACTCACGTACAATGGTCCACTAGGGATAAGTGCGGAAACCAAATCCCCATAATAGAATAGAATATAACCGAAAATTTAAAGACATAAATTGAATCATTGGTTGATTGCCTTGTTGAATGACCGCATTGGATTCGCTTGCTAGATTACGATGTGTCCCCGCAGTGAGTGGAAACATTTCAAACATTATAGCGTATTTATCTGCTATCACTAAAGTCGTTTACTATTTAATAACCATTGCAGTTGGTATTACTTTCGTCCACTACAAATAAGCCGAGCAATGCCAAGCAAAGCTTATTTCCGATAAAAATACCATAACAAGTAAACAGCTTAATTAAAAGCGAACAGTAAAATAACGTTAAGACTATTAGCTCTTATCATTCCATAAAGTTGTAAACGTAACCACAGAGGATATCTTTACTAGTACTCTACTTCTATTTTACTTATTTTAAAGTAAATTCAGCATGTTAGGTTTAAATATAATTTTATTCTCAAAAACACACAAAGTGTTTTACACGCTATTGAAATATTGAAATGTCAATGTTGAGATCGAGATCTGATGATGGAGAAAACTGAAAAACAGGCTACGAATTTATTGATATTCAGAGTCTGCGTTTGAACTCTAAATGCATTTTTTTTCAGGACCAAATCTTAATTATCAAAGAAGCATAATTAATTATATTGAAAGCACATCTTTTATGTCATCATCTGCTTAGCCTGTTCCCGACTATGTTGGGGTCGGCTTCCAGTCTTACCGGATGCAGCTGAATATCAGTATTTTACATGGAGCGACTAAGTGTATCGTTTCTGAGGGAGCATACTTTGAAGGTGATAAATTAAATTACGAGCAAATGCAAGAGAACCAAGGTCACCGACGTAGCCCGAAGAATTGCCAAACTTAAGTGGCAGTGGGCAGGTGCCACAACCCAGTGCCAACATATACAGGGTGAATTTGAATAAATGCGACAAAATGAAATGGGAGCTTCAGTTACAGTAACATAGTAATTATAAACTGTTTTTTCTACTATCTAAATCGTTAAAAAAAAATTACGCGATTATCGTTTTCAAAAGGTCCATTGATGTTATTATCTTTATTTAAGTACGAATTATCGGTATTCCCGTTCATAGCGGTAATTTACCTAATTTAGCCTAGTTTCTAATGTAAGTATCGCGCGACGTTGCCAAACCTCGCATGTGCGCCAGCGTTGACATCCCTTCCCGGCGACCGCGCGCCGCCCACTACCCTTTCTTCGTTCATTACAATTTTACATTTGATATTTTATACATTTTCTTGACAACACGTATTATTGTATATTTAAATTTGTCGCATCTATTCAATTTCACCCTGTATTTTAGGTAACATTCACATATTTGTAAATGGCAGTTTCATCAGAATGCTCGTATCATACTCTGATCAAAGCACTACCGCAAACTTAGCTACAAAAAAAAAACTATTGATAAGCTTCGGTTATCAGGCGGAAATATTGATGTGGACCACTACATAAAACTGCAGTAAAGATTGAACCCGGTTCCAAGAACCATCGGTGAAAACTGACGACACATATCGTTAAACTAAAGTACCCTACAGTTACTGTGTCAGTAATCGAGACCTTATGTTAGTACCGTAGACCATAAAACCAGCGTCAACTAAACTCGACTAATAAACTTACTGACCAAAGAGATCTGCATCTATGTTCTATTAAAAAAACATAAAATTAATATCTGAGAAAGGAAATAGATGAAAACTTTGAGGTTTGAAGTAATTATCAGATAAAGACCGGGTCTGTTATCAACACACATTAGTTAGATTAGCACAAAGTGGTAATATAACTAGTCAAACTTACATCTAGTTCCTGTTAATGAAGTTAATCAGCGGCTGGAACTTATATTTGATATTTTGATAGATTGATAACGACATCCGCAACTTATAATTATGTTGACTTTAGTTTCTACATATAACATATTGAAACCGAATTTTACTAATGAATCCGAACGCGATCAATACATCTAACCAGAGTTTAAGAGCTGTCAGTGTCTATCAGCTAAAGCAAGACTCTGATAGCTCTTAAACGCGATTTAGATGGGCTGATCGCATCCCATCCCATTGATGAAATCTGTCTGAAGGGCCCTACTTCAGCAATTTGTATTACGTCCATTTTTGTCCCGATAACCTACTTGACGTCCTTTACTGATCATCCCACTGCTGGGCAAAGGCCCACTCTCTATGAATTCCATTTTTTTCGATACAGGGCTAATGTGGATGACGACGCCTTCTGAAATCCTATGTAATATGAAAATCAGTTCGTCAAATGATATGGTATATTATACTCGTATTAAGAAGGCAGACAGGCGCAATGTAATAGGCTCTCATATACCGGAAATTGAATTAAATAGCGTTTTGCGGTATTATCAAGCAACAAAACCCATTTTAATGTGTTATCTGGTTGAAGAAACGACGTGATGGAGCTTAGAATTGTCTGAAAGCAGAATCATTCCCTGAGCTGGCAAATGGAAATACAAATATTTTGACTAACTCAAACATAGCCGGCGAATTCCCATAGATTATTACTGCCTAACCTTTCTGTTATTAAAAGCATGAAATTATTTTACTTACTTGTAAAAAGTTTTAATGCAGGTAATGTAACGGGCTTTGGTCTTGCCCAGTTAAAGTTTATTATGTTATTTCCTTTGATTAAATTTAGTAACCGATTAATTTACGGTGATATTAAACGATTTCCCATTACCATATCAAAACCATACCTAAGACCATTTTAAAAGCATTAAAGCTAGCTTCGATCAATGTAGCAATCGAAAAGATAGCATAGTCAGCCATTAGCATGTTCCCACTGCTGGGACATTCACTAGCATGCTCTCAATGAGAGGGAATAATAAATAATAATAAATATCGCTGGACATTAACACACAGCGCCACCTAGTGCCACACTAAGCAAAGCTTGTGTCGTGGACACTAGATAGTTAATATTAGTGTTGCCCAAATGCAAGACCAAGACGAGACCTTAGCCAGTCTTGGTCTTGGTCTTGCGTCAATACACCTGGTCTTGGTCTTGGTCTTGGTATTGCGCTCTCAGTCTTGGTCTTGGTCTTGGTCTTGCAGCAAGAGTCTCGCAAGTCTTGCGAGACTCTACTACTTAGACTAGACTAAACGGAAAACAGACGAAATGTCGGGCTTATATTAGAGGTAAAAGTCGCGATAAATACCCGTTTACATACATTTCATAATGTAGACTAGGCTACTTGCAAATACCTATTAGCCTATTGCTATTTACATACATCTTCAAGGTCATTTAGTTTTATCCTCTTGTCCCTACCAAAATAGGTAATAATTTTGTGTGCCTCTGTCCGTACTCTTTCATACACTGCGGCGTCTTTGTCGGTAAATGATCAAGTAAGTAGGTTCATACTCGTAATACACCGACCGACCAACGGTTTATTCGCGGAACGTCAAATTTTCCCAATCAATCATGAACCATAATGCTTTGGCGATAAAGTTGAAAATCTGTTATAGAAATTTGGCGAAATTTAAATTTTGCTGAATAGAAGAATAACATAAACTTTGAAACATAAGTACCTACATAATGTTTACCAACATACTAACGTTAGATCTGCACATTAGACAAGCATAATATAATTCTATAGGTAGATATACCTACAAGGTATGAAATGAACTTTGTCAGAAAATTAAGTTAGGTAAGTACATTTTTATCACATGGGAACATAAATTTGTGAGTAACACGCTACCTACTTAATAAATAGTCGAAATATAATAATCAATACAATACATTTTAGTGTTATGACGATACGGTTTTGATACTGGAAAACGACTCTCACAATCGGGATTGAAACCAAATCCCTACTTAATAACGCCCAAATCTCAGTTTGACTTAACTGCGAGACGCAAGAGTCTTGCAGGCTTAGTCTTGTCTTGCTCAAATCTTGCAGGCTTCAGTCTTGGTCTTGGTCTTGCTACAATACGTTGGTCTTGGTCTTGGTCTTGGTCTTGCAAAAATGCAAGAACAAGACCAAGACTGCAAGACCAAGACTGATTTTGGGCAACACTAGTTAATATACTACATATATACTTTGGAATGGGTTATTGTAGAAATTTTTGGTCCAAGAACATACCCAGGTTACGAAGTAACTTGCTTCTAACTTGCCCAATAAAAGCTCATTTTACAGACATCAACGTATTTATAATCCGCGATCATCCGTGATCTACCAACGTGAGTAGTTAAGAACATTTTAGGAAATCAATACAACTATTAACATTGTCCATGTCAGATTAAAAACTTATGCTTATTATTATGTTATTACCTTCAACAATATTCACCATTCACCCAACAGTTTTTACTAAATTTTGATGATTACTCATTTCCCCTTACCCAGGACTATTTTATAAGCATTGCATTGTATTGTATTGTACAACGGGCTGGTGTCCGCAACTCCACGTCAAAGCGCGTATATTTTGCGTATGGGCTATAATCCACCACGCGGGCCCAGTGCGGGTTGGTAGATGTCACATGTCTTCCAATTTTTGGTTCTAGGACATGCCGGTTTCCTCACAATGTTTTCCTTCACCGTTTTTGAGAGCAGCGGTGATGAAATAAATTACACAAAGTAATGCGCCTGCCTGGGTTCGAGAACCCACGACTTACTGTTCGTAAGTCGGAACCGCTCCCATTTGGGCCACCGCTGCTCTCTTTTATAAGCACTAGAGTTAGCTTCAATTGAGTATATAAATATAGCAAAATGATTCGAATCAAGTCTGCCAATAAGCGAATAATTTTAGAAATCAGAGGTAGGTACGTGTAAATTATGTTCAGCGTATAATTGAGGTCGCTCAGTTATTAACTAAACTGGATTAATCTAATGGGTTTCGTATTAATGAACATTGGTATTAATCTAAGGACGAATTCGTTTGGTCGATGTTGGATATGTCGATGTTGATGGCGCAATCATTGTCATTGTAAACCAGCAATTAACTAAAGTACTAGAGAGATCTGTAAGTGATTATCATTGAATTCGAATATGATTTAAGATCCTTTTGTTACGAGTAAGTGTTATTGAGTCTTTCCACGAGGAATCGCTCAGTAGCAATGCGGAATCACAAAATGGGTGGTGTGCCCCAGAATGCTCGTAAAACCGTTGATCTGTATCAAGGCCTGATCTCGCAGTTAATTGCCCTCCCATTGGTTGATAAGAGTGAAGAACTGGTGAACCTTCCAGTCAAAATTTGGCTGAAGACCCGAGCTAAAAGGTTTGTGTATTAACTGGTATTATGAGCCTTGGCTGACCGCTGCAAACAGCATTTAATAATTATTTTCCATCCTACTAATATTATAAATGCGAAAGTTTGTGAAGTTGTATGAATGTCTGGATGTGTGTTACTGTTTCACGCAAAAAGTTCTGACGGGATTTTAAAAGTAGCTAGAAGAGGTCGTAAATAACAACGACTTGTAATTGAAATAACTGTCCTGTATTTACGTATCTTACAATAATCCTCTAGTCACAACCTCGCCGCCGTTCCCCAGTCTACGCTCTCAATGTCACCCATTGGTCGATGGACTACCCCCTTTACATTTTTTTAAAAGCCCTGGGTTGCTATACTGATCAAAATGAATTATCTTCTCAACAAAATTATAAGTTAGCTTTAAACTCTCTTAGTTTAATTAATTACAAACAAAAAATGTTCAGCAATATTGTATTTTAAACACTCATGTTTAAAAAAGAAATAATGCTAACTGGATCTGGATGAAATTTGGCACACAGATAGTTTATAACCAGGATTAATACATAGGATATTTGTTATCCCTTTAGTATGACCCCGGGGGACAATTACTGATCTCAACGCGGGAGAAGCCGCGGCCATTAGGTAGTTGGTGAGTGCAATAGCTTTGGGCATGGCTCCATAAAATCCTTTTCCTTTAATCCATTTATGAATGCACCGATTGCTAAATCAATATCTTAAAACATGTTCCGATTGATTCCAAATTCTGTATCAACTTCATTTATAAATTGTTAGCATATAAATCAAATCTGAAATTATTGAATGTTTTAATAGTGAACGCCCTTAAGGTGTGGAACTTATACAAATTGTTCTAAAATTACAATAAATGCTGGTAAACATTAATAATAGTATTGATCGAACATTTTTCAATTATGAATGAATTAACTGGCAACATTTATAAACCGTTATTATTATCGGTTCCATTACATTTGAATTCAGATTTGAATAAAGAACATTTATCTAAAATAAATTCTTGTACCGGAACTCGAGCGCAATCTGGACACGCAAGGTCCAAAGAGTTTTATGATTAAAGAGTCTTGTCCAACTAGTCCAGGACTCCGGAAAAGGAAATTAATTCTTAGTGAATAAATCGTACAACATAGGGTTTAGCAATACAACAAACATAGGCTGTAGTCGTAGGCTTGGTCGTTTTAGATGCACCTAAGATTCGTTTTTCAGTTCTGAAAATGTATGTAGGTTTAAATAGACCCTTAAAAAGTTAAAAGGCACTCGTTCTCCCGGTCACCGCGATCATTTTTTTGTTTAAGACCATACCTGGGAATCTTCTAGTTACGGAGATATCGGAGGTCAAAGTTCCAACTTTTCGCAAGTATTTTTTTTTATAAATACATATTTTTAATGAAGGTTTTTACTCCACGACCATCGGTCCATCCATAAGCACAATGTTTTGAGTGTGTTACTTTTAATTTTACCGTAAAACATGATTTGTTACCCCAAAAAAAAGTCGTTTCCCAGCAATATTTTAATGTAGTGTTACTTAGTTTGATGTACAGAACGCATGGTTGACAGCTTTGTGCAGGGGCTGTTTACACCCTGTATAAAAGCACCCTTTCTTCCCGTATCACGTTTAAGGACAATCAATCAACAGAACCCGTCTGACCTAATCCACCTCCTCAAATCGCGATACCAAAGGAATTTACTGACGATAATATTTTGACTGATTGTCGAACAAATATAAGTACCTGACTGCCTTGGAAGACTTGTGGTCGCAAGCACAACTGAGCACCAGGCCAGGGGCTCGATTCTTTGTTCGGACAAAGTGGTACCAAGTTCTTCGGGCAAGGCTAATTAATTTTATGAATTTCTCTATGACAGCACGCAGTCTGGATTTCTGCTAGCTAGGCTTACCTCCAATTAAATGGGATCTATAAACAAAGTGAAATATTATGGTATAAGTCTTCCTTACCCTTCAAGAGTTACAACTGGACATTTATAATCCCATCACTAAAAATATGTGAAAGTTGCAAAAAAACTGCATCAAAAAATTCGCCTCTACGTGTAAACCCTATATAAATTATGCCGGTTATGGAGTACCCTCGTGATTACATACATCCTCTGGGAGTCAGCCCATGAATATTTCATGAGCTTGTCTTGTTAAAAATGCGTCAATCTCACATACCATTATTGTTTATTTTATCGACGCCAAATGATACCGTCATGATGCTATCTTCTAGTGTCAACACGTTTGCTTGAATAATTAATAGGGTGCATTTTTCCCTGTATTTGGTGTAGTATTGCAGAATGGGAGACATGTGACGAATTTTGTATTAGAGGGTCGATGAACTCTGTGACATTTGCTGGACAACCCTTGTATCGTTTGCTTGTCGTTAAGTAACAGAGTAAGCTTTGTGCTAGACTAGAGTAGAGTAGACTAGAGTAAGTATAGCGTATCTAGAGATCTCGAGTAGGATAAAAAAATATCAATCAATTTGATATTATTCCTTTTTCTGACGTCTGACATAATTAGGTAACTTTCCGTAGCTCATGTCTAATGATTCCTGTGACGTTTAATAAATGAGTTATGCGTGCTGTGGTGGGAGAGGCGCGTTAGAGGGAGCGCGGGGCGATGCGCCGCACTCAGTCTAGTCCGAGCAGCCTTAGCGAAAGCACGCCTGACCCAGTAATATTGGAAACAGTGTTTTATTGTACAACCCTGACGAACATCAAATACCCTGATATACGGTGGCTTTACTCTATACCCTAATTAGCGTACGAGTGAACACCACACTTCCCTATTACTGCCCCACTACAGGGCAAAAGCCCCTCCTCATGCATTAAAAGGCATGCGCAATTGAGCATTGCGAAAATAATATCAAAAGCTATTTGTCAAGCAGTTCCTATTTAGAAGTGTCTTCAAAGTCCAATTAGAATACGATGCAATACGAAAGACGTTAAACCAATCTAGCAATTCAAGAGCTGCAAGCTGAGCAATCACTAGATCAGAGAATCAATAAACATTATTACATGTATTACCCACTAAGCACTTAAAAATACACAGTAACCATTTCAAATGCCCTACAGGTGTATAGGGCATTTGAAATGGTGACTGTATATTTTCAAGAGCATTCAATTTCCTATAAAATATTATTGTAATATTTCACTCAAGTAAACTGGCCATTTCTAAACTTCGCGTGTCCACCATTTTAATACTGTATTGTAATAGGCTAGTCAATACATAAGTGTGAATAAGTGCCCGGGTAGACGGTCCTGTCGACTTCCAAGCTTAGAGTATCTTAGAGGCAATGGACTTTAGTAATGTCGATGTCTACGATTTTTCAGGAAAGTGAAACTTTATGACACAGTTATATTGACATGTAATAGAAAAAAGAAGTGGTGGTTTATTTTATGAGATTTTATTTAAATAAATCATTGAACAGTAAGTACCTAAGCTCAAAACTAGATACTATTTGGATCCAAATGATTTAAAAAATTACAGAGTCTGTATGTGTGTAACTGGTGACAAACTATGATAACAATATACATACTTTGAGGTTACTCAATTACCTTAAATAATTAAAAATAAACCTTAACGTCATTGACAATTTACTTAAAGTAATTTTCAGTTAACTTATGGTGAAGGTTAACCGATTCACAGCATGATTTTCTTGAATCTTGAATTAGCATGAACAGAAATTAATTCACCTAACGCTTATGAAAATGTCACAGCATGAAATTACCTAACAAAGTCTGTATTTTAACTACAGGTTATGGGCATGTGTTTAATTAATACTCGTATTAATAGAAATTATTTTAAACGATAGTTGGTTATTTCTAAACCTCAGTAGGATATTTTTAATTAAAACGTCTTACTTTTAACCTTTGGTTATTTAGAAATTTTATTGAAACATGTCAATGCTGTTTTTCGTTTCATTGCCAAGAAAGTGAGAGGTAACACTGTTGCCACCACGTTTCCCAAAACAGATCGACTTTGTGACGCACTTTATAACGGATCGTAAAAAATCCTATCTAAAAACATGGCATGGTCCCCGATTTATGCTTCAGATGACAAAAAAAGAAAGCATAAAAAAAAATAGGTTTGCTCCTATTTTTTTTGTGTCGCTCGCGTCAAATTCATGTAAAACGACCATCGTCCAGCATAATGCTGTGACATCATTTCAGACCTGTGCTAATAAGCTTGTATATTTCATCGCAACTGATTAGGCCAAACAATCAAAGTCGCCAACTTCGACTTCAAACCGTGTACCCAACACTAACACGCTTCCATAGAAAGTAGAAACGTAGAGATTTATATAGTTTAGTGCTAAACACTTGAGTGACCCACTGGCTTAGTGCTTTGTTTGGGACTAGGCACTAAGCAAGTTCAATAACACTCTGCTTTAGTGCACTATTATGAACGTGATTTATAATCATGTGACGTCACGGAAACAATTTCTAGCGTTTGAATGGAGAGTCAAAGTTTTCTCTGTGCTTTGTGTTTAACTTTAGTGTCCATAATTTGTTTTGTACCAATTTCGGAAGACTTTCTTATGGAGTTTATGTTTCAAGCATGTGCTAGAAAAGGCGTTGATTAACGGAGTACGTTCGTATTTCTGCTATAGTGCTGATGATGATAGCCCACAGGCTTGACTGTCCACACATTAGATGCTGCAGTGACTTGCATAGTCGTCGGTTGTCAATTTAACTGCTGTGGTTTTTTGTTTTGTGTGGTAATTGTTTTGTGTTGTTGTATTGTGTGTTTAATGTTTGATTTGTGTAACTTAAATAAATAAATGAATTAAGTATTATTATAATCAATATAAGTCTCTGATGCGACACATACTGACTATTTCATCTGTCAAAATCAATAATCAAAAGTCATTTATTCAAAATAGACTGATAATCAGAACTTTTTGGACGTCCAAGTTTACAAGGGACAGTCCCTCAAAACGCCCGCCCTTCGCAGTTGTCCAGCTAGGCCTTGAACCAAAAGACCCGGAAGTCACGGACCCTTCGAGATGTCTTTGTACAGGACTAGGATGGTATTGCAAATAAATGGTCTTTGACCCAGGTTAGTAACTACAACAGTAGTTACAGTAACCAGCTATAAAGAGTGTAAAAATAATCTTAGCGAAATCGAAATGCATTTGTTCTCGCAGTCATTGAGATTTTTTTTGTACTGGACCATATCAACTTTTTGGTAACCCCTATTGGAGGTCAAAATTCCATTTTTTTTTGGTAATTTTGAAACACTAGTTTTTAAGGAAATATCTTTACTTTAGTTACCTCCGTATCTCGTTTACTATTAAAAACATAAAGCATCCACCAGCACAATGTTTTGAGTGTTTTACAGTAAAACGTGATTTTTCAAACTAAAAAAATCGTTTCCCAGCAATTACTTACTTTGATGTATAGAAAGCTTGGTTGACGGGTTTGTGAAGAGTCCGTTTACACTCTGCATGTAAGCTCTGGATGAAGAGACAACTGGAACTTAAGCATACTGGGCTCATTACTTTTCCTTATTTATATCAATAACTTGCCCCACTGCTTTACAACAACAGTGCATACTTTTTGCTGACGAAATTTCTGTAATAGTTACTAATGACAAGAAATCAGATATAGATCACGAAAACAATCTTAATACAATAGTTAATTAAGCAAGTTTTAAAATGGCTAAAAAATAATTGTCTCTGTGCAAACCTAAGTAAACCCAAATAAGTACAAAAATTTTCAAAATTACAATTCAAAACCAAAAACATTTAAAGTTAGTTGTCAGGGACAACAAATTAGCGAAGTTAATGAGTGCAAATTTCTTGGACTTTTAATCTTGATCAGCATTGTAACTGGAAATCACTGGAAAACCAATTTGTATTTGCTCTTAAAAGTTGAAGACAGCTTCACTAGCTGAACAGCTAGTGAAGCGGTCGCTCTTACTGCTTACCACGGTTATGTATCCTCTTTACTCAGGTATGGACTCCTACTCTGGGGTAACTCCACAAATGGGAATAAAGCATTTATTGTCCAAAAAAGTGCCTAAGAGCAATTTGCGGTATAAGCCCATTAAGATCCTATAGACCACTATTTAAAAAATTAAAACTACTGACCCTACCAGGTCTTTTATGCATGCCAGGTCATAATGCTGGCAGGATTTTTTGTAAAAGAGCACGCTAAATTTTTTATAGCATGTGACCTGCATTCGAAATACACTCGTAGAGATCAAGAGTTCTCTGCCTTTTCGCCGAAAATTTTTTGCCAGATTTTCACTAGCCAACTTACGTTTCACAGAATATTATTTCGCCGTATAATCATTTGCCAACTTAATCATATAATTTTATTTTATTTTCCAACCTCACAGTTACCAACTGTACGTTTGGTCTGCTTTTCATAATGACACTTTTTAAAATGCCAACTTTCAAGTAGCAGAATGTTTTAGATTGCGTAATATTCATTTAGCAAAATGAAACGGCAAAAAATGACTTTTGATTCACCAAAATTAACCACCATTATCGTGAAATTAGAACCAAAAAAAATTATTTTTTTAGTTAATGATACCAGAAATTGAATTGTTATGCTCTTGAATCCTAGTCGAGGGATACCTGGTCGACGAAGCCCCGCAAACGGGGCTCCTACTTCTGAATGGTTTATAAAAAAATAACCACGAAGGGTTTATATGACGGGGTCTAATCGCTGACAAAACGTCATTCGTCTAATAGTTTCGTGGCCTAGTGAAATGTTTGGCAAATGATTAATGTCCCAAACGTTCTGTGTCATTATAATAATCAACTTAACAATAATTCTACCAAATGAAACGGTGTCATATAAAAATTTGGTAATCGTTAGTTGTCAAAGTGAAACATCGGCGAAACGATGGTTGGCAACTGAAAATCTGGCAAACAATTTTCGGCGAAAAGGCAAGATACCTCCCACAAGATTAAGAATACCTTCACATCAAAGCACATTATGCCAAAAACATAGTTTAATAACAGCAATAAAAATCTATAACAACATACCCAATGAATTAAGAGAACTCCCCTTAAAATACTATAAATCTAAATTTCGATATGCGAATCCTAAATTGTAAAGTTCTAATATTTGTATGCCTTTCTATGGCGAAACATGTGAGTTCGCAACCCTATAAGACCTTAAATGTACCATGTTTTTACATAAATAAAAATTATTCTATTCTATTCTATTCTTAAGGCTGAAAAACTAGGGTTTCACTAGATACTTAATAAATTTTGAGTTCTTGCGGTAAAATCATGGCCTAGGAGTGCCCAGGCCATGGACCACACAATCTGTATCACAAATCACAATAGATTTAATGTGACTTTAATGTCACATTACTAAGCATACCCTTTAAATAATTTACTATTATGTGAACAATAATAGATTTTCAATGTAAACCAAGCCATTGCATCTAGCTGTTTAAAATATAGTTTAGAAAACTTAGGACTTTTTTTATTATATTCAAAAAGTTTAATAATATATTTACCATTTTCTACTTTACCACAGTTTATTCTGACGAATTCTACTAAACATAAAATTTTCCAAGTCACCTTTCCCCGTGAACTTACCATTTACAGAACATGCTGTATAACATAGACTCTCGAACAACCTGTATTTTCAATATTATGTCGTGTGCGTAAACGCAACATTAATTTAATAAGATGTTTAATCACTAACATAGTAAAATTTATGTCGGTCTGACTACCCCACTCTGTCCAGTGCCCATAGCTATGAAATTGAGGTAAGACACTAATACTATAAAATATGAATGTCCTTTTACATACACAAACTAATGAACTGGGACATAAATTATAGATGTGGCAACTTTAGAAGATTATCGTAAATAGTGAAGGGTATACGTCTATGGTCTGATTCAATTGAATTTATTTTGTTGGTACTACGGTCTCAAACTTTTTGGATGACCATTTGATTTTTTCAAATCCTTGCTTTCAAATAAAAGTAAATAACGTTTTGTTAGTGAAACTAAATATTGACTTCAGAATGACTAGTACCATTGCTACGTCATCAAATAGCTATCTGAACTGCATGTATTGGTTATAAGGTTTATTTTTCTAAAACCACAAGCAAGGCAAGTCAATTTGCAAACTTAGGATAGGAACAGTTAAATAGTGTCTTAATCATCCAATTATTCTTAGCACCAGATACATTGATTCTTAATTGACCTGCTGAACATCTCAGCGCATGAATGAAGCTAAGAGATCTCAAAGTCTGGCAATCAGAATAAACGAGGACTTGGGATATTAAGTCAATGTCGAGGAACTGTAGCCAGGACGATATCCAGACACAGGTACAGTGCCAAAGGTGGTTTTAATTGACATTAACAGCTTCATCAAGGTTAATAAATGGGTAGATAGTTGTAACTTTACACCTAAATCAAAGGGTTGATCAAATTTTGGTGAACGAAAACATTGTGAGGAAACCAGTATGCCTGAAAGATGTTTCTTGACGGCAAGTCAGAGGCCCATGAACCACACGATAAAGAAGAAGAACCTTGAAGATATCATAGCTGAGTATTACAGGATCCCCAAAGGGTAAGGTAGATGAGCTTTAGGATAGTTTCGCCAGTTACGTTCGAGTCCCATGGAATAGGGAGCGAGCAATTGGGCATTTGAGTAGAGGAAGACACAAAGAAACGATGGATGGACTGTGTTTAGAATGATATGGTAAGAAGTGTCTGATGAGATGACGAGAAATAGAGGAGTATGGAAGAAGAAGACATGCTGCCCAAATTAATTGGAATAAGAGCAAGAGAATGATAATGATGGTGTAATATGGAGCAAGCCTGTTGCCATCAACCGGATACAAATACAGCTTCCTAGAAATTCCTGATAATAACCCAATAGTCCTTTGCCCGACCTAAGAATTGAACGCAAGATGCTGAGCAAAACCTTTTGCGAGATCAACGAGGCCGTCAACATTTATTTCTAAAATAAACGGTCAACTTCAGTAAATGGCAGCCCATTTGTAAAAGTTAGCCAGTCACTTTTATTATCTTGTGTTTCTTTTGGCCCTGTAGTGTATGGAAATAGAAATGAATCGGCTTTCCTCGCAGCAATAGATCTACTACCAGTCAGCTTAGGAACAAATAGACGGCGCTAAGATAGTGCTTGTATTGTGCGATTTAATTAAAATTAAGTGTTATTGTGTTCGTCTGCCGGAACGACTTTGGTGTAACATAGCAGCTTTATGTCATTCTTAACACTCGAAGTTAGGACCGTGAATGAAACTAAAGTTTCCTGAAAACTAGCGTGGCGTGTCAACACCGATAGAGATTTGAGTCTAAAGTTGCCAAACTGTTTGAAATGATTTTCGGTTTTATCTTGTCCATGTTTCGAGATTAAAAATTCAATTTGAATACAAAGAACCTTTTCGGAAAACTAATCTTTCTTTCTGTTTAGGTTTTTGTGTCATTGTTATAATACGTACTGAATTCATCATAAAAAAAATGTTTTTCAAAGGAATGTTTCCATTTTTGGCTATTTTGTAACTTTTAAGTAATGTTGGCTACCCACATAATTTTAAATCCATATTTCTTAAAGACAGGAACTCCGCCGTATAAATTGCTGGTAATTAGGCTTTTTAAGTAAAATTAGGTGAGAAAAGAAAGAAAGATAATCTCATAACCTTTTAAAAAACAATAACTTACACTCCTAAACCCGTCCCTTTTAGTAGCTGATAAACGTTAATTCTCCCAAAACCTGTGTGAAAATAAACATAACAGACAAATTAAAAGTAATTTATTCCTAATTACTTTCTCATCACTTTATAACATCTATAGAAATGTCAATGGCCTGGTAAAATAATTGTTCTTAAAGTACACGGCAATTTAAACTCTAACTTTACAAAATTAAGATATAAATTGGATTGAGGAGCTAAGTAAAGCGACCCCCACAGGGTAATCCCTAGAGATTAACTTTTTTAGCACTAAATAGCTTCCTTATGTTCGTACAGACATAGAAATATGTTCAATATGTGTAATCTGTCTAGGATGGTGTGAAATTAGTTTTTTATGGCACAGTACGTGATCATGGGTAATGGTAATATGTCTGGCTTTAAACATTCTGTCTGAATAATCTATCTTTCAGGGTGTGATACTGAAATATGAAAACTTTGTATGAGACAAGTTAAGAGTAGTAAAAACGTTCGTTGGAATTGGAATAAATTGTCTAACAAAACTCTGTTTTAAGCTCTCACGGAAATAAAGTGACAATACATTCAGTTTTTCTAATAAATTTAAAAAAAAACTTCTTTTTATTATCAGTGTGAGTTTTATCGTGAAAGTCCTTTTTTGTGTGTTTCATCTACCCCTGAAATATATTGCTAGTGAGTTATAAAAGTATGCATATTTTGTCAACTGATTTAAAAAAGGAAGAGGTTCTCAATTCGATTGGTATTTCTTTTTTTTTTCTCTTTTTTAATGTATCGTTAAGTGTGATAGTGTGTGAAACCACTGGCAATTTGTGGTCAGATGACATTTGGCATTTGGCATTTGGTAACACCATCACACCTATTTCTGTCACCAAGCAAGCATGAAGTTACAGGCATATGAAAACTTTCAACAGTGTCACCGACTCACCGGGTAACGAGCGCAATGCCACTTAACCATTTCATATGTGGACACTTTCCAGACATTAAAGTGTATCCAATAGTTATCGTCGCTAAAATATCATTTATTGCGGTAAATAACAGACATTTAAAGGGTAAAAATAACTACGTGTTTTGAACTTACCAATCGAATACGGAACCCGGTAATTTTTTTTTCGGATGGGAAATCATCAAATGACCTTCCCGCTCTGGTCGGAACGGAAGGGAGTGTCAGCCTTTTACTGACTAAAACCCATCCATGTTCCTTCTTAGCCCTTTGTGTTCCAGGGCTGCGGTATCTCCTGCGAACAGTCCCGCAGCACCGGCTGGGGCACGGAACCCGGTACTGCGCTTCAAAACAAAAACCATCTACGTTAGGCTCTTGGCGCGGAGATCTGCCGCCTACCGGTTGCATTATGGGAGCCCACCACAACAGGGGTCCTAGAAAACGACTAAAGGCATCATGAAAGGCCGAGGAGTGCACGACGGAATTAACGTACCTAACGGCCATAGGTAGGATTGATCCATATGCTGCAGTGTGTCGACATAGGCTGAAATAATGATTGAGCTTCTACGTTTGTCATATTAGAAGTATTCTGCCCAGCCAGCTGAAGAATAGTTATTTTAAATGGAGCGACTGCTTATCTGACTTTAGAATCCAGTAACTAGGTAAGACTGATTATCAGACTTTCAGGCTGCTGAGTACCCTTTATTTTCTACGCCTGTCATTGTGTCCCTCTGCTGGGGCTAGGCCTCCACTGTCTCCTTCCAAACCTCTCCACCTTGTGCGATATCTGGCCATGTTCACCCCGCAAACAAGATTAAATCATCACGCCACCTTCGTAGCGGTCTACCTCAACGGCGCGGCGGCGCGGCGATTTACTTGGCTACCCTTAGCGGCCGTAATATTTATAGATAGCTACACAATACAAGTCGGCACTTCAACAAACAAAACCACGACTTCTACAACAAAGATACGTAAATACAATAACAGGAAATATTCGTATTTCAATCATTTTTTATTATTTAGTATGCAGTGGATCCCCCGCCTTAGCTTTGATGTGCCGGCTGATATGTGGAGTGCGCGATGTGACGCTATGCGACGCGATGCGTCGTAAATACAGCCGAGCTATGGGTTATTTCATAAAGTACACCGTTATTGGTGTTATGTATCGAGTTGGGCTGTTGGTGACCAATAAACTGGGCTTTAAGAATATCATTAAGGATTTCCTTGATTGGGTTCTGTGCATAGAATTATAAGTATCTGTTACTTTAACACGTACGTAATTAGTTTCTTAATTTCAGTCAACTGACGATCACGGGGCAATTAATTTCCTCGACGGAATTCACTGCCGTTCCCCGATCATCATAATCTAGATGTCTTCAAAGTTCGAGTGGATCGGTTTCTTCTAGGCGTCATCGCTTCACATTAGGCGAGTTGAGGCCAAACCACGTCAGCTCTGTGCCCAAATAGCTCAGACCTACGACCGGCGGCGTCAGAAGGCATCGCTAAAGAAAATACCTCGTAAAAGATGGCTGGGTGAGCTGGACCGAACCAACCACCAGTGTGACATTTCATGGAAAGAACTGGAAATCTTGGGGCATTTGCCAAGTAGTAAAAAATGCACGCTACCAGTAACAGTCACTTCGGGACGAAATGGTATATATGGTCAAACGCCATAACGTACCAGTGGCAGTGTAACAAACTCACGACAATCAAGTTAGAAAACCAATTAAAACACTACAAAATAAATCACACATTTTAATACCACAACATATTAGAAAAACTCATTAGAACTTGCATAATTTCTACAAATATCTTAGTTTCGAAACAGTTGGCCAGTAAGCAATTAAAGTAGTCGGAGTTAACTTGAACTTTATTTGCGTAAACCAGTTTCCTCAGACGCGGTGCATGCGTTTATAGCCTAATTATAATTTAAATAACCGCAGTGAGCTGCGGGATATAGATGTCGAGAATTGAATGTTGCTGATATGCATTGGTATGTTGTTGAGAATGTGCTGGACTATCGCAAGGTATGGCTGTAATCGTTCTGTATCCGATAATGAAGTCACAAGGTTCTATAAAACTGCATTCATCATCATCCAGCCACCCTGCGAAAGCAGCGCTCCAACTAGGATAAGGGCGTCACACCTTATGTTTGCCAATTCGCAATCTCCATTCAAGAACACGTCTACCCCAACTATATCGGCTCTACGTGTAAACTCATCTGTCCGAGGCCACCCCCAACGCAGTCGAGGTGGCACAGTACTGGTCGAAAACAATTTAAAAAAAAGGGAACTCATCGACACTAAGAAGAAGAAGAAGAAGACGGATAAAATTACAAAATAAATTGTATTCACAGTAGGTGAAAAAAAACTGCGGATGAGACTCCAAACAACATTATCTGGAAAGGAAGTCAAATTACCGACATGACTGACAGAGTTAGCAGTCAATAATGCTAGCAGTGGGCTAGTTTTCTCCGACGAAAGACCGACGCCGTCGGCCAAGGAAGCAAGAATGTGTCCCATCAGCCAGGCACACCTTGTAAAGGTATCTAGACTGGATGCGGAAGGCAGGGTATTCCAGGGTAACCTGGAAGTGGCCTATGTCAGCAGTGGGCTATGATAGATTGTGTATGAAAACTTTTAGAATTATCATACTCAGAATTCTCATATTTTGCCAAGTTCTATGATAGGGATATATGCATTTCTGTTGCAGCATACCGCAGAGTTTCAGAGCTCAATTCAACCTAATTGAACCTATCAGAGGCAAAATTCAATTCGCTTTTGTCCATTTTTTGTATAGTGTGAGTTAAAGATTCACTCCCCTAGTTATAATCCTGTCGGTGTTCATGTTTATCTATTAGGACCCTATGGTCCCTGTTAACAATGAACATACCAAAGTGGTCCCTGGCCTAAGAAAGGTTGGGAACCACTGCTTTAGATGGTAACATGCAACCATAGAATCGAGAAGAATCCAGAATGCCATAGATATATTTCTCGACGGCATGTAAAGCCAAGTCAGAGGTCCATGGGTGGCATATAGGTAAACTCTGACACCAGGTTAGGTACTCGTACTAACCACACGATAAAGAAAGAAAGAAAGAATAATGAAAGGGTCACCTACAAAAAACAGGGAAGAGGACAAACTGTACAACTACAGAAGAGAGGCTAAGAAGCCTCTCGACCATCTAATGACATGCTTAAGGCACTTAATAAAGTCTTAGAGAAAGGTCTGAATGCAAAATTAATTGTTTACACATGTTCTCTCAAAGCAAACGTTTGCCCCTACTATCTAGTACTAGATAAGATGTACCTTGTACACTGGCGGGCAAAATAATTTCACACTCCTTTTTTTGTTTGTTCAGCTTACTAAATAGCGCTATTCAATATTTAACTCGGTAAATAAAAGTTGACCTATTTTCTTAGAGCCAGACTTGTACAATTTTAAATTTGGGCAAAAAAATATTATTCCAGTAGAACTTTATAACAGAGTTATCGTTTTAAGAAAATACACTCAGTATGAAAATATTTGCGGTGTCAATGTCTTTCGCAATGAGTTTACGCTTTGTACTCGCCGACTACTCGTAATGAGATTAGTGAAAGTAAAGATAATTAAACGCACTAGTTTAATTAGTGGAAGTAGGTTTACTATAATATTTATATTCTACTGTATAATAAAGGCGATTGTAGAAGTGTTAAAGCGTTAAAGTTTCTTGATCGTCTTTTCCGTGAATGAATTTATTTTAACTTTCTGTTCTGACAATTTAAAGTTGGATGGGGTTAGGGCACCCCGCCAAATGGATAGAAATATGACCAAAAACGCGCCAGCCTAGCGAGAATCGAAAGGTACCGAAGTAGCAGCCGACGAGCGGAACATTCCAGATGGTCGCAATCACTAAGCTAGTTCAGCTCTGAAAAAGACTAATCAACATCATCTACCTAGCCTTTTCCCAACCATATTGGAGTCGGCTTCCAGTTTAACCGGATGCAGCTGGATACCAGTATTTTACAAGGAGCAACTGCCTATCTGACCTCCACAACCCAGTTAGTATTGGGTAATACGATACCCCTCGGTGAGACTGGTTGTCAGATCTGAATAAGACTGTCAGTGAATATAAAAAATTTATTTTTATGAAATTAATTCCAGCTCGACCCGCCATCTCTTGCGAGGTCTACCGCGTCGCCTTCTGGCTGTATCGATGTCGTGACCAGTGGTCCATTACTTGACATGGTTACTATTTGGGACTCGATAAATTACATTGATACTAAAACTAGTGCCATAGTGTAACCATCTGCCCACAAGTGTAACTCACTCTAAACAAATATATTGAGGACAGTTTGTTTGGCCCTAATTGTACTCATATGAAAGTTTTTATTTGCCGTGTACACTGTACAAATGAATTTTGCATACGGCAGTAGTTACTTTAAATTTAAATGTGCAATTTACATGATATTGTATATTTAAATGAAATTATGTAAATGTTTAGCGGCGCTTGGTCTTTCAAATAAATTAAGCGTTCATATGTAGACAGAAATATTTGTAGATACCCAATGGATCAAAAACAATAAGCCGAAAGGCTCTTATTTTATCCGTCATTACGATCATATGTTTGTTCTGGACCATACCTGAGAACCTTCCAGTTACGGATATTGAAGGTCAAAGTTCCAACAACTCCACATTTCTTTTTAATACAAGTTTGTTATATTACTAGGTACTTTACTTTAAATACCTCCCTGACCCCTTCATCACGTTCATCGGCATAATGTTCATCGGCATAATGTTCCTCGGCATAATGTTCATCGGCATAATGTTTTGAGTACTTAACAGTGAGTCCCACAGTAAACCTTGATTGACCCGTTTGTTTTCTGTGTCCCCAAAAAGAACAAAGACATTTGGATTCCCAAAAACGCCATAAAAAAACTTGAAATGATTCTGGATTTGTTTTATATTCCTGTCAATAGGGCCTTCTTATTACATAGGGCTTGAACATAATGAATTGTGGGTGTACTAACATGAAGGTACCTTTGCCGTCCACCTTCTTTCTATACCTTTGGAGGAACACAGGTGTAACGTTATAATTTTAGTAGTAGTGTTAGTGTTTTAGTTTTCTAGAAAAGAATTATCCCACCAGTCGAGTTGCACATTAATAACGATATAAACCGCACTCGCTTCTAACTTGGGTGGCTCCATTACAGCACAGCCACACGACTTTATGAGGTCTTACATTTAACATTCGTCCGCTGAACGGTTTCATGTAACACGTCCCGGTGTTGGCGCTAACTTAGAGAGCTGGTTCCGTTTTAACAAATATCTCGTACATACGTAACTGAGGCTGTAACTAACTGCCCGATCATCTTCTGCCTCGCCTTTTAACATGTTAGGGTTAGCTGAAGTTTAATCGGATGCCGCTGAAAGCAGTTATGGTGACCGAGTGGTATACGAATTTTGATCCTAGCAGGCATCTTTACTTTGTGCCTTTCCTTCATCCCTGTGAGTAGTGAATGAAAGCATCTTAAGGAAGCTAGCATGTCCTCGAACCAAAAGTTCAAAGACATAAGACATGCAGCAATTCGTTCTAGGCCCGCGTGGTTGATGGCGGTTTACTCCCTTTTTTTTTTTTTTTTTTTAGGATGGGAAATCATCAAATGATTTCTCCCACTCTGGGCGGAGCGGGAGAGAGTGTCAGACTCTTACTGACTAAAACCCATCCATGTTCCTTCCTCGCCCTTTATGTTCCGGGGCCGCGGTATCTCTTTCGAACAGGCCCGCAACCCCGGCAGGCTTCGGCCCTTGCGGGCCCCTCCCCTTATGCTGACATCTCTTTGAGGCGCGCGTGGAACACGAACGCGCCGTCGACACGGCCTGTCGTCACTAGACGGACGGACGGCTAGCTAGCCCATAGCTAACCGTCCACAGGCCCGCATCTACGGTGGCCGGTAGCCACCACGTGGCCCCCGACGCCCGGTGCGTCTCCCGCGGCGGCCGGGAAGAGAGGCTCTCTCCCTCTCTCGTTCCGCCACCTCCTTCGCTAGCATGACTGCTTCGCAGAAGGAGGTGATGGCTTCCCATTCCGTCTCGCTCCGGACCATGGATTGAACCAGGGCCGGACGCGAGTGGTCGCCGCCGCCGGCGGTTTACTCCCTCACATAGAGAAGAGGCCTGTGTACCATGTGTACCAGCTGGAAGATTTTGTAGGTTGATCATGAGTTACAGCAAAGGAAGTGTTAATATTGAGATGATAGCTGATCGAGATGATTTATCGAAAAAGTTAAAAACTTGGCGCGATTAAGCTAGTATGATACAACAGGGTAAAACAGACGTTGTAAACTTAACCTGTAAAATGATGAAATGCAAGGTTTTTCTGTTACATGGAGCTATAATCCCTCCGATATGGATGCTGTTCTTGCAATGTATTCATACATATAAATAAACAACAATAGTGACAAAACAATACACCGTATTTCTAATGTCATACTAAACTAAACGAATTAACATACATTTCTAGTACAACAAAACCATTATTTAATTTGATAGTCATTTCCAATTAAACTTTCTAAAGCAGATGAATTTTAAACTTATCGCCGTTGGCATACCCACTGTCTGCCTACATCATGAACTTTTTTATTTCAGCCGATCGAATGTATCAGCAGAATGGATGCGTTCTATTCATAGATATGTCGCCTGCGAACCGTAATCACACTGTTTTGTGATTCATACAATTAAAAATGAACAGATAAAAATGTAGAGCACTAGGTAATCATGGATAAACTTGATACTTACCGAAACTGTCGCGCATTCTCGCGCGGCAATCAGCAACCCACTAATAGTACAGGCACAGATAATACTTAATAAAATGAAAAAAAAAAAGTAAAACTAGTCACCTTTGCATTTCAGAAAAAGAACACAACACAACACTGGCAGTCACACACGCACTGAAATACCGAATCGAAAATCAATAATCGATAAATAAATCGTCTAAAGTTCTATTGTTTTTTTCTAATGGGACTCGTGTCACGGTACACGGGGTGGTGTGAATGGGAAATGGCGCGATGACGGGAGCGCGCGCGCGCGGTGCGTTCGGATCTCACACTGAGCTACCAATACAGACACGAGACAGCAATAATAACCCACCTCGTTATTTTTTTATTTTCTTTTTTTTTACTGAAAATCTGCAAGATTGACGCCTTGGCCTGCGGTTTTCTTTGATACTTTTGCGTTTTTTTTCTTCGACCACCACGTTCACCCAATTTAATTCGGATGCTCGCATGTCACTTTTTTGACGGGATAATCCGTTCGAAATTTGAATTTCTCTTTTTTTTCGAAGAACTTTAAGAGGTGTGCTAAAAGAGGATTGCTTATTTAACGGATTTTGAGGTTTGTTGGGGTGTTTTGCATGTTTCGCGAGTGCGGTCAAACATTTTCATTCTCGGCGATACTTAGTACGTCTACTTTGAACTCATTGCTTATTTGCTTTCAAAATAAAACGATATGATCTGGGAACGAATGCTAAATTAAGAGCCAATCAGGTGATTACGATCTCGTATTAAATTGAGATAGTCAAATGAGGAAAACGAGTTGCCAACATAATAAGAAGTGATCGTAAGTACGGATAGCAACAGAATTTTACGCGTGTATAATCTTTTTACGCTGGTTGGTGATAACATTTTTATTTGCAGTGTATACTTGCGTTTAACTGAGCTGTTTGTTTAGGCTTACTTTCAATTGTATGACATTTTTTTTAGGAAAACCGGTATCTGAATCGTTTTGATGACCATCTATCAGGCAGTCAGGCTTAGTTCAGGTTGTCTTTCATAGTTACGAAACTCAACTTAAATTATCGCTCCGTATTGTTATATAAGTGAATTAGGCGTGATTTTGACGGAGCATTCTAGTATATTTTGGCTTTGTTAACAACAACATACCACAGGACGTCGCGTCGAAATTAAAGTCGCACGCGCACCTCAACAGCTGCATTCCTTTGAAAGAAGCGACAAGAGGCGCTGTATCTCACGCCATACGCACCAAGCAGTAATTACCTCAGTGGTGGCAGGTGAGGAGATCAGAAGGACCAGTCGTGAAATCCAACAGTAACTAAACACGGTGTAAGGGATGATGTTTGCTCTAAAGGGTCACATAAGTGTAGACTATATACATACTTAATTCATGGTAACTGTTTGCAAACTGATGTCCGTGTTTTTATTTATTTTCAAACTAACAGTTCTCTACTTACATTTTTTCTGTTTATTTCTTCATATGAGCATCTCTTTTTCGTGTTTGGTATATTATTTCCCTCAAGCCATCAGTCCCGGGGCCGGCGGAGCATGCGTAGTTCATACAAACGTAATAAGTACCAAAATAATTTGTAAATCAAACATATTCTTAAGGTTGTGTGTATTTATTTCGATTGGATTGCAGAATATCTATGTTCCCAAATATATATTTTGAAAGGACAATGATATAAAGACGAAATGAGAAATTTAAAACTTCTATGGAAAACTTATTTTTCTCATAACTCTTGTTTTGGACGCGGACCAGTAATATAGGTTCCGTGATCAGATCACGTGTTCATGTTCGTGTACAACAAAGTTTTAAAAACTAAGCTATCAACAGCTTACATAATTAGAATAACATGAAACCCATTGAATGTGATAGTAGAAATATAAAACGCTTTGAAAGCGATAGCTACTTGTCTAGGTTTCTGTGCTGTTCAGGCTCAGACACTTTTTAAACACCATTCTTCTGTTTTTAAAGTCTTTATTGTGCCTTCCGAACCTAAAGAAGATCCACGGAATTGGCAAAAACTCTGCACATGTGCTTCAACGATGCCCTTAGAAAAAGTGGAACTTCTGCTGTCTTCCTGTTGACTGGTCATACCCTCTTAATGAGCCAGTCAAATCTATAGGGTAATGAGATGTTTTATTCAACTTCTGCTAAATTGACGATTAAGATGCTCGATTGAATGTGAAACATATTTTATGAGACTTATTGGTTTTGAGTTGATTTTTGAAGGAAACATGATTGAAAGTATTTTATTGGTTATTGTGTCGTTTGATATTGGGTTTGATATGGGCACTTTAAGAGAAGCAGATTTTTTTGTTCCTGCTTTTCGTTCAACTCAGCCTACCAAAGTTCATTTATTAGTTTTATCACAAACACTACGAACATTACAGGGAACTGTTAATGCGTAAGTTTGGTTCTTAATAAAACTATCTTATATATTAATAACTATTTAAAAGTTTACGATTCCGCAACCGTTCTTCTAAGACCGATTCGCCATTGGACTGTTCGTTGATTCATTTATTTCCGTTTTCGAGACTCTTTCACCTACGGACTTTTCGCCGACAGAACCTCTCATTTATTTCGCTTTCGGCGACAGCCCTTTCCAGCTACAAAATGTTCACCGACACGACGATAATCCAAGTCTGTTTCAGCCAAGCTGCACCACAATACTGTGTCTCTCCGTCTTCAGCATTCAGTCTGCTCCAGCCACTTTTAAATGGTCGTCGGTCTATTTAACTGGGAGACATCCAAAACTACGCTTGTCTTCACGTGTAACTGCTTTTAAGGCGATAGTCTTTAGCTATAAAAAAAAAACAGTCGAATTGAGAACCTCCTCTTTTTGGAAGTCGGTTGAAAATACTGACTGTCATTTTTACAGTAAACTACACTTGCGTGCAAAAAAAACGGCCCACCCCTTAATTTTCTGTTTGAGAGACGATGTTTCAAAAATTATAATTAATAATTCACCTACAAACATCGAGAAAACTTTGTCTGTCTTAACCAAGAGATGAGGGCGGGATTCACAGCAATAAAACACAAAATGTCGGTGAGTAGGTAAACCGCAGCGGACACAAAGTTGTTCACACACTGCCACAGACTACATACAGGTACTAAATATGCACATAGTACGAGCAACAATGGTGGAGGTCGAAGATCACGAGAAATAACCAATGACAAGGTAACGTCAACAACTAACATCCTTTAGGTGACATGAGCAGCAGTACCGACATGCACTTTATTGTCGACTATATAGGAAACATTTTTGTCCGTCACAAGTAAATCTAATTAAAGTGAATGTTTGTTTTAACAAAATAACAGCTTTTTACTGAACGCATAATATGATAGAGTAAATAATTATTATACGGTAATTATAACAAAAAACAAAGCGGCCAAGTGCGAGTCGGACTCGCCCATGAAGGGTTCGGTTTCAAAATTGTGTAAATTGCGGTTTACGATTTATGACGTATTAAAAAAACTACTCGCTAGATCTCGTTCAAATCAATTTTCTGTGGAAGTTTACAGGGTAATGTACATCATGTTTTTTTTTGTTTTATTATCCTCTTATTTTAGAAGTTACAAGGGGGGGCACGTTTTACCACTTTGGAAGTGTCTCTCGCACAAACTATTCAGTTTAAAAAAAAAGGTTCCGTTTAACTACGGAACCCTAAAAACTGTCTGTCTGTCTGTCTATCTCTTTGTTCCTGCTAACATCAAAAACGACTGGATCGATTTTGACGGTTCTTTTACTGGCAGATAGCTGATGTTATAAGAAGTTACTTGGGCTACTTTTATTTTTGAAAAATGATTAGGGTTCTGAGCAAAAAAGCGCGTGACATTGTTAACAAAATCTGGTCATAAAGGGAAGTAATTGTTTTATAAAAATTCACGCTAAAGAACGTTACGCTTATTATGTTTTAGGTTGTAAAGTAGGTACATCATTACCTTCTGGTGTCTTATTGATCTACTATTCCTCATCATCATCATCATTTCAGCCAAAAGACGTCGACTACTGGACATAGGCCTCCGCCGTGTGTCGCCAGATTGACCGGCCCTTGCGACTCGCATCAAACGGATTTCCGCAACATTCAGCAGATCATCGGTCAGCCTAGTGGGAGGTCTTCCAACGCAACGTCTTCCAGTTCGCGTTCGCCACTCCAGAACTTTTCGGCCAATCGATCGATCTACTATGTATCATTATCATCATCATATCAGCCCGGAATCACCGACTGCTGGGTATAGGCCTCCCCTGTCTTCCGCCACACTTCCAGGTCCTGTGCCTCCCTGATCCAGGTGTTCCCCACGACCCTGACAATGTCGTCAACCCAACGAGCCTTAAGACGGCCCTGGTTTCTTTGTATAGTATTTACTATCAACGTAATCCCAGTGCTAACATAAGCTTCAATTTAATTAGGAAGCAAAACTCCTCAAATGTGTTGGCTATAGATATCTTAACACGGGTAGACCAAAAAAACACAATACACTTCAAATGTTCCGCTATTACATTTACAGAATTTCTCTTGCAAATGACAGTCAACGACTGAAACTTATCAGTTCTTACCCCAAAAATATTCAAGAGAGTAAAAATTTAAAAAATTTAAAACCCCCGCCAGTTAGGGTCTTAATTTCAAGGTTTTTTTTTTGGTTTTTCAATATAGTGTACATTATTCTACTATATAGTCAAGTTCTTTCATTATCATTTCTTTTTTTTTAGTATGGGAAATAGTACATAAGTACTTAATTCACCATTGTGGTGACGGCCATCTTGGATTTTAAATTTATTATAGCGTATAGTAAGTATTTTATTATTCAAGCATTTGATATCAATATTGATAGAGTTGTTGAATAAATATGTAATCCACCATTTTGTGGTGGCGGCCATCTTGGACTGATTTTATCAAACATAGCTAAGAACACTCCCGAATAATTCACCTTTCAAAAAGAAACAAAATCAAAATCGGTTCATCCGTTCGGGAGCTACGATGCCACAGACAGACAATATTAACACACACACGGACACCTCAAACTTGTAACACCCCGTCGTTTTGCATCCGGGGTTAAAAACTTCACTATTCACATAATGACTGCGATTACAATACCATTTGTTTTTAATTATTTTTTTATTTTTGTTCCCAAAAATGATCGATCGCTCCCCGCTTATAATTTACGCCATATTTCAAAACAAAAGAAGTCAAAAGTCACTTGTCACCCGGAGGCGAAAATGCATAGCGAGACAAGCGATTATAACCTACAAACTTACTGAACACACAAAGAAATACATATATTAAACTCTATCACAAGTACATAAGGTACTTCAAAAGTGGAAATTTATGCTGGTTTTTCTTGCCGACAAAAGATTTATATGCAAAAATTACTAAAATGTTCACCTTTAGCGTTTATTTGTAGTATTTAAATTGCATTATTCAATTTCGGTGTATTGTGCACCAAAATAAATTGTGTGCAGTTTTTTTCAGCCAGTGTTTATTTTTGAGCGATTCTTTTTTTAGAAATTGTTTTGTCTGGAAGTGTTTAAAACAGATTCTTTTGTTTTTAGTCATTTGACAGTGATACCTTGAAACTGCCTGAGATATATAAATTCTTATGTTTTCCCCGAGTCAAGAAAGATTTTCCACAAATCGAGAAATTGTATTTTTTTTTTGTAGGACCGTACTCAAATATAAAGCATTATTTCAACCAGATCAGTTACAGAAGCCACAGTCTCAGCTGCAAGGCTTACCTGTGAAGGAACTGATTTGGCCACTCCGAAGCCTGGATTACTTTTTAGAAAGATGGGCAAGAAACTCCATGGACACTCTTAAATCAAAATATTGTTACAAAACTTGAGAGGTGTCAAGGGACACCCAAAACATTATTTCCCCGTTTTGGTTTTTTAAAACAACTTTCAGCGTTGCGAATGGCAAAAATTACGAAAACGGCCGGAGGGTGTTACTCAGTGCATTCCCAACTACTAGCGACATCTAGTAACACAACGGAGTAGTACTTACATATTTTAACAATAGATGTCGCAGTTACCAATACTATTAGTACCACTCATACACATTAGATAGCGCTGTTCTAAAAAATAAAAAGTGTCGTGACAACTTTTCGTAAGAATTTTTTCCGTCTAGCCCCCTTTCACAACGCGCGATAAGGAACTTCGTTCCAAAAACATTGGTTAGATAGATCACATAGCAACTCAAGCGAAGGTGAAGGAAGTAGCTAAATGGCTACAAAATAATTCATTTAAACTCATTGCACTGGTTCTTAGTCTTACGACATTACGAGGAGATAACAGAATAAGTACCTATTTCTTACAGGGACCACACAAAATTTACTTATAAATATATTTAAAATATAGAAATCTACAGAAAAAGTAACCAATTAGTATGCAAACGATCCAAACGACAAACTTAAATCGGCAAAATTTATTAAACCCTAAAAATCGTTACAACTTTATTGCCAACAATAAAATATAAATGTACTTATCAATGCTACCAACCTAAGAAAACTGACCGTCAAATGGTAGGTAACTATCACCCAATCTTCATGTGAACGATTATAGGTTTAAAAAACCGGCCAAGAGCGTGTCGGGCCACGCTCAGTGTAGGGTTCCGTAGTTTCCCGTCCGTCACAATAAGTGTTCAATCCAATCCGATTTTAATAATTCTTTTTTTGTTTGAAAAAAGATACGTTTAGGATAATAAAATATGTAAACAAAGTTAAAAAAAATGCTTGCATATACGATTATACTACAAACTTAGTCCAGAAATTATTTTGTACAACTTTTTGTCTTTTTTGTACAAAAACTGTTGTTTCCATCCAAGTTCAAAATGATTTTCCTAGAGAGTCCTTATAAAGTTCTACTTTTCAGATTTTTTTCATATTTTCTAAACTTATGGTTCAAAAGTTAGAGGGGGGCACATTGTTTTTTACTTTTGGAGCGATTATTTCCGAAATTATTGACATTATCTAAAAATGATTTTAGTAAACCCCTATTCATTTTTAAATACCTTAATTCCAACAATATGTCACACGTTAGGGTTGAAATTAAAAAAAAAAACACTTCCCACTTTACGAAAAAAAAAAGTATATAAGTACGTAGTATTATCAACTGTCTGGTGACCACGACACAAGCCTTGCTTAGTGCGGCACTAGATGGCGCTGTGTGTAATGTCCAGCGATATTTATTTATTTTATTTTATTTTATATATGGGGGCTACCCTAATAAAACATTTTTTTTCAATTTTTATTTTACCTCTTTATCGGCGTGATTGATACACATAAGGGTTCCTAGTTGACTATAACCCTAAAAAATGTCACAGTCAAAATTGTATACCACTCAAAACTAATTTTGACCGGTTAAAACTATTACTTACATTTCCTTAGCCCGCCATAAACGATAGGTTATGCATCACAGTTTTAAATGTGCATGCAAAACCGAGTTCCATAAAGGACACATACGGAACTGCATTAATGTCGGTTGACTCATTTGCAAGCATGCCACATCACCGGCAACACACGACCATCTGGTTGATTTAGGGGGTTTTTTAATTGTTATAAAAAATAGAAAACAATTGAAAAGTGAGCCTGCGACCTGCAAAACACGCTCGGTTATGACTGCGCAGTCGTACAGAGCAGGCAAAAAACATAATAAAAACAGGTCAAATATCTATTTCGTCATTCTCTAGGTCGCATATTGTGCAGGCCAGGATAATAGATTCCTCCTATACATCTTCAGGCATGCCTGCACAGTTTGAATGTACATGCATAACTTATCGTCTTGGATTGGCTTTAGAAACTAAAAGACAAACTTATGTCGTTGGTAGGTTTTTTGTGATCCTTTTACGATACTTTTATTGCATAAAAGGCTTTACGTAACATGTCAATATTGAATCGAGAAACCGTGTTTTAAAATATAAACGGTTTTGGCTGAAACTAGTCCAAACGGCTTCTGACCGATTATAAGTTTTGACGGTAACATACAGATTTACATTATTATCGATACCATTCGATACGCGATGCATTCGAATTTTATGCATTCCATATTCGATTCGATTGTAACTCGATTCGGTCTATTCCGATTAATGGGTTATTAAATCGATTTTTATTATTCTTTGAACGTTTATTCTTGAGTCGGGCAGGGTGGTGATTAGTGCATGGATTGGTGACTTATTTTATTGACTGTAAAGATAAGAGGACCTTGTGTTACATAGCAATGATGAGGTTTCTTGAATCTTCCCATTACATACCGAGTTTCCTCCATACCTCGGAAAGCACGTTAAGCCGTTCGATCTGGTTGTAATTTGTAGATCTTTGACAGTCTTTACATGTAGGCCTAACAGTCGGATAACCAGTATTACCAAGGGGTATCGTATTAGTCAGTACTAACTGGGTTGTGGGGTTCAAATAGCCAGTTGGTCCATGTAAAATACTGGTATTCAGTCTACAGACTGCTGTAAAGTCATGATAACGACGATGCACATTTAGTACCTACGGCAAGGTACACTCATCATGTTCGAAAGAGATACCGTGGCCCCGAAACATAAAGGGCGAGGAAGGAACATGGATGGGTTTTAGTCAGTAATAGTCACACTCCCTCCCGCTCCCAGAGTAGGAGAAGTCATTTGATGATTTCCCATACGTAAAAATTAAAAAAGGGACTCATCATCAGCTTCCTGAACTTGTCCTATTCTACTTGGGGTCGGCGCAACACGGTTCCTTCTTCCATTCTCTCCTGTCAGACGTCACGGCTTCTCTTTTCTCTTTCATATCATTCCTCACGAGAGCAGCGGTGGCCCAGTAGAGCAGCGGTGGCCCAGTAGAGCAGCGGTGGCCCAGTAGAGCAGCGGTGGCCCAGTAGAGCAGCGGTGGCCCAGAAGAGCAGCGGTGGCCCAGTAGAGCAGCGGTGGCCCAGCAGAGCAGCGGTGGCCCAGTGGTGGCGGCCCCGACTTACGTTCAGTAAGTCGTGGGCAGGCGCATTACTTTGTGTAATTTATTACATCACCGCTGCTCTCAAAACGGTGAAGGAAAACATCGTGAGGAAACCGGCATGCCTAGAACCATAAATTCGAAGACATGTGACATCTACCAATCCGCACTGGGCCCGCGTGGTGGATTATATAGCCCATTCCCTCTCATAGAGAGGAGGCCTGTCCCAGCAGTGGGAACATTAAAATAGGCCGATGATGATGATGATCATTCCTCACACAATCCATCCATATTTCCTTTGTATATAGGGTGACTGGTAATTAGTGTACGAAACTTTAACACGTAATTGTACTCATGATAACAAACAACTTTTACTATGGGACCAAAGCTGAAATCGCGAAAAAAATATCAGTTGTTCAGTATATACAGGGTGTAAACCACCTCATCACAAAGCCGTTAACCAAGCATTCTGTACATCAAACTAAGTAACTTTACGCAAAAATTATTGCTGGGAAACAACTTTTTTTTTTGAGGTTATAAATCATGTTTTGTGGTAGAACTCAATGTAACGCACTTAAAACATTGTGCTGATGGATGGATTGAATAGTACGGGGGTCGTGGAGGTGTTAAAAGTTAAAATCTTACAAAAAAAACTTGTATTAAAAAAAAAAACTTGTCAAAAAGTTGTAACTTTGACCCCCCATATCTCCGTAACTAGAAGGTTCCCAGGTATGGTGTAGAACAAAAAAAATGATCGCAATGATGGGGAGAACAAGTGCCTTTCGGCTTCGTGAAGAGGTGTTTTACACCCTTTAATAGGCGAACATAAATGTACTGAACAGCAGTTTTTTTTTTTACGTGTTAAAGTTTCGTACACTAAATACCAGTCCCCCTATATATGTCACCGTGAAATTGTGAAACACGTTAGATTGTGATATAACTAGAGAGATTGTAAACTCTCGAAAGATTGTCAAACGAACATACTGCTTACAATATATCGCATTATTTTTCGGTAGATTGTAATCTATCGAAGTGAAACCGTAATATTGTGAAATGCATGCTATGGTAGTCAGCTAACGCGGTGTGGAGGGAAGGAGGGTTCCCCCTTGCCTAGTGGTTCCACTCTCATGAAATGATACTGTACCATTCCTGAGAAATATGGATTAATATAACCTAACCTCAAAACACTTTATATTCTCCTCAAAAGCGTAGTCTACAGAGCCCCGCTACGCGGGTCCCCTATTTCTGTCCGCAGGGTTTAAAGGAACCACCGTAGACGCGGGCCTGTGGACGGTTGGCTATGGGCTAGCTAGCCGTCCGTCCGTCTAACGACGACAGGCCGAGTCGACGGCGCGTTCGTGTTCCACGCGCGCCTCAAAGAGATGTCAGCATAAGAGAGGGGCCCGCAAGGGCCGAAGCCTGCCGGGGTTGCGGGACTGTTCGAAAGAGATACCGCGGCCCCGGAACGTAAAGGGCGAGGAAGGAACATGGATGGGTTTTAGTCAGTAAAAGTCTGACACACCCTCCCGCTCCGCCCAGAGTGGGAGAAGTCATTTGATGATTTCCCATCCTAAAAAAAAAAAAAAAAAAAAGGGTTTAAAGGAACCTAACTAACCTAACGGGGGGGGGTGCCCCAAGTCCCGATTATGGCGGCAGATATACTTCCGTCGCATGCATTTCACAATATTACGGATTCACTTCGATACATCTACTGAAAAATAAAGCGTAATATTGTAAGCAGTATGTTCAGTTGACAACACTTAAAGTACTTACGGGATTATATCTGTGATTTTCATTAGTTTTCACGAGCACCCGATATTTCGACGCTGTTGCAAGCATCATGATCGCGAGAATACTGAAGAGGTATGCGGGTGGGACGAAAATGATTAATTATGAGCAGACAAATCTGTCTACCCTCTAAATCACGGATATAAGACGTTAAAACATTTTTATATCTAAATGCTGTACACAGAAGCTGTTGGTAAACCTATGTTAATAAATAAATAAATAAATATAATCCCTTAAGTAAAACCGTGAAAGTCTAAAACAGTTCAGTTGACAATACATTGAGAGTTTACAATCTCGCTAGAGAGACTACAATGTATCGTGTTTGACAATTTTACGGTGACATATAATCTATTTATCACTTTGTAGCAATATTTGGCTCTAAAAACTGATCAAGTATCTCCAAACATTCCTCTCCCTCCCTACTCCAATTTCACTAATCGATCGTATCAACAGCATCCGCATCTTATATTCCTAGAGCTGTTAGTTTTTGAATTCTTTAAACTTCGGTCAATAAATTCGTTTAGCGGCATCTCTTTTCGAAACGCTATTATATCCCTAATAGGGAGAAAGTGTTTTATAGTTCAGTTATATCGACTATCAGGATATGGACATTAAAGTTATTGGTATCGAATGTACGCGAGATATACGGCAATATCGTAAAATGTTTGACATTCTGACAGTTTATACAAGTATTGGGTTCCTAACATATTTAGAAATTTAACTGTACTTTGCCGTCAATGGAGAAATGGTCTTATAGGGTGGGCGCCTTGGGGGTCTGTCTTAATGTCGACGTTTACTTAAAAGATGATGATTTCACTACGATGTAGGGATTTATTTTTTGTAGATTATTAACTTAGTATTCTAAGACAAACCTGCTTCAGACATCTTTGATGCGCCCGTGAGGAGAACAGTCCAGTTCGTATGCAAGAAATGAGCCATCAGCAGTGTCATGATAGCTCATGGATTTACCATCACATTCGTCCTGAATTGGGATAGAAGAGGTGGCTCCGTAGCTATCATAGTTGTATTCCAATCGCCATGGCATCTAATCTGAAAAGCGGTAAATATAGGTAGTTAAAAAGGATTTTTTGATCAGTAAATAGTCAATTGGTTTCCATTTAAGCAGCAGATCCCTAAAAGAGTGATCACCGAGAGGTCATGGAACCAACAGCCACTTTGAGGATCGTATAGAAAAGATCTGAATGATACCTACTAGCACAGACCAGGGAAGCATTGCACAAAAGGTACAAGGCTTATCCCTTACTCGTAACTAAGAAGTGACTGATGATATGATACATCTAAACATTAAATACACAAATCCAGGCACAGACAAGAACCACTTGTTACCCATTTTAATATCTGGCTAACAAAACCCTGACCAATAAATAAAATACCTTTAATTTAGTAGTGAACCTAATAACTGCAGGGCCGCACTTGAAGTAGCCTCGATACATTTAATGCGGCGTAAACAATCGTAAATTATTAGTAGGTCGAGCAAGACGTAAAATTACGTATCTTAATGTAGAATAGTAGTCGGCAATTGTAATTAGTTTAACAGTACTGTTTGGTAGTAATGCTGAAGTGATAGTATTTATTTAGGGAGATGATGAAGTGTAAATTAATTATATGAAGTTTAATTGATTGAATACTGGTGTTCAGCTGGATGACATAGCTGAAATAAGGTTAAGATTATGATGATGATGAAGTAACATACAAATAAATTACTTATTTGTATGTGGTTAGATAGATGATATCTTACTAGTGGTTTCAATTCTTTCAAGAATATCATGATGATAGAGGAACCGACTAAGAAGATAACTTTTAAGAGTATAATCAAAAAGCATTAATTCTTTCATTTAAACGAAACCAACGAAATCCAAATGACGACATGCCTATAATGCCGAACTGATTACATAAATGTTTTAACCAAAGCCTGATTGATCTCAGTGTGCGTACATCCCTTGAGCTAAATCCAGCTCGTCATAACCCTTGAATAACATCGTAACAACAATGGAACTTCATAACAATGACGTTTTCAGACACGCCATTAAAAATATTATCAAAACAAACCTCCTTGATGTTCCTCGCTGTTCTCATGAGAAATAAGAAGTTATTTTAAGAAGAACAAAACATTAGCTCATTTTTAATAACAAGGCTATTATAAAGAATGACGAGGAAATTTTTTAAAAGATTTATTTAGGTATTATAACATCAAACAAAGAAAAAAAACCACCATTACAATATTAAGTAACCAATGATGTACTAGTAACTAGGAAATCCACAGTCCCTAGACGTTCCCGGCGCAAAGGAGCCCATGACACTTGCAGCGTTTCCGCGCTGAATTGCCAGGGCAAGCCTTTGCACCAGGAAAGAACCAGAGCGTGGGTCACCGCCCCTTTCTCTAAGTCGCCGGCCGACCTCCGCCACAAATTTTATAGCGTCGGACCCCCAGCAACCAGTGGTTTCTACTGCCAATGGGACAAAATAATATTTCGGTACCAAGGCTGCATATTTGGCCCGCTTCTTGAGGGCGGCTGTTTCAGCAGCGGCACCGGGTGCCCTGACAGTGCGAGGGAGATGGCTGGCGGCAAACGTGCTAACGCAAGTTGCGACCCAAAGTAGGCACTTACCCTTTTGCCAGGGTACTAAAGTCAGGCCATCCGGTCTTTTGCCATCCAAACGACAGAGACCCGGTGGTTCCAGGACACAAGGGATATTGGCGCCAACCAGCGCTCTCCGGACAATGTCGTTGAGAGCATGGTGCCGCGGAAACCTCCCTGAGCAACGAAAGCAACTTAACGCGTGGTGGCCGTTGAAACGAGGAAATTGACTATAATAAGATATGAAGAGATTCTCCAATAGTTTCAAACAAAAAACTCAATTCTAGCGCCATAAGACGAGAATATTTACTACTGAATGAACTATTCCACGTTGACAGTAGCATATTAAGTCTAATGTCAATAGCTTGAACTTGCCCTCTGGTCAAAACGACCATTGAAGAGTGTAAAGTAGCGTACGCATCTATGACAACTTACAACAGTTATGGTGGTAGAATTCAAATCTTCTCATATCGTATTGCAGTAACTTCCTGGGTCAAAGATCAGAACTTTGCATTAGAAATTATGTGTCTGCTAACCCATAGCGAGATCCTTCATAATACATTTTGTTATCTTTAATCAGAATGGACTCAGACAAATTAGTGCTAGCCCAGATTAAGAAGACCGCAGTATTAGGTTTCTTGCAATCATCTTTTAGGACTTCGCAGAATTCTTATCAGAAACATTATGCAACGACCACCCATTGAACAAGATTTTCTTGTCTATGAATTGGAACTATCAACGGAGAATTTACGGCATATTAAAATGTTTTCGGTAAGTAACTACTAGTACTATTTTCTGACGTAGTCTAGTCACCTCTAATGAAATCCCAAGATAATGCAATGTTAGGATATAAACAAACTAACTGGACGTTTTACGCAATAATATACAACGACCCAAATACGTCCACCTCTTTACAGCCGTGAATAATGTCCTAACGTCCATTGCACCTTTCAATCAACATCTTGTAACCTTCCTGCCTCATTACATTAAGCATTGTTGCCTACCAGGGTAACAGAACACCGTATTAGGTCATTACGAACGATATTACCAACTAGAAAGTCCGCAAGCTCGGTAGAAACGGTCACACTTGAATCACTAAACGCATATTGTAAGCTTCCTAGTACATTATGCTCGCCTGGTAATTGGAGTAATAACAAAGGTTAGGAGGAAGCGGAAATCTCAACAAGATGGGCACTTAAGGGCCTCACGTTTGTATTTATTATTTATGGATAATTTAACGGTCAATTTAAACCTATAATTTACGGATAAATAAATGTCTTTTGGCAAAATTGAGGGACAAATACCAAAGACCATGTCCATTAAGGTTCAGTATGTTCAGGTTATTGTTGTTTAGGTTCAGTTTATCGGTTTATGAGTCACGATTCGAGTAATAGGGGTCTATCCCTACAACCAATACATTCAAATGTATTGGTTAAAACTTTCAAGCGTAAATCATAATCAGTTATAAAAAATATTATAGAAAGACGAAATTTCAAGCAATATTTTCTTGAAAAAATGCTCTAAGAATTGGTTGACAAATAAATGAAAATGAAGGCAAATATTAATTTATGTCAATTTTAGTTCAACTAAATCAATATGACAATTTGACACATCATCTATTGGCTCCGATACCGACATTTGATTTTACCTCTAGTCTCTCTTTAGACATTATTAGTCTAAAATAAGATTGTTGCTGTTAGATTTAAGGTTTCTAGAATATAGTTGCTTGTAAGCTTTCCTAACCTACCACACTCGTGCGTTTCGTAATGCATTAAAAGTTTCGTGACTTTATACACGCTTAAGTTAAGTTGCTATTTAGGATTATCGTCAAAGAAAATTAATGGCTCCTCATGACATAGAGATCAGAATTTAGGTGTTACGAATGACAGTCTGTTCATGACTTGTAAGATAAGTATTGCAACATTTCTTTTTCCCAATAAACTGGAAGCGAAAATTTGAAGATTTCGCCAAGATTCCATCATCAGATCCCAACTTGGTGACTATGGGACCATTTGGGAAGTAAGTATACCCTTTCCAACAAAAAAAGAATTTTTCAAATCGGTTTGCAAGCGACGGAGTTATGCGCGAACAAACATAAAAAAAAAATAGGCACCGGATTGAGAACCTCCTCCTTTTTTAGAAGTCGGTTAAAAATGATTTACGGCCATTAACAATAACTTATTAACAGGTAACGAAAGGTTGCTATCTCTGCCTGTTTGATGTTTAGCTAAAGGACGGAAAAAAAACGTCACAGAAAAGCATTCTTAGGTTTTTCCATGAATCAAGTGACGGGTAGGTGACGCGCGACACCGAACTTTGTTTATAGAAACACCGACAGCTATGAGACGTAGGCATATTAACTAACAGTTAAACGTAAGTAAGTTAGTATAGCCCGTTCCCTCTCATAGAGAGGAGGCCTGTGTCCCAGCAGTGGGAACATTAATAGCTAGGCTATAGCATACGGTTGTTAAACCCCAAGGCCTGGTCTTTTGTCTCGCGTTCGTTTCACAGTCTAAAAAGAGAACATGATAACTAGATGAGGTAGAAGTGACTGCCAAACTGATAATTTAAAAGGATCTTATCCGTATATGAAACACGTCATTAGTCAGACCACGGTGATGGATCATAAATAATACCAATTTTTATACAACAACAGTAATGTCACTGACCACACACAATACTGTAATGCGATTGTGGTCACGTTCTAGCGTCTAGACGCCGTACCTCAGCTGGGCTTGTAAAAATGTCCCGTCTGACGTCTGACACCAACTCGCTGTCACTGGGGAAACTTTTAATATTCAATCGGATTGAAAATAAGGTTACTTTATTAGTTTAAAATTAAAAGTATTTTCCAAGGCAGGGAAATATGGTATTCCTAGTTCGTGTCTGATGACTGTGACTGTCAGTCGCATACTTGGAGATGCCAGTTTTGTTTTTCATACCGTGATGGCGTTTACCATATAGGAAAATTAAAATGGCATTCTCATGTGTCCTAAATACTATTCTAGACTGTAAAGGGAATACAAAATGATAAGGTTTTGTTAAATTTTAGAGAAAATTAAATTGACTTTTGCACCGCACCGCACCGCACCGGACAGTTCGGTTTAAATGACCCAAGACTCAATCTGTATACTAATTTATCAGGACGAATTTACATTGTGTTTTATTCCATCCATTACATCATAATTAATCACATTACACACAATCAACTCATGTCTTCACGAAATAATTTTTATAACTAATCAGAAATAAAATATTTTGTGCACTGCGAACTACCAACACGATTCTCATGTCATTGCCAATTTTAATTACAAAAGCGTTGTTGCAGTTTACTAATTACAGCATTACAATTTTGGGCAGCAGACCGAACAGACTAAACACAGTTGTCGTGAGCTCTCAGCGTGAGCCCAACCCGGATTTAACGCAGTGTCATTTTGGCAAAGCATACAATTTGATCTAGTTCAACCTCATTGATATTAAACAGTGAAATCAATCAGTCATTCCATGTCTACTATTGGCTGTTACTGATGACAAACTTAATTTCCTAGTTGTTTTCATGCGTTTGTGGTTAGGTTTACTTTACCCATGGTTTTGTCATGTTTTTGTCTGGCTTTTTCCTGGCTTCACTGGTTGCAATCGTTCCATGCCATGTAAGATTCATCTGCTTAGACTGGAACCCGATCAACAGAATTGAGAAAAGGCTACGCAGATAATGAAACGTTTCTAAGGTTCAACTTTTCAAACGACAGTGTTCCACTATCTTATTAAGTGGATTTGTTTTCTGACGCAAAAACAAATTTTACAAGATGGTATTTTATAACAAGACTTGGGTCGTATACGCGTCATTAAGTACTAGTAAAATCATTTATGAATAAAAAGCAAATGCAAAGCCTTTTGTAACGAGGTATTTATATACTTGGAGCCTGCGACCTTCTGGCGTCTCAGATATGATAGAGTTATTAAACATGAGGTGTCGATGTCTTGATATTGTCACAATAGAAGATAATTCAGAAAGTCCATATTCTTTCTGCTTAACTGTTGCCCTCTCTAGCGACAATGGCAAGGGAAACAAATTACAATCAAATTTCTTTATTTCTAATGCATTTGTTTCAATGGTGACTCAACCCTCTACAAATTAGAGGCATCGGCCTCCCGAAACCGCCTAATACCAGTAACGTAGGACTTTTTTTTTAAAGTAACGTAGGACCTACAAATACATTGGCCAGCAAAAATTCCTATATCTGGAATCTAGATAGGAAGGTTCAGAAATCTGTTTAGTTTTATTTTATTGCTAATTTAAACGAGCCAAAAGTGAGAAATTAAGAAATAGAGTTCATAACATACAGGAAGTGGTTAGGAAGGAAAATAACACCGAGTGAACCTTCTAAACCACGTACACCTAATAAGGATATTTTCCAGTTGAATATCTGCGGTGCGCCGGCGCAAACTAAATGCAAATGTGCAATCTTGCGAGATAATGTCTTCATGTCCGACATGGGTTTCGTTTTAACTTGTCACCTAATTATAAATTAATACGTACAATATGTAGAACTTATATAATTAGTAAATTAGTAAATTCAGAGACCGAGTCAGACACATTGTATTTTTATACTTAAAAGTAAAGGAGTGTCCAAATTTATCTGTTTACTTTATGAAGAGAGTTAGCAGTGGGGCAGTAGACTCACCTTATCCTAGACAAAGTGACTTTCTATCAGCGAAAACCTCAAAAAGCCTACATCAGTCAAAATCTTTCTGCTCTTTTTAGTCATTTGTCTGTAGTTTGTACTTAAATACATATCGTTTTGAATCAATTTTAGATTGTTTCTTTGGCAACTAGACTTTTGTTTCGTAAAATAACTGGTTATTTCAATCTAAATGATAGTACTGTTCCAGTTGGTACTTAGCTAGCGGGTATGCTGACTGTACCAACCTTAACGCTTGTGTACGGCACATCAAAGGCTAAACCTAAGTAAAATGTTCAAGTTATTGTGAGTTTTCACTCTGACTGGCCGCAGTTACTGACTGTTGTTGGTCGGGCCGCTAACTGTCAGCCTGACAGTTTTTAATAAACATGTTGCTTTATATGCTGGGATTTGGGCAAGCGAGTTGTGACTGCGTGAGCTTAGATGTGAAATTCACTGGCACACACGACAGTGATCGAGGGTTAGGGAAAGATATTGAAGCACAATGATTCGTGGTGTTTTTAACCCCCGACGCAAAAACGACGGGGTGTTATAAGTTTGACTTGTCTCTGTGTGTGTGTGTGTCTGTCTGTGGCATCGTAGCGCCCGAACGGATGAACCAATTTGGATTTCGTTTTTTTTGTTTGAAAGGTGAATTATTCGGGAGTGTTCTTAGCTATGTCTGATAAAAATTAGTTCTAGATGGCCGCCGCCACAAAATGGCGAATTCACGAATTATTTTCTATTTCACTTTTAGTACATTGTGTGGGGGGTTTTTTAAATTTTTAATTTAAATGAACTTGTGTCTATTGTGTCGGTTTCAGAGATACTTAGTGAGTTTTTTTTTTCAGTACCTATGCATTTAAGGTCTACCCAACTTAATTGATTCTCAGCAGACTAAATATGGTTTAGTGATCATGGTTCTTGCTTTACTTTTATTGACGTTACTTTGTTAGACTTGTAGAGCAGACATAGGGAAAATGGGAATTTGTCACACAAACATTTTCATCCCGAACATTTTCGGATTTGACACGAAAAATGCTACCTGACAGCGGTCGTATGACGCTAGACACACCAACTTGTTACAACCAACAGTAACAAGTAATAGGTAGATTATGATTTTCTCCGTCTTGTCCCGGATACTTGAATGTCTTTTAATGCTTGCAGTTTATCGACCACAAAGTCTACACAAGCAGGCAGCAGAATACCTAATCCAACACTTTTGACTTCTTAGCTCACTCACACACACAGACTCCAGTTAAAAAGAGTCGAGAAATCTCCATTGATTTACAGGTGACTAAAATTGCAAATACTTCCAAACGCTCTTCATTCATTAGGTTACATTGTAGGTATTTATCAGATCAAGAATCTGCTACACTAACAACATGATAGAGTTGATACATAAACCCTCTAACGCGGTTGATCATCGTGTAAAGTCATGCTCTTGTCGGGCAGGCGTCCAGAGTGATATACCGACGAAACCGTAGATAGACTATGGCATAGATTTGCTGTCAAAGTACAGTTGTACTTATACAGCATCGTTTTTTCGGCGCTTGATCTGACATTAATTTATACATTAATTTTTTATGTGTGGAAATTCTATTGAAAAAAGTTGGGTATGGGTAACTAAAACTTTCTAAAGAACTCATGAATACCGGGTGGCGTCAGCCATTTTACAGGGCCCCAGTTGTTGGCGCATTATTCGCTGAAACTGTGGAAAAATGAATAAAAAAACTGTTTCGTTTATTCTTACCACTGGATCTTATAAACATGTCCTGCTGCTCTTCGTATAATCATTAAAGAGTGACTTGTCTATGGTGTACTCTGTCTATGGACGAAACACAGACGTCACGTCAGTAATTCATTCCGCCGGCAGGTGGCGCTGTCTGTTTTCAGGAGGGACATTACATTTATGATTTATACGTCTGTGTCTATGTTCAAATGGTTGCTTTGATAGTTAAATATTGTTGTGAGAATTCGCCATTTATTCTGGAGTTGACAAAAAAACTTAATAAAGCTGCTGTGACCGTAACGTATTTGCCTTGACTGTTTAGTTTAGATGAAGCTTAAAGTGTTGTAGACCTTTACAATTATAACGCAACTGCCGAACTGCCGTGCGTAGTGTGGCCATGTGGCCATGAACCCCGTTGGTCATCTTCTGCACGGTGGTGGTAACCATCAACATATTGGTACAAGCAATGTCGGTCCTTTGCCACCCGCAGGACCGGGAGAATAAGTGTTGGCAAGACCGATACGAAGAGGGAGACGTAGACGTATTTTGATGACGTTTTTTTTATTATATCTATAAATCTATAAATTATCTTCGATGCAGAAGCAAATAGGACTATAGACTTGATGAGAAACTGTGACGTGGACGCATATATATTTGTAGCAAATGTTATAAAAATCGTGATCGAAATATTTCTTGTAAAAAAAGAGTGTTATTGTACCAAAAATGCACAAAATTAAACCACTAGCACAGTTCTCCTTATAAATCTGTAACAATAATCACGATGCGCCTCGTGACGGTTTCTCCATGTCACCTCGTTTATCACTAAGAACACAGACATGCACTTTTTTGCATGCACTTCCTAACCCCATAAGTTTGGCGATATTCGGACATGTCCTGGTTAAGACAAGTTATATATGGGACTCATGAGGAAATTTTGTTTTTCACAAGGTGATAATAGGACACATCATTACTTTTTTTGTTGGGAAGTAGCACTTGGAGGAGGTCGTAGCTAAATAATAACAGCCTAGGTTGGTCCGTGGATCCCGGCTCTCATTTGTAGATCTTTGACAGTCGTTACAGATAGTCAGTGTCTCGAAAGGCTGACAACCAGTCATACATGTTCTGCCGCACTGCTGTTAGACAGTAACGGGTTTCTGCCGGGGCTGCGGTACTGTTCGAAAGAGATACCCGCGTGGCCCCGGAACATAAAGGGCGAGGAAGGAACATCGATGGGTTTTAGTCAGTAAAAGTCTGACACTCCTTCCAGCTGCGCCCAGAGTGGGAGAAGTTATTTGTCATAAAAAAGACAGGTTTCATTCTCATTGGTGATCTCAATATTTTTCTTGCTACTGTTGTTGTGTCAATGTCATAAAATCTAACTCGGCTAATAAATGAAAACAATGTTGCTTCTACTTTTACCTGTCGTGAATTAAGACGAGTTCAGAGAGAGCGGTGGCGCCATTAAAGCAATAGTAAGTACCTACTTTACACTTAGACGTTAAAGATATCAACTTAAATATCGATAAAAACTTCAACCACATTTTTGACACGTTTGCCTGTGAAACGATGTGCGAGGTTCAAAGATGAAGTGCGTGAGGTGCAGGTTACTGTGAGAAGCTGTGAAGAACTCTCCACAAATACCTGGTATTTATTCAACCCGCGGAGTTGTACTTTTATGTGCCCATTAATGAAAAATCTTTATGGCCAATGCCCATGGACCCTGACAAACTCGTTAAAATTTATGTACAAATAATTTTTTTCATTGCACTCATTCATTCATTAGGGGTAGGTACTTATTAGGTACAATACTGTCCTTTTTGACTCAAAGGTTGACTGGTAGAGAATGCCTTATGGCATTAGGTCCGCTTATGTACCACTCTTGTACATGAAGTTTCAATAAATAAATAAATAATAAATTCATTTGCGACGTATCAGTCGGGGAATTTTAATTTTTGTTTAATGTCAGTAGTACCTATAGAGCATTCTTAATTTTTATTTTTATATCTGGTGATGCTATTGCATTTTTCTAAATCATGGAAAATAATCGTTTGTTTAACTGGGGATAAGACTGTCCTTTACGGTACCTCAATCATGGCGTCCCTACCACGCGACAGACACGAACAGTGTTGGTGAAAAAAATCGCACGTCGAGTGTTTGCATGCGATGTGCACCGAATTGTAATGAAGCCGTCACTTTTAGCTGCATTTGTGGGAATTGGATGAATGGCCGACCAAGCCTCGCATTCCGCAGGGTTTGAAAAATGTCCAACTGCTCGCAATTTGCCTTCGGGGAGTGAGTGTCGATGAACATGGCTCCTTTTAGAGAGTGTAAAGTTTTTGAAATTGCTTTTGAAATGACTTGAATTTGTTATTATTTAAAACATTGCTAGCAAAGTTGGCTGGTTGCCTAGCAAATTTGTGTTTAGTTCCTTACAGTTATTTTTAAACATATTCGCCGACTTTACTTATTCTATCTTTTCTCTATTCATTGTACTTAGTAGGTACTTAACCATTCATTGATATTTGGTCGAGTTTTCCACAAGACTTGGTATGCTCACTATGCAGAGTTGACTGCATATCCATATTCTTAGGTAATTGTTTAACAATTTTTATTCATTATTTAGTGTATCGACAAGACTTGAGGATCTCCTCACATAGGTAAGGTAATTTCCTCACATAAAACCTCTAAAATATGTACCCAATTATCCGCAAAAAATAAAAGATTTGCTACCAAGTGACGTCTTACCACCCAGAATATCCTTGTTCAATGACTCAATACACATCAGACAGTTCAGACACAGCTCACGTTAGCAATAAAAAGTAAATTAAATACCCATAAAACATAATGACGTGTTAGAATGTAACAAAACTATTCTGCTCTCGTAAGCCAAATAGCGGGTATCTCAAAAAAGTCGGAAAAACTGTTTTTTAGCTTTCGACAACTTGCAACTTTCACTTGAGGTGTTATAAACACTGTATCTTTATAATTAAAGACCATTTAGAACAGCAAAACTATTTGCCTAATTCATTTTTGTAGTTTTTCCTAGCCAACACGATGGCACTCTTTATGGTAATGAGTCGGCCCAGATAGCAGACGTATTTTCGTAGGTACAAGTCATAAGTCATACCTAAGTCATAAGTCATATTAAATCATTTGTTAACATAGGTACAATAAGGTCCGTGTTCACCGAAAAGATAACAGTCTGATTATTTATAAACAGGTGTCACTGTGACATTTTCCCATACAAAAATGTCTTTTAAACAGCTGTTTTTAGATAATCAGACTGTTATCTTTTCGGTGAACACGGACCTAAATAGTTGTTTTTATAGATTACAAGCGCGCTATTGCGCGTTATTGCTACCTACTGAAAAATTGAGACAAGTTTTCGCATACCTACCTATTCTGTTTTCTCAAAACTTCGATTTTATGAGTTACCTCTTTTTGTCATACAGTAGCAATATTTCGTGATTCGTCTAATTTGCGCGATCAAAATTCTGATGGTGTGCATAACGCTCATGACGATTCGGTAATGATGTTCTTGGGAGGTAATGAGCCGATGGTGAATCTTTGCACGACGCTCATCTCATTAAGGGACGTGGCCCGCATGAATGGACCACCGGCGGCCCACATTACCATCACAATCTGTTTTAATAAAGTCTGAATTGTATGGTTGTATGGCAGGTCATACATGATACTGTGAAGGTATTGTTTTCCTTTGCGGATGAGTCAGGAAGGTAAGCAGCTGTATTAAATAAGTAAGTATACCTATCTGTTGGTTTGACTTTAAACTACTGTTCTAGTTTCTGCTCAGCTAATGGTTCATCATGAATATCATGATTCACGTCATATTCACGACCATAGCAAATACTTGCTTACTTGCTTATGTCTAAACAGAATCATTAAAATCATCATTACAACCCTCTTTGTTCGGGAATGTTTTTTTTTATAAAATGGTCATAATTCGCTAACTGATAATTTTTCCGCCTTGTTCGCCTTGCCCGTCTATCCTCTGTGTAATAACACATGAAACACACACAAATTGAAATCGCGAAAAAAATATCAGCTGTTCAGTATATTAGGCGAACATAAATGTGCTGAACAGCTGATTACTTTTTCGCGATTTCATGTTTGGTCCCATACTGCCGTCATAACAAAGAAGGCCGTAACTGACAATTTTGTCAAAAATGAGTTATAACCATATTTGGAATCAGCAAAGAAAATGCTATCTTGTGGTCTTACTCACAAAGCTGTTACTCGTATCAGTTCAAAGATAGCATAAGAATTTTAGCCTTAACTACGACATAAATTATGGTTTTTGAATCTGAAAAGCCTTAATTACACAATAACGGCTTTTTTTGTTAGTATTTTCGTAATTCTAGTCTGGAAGGCCGCAATTACCAATTAAATATTATTAAGCTTTAAATATTAAATAAATTTACTACTAGAAAAAGCCCTAACTACGCAATAAGGGCTTTTTACATAAGTATTTTGAAAGAACGCTTCCTCATTCGGAAGCCATTCCAAGCCAAGCTAAGCCGTAATTATATTCTAGGCAATTACGCCCTTTCAGATAAGTATTTCACAAATTATAATTATTTTTTTGCTAAGACAAAAGGGCAAAAATAAAATTAAATGAATACGCATGTATGTTTTTAAATAAATTATGGTTCAACATAAAGCCTATATTTTTTGACGTTTTATAAAATAAGCATCACTAACTAAAACCATTCAGTAAACCGCGGGCCTCCGTTTTAGATAAATCTTCAATTATCTCGGAATCAACGTTGACGTAGTTACGGCCTTCTTTCTTATGACGGCAGCATAGTAATAGTTGTTTGTTATCATGAGCACAATCACGTGTTAAAGTCATCATCATCAGCCTATAATGTTCCCACTGCTGGGACACGGCCTCCTCTCAATGAGAGGGAATCGGCTATAATCTACCACGCGGGCCCAGTGCGGATTGGTAGATGTCACATGTCTCCGAATTTTTGATACTAGGACATGCCGGTTTCCTCACGATGTTTTCCTTCACCGTTTTGAGAGCAGTGGTGATGAAATAAATTACATAAAGTAATGCTCCTGTCTGGGTTTGAACCCACGACTTACTGTTCGTAAGTCGGGGCCGCCACCACTGGGCCACCGCTGCTCCCCGTGTGCGTGTTAAAGTATTGTACACTAATTGCCAGTCACCCTATATATGTGCTGTGGGTGAACCTAAGTAAGTAAATAAATAAATAAAGCCCTCTAGCTAGATAACAAAAGTAATTCTATCTGTATTCGTTTAGCCGAGGAAATGCATTCATAGGTAATCATCTGTCTGCATTGAACGATTACGTAATTTAGAAGCTTACCATCCATCCCCACGTGTAAACAAGACGTTATATTTTTGGAACACTATAAATGGGCAGGTGGATTGAAAAGTAACCACTTTAAGTAATTTTAACTTGAGTAAATTTCATTCACAATGAGCTTTATAGTGAAATCTAGTGATGATACTGATACTGCTAGCCTGCGTCATCCCACTGCTGGGCAAAGGTTTCCCCCCATGACTTCCAGTTTTTTCTATCCAGGGCTAATGCGGACCACTGTGCACTGGTAGTTGGTTTTATCCAGCTCGTCCCGCCATCTAGCGATGAGTAGTAATAAAACCACTTTGCTTGTAAAGCGCCATCTTGTGTGGAGTAGTAAAAGTAAAATTAGTTAGTTCTCATTGGCAAATTTAGATGTCACTGAAATTCTTAATTATTGTCTTGAAAGTTATCATTGATTTTGCATGAGAATATTATTTAAAAATATTAACAATTTTTTTATATTTTATATAAAATATCTGCCGCTGTGTTAACGAATTATTAATAATTTCATTATTTTCAGCAAAAATAATGACACTGGCAGCACCAAACTACAAAAGTCAGTCAAGCCGGCCATAGGTATTATTCCTTCTTGACGTTTGACGTGCTACTAAACAAAACAGCACGTGTAAAAAATGCGTATAGAAACTTGTTATTTCTGTTCGTCCAGGATATATCCTGGACATGGCATCCAATTCGTCAGAAATGACTGTAAGGTAACAATTCAACACATTTATCCTCGAACAAACATTCAGTGTTCCCTAATATTATGACACTAACCTATTCGTCATCAGATTTTCAGATTTTGTCGATCAAAGTGCCATGCGGCGTTCAAAAAGAAGAAGAATCCACGTAAAACCAAATGGACCAAAGCGTATCGTAAGACCGCTGGCAAAGACTTGGCTATTGACCCGTCGTTTGAGTTTGAGAAGCGTCGCCATGCTCCAGTCAAATACAGCAGAGAATTATGGACTAAGACCATTGAAGCCATGAAGAAGGTCGAGGAAATCAGACAGAGAAGAAGTAATAACCATATTATGCAGAGATTGAGGAAGGGTAGAGAAGTAGAGTGGCAGAGAGATGTCAGGGAAGTACAGCGAGATATCTCATTGATCAAGTAAGTTTATGAGTTTATTTCTGTTATTATAACGGATTTTGAGTATAAACTAGTTGGATGCTAAATCTTATAGAGATTAGTTAGTGGATAGGGGGTGATTGTTTATTTATTTGTTTTGTAATTTGTCATTTGAGGCTGTTTCCTTATTCTTGACTGAGAGAGCCAATGGGTTTTAATTATCAGCAACCAGACTTGGTCTTTAAAACTAATTCTAACATCTATAAAGGTCTGTTTGTCAACATTGTTGGATGTTTGCCAAATATTTATTATTGTTGTGTAATAATAATTATGTGACTCATTTATGGACTTTTCACAACAACAAAATGTGTAGGGCTTTTCAGTTTTATTTTTTTATGTCTTATTTTCAGTGTATCTAATGCAATATTACTTATGTAATTCTTATCCATACTCATATTTTAGATGAAATAATAACTCTGTCCAGGGCTAGAACATAGTGTACTATTTATCGTGGTGTGTGTCATGTTTTCCTCTTGGGATAATTTCTATTTACATCCACGAGAAGATGTCTTATTGCACATGGAGAAGTAAATATAGGGTGACTGGTAATTAGTGTACGATACTTAAACACGTGATTGTGCTCATGATAACAAACAACTTTTACTATGGGACCAAAGCCGGGATCGCGAAAAAAAATCAGCTGTTCAGTACATTTATGTTCGCCTAATGTACTGAACAGCTGATTTTTTTTGGGTCCCATAGTAAAAGTTGTTTGTTATCATGAGCACAATCACGTGTTTAAGTATTGTACACTAATTGTATAATCAGTAGTGGTTTTTATATTGTGTAATTTCTAAACGGTCATGTTTTTTCAGATCACCAGCAGCTGGTCTCAAACAGAGGCAGTTGGAAGAAGAAACAGAAATGGAGATTGAACCTGAAACCATTGAGGTTGTTGACGCTAAGGGTCGCAAGAAAGTCATTGAAGCACCTGTTATGGTGCCCGCTACCGGCGAGATGATTGAAGATGGCGGAGACTTTGATTTGTAGACAGTGGATTAATTTTAAGTGTTGATTTTATTGTATAAGTACTGTGACTAGGAGTTTTCATTGGAACCATACTTTTGTAAACTTTGACGAAAGTTAAACAAGTAACAAAGGTATTTTTCCCCCACAAATACTATTGGGAACCATTTTAAGTCTCGTAAACTCACGTTTGACTTATGAGATATATTTTACAAGTTCTAAATCTATGTAAGTAACCCATCTTGAACAACATGAGAAGCAAGTTTCTTACGCAACTATAACAAATTATTCTGTAATAATATTTGTCATTTTTGTTATTACAGTGTAATTATACATTATTTATAGTGAATCGGAATATTTTATTTTTATATTACCTTAACCAACAAACCACCTGTATAAATCTTTTATTGATGATTTACAAAAACAATTCTGCAACTTTTCAATGTAAGTCAAATATGGTTTTTTATTCAGTTCAAAGATTGGAACCTGACCCCACCATAGTTTAGATAAGGCTAGGCAGATAGTGATGAAAGATGATTTTTAGAATTAGGATGAACAGCTTATACATAATATGGAGAAATTCTTAGTGCTGGGCATATATTTAAAAAAAAATCGGTTCTATCTTACATAACTGAAGCTCTTTAATATTAGTAGGTATTAAGTTATAATTATATTCTTTGCAAATAATAGGCTTGTGTAGGTAATTAAAAAAAAAATAATTAGTCTGTCAGTTAGATTATCAAAGAATATTTGACCCGTGTATTTTTTCTTTTGTTACGTAAACGAAAATTGACGAAGAAGCCATCCTGACGGTGACGTCGCTTTCAAAATTCCCAATACGTCATGCCGTGGTTTAATTTTTAGCATGTTCTGACGTCACGAGCCCCCACTCCCGAGTTTCGATGCGTTTTATCTTTGTCAATATTCATTAATTTACAAAACCAAAAAATACGTGTCCATTATTTTCCAATAGGTAGGTACTCTAACTGACGACTAAATAGTTTTGCAATTTGTTGATGGTGGAAACTAGCATATTATACATAAAGTCACACCTGTAATTCCTGTGATCATCCCCGAAGGTTTTAGCAATAGTGTACAGAAGACTAAAAAATGAAAGTAGGTACTTACCATACCTACACTACGCTAGTACCAGTCATAAACGTGACATATTGCATGTCGTAATATAAAAGAAGTATTGATTTCTCGCCGCAGTACCTATTGTATCGCAGACTAATCCTCTTAGCGGGCAGGTGGCAAAAACATTTTGTATAGGAATTGTGACTAGCATTTCTTACAAGATTACAGTGTTCTATTGAACAATACAAGGCCGCAAGTTTTTGCTGCAAGTTAAGTGGTCGCAAGACCAGCTTAGTTTGGAGCTTTAGCTTATATCTGCTAGTCTAGAAGATAAATGACTTACGAAATCAAGTACTTTTTGTAGACAAAATAACTACCAACAGCACGGTTGGCGCAGTGGCTGAGTGATTCGCTGCTGCGCTGCGTGTAGCGGGTTTAATTCCCGCACGGAACAAATATTTGTATGGCCTACAGGTTGTTATTCCGGGTCTGACTGTGTATGTGAGTTTTAATGTTTGTAAACGCACCCACATTACAAACTAGTGTGGGACAACTTATGAAAAAACATGTTTCCTGCCTACATGTGAGTGAGTCGGCTATCGAAAAGTATCATGTTACTTTTTAAGCTGAAAGTTGTACACCCCTACCTAATTCAATTAGTAAGGTAGTAACGTAAGAATTAAATAACATTATAGAAATCAAACTACGGGGTTATCAGACTCCGCTTTGCGATCTATTGCTTCCTTGTGCAGAACTTCAAGTGCTTGCCAAAGCCGCATCAGCAGTTATAAAGCCTGCTAAAATACTTATTACAATGTCTTCGTGACAATTGATTGCTACAAAACTTTTGTTAGGCGTTCGGTAAATAAAAATGGCATTATTTTCGTACTTATTCGGGCTTCTTATGGCGTGTGTGTCTTATGTGGTGTATCAGAGATATGTGAACGTGTATACAAGTATAATTATTAAGCCACAGAAGCGATATGATTACATTATTGGTAAGTTTTTTTTCCTTTTGGTACGACTAGCAGCGCCTGCAAGAAATCATGTAGCAACTTTTCACAATCGTCTTGGTCCTAGCCTAGGACTTATTATAACAACCCATACCATATATGCCATATATTGGCTGAGAACAGACGAATAAAGGGCACATACCTGCTAGTCCTGCTACCTTCTTACTACGCATTATATTTTATCTTTCAAGCTGCCCCAACTCGTCCTAACATTTTGGAAGGTACCTACAACATTGATACAGTTTTTAATTAAACGACTTAAAAAAAACAATTTCTACGTTCGTTTGCATGTTCGATACTCTATTTCTATAGTCGGCGCTGGAACAGCAGGATGTGTGCTTGCATCCCGTCTTACCGAAGACCCCAATACCAAGGTCTTGCTGATAGAAGCAGGAGACCACATGGGCTACTTCACCAAGATACCGCTGACTCCTACGGCGGCCCAACAAGGACCTGATGACTGGGCTGTGAGGACTAAGCCGCAGAAGTATTCGTCTATTGGGTTATGGGGACAGGTACCTATACTCCCTTTTATTGATCTTTGAGCTAAGGCTTGTGGGTAGAACATCTTTAAAGCTAGAAAACTAGTAAGAGAAAATTAGAAAACTTTGTATTGTATTTCAGTGACCATTTAAACAGGTATTTTTTGTCCAGTGAAATTAACACCCTAACCTAGGTATAAACAAATCAAAGTGATTACCTACTTAAGTAGGTACAAGTAAGTAATAAGTGTAATAACCTAAGATACGATTTTTTTTCCCAGACCTATAAAAAAGATAAAAGTAGGTAATTCTTATCTTTGCTTTATTTGAAGGTTCTTGCTCCTGACGGGGTTGCGGGCCTGCCGGGGTTGCGAACCTGCCGAGGTTGCGGGCCTGTTCGAAAGAGATACCGCGGCCCCGGAACATGGATGGGTTTTAGTCAGTAAAAGGCTGACACCCCGCTTCGAGTGGGAGAAGTTATTTGATGATTTCCCATCCTAAAAAAAAAAGGTTCTTGCTTCGTACAAAATTCTTGCCTATTGCTTAAAAATGGTTGCACCTACTTAAGTAATTACGAGTACTTGGCAAGATCCCTGAGATAGGCGCTCCACCCACTGCACCGCGCCTCGTCGCGTAGCGCGGGATGGCAGATTTTACCATTGTATGCATACTTGCATACAATGGTAAAATCTGTCGCTCCTCGCACCGCGGCGGGACGCATCTTCAGAAGGTGAACCGCCATAGTGTCAGATATTATAATTAGGTAGGTATAATTAAGAAAAAATTAAAGTAACGTTGCCTTTGCTACAGTTCCTTAAGTTGAGTACCTATTAGTTACTTATTATACAAGAGTGCAAAGTTGTTTTTTAACCGCGTGCTCAATTTAGATGACCGAGCAAGCGAAAGATTCTAAAATTGAGTCACGAGCGCAGCGAGTGATTCAAAACTTAGAATCTTGAGCGTTAGCGAGGGAATCGAAAGAGCACGAGGTGAAAAATATTTGCACTCGAGTGCAACACGTAACTTTTCATCCCACCTCAGCGAGGAAATGAAAAAACGCAAAAAAAATTAGGTACGCATTATTAACAAATTCTGTTAATTCTGTTGGCGTCAAATAAACTTCTTCGTCGCTAGATAATGAGTGGTCATTTTTCGGTTTTTCACTTGTTTTCAAGTTGGATTCCTTGTTTTTAACCTAAGGTGTTAACAATATGACGTGAAAAGAAAATGGCGCGCGCAAAACATTTAAAAAAAGTACACCAAGAAGGTTCCGAGTCTGAGTTCTTAACAAATAAAAAAAAAATATGATAAATTCGGCACCATAGAGGTAGAAGTATAGGTTTAATGATGTTTTGAATTCATATGCTTTGTGCACACGATGTTCTAAATTCAAATTTACTTTACCCTCTAGACGATAAAAACGGATTTTGCACTCAGATATCGAAGAGCATAAATACTCTTTCCGAGATGGGGGGATGAAAAATATTTTTGTTAGGTTGGTACTGTAGGTAATGTTTGTGTTAGTGACTTGTGCACTGTTTTTCATTTAATTCTTTTGGCGTCAAATAAACTTCCTTGTCGCTTGAACCACTCATTTTATTGTTTTCACTTGTTTTCAAGTTTTTTTTTGTTTTTAAAATAAAATTTATTTATTTATTTTATTTATTAAAATAACCAACTTGCAAAATAACAGTTAAAAACCACACATACAAGTTATTGGTCTGATAACAAATTAACATAAAAAATTGAAATCATAATTATTAAAATAACAAAGAACAAAAAGTAGACAAAACAAAATGATAAATAAACAAAAAACCTGACAAGAACAAATGAAATAATGAAATTATCAATTAAAAATTATGGTGAGATTATCAATAAACAATAAGCAAAAATATACACAATCATATTAAATAATCATATAACTAAACATATAAAAAATGAGACATATTTAACAATAGTCAAGAGATTGTACTTGAGGCAGCAATGGTGTCAAGGTAACGAGTAGCAGTGCTCAAGAATCTCAGCTCAGCAGTCGCAAAGATATCTAATGTATCGTCAAATAATAAAATGTTGTTTATAAGGGTGAGGGCTACATACAAAGGACTGGTCTTAAGGGATTTGGAACCAGTGTGAGGCACTGAAAATAGAGGTCGTTGCCGAGGGCGAAGTGTATGGCGGATAGGTAGAGGTATATTAAAGCGAATGTACTGTAAAAGCTAGGAATTGAAGTGGGAGCCACGAATAAGGCGGATGAAATATTTGGAAAATGGCACGCAAAATACAAAAGTACTTTAAAAAAAAGTACCTAACTACCTTTTTTTAAATTAGTCTGTAGCCTAGTTTTTGACAATTTCAAAAAGTTTGTACGATAAATTCGGCACCATGGAGGTAGAAGTAAATTAGGTACCTAGGTCTATTGAGGTTTTGAATTCACAAACTTAGTGCACACGATGTTCTCCTCTAGTCTAGCGGATAAAAACGGCTTTTGCACTCAGATATCGAAGAGCAAAAATACTCTTTCCGAGATGGGGGGATGAAAAATGAATTTTATGTAGGTACGAGTACTATTTTTCAGATAATTACGAGCTTACGACAACAGTAGCTATCAAGGTACTATGTGTCAATTAAAGTTTCTGAGTTTCTTTTTCAGTCTCAATTCATACCAAGAGGCAAAGGCCTCGGTGGATCCGGTCAAATTAACTTCTTACTCCACGGCTTTGGTCTTCCTGAGGACTACGAAAGATGGGTCAAACTCGGCTTCGAAGGATGGACTGCTGAGGACTTGAGGCCATATTTGATAAAAGCCTTCGGGACTGTGAGGAGTGAGTTCGATTCAGGACATTGTGCTGTAGATGGGGACTGTCCTGGGGCAAAGGTAAGAACATTTTATAAAATAGCTTCACATTTTTTCCTGACACACAAAACCTTAGCTGCTCTAGGTACCTGTTAGACGGACCAGCGTATTTGATATTGGTCAAATCACAACTTGTTAAACTGTTTGTTGAAAACAACTTAACAAAAGAAAGAAAAGACAGCTTACCTATTATACTTATTTGGATGACTCTAAACCTGTCCCGTGAGATCCAGTCACATAGGTGCTTATTAAAACGTAGCGTCGTTGCTTTGTTGTTTACTACACTTTTGAAAGCTTATGAAACCGATTCGGTAGACCGCTAAATAAAATCCCTGAGACATCTATGACTGAGGGATTTTATAAAGGGTGTAAAACACCTCTTCACGAAGCCGAAAGGCACTTGTTCTCCCCATCATTGCGATCATTTTTTTGTTCTACATCATACCTGGGAACCTTCTAGTTACGGAGATATAGGGGGTCAAAGTTACACCTTTTTGACAAGTTTTTTTTTAAATACAAGTTTGTTTTGTAAGATTTTAACTTTTAACACCTCCACGACCCCCGTACTATTCAATACATCCATCAGCACAATGTTTTAAGGGCGTAACATTGAGTTCTACCACAAAACATGATTTATAACCTCAAAAAAAAGTTGTTTCCCTGCAATATTTTTTGCGTAAAGTTACTTGGTTTGATGTACAGAATGCTTGGTTAACGGCTAAGTGATGAGGTGGTTTACACTCTGTATAGCAACACACCTACATTTTGATGACTTTCCCCAGGTCCCTATGAAACTAAGGCTCATAAACGAAGAAAATGAACTAATGAACACATTCCGACAAGCTTCTCTAACCCTGATGAAGAAACACACGATCTTCAGAAGACCGACAGCAACACTCAAAGATGGCGCCCGCCACTCTACTTTAGACGCGTATTTGAAACCAGCCTTGAGGAGGAAGAATCTTCACGTGCTGCTTAGGACACAGGCAGTTTTTGTAAGTCACCATCATCATAATATATCTGCCCAGAATCACCCACAGCTGGGTATAGGCCTTCTCTTTTTCTGTCACACTTCCCGGATCTGTGCGTCCCTTATCCATCCTCGATTTCGACGATATCGTCAAGTTAACGAGCTTTAGGACGGGCCTAGTTTCTTTGGACTTTGACTTGACTTTGGACTTTGAACCTTGGCCATCTCTCCGTCAATTTACATTACTCTGTAGTGATATCATAGGACCTGTAATCAACAATATACTGTAATAATGATGAAAGATCCGGACTAAACGATATCATCATCATTCTAGTGACCTTGTCCCAATTATTTGCGGTTGGTGCAGCATGTCTTCATCCATACTACTTTATTACTCGTCATCTGAGCAATAAACTTCGTCCTAGCCATATTATCCGTCACAGAGATGTGTTTTATTTATTTATTTAGCCCGTTAAACTGGGTGAGAGATTTCATCTTTATGGCTGTATTGTTTCATTCGTTTGGCTATAGGATGTCTCTCAACTCAGTGTGCCTCTTGGCAAAGGCCTCCTCCAATAGTTTCCATTGCTTCCTGTCTTGAGCAACTCTCCTCCATTTGGGTCCCGCAGTAAGTTTCAGCTCATCTTCCCAGCGCATTAGTTGTCGTCCTCGACGTCTTTTGCCATCTCTAGGATACCAATTCAACGACATGTAAGTAACAATTAACGACATGTACCTAAGTACTGGTGAATTGTGGTCAGAATCCCATTGATTTTAAATCTTCTTCCAGATTCGTTTCGAGAATCGCACAGCATCTTCGCTGTACATCCTGCAGAACCATCGTGAACTGGACAACATATTCGTGAACAAAGAGATCATTGTGTCAACCGGGGCTATCAAAACTCCTCAGCTGTTGATACTATCGGGGATCGGACCACCGGAGGTCTTGCAAAGGTAGCGTTGTATAAAATGTACCGAAGTGGCTGTGTGTGATTAGCCTGATGCACTATCGGTACCACACATAGCAACACTATCGATGTGCAACAAATCAAACCATCTACAAGCTAGTTTTTTTTTACTTTATCGTTCAATTCATTTTAGTCTAAGTTTTAATCTATGTTGCTTAAAGTTTAAGCTAGGTGCCAGTTTGTTTAGTACCATCTTTTCTTAATTGAATGTAATTTATCCATATACCACAAGATTTCTTCATTCAACACATTATACTATAACCACCAATTGGTTTTAGGTTTAAAATAAAGCCGATATCTGCCAACTCGGAAGTAGGCAGGAACTTCCACGATCACATGAACATGCCGATCTACGTCAGTATCCAGAGACCGATCAGCGTCACACTGTCTAAAGTCTTCACAGTCACAACCATCTTGGAGTACTACTGGAGGAATACTGGTAAGATTCATTTAGGTACTTCATAATAGGGGCATTACCTGAGACATCTTCGGAAGATTTATGATATTTAACAAGTTACTGTAAATTGGTTAACAGCCGCATGGTTTGATCTTAGAGGTTAAGCAGTGCTCGCAGAGGTCGGTCCTCGGATGACTGTGACCCGCTAGGCTGTTGGTATCGGCTGCCATTTGTAGATCTTTGATTGTCGTTGTGAGTAGACAGAAACTCAAAAGTCTGGCAACCAGTCTTACCAAGGGAGTACGTATTACCTACCCATGAGGTCACATAGGCAGTCGTTCCATGTGAAATACTTATACTGGCATCCAGTTAGGCTGGAAGCCGATCCCTACATAGTTTAGAAAAAGGTTAGGATAATCATGATCATCACTGTAAATTGGTTGAAAAAAATCCTATTTCACGTCACAATAAATAATACATTTTAAAACTAGATGAGGTCGGTGTATCGTACTCGTTTAAAATATTAATCATTACCATTGTGTCTTGGCTCATTACCTACACCAATTGCAAAACCCTCTACAAAAAAATGCCACTATCATAACCTCATAAGTAGATCAGTAGCTGCTACTGATGCAGTACCACACTGGTGAGATACTCCAACTTTTGCAAGTTGCAAGTCTAATGACTCTTTCAATTTATTTGTTGATGCCTCTGCGCTGGAGCGGTGCTGGTGCCAAACTGGCACGGAAGTTTTGTTATTTTTGCGTATAATTGACACGTTGTGCCACAGCGCGGTGGAATCATTACATCGACTGAACAACATATACAAACAAATATGATTATCCGGCGAACTTTACGCTTTCAATAAATGAGATTCGACGGTCGTCATGCGTTGGTCCTACTGCAGAACAAAGCAAGTGGCAGTGCAGCCGTGCGGCCTGCGGCATTAGTCCCAGACCAAACACTTAAATTGCCTAGCCCTCAGCAACCTTGCCACTGATATCGAGGTAGTCGCAAGACTCACAAGTTTTGGGCGAATATCTATTCACAAACGCTTCGATTAAATTTCGATTCTACTAAGCGTACCTACGTCTATCTTTTTTGGCATTACGAAAGCGAGTGAGATAGACATACGACTTCCAAATTGAAATTGAACTGAAGCGTGTGTTAGTAGCTGTTCAGGGTTGATCAGGTTACTAATTGAATCAAGGTTACACGAACGAGGCAGGTGCTTGCTCCTGCCGTCGCAATATTTTTATTGAGTTAAAATTTTGCAGGTTTATTATCATTTCCACCCCTAGCAGGCGTAGAATATCAGAACACGTCTGCTGTCTTGCTGTTCTCAATGGGGACTGCTAGTGAGAGGCTGTTGAGAGATCTATCAAACTATAAACCACAGGTAAGGTTAAAAAGACGTAAAAAATGGACATACATTCTTGGTTGTTACCTCGCCCCAGTGAGTGAGTTTTACTTTTCATTCAACCCATGTCCAAAACCAATAAGGAACTGTTACAAGCTGAAGATGTCCAAGCATAATTATCCCCAGGTATTCCGTGACGCGTTTCCCTTCTACAACAATACGAACAAGGAAGGCTTCATGTTCCTATGCACCTGCGTGCAGCCCAGGAGTAGAGGCTCCATCACACTAGCCGACTCCACCACCTCCATGCCGCCTGTGGTCGACCCTAACTACTTGGAGAACTATTATGATGTTCGGTGTATGGTTAAAGGTTAGTGCTTACTCTGCTAAAGTGTTTTTTGAAGTTATAATAACATAAATCCTTTGAATTGTGTTCAAAAACCAGGTAAAGCAAAACGTTCATTGCACCAACTTGTAGTTTTTTTTTATATGGCGTCTTACAGGTCAACTTAGGAGGCTGGCTTCTGTTTAACTAGACTGTCCTGTGGATGTTTTGGGTGTAAAGTCTCCAGCCAGAGGCATAAAACTTATAAACTAAGCGACAGCGCGCTCAGGGCACCCCCTGTGGGGTTCGAATCTCGACTTGGGGGGAGCAAAACGCAAGGGGGAGAGCAGCAAAGGGACAGACTTTATCTGATTAAGTTGCGCCAACTAGATTGCCCTTTTGAGTTTAAGTAGGTACAACAGGTAACGGTATCGCGAGGAAGGCATGTCCTAGAACCAAAAAAATCAAAGGTGGATTATAGCCCACTCTCTCTCATAGCCGTGGGAACATTAATAGGCAGATGATTATCATGATGATGAGGTACAACAGTACAATCTCACCTTTCAATGCAATGTCTGATAGCTGAACCATTTCTTACGAAATATTCAAAATATAATAAGGTATGGTAATGTTTTCCAGCAATCCGAAGAGCTGAACAGTTGATATCATCCAAGCCGTTCCGAAACATCGGAGCGCGCATACACTGGCCTCGACCTGAACGGTGTCTGTCTTTGTGGAGGTACAGCAAAGAAGAGCAGAAGGGACCAGTGATAAGGAGGAGAAAGTTGTGAGTAGCTGAACATATAAATGTACTTATATTCTTTTGATAAACATAGACTTTCTCGAGGGCGAAAATTCACCTTGCTTTCAGAAAGAGTCGCACTTTTTTCCCAACAGTCTTTAACTTAGTTACAAATTAGCAAAATCAGAAATATAGCACCTTTTCTCAACCATGCACATGCTTAGGCTCTTCGATATAGAAAACTCTAAATTTTAACAACTTCATAAGATGCATGATGCCTAAAATCATGCAAACACCAATAGCCAAGCCATGAAATTCAAATACAGATAACTCATGTGTAGGTACAAAAATCACGATCACTTATTTCATTTTAGTGGCAAGAAGCAGTCGAAAACCAAAGAACCCAAGGCTCCAAAACCGAAGCCTCCTCCATCTCCTCCAGACGCGTACCTGGAGTGTATCATTAGAGAAGTGGCGGTGACAGGTCACCATGCGGGAGGCACCTGTGCTGGCGGGAAGGTGGTGGACCAGGAGTTACGGTAAGGGCTTTAAGTCTTCGATGTCGTTAAAGGTGATTTTTTTAAGGGGCCTTTTCTACCTCGCACATAATAGAAGATAAGAACTTGAGACATTCTGATGTCTGTGCATAGATTGGTACTCTTGGCCAGATTCTCCACCAACCTGGATCATGCTACCTCTTCGCTGCTTTTGGCCAACAAGTAGTAACAACTAATCTGAAAAGTGTTTGGGTACTCACTTAAGTGAATAGAATAGTTTTTTTTTTTAAGCGACTGTGCGATAGGACTGCTTAAGCCAACAAGGCATAGGGCCGCAGTTTGCGAGAGGGTTTTAGTATAACCTATTTAGCCAAGAATAACGTGAACCATAACATAACTCTGAAAATCAGCCTGAAAAAAAAAACATGCAGGGCAAACTTTGGGGACTTCCAGTAGAAGTGAAAACTAATAGACGATCCGCTACGGTGTACCAGTTCGTAGCACTCGTACAAGTTCGTAGCACTCGTACAAGTTCGTAGCACTCGTACAAGTTCGTAGCACTCGTAGCAGATCCGGTTGATCGGCTACGTAAAGCGTAAGTGACGGTCGCGCTAGTTCCATGAATTTTGTTAACTCAAAAAGTCTCAACGCGCCTAAAGAAATTTTCTCTTAAAAAATCACGCCAGGAGATGTGTCCCACCAACAAACAAGCGGGGGAAGGTCTCTCACCCACCACGAAGTTACACCAAATCACAGTGACCATGACCAAGATTAAAGATAATAAAATACCTTCTGGTTTTACCCTTTTCAGAGTAAAATCAGTATCAGGACTGAGGATCGTTGACGCCAGTGTGCTGCCATCACCCGTGTCTCTGTTCCCCAACTCCGTGATCATCGCGATGGCGGAGCGAGCAGCCGATCTGATACGATATGGTGGTAATAAATAACTTGGTCGTGCATCTTGTGTGTTTATATACCTCGTACATACATGGTGTAAACCACCTCATCACAAAGCCGTTAACCATGCATTCTGTACATCAAACTAAGTAACTTTACGCAAAAATTATTGCTGGGAAACAATTTTTTTTTTTGAGGTTATAAATCATGTTTTGTGGTAGAACTCAATGTAACGCACTTAAAACATTGTGCTGATGGATGGATTGAATAGTACGGGGGTCGTGGAGGTGTTAAAAGTAAAAATCTTACAAAAAAAAACCGGCCAAGAGCGTGTCGGGCCACGCTCACTGTAGGGTTCCGTAGCTTCCCAGACCATTAAAAATACCAACATTTTTCGTCAGCAAAAATAACTTTGTTTTTCATAGTATTTGTATGAAAAACAAAGTTATCATTTGCGTTTTTTTGAAAAAGTGCTATATAACTCAAAAACTATTCAACTCATCAAGTTGAAAATAATTTTCCTAGAAAGTTCATATAAAGGTCTACTTCTGTGATTTTTTTCATATTTTTTAAACTTATGGTTCAAAAGTTAGAGGGGGGGGGACACATTGTTTTTGACTTTCGGAGCGATTATTTCCTAAAATATTAATATTATCAAAAAATGATTTTAGAAAACCCCTATTCATTTTTAAATACCTATCCAACAATATATCACACGTCAGGGTCAAAATTAAAAAAAAAATCGCTCCCCACTTTACGTCTGGGGGAGGTACCCTAATAAAAATGTTTTTTTAAATTTTTATTTTTGCACTTTGTCGGCATGATTGATATACATATTGGTACCAAATTTCAGCTTTCTGGTGCTAACGGTCACTGAGATTATCCGCGGACAGACAGACAGACAGACATGGCGAAACTATAAGGGTTCCGTTTTTTGCCATTTGGCTACGGAACCCTAAAAACTTGTATTTAAGACGCCTGCGGAGCATGCGTATTTCATACAAACGTAATACCAAAATAATTTGTAAATTAAACATATTCCTAAGGTAGTGTGTATTTATTTCGATTGAATTACAGAATATCTAGGTTCCCAAATATATATTTTGATTGGACACTGAGTTTAACAAGAGTTATAAGAAAAATAAGTTTTCTATAGAAATTTTAAATTCCTCATATCTCGTTTTTGTATTATTGTCCTCTCAAAAAATATATTTGGGAACATAGATATTCTGTAATCCAATCGAAATAAATACACACTACCTTAAGAATATGTTTGAATTACAAATAATTTTGGTATTACGTTTGTATGAAACACGCATGCTCCGCCGGCCCCTTAAAAAAAACTTGTCAAAAAGTTAAGTAACTTTGACCCCCCATATCTCCGTAACTAGAAGGTTCCCAGGTACGGTGTAGAAAAAAAAAATGATCGCAATGATGGGGAGAACAAGTGCCTTTCGGCTTCGTGAAGAGGTGTTTTACACCCTTTATATCCTGTTTCTTTTTAGCGTGTTGTCAATCTATAATGAGTCCAAGCACCTATTCAAACTTTTGGTTTGGGGGGGTGGACAAACATTGAAAAGACCATGAGTATTGAGCATGGGCGCCGGCACGACTTTTCCAGGGAGGTGTACCTTCAATTCCATGAAATCAGCTTGGATTTTTTTGCACTCCGACTCGGATAATGTGTTAGATTCGAGTAATTTGGCCAATCTATCTAGAAAAGCCCATCAATTAAAAAAGTACGATTCGAAAAGCGAGCGCAGCAAGCTTTAAATTTTTTTTTTGCATCCACCTCGAATTTGATAGGTTTTTTTTTTGTTCTTCATTAAAGAAATACGCCTAATTCTGCCTATTTATGAAGAAAAGCTTATGAACAAAAGAAAAGGACATAATATGTCTGAGCACGCTCGTATATTTTCTGATAAGTAAATTAAGTTAATTTTGTTATTACACCCAGAAAGGAAAATAGGAGTACGAACGAGCGAAGCGAGCTCGAAAATTTTTCTTTTCGGGCTCGGATGGTTGGTTTTTCTATGTTGTATTTTCTTTTCACCTTGCACTCCGCTGTAACCATGGAACTGTGTAAAAAGCGTGATAGCTCAACGAAAGAAGCAATTAAATAAAATACAAAATTATATTTCTACAAGCTTTAACTTAAACACTAACTACGATATCATTTTCTAAGATTATCTCTCCCGTTTTGGTGCCCACGTAATAAAGCTTGACGTGAACCGTTCCCGTAATCATTTTCAATAAACTCTTCGGCGTGTTCTTGGGTGGAAACTCCATATTAAAAAAACCATATAAACCCTGAGAACAAAATGTGACATACAGTATTCAGGTGTGAAAGTCAAATAAAGCTCTTTGCAGAGTGCGTCGTGGTACTAGCACTTGCATGACATTGCCAGGAGCGCTGTTGGACAACATTTGTGAAATTGTCTTTGAAAAAACAAGATGGCGTCGTTGGTTTCGTCTATGGCCACGCAACAAAACACCCATGTCGCACTCTACCGACGATGGCAATATATCTGCCATGCCTCTGATATTGCAAATCAGATGACGGTGCTATGAAGCTAAACGCCATATTTGTTTGCCATCTCTTAACATACAGTCCAACCAGAAAAGATATGCGCTTTGAAAATCTTCTGTATCGAACGTCGTAGCACAGACAGCACACAGGTAGCACAGCGCATACAGTTGTTCAAAAGCCAGTGTTCCCAACGTCGTAAGTGCCAAAGCGCGGAATTTCCTTGGAAGATCTGAAAAGGTACTTATTTAAACGAGTCTTACCGGCTTATAGGGACAGTCACCGTTGATATTTGAAAACATTTGAACAAATTCCCACAACCATGGTATACTCGGTAAGTCACACAGTTTTACGTTAACCACTTCAACGTTTATAACATTACACACTATCACTTTCAGCTGAAAACAAACCACACGTGAAATACCTACAGCATTCTATGTTTTGAAAACAAATTAAAATTCCATTAAAAAAAATCTTAGAATATTTTTACATATTATATGTAAAAATATTCTATGATTTTAAGGGTTTAAAACAACCTAACGAAGTCAAAAGCCATGTGCGATTCTCGTCAGTGCAATAGATTTTTTAGCTGGATCATACCTTCTAGCTTCGGAGATATAGGTATTAAAAGTGAAAGTTCCAACTTTTTCACATATTTTAATAACAATACAAGTTTTTAATGTTTTACAAAACCGGCAAGAGTGAATAAAGCCCACATGGACAGATAACTAAAGTAGGGTCAATTTAATAAGTAGCACAGACTACATAGAGCTTATAAATAATTAATCGTAATTGAAAAAAGTTAAGCAATAATGACAAGAAAAATCTAATTAGTTCGATATATTATCTAAAAATATGTGACGCGTATTTTTTTTATTTTGTTGCGTTAAGCAAAACTGACGAAGATACGACGCTTTTTAAATTCTCAGTACGTCACGCCTTGGTATAATTTTTAGTAGAGATAAAACGAATATCCGGTAACTATCCGGTATCCGGCGGCCCTATCCGGCCGAATACCGGATAACTAACTACTATTCGGCCGGATAGGCATCCCGACGAATTAAAAAAAAATGTGGATAAAAAAATATATTATGGTATCCTGCCAAACTGCTATCCGTTTCATCTCTAATTTTTAGTTAGTTCTGACGTCACGTGCCCCTGTCCCAAGTTTTGATGAGTTTTATATTTGTCAATATTTATCGATCCGCAAAAAAATACGTGTCCATTATTTTCCAATACTCTAACTGACGAACTAAATAGATTTGCAATTTTTTGATACTGTTGTTATGCCTATTAGGCATGACGACAGTCTCAAAAAATCTAATTTCGAAAAAATAAATAGTTCATATTTTATGTCAGTCGTTACAAGGTTACGCGTTGTTGTATTTTGATGAAGTGTCAAATGTGATCTATTAAATTAATTGGCCTTAAGTTGCGTACAGACTATATGTAACATACTATATGTATAACTTGTGTTTTATAACACGTCCACATTATAACATTGCATTGCAACATAAAACAATACTGTACACATTAGAATAACAATGCAATATAACAATGTTGTATAACCATTGTCGTTTGTCGTTCAGTGCTATCCACAATGACTCAGTTATATAACATTGTTGTACATATCAATAACATGTTATTATATCATGTTTTATAACATTCAGTGTCCACATTATCTGAAACATGTTTTATAGCAATTTTGTATAACATGTTATGTTATATAGTCTGTACGCACCTTTACCGTAGGAACCCTATTTAACAATGAAAGAATATAAACTATCGAAAAATGAATGCGTCATACGAGTACCTATTGCACAGAATAAAAACTACCTATTGTAAACATGACGTGTTGCGTCACAATTTTTCAACAGGTCACTCACGAGGTAGAAAGATACAAACCGTAACATTGTTGCCAATGGGGTATAGACTGACAGCAGTAAGGTTCGTCTTGTAGGACTCCCCTCTTGCAAGGCGCCGCGTCATACCATAACAGTCCCTCAAATAGTTAGGATTGCAAGTGACCACAGTTGCGCGCTCGTGCTTATACTCGATCTAAAATAACATATTATATTCTTTCACTTAGATTTATTTATAGTATTGTTAAACTACCTAACAGGGTGCTATTTGAATTTTTTTGGGCTATTTGGTACCATATAAACCAAAATGTTATTATATTGGGTTTTTTCCTGATGAAAAAACCAACATTTTGGTCTGGGTCTTCCCAAATAGCCCCCAAAACCCAAATAGTATTATACCCCAATAGTGGTTTGCGATATTTATTCTCTGGTCTTGTGTCTACTGAATGACATTACCGGCTGGCCATTAATGTCATTTGAATTTGGAACCTCAATTGTCGATCACGGTGGTCTTTTGGATCTATGGCCCGCAAGTCCGGCCTAGTCTGACCAAGCAGTTTCATGTCGCACAGAAACTGGGTTGAGGAAGTAAAATATACGCTGAAATAGTCGTTCCATGTAATATATTGGCATTCAGCACCGGTCAAATTGGTAGCCGATCCCCAAATATTTAGGAAAAGGCAAATGAAGAGTAGGTGTAAAGAAGCGAATGGAGAACCGTGCAAGAGGCATAGGTATGTCCAGCAGTGGATGCAACTATGCTGATCAGCAGAAGAAGAAGAGTAGGTGTGATAAGTAGAATATTCATCTCGGCGATAAAGATGTTCTCGTCTGGATCGAGTTTGTATCCCTCACTGCAATCACGATTCTATGTACAATCCTTCGTTAAGTTCGGAATTCCATACAACGACCACGACACTATAACGTTGCTGTATCCCTTAGGTTGGTAATACTATATTTAATGAATACTGCGCTCCAAAACACAAATTACTGACGTTACTCAAAAAGCCGCAAAGCTGAAGTAGGACTTCGCTGGCGATGCGTGTCTTATGCCCGACGAGCTGTGGGCCAAAATAACCACGATGTGGAGCCCTGACACAGCCAGAAGGCGACGCGGTAGACCTCGCAGGAGATGGCGGGTGGCGGGACGAGCTGGACAGAACCTACCACATGTCCAGTGGTCCACATTGGCTCTGGACCGAAGGATTTCGAAGTCATGGGGAGAGACCTTTGCCCAGCAGTGGGGTGAAAGCAAATAAAATAGTGCTACTTACGGCTAAACATTGAACAAGTATTAGTAAAACAACGAATAAACAAAGAGACCGCATGTTTGACGTGTCTTCGACATAATAATTTGAAATATTTAATCATTCTGAATATTCAGTTAAATACCCTGTTTACATTAAACGTTTTCCTGTGTAGATTACATCTTTTTTTTAAAATAGGTCCCAATTTGACCTGGCGTGTTGTTGTGTAAATTTTTATCTGAAAATGACAAATCCAAAATTGTTTTGTTCGGAAACTGTTCATCCATACGACTACAATTATGATACTATATTATGTTTAATGGTAAAACAAGATACGAAGTTTCCCAGTCGGTATCTCTTATTAGGGATTCTGTATTTTGTTTTATCATACAGAATCACTCTGTTTAATATTATACTAATGATAAAGGTTCCATTAACTGCGACATTGCCTCCAGTTGCTGTTTCCATGAAGTCGTTGCTCAGAAACTAGTCGAATACTTACTCCTGTTACTGCTTGGATCTGCAGTTAATAGCAGTTGCTTTTCCGCGACGGTTTGTGGTTATTGACGCTTTAGGAATATTGTACCAGAATTTTTATTTAGTCGGTTATACAGTGTATTTCTGAAAGTTGTGATTCAGACCATCAATCTGAACAACTTCTTCCATGGGGTCAACATTGTAACCGCGAAACTATAGCTTTGCCGTACATTTTAAAGGATTAGATATTAATGGTTTGTTGTACCATTTTGCTTTGGTAAAGAAAGTTGTTTAATGTTCTGTTGATGATAATATGAATGCAATATTCTGATACATGCTAGAAACTAGGCTTGGAACGACAAAAGAAGCATACAAAATAAAGCAAAAATAATGTTTTATTTCCAAAGCGATCCATTTCACTGAATCATTCGGTACATTACAGTACTTTCTATTATAATCTCCTCCGTTTTTGTAACTAGGAAGAAAAACTTGGCGTGGAAATTTCCATTAACAAAGTTGGATATTTTCATTGGCAAGTTCTTGGGAGGGAATTCCATGTTGAAAAGTCCATATGGGCCCTGGAAATAAAATTACATACTGAGTTACTTAAGGTTATTGAGATCAGGGTAAAGGGAGTTCAACTAACATTCAAGGGACCTATTCAAGCCATTTTCCAGTTGTTATACAACGTTATTTTTTTGTCGTTTTAATCACTTTAAAGCCGGATGGTACTCATGAAAATGAACAACTTTAACTATGGGACAGACTATGAAATCTCAAAAAAAAAAACAGCTGCTTTTTACAATTATTGGTCGCGTTACTCGGAAAATGTAGGCAACAGCTAATATTTTTTTCAAGATTTCATAGTCGGTCCCATAGTAAAAGTTGATCATTTTCATGAGTACTATTCGCCCTTAAAGTGATTAAAACGACTGAAAAATAACGTACCTACAATGTACCTACATAATGTACCTACATTCAATGCAAATAAATTACCTAAATAATGTACCTACATTCAATGCAAATAAATTATTTCTAATCTATATTCTATTCTATTCTATTCTAAAAAAAAAAACGGTGTATCTATACATATAATAAAATCGTTGAGACCAAAAAATCTGTACATTGAAGATTAAAAAAAAAACCGACCAGGGTGACTTAATTAATTTATTTTAATTTATGAATGTATTTTATGATAATTTTTAATGTGTTTTTATTAATTTTAATTTTTTAATCAGTCTACTTCTGTGTCGGATTTTTAATGTGATTATGATTTGTGTTTTTCTTAACTGACCTGTAATTCCTGATAATTATTAATAAATAAACTAAAAACTAAACTAAAACTAAAAACTAAAATAAGTAACTGAACATATTAAAACCATTTTTTAAATTTTTGTTTGTTTGTTTGTTTGAACGCGCATCACGTAAAAACTGCTTGACGGATTTTGATGAAAACTTCACTAATCTATTTAAATAAACTCAGAATAACATTTAGGCTATAGAAATTATGGAAAATTTTGGAAAAAGGGGGTGAAAAGGGGGCGTAAAGTTTGTATGAATTTTTTTTTTAGATTGTTCTAGAATCATAAAACTCAGAGTAAATACTTATTATTAAAAATAAAGAAATACCTGTCTCAGCATTTTTTTTAAATTTCATCCAGAGACGTAAAAAAGAGGGTTTTGTGTTTAAAATTAATAAACTTCATACACCTATAGAACAAAATCCAATTAAGTATAAACCTTTAAAAGTTGCTGTAAATACTTCAAATCTAATACAGGTAAATACAATTTCTCAATTTTCTTGAAATTTGATTTTTGAAGTAAATAGCGGAACTCAAGAAAATCGGCTTTCCTCGGTATAAGTAGTTGGTAATACAGGGTGGAAACGGTAAACGGGGTAGTAAGGGGAACTGCAGCTACACGAAAAAGGTCTTAAAAACAATCCATAATTTTTTCGCTAAATGTTGATCCCCATTCACAGATTTAATTAAAAAATAAAGTGCAGTTAGCAAGAAAATTGCCATTTTACATAAAACAATTTTTTTGATGCCAATAATGATAAACCTTAACCGTTGCAGATACATGAAAATGGTCTTAGGAAACCATCCGTAATTTTTCGTGAAATTTTGATCCCCATTCACAGATTAAAAAAAGTACAGTTAGCAAAAAAATTGCAATTTTACACAAAACATTTTTTGATGCCAATCGATCCTGTTTCTAATACTCAACGGTTAAGGAAGCTCCCCTTTCTGCCCGGTTAATCGTTTCCACCCTGTATTTAGAAATAAAATAATACTACGAAGAAAATGTAGACTATACGAATGTACATCAGACATAAAGCCCGAAAAGTTACAAATACAAACGAGTTCAAATCCTACTATCTACAAATAATAAAAATGCTTTGTCCTGAAGGACTGTGATGGATCAACGTACAGCCTTTACCGCAGATTGTAGAAACCTGAAGCTTGGAGGGTGTATTTTTTGCATAATAATTTCAGAAAATCATTTCTTATCGCATGCCTGTAATACGATAAGAAAGGATTTTCTGAAATTATACCCCTAAGGGGGTGAAAAGGTGGGGGTAAAGTTTGTATGGGAAAATGTGATTCCTTGGTCCAATCTACTTCATTTTGCTATCAACAATATTAACAGATTGATGGAGGCGTTTCGTATTGCACGTAAATTGATTTCAATGCATATCTTAGGAGATACACCGTTTTAAATAACTCCGCAGCAAAATAATGATCATGTACCGGGCGCGCATTTTCATTATGCGGAAGGATGTGTATGATGTGCTCTTTGAAAATTGTATTATAGGTGCTTACGACCCAATCTCTGTAACCCTCTCTTTCTCTTATGTGACGCAGACGAAGTTGCGCGGGTCAGCTAGTAAACAATATAACTTATAATATTGTGTTACCGTAAAATTGTAAAACCCGTTGGATTGTCTATCTACAACATTTCAACGGGCCAAGCAATTATTATTCTTGGTGAGGTCGATCTGTAATCACCCTAACCATGCATTACATGACCACTCCATGCTTCAGAAAGCATGTAGATAAAGCAGTCGGTCCCAGATATCATTCGTAGATATCAGGCAAACGAAAGTCTTCTCTTAATTTACCCCCTTTTTTTGAGGTGTATGATTTATGATACACTGGCCTGGGAACGTAGAATTGAAAGATTCGCATTCCATGGGCCAGGTGTATAATTTAGTTTACACCTTGTTTTTACTGTTTTCTTTTAGTTTTCCTTTGCAATAGTGATTATTTTCCTCTTGATGATAGATAAGACGCGTGAAACAAGTACCGAGCCAGAACACGTAGAGAGAAGAAACTCGAGCTCGACAACACAAAATAATAGACCATATTTCCGGAAACCCGCCATAATCAAAGAGAGGCCGTTGTAAGGGTTATTTGTAAATTCTTCTTCTGCCAAAACTGCTTCAATAAAGCACACCCATAAAATTAACAAAAAAATGCATGTTTTTTCAAAATAATCTGTGATTTGTGATGTGAACTAAATTTACAAATACTTTTACTAATAACAGTCATTAGAAATTAATGTTTAGAATAAGTTTTTCAGTTTTCTCAATTATTAAAACAAATCTTGTGTCTTTTAAAAAAAAAAAACCCCATTTTCTTAATTTTTTAAGATATTTACACCCCAATAAAACAGGCATATTCTCCAGGGCCAACGCTTTTGAACGCCCTACTAAAATGTATGAAACGGTGTATACTGAGGAATACACCGGCCTCCAAAGTCGGGGCAGTGTGGTGTATCATTAAGGATACACTGGCCTGTGACAAAACACCCTATGGTGTATCATTAAGGATACACCGGCGCTGAGCGTGTTAAGTCTTGTCTGACAACAAGGCCTTCAACCATCTCAAACACTTATTCAAAAGTAATAAAAAGATTTTTATACAAAACTGACCAACTGACTACTTTGTCAGTCAGCGTACGGTGTTATAGCTTTAACCCTTCGTATATGCCTTTAAGGAACACCACAAAAGTAGCAGATGTTAAAGTAAAAATACGAACCCTAAAATGAAAATGGACAGATCACGTGATGAGGACACAAAAAGAAAAGTGGACCAATAAAGTTACAGAATGGTACCCGAGGGACGGAAAAAGCCACAGAGGAAGGCAGATAAAAAGATGGGAGGATGATATACACAAGGGTTGGAGGAGTAAAACAAGAGATCGGCAAATGTGGAGGGAACTTGAGGAGGCCTATGTCGCAGGACGGCCTGACCTGGCAGCTGATAAAGAGAACAAATAAAAGGAAAAAATGTATAATTTATGTTTAGATAGATATAATATTTTTAAGTTGAGATAAATTCGTAATTTATGTTTAGATATAGGTCCTACCTATTTTATTTTTCCAAATTAGTAAATATTGTGTACGAAGGTCAGAGAAAAATAAAGGCTATTTTTAACCGACTTCCAAAAAGGAGGAGGTTCTCTATTCGACTGTATGTATTTTTTTTTTTTTTTTTTTTTTATGTATGTTACCCGATTACTCGAAGACGCCTAAACCGATTTGAAAAATTCTTTTTTTGTTTGAAAGGGTATACTTCCAAGTTGGTCCCATAGTCGCCAAGTCGGGATCTGATGATGGAATCTTGGCGAAATCGAGGGAACTCTTCAAATTTTATAGGATAACGTACAGCAATTTTTATATTTTCTACAACAAGTGAAGCATTTGCGTTTGATAAGAACCATTCTACCATCAGATCTGATGATGAAGCCAAGAGTCACGGAACTCCATAATGAGACAATGTATCCTAGTCGTGTTTGGGCTTGTTGTAATTGTAACGGTATGCACTTTCCATGTGAACCACTAAAAAGTGAAAAATAAAAACTTTTTTGCAAAAAGTAAAACCGACTTCAAAAAGAAAAAGTGAAAAATACCTTTAGCTTCTGAAGTCGGTGACAAAAAAATTAAATCAATCATACAAACGTCACCGACTTCAGAAGCTAAAGGTATTTTTCACTTTTTCTTTTTGAAGTCGGTTTTACTTTTTGCAAAAAAGTTTTTTTATTTTATTTATATGCCTTTAACGTGAATCTACACAAGACACAATGGCTTTTTAATTGTGTCTATAATTACGGCATACAAGAAGTTAAAGGAGGCTTACCGGTTTGTAAGGACAGCAGCCATCGACATGGCCATAAGTTTTGATATAGTCGATTACCCAGTCAATTTTTTCTGCGTCACACAGCTTTGTCTTCACCAACTCGAAGGTTGCTCCGCCATACACTACTACCTTGATCTAAAAGCATAATATTTTAAGCATAATCAGTCTACAAAGTTCCCACTGCTGGGAGACAGGGTTTGGTCTCAGGGAGAAAGAGAGGACAGGCGTCGGGCGAATTTGTGGACCTTATTTATGTCCTTGAATTTCTGGTTCTAGAGCATTCGTTTCCTACCTAACGAAACAATTCACCCTTCCTAAAGGCTAAATGCATTGAATGGGTGTATCTAATATCTAATTTATCATAATTGCTACCATGACTTTTGTGACGAACTTTAACTATAATTTATTTTGAGCATTGTTCTCACTTTGTGTCTTTTTTGAGAGTAAATATCTATAAACCTAACTACATGCACAAATTTCGCAATGTTCGACCAAGTTAGGCCATTTCCACTTGGCTACCACTACTCTCTGTAAAATATTAAGTATACCAAAGAACTATAATATTGGTAAGCTGTAAGCACACGGAAACATAATCATAGTGATTATCTAATTGAGATGACACAGTGTGAAAAATGCTGATACTAAATATTGAAAAGACAGAGTTTGTTCTAAATACAATATAATGCAAGTTAAGATGCCGATTGTTACAATGTTTTTTGACGACACGTTTCGTTGAATAGCCCGTTGTTTAAACTTAAAGGATACGTACCGTAACGTTGTTACCCCAGGTGTATTTTGTGACGGCAGTAAGGTTGGTTTTGTAAGGCTCTCCTCTTCCGGCGCGCCGGGTGATAGCATAACAGTCAGACACGTATTTAGTATTGCAGTAGTTTATTGTTGCGCCCTCCTGCTTCAGCTGGGACTAAAAACGGAAAGCAGCAGTTGTATTATTTAAGACAACCATGTACATATAAAAGAATAGCCAAACACATTGCTCGCAGAACAGATGGCCGCACGGGACCGGTCAATGTGGCGACACTTAGGGCAGGCCTATGTCCAGCAGTGTACGTCTTTGAAATGATGAGGATGATGATGATGTAAAGTATTAAATAAACACAAAATAGAGAGATTTAGAATGTGAAATAGTACAATGTAAAAATGGTTAGGCTGTCTTTAGACTGATTCGCGCTATCCCCTCATCTATGCTATAATCTTCTTCTTATTATTATATATAAATTAGGGGTCACGTTGTTTGTCCGCGATGGACTCCTAAACTACTTAACCGATTTTAATCAAATTTGTACACCGTGTGCAGTTTGATCCAACTTGAAAGATAGGATAGCTTACATCTCAATTTATGAGACGCAGACGAAGTTGCGCGGGTCAGCTAGTAATATTATAAAGAGGAAAGATTTTTATGTTTGTATTTTTTGTATGTAACGAATAAACTTTAAAACTACTGGACCGACTTAAAAAAATCTTTCAGAAATGGATAGCTACATTATCAATGAGTAACATAGGCTATACTTATTATATCCCCGAACTCCCACGGGGGCGGGAACTTCGCGGGTGAAACCGCGTGACGACCGCTAGTACTAGTATAAAATAAATAAATATCGCTGGACATTTCACACAGCGCCATCTAGTGCTCCACACTAAGCAAGGCTGTATAAAGCTGTATCACGAGCGGATGGTCCTCCTGAACCTTAGAACAACAGATTCCCACAAGGTTCCAGTTACAAGTCACATAGCAGCAGTTTGCTTGGTTAACGGCTTTGTGATGAGGTGGTTTACACCCTGTATACTTATACGAACTAGTTCGTTCGCGAACTACACAAGATAACCTGCCGCCGTTTTTTTCAACAATTGCAATACTTACGGCAAAACATTTTATTGTAACGAGTATTAGTAAAACTGCGAATAAACCAATAATAGACCTCATGCTGGTCCTATCACTGTCAATATAACTTTGAAAGTGACAACAATGTTCTGATTACCAATATAACTCACCTAGCCCTTCTATTTATGTAATGTCATCCTGTAAATAATGGCTTAATATATTTGGTAAAAACCCATATCTAATTATATTTTACATCTAATTTATTTTTTTGACGTACCAACCTAATAACATTATTAAAAACGGGTAAGTACACGGAAAGCATAACATATATTATTAGATAACAGTGTAGGTACCTACCTACAAATTGCGGTGATATCTCTTAATGATTTTTCATTTATGCAATCATTGAATAGATATAAAGTTTAAAGGGTGTAAGGCCCAAATTCCTGCCACGCTGATGTCAGTCGCATACGGTCGGTCGTGACGTCAGCGAGAACGAAATACGGCTGTCGGTCGCCGCTGATGTCAACGTCACATTATGGTGCTATACACAACACAATGTATACTGTACGACCGACGCACGCGACCGACGTGAGCTCAGTAGGAACACGATCATAAAACGATTGAATGGGTCAGGTTAGATTAGAACAGTAACCACAATCGCGATCGTCATCCCGCGATCTTGGTGCTTGCAACAGACCCATAGCAACCTCTTACGGCTCGATTGTGAATTCCGCCTCGAATGCAATAACAAAGTTTTCCCACTTACTCGTATATCAAAATTTCCAAGTTTTAGTGTACCACAACTTAAATATCATCACCTTCAGCATTAAACAGTCCGCTGCTGGACTTAGGCCTCTCCAATTCATTACTCCGTCATAGAGGCAATTTTCACCCGGCTGCTGCTAGCAGAGATCGTCGCTCCACCTAGCCTGAGGGTATCCCACCTTTCGTTTGCCGATTCGAGGTCTCCACTCAAGATTACGTCGACTCCAACGAGTATCGGTTATATGGTGAATTTGGCGGGCCTTTTGTCATTTCAGCTTACAATTGACTAATTCTATAAGCTCTCTCTGTCTCTCTTCTTTGCCTTAAATATGAACTTGTTATATTTCTTACACATTCTCCATCAATACATTCCTTCTTTCCCCTTTCTCTCTAAATATAGGAAAATTATCTTTGTAAACTATTTTTGATGATTTTGACGTTAGCTCGACGAGTTTGGACATTAGGAATCGGAATGAGTCTTGCTAATGGTGTATTTCTTGGGTGGGATATTGTTTTGATTACAAGTTACAAATAAAAAATCAAAACCAACTCAAAAAACAAGTAATGTGAACATCGGGCTGCCAATTCATAGGTCTCAAGTTCGAACCCAAGGCACGCACCTCTGATTTTTCGGATTCATGTGCGTATTGTATAATTATCACCTGCTTCGGTGAAGGAAAACCAGCATGTCTAAGAGATATTTCTCGACGGCATGTTCAGCGAAGTCAGAGGTCCATGGGTGGCATAAAAACTCTGACAGGTTAGGTTAGGTTAGGTTAGTATTTTAATATTACAGTAGTGCGCTTGAAATTATACCAAAAACATGACATCAATGGTGTGGGTGGGGTGGATTGAAATAATAAAGTACGATTTCATAAGCAAACTGTTTTATTATTAAGTCTGAAATAATATAGTACTTTCAACTAGTATCTCCTCCGTTTTGGTTGCTTGGAAGTAGAACTTGCCGTAAAACTTCCCTTCCAGCATGTTCACGATCCTCCGTGGCATATCCTTGGGTGGAAATTCCACGTTATACAGTCCATATTTACCCTGGGAACAAACAAGTTGAAATGTTTTAGGGTTAGGATCGGAAAAAAAATGCAAACCAAGCCAGTTTTCTGAGACAAAGTGACGATCAATCTCCGAAAACTTTAATGGCGAAGTAAAAAATGTATGCAATTGAAAGTCTTGTAGCGTAAGCGGTTGTTACTTTTTTAGTTTGACTTCAGTTCTAAACAGTGAAACATGTTGCTTGTAATCCTCTCATGCCTAATTATAAGTAACTAGCCGCCTGTCCCGGCTTCACATGGATTTTTTCTTGTAATAAATAAAGCCTATACTGCTACATTATCCCTGGAGTAGTTGCAGTGACTTCAAATGGTGAATGAATTTTTGAAATGTCCAGTAGTGTGTGTGTGTGTATTTCAAGTAGGCCAGTTACAGGCACTTTTGAATTGTCGAAACAAAGATGAACATTACATGTGGCAACGCCTATGTCCCAGTGACAAGACACACAAGACAAGACAGACAAGTGTTTAAGTTTATTCGTTAAAAACGTACAAAAATACATATCATTCCTCTTTAGAATATTAGTGTAGACATAACATGATAACATAAAAAAGAAAAGACTATCTATAGAGTATCTTGCCGGTTCTTCTCGATAGATAAGACAGTACGACCAACCCGACCTGTTTTTTTTTTTGGTTTAGGTTTATGTGGGAGAAAATACATTTGAATTGGTTACTTCCAAAAATAAACTTCTACGTACCGGCTTATAAGGACAGTTAGCGTCAATACCACCATAAAATTTGACAAAGTCAGACAGCCATTTAATGTTTTCAAGCTCGCAAACTGTTATCTTCAATAGTTCAACTGTAAACCCGCCCATTACCACAACCCTAATCTGAAAAAAAAACACAAAGCGACTTCAGGACTGGTTTACGTTTACATTCAACTCATCATCATTTCAGGTAGCACCTCACTATACTGGGTACAGGCTTTCCCTTTATTCTGGCATACGTCTTGATTTTGCGCTTTCCTCATTTATCTGTTTCCCGCGATTTTGATGATTTTCATCAATCAGACGAGTTTTTGTACGGTTTCTTTGACCTAATTAGTTAAATTCTTTCTCTGGGACTTCGTCGAGCTCCATTGTTTCGCCGCTTTACTGGTGATCGCCACTGTTGATTATGGCTGAGTTATAGTGGTTTAGGCAAAGTGTGACGTGGTTTCCCCAAAAATAAAATAACCATTGCCTACAATGGCCACCATTCGGTCAACTCTTTACTCCGTCGGCTCTTTTTAAGGCCTTGTAGATTACTAGGTGCTACTTCGGCACTGCTTGGATTATTATAACTGAATGCATACCGTTACGTTGTTTCCGCTTGCGTATCTAGAGGAAACAGTGAAGTTAGTCTTGTAGGGTTCCCCTCTTCGTTCGCGCCGGGTTATAGCGTAACAATCCTGCACATATTTAGGATTGCAGTAATTCATACATCATCCTGCTTTAATTGAGACTAAAACGAATAGAATAGAATAGAATAGAATAGAATTTTATTTTGCAAATATGGGTAACACATAATAGTTCTTAAGATTACATTTAGCTCAGTTAATCAAAAAAAAAATTAAAATCAAAAAAATTTTTCATTTATTTTGGTATCGTCGCTTAATTGTACAGTTTTCTCTTTGCTATAATGCTGAAGTATTTAACAACTGACAGCCTTTTGTTCAGCTAGTATAAGTATCGTGAATTAGTATATACTTTGATTGGCGGAGCTACATTGGTCAAAAGGTCGGAATAAAATCCGGCCTCGCTTCATACAATAATCTTCATAGCCCTTTTCTATATTATTCAAATGACTACTGCGGTTCATGGTCCATGCTGTGTGTTCCAGCCTCCAAGTTCCAGGCCAACACTGGTGAATTTTGCATACTTTGTTCGCCCAATCCCACTTCGAGCTAGAACACTCCCACACCCGGTCAGTCTTGTTTCAGACCGAACTAAAGTGTAAATAGACTCTCAAAGAAGCCCAAACTCAGTTGTTCTCCCCATTAGTCAGTCATTACGATATTTTTTTTTTGTTCTGGACCATACTTGGGATCCTAGTTACGGGGATATTGAAGGTCAAAGTTTCAACTTTTTCACCAGTTTTTTTTTCAAATACTAGTCTTTACTGTCATAACTTTATTATAAATACCTCCATAATTCATATACTATTAAATGCATCCATCAGCACAATGTTTACACTTTTATTAAACACTAATATTATAAAAGTCTAATTATTTACCTACAATTTAAATTTGTAAAGCCCGTTATATTGTAATCTATCTAGCGAGATTGTAAACTCTCGAAAGATGTCAACTGAACATACTGCTTACAATTTAACGCATTATTTTTCGGTAGATTGTAATCTATCGGAGTGAAACCGTAAAATTGTGAAATGTATGCGACGGAACTCACCTCGCGCGCTGTGGAGGTGGAGGTGTGAGGGGAGGTCCCCCTTGCCCTTTGATACCAATCCCATGAAAGGTGCAGCAATTCTGAGAAAAACTACATAATGTAACCTAACCTCAAAACACTTTATATTCGCCTATAGAGCGTAGTCGACGGAGCCCCGCCACGCGGGGCTCCTATTGCTGTCAACAGGGTTTAAAGGAACCTAACTAACCTAACGTGGAGGTGCCCCAAGTCCCGATTATTGGGGCAGAGATACTACCGTCGCATGCATTTCACAATATTACGGTTTCGCTTTGATAGATTACAATCTACCGAAATTTAATGCGTTAAATTGTAAGCAGTATGTTCGTTTGACAATATTTCGAGAGTTTATAATCTCGCTAGATAGATTACAATCTAACGGGTTTTACTATTTTACGGTGACATATACAAACTAACTCTATAATAAAATTATAAAAATATGTACAGGTATCCAAAAGGGCATCGAAAAATTCGTCCACATCGCTGAGATCAGAAAAAGTGCCCAGAATTCTGGCAGCATTGCCACGTTGGATGGCATTTTTTTGATGACGCCTATTTTGCACAATGTTTTGAGTGTGTTTCATCGAGTTTTAACGTAAAACGTGATTTTACTCATCAAAAAATAAGTCGTTTCCTAGCAATCATTTTTGCGTAGTGTCTTTAGTTAGATTAGTACAGACTGCTTGGTTAACAGCTTCGTGAAGGGTCTGTTTACACCCTGTATATCTTCTAAAGAAAAATGTATTCCTTCATTGTCAGCATTGCACCTACAACATTTGACTATGCATCACTCAAAGGTTGACTGGTAGAAAATGCCTGTTTCGCATTAAATTCGCCTCTGTTCCTTCGTGAGCTTAAAGAATTAAATAAATAAACCAGAAATATACTCACGGTAATACATTTTACGAATATTAACACAACAACAAAAAAATATAGAAACCTCATCTTTAGGCATCCAAAAAATCGACACCCGTTTACAAGTAAGAATATTTAGATTGTATCATACTCGTATACGAGTAGCTCAAGCACCAGAACACCGCACAGACAATGATAGTATCACCTTTCCAAACACTGACAAATATCAGGTAGTCCACATTTATTTTCTCCTCAAAATTGAATTAATTAAGGAAATGACTTACAATGCTGAGTTAAATTGAGCGAATAGTTAAATTAAGTCGATTGCATCTAACAGCAAGCCTCATTTATACTGCAATCATTGCTATGGGGTCTGTCTATCACTCAGAGCATGGAATCGGTGTGAAAATATGAAGCAGAAATCCTAATTTATCGAAAGAATTCATTACAAACCAAACTCGTTAAAAAAACACTTCCAAAAGTATTTTGTGGGGTCAATACTAAGACCTTGAATAAACGTTAAGAGATATGTGAAATAAGCGAAAGGGAAATAACACCTAAAGGAAATTGTAATAATGAGAAATAGGATATTATGGTCCTATTTCTCGCTGCTTGGACGAGGATATAGATATGTGTTGTGAGAGAGGGTGGGTCATATCCATGGCCGTAAAGGAATTGATAAATCTAACGGAGAATTAAAACACTATATTATTCATGCAGCATGCTTTACTTTATCTATCCCTTCTTTCCCCTCGCTCTCCTAGCATTCTGGTCGTAATGCAGCAAAGTGTCGATCTCGAGGATAGATTCCTTGGTCGCGGTGACGAAGAGTTCGAACTTAATGAAGTAGTCACCATCAGCTATGGGAAGCGGGATGTTCTTCGGTGGAAGCTCCATGTTAATGTACGTGTATCTGGCCTGTGGGAAATTAAAGTCTCCGTAGTAATTGTCACTGAGTGCTGCTGAGCTGGTCCACCTTACAAAGCAGAAGGAGAAATATTCGAAGCTGTTGGCCAACCTTTAGCCATTGGAGAGGCACCAGAAAAAAAAGAAATAAGTAAGTAAGTATAGGCAATGATATTTTATAGAACATCATTGAGTATAGGTAGTTAATGCCTCAGCTGTTGAAAAAACAAATGAAATAACTATGACAGACTCAAAAATACTGATAAAATATAGTAACATTATCACAAAAGTTCATAATTGCAAAGACCATAAAGCGATGATTCTTACATAATGTGGTTGAAAAAGACGGAATAATTTTTACCTAGAAAATTATACTTACAGGCGGAAAAGGACACTTAGATAATGACACATTGGTAAAGGAGCTCATGAACTCGTTCATCCACTTGGACTTGACGGTGTCGCACGCTTTGGCCACGATTCGGAAGTCTCCGCCAGAACGCAACGTCAGGGTTGTCGCGAACTGAAAATGATGTAGTTTTATTTACCGGTTTCATAATCATCAACATCATCATTATTCAACCGAAAATTACTGATTAACTACAGACCTGACTACAGCTAGCTAAAGGGCTTGCTGCAGCATGACACATTAACCAGTTTTGTACTTTGTTCATTAATATCATCGGTAGTCTTGCTATACTTATGCTCAAAACATCTGTGTTAGTTACAATTCTCGTTTCACTTCTTTCTAATAATGGTCTTCTTTCTTTTTTTCTTTATCGTGTGGTTAGAGCCAAACCTCCCTGGTGTCAGAGTTTTTATGCCACCCGTGGGCCTCTGACTTGGCCCACTAATTACTTACTAATAATAATGGTGTGTAGCGCCAAGTAATACTACTGGTTATAGAATTTGCTACACTTTTTTACTCAATTTGATTTCCACGTGTTTGTACTAATTAATATAGCACACGTAGCAATTGCAATCGCGATCAACATCGTAATTTGTGTCATGTCATGCGGAGCTGCGAGCTGACAGCCTCGTGGAGCTACGAGCTCGTAATTTGTTGAGAGCCAGTAGTTCTATGCAATCATTTGAGTCATCCTATTCAAAATGGTATATTTCAGTACAACTGTTGTTTGGAAATGGTCTGACATTAAATAATACCTACACTAGCCAACAACGGTTCTTTCATTTCGAATCTTATCTTGATGAGGCAAATGGGTTTGGTTGTGATTTTTTGCTAAAGCACTATTGCGGGAAGGCTGTCAATTCAGTCAACTGGATTTTTTCAGGGAGATTTGGTTGAATATAAGGCACTAATATCAATTATTACGAAATTCCTTTAGAGATGTTTAATTATGTTTATGACTGAAACTGGCTTAGGTTACTTTTTTATTTGCATGATTTTCATAATTATACTGTCTCGGTTATTAGAAGCCTCGAGAAGTAAACTGATCAGTGTTGCAGAAGTACATGTTGCCAAACTGATACGTATTTTCTGTATGTCCTGCGCTTCTTTATTATATTTATGGTCCTGCGCCTTTGACTATAAACTGGCTAAATATAAAAGACGTTGAATTAACTTACGCTAACGTTATTGCCATAAGGCATGAGTATGGTGCCCGTCATGTTGGTCAAGTACGGATCGTGTCGGCTCTTCCTGCCCGTGAATACTGTCACATCTTTGATGTACTTCGGGTTCGCGAACTTTAGTTTAGCTCTTTCTTGGCGGAAAGCGTCCTGGAAGTCAAATAAAAATCTTTTTTTCACACTTCATGAAAAACTATTTTCAAGCAGTTTTTTAAGCTAAGCAGTACTGGTGTTTTGTAGTTTGTGAGTGAAAGTCAGTTAAAGTGTCGTTGAATTTGATACAGGTGTCTTTAAAGCTTCATCTCAGGGAGGTGAGCCGTAAAATAACCCCTTATTTTCCGATGTCCGAAATCATCAAATAACTCCTCCCGCTCTGGGCGGAGCGGGAAGGAGTGACAGACTTTTACTGACTAAAACCCATCCATGTTCCTTCTTCACCCTTTTTGTTCCGGGGCCACGGTATCTCTTTCGAACAGTCCCGAAGCCCTGGCGGGCATCGGCCCTTGCGCATCCCTTCCTTTCTTCTGACATCTTATTAAGGCGCGCGTGGAACATGAACACGCCGTCGACACGGCCTGTCGTCATAAGACGGACGGACGGTAAGCTAGCCCATATCTTACCGTCCGCAGGCCCGCGCCTACGGTGGATAGAGGTGACGGCTTCCCATTCCCTCTCGGTCCGGACCATGGATTGAACGAGGGCCGGACGCGAGAGGTCGCTTTCGCCGATCGCCGCTACGAGGACACGGCGGTGCTCCGCCCAAGCAGGGCAAACCTCCACCATGTGCTCCACCGTGGCAAGGAGGCTCGCCGCCTCGCCGTATATCGTGCGGTATAGAAATAATCCCTTAGATAACTATAGAACTAAGTAAGAGGAAAGAAAAAAGAAATACTAAATTAAATACGGTAATCGTATTTAGCATTGAGCATAGCGCGAGACGATCATTAAAAAAAGTACTTACGGACGCCCAGTAACCAAAAACTAACATCAAAATAATGTACGCAATCAAATAGATGCGGTACATTTCTTCCTGAACCAATCAAAATATATTACGCCCTTTAAAATACGAGTAATACCAGTACACAGGCTGCTAAACTTCCATTTATGTCATTAAACTAATGTTAGATTTTACCAATTGATGTCCAATATGATGCCTGATGGTATAGGCTACCGTGAGAGTGATTTAGACATCAATGACAGTCATTAAACGCTTGTTTGGTCTCGTTATGCCTTTATAATTGAAGTTCGAAGTTCTTTTTAAAACATCAATCATGATAAAATCAACCAAAACGTTTCGATTGTCATTAGCCCGATTTTGGCAATTCTGGAAAGTTCGAAACGAACAGTTATTGATATGCCACAGACAGAACACAGAACAGCCACATAGCTAGCTAAACGAGCAGTAGAAGACAAGAACCTTTAAGATCCTGATCACATTCAGTACTAAACGAAACTATAAATATTGCCATCTTACTACTAAAAATAGAAACACAGTATGCAAAAAAATAGGTCAGTAAAATCATTAAGCGTTCTTTGACATTTTGCTCCTATAAAGCTGACCAAACCACATTGATATAAATAAACCCACTGACTCGGCAAAGATACCGTTTTTTAATAAAATTGCAAATCTATAAATAATAATCGTTTCAATATCACTTTATGAGATCACATTCTTGGTAGTGATCTGGTTTCTGAGGAACCACAGGATCTCGAATCAAATTCTTTTTATGGAAATTTTGCGACGACAAATTGCCTGCAAAATTAGGCATCAAACGTGCATCATAGTCAGGGAATTCCAAGTTTCCGTATTTACAAAGTCAGTTTTTGTCCATTACAAATTTATAAGCGATGTTTTTGCTGCACTAATCGATGCGGAAATCAAGCGAGATCTCATTGTTACTCCGTAAGGACCCTTATTGCCTTGAAATACAAATAATATAAAACGTAATGTAGTCTGACGTACGTAAGGATTATATTTTTCCTCTTATACTTTAGTTTGTTGACCGACTCCAGTGTGTGTTGTCCTGACCATGACGTGTGATACTCGGGCCAAGATGAACGGCAAAGTGGTGGTAGTGACTGGTGGAAGTTCAGGAATGGGCTTCGAAGCTGCTAAGAATCTGGCTAATCATGGAGCTAGAGTAATCATCGCGAGCAGAACAGAAACAAAACTGAAGGTAGCTCGAGATCAGATCATAGCAGCAACTGGCAATCAGAATGTTGCTTACAAGACTGTCGATCTAGCATCTCTAAGTTCAGTAAGGAATTTGGCGAATGAACTAAACATGGAAGATAATATCAACGTGTTGGTAAATAATGCAGGAGCAATAGCTCTACCAGATAGATTGACAGTAGATGACTTGAATCTTACGATGCAGGTGAATTACTTCGGAGCTTTCTTACTGACGTATCTATTGCTGCCTAAGTTGATAGCATCAGCGCCGAGCAGAATTGTGAACGGTGTAGCGGCGACGATGTACGTTGGTGAAATTAATTTCGATCATTGGAACGATCTTGGACGATATAACGCTGTCACAGCATTAGGAAGTTCTAAGTTAGCTGTGGATTTGTTTAGTGCAGAATTGGACAGGAGATTGAAAAATACTAGAGTGACTACGAATACTTTTGATCCATATTTGGTAAAAGATACAAACTTATTGTCTAATCTACCAGAGGTGTTTCAGAATGTGTCCCAATTCTTTATTAATGTTGTTGGACAAAGGAAAGAAGATGTGGGGAAGCAGATAGCATACTTGGCAGCTGCTCCTGAAATGGAAGGTGTTAGTGGAAAACTGTACAAGTTTTGTCATGAGTTCAAAAATCACTGGCTGGTGCATGATCGACTACTGACAAAACGGCTGTGGGAAGAATCGAAGAAGGTTGTGAAAATTACTATGAAAGAAGACTGGGAAAATAATAATTTATTTTAAGAAGCGAAAGATGGTGTTCAATAGACATATACTAAGATAGTATTGACAACATGTGTAAGTTAGTAGACATTATAGTCTCAGCATTTATTCTCAATATATTTTTGTATCTTTTAAAATTAATGAGTAGTTCGTTAATTTTAAAATTAAAGTAATTTTTGAAATACGTATACTTATAAAAAACTGATAATCATAGTGTTAAATACACACAAAAAAAAACAAATGTAATAAAGAAACTGAAAAAAATGATTTCATCTCTATCATCTGTTATTTCTTAGATAAATTAACTTTGGTTCCTCTGACCAAGGTTTTCCCCAAGACCCCGCCTTGGCCCTTTGGAAAACACGGCTATAAAATAAACCGTCTTTTGTTTATCAAGTTATATTTTCTTCATCGTCATTACTGACCTCGACACTGACATCATTCACACAACATTTTTTCTTTGCTCAATTGCTGCAGCTGGTGTTATGGGTTATCAATAATTACTTCATCTGCCAAGTAAACAACATTTATTTAGGCATCGAAACCTTCGTAAATTATGTAGATAAGATTAAAATATTTTCCTCAGCTTGCCCACGATATTTATATAGGTAGTGGTTAATAACTTCCGTGTAGATTCAAAATAAAGGATCAACATAAAATCAAAATCAAAATATTTTATTTCACATAGGCCTAGATGGGCACTTATAACACGTCGAAAAAGGTGCACGGATCGCGTTGGTCGATTCCATGGAGAAGAACCGGCAAGAAACTCCATGGTTACTCTTTTCAAATTTTGTATTACAAATATGTTATTATGTTACATTACGGCATTAGTACTTAAGTGTGAGGGGACAGCGTAGGCCCTACAATAGGTCGTTGCATAGAAGAGGAGATTGCGGCTGCGTTATTATATCTTATGATAAGAGAAAGAAAGAAAGAAAGTAAAAGCATTTAGTAGCCCGACAGGACAACACATAAAAAATGGTTAAATAGAATAGAGACTGTGTAGGTTGGTCTGTGGATGGGTGACCGTCCTTACATACCGAGTTTCCTCCGTGCCTCGGAAAGCACGAGGCACGGAGGAAACTCGGTATGTAAGGACGGTCACCCCGGCTGTCATTTGTAGATCTGTGACAGTCGTTACAGGTAGTCAGTAGCCCAAAAATTCTGACAACCGGTCTTACCAAGGGGTATCGTATTACCCAATTACTGACCGGGTTGTGGAGGTCAGATAGGCAGTCGCTCCATGTAAAGTACTGGTATTCAGCTGCATCCGGTTAGACTGGAAGCCGACCCCAACATAGTTGGGAAAAGGCTAGGCAGATCACCAATCAATGAGCCAAAATAGACGTCAATTATTATTGTCTCTCGTCTCAAGTTAAATCATTAATTTTAATTGTGGTGAGAGGAATGATTTCATTTTACAGCTTAAAGACTACGTACATAATCATTGAATTTACCGAAATGGTTATAATTTCCGGTGTTTGAACTTAATAACTCGTATGTAGGTACACTATTGGGATAATAAAAAAAAATATCCAAACATGGGTAGGTAACAGCATTGAATTATCTTTCATTTTGGATGGGTGGAGTAGCTAGCGAAAGAAAAAACAAAATCTATTTATAAAACGGGTTTCAATTGAATACTCGTCTATGCTATGCCCCTGTAATAAGGGTTAAACTCCATGTCCAACTTGGGAAAAACTCACCTGCTCCAACACAGGCTTGAGACGACAATCGATATACTGTACTGCGACTGCGATCGTATCTTGTTAAAAGATTCCAAAGCAAAAAATAAGCGGCAAAGAGCGAGTGTTAAAAAAAATTGAGCAGAGATACTTCCGAATGTTCAGTTGACAATATTTTGAGAGTTTACAATATCGCTAGAGAGATTACAATGTAACGTGTTTGACAATTTTACGGTGACACATACATTAATGTACCTTTCCATAAAGTATTGCCAGTATTGCTAAGCAGGCAGACGTAAATACACACAAATGACACAAATAACATTACGAGCTGAATCTCAATTGTATTTGCCGGAAATTATACAGTGAGCATAAGGTCAGTAGTTGTACAGCCTACGCTTTGTTTTTGTTGCCTCTATGGTAGTAGATTTTGTATTAATATTCGTATTTTTTTCTCATAATTTATGATTAGTTCTTTCTTTATCAGCACAATAAGGGTCACACAAATGCATAAATACTTTCCATAATGCATTTAGAAGTATCATCTTTCTCTGTTGGCTGTTTAATAGAGTACAAAAAAAAAATAACCCGTCCTTTTGGCTGTACCATAGTCGGGTAAAAAGGAGAATGTCATGCTTTCAGCATTCTCTTTTTAACTTTTTTTTTTTAAATCTTACCTATGAATATTAGCATAAGATTGGTTGTTTATTTGAACTTACCACAACAGATAAACTGTTATTAGTTATATTATTTCGTTTATATGTTTTATTTTAAAATATTTCTTACCAAACACCTGATACTGGGGTGCAAATTACAAATGCCGTCCGTATTGAAGAGTCCTTGCCTTCTGAATCAGGCTTCTTTAACAGACACGAACGGGGTCAGTGATCCGACTCGACTGACTTTGATATTATTCCAAATGTAAATTCAATAAAAACAAAATGGCAAGGACCATCAACCCACGAATAACTGTCATAAGGACAGTTACAACACAAAACAACTTCCTTGAAGAATATTAAACATTCCAATATTACGGGACAATAAGCTGATAAATGAATAACTTAGCAACTAGTTTGTCAGTATGTTGCTAGCTATATTTAAAATAATAACTTAAGGTTCCGCATATGCATAGTGAAGACAATTACTAAAGTCTTTTTTTTTTCTTGGGTGTTTTGGAACGGGTCTATGAAAGGTGTTGCAAAATTCCCGGCGTTCTAGGATGACTTGTTTTTCTATCTAAAGCTCTAACTAATAGAAACCTTGAAGATTTTCAGTCAACTTTTATTTTACACGTATGGAGAACGCAAACAATCTTCAGTACCGAGTCATTATCACCATCATTTCAGCCGAAAGACGTCCACTAGGCTGCTGGACATAGGTAGGCATTCCCCAAGTGTCGTTACATTGACTGGTCCCGTGCGACTCTCATCCAGCGGATTCCCGCAGCCTTCACCAGGTCATCAGCCCACCTAGTGGGAAGCCTTCCATCGCAACGTCTTCCGGTTCGCGGTCGCCACTCCAGAACTTATCGGTCCCGTGGGCCATCCGTTCTTCGAGCAATGTGCAATGTTCAATCAATTTCATATAAAATATATAATTTTTTTCGAAAATTGCGCTTTGTCGGTACCGACTTAGTTTTGGAAGTTTGATTCTTCTTTTATTACTAATTTACGCCCATTACGCTTATTACTAATTTACGCTACATTACTAAGTTGCGTTAAAATTGGCAATAAAAACGAATCTTTGGTAGCTTGTAACTTTATAATGGCTTTATATTTTACAATTCTGTTTCCGCACAAACAAAGTAAATAATGAGGCAAAACCATACCATGTTTAACTTTGGCTGTAAAGTTTCAAACAGTGGAGTAATACTCCCCCAAAATTTGTATGGAAAAAATGTCGACTAGATCAACCTTAAGTTTGGCAATTCTTCGGGTTACGTGTCGCCGTCTGTAACCTTTGTTCTCTTTTTTTCTGATTCTCTATTTCTGATTCGATCACGCAAGAAAATCCGAGCATAGCCCTCTCCATTGCTCTTTAGGTGATTTTAAGGCTTCTGATGAGGCCCATTTTGAGCCACTACGTTTCGGTTCCGTGTACATATTAAAAATATGTCAAGTGCCTAGTGGTCCTGGGTCTCTAAGTTGCATTTAGCTGAATCAATTTATGAATGACAAAACTCTTGACTGCATTCTCCAAATTAGGCGTCAAATATTTTTCAAACATTTTACATGTGTGTGCAAATGAATCGAGAGAATAAATGAATTGAAATTGAAATTGAAAAATTGAAATTGAATCGAGGACCAACAGTACTATGGTACCCTAATAACATGCGCTCTTAAACTAGTTACGCACTGTGTGTTTGGATGCGTGCGGGACGCATCTCACGGCCTGCTTCGCAGCCATTGTGACCACGCTTTTGTTACCAGGACATTGGGAAACTAAGGAGATAGCTGCACTTAGTGGAAGGCAAACAATGAGATACTATTTTTAGTGCTGTGTTGGGTAAATCTATAGATATGTCCAATTAAAGTAATAATAGAGAAAGGGTTTTGAAGACAGTGATAATTTAATTTATAAGACAGCCGATTAAGATATTATGTAACTAATAGACTTGAAACAGGTTGCAACATCAGACAGCTAAAGTAAAATAGTTCAGAAAGTAGAAGGTATCTAAATTATTGACATTCGAACACACTCCATCTAATACAGTTTTCGTATGTAGCATGCCTTCACCTCACTTATTAAGACCTTGCTAGTTTCCTACCTTGGTATGTTATAACCAGAATTGCTCAGTATTAAGAATACTTCGGAACTAAGTAGACACCTAATGTCTGTAAGAGACGATTTCACGGATTGCGAGACCAATGTCCGGCTTGATGGAAAAGTGGCACTTGTCACCGGCGCAACAGCTGGAACCGGTGTTGAAATTGCTAAAAATTTAGCCAGAAGGGGCGCTAAAGTCATCATAGCTAGCCGAAACCCTGAAAAACTAGCTGACGCCAAGAATGCCATCATAGAAGCTTCTGGAAACCAAAATGTTGTTACTAGAAAGGTGAACTTTGAATCTCTATCGTCAGTCAGAAGTTTTGCCGATACAACACTAAAGACAGAACCACGATTGGACATCCTGATCAACAATATTGGAGCCATTGGATTAGAAGACAGATTAACTCAAGATAAACTACAGCTTATGATGCAAGTCAACTACTTCGGGACCTTTCTTCTCACGTATCTCCTCTTCCCGGCACTTAGATCTTCAGCACCGAGCAGAGTCATCAACGTTTCGTCTCTAGCTTTAATCTTGGGAACAATAGACCTAGATCAGTGGAACGACGTTGGAAGATACTCCAATTTTGGGTACTACTGCAATGCAAAATTGGCTGATGTACTGTTCACAGTGGAAATGGAGAAAAGAATCAGAGGAAGTGGTGTCAATGTATACAGTATGGATCCTGGACTCGGCAAGTCAGAATTCTTCAGGAATTTTGACAATGCATTTATCAAGAATGTGTTTAATGCTGCTTTGTTGAAGTTTGGTAGACCTCTACCTAGAGTAGCAACTATGGCAGTGTTTTTAGCAGTAGATCCAAAGTTTGAAAGTGCAAGTGGTAAACATTTTAGAGACTGTCACGAATTTTACAGTTCTTGGTTTGCGAATGATACAGTGTTGTCTAGAAATATGTGGGAGGAGTCTAAACGACTTGTGAGAGTAACGGATGAAGAGGATTGGGAAGCATAAAAACATAATAAAAGGTGAAGTTTTGCATTCTAGTCAAAATTTAGGAGCTCGTAAAAAAAGACATCCCACCAAAAACATTTTTAATGTAAAATGTTGCCAAGACGAGACCATATGACTCGCACTGTTAAATAGTCATCAGATCTCATGTAGAGCCAAGCTTCTAACTCTACGTCTAACTTCACAAACTCTAAATAAATGTGGCTTGGCTGTGCCCCCTGATAGATAATCAATTTAAATTATGATACCTGGTCAATCAATAATGTTTAAAGCTGCTATTTTAAATTGTTAAACGTTAACAGAATAACACGAAGAAATTAACGGACTCACCATCGCACGACTTGCCACCGTGTGCCTTTGTTTGTGTGTGTAAAGGCACGATTATAGGGCTAGTGCTTCGGGGGGTGCGATTAAATACGGGTGGTTTACACTTACCGATTTCCGTAATTAATAAAAAAAATAACCTACCCATTTTATTATTGATTCGGGTCGAGAATCATAGATACCTCCTTGAATTTGAACAGGGTGCAAAGCGACACCTAGTATAACGACATCTCATTACAATTATTATTTAGTTGTATATACTTTTAGCAAGTTCTTTGTTCGAATAAGAAGTATAAAATAAAATCCAACTTGTGTTTTTTTATATAGCTTTGTCCGTAAAGTGTTGCAATAGTGCAAGGTCTATATGCTCTGCCAAGGTCTGAGCAGTCATAATTACGTTACGTACGTCATACAACCTACTACGAATTAACAAAGTAATTTAAACAGAAGTTATGATTTTAATAATTAACTAGTGGTTGCCCGCGACTTCGTCCGCGTGAACCACCCTTGTCACCTAGGGGTATAAAAGTAGCCTACGTCTTGTTCTCTGACCTACCAAATATACACAAAAAATCATTGAAATCGGTCAAGCCGTTCCGGAGAGCTTCGATAACAAACAATACGACAAGAGATTTTCATATATGACATAGCTTTGTCCGCGGCTTCGCTCGCGTTGAATTCGGGGTAATTTTAATCCAAAAACTTTGCAGAAGTATTATGTGAAATCTTAAATTATAGTCTAGGATGGAAGTACTATGGCCGGTAAACTACATACCGATGTAATACGTAGCTACGAAGGCAGACAAAAATTGAAGAAAAATAGATTTGTGTTAAGTGAAAACCATGAAAACGACACCCATGAAGGAAAAACCAAAATAAATCCTAGGCATCATGTCATCATCATCACAGGCGTGATGTTATCTTTACTGTTGTGATGGATGTAGGGGAGAAAAGAAGACCAAAGAAAAGATGGAGAGATTGTGTGAGGAATGATATGAAAGAAAAAGGAGTAAATGATAGCATGACAGTTGACAGAGGAGAATGGAACAAGAAAACGTGTTGCGCAGACCCCAAGTAACATGGGACAAGGTCAGGTAGAAGATGATGATGATGATGAAGCTATGTTTACTCTACAGAGTAAACCTCACTGGCCAGTCAGGAGGAAGTCGAATCCACCATCTTCTGGATCTCAAAATAAATACCATATTCGTAATCAGCACCCCTGATAATCTCGGAAACGACACCTATATTGATTTTTAATTTCAGCCCCATCGCACCCCAACATAATTTAATTTCAAGTCTGCCACATAAAATCTTGAAATCGTTGTTTTTGTAACACACCCAACCCGCTGCACCATAATAACAATACCGATGTCGATTTTTAGAGTTTGTCACGCCATTTCTCCATATTAAGGGTTGAATTATGAAGAAAACTGTTAAGTATAAGAGTAACGGAGACAAGTGAAACAAACGCCTGCTGAATGCACACTGATTTATTGGTAGATGGGGCGAGTACTTTAAGCGTGGACGCAGCCACGCACACATATACAACAACTCCTCCCCCATACTATAGGTAACAATCTCAAATTATTTAAAGTTAGTCCTTATAATCTACTCTAGGTATTTTGCGTAACAACTTCCGGGATAAAGGTTTATACCTCTGTATCTGTTGTTCTTTCATTTGAGGTGAGTTGCTTTCCGACAGAGCCTCATGAAACTCCTCAGGGTCTTCGTTCTGAGGTGTGGACTGTTCGGCTGGTTCAACAACTGAACTTGACGAAGGTTGCGGAAGGCTATTTGTATTCTGAGTGGTTGTCAGTGCTTGCTCAGATTCTGTCACTGTACCTTCTTCCCCCACCACTGGTATATCGGGTCTTATCGATTCCGATGATGTACTGTCGATATCTTGTTGTACTGATACATGGATATCACTGTCGCAATCCCAGAATGTTTCTTCGTCTACATTGATACCTTTATATAATACTAATTGATTTTTATGTTTTCTGAGCTCTAAAAGTGAGTAAATGTCTTTAACAAGATACATGACTTTTCCTATTCGCTTTACAATTGTTCCTCTTTTCCAAACACTGTTTTTATTCATATCATTGTTCTTATACAAGACGTTGTCACCTACAGAATAGGTTTCTCTGTTTTTGCCACCATATGACTCAATCTGCGAACACTGTTTATTTTTGACTACATTAGGTACGTTCGATGAAGATAATGAGGTATTTAATTTTGGTTTGAGTAGATCTAGGCGTGACCTAAGTTTTTTGCCAAAAACTAACTGAGCGGGTGACAATCCCGTAGTATTGTGAATCGAGTTCCTGTAATCGAAAAGGTACTTTAATAAATTCAATTTCCTTTCTCGTGCATTGTTGTTTGTCAAAATACACGATTTAATACCCTTTTTTACAATTTTCACGTATGATTCGGCTTGCCCGTTACTAGCCGGATGATAGCTTGGTGACGTCACGTGTAATATGCCGTTGGTGTTGCAAAATTTTTTGAATTCTTGAGATACGAAGGCGGTGCCATTGTCACTAACAATAGTTTGGGGTATCCCAAACCTAGACATAAAATCGCATAATTTATCAATCACCGCTACTGAAGTTGATGTGTTTACCATGTCATAAACTTCTACCCATTTTGAGTGGGCGTCTACAACAACCAAAAACGTGTGTCCGTGAATGGGGCCCAGGAAATCTATATGTATCCTAAGAAAAGGGCTCGGAGGGTATTTCCACGGTGACAGCGGAGCGCGAGGAGGGGAAGGGCGTAGTTGAGTGCATACATTGCACGAGCCTATCATTTTTTCCAACGCCTTATCAATACCTGGGAACCAAACCCGCGCTCTTGCTAACGCTTTTGTTTTGACGATACCTAAATGAGATTTATGTAATTCTAACATAACTCTGTGCCTCAGGTTTCCCGGCAAAATTACTTTGTGGCCCCTCATCAGGCAACCGTCTTCGATAGAAAGTTGTGACTTACAACACCAGTATGGTTTTAAGTTTATGTCTGTCATTTTTTTAGGCCACCCGTTTAACACGTATTTTATGACTACCTTTAGAATTGCGTCCTTACTCGTTTGTTCGCGTAATTCTGTAAGTGTCACAGGTAAGCTCCCGTCTACTACAAAGTTAATATAAGCCGCGCGCTCAACGGACGGCGGCAACTCGAATGAGTCATCTTCTAACGTGCCGATGGCGGCGCCGCACGTAAACCGCCTCTTACTATTTGTGCTATCGCTCTGCTGAGCCTCCGGTAGGCTTGCCCGTGATAAGTAATCCGCACAATTGTTATTACTACGTACATACTCTATTGTATAATTATACCCGCTGAGAAATAATGCGTATCTCTGAAGCCTATTTGCGGATACCTCTGGAATACCTTTGTACGGTCCAAAAATTGATATTAACGGCTTATGATCCGTTCTTAATACAAATGGATCTGACCTGGCATATAAATATTGGTGGAACCGACGTATTCCAAAAATAATGGCAGTGGCTTCCTTCTGTAGTTATTTGAGCGTAATTTTTTTCCGCCGCGTTAAGAGTACGAGACGCGAACGATATTGGACGTTCGGTGCCATCACTTTCTAGTTGTGATAACACGGCTCCCAAACCGGTTGGCGATGCATCGACCGTAAGAATTAGTTTTGCATTATGATTAAAATGCGTAAGGACTTGGTCTGACGCTAATAATTCTTTTATTTTTTTGAATGATTTACTATGTAACTCGCTCCAATTCCATTTTACCCCTTTTTTTAGCAGGTCGTATAATGGACTTAAAATACCAGAAGCATTTTTTACGAAATTTCTATAATAATTTACCAGTCCTAAGAACGATTGCAATTTAGCTACGTTTGTAGGCACTGGTGCGTCAACTATAGCTTTAACTTTTTCGGGAGTCTTCTTAAGTCCGTGTTTATCTATTTTGTATCCTAGATAATCTATTTCATTTTTAAAAAACTCACATTTTTCCTTTTGTAATACCAATCCTGCATCTTGTAATCTATCGAGCACGGCTTTAAGTCTTTGCAGGTGAACGTCCCTTGTGGGTCCTGTGATGAGGACGTCATCAAGTAAACACAGAACTCCTTCCATATCTGATAGGACACATTCCATGCATCGCCCTCTGAAATATGGACGGTGCGCTAGACAACCCGAACACCATGCGAGTGTATTTATACAATCCACGATGAGTATTTATACAAGTTAATTTTTGGGACTCGTCATCTAATAAAAACTGATTGTACGCCATTGACAAATCAAGTTTTGAGAACTGTTGTCCACCATGTAGTCTACTAAACAGTTCGTGAACCGTCGGCAGAGGATACTGCTCCACAATCAGCTGTTTATTGATACTAACTGAGTAGTCTACACAGAGCCTAACTGTACCGTTGCGCTTCAATACGGGGACAATAGGTGATGCATACTCGGCATGCTCAACCGGTTTTAGTACACCCAAGTCAACTAAACGATCGATCTCATTATTAATTTTGTCTTTTAATGCGAAGGCGATGGGGCGCGCTTTAAAAAACACTGGTTGCGAACCGGGTTTAATTTTGAGTTTTACTTTGTATTTATTAAATGCTCCTAATTTGTCAGAAAAAACCTTTGGAAATTCTGATTGAAGTTGTTTAAACATGCTATCTGTTTTATTCAAATACATACAAGGTAGCAGCTCTAATTTGAAACTCGCTATGAAATCTCGACCGAGAAGCGGCGGGCCGGTGCCATTATTAACTACGTAAATACTGAGCTCATGTGTTTGTCCCGAGTACGTAACAGGTAACCGAGTTACTCCAGCACATGTTATTTTATTACCAACATAATATGTATACAACTGTTTCCTAGTCGGCGACAATGGCACGGTTGAAAAATAATTATTATACACTGTACGAGATATTACAGTGACCGCTGACCCGCTATCGATCTCAAATTTCAATTCTACCCCCAGGATTGTCACTATTTCAGTCATTGGCTCGCCATTTATACAGCTTATTTTAAACAGTTTACCGTCATCATCTTCATCCACGTCACTTGTGGTAGCAATATAATTTGTTTTTTTACACATTCTTTGAAGGTGACCGGTCACATTACACTTCTTGCACTTATATTTTGCGAAACGACACTTCGCCGACGTATGATTCGAACGGCCGCACACTGAACACTTTTCTCCCGATGCCGCACTTTTCTTTGTCGCCGGGTCGATCTTGTACAGCTGCTGCTCCTGCTGCCCCGCGAGATGCGCGGTGGCTGCCGCTCCGGCGCGTGCGCTTCTTAGCGTTTCCGCTAACTCGATCGCCTTAGCCAGCGTCAGTTCTGTCAAGTCTTGAGCAAATAGTTTATCCCGCTCGCGCCCCGGCAACATTGCCATTACGAATCGGTCACGCAGGGCTTCTTCCACATTGCTGAAACCGCAGTGAGCGGTCAGCCCACGAAGTCTCGCCGCCCATTGTGTCGGTGTTTCACCAGCTTGCTGCGATGCCGCATAGAAATTGCATCGCTCGCCGAACCCGCTGCGTTTCGGTGTAAAATGACTGTCTAACAGCAATAATATGTCCTCGTATGGCACTTCTTGAAGCTCCTTCGGTAAGGCGAGGTCCGAAGCGAGTTTGTAGGTGCCATCTGTGAGGGCACTAAGTAGTGTTGCCCAAAATCAGTCTTGGTCTTGCAGTCTTGGTCTTGTTCTTGCATTTTTGCAAGACCAAGACCAAGACCAAGACCGACGCACTGTAGCAAGACCAAGACCAAGACTGAACCCTGCAAGATTTGAGCAAGACAAGACTAAGCCTGCAAGACTCTTGCGTCTCGCGGTTAAGTCAAACTGAGATTTGGGCGTTATTAAGTAGGGATTTGGTTTCAATCCCGATTGTGATAGACGTTCCCCAGTATCAAAACTGTATCGTCATAACACTAAAAGGTATTGTATTGATTACTATATTTCGACTATTTATTAAGTAGGTAGCGTGTTACTCACATATTTATGTTCCCATGTGATAAAAATGTACTTATCTAACATAATTTTCTGGCAAAGTTCATTTCATACCTTGTAGGTATATCTACCTATAGTATTATATTATGCTTGTCTAATGTGCAGATCTAACGTTAGTAGGTTGGTAAACATTATGTAGGTACTTATGTTTCAAAGTTTATGTTATTCTTCTATTCAGCAAAATTTAAAACTAACAGCGAGTCGAGTAGGTCTAGTAACAGGTTTTAGGCCAGCCAATGTTATGGAACAGATGCCAGCACATCAAGCTACTACAATCTGCCAAATTTATATAACAGATTTTCAACTTTATCGCTAAAGCATTAAGGTTCATGATTGATTCGGAAAATTTGACGTTCCGCGAATAAACCGTTGGTCGGTCGGTGCATTATGTACCTACTTATTTGATCATTTACCGACAAAGACACCGTGTATCAAAGACTGCAACAAGTGTATCACACAGCATTTGACACTGTTTGAGAGCCGCATGCGCTGCCACAGAGTGCGGACAGAGGCACACAAAATTGTTACCTATTTTGGCAGGGTTGGCACAAGAGGATAAAATTAAATGACCTTAAAGATGTATGTAAATAGCAATGGTATTTGCAAGTAGTCTAGTCTACATTATGAAATATATGTAAACGGGTATTTATCGCGAATTTTACCTTTAATATAAGCCCGACGTTTCGACCGTTTTCCGTTTAGTCTAGTCTAAGTAGTAGTCTCGCAAGACTACGAGACTCTTGCTGCAAGACCAAGACCGAGACCAAGACTGAGAGCGCAATACCAAGACCAAGACCAAGACCAGGTGTATTGACGCAAGACCAAGACCAAGACTGGCTAAGGTCTCGTCTTGGTCTTGCATTTGGGCAACACTAGCACTAAGCAGTATGGCACGTCGTTTCGATCCTGTCACGTCGCTGTCTGCAGTGACGTCGTTTGCTATGAACCACTGAGCTAAACGGCTCTTGTACGTCTTCCACGAGTGGACTGTATGGTCAAACGTTGATAAAATCCCAAATTGTTGAGCCGCCATCGCGATTTTTTCTTTTTGTGGGTACTCGTCGCCAATGTTAAGTATAAGAGTAACGGAGACAAGTGAAACAAACGCCTGCTGAATGCACACTGATTTATTGGTAGATGGGGCGAGTACTTTAAGCGTGGACGCAGCCACGCACACATATACAACAAAAACTGAAACACAAATGTTCATTTATCGATAGGAGTACTCCTGTAGACCCAGCGGTTTGGGTTGTACATTGATTTTTAGACTGTGTCACCCCATTTCCCCCTCTCAAGGGTTGAATTCTAAAAGAACCTCAAAACCCGTTTCTACTCATTTATTAATAGAAGTACTACTAGGAAGTTTCGAATGAAATAGACTAACTAATCTTGTTTCCCCATACAAACTTTGGAGCCCCGTTTCACCCCCTAAGAGGGTGAATTTTGAAAAATCCTGTCTTAGTGCACCCATAGACCATATATGAAACCTATTAGCCAATTTTGGAATCTGTAGACCCAGCGGTTTGGGCTGTGCATTGATTTTTAGACTTTGTCAGCCCATTTCTCCCTCTTAGGGGTTGAATTCTGAAAAAACCTGAAACCCGTTTCTATTCATTTATCAATAGGAGTACTCCTGTGAAGTTTCGAGTGAAATAGTCTAACTTATCCTGTTTCCCCATACAAACTTTGGAGAACCGTTTCAGCCCCTAAGAGGGTTAATTTTGAAAAATCCTTTCTTGGTGCACCCTTACACCACATAAGAAACCTATTTGCCAATTTTGGAATCTGTAGACCCAGTGGTTTGGGCTGTGCATTGATTTTTAGACTTTGTTACCCCTTTTCCCCCTCTTAGGGGTTGAATTTTGAAAAAACCTGAAACCCGTTTCTACTTATTTATCAATAGGAGTACTCCTGTGAAGTTTCGAATGAAATATAGTCCAACTAATCTTGATTCCCCATACAAACTTTGCAGCCCCGTTTAACCCCCTTAGAGGTTGAATTTTGAAAAATCCTTTCTTAGTGCACCCTTAGTTAGACCACATAAGGAACCTACGTGCCATATAATTTTATATAATAAATATATAAAATTAATTAATTATTGACCACTGCATATTTTGGCGTCTTTAAACAGGTTTTTAATATCGTCCTCGTGACTAATCTTAATGATTTTTCGTAAATGTTTTTGAGTTATATGTATAGACCAAGGCAAAGGTGCATAGTTTGACCGAGTTATTCTGATTGACACATTAATTATTATTAATTTAATTCATAACTTTTTGACATTTAATTAATTCATTATGTAGTGCCTCAGGCGCGAGGCGTGGCCTCTGTAACATTTGTGGAAGCGGGATGGATCTACAACCAACTAACAACCACCTTTATAACAACATCTGCACAGGAGGTAAAATAGAATTTAATGAAAATATCTCTTCATGTCACGTGTAAGCCAAACATGATCGTAATATCTACCATTGTTTGGTAAACTTTTATACAAGAATGAATACGTTCAAAAGTGAGAGATTGCTATGGTAAAAGATAAAGGTGTAGATTTTGTGGTAACTAGGTGCTTAGATATGGAGCGGAGAAACTTGTGCTTCAATCTATAAACGGTCTTTTGTACAGTAAAATTACACAAAAATTGTTGATATCAAACTGTCACTAGTCAGGGACAGGACACCCTATCATTATACTCTTTACATAGAAACAGTAAGAATAAACTGGTTACAGTACAGATCGATTATAAAGAATCAAATATCAATGTGTTTGGCAATGTAATGCGCTAATGATTATGTCAGTCACACTCTCCTGCATTTTTTTTTCTTTTTTTAGGATGGGAAATCATCAAATGACTTCTCCCACTCTGGGCGGAGCGGGAGGGAGTGTCAGACTCTTACTGACTAAAACCCGTCCATGTTCCTTCCTCGCCCCTTATGTTCCGGGGCCGCGGTATCTCTTTCGAACTGGGGGGCCTACCATTAACTTTTAGAATATGTGCCAAGTGCAGGGCAGTTCAACACAGCATGTTAACCTGACAGGTTTTGTGTTTGTACCATGAGCATTTCCCACTGACCTGCAGCATGCCAACTTTTGACCTGCTTCATAGTCTCTGGTTTGTAAGGTGGCAGCACAGATTAAATAAGATTATAAAAAACAAACGTTCTAAAATACAAAAGCGGTTTTACGGTTTTTATACTAATGAAATATGTTCTTATGATAACAGTTTAAAATAAAAAGAGTGATGAAGGAAATGTTATCTCGTAGCAAAAAAAAGGAATTTGACATTATTTATGAGAGCAAACGCCCTTCCATCCACTTATAAAACCTGAAACAAAAAAGTTATCAACTTTGACACTTCACATTTATTCTCGAACGCACTGAGTTCATGTCAATCACCAAAAAGTAAATTTACGAGCCAATTTTGAAATTTAAGTGGATTTGTTTTTGTGAAGTTTAAAGATTTTGTATTAAATGAAAATAAAATAGACATTAGTTTTGTGGCCGTGTCTGTGAGTGGTAGGCAAGCGCAATTTCTAGTGTGACTTTTGTGATGGCTTCAAGAAGAGTTTCATATGAACAATTAGAAACTTTGTGGGAATTTTTGAATGCTCATAGAGATATCGCTATGGGCTACAATAAAAGTGCTCAAGCTCGGGAAATGTCCCGAAGGATGTGGACTGAGGTGGCAGAAAATCTAAATTCTGTTGTTGGTGGTGCTAATAAAGATTGGAAAACTTGGGCAGCTGTAAGTTTTATAATTCAATTAAATAAATTTTAAACGTAATTACTAACCTGAATATAATTGTATTCATTATTATAAATCAATCATATACTATTACATAGGTCTTTAAATTTATTTTTTGTTTTTACAGTATTGGATAGATTACAAAGGGAAATTAAAAAGGAAATGTGTCGCAATCCGAATGTCACAATCACGCACAGGTGGGGGACCAAGTGAAGCAAATAAATTAACAGATATAGAAAAAAAATATCTATCAATTCTTGGTGAGGATTATGGTGCAGGTCTCCCAGGAATTCAAGTGGATCCATTAGACACAGAAAGCACTCATGTAAGTAGACTTTTTGTAAATAAAAATAGGTTCATATTTCCAACTTTATTAAAGTAGCAATGGTGTAACTTACCTACTATAATTTGCTATAAAAAAATGTTGTATAAAATTATTTTTTATAATTCTCACATAATCACAATATTCAATCATAAAATTATATGCTAAATTATCTACATCTACCCTATAGTATTATAAAGAGATTTGTTATTTTTTTGTAACGGATAAACTCAAAGTTTATTGGACCAATTTTAAAAATTCTTTCACCTATATGAAGCTACATTATCACTTAACAGTAAGTAATATAGGCTACTTTTTATCCTAGGAAAAATAACAGTTCCTGCGGATTAAGTCAAGTGCTAGTTTGTAATAAAAAGCTGTAAACTTTTTGTTTTGCTTGATACACGATATCTATGAGAATTAATAATGATATCCTTATAACACATAGAGGTAGACACATTTACCTTTAAGAATAAATTTTCAGCCTAATCAATTTACATCGCATCTACGGCTAGTAAAGAATACAAAAAACTTAATCATTTATCTAACACCTTTTATTCAAAGATTGACATATATACTCGTACTTAACTAAGTTTTGTAATAATTATTTTCAGGCATCAACATCAAGTGCTCAAGATGTATCCCCATCTATTTTGTTTATGCCTGAAGAAGTTGTGGTAGAAAACGTTGTTGTTGGACCGTCCGCGTCAGTGCAAGTACCTTCAATACCCGACCCAGAAGATCTTGGGGATCAACACAATACTTCGATGACACAACCCACTCAGCCAGCAGAAGCAATGACGTCTGCTCAGTCCCGGAGACGGCGGCGTCGGTCGGCACCTATGTCTCAAGAGATGACAAGAAGAGCTCTCGTACAATCAAGCCAAGTGAGAGCAGACACAACACAAGCCATGAGCACTGATATAAGAAATATTTTCAATGTTCTATCCGATATAGCAGCAACATTACGCAGCATGAACAATAGGTATGTAAGTAGTTGCTGATTTACATTATAATTTAAAACATAAATTTACTATAGTTCTATAGGTTCTGCAGCCTACCCCCATGGGGAAAAGGCGAGAATATTTAATAACGAATAAAGGAGATAATAATAAACATTTATTTCGGAATCAGCATCCATATTTGTTAGTAACAATGTAAACTTATAAAACTAGTGTTGGTAAAATTTATTCTAAGCTACGTGAGGCACGCCGATCCTGAGGAATGCCTACTTGACTGCGTGCATATATCACTAACTAGGATATTAACATTCAAAACGACAAATATTTTATATAAACTTACTATAAATTTTTCATACAAATATGATAATGATTTAAAAAAGTATATATTATGTGCTTAAATTATGCTCTTACATTCTAGGTTACTTGGCGGCGCTCCCACATATGAGCAATGAGTCGTCTTCTAGTAGAGAGGCCAAGTTGCAGTTCGAGGTTTTGGGCCCTCCTAGAAGAATGTGCCTCTGAAGTGCCGTCTGTCATAATTTGAAAAGAAGGTTGCAATTGAGTTTCTTGTAAAACTTCTTCAGGATTCAAATCCTGCACAGGAACATTGGCTCTATTGCAAATGTTGTGCAGGACAACACATGCATTTACAATAGATGCCGCTACTTGAGGTTCATAATGTAGAACTCTATGCACCAGAAGGCATCTAAAGCGTGCTTTAAGAAGTCCGATTGCTCGTTCTACCACATTACGAGTTCTCACATGCAATCCAGTGTAGTAAGCCTCGGGTGAATCTGGAGGGGCGTCTATAATAGGAGTCATCATTGTCTTCCTCAATGGATATCCAGAATCACCTAGAAAAAATAAACAAATTGATTACTGATTTATAGATTACAACTATATTTTATTAAAAAGACTTTTAGATGTTATCCGAAAATCTTTTTACATAGGTACGTAACTATATATTTAGATGTTTTTTTTGTATTTACATACCTAAAAACCACATGTTATTTAACTCCTCCATATGAACTTTTAATGGATGGTTGGTCCATATGAATGAATCGTGAGTTGCTCCTCCATGGCTGGCATCCACGTTTATAATTTCCATGTCCGAGTTGCATATCTAGAATGGTAGTCATATATCACTAACTAGAATATTAACTAATCTTATAATAACCTATTTTTCTTGTTTAATTGCATTTCATTTGTGTACTTAATAGTCAAATACTCGTAGTACGATAGTTTTTATATTTATACATAATATGTTACAAAATTCTAAACAGAAATTCAAGACATAAATTGGAACTGGGTTTTACAAAATATGTTAAAATAAATACATTTTCTTTGTTGTGTAAATGGGCTGTACCTACTTAATAATGTTATGTTTTTTTAGATCTACATTGTGTGAATATGTAATTTAAAATATGATTGTAATGTACCATAATGTAAATTCATAATAAAAATACCTACCACATTTGAAGAATGATATTGTTTTCTACAGTGAAAACGTTCTTCATGATCTGTTGGCCGTTTAATTGCTACATGGGTTCCATCAATGCAACCTAAAACTCCAGGCTTACCAAATTTGTTAAAAAATCTGAAATAAGTGAAACAAAGTTGTACTGTAACATCAGATTAAAACACGATTAAAATAAAAGTGTTGGAGTTTAGTAAAAACAAATCTATCCTACTTAAACACTAGTCTTTCTCTTTCTAACACATAAATATAGGTAGTAGTTTTTGTTGATCCCTTATCACCACTAAATTGATATATCAAAAGAATTTCACAGTAGGTACCTAGTTATTCAACTCACCCAATCACAGTTGCTCGCCGTTCGCTAGGACTAGTTGGGAATTTTACATATTTTCGCCGAAAATGTGGCAGATTTAGGCATTCTGTTACTGTTGCGATTGCAGTGGATACTGTTTGCTGTGCAACAGAATGTGCAGCGATATCACCCGTTGGTCTTTGATATGAACCAGTCGCGTAAAAAGATAATGCTAATAAAACCTGAAACACATAGCATCAAGTATATTAGTATATCAGCCAGATAAGGGAGAAGGATAAAAAAAAATAGCAGTCAACCTTGACCTCAATCGACAAATCTGTTGATTTTGTAGGGCGTGGCATGAAAGCTCGTAGCTCATTACATAGATCAAGTACAAGCTCTTTAGTGAGCCTATAGGCATGTCAAAAGGTTTTATTGTGTTTCTTAAAATGCTTATTTGCATTTTGGCTTTTTGTTTAGCGCTGTTGGAAAGATAATCTTCCTCGAGAAACTCAAAAATTTCATCTTCATCACACATCTAAAATAAACGGTAACACAGTGCTTATATAGGATTTTCTATATTTTACAATACTTCGCCCGAATTATATTTTATAAAAAAAAACACAATTAATGAATTACTTACGTTTTTGCAGTATTTTTTAATTAAAACAGTTCAATTTAAGTTCCTTTCGCAAAGCTGCAAATTATGACGGCAGGGCAGTTCAATTGTTGAATGTTTTTATGTCAAAAAAGACTTGATGGTAAGGATAAGTCGCAGGTCAGTCGGCTGAAATGCTGTGACGTAGTCACTCACCGGCTTAGGTCACGTGATCGCTGGCTCGCCTGCTACTTGGCGCGCTCATGGTACAAACTAGCACGACAGGTTATTTTTCGTCTAAAATTGACCTGCTATAAGAGTTCATGGTAAGCCCCAGGCCCGCAACCACTCTCCTGCATTACGCAAATATTGCGGCGGTGCAAGTGATGGGCTGAGGCGGGCTAATATTTGGCTCATTGAGTCAAAGGGTTATCAAGGATCAAACATCAACAATAACGTAAGGTAAGGAGTAAATAAGTAGAGTATATTATAATATTTGGAGTTTAGAGTACATTGGTTCTAGTTTGAAGTGTTAGCGCAAATTTGTTTACATGCTAAATAAATCACAGCTTACACCACGCGTATAGTCACTAGCTTTCCTATGGGTTGCTTCTTTGTCTAAACCCTCTGCAACAATCGCCCATAACTTGCACCGCTACCCCAGAAGGATTTAGAATAGAATAGAATAGAATACTCTTTATTATGTACACCATAAAAAATAGAAATACAAAAATTTTAAACATTTTACAAGGGGTGACACAATGGGCGGTAAGAAGGAAAGTGTTTTCCCGTCGCGCTCGCCATCACAAATATTTACTTGTATCGGTTTCTATACACAAGCCGTGTTATTACGGGTGTGCATGCTCCAAGATTTTTTGGTTGAAGTAGGAAAACAGGCGATTTAAATACTAATGGTTTTTTTGACGGGGTGTTGTTGAGCAGCATAGGAGGATCCTATGTCCAGCAGTGGGTACTCCCTTGCTTGTTCTAAAATTGTTTGTCCGAAAATCATTATCCATAACACTTTTGCTATAAACTTCAGTAATCATAATGTTCAAAATACCGAAATTTTGTTTTACATAACTAACTTTACTTCTAATGCTATTTTGTCATAATATCGAATACTATAATAATTTAATCTCCTAATTTTACATGACATGAAGTCGTATGTCCTAAGTATTGTATCACATAATGTGTATGATTCCGAATGGTCATTTATAAATTGTTAGTCGCTAAAAAATTCCCTAAATTAGGTTTTAGTGACGACTCACTGTAAATCCGACTCCACGCAGTCTTGTCTGTCCTACCCCAAGAGTGTAATTTAACACCCTTAGGCGCGGAGGGGCGAGGCGGGCCGCGAGTCAGCAGACGGCACGAACACGACTTGTCAAGTAAGAGTAAATAAGTAGAACACTCTATAGGGTGTAAAACACCTCTTCACGAAGCTGAAAGGCACTTATTCTCCCCATCATTGCGATCATTTTTTTGTTCTACACCATACCTGGGAACCTTCTAGTTACGGAGATATGCGGGGTCAAAGTTACAACTTTTTGACAAGTTTTTTTTAAATACAAGTTTTTTTTGTAAGATTTTAACTTTTAACACCTCCACAACCCCCGTACTATTCAATCCATCCATCAGCACAATGTTTTAAGTGCGTTACATTGAGTTCTACCACAAAACATGATTTATGACCTCAAAAAAAAAAGTTGTTTCCCAGCAATAATTTTAGCGTAAAGTTACTTAGTTTGGTGTACAGAATGCTTGGTTGACGGCTTTGTGATGAGGTGGTTTACACCCTGTATAAGCAGCTTTATTCAAGGCTATGACAAAGCCCAAAAGCATATCTTAAACGTATACAGGGTGTAAACAGACTCACCACGAAGACGTCAACAAAGCATTCTGTACATCAAACTAAGTAACTTTACATGTCTAATGACCTCTACAATTCAACAAGATACACGGCGTGGAAAACTCAATAAATAATTATAAATAAAGTGCGATGCCGAATCAATAGACTAAATCCAGCTGGTAAAGTAATAAAACACTTTATAGAGGTAAGACGAAACAGGAAGTTATCTTTGAACTGTCTATTCTTATATTATACTAGCTGACCCACGCAACTTCGTCTGCGTCACATAAGAGAGATAAGCTCGCAAAGGGAATAAATTTTCCCCGTTTTGCAACATTTTTCATGTGTGATTTTATATGGCCCAAAGCCTTTCTGGATTAATGGACTATCCAACACAAAAAGATTGTTTTAAATTCAAACCAGTAGTTCTTGAGATTAGCGCGTTCAAACAAACAAACTCTTCAGCTTTATATTAGTTATGTAGATTCTAAAATTTGCAACAAACGCTTCCTGACTCTCAAAGTCATCACTTCGAAGTGACTACATTGACATTTGAGACACATAACGCCCATTATGAACAGACTTCAGACTGTTAACAAAAACAGTGTTTGTATGCGTGTGTCCTCGCTGTTATGACCAAAGTTATATCGGAGGTCTGTTTCGCATGTAAAGTTTTTTGACAATGTGGAGTTTTAGTTAGGAATACCCTTAAGCCTTACAGTAATTGATCCTGATTCGATGCTGCAGTTACCTAGCTCATGTTAACTGGTAACTTCTTTCGCCAAGCTGACATACGATGTCTCAGTTAGCATGACATACTTATATATATACCTGTACTTCTTGAAGAGTTCTTGCTCTGTTTAACCAGTAACACCCACATTTCGCCACTTATGTAGTTAAGTTAGAGTTCCAAGTATGATATGGATAACAAACACCCTGTACCTATAGGGCAAAAAAATGCTAGCAGGTTTCCGACCAAATGACAAAAGAGGCATCCAAAGCGAGAATATCAACCGCCAATCTGTCCCTGAACCCCTGATGGACTGGACACCATACCAAATATGCTGCTGCGATACTAACGACGTTGCTGCCACGAAGGTTGAGGAGGTCGTAGAGTACATGAAGGTGAAGACCAGCTGGGCCATGAGGGTCGAGAAGTGGGAACCGCGTCACAACACCAACTACAAGTCGTTTGTGGTGCGAGTTCCGACACAATATCTCGACAAGTTTCTCAAGGAAGAGTTTTGGCCGAAGGGTAGTAGTCTGTAGTCTACTCTACCGACGTTTTCGCGGCAGGCTACGTGACACCGCGCAGTGCAACACGACGCCGCCACTTCGTGTGTTCATGTTAGTGTGTTCTTAGTTTATAAGTTATAATTATGTTGTATGTACATATTGGTATATTTTTATGTTGTAATTTAATATTGTGTATTTTATCTATGGGCCATAAGATGCCTGATAGTAAAATGTTTGATTGATTGATATTCTCCAACACTATCAACTTCGACAGACAAACTGCATAAGCTACTGTTAAACTAACGACTAGTGCATTACTTTCAACTAACCACTTATCCAGTAGCTCTCTACTTATAGCTATAATTTCTAGTAATTACACGACACTTCAGACGTGCAAATGTGGCCTTTCCTTTGAAACTGGACCGTCACTGAAGAGTGAATGTACTCGCATGTGTCTCGCAAAAAACTAATGTGTTTCTGTGGGGGTCGGTGACCCGTGTGCTGTATGAGGTGGATTTCTTCACGTACTACTTAGTGCATTTTGTTTGAATCTTTTCTCGGGGACAATAGATTTGAGCAGGTGCAGTGTTATTATCTAAACTTCCGGCAAAGAAAAGGTTATCCTTATTTCGTCTGCATCTAGATTCCGTAACTGAATGATTAAGACATGTGTGTACCTTTTCTTGCTTACGTTTTCTGGTAATTGTACCATTGTCAGTGTATTTGAATCTGGCATTGGAAGTTTTTGGTACAGCAACCGACGATCAAGTACAAACAGGCATGGGATCTTGTGTATAGGTAATACACTTAAGATTCGGAGAGTGATATCCCCACTAATCACTTTGTGAAAGAAACAATAGCTCAGTATAAATATGTATAGCGGGACGCCTTGGATGGCTTTCTTTTTAATTGGCGAGAAGAGGCGCAACGTCGAGAAAAGTGGACGGAATTGGTGGAGGCATTTGCCTAAGAGTGGGAAAATTTACGCTAACAAAAGAAACAAACCGATCTAGCCAGATTTTGAGACGGAAACAACCAAGTTAAAACTGAAAGGCTAGAAAAAGATGCGATGAAGTGTTGGAAAAAGAATATTTGTTTTCCATTTACATAATACACTCGAGAGCAATGAATCCGGGTCACTTAAAGAATCCTAAAAATCTCGGAAACTAAAAATGCTAGGTTAATGCAATAAATTGTATTTAATAGACAGTGTAATACTCCTTAAATGAAGGTATTAAAACTTCTTAGTTATTGTAAAGTTATATCATAAAAAAATCAAATTTGAAAAAGGGCCACTTTCGAAGATGGAACAACGAAATTACAGCATTTGGTTTTGCTTTTGTTTGTAATCTGTCATTTATGTGGGTACATAAACCATGTTGATAGTGCTCTATATTCATTATTCAAGCTGAAATTATGTCGCTTACGCCTGAAGAATGCACCAGAATACTTACAATGCTGGAAACCGGCCGGAGTCAGCGCGATACAGCCAGGACTGTCGGTGTGTCGCTGTCAACAGTACAAAGAGTTCTCCGACGTTACGAAGAAACTGGTTCTAACCTACGCAGACCAGGAACGGGCAGAACCAGGTGTACCACAGCACGAGAAGACCGATACTTGGTGAACACCATGCTTCGAAATCGCTTTCTCACAGGAACTGAACTCACAAATCAGTTTCGACGCCTCGGAGGAAGTAACCCAAGTGCATGGACAGTAAGACTTCGGCTTGCTGAATCTAACATAAAACCCCTTAGACCTGCAAACGGCCCTAAACTGGAGCGTGGGCATCGTATTTCAAGACTAAGATATGCCCAGAGCCACGTAAATTGGAGTATTGAAGATTGGTCAAAAGTTATGTTCTCCGACGAATCAAAATTTATGCCCTAAAAGCACGATGGAAGACGCAGAGTGTATCGAAGACCAGGGGAAAGATTCAAGCAAGCATGCATCGAAGAAAAAGTAGCCTACGGTGGTGGGTCTGTACTTGTGTGGGCCGGAATTTCTTCTGAAAGTCGCACAGAGCTGGTGATCATAGAAAACGGCTCTTTAACTAGCGTAAGATATGTGGAAGAAATCCTCAATGATCACGTTGGTCCATTTATGGTCAATTTAGGTGAGGATGCTATATTTATGCATGACAATGCCCGACCTCATACAGGTAGGATTGTGAATGACTACCTTCAATAGATGAACATTACTCGTATGGAGTGGCCAGCGCGCAGCCCGGATATCAACCCGATCGAGCATGCTTGGGACGAGCTAGGCAGATGCGTAAAACAAAGAAACCCTCCCCCAATCACGCTTCGTGAGCTCAAAATTGCTCTCACAGAGGAATGGGAGAATATTCCCCAAAATCGTATAAGGAACTTGGTGTACAGCATGCCAAACCGCGTAAACGCAGTAATGGAAGCACGAGGAGGCAATACGAAGTATTAAAATTCAAGAAAATCGTAATAAAGTTCAAAAATTTCATGTTTCCTATTTTTGTTTTAAGGAGAGATCAGCAGTTTTTTTCTTTATGTAATTTTGTGTTAGTAAAATGTATGGTGACTCATATTTTTTTTACTTTCATTTAAGGAGTATTACATTGTCTATTAAATACAATTAATTGCATTAACCTATCATTTTTAGTTTCCGAGATTTTTAACATTCTTTAAGTGACCCGGATTCATTGCTCTCGAGTGTATATCAAATGTACGAAAGACTTTAAATTAGCATGCTAAGAGTCAGTCAGTTCATCACTAGGCATGATTATAAGCCTGGTGTTACCGGAATGCCTTGTTACTGACCTCCGTAACCCTTGGGCAGATGATGTCGTAATCCAAGGTTTGTGTTAACGGGTTTTGCATAGATAGTCAATTGTTTTAAAATTAAAAAGACCACCCAACAGGTAATCGCTGTCTTGAAGTTTTGTGGCTTAATTGAACTCCCTGTAATAGGGGCGAGCCTATTGCCATCCGGGCACAGATCTAGACTGATGGATTAACCCAATAACACTTTGCACGACCCGGGAATTAAACCCAGGACTTCATGCTCAGTAGTCGCACTTGTAGCCACTCGACCAACGTCCAAACCTCACACATACACATAAAAAAAATCCACGTGAACGAAGTCGTGGGCAACAGCTAGTAGAAAATGTGCACAGTTTCGGTTAACCAGGACTAGTTCTAAGCTTTTATATGGCTTTTATCTCCTATGCTGACAGCAATCAAGGATCAGCTGCAGACATCAAAGTCCTGCACATTTTCGCTCATCATTCTGTAACATTATCGTCTGTTCCAACACAACTTGCTTTTTCCCACACTACGACACCCAAGCGCCTGCTGTACACTATACACAAATAAAGACAATCATGTTCTATTGAATTATGATTCATAGTGACGTAAACTGTGCCATAAACACACATCTTTCTTGTCAGCTTAAACGCCTGTTGGTTACTTAACGGCAGCTTAACGCTGATTGAGATAATTGAGATTGATTGGGGATATTGTTGTTTAAGTTAGTGGTTAGTTACTGTCAGCGGTTATTTTGTAAACTGAAGATTTGTGACGTTTATTTGTTTAAGAATAAACTCCATACTGTATCCACAAGTGACTATTGTTATTTAAACTTAACAACAATAGACAGATAAGTGTCTAGACTAGACCATCTTTTATTCTAGTGTCTTTAACGCGTGGTTAGTGCCGAACCTGCTATCAAAGTATTTTTTATGCCACCCATCATAGGCCTGGCTTTACATGCCGTCGAGAAATATCTCTCAGGCATGCATTGGTTTGGTTTCCTCAAGATGTTGAGGTAAGCATGAATGTCCTGAACAGAGGTAAAGTGCATTAGTACAGTGCCACCACCACTACCAGGCCGCTAGGCTATCACTGGCTTATTATACACGGTGGAACATTGAGACACAAACGATTATCACGCATTTAGAACATGATTCCCCCCCCCCCCCCCCCTACATAAAAAGGAATACTTACGCGTTCAAAATGTATGGAACAGCTGATATTGGAAAGAAGATAAGCAGGACCCGAGTACCGTATGACAAACTGTTGTCTAAAACTAGTGCCCTGAGACAGTAAGGCGGGGTCGCAGAAGGCCATTGGGTAGATTCCGTCAGAACTGGAAAAGCTACATCAAAACACTAGAAAATCTATGGGAAAAGGTTAGTTTCATTAACTTACAGTAATACTTACTTACAGTAATAATAGGTAGGTAGGTAGCTGTAGTATTTGTTAATGCTGATTATCTTTCATCATCATCATAGTTTTGAGAGCAGCTTTGATAAAATAAATTATGCACAGTAATGCGCCTGTCTGGGTTCGAACACACGACTTACTAAATAAAAAATAATAAATATCGCTGGACATTAACACACAGCGCCACCTAGTGCCACACTAAGCAAAGCTTGTGTCGTGGACACTAGATAGTTGATATACTACATTTATATACTTTTTTGTTCCACCATGACTCGGAAACAAATGTCCATGTTCATCACACAAACATTTGCTCCTACCGGGATTCGAACCCAGGACCCTAAGAACGTTTTGCTGCTCGACGAGGTGGGCAAGCTCTTTGAGAGAGTAATTGCAAACCGCCTCGCCGAGCACCTTGAGGGGATGGGGCCGAATCTTGCGGAGAACCAGTTTGGTTTCCGCAGGGGGCGCTCCACTGTGGACGCCATCATGCGCGTGAGAGCCCTCACGACGGGGGATGCGATATCCCGGGGCGGGGTGGTCTTAGCGGTGTCTCTCGACATCGCCAACGCCTTCAACTCCCTGCCCTGGAGCTGCATCAGGGAGGCACTCCGGTATCACCGGGTGCCGACCTACCTCCGTCGTGTGATCGGGGACTACCTGACGGACAGGGCCGTCATCTACCCCAGTCGCTGCGGAGATTGGAACCGGCGAGAGATGTCGTGCGGTGTCCCACAGGGATCGGTTCTGGGACCGCCCCTGTGGAACATCGGTTACGACTGGGTGCTGCGCGCCGACCTCCCTAGTGGTGTCAGCGTCGTTTGCTACGCAGACGACACCCTGGTGCTGGCACAGGGGAGGTCGCACGAGGCGGCGGCCGAAGTTATGACACGCGGGGTTGCGATAGTCGTTGAGAGGATCCGGCAACTGGGTCTCGAGGTGGCATTGCACAAGTCCGAGGCCATGTGCTTTCATGGGCCTCGGAATGCGCCACCATCGGGATCCATACTGACGGTGGGAGGGGTATCCATCGGCGTCGAGCCGACGTTGAAGTACCTGGGACTCGTACTCGACAGCCGATGGAACTTCGTGGAACATTTCCGACGTTTGGCCCCCAGGCTGGAACGGACCGGGGCTGCCTTCAGGCGGCTCCTGCCCAACCTTGGGGGGCCAAACGCCTCCTGCCGCAGGCTCTATGCGGGGGTCGTGCGGTCCATGGCCCTTTACGGGGCCCCAGTGTGGGCGCGTTCCTTGAGGCGGCGAGCCGCCCATTACCTGAACGCGCCCCAGAAAGTGGTGGCCGTAAAAATGGTCCGTGGGTACCGCACGATCTCCCGCGAGGCGGCGGGCCTGCTTGCTGGATTGCCGCCATGGGATCTGGAGGCGATAGTCCTCGCGCGCCTGCACGACTGGCGCGCGGAGGCACTACGCCGGGGGGAAACTCCGCTGCCGCGGCAAATTGCCGCTCAGCGGACAGACCTCCGGCGCGATCTCATGGCGACATGGAGAGAGCGACTGTCGCAACCCCGTGCAGGGCACGCCACGATAGTGGCGGTAAGTCCCCTCTTTGAGGAGTGGCTGGAGAGGCGCCACGGCGTCCTCACCTTCCGCCTGACGCAGGTCCTCACCGGACACGGATGTTTCGGGAGGTACCTGCACCGAATCGGGCGGGAGGAAACGCCCGGGTGCCTCCACTGCGAGGATCGACCGGAGGACACGGTGGAGCACACGGTGGAAGTCTGCCCTGCGTGGGCGGAGCACCGCCGTGTCCTCGTAGCGGCGATCGGCGGCGGCGACCTCTCGCGTCCGGCCCTGGTTCAATCCATGGTCCGGAGCGAGACGGAATGGGAAGCCGTCACCACCTTCTGCGAAGCAGTCATGCTAGCGAAGGAGGTGGCGGAACGAGAGAGGGAGAGAGCCTCTCTTCCCGGCCGCCGCGGGAGACGCACCGGGCGTCGGGGGCCACGTGGTGGCTACCGGCCACGTGGTGGCTACCGGCCACCGTAGATGCGGGCCTGTGGACGGTTAGCTATGGGCTAGCTAGCCGTCCGTCCGTCTAGTGACGACAGGCCGTGTCGACGGCGCGTTCGTGTTCCACGCGCGCCTCAAAGAGATGTCAGCAGAAGAGAGGGGCCCGCAAGGGCCGAAGCCTGCCGGGGTTGCGGGACTGTTCGAAAGAGATACCGCGGCCCCGGAACGTAAAGGGCGAGGAAGGAACATGGATGGGTTTTAGTCAGTAAGAGTCTGACACTCCCTCCTGCTCCGCCCAGAGTGGGAGAAGTCATTTGATGATTTCCCATCCTAAAAAAAAAAAAAGGACCCTAAGAACGTAAGGCAGCTTCACTACCACTACGCCATTCGGGTCGTCAAACCGACTGACGGACTGTTCGTAAGTCGAGGCCGCCACCACTGGGCCACCGCTGCTCTCATCATCTTTAGATACGTCTTCAAATGCTGAGTCAACGTATTACGTACCAGGGGTACATGAAACACGAACGGCATCATCATCCTAATGCCTCCATTACTTTTCTCCCTAAACAAAATGACGAAACTTAGTCCGTGCTCTCTGCCCAGAATAAACAATTTAGTCGCATGGCTCGTTTAGTACGTGCCAGTACTGGCGAGTGTGAGACGAGGCAGTGACATAATACGTAAAGAGAGTACGATCATTACTGTCTATTGCTACTGTTGCACAGTTTGCATGACTGGCTGGGCACGACTCATTTTAGATGCACTAGTGATGGTCCATAAATTATAAATGGTACTCTCGGTTTGCTATCGATAAGTAGACATTGAAAACGACTTTTCATTGACCTACATAACATGAGGCCTCTTTCGAAGGATCACGCAGAGGTATATGTAAAAGTAGGTACACCTACATTTTTCCAGTTACACTTATTGCCAAAAACTGGCCACGATTCTAGACTCTGTGGTTGCTAGTGAGAAATTCCTGATGAAAAAACAACAGTAGAAACAGTACAACAGTAGAAACGAAACTGAATAGAAAATAACTGTGAAAACCAAAATTAAGAAGCTAATTCACCTGCAAATCATTGAAAGTCTTCCAAAACTAACTAATCAACACGAGCAGTTTATTAGACCAAGATACAGTTAAGACACGAACAATGAACATGGTATTATTTTGAAACTTAAAGGCGACTATAATACAGGAGCAAAATGCGAGTTTTATAATGCCTGAAAGTATATGATTAACTGCAGTAAACAAAACCAGAAAATATATGATATTCTTCAGGATATATGCAAGTTTGATAGTGTTTTGAAAATAAATACAATTAATTTTAATCGATAAATAAAACACAAACTTATCTGCACTGACGATGAACCAGCTATTTCTTCCTCCTCAGAGGGTAGAATCTTTTTATAACTATCAGGCAATGCACCCCTTTCTTTAATAATAATAGATTTTCCTCAATCAAGGGGACAGCACGCTGGACAACGCTTTCACCAGCCCAATAGTTTTCGGCGAAATGAACCGCAAAACAATGTACCACGAGGCAAAGGCTCTAATAAAAATTCTGACTCGCATCAGGAATTTCGGGGGGGTGGCCTAAAAATGATGTTACGGAGTGGAAGAGATTGGGGGCACCAGAACAATTAATAAAAATAGTGAAGGGTTATCATATCCCATTTCAAAAGAAACCGCCTCTGGTCCCGCCAAGGGAGGTGAGTGAAACGTTGCAATCTCACTCTACCATCTCTTTAGATGGACACGGTCATTCAAAATTTATTGAAACAAGGCATTTTAGAATATCTGACTCCGTGTTTCGTATCTTCTTTCAGATTCTCAAGGGCAACGGAACCTACCGTCCCATTTTCAATTTAAAAAGTTTAAACAATTATTTGATCTTAAGCAAGTTTCGTTTGATTTCGGTAAGTCGGGTTCCCGATTTTATTCAGGACAAAGATTGGATTGGATGGTCAAAATAGACCTCATGCAAGCCTGTAACTACGTCAATGTTACTCCAGTACATCGTTTTATTTGTTTTCTCCGCTTACCAAATGACGCGTTTTCCATTTGACCTGGCGACAGCGTCCAAACTAAGACTTTGGGCGCTGTCGCCAGGCAAAATGATGACCCCGAATGAGTCTCCAGACACAACACACACAGGTTTTGTTTTTTTTAGTCCAATCAATAGATTTTTTGTAAATCGATCGAGTCCACTCATTTCGCACTATTCGACCCGCAGTGATTGACGTAACAACCACTTTGTAGTGCAAGCTGATTAGAACTTTATTCTAACAGTATTTCAAACGAAGTTTGAACCACCACAAATAGAGTTGCTAATTTAGCTCCTGTAGTCCCCTTAAGTCATATCATAGTCAAACATTCGTTGCAAATTCAAAACAAATGGCATTGTTTGTAAAAAATCGATAACCCGCTATGCTATAACAACTAGCACAATTCCTTCACGCAGTAGGTATACAAATATTTCACTTATGAAATGATTGTGCTGTCATGATCAAACTCAGTTATTTTCTCAAATCGTGCAATACCTACAGGTTACAGGTCAGCCGTACAATTATTTTATTTCTTTACCATGTGTGTGGTGACATAATAAATAACTATCATGGGTTAACTACTAGTGATGTTACGCTGTCGATAAGATATCTTTAGGTATGGGTAGATATCGACGCTTCCTCATAATCTCGTTAGACCGCCAATATAAGTAAGTTCGTACATACTTTCACGATTGATTTCAACGATTTGCAATATAATTAATCACAAAATAAAGCTTTTTATCTTATTATTATTCAACTAGCCTGGACTATCCCACCGTTGACCAAAGGCCACCCTCCATTTACCATAGATTCCGGTTCAGGGAAACTTCTTGCCAGTTCTTAAGAAAATAAGCGAGAAGTGGAGCAACCATTTTCATCATACCTATCATTATAGTTTTAACAGAAAACACACACAAGTAAACACTAGCCCACATTTATCGATAAGTCACCGTCAAAACATCGACACCACATTCAACCCGACACGCATCCCTACCGATCTACGCAGGTCATTGGAAAGTAAGGGGCAAAGGTTATGGCATCAGTACTGGCGCAGGCGCAGGCGCGACTTATCGACACCGCGGCATCATGGAATGTGAGGATATGAATATTCATCGCTACTAATGATAAACTTGATTATAGTACGAATTGTAGGAAAGGAACTTTCTTTGGTGTGGATTTTTTATGTCAGATTTTGATAAGCATATATGAAGATAATACTCTGCTGGGATTGAGGGCTCCTCTCTGTGAGAGGAAACAGGCCATGATAAAGGCGCAAGCCAAGTGTTGGTAGTGGTTGCTCTAGTAATCAGAATATCTTTAATAAACGGCCAAGCTTCCAACCCATCTCGGACCTTCGGCAAACAGCAGATCAGTCGGCGGTGGTTGCAACAATATACAGATTAACTTGCATGCTTGTGATAGTGCTTGCGTAGGTCCCAATAAAAACCACATGAAAATCTTCAACTGATACCAGAGTTCAAATAATTACAGTGGGAAGACAATTTTGAGAAAAACTTTTTGGAAAATATTGCATTCGACTGTAGATTACACATTGCGTTCACGTTTGGTTTTAGATAACGTAACAGTAACAAACGATGTTACTGACTTAGTTACAAAACGTAATGTGAGCTGTGTGACAATATCGAACAATAGTGGTACGTACATACCTACCTACTACTGTTGCTGCTATTTGGCACAATTACAATCGGTGGAGTGAAGGCGTCTAGTGTGACCACATAGTGACATTAAAGTAGATCAAACATTCCCATATGACAACCGCTTATAATTAGTAAAATTAATACCTAGTCAATATCGTTTTCATCCATTGCCGGACATAGGATATTCTTTTAAGGATTCAAACATCAATTTGTAATGAGCTGCCTACTTGCAATAGTTTCCTCGACCTTCAACAAGGATTATGTCGGATAATTAATTATGATATCGACACTAGCTGTGTCAATATCATATCAGTGTATTTAGTGGTGGTAACAGTAAAAGCGGATAATAATACGCTATTATAGATTTGTGCCCATTTGATGGCAATTAAATAGGCTAGCCCCCGCTTCATGGGATCAGAACATAACTGGGGTCGGCGCCGCCGCCGCGCCGCGCCGCGCGCCGGTGTACTTACTAGGGAGTATAGGTATACCTACGCCTCTGCCTAACTCTCAGGACTTTACAAGCGTGATGTTCTGCGCGTAAAAAAACCTAATAAAGTGGTTAGCATATTCCCAAACTTCAACACTACGTAATCAGATAGAATCAGCACTAAAATGAGATGAATCTGCAAGATAATCTTCAATGCTCAACTCTTTTACACGTCTGAACAAAAGCCCTCAAAGACTATTAGAAAACATGACTTTCATTCAACAGATTTAAATCTAGAAATCCATTCATTGCGTCAGCTTACTTTTTCTGCACAAAAAATATATCTAAATTCTTATGTGTTGAAGTTATGTAAGCACTTTATTTATATCTCGGTTCAAGATATTTAGTGGATTATTATCGAACAATAAAGGAGCTCATATCTTAATAATAACAGCCGCTCGGGTCGATCTTCGGATTGAGCCGTGCTTCACTGGGTTGGTCTGTGGAAGTGTGGATGGGTAGGAATTGCCCGTTACATACCAAGTTTCCTTAGTGCCAAGAAAGCATGTTAGCCGTTGGTCCCGGCTGTTATTTGCAGATATTTGGCAGTCGTTACAGGTACTGACCCGAAAGTCGGGCAACCAGTCTTACCAAGGGGTATCGTATTAGACAGTACTAACTGGGTTGTGGAGGTTAGATAGGCAGTCGCTCCATGTAGAACACTGGAACTCAGCTGCATGCATGGGAAAAGGCTAGGCTATGATTCTAGATCATTATAGAATAGGCGACATTGAATGTCAGTAACTTGTAATATTTTGATTATCTTGTCCACGATTTTTGAGACCAGTCATGTCACGTTCACGAATATCTCTGTCATCTCTCCTCAACAACATTACTTTGACTACTAGGACCTATTGACGAAATTGTTAATTACTGAACATTTGCACTCAAGCAGATCCTCCTTAAACCTTTTCTCCGTCTATCTAGGTTACCTTACAAACCTCTCCATCATCTATCTATCCCCTAATAGGGCACGGCTACTTCAACAGCCTAGAAGATGGAGGAAGTTCCCATATAAGTAATACAGTTACTTTGGTCCCGGCAGCCCATCGTCATCATTATTTCATCCGAAAGACGTCCACTGCTGGACATAGGCCTCCTCCAAGTGTCGCCGCATTGACTGGTCCCATGCGTCTCGCATTCGACAGCTCAATTAGACTTAATTTTAGACGAGCACATATTATAAGTTATTGTTGAAAAGCTGCCAACTGCACTGACAGTGAAGAGTAATTTCAGTTGTATTATCGCCAACGTCCATACTATGTTGAAAAACTTTTTTACAAAAAATAAAACCGACTTCAAAAAAAAAAAAACAAAAAAGTGAAAAATAACTTTAGCTTCTGAAGTCGGTGACCTTTGTTTGATTGATTTATTTTTTTTGTCACCGACTTCAGAAGCTAAAGTTATTTTTCACTTTTTTGTTTTTTTTTTTTGAAGTCGGTTTTATTTTTTGTAAAAAAGTTTTTATTTTTCACTTTTTAGTGGTTTACATGCGCTTCGTACACATGGAAAGTGCATACCGTTACAATTACAACAAGCCCAAACACGACTAGGATACATTGTCTCATTATGGAGTTCCGTGACTCTTGGCTTCATCATCTGATCTGATGGTAGAATGGTTCTTATCGAACGCAAATGCTTCACTTGTTGTAGAAAATACCAAAATCGCTGTACGTTATCCTAAAAAATTTGAAGAGTTCCCTCGATTTCGCCAAGATTCCATCATCAGATCCCGACTTGGTGGCTATGGGACCCTTTGGAAAGTATACCCTTTCCAACAAAAAAAGAATTTTTCAAATCGGTTGGCAAACGACGGAATTATGCGCGAACAAACATAAAAAAAAAAAAAAAAAAAAAAAAAAATAGAAACATCCGAATTGAAAAATCGCTCCTCCTTTTTTAGAAGTCGGTTAAAAACACCGGTTCTCGTTCCGATCACCGAAGTTAATCAACATCGGGCGTGGTTAGTACTTGGATGGGTGACCGCCTGGGAATACCGCGTGACGTTGGATTTTTGAAAAAGTAACTTCTGGAGGAAACTGACTTGGGCTCATTTCTGGAGACGCGGCGCGTCGGGCGGCGCGTCGGGCGGCGCGGGCCGCTTCAAATTCAAACATATGTCAATGTATGAGAGCGTTTACGGAGAAGCGTTTTTACGCGCGTTTGCTCGAGATGCAGCGTCGGACGCCGCGTCGGACGCGGCGGTGCACGCGGCATCCCCCGCGGCGTGCGACGCGGCGTTATGTCATGGAGACTTCTGCCAGTTTTTGGAGGATGATGTTATGCCCAATGGACTAAGTAAATTAGTTTTGAATGATAACAGTATGAAGTAAAATATGTTTGTGTTTCCTTTTGCTACATTAAAAAAATATTCTTCTACTTTGACAGATTTAAACTAGATAAAAACATAATAAGGTTTTCGCTTGGAACTGCTAGAAAAAATAAATCCGACCGTATTGCTTGAGGCAGTCGTAGTTCATATAGCATTATTTGTATATTGCATAGCTATAAATCACGAATATATTAAAAAAATTAAAAAACATAATTCCTTCAAAATTTAGTCGCAGATTTGTTTTATACATAGTCGTATGAGCCATGTTTTGTAATTATAAACGTGTACTTTTTGGAACAAAATTTCTTAACGCGTCTTAGTAGAAATCGTCACGTTATGAAATGCTGTATGCGGCCTGCTGTATACTACCACGTAAAACACTGAACGAGGGTCCGTCCCTATAATGGCAAAGAATATAATACAACACTTGAAACTGTTAACATTGACATGAAACATATATATGTCGGGTTTTTCAGGATTTATTTAGTTAGGCTCGAGCATTATGTTGGCAGAAGACGGGTTTCGTGCTATGAAAACTCACTAAATGCGATACTTTTTTTATTGTCAGGTGCTCGGTTCGGGTTGGTTGTTTCCATGGAGAAGAACCGGCAAGAAACTCCATGGTTACTCTTTTCAAACATATCTACACTGAGTAAACTAACGAATTACTTGACATTACACTTTCACACTATACGAGTAACACTGGGCACAATGAATCGGATACAGTTTCAAGACGTCTGAACTCCGCTGCGATCCGACCCAGAATGTCGTCCTCGCGGTGATCTGTTAACGTCAGGACTCTGTAGAAGCACGCCATGGCGGGGGTAGACTGGTCTCTAGGTCGCGTGATGTCACCACTGGCGCGCTTTGATTCATTCCCGTGTCCATACCAATGACCGGATCCGACATATATTTGCTGTAAGCTCATATCGAGTAAAATACCATCTTGCCTAGGTAACGAAACCGCTATGGTTTCGTTAAATGCGTTTTACGTACTTCTAATCCGACTACAATACCATCTATCGAGCGAGGGGTTTAACTTTCAAATCATTTTTGATTTAACTCTTAATGTTTCTCTATCCAACGTTTTTGTCATCTTTCTCTGCTTCTGTCCTAGGTTTTCACAAATAATTTGGAAGTGAAAACTTCTTTAGCGACGTTGTGCACTTTTTGGGATGGGTAAAAAATGTTAAACTCGCGTCTGGACACGTGACCTGATCGAAAATTCGTAAGACGGAGATTCAAAATGTAGGTAGATGTGGTGTTCACTCGTACACTAGTTAGGGTTTAGAGTAAAACCACCGTATATTACTGTGGTGTCTTTGTTCAGGGTTGTACAATAAAACACTGTTTCCAATATTCCTGGGTTAGGCGTGCGGTCGCTAAGGCTGCTCGGACTAGACTGAACGCGGCGCATCGCCTCGCGCTCCCTCCAACATGCATCCCCCACCACAGAATGCATAACTCATTTATTAAACACTACAGTAGTTAATATAAATTGTCATATTTGTGTACGATAGCGCAATAAATGAATATTTTACTTAACCACATAAATTATAGTACTTTTATACTGGTAATTAAAGCAATTCGTGCGAAATTACTCCCTAACCATTCCAAATTATAAAAAATGCACCCCACTCCCGCAGTGCAACCTTTTTTTTTAAATTGACTATCATAATTATAACCTCATAACAGGGTTCTACAGACACGTGGAAATTTTGAGAAAACGCATTTGTTATTTGTGTTAGATCATCCGTGAATATTGTTTAGTTTTGAAATACGAATTACGTTCGATTTTAAAGAAAAAACGGTTGACCGCACAATTTTTTGTTGTTGTTATGCATCTACATCACACGCAAAAGAAATAAATATACATAATCAAAAATATTCATTGCTTCTTTCATTGCATCTTTCATTGCTCTTTTTCACATAAATCGTCTACTTTGACAATTCTTGCTGCCCGTCAAATGTCGCATTGCCAGCGCCAATGATGCCATTGTTACTATGCGTTGCTTAGCCAATTATAGACGAGCGTTCACAACCTACTCAATCATAACTTCGTGATGATAATAGAGAACAAACTAGCAGTTTAGAGAAAACAAACGTTGTGGGGCTGCCTATCAAAAAGATTTTGTTTGAAGTTACTAAAAAAGCGGCCAAGTGCGAGTCGGACTCGCCCATGAAGGATTCCGTAGCAGCAAGTAACATAACGCTTTTTTTTATTTTTATATTTGAGTTGATTGTTGATTTTATATTTGATTGATCAAACCAATTTTCGGTGGAAGTTTACATGGTAATGCACACCATTTTTTTTTTTTTAGTTTTATCATTCTCTTATTTCAGAAGTTACAGGGACACACACACATTTGACCTGTTTGGAAATGTCTCGCGGGCAAAATATTCAGTTTATAAAAAAATTATACCATATATCTCAATATCATTTTTGAAGATATACCCATAGATACCCCACACGTATGGGTTTGATGAAAAAAAATGTATAGTTTCAGTTCTAAGTATCAGGAACCCCCAAAATTTATTGTATTTTTTCTAGTTTTTGTGTGAAAATCTTAGTGCGGTTCACAGAATACCTCTACTTACCAAGTTTCAACAGCATAGTTCTTGTAGTTTTGGAAAATAGTGGCTGTGACATACGGACGGACAGACACAGAGACAGACATGACTAATCCATAAGGGTTCCGTTTTTTGCCATTTGGCTACGGAACCCTAAAAAGCTCTCGAGTTGGCATTGGGACCAAAGACTACTTGATGCTCTGTGCTGTATTTTTTTTACAGACTGTTGGGGCGTAACTCCCAACAGTGAAATTGTTATGTTATTCTTGTTATGTTGACTTGTAAGGTCTGTTATGTTATGTTATGTAAATGAGTAGACGACTGTTTCCCTTGATGGATTTATTGCTACTAAATTATGATGATACGATTATAAACTAAGTTACAGAAATGCATACTTAAACAATATCGATATGCATAAAATAAGTATGACGTACAAACTACCGAAAGGTCAATGTACAGCGTAGCTCGTACATATTGCCCACTCACAAAATGTAACAGTTTATAAAAAAATGTAAATTTTATGTTATGTTAAAATGTGAAATGTAAAAAGGCGATTAAATCTAAAAATAAGTTATATAATCCAAGCCTTATACAGTAACATGAAAATGCGCAATAGGTGAAGTTGACTTGTTGAGTGTGCGTGCACTCGATAAGTGCATTACACTGTTGTCATCTGTGACGTCAGATGCCGCGTTGTCCACATCACAAATTCGATTGATAATTCTTGAGATTCAATCTTTTGCTGAAGGTTACTCGTTAGTTTGTCTAGGTTGATCAGATGTTGGTTGAACAATTTGTATTGTTTTTCTATTGTTTCTTCCGATCTTCTAAGTATGTTGTATTCGGCTTCTATAATTTATAGTTGTCTGATTTTTCAATAATAGAGCCAGATGTTTCTCATTTTCTTGGATGAGTTCAATGTCTTGTTGATATTGTTCGGCGAATTGGTCATCCAATACTCCGAACAGGGAACGTGCAATTGACCCGACACCGTTGATAAAGCCGCATTTGCTTCTTATGTTCACCCGTCCTTGCGGATTCAGCAATAAGCGGTTGTAGTGTTCGAGTGCGCCGAACGCGTGACGTAATTGTAATGCGATGATGTCACATTGGGTCATCTGATTCAATGTTGAACATATGTTTTCGAGATGATCATTGAATTTAGTGAACACTGCTGTACCATGCCAATAAGGTTTGACGTCGTAGTAGGCCACTATCTTCCATTCGTCGCGAATCAATTTCATGTCCGTTGCTTTATCGAAGTATAGGCCTTGTTGCAATTCGATAAAGTTTGTTGTGTTTGTTGTCGCGCTTGCTGGATTCAGTAGGTATAGCAGGGTCATCACTAATCCGATAAAGTTTATTTTGCTTGTTCTTGCTGTTTGTTGACGTTCTGCTGTTTTCTCGTTTGTTGCTTGTTTTTTGTGATCCTTTTCGGTGTTTTGTGGTTTGGAGTTTTCCTCGCTGTCTATTGGTAAAATAGATAGCTTTGTTATGGGTCTTTTTATGAGGCCGTTTCTTGTTTTTAGGGTTACGACGCGAACATATCCGTCGTCTCCCGGATGCAGGTCTGTTATTCGACCCATCAACCATTTTCCTGCGGGTCGTTGGTCGTCATTAATTACAACCAAGTCACCAACTTTCAGGTTCCTCTGCGGCTTTTGCCACTTTGTTCTTGCTAACAATTGGCACAGGTACTCATTTTTCCATTTCTTCCAAATTTCTGAGTACATTTTTCTAGTAAGCTCCCATCTTGTTCGGGCGTCTTCTCTTGTTTCGATGACGGTCAACCCTGATCTTCCTGTTAGAAAGTGTGCTGGCGTTAAACAGTCGAGATCTTCTACATTTTCACTCAGCGCACACAGAGGTCTAGAGTTGAGACAAGCTTCTAGTTTTGTTAAGATAGTGGTGAACTCCTCGAATGTTAACCTTTGCTCACCCACCACTCTTTTCAAATGGTGTTTCAAGCTTCTCACGGCTCGTTCCCACAATCCACCCGCCGATGGCCACGCCGGGGCGTTGAAATGCCACTGTATGGCCATCTCGGTGACCTTTTTCTGTAATTCTGCGTTCCTGTAGCTGTTTTTTATTTCCCCGTATTGTTCCATCATCAGTCGATTAGCGCCGACAAAGTTTGTGCCATTATCGCTGTATAAATGGCGGGGGGCACCTCTTCTTGCTGCCATTCTGTTTAAGGCTGCCAAAAATGCTGAGCTGGTAAGATCAGACACTAATTCAATGTGTACTGCCTTTGTTACCATGCAAATGAAGATGGCTATGTAACCTTTTGTTGTTCTAGCCCCTCTGCCTTTATTCATCTTGACTTCGACGAATCCCGTGTAGTCCACTCCTGTATGGTAGAATGGCGGGGCAGGGTTTATTCTTGCGCTCGGTAGCTCACCCATGATTTGTTGTTGTTTTGTTGGATTAATTTTGCGGCACGTGACGCATCTTCTGACTTGCATCTTCGTTACTCGCACGCCACCGATGATCCAGTATTTTTGACGAAGGTGCGATAAAGTGAGTCGCGGTCCTCCGTGAAACGTCATTTGATGGGCTTGATTGATGAGTAAATGCGTTAAATGGCTGTCGTAGGGAATGATCATCGGATGTTTCATTTCTTCCGTTACAGTTGCGTTGTTCAATCTTCCCCCAACTCTTAGCAAGCCTTCTTGATCAATGTAAGGGTTGAGAGGTAGTAACTTGCTGTTCGATGTCACTCTGCCGTGTTTACGTAAATTAATCATATCCGTTTCAAATACCTTTTGTTGGGTTTGTTTCACAATTGTTTTTGTTGCACAATTTATTTCTTGCAACGTAAGATAACTTGGTAATTGCCGATGTTTAGAGTCCACCGTTCCAAGTTTTAAGTTCAATGCTCTTTGTATCCATGCAACTATTCGAATGACATGATTAATTGAGCTATGTTTTTGTAATAATTGTTCGATAATGTTGGTTGTATCTGTATTGACTTGGGCAGCATTGACTTGTTTCTTTGCCGCTGTTTTTACATCTTGATCTGACGTATAGACCTTTTTGATTTGGTTTTTTGTTTCAAATGATGACAGCCACATAGGACCTTGCCACCAAAGTTTGTTTTCTTTCAGTTGACCGGCGTACTGGCCTCGGCTGGCGGCGTCAGCAGGATTTTCGTTGGATTTGACGTAATCCCAACATGATCGCGGTATTACTGTGTTGATTTTTTGTACTCGATTCTCTACGTATGTTTTCCATCGTGATGGGTCACCTTGTATCCAACCCAGGACCACCATAGAATCAGTCCATCCATAGACTCGAATATCATGTTGATGTAAGGACTCCTTAATCTTCTGCATTAATTTGGATAATAGATGTGCTCCATTTAGTTCCAGCCTAGGCAATGTTGTTATTTTTTGTGTGGCACAATTTTTGATTTCGCAGCGACAAGTGTGACGATTGTTGACGGGTGAATTCGTGCGTAAATAACACACGCATAGGCATCCAGGGAGGCGTCACTGAAGCCATGTAGTTCTATTGTTTGTTTCCCATCACATCTGAGCCATCTTGGTACTTCACACAAGTTTATCGCCGCTATGTCTGCTTGTATTTTGCACCATTCCTTGTGTATGCTGTCCGATACTTGGTCATCCCATTGTAATTTGACCTCCCACAGTTTTTGAAACATTAATTTTAATTTTGTGGAGACGGGAGCCAGCCAGCCAAGTGGGTCAAACAGTCTTGATATTTCAGCTAATAAGCTGCGTTTTGTATGTTTTTTGTTGACGCTTGAAATTGTGCATTGGAATGTGAATTTGTCATCAGTCGGATTCCAGCACAAGCCCAATGTTTTTGATGTTTGATCCGTTTTGAAATTGAAAACAGTGTTTTCATTGTTGTTTTGTATTGTAGCGTTTTCCAAGAGAGCAGGTTCGTTTGATGACCATTTTCTGAGGTTAAACCCGCCGCTCTTAAGTAGTACTTTTAGGTCCGAAATTAGCTCTTGTGCTTGTTCAAGGGTATGGGATCCGTGAACGAGATCATCGACGTAAAATGACTCCTCCACTACCTTTGAAGCTTCCGGAAAATGTTGACGCTCGTCTTCTGCCAATCTTCGTAATGTCATAATGGCCAAGAACGGCGCTGCCTTGGTGCCATATGTAACTGTGGCGAGTTGAAAGGAACGTAGAGGTTGTTCCGGCGATTCTCGCCATACAATCTGTTGTAAGTTTTGGTCACAGTGGGCCACTAAAATTTGTCTGTACATCTTTTCAATATCAGCTGTATAGGCGTATTTATATTGCCTCCACTGTATCAATGTTGTTTGTAAATCTTGTTGTAAGTTTGGACCTTTGTACATAAGGTCGTTCAAACTCCATCCTGTAGATGTTTTAGCAGATGCATTAAACACCACTCTATATTTAGTTGTTGTTGACTCGGCGCGTTCGACGCCGTGGTGCGGCAAGTAGCAGTCGAGTGTCTTGTTACATGTTGATTGTTTCATATGACCTAAGTCAATGTACTCTGCTATAAATTCTTTATAGGCTTTTGATAATTCTTGTTGTTTTCCCAATCTTCGTTCCAATGTTTTGAATTGCGCAATTGCAATCTGTTTGGAAGAACCCAGTTTGTTCTCCCAGTCATGTTTCATCGGTAATCTCACTTCGTATCTCCCATTTTCCAAACGTTGTGTTGTTTTAGCGTAATATTCAATGCATTTCTGGTCTTCCCCCGACAAATGGGCTTGATCCTTGATGTCTTCGGAATCCCAAAACTGTATCATGTCCTCCAGATTGTTCAATACTACGTTGCAGTGAAATGTTTGAACGTTTCCGCACAGTAGCCATCCTAGTTGAGTTTGTTGTGCGATAGGCTGATTGACGTCATCGCTTCTGATCATTCCTCCTAGCATGATCTGGGAGTAAATGTCTGCTCCGAATAGCAGATCTACTGGACGGCTGCTATTGAAATCCGGATCCGCCAAGCTGATATTTTGTATCTGAGGCCATGATGGTTTAGCGAAGGTTTTGTTTGGTAGGTTCTTGATTAAGTTTTTCATGATGTATACAGTTTTGCTGAACGTATAGTCGCTGAAGGCAGAGCTGCATGAAATTGTTATCATGCCCTTGCAATTACTCTCCTTTTCCCCAATTCCGGAGACAACTCCTTTGCATTTCTGGCGCTTGTTTCCAAGAAGTTGAGCAGCGCGTTCCGTTATCAATGAAATCTGTGACCCTTGATCGACAAGAGCTCGCATGTTGTACAGAGTTCCATCAGCTCCTTCTACCTTGACAATGGCGGTTGCTAATAGAATCTCCGAAGCTTCATTCCTTTGAGAGACGTGAGATGAAGAATTGGTTGGTTCATTGTTTTTGGCAGCGGCTTCGTGCATTAACGTATTGTGCTTCGCTTTGCACTTGCGACATCGGTTGCTTGATGTACATTTTTTGCCTTTGTGGCTGTACAGACAATTAATGCATACTTGCAATTTGTTTATTGTGTTAAGTTTTTCGTCATTCGACATTTCTAAAAACTTTGCACAAAAATAGAGGCCATGCTCCTCGTTGCAGAGTGGACAAATAAATGTTGATGCATGGTAGGATTTCGTAACCTTGTTGTTACTAACCGCTTGATTCATGTTATGTTTCTTGTTGTAGGCTGCTTCTTGATGCTGATTTGTTCCAGAACTTGATTTCTGATAGTTGTCTTGTTTACGCTGCGACGATTCCATTGAAGTGAACTTCGCTTCTAGGTAGTCTAGGAACTCCTTTAATGTAGGTAATTCTCGCGAGTTCTTCAATGATTCAATGTAATCAGAGTATGTCCCAGCGTCCAGCTTTTGCGCCAAAATATGTACTAGTAGCGGATCCCAGGTTCTGACATCCACTTCTAAATTCTTGATGGCGTGCACACATTCGATTGTGACGTCATGTATTTTCTTAATTGGTGCTAATGATTGTTGTTGCATGGTTGGCAGGTTGAAGAGCATGTTGATGTGCGATGTAAATATAAGTTTTTTATTGTTGTAGCGGTTGTTGAGAATGTCCCAACACACTAGATAATTATCTGAGCTTATCTGTAGGTGTTGTATTAGCCGCTCAGCTTCTCCTTGTACCTTACTTTTCAAAAATTGCATTTTCTGCGCATTTGATAAGGATGAGTTGTTATGGATGGCTTCCATGAAAAGGTCTCTGAATGGTATCCACTGATTAAATTTGCCGTGAAAGACCGGTATTTCTAATTTCGGTGTTGTTTTTTCTCGATAAGCTCCGGACCACATCTTTGTATTTAACGCCTTCTTCAGATCAAGATATTGGCTTTCAAACCTTGTATAACGCTCTTCATATATAGTGTTCTTGTCTCCGTTGAGTTCGCACTCTATCTCCCAATGAAGACTGTCAATAGCCGACCAACGTGCTTGTAATGTTTGCAACGCATCTTGAAATTCCCATTTTTCAGAGATAAATTCCACTTGAATGATGGCGACTGCTCTCATGAAGGCCTTGAAGTTGGCCGATTGTTTGCGTAATAAATCGTCCAGCTTACTATTGGACCCTGTATCCCTCTTGTTAGGGCTTTGTTGTTGACGAGGAAGCGGTTGATCCATGCTGTTGTTCTCATTTGAGTTACTGGTTCCTTCTTCCTCCTCGCCTTCGTCTTGTTCTGTTTTGCTCGATGTACCTGCTGTGTCTTGTTGAGCGGTAGCTCCGAGCGGTGGCGGTTGCACCGGGGGTCCAACGGACCGTTTATACGTCGACACTTGCTCATGTTGCGAGAGGATTAACTCCTTGACTTCTTTATAACACTGCGACGCTGTGTTATATAAATTACTTGTAAAATAAAGATGACTCACACCCACTTCTGTAGACAGACGGTCATGGTTGAACTGGAAATCACTCCATAAGTTTTCCAGCATCTGCAAACGCCGTTTGAAGTAGTCTGAGTTCTTCCTGTCCCAGCCATCCTTTTTGATGTTGATGCCGACTTTCTTGATGTTCTCGTAAAGTTCGCGCTGATTCTCGAAAGTATTTGCCGATGACGTCATGTTGTCAAGCTTCTCGATTAATTCACGACGAACTCTTGTAGTTCTGGTCTGGAGTAGTAGACTGTTGCTCCAAACTCCTGGTTCTTTGTATTGCGTAACCTATCCCTTTTACGATATGCGCCTTCTCAATTGGTAACTGGGGCGACTCGCTTGTGAGAGACCAGTCCAACCGATTCGCGACCGTAAAAGATGTCGATCACACAACACAAAATTGCTCGAAGGACCAAATGTTGGGGCGTAACTCCCAACAGTGAAATTGTTATGTTATTCTTGTTATGTTGACTTGTAAGGTCTGTTATGTTATGTTATGTAAATGAGTAGACGACTGTTTCCCTTGATGGATTTATTGCTACTAAATTATGATGATACGATTATAAACTAAGTTACAGAAATGCATACTTAAACAATATCGATATGCATAAAATAAGTATGACGTACAAACTACCGAAAGGTCAATGTACAGCGTAGCTCGTACACAGACAATTGACAATACTGAGACTTCCACAACATCAAAAGAGTTTGCATAGATGATGTGGATAATTCCAACTTGATTTTATCGAATCAGAGATCGATTATTAAAATAAATCGACATGCTTCTCGTGCGGATGTGCAGCACGTATTCCTTCCCTCCTACTGCAACGACGCGTGTGCCGCAGCGTTGTCGACTGCAGGCAACACTCACACGCTACAAGATCCCTGGTAGGCAGCGCGGCGTAATAGAGGAAGAGCCGTGACGATCAGCCCTTCGCTATTTTATAAAACCGAAAAGTTTGTCTGTGTATGTCCCTAATTTTGATCACGGTTCCTATGAAACTTATCAGGTTGCGCTAAGTGCGTTAACCTAAACCCCCATAATGATGATGATGAACTTATAAAATCAGGTAGCACGACAAAAAATGAGTACCTGTCTGGAATTCAAACCTGAGACCCTAGGTTTATAAAGAGGCCACTAAACCGTTGGGCTACTTCGCCCCAGTGATAGTTGGTCTAAAATAGTCGTTCTATTCTAATCAAATGCTTGTTAGGACCGAGTAAGATAGGATGAAAGGTAGAAATAAAGAAAACATATTTATTTGGCATAATTATGCCATAAGTGCACACAACAAGAACAGAAAAAAAATAAAAACTTAATTACACAATTAAAAAACTTAAAACTACACAGACAAAAAATGGAAAGAAATAATTATTGTTCGTCTCACGGCTGCGCCAAATAGGCCTAGTTTAGTTAAGCACTCGTAGATGTAGCGCGCTTCTATTTGCAGAGCCCGGCAGATCGAGCGAGATCCGCTGTTATCATGCCTCGACGCACTCGCGCTCCCCCGGGCCAGCTCGTCCCGTATCCGCGACGCGCGAGCCGCACGACGAGGAAGCGGGGGCGGGTCTCCACCGGCGCCGTTGCCTGCGTTGCGTTGAAGCGCCAGCCTCCTTGCTCCATGCTTGGGGCTCACGAAATCGCGCGCTTTAATTTTGACGCCAATCTTAGCGGCCACCAACATGGCAGTGTAGGTGGTGTTTTCTCCACTTATCTCTGGAATATTAGATCTAAGGATATCATTTGCGAGCAAGTCCTGGTCACGGTCATTTATGTCGCTAAACTGATTTGTAAGATCCACATTCGACGATTGCGACATTTCGGGTTGAGCCAGTTTGGTCTCCGTAATAACTATCCAACTCCAAGTTACTCATTCTATTGTTCTAGCTTCAGAAGTTCAGACAAACACCATAGGTTGAGCACAGCAACGGAGTACAGGACCGCACATACCGACGTTAAGGCTCAAGTTGGTTTTCCGTTCCCCGAATAATTATCTTCTATAAACTGTGGGTTTTGGGTACTTGTGTATTGATGGGGTTCACTTATACTTATTTAATATTTTTTTTTTAATATTTAAACAGCACATGAACACTAAATAACAATGTTATTCGTAAGTTGCACTGGCAGAAGTATTTATTCACTAAACTTAGGCGAATTAGACTGTTATTTTTATTTATTCGCGAGAAGAAAAACACAAAGAGCTTATGTCTGTTTGACATCCGTGACGTGACATGATGACACAACGCCGCGTGCACCGCCGCGTCGGACGCGGCGTGCGACGCCGCGGCCAACGCGTCGCAGCACGCCCCGCGTCTCCCTATACAATATTGTACTGAGGCCGCTGCACGCGCCGCCTCTCCGTAAACGGAAAAAACGCTCGACGCGCCGCGTGACGCGCCGCGCAACGCGCCGCCCGACGCGCCGCGTCTCCAGAAATGAGCCCTTAGGTCAAAGGAAACTTGAAACTGGTTCAAAGTTTTTTTTGCCTTATCGCTCCTAGAATTAAGGTAAACGGCCCAGTAACCGTGAAGTTTTGAAATTCACTGACTTTGCAGGCCTGCTATGCTAAAACTAGAAGACTCACCATAAAAATAATTACATGACTAGAGAGATAATTTAAACTAGTTTTAGTGTAATATTCTTTTTTTTTATTAGTTTCAATTTACTTTAACAAAAAAATAAAATAAAGGGCCAATTGTACCAGTACCCGGTAGATATGTACTAGTAAACGTTGAATTGTCCCTGAATCCGGTAATTTTCACCGCGAATTAGAACTTTATTGCTTTACGTTTAAGTTCACAGAAATGCTATTTTTGCGTTGTCATAGATTTGAGCTGCAGGTGGAGCAATTTGGAGTTGGACGTTGGAATCACCGGGGTCACCAACTGGCTAGTTTTATGGATTCTAGTATTTCTTTTTCGTTTGAAAGACTTAACTACTGTCTACTGTCTACATATTTTCTTTTAACGTTCATTTTTAACCCCCGACGCAAAAACGACGGGATGTTATAAGATTGAAAGGTGTGTGTGCGTGTCTGTCGGTGGCATCGTAGCTCCCGAACGGATGAACCGATTTTATTTTATTTATTTTTTTGTTTGAAATGTGAATTAGACGGGAGTGCACTTAGCTATGTTTTATAAAAAATAGTCCAAGGCAAAATAAGGCCGCCGTCACAAATTGACAGATTACATTTTTTTTTTCACAACTCCCTCATTATGGGTATCAAATGAAAGTGCCACCACCAAAAATCGGGAATACCTTGAAATAATTGACCCTGTGTCGGGGGTTTTTATTTTTTTAATTGAATGTAACTTAACTTTTTAAACATTGAGAAAACCTTTGCACCGACTTTGAGGTCCAATGTTAAAGTTTATGGATTTAGAAATTGCTTGACACTTTAAATATCAACTACCATATCAAGTGTTTGACTCTTGATACTACTACTTCAAATCGCCCAGTTTCTCTTGACACACGGCATTGAATTCAAAACGTATTTTACAAGAAGCGCTTCTACAAAACTCCAAGCTACACTGGTCCATGGTTCTCAGACGTGAGAAATCTATGTGACCAATGGTACAAGAAATTGGTTAAACGTTTAGTAGGCTTTATTTAAATACGAAGCTTTCCTCACAATGTTTTCTTTTGATATTTCAATTGGATATTGCTCAATATGTCATACATAACACATGACATTCCGACACGTACACTTCAACCAACTTATCTGTGCAGGTGGCAAAACAAAGAACTAAAATAAATGTACCAAGTTTGACATATCGATGGTTTAACGCCACCTTTGACTGCACACTTCAAGTGATGATTCTACATACGGCTATCACATAGGCCCCGTTGCCGCTATGTCATGACGATTAAATTATCGTTAGTTTCTAGTTGGCAAAAGTTATGGACGACAGTAATCGCGTCCTATATGTGAACACCTCCATTTAAATACACAAGCCACGACACTTAAAACTACACGATTATCTGTCGTCACGACATAGTGGCAACCCGGGGCCTAACAATAACAGTTGTTTCAAAGGCTTTGAACTTAGGGCATTCACTATTTGATTACCCACTTTATTTATTTAAAACTATAAGCACAGAGCACAGAGACATTTACTGCCACTCACTTTCTTTGATAATATCTTTGTAATTATATAAAATATTATTAAAGAAATAAAAATCGCTCAGCTTTGTCCTCATTCCGGATCTACTTTACTATTACTATCAAACACAACATATTATAAAACAAAGTCCGCCGTTGCATCTGTCTGTCTGTTCGCGATAAACTCAAAAACTACTGCACCGATTATCATGCTGTTTTCACCAATGGATAGAGTGGAAGGTTTTAGTATAATACATGTAATGGGTTATGTATCATATAGATCCACATTCATATAGTATTCTAGATAATTATGATGCACCCGCCCCTAAGACGACCCACTGACCTGCACTTGTGTTATAAAACAACATACTCGTACGTACAATAAAAACAAAATGATAAATGATCCTATATTCATCACAAAAGATCACATATTTCAATGTGCCCAAAAAATGTGTTCGGTGCAATTCATAAGATACACTTTCAATGTTCGAAATGGCTATATTTAAAGTAAAAATATTACATTAAAAACTTGTATTAATAAAAACACAAAAAAAGTGAAAAAATTGCTTCATGTGTGCCTATAAAATTTGAAGAGTTCCCTCGATTTCTCCAAGATATGGTATCTTGTTCTCATCACATCCCGACTAGATGACTATAGGACCATTTGGAAAGTATACCCTTGCCAACAAAAAAAGGATTTTTCAAATCAATTAGCAAGCGACGGAGTTAGAAAAAAAATAGAAACATCCGAATTGAGAACCTCCTCCTTTTTTAGAAGTTGGTTAAAAAAAAACTTGTCAAAAAGTTGGAACTTCGACCCCCAATATCTCCTTAAGTAATAGGTTCCCACGTATGGTGTAGAAAGAAAAAAAATATCGCAATGACGAGGTCAAGTACCTTTCGGCTTCGGTTTTACACCCTTTATTTTAAGGGGCATACTGTGATGCTCCTTGACGAAAACCATTTGTTCCTATTTTAGCATGCTTGATGTTAATTGAGGACAAAAAGCAAGTCAGCGTCATTATCACCTTCAAATACTTTTACTCCCACAGAAAGTAATACAGAAGAACTCGTTATTTTTTTGCATAAATATAAATACTAGTAATTTAGCGTGCTTTCTTTCTAGCTAAAGATTCAACCTAGGCGATAAATTCAAAACCAAAAACAGAATTATATAACTTCGTAAAAATTCCACCCGTACAAACCGAGTCCGAATGCAAATCGTTTGGATGTTTATGAGTATATGCTTTTATAGCCTTTTGCTTGTTATTGTAAAAATGAAAGGTATTCCAGTGGAAGGCCGCATCATATATCACAATCTTTACTTCTCACGACCACACAAGTTATGAGCGAAGAGCGTTTTAGACCGATTTCCATAGACACAACTTGCTACTGCTAGCTGTTGTTGTTGTATTGGTACTTGCATCTAATGAAGCAAGAGCCTATACTCACAGCTCAAGGCTTTGTTCTCCTATGGGTACATTGTTATTACTTGATGTGTATAATCGCCTTATCGTTTTAACAATTCCCTACATAACTCGGATCACTCACAAATGTTTCTACCCATAAACTGGCACAACTGTAAACATGGGGCCAGTGGGAACAATTTTAACTATTTTAATCAGTTCCCGCGGTCCCCACCCCACCAGTGGAGACAGGGCGGTGCGCCCAAAAAGAACATTTTTAAATTATTTTAATAAATACCCGCTATCCTCACCAGTGGGGGTACGGGTGGCTGGGACAGCAGGAATACACCAAAAATACAGTTCTGTTTTTATACTGCTCGATTATTGCTTGCCATACAATAAAAATCCGTCAAGCACTTAAGTTTTAAATTACAATGAACGAACATTAAAGATTAGCACAACGAGAAGTTCCGAACTTGGACCACAGAGTACTCGATAGGCCGTAGACTAGACGTGTATCATTTGTGACTTAAAACGGCAATCACGCACAGTACGGCATCTATTAGTCAGACTTTTACACTACACGATTTACAGTAGAAGAAGATAGTTTTAAGATAACACGTATTTAAAACATAACTCTGTCAATTTCAACGATTGACACATGATGATGGAACGAATACTAAATTAGAACTTTTATGCATTAGACAGGTGAAAAGTTTCGCGTTGCCTTGTGATAAATCGTAGTGAAATTAGATTTTGATTGGGTACTTAACCTGTTTAGATGGTTCTACATCTACAGCCTTTTCACCTGAAATGAAATGAAATGAAATTTATTTATTTGCCAGAATATAGGTGCTTACATGGTAAAATAATTTTAGTCTTACTATATTCGACTTATGCAGGTACATGCAATAATTGGTCATACACATCATAGTCATAATAGAATTTACAATCTTGCTTCGTTAATATTAATTAGGAAACTGACAGTGCTCATGACGTCTCCTCCGACTGTAAGTCATCTTCTGCCTTCATCTGCTTACCTACAGCATCTGTTGCGTACGACTGTATGAGATATCTCCAGAGCTCTCAGTAGTATAAACAGCGGAGTTTTAGTCAGCAAGGTCAGCGCACACCGGGGACGGCACCGGGCTACGCGGCAGGGCAAAGCTCTCTACCCAATGTAAATTCATACTGCAGATTCAATATTCAATACTGCGAATGGTTAATCCTTTCATATATTTTGAAATCGATCTCTAAACATCATCATCATCTGTATCTTTTAGCACTAGCTACGTATGAAATTACGTTGTGTAAGGATAAAATGCTCTGCCCTGCCATCCCCAGTGACAAACTTTTCCCTTCATTTCCCTTGAATCCTTGTCTGATACCGTCCTATGAGAATTTCCCAAAATAAAGGAAAGTGGGAAATTAAATTTACCGCCAGTAGTTTAATTTACGTTTTGCTTATCGTGACCGTAATATTTAGTCGTATCGCCTCCGTATCGTAAGGTCTAAAATCATTCTACATCATTTCGCAATACAGTATAGCGCATCCATAGATTTTAATTAATAGCAAATTGGCGAATATAGTTCTTATAACAGTTTGTTCATGAATTTATTTTTTAAACTATTAATAGAGTCGTGATAGAAAGTCTGATAGGGAAGTATCACGATTTAAAAGGCGTAATTAAAATCATTAATTTTAATTAGTTGGTATAGGAGATTATTTCAGTTTTTATGGCAAGCGATTATAATGTTACGAACTCCTGTCTGTCAAAATCTACACTTATCTTGCCATTACGAATAAATTAAGAAATATTGCAACCGAAATAAGTGCAAACTCATTTTCTCTGACCGTGTTTAAATCTCAACTACATAAGCTACTCATCTATTTTAATTTAAAGCTTTAATAGGCCCATAAGAGAGCACGGAGAAAAAAATATTCTACTAAACTACCAGAACGACTTGTAAATCCTAATCTAGTGAACAGAAAAAATATATGGTTATGTTTATTAGAATTACTTATATGGATAAATATACATATTGTAGCGCATGCGGAAAAAATCTGGTAAAAAAGTTTAGTGTGCGAAACATGTTAGACGGTATCAATTATTGATTATTTAGTGACGATTACGATCTAAACATGGTATTGAACACTACTTACACACTGGTTACGTCTACCAGAATAATCGTTCAGTGCACTGGACTTTTTTTATATAATACAAGTCGTATTGTTATGTTTAACAGAATTTCCTTTATGGATAAATATTCATCTTGTAGTGCATGCGGATAAAATCTTGTAAAAAGTTTAGTGTACTAAACGTGTTAGACGGTATCAATTATTGATTATTTAGTGACGATTACGATCTAAACTTGGTATTGCACACTATTTACACACTGGTTACGTCTACCAGAATAATCGTACAGTGCACTGGACTTTTTTTTAGGTTACAAGGCATATTTTTGCCTTTAAAAGGAAGAAAGCATTTACAACAAAATCAATCATTTCCAATAACAGACTTATTCTGGTCGGGCTTACGCTAGAATACTTTAGATAAAACAGTAAAAATACAGTTTACATAAAAAATATTTTGTAATGCCAACTTTAAACATGCCGCGCCAACCGTCTGCTCCGCCCGTTCGCTGCCACAGTCATCAGGGTTGCCAAGTTAGCAACTTTTTGCCTAGACATTGGCACTTTTGTGACTTGGTAAGTTACAAAATATACCTAAGTGACCAACACAAAAACACTATGATATAATGTTTACAAAAAGGTTCATGTTCATAATCTTTTTTAATTATAATATTTGAAAACGTAGTTACCTAATATACTTACTTACCTGCATAAAATATGAGTTCCAAATAGTTAGGTACCTACCTACCATAATTATTTTATGATGGTATGGCATTGGTAACATTTTAGATCCAACAACGATTATCTGGGTGCCATTCGCAATTATATCTGCCTACTGTTGGCATGCCTATTTACTACATAAATTGTTGTGAAATGAACTGATCGTTAACAGGGAGGGGAACTGATATCCTGAACACAAGGAAACTTAGAGTTAGAACTCAGCCATTACTCGTAATTTTATTGCAATGATCTTCCTTCATAGAGGTACCTACAAACTTGCCTAAATCTCGATTTGGCTGGGATTTGACAGAAACCCTGGTTTTCGAAAAAAAATCTGTCAATATACCTAGCAACGAAATCGAAATTAGGATTGATTATCTAGTGTCGGTATCATCGGTTGGTTTTTACATTTTTACGACCTTATGTAAATATAAAATTGTCAATGTTCTAAATTTAATGTCAAACTCGATTGCACTTGTACACTAATAAAGTAGTTTTTTCATTGGTTTTACGACACAAGTGAGCCTTCTTTAAGTATTAGGGAAAGAAGATTTCATATGTCTAAGTTATCATTTTTCTTTAATAATAGAAGAGAGTATCTATACCCGAGCGTTTTGTTAAAGAATATGTATATCTGGTGGATCGCTATATGGCATCAATGCAATAAATACAATTAATCCGAGAATTTCATAAGTCCTGTTTTATTTTCATTTCAACATAACATTATGTCAGAGTTGACATTACATGAAGGCAAAAGGCACAACAACAAAAGGAGTTCATAATACAAGAATATAACCACTGAGTCTTCGCTCATTGTCTATTCTCAACATCCACCTCTCTTGAATGTAGAAACTCCGGCCAATATCTTCAGTTCTTTGATTCTGGGCCCATATAAAGATTTTGTAAGCATGTCAGCGATCTGCTTCTCTGAACTGACATGTCGGATATCAATGTTTCCCTCTTGAATGCAGTCTCTGATAAAGAATGCCCTTAGTCTTATATGTTTCGTCCTCTGATGAAACTCTGGAGGGTTTTTCGCTATCTTGATAGCCGATTCGTTGTCCACGCACAGATATGCATGACAATCATCTCCTGTGATATCTTTCAAAATGCGTTTCAGCCATATTATTTCTCTAGCAGTCTCACTCGCTGCGTAGATCTCCGCCTCCGTTGACGATATGGCAACAACGTTCTGTCGTTTGCTATTCCAAGAGATGGCACCTCCGGCAAACATGCAAAGAATGCCTGAGGTCGATCTTCCAGTGTTTGCATCTCCACCGTGGTCAGCGTCACTATAGCACTTCAGGTCAGCAACACAATCTGGTGTGTACTTAATTCCATGATCAATAGTGCCTTTGATGTATCGCATGATCCGTTTTACAATCTGCACATCATCTTTGGTTGGACTGTTTAGATTGCGAGATACCACTGATACGGCATAGGCTATGTCTGGCCTCGTGCCGGTCATTAAATAGGCAAGTGCTCCAACGGCTTGGCGATATGGGAACGTGCTAACTTTGACCTCTTGGTCGTTATTCATCGCCTTCATATCTTCAGCTTTCAATATTGGAGTTGCCACTGGTTTGCATTCCTCCATCCCAAACCTCTCCAGTACTCGGTTCGCATACGCTTTTTGGTGAAGCAGTATTGAGCCATCTGACTGTCTCTCTATCTCCATGCCTAGAAAATAGGTGGCCGGTTTGGTTGTGAGTTTGAATCTCTTTTTCATTTCCTCAAGAAAAAGTGTCGTCTCCTTCTCACTTGTTGACGCTATTAGACCGTCGTCAACGTATAGGGCAAGGATTATCCTTTCTCCCCCTCGCTTTCTTGTAAACAGGCAGGGATCCGATTTACTTTGGTTGAAGCCAATTTGAACTATATAGTCCGTTATGCACCTGTTCCAACATAAGGGCGCTTGCTTTAGCCCATAGAGGCTCTTTTTCAGCTTGAATACCAGCTTTTTATCATTCGCATAACCTTCTGGGGGTTTCATGTATATTTCTTCATTTAGCGTGCCATATAGGAATGCCGTCGATACATCAAATTGTGCTAGACTTAGCTTCGCCTTTGCTGCAACACTCAGTACAGCTCTTATGGTGCTACTTCTCGCTACGGGACTGAATGTCTCGTGAAAGTCAATGTCCTTCTTTTGTGAGTATCCCTTTATTACGAGTCGGGCTTTGTACTTTTCTATTGTACCATCCGGATTCGTTTTTATTTTGAATATCCACTTGCAAGGGATTGCTTTTCTTCCTTTAGGTAACTCCACTAGCTCCCAAGTTTTGTTGTCTTTTAGCGAATTTATTTCACTATCTATGGCTTGTAGCCATTTTTCACGCTCTGAAGAATTCATTGCCTCCTTGTAGGTCTTAGGTTCAGCCATACTGTTAGCCTCTACTGCCATCACATAATCTTTAAATCGATCTGGTGGTCTCAATTTAGATCTGTCTCTCAATGTTCTCAGACCTTCTCTTTCGATCTCATTATTAGAGAGGTTCAAATTCAAATTATTGGCAGGCTCTTCAATAGGCTCTTCCTCTTCATTATCTGAATGAGCTGTTTCATAGTTTTGATCTGAGTTTGCATTCTCACTTTGATTTAGATTGTCATCTTCCTGATCATCAACATCATTGTATTCAACATCTCTTGATGATGAAGGTTCATTATCATTCAAGTGTATGTCACTCTGATCTTGATGGCTTTCTGGATTATCTTCATGTCTCTGATCATTAGCATTCCTCTCAATGCTTTCATCTCTGACATGTTGAATCCATGGAAAAGTCCAGTCTTTAGAAGTAATCGGCTTTAGTGAAACAATTTTGTCATCTTCTGCAGGTTTTTCTAGAAGTGGCCGCTCATCAAATGTCACGTCTCTAGACCTAGTCAGTTTAGACTTTTCTTTGTTCCAGATCCTGTAGCCTTCGCTTCCTTCGTAGCCAACCAGTATACCCAGCTCTGCTTTCTTTTCAAGCTTCTTTCTGTTAGCTTTAGGTACATGGGCGTAGCATTTGCAGCCGAGAATCCTTAGATGCTTGATTGATGGTTTCTTTCCGAACCACAATTCGTATGGGGACTTATTGGGTACGCTTGATGGTCCAGTGCGATCTAGCACGTACACAACAGCTTCTATCACTTCTGCCCACAGCTTCTCTGGAATCTTTACACGTGCATGCATAATGGCACGCGCTGCTTCTACTATTGTGCGATTCTCTCGCTCTACACATCCAGCTTGCTCGTGAGTGTATGGCATTGTTAGTCTTTGTGTTATGCCGCGTTCTTGAAGGATCCTTTTAAATTCTGCGCTAACAAACTCACCGCCGTAGTCACTGAGTACTTCTTTTACAGTGTGTCCCGCAACTTTAGCTGCAGCTAGAAATTGCCTTAACTTTGATGCTGCTTCAGACTTCTGCTTTAGAAAGTAAACATGTCTATGCCTTGTGTAGTCATCTTTGAACAGAATATAGTATCGATTCTTCCCATATGATGTCGGAAATGGCCCGCATATGTCAGTGTGAACAAGTTCACCAGGTTGAGTGGCTCTTGTTCTTGTTCCAAACTGCAATCTGTGCGTCTTTCCATAAATACAGCCTTCACATAGATCTGACTTGTTGTCATTTATCTTCATTCCGAGCTCAGTTTCAATAACTTGCTTTACGTGTCTTTTATTTTGGTGTACTAGCCTTTCATGATACAGCTGTAGTGGGTTTGTCAGTAATTGGTTTACTTCCAGCTTGTTTGGTCTGATACAGTTAATAGCCAACTTGTATAGGCCTCCGTCAATCTTTCTTGTCCCAATTGCTTTTATCACTCCATCTACTTTGAGTATGCATTGTTTTGGCGTAGATTCAAATGTGCTCTTCGACGATACATTATGCGTTGCAAGAACAGAAAATAGATTTCTCTTGATTTGTGGTACATACCATACATCTTTCAGTAGGAGTTGTTCAACTTTACCGTTGCATTTGGCTACAGCTCGAATATTGCCTTTCCCAATGGCTTCGATGGTTTGTCCATTAGCTGCGGTGACAGTAACAATGTGCGAATCGTCAAAGTGCTCGAAGCTTTCGAAGATGTCTCCTTGATGCGTAACATGGCTTGTCGCTCCGTTGTCGACGTACCAGTTCTTGTCATCAATTGGTAGTTTGTCTCCTACAGCTAACACGGTCAAATTTACATTTGTTTTGCTGCACGACGGCTTTGGTGGACGTCCATCTTCTATCCATTTACGGCATTTGCGAACTCTGTGCCCAGCTAATCCACAGTATTTGCATTTGAAGATTGCTCCTTTACCTTTCGTTTTCTCTGTCTTGACTACTAGTACTTCCTCTTTGTATTCACTTACTTCTTCATTGCTCTTTAAGGCTTTCTCGAAGGTACTTAGCTGTGCAGTTAGATTCTCTATTGTCCTATCCTTTTTGTTTACAAGGAGCCAACTTGACTTGAAAACAAAGAAATTCTTAGGTAGGGTCCCAAGTATCTTGCAGATCAGCAGTATATCAGGCAGCTTCGCTTGAATTTGGTTATTCAGCTCATGCCATATATTCTTCAATGCAGAAATATGCTTCTTTATGTCATGTTCTGGGTCTTTATTGTAACTAAAGAATTGTAGACACAAATCGTAACTCTTTTCTTCAGCGCACCCACAGTAGAGACGTTCTAGTTCATCCCATACCTCTTTAGCGGTTTCGAAGCGCATAACTTGGTCAAGTACTTCATTTGTCATGTTGTTCGTCAGTAGCGTTAGTACAAGGCTGTCTTTAGCTTGAAATTCTTTCAATTTCTTCTCATAATCAGCCCTTGTTTCTTTTGAATCTATACTCTTTGGTTCTATCGGAACTTTAAGTGTCCCATCAATGATCTTCAACGCATCGGGATAACCTTTGAGTACGTTGCGGATTCTGTATTTCCAATGCTTGAAGTCTTTGCCATCACTTAGGCACTCGATCTTCACTTTTGATGCACTTTCAAACGACTTTTCATCCATCGTGAATTTTCCACTTCACAGACGATTTTTCCACTTTTCTACAGTTCACTTTATTTTACTCTGCTACCATGTTAAAGAATATGTATATCTGGTGGATCGCTATATGGCATCAATGCAATAAATACAATTAATCCGAGAATTTCATAAGTCCTGTTTTATTTTCATTTCAACATAACATTATGTCAGAGTTGACATTACATGAAGGCAAAAGGCACAACAACAAAAGGAGTTCATAATACAAGAATATAACCACTGAGTCTTCGCTCATTGTCTATTCTCAACACGTTTTACTTACTTTAAATTGTTATAATAAGCATAGTTAGAAATAATAATAATTTTAAGAAAGAGCTCACATAAATTATTCGTACATATTCATTGTATAGGATATTATATAAATAAAATTGGATGGTGGTTGTCCAATTATACAGTTGGCAACACTGGGGCAGCACTATCTCTACTAACCAGTAATTTAGTTGCGACGGTTTGAATTTACAATTACTAAATCTAATAATCGGACTCTAATCTAAAGTTGTCGTACCATCTACAAAATGGACCAGGACCAGGACGTGAACAACTTACTGGAATCCTGGGGATTATCTCAATACGTTGAAAAGTTTGCCGGTAAGTCGTCCATTGATCTATTCAACAACTATGTTCAACAATTTCTAAGATTATAGCATATTTCAGTTACTAGGTACCTACTTAAACCATTTCAGCTTGTATCAGTACTTGTACATTTCAGTAATAGGTACTTTTGAGCAAACCATTTGGTCCGAGCAGAGAAAAAGACGTTTGGAAAAAAGTTTTTTTAGGCTGAAGGTTTTTTCTTACTTACACACAGACCAATTTAGTGAAATAGGTATGCTTTTATTATCTATTCAGCCCGATGGTAAGCAGGTAGGTTAACCTCCTCTATATTACGCCAATCCTTCCGTTACGTTGCCAGGCCCATTCATTGCTACCCAGCATATCTTCGTGCGGCGCTCGACCACCTTACGAATATTGCCATAGTCCATCTTCCGTCATTTCTTGTACCCAGTCCATCTCTAATTCAGACTTGTTATCTGCATACCTATACCTATCTACGTCGAAGAGCGACGTCTGGCGTTCTATTTCCACGAAAAATATAAAACTACATTTATTTTCAGCTAATAGCATCGATTTAAATACATTGGGGCTGCTTACTGCAGATCTCATAAGAGAATTAATTGGCCCAATCGGTGACCGTGCTAGATTCACAAAAAATCTGCAAGCATGGAACGAATTGACAAATTCACTTCAAGTAAGTTGTACCTACCTACCTTACCCCATTCTAAACATTACTTAAGTTAAAGCACTGTTTAAAGTATCTTTTGTCAAGAGTTTAGACAGATTTTCATATGACAGACCGTAAATTGTACTTATGTTATAACAAAATCAAAACATACATTTATAAAGCAACGCAGTTGTTTATGACTGGTCTCCCCGCTCAGCTTGTAGTAGCTCTGCTTTCTACGCTGGAGGTTGTGGGATTGATCCCCACCGAGGGCAAACATTTAATTTTGTGTGATGACTAATGTTTGTTCTGGATCTGGGTGTTATAATGTATTTGAAGTATGTATTTAAAAAAAAAGAAAGTTTATCTGGTTCCCATAGTACAAGCTTTGCCTAGTGTGGGGCTAGATAGCGCTTTATGAAATGACCCCCATTATTTATTATAGCAATCCTGACTTAAATTTTTCCTTGTGTTGTATGACAGGAATTCCCTAATTATGATATCCCCGAGACACAAGCCATCAATGATAATAACATTAATGTTGATGTATTGAGCAAAAACCATAGAAACATTCAACTGACTGCTCCATCAACATCCGATGCCACACTGGAAACTTCCAGTGATTTGTCTTCCTCTCCAAAACCTATGAATATAGAAGTATTAGACACATTTGAAATTTTAGATTTCACAAACAGCACTTCCAATAGCCCTGTAAGTATTTATAATAGTACATACTGTAATAAAATTAAATTGTCACTGTGAAATCTTTATATTAAGTCAGTGAAAAAGTTGTCTAGCTGCCTTAGCAAGTTGTGTACTTTTCCCAAATGTTACTTTGTAAAAATCTAATGCAAAAAACTTATTTATAATCACTAGGTGTCTGACTGACTGACTGACAACACTCAGCCTAAACCATAAGTCCTAGAGAGTAGATACCTACTTGGTTGGGTTGTATCTCTTGGAGGTACTACAACGGTATGATGATGTAGCTAGAAGGTTGTAAATGTGTTTGTGTTAGTTTAATAATATAGATTCTTATTTTTAGGCACTCAAAGATTTACTCCAGAAATCTTTAGATGGAAGGGGCCTTATCAGCCTTTACTCAGAATCTGGACTATTGTCAAACACCGGGCGAAGAAAGATTTGTAACATAATTATTAAAAACTTGTTAGAAGCGGATCCGGACAGAAGAATTCCAAGTTCTACACTTCTGCAATACGCTCAAGAAATCAAAACAATATTTGTGAAGGAAAATATTTCAACATACTTTGTACCATACTTCAACAATTCAAAATTAAAGATCAAACGATGTGCGAAAGGAAAACTCTATGATTGTCTTCAGAATCGAAAGAGAGAGTACAGAGAGTCTAGCCTAATTAAATCAAAGAAAAACACTGAAGATAAGAACGACACTAATGAATCACGTGTGCAAGATTCAGGTTGGTTAATACACATAGATTAAAAAGAACACCCATTTAAGCAACATTTACAAATAAAAATACTACATTTAGGTATTCTATCAGATGTGTTTCCCAGAATACAAACTTTGCATAGTTTGGGACTATTCCTAACACATATTAAGGGAATAGGTATACTTATTTATTATCCCCCGAATGCGGTTTTTTAGTGTTCCTGGACTGGAACACTTTATAGTCGCACTCCGGTGTCCGTCTGTCACATCCACCAAAGCTAAACCAGCTGGACAGTTGAAATTTGTGGAAAAAATATTCTGTAAATTAGGGGTTGTTTGGGAGGTTCCAATAGGATAAGAAAATCAAAATATTTTTTTTTACCCCTTTTTGTGGTAAAAAAAAATAGCCAGCTCGGTATCTTTATCTTCCATGTTCTGTGGATATTATTCATCGATGGGGGTTCTTAATTTTTTTGTAAAATAACTTGTACTTATTTTCAGATATCATTGACGATGTTGCATGGTTGAGCAATTCCTGCGACCCCTGGCCATTAGTTGAGGAGAAGTGGAGAAAGACTGCAGAATATCGTCGCAGAGAATTAAATAACTCTCATCTTACGATTCAAAAGTATATGGACACATTCCCTGCACTAAAGAAGCCTTCTGGATTTAATCTGCTGACATCTGATTTTAAATCACAATACCCTAATAGCGACAACAACCTGGTTGAAAACTTCCCTCTGCACAAAACCAAAATTCTCGACCTGACGGTACAAAAGTACAATCGCCACCCTGATAACAATATAAAAGCATTCACTGAAGAATATGTGAATTTCATAAGTAAGTCATAGTTCTTATGTACAAAAGTCTACATTTTTAAGTATGTATGTACAAAAAAAAGTATTTAAGTTAGGTATCTAAGCTAATTAGTCCCATAGAACAAGCTTTGCCTAGTTTCGGGCTAGATAGTGTTGTGTGGAATGTCCAAAAATATTTATTTGTTTTTAATTTATTATTATTTACCTTGTTTATGTAAATGTTGTCTTGTTTATGTTCGTATAAACAAGGCAATACTTTACCTATCTATCAAGCTCATTAATTATGGAATATTTAAACTAGTAACCAGATAGATAAATCAAGGTTAATAATGTTGTTACTATTTAGTTGTGTTTTTAAATAGGTAATAGTGTGTAGGTACTGGATCAAATAACTAATTTGAGTAATAGGTAGGCACCTAAAAATAACATAACTGCATGACGTGCGTACTTACTTCTGTGTTAATTTTCAGAAAAAGAAGACCCGGTATCTGGATTATTATTAGAAACAACATCCATTTATGCCTTCATGTTTTTGCCGCTTCTTCTCGGCAACCCAGTGGCCAAAAATAAGAAAAAATCTTGGCGTCCGTCGAAGCAGGAGTCACGAGAGGCGTTCATTACGCATTTAAAAGCAGCAACGGAATTGCAAGAAAATATTACCAGACGAAAAGAAAAATACGCTGCGCATGGTTTGACATTTCAACCTACAATATTTATAGTAGGCCCCACACTATATCAAATTAAAAACTACTATATAGTAGTTAATGACACCATATACACAGTACATACTATTTTGGAAGCCGTTGACGTCACATTCAAACTATTCTATGCCTTGAACTGTGAGTACCCAGCCGACTGTATAAGCGTGTATTACTTTTTGCAAAGAGGCTTTTACCAGATTGTTACTAAATGGGACAAAGAATACGTATCAGTGAATGCTCTTCTAGCAGATTTAAATATAAACATATAAAATTAAATCTATACTCTGTAATAAGACTAGGTACTCCTTAAATATTCGGGATGCTCAGTGTTGAATCAAAAGTTGTTCATATTTACTTAGTCTTAACTTACATCCTGGTCTCTTTACTTTATTTACTTAGTCTTAACTTACATCCTTTATTACATCCTGGTCTCCTATACCATTTTGTGCTGCTGCCCTTGCTACTCTTGTTGCTACTCTTGACAAACTTTTCACCCTGTATACCGATTGCTAGCTTAAAATGCCTCGATGTTTTGTATGTAAGCAGGACTTGCCGAGTGTAAAACAGTTGTGTTTACATTTTAAAAATGCTCATTATAATCATAATTTTACGGTTTATGAGTGCGACGAAAATGATTGCAATAGGCGATACTTTCTTTTAAATTCTTTAAAAAAACATTTGCTTTCAAAGCATTTCATAAATAGTATGTCTAACTCGTTTCCTGACAATCGACATTTACCTGGTTTAAATGTAAATGATGTCATGAATGATGATTCTCACGGCGCTGCTGCTAATAATACCTCAAATAATTCATTCGAAGCTACTCGTGTATCAGAATATTCTCAACAAATATTATCTAATTTGACACTTGACTTGCCACAGTTGTCTTCTGAATCTTAGAAAGCAGTTGTTCAAGATGATGACAGATGGAAGCTAATAGTGTGTGCAGGTCACAGGGCAGATGATTAAAACGGTTTTTGAATAACTTCAACAGAATTATTTATTAAAATAACTGTTAAGTTAGGATACAAAATATAACTTCAATACATAAGCGACGACGCAGCAAAAAAAAGAATATATGGATACGGAAGTAAGTGTTGCCACAGTAAAGCTTACAACAGATTATAAAAACTTTTACACTTCCCCTTAAGCTTTACGTTTAAAACAGAAACATGCAATACAAACATAATTATAACGCATACATAACTATAGTCTATAAACATGCATTACATGCTGTCACAAAAAAAAAATATTTCTAGTATCACATATTTAAACATTACAATTTTATTTTGGTTACATTCATTTGTTTTGCGAAGTCTGAATGCTTACTATTACTTAAAGGTTTAGTCATAATGTCTGCAATCATGCTATCCGTTTGCAAATATGAAACAACTATCTGTTCATTAATTATTAAATCTTTTACAAAATGATATCTAATATCAATATGTTTTGTTTTCTTATGACAATATTCCTTTACTTCCAATAGTCTTTGAGCACTTTGATTATCATTATACAATACTATATTTAATTTGGTATTTAAAATTTCAAACAATAAATTTCTCATAAAACAAACTTCCTTGCAGACATCACTCATCGCAAGATATTCTGCTTCTGTGCTAGAAAGTGCTACACATTGCTGTTTTCTAGACTCCCAGTTTACATTATCATTGCCTAGCTTAACAATATAACCAGTGTAGGACCTTCTATCGCTGAGATCATTACCCCAATCCGCGTCAGCATAAGCAGTTATATTACAATTGCCACTTTTTGAAAACATCAAACAGTAGTCCATTGTACCACTCAAGTAACGCAGAATGCGTTTTGCAGCAAGCCAATGTGATTTGTCAAAATTATTATTAAATTGGCTCAATTTACTACAAGCATGTGCGATGTCTGGCCTTGTACAAATACATAAATACATAAGACCACCTATTAATTGTCTATAGTTATATGTGTCATTATTCAAGCTATTTTCCGATTTTACAAGTTTACAATCTAAAGACATAGGTGTTGACACATGTTTACAATCAGTCATTCCAAACTTCGCAAGTAACCTTTTCACATAGTTTGACTGGTCAAGTGTTAAAATTCCCTTTACTCTATCTCTGGTTACATTCATTCCAAGACAATTTCTTATTGGACCTAAATTCTTTACATCAAATTCTGATTCTAATAACTTAAATAATTCTATTTTAGCCGCACCTGAACTAAATACATAGAAATCATCTACATAAAGTGCAATTATGATAAAATCATCTTTTGTTTTCTTAAAATAAACACAAGGTTCACACTTGCTTTGAATGTAACCATTTTTGGAGAGCAATTCATGGACTTTGCAGTTCCACATGCGACTGGCCTGCTTCAGACCATAAATACTTTTGAGTAATAGACAAACTTTGCTATTATTTTCTGAAAAACCCGCTGGCTGCTCCATGTAAATGGTTTCATTTAAATTTCCATTGAGAAAAGCTGTAGCAACGTCCAAGTGATCAATGTCCATATCTAGAGAGTTAGCTAGAGAAAACAATATTCTCATAGTGGACTGTCGAACAACTGGTGAAAAAGTTTCTGTAAAATCTACACCAGGTTTCTGTGTGAAACCACGAGCAACCAAGCGTGCCTTATATTTAATAAAATTTCCTGAGGCATCATTTTTAATTTTGTAAACCCATTTTGATTTTATTACATTTCTATCAACTGGTCTATCAACTAATACCCAAACACCATTTTCAGTTAATGATGTGTATTCATCATACATTGCCTTTTTCCACTGCTCACTATCAGAACAAGAGATAGCTTCTTCATATGTTTGTGGTTCATCAAAATATCCACCATGTACTAACAGAGATAAATCATAGTCACCATACCTCAGAGGTGGAATACCTCGAGTAGATCTTACAGGCCGGCCATTTGTAGCAACCGGTAATATTGGATTTGTCTCTGGAACTGGTAAATCACCCTCGGATGATGATGACTCAGCCCAAAGATCAGAAGCAGGGGACTTGAAACTAATGTCGCTCTCAGGCGATCTGAAGCTGGTGTTGTCGCTCTGTGTGTCGCAGTGTTCACCAGGGACATCACCTGGAATTTGAGAAACATCCGGATTATTTTCATTTAATAAAATATCATTATTATTTATAGAATTATCAGGATAACAATTATTTTCAAAATTATTGTTTATTGGTAAAATATTGTAATGATCATTGCATTCAATATAATTATTATCTTTTTCATTAGTCATATTATAAAATTTATTTTCTAAAAATGAAACTGTTCTGGACAAGATAATTTTGCTTGGATTAGACGGATCAATTAATCTGTAACCTTTAGAAGTCTCACTATAACCTACAAACACATACATCTTGCTCTTTGAGTCTAATTTCTTGCGTTGCTGCTCAGGTATGAGAGAATAGGCAATGCAGCCAAAAACACGGAGATGACTTAAATCAATTTTAGATCCAGTCCAAACCTCTTCAGGAACAGATCCTGATAAAGCAGCTGTGGGGCTCCTATTTTTTAAATAAATAGCAGTGGTAACTGCTTCACCCCAATAGCGCTTACAGAGACCACTTTCCTGCAGCATGCACCTTGCCTTCTCCATAATAGTCCTATTTAGGCGTTCACTTACTCCATTCTGAGCAGGACAATAAGGTATAGTTATTTGATGAATTATACCTCCCATCTTTAAATAGTCTGCGAATCTAGCACTGCAGTATTCGCCACCTCCATCTGTACGTAATATTTTGATCCGCAAATCAGTCTGCTTCTCTACTAGAGTTCTAAAATCAATAAAACTGGACATTACCTCTGATTTGGCTTTTAACAAATATCCAAAAGATTTTCTTGAAAAATCGTCAGTATAAGTCACTAGGTAGCGAGCACCTCCCCAGCTGCTTTCAGACATCGGGCCGCAGACATCACTGTGGATGAGCTCCAAAAGCTGATTAGCTCTCTTAGCCTGTCCCTTTGGGTAAGACTTGGCCTTCATCTTCCCCTCAAGGCAAGCGATGCAGTTGTGTATGTCATGCTTCTGGTTGTCCTGAAACATTACACCAGAAACCAAACCACTCCTTAAAGCATACATACCACGTTGACTGAGATGGCCGAGACGTTTGTGCCACAATTCCAATGGCACTGTGATAGCAGCATTTGCACTTTGTGCTTCCTGTTCCTCCTGCAGGATCATCGAAGAGTGTACCTGAGAATTACACCTATATCTAATGTTCTTTAAAACATAAACACCATTTTTCTTTAAAGCCATTCCCACCAGTTTACCATTTCTATCCAGAACATTACAAAATCCATTAGAAAATTTAACTACATAGCCTTTCTCAACGAGTTTGCTGACAGATATCAAATTGTTGGACAAATTTGGAACAAACATCACATTTTTAATTACAAAATTATTATTATTAAGACATATTTTTATGTCACCTGTACCTTCACAAGCGAGTTTATCAGCATTCGCTATAGACACTGAACTATTGTTTGCAATACTAAAATTAATCATAAAGTCTTTAGAATTAGTCATGTGCGAAGTACATCCACTATCAATAATCCATTGGTTCTTGATGGATTGTGCAACTAGAAGAACTTGCTCATCATTCCTCTTTAATTTTGAGTCCCTCTTCAACTTAAAGCACTTGGATTTGATGTGGCCCTTCTTTTTACAGTAATTACACACTATGGTGCTCTTCTTACTTGCATAGTATGCACTTTGTTGAGTACCAGCCACATTTCCATTGGAATTTTTTCTAAATTCTTCTTGTAGCAACCTAGTTCGCACCAGCTCGCTTGATAAAGTGTTTGTGATGTTGGCAGTCTCCAGGTTCGATACAAGCACATCATATTCTTCGGGAAGCCCACCAAGAAGTAATTCCGCTACCTCACTGTCTTCAATTGTTCTACCAATATCTACCAATTGTTGTCTCAGAGTCATGACTGCCTCAATATAAGTAGTCATACTGCTATATTGATTAAATTGAATCTTATGAAGTTGTCTCAATAATGTGACCCTTCTATAGAGAGATTTGTCCTCGAACACATTTTTGAGGTTATCCCATGCGGTTTTTGCTGTCGTAGAATCCCGTACATATTGATAACAATGTGGTCTGATTGAGAGGCATATTCTAGCGAGAGCTTTCTGAATTCGTCCCGCATCAGTGTCCGTGCCCTCAACACAACCCCATAAATTTTCTAATATTAGTGCCATCCGTACCTGAAACTTCCAGGAATGATAATTCACCACTCCTTCCAGCTTGTCCACAAAGCTGCCACCGCCGTAGGGTAACATTGTCCCCGGCGTTCCAAAGGTATGGTCAGCTGCACTGCCAGCATGACTCCTGCCGTCGCCGCCACGTTGGTCTGGATCCGTCATTAATAATATAACACGGATGATTCCAATGAACAATCAGCCCTGTGCCTTGTATTAGCACCACACTATAACTTAGTACACCATTCACTTTTCGTTTTTAATGTGTCAACGTGTCGCCCTTTGTTTGCTAGGCACATAACCTCTTAGAAAGCAGTTGTTCAAGATGATGACAGATGGAAGCTAATAGTGTGTGCAGGTCACAGGGCAGATGATTAAAACGGTTTTTGAATAACTTCAACAGAATTATTTATTAAAATAACTGTTAAGTTAGGATACAAAATATAACTTCAATACATAAGCGACGACGCAGCAAAAAAAAGAATATATGGATACGGAAGTAAGTGTTGCCACAGTAAAGCTTACAACAGATTATAAAAACTTTTACACTGAAAACATATTATCATCCGAATCAGCGCCTAAAATGTCTATTGATCCAATATCTAAATTTGCTTCGTCTTTATATGCAAATCCTGTTCTTCCTCGAAATATAATTCAAGATGTTGTAGAAAACGTAAGTCATATATTAGAAAAATCTTTATTAAACCCGATTTTAACAGATTTGTCAACATGTTTACGAGAAGGTAATATCTCCATGGGTTGGTATAATAGCATACAATCGAAAATTGCAGAATTTGGCTCTTCATTAAGAAATAATTCATCTGAGCATAAACGGTTTTTATACTATAAAAAGCTAGGGACATACATACAATCTGTAACATACACCATTGGTCAAAGTATGGAAGCAAAGTATGTAGCAGGGAATTTTCAATATTTACCAGTTATTTCAACAGCTGAACATATCCCGTTACGTGTTGTCCTCGCGAAGTTTTTAGAAATGGACGGTGTTCTAGAACAGACTCTAAAATATTATAACGAAATGTTAAACTCATCGAATCAAGACTTTCTTTTGAATATAGTGCAAGGTGCTGAATGGCAAAAAAAAGTACCTTTACGTACAGGTCGTATTGTGTTACCACTAGCAGTTTACTTTGACGATTATGAAGTAGGGAACCCCTTAGGAAGTCACGCAGGTGTTCATAAGTTAGGCGCAGTGTACACTTCCATTATGTGCCTCTCACCGCATCAGATGTCTTCTCTGCGTTACATTTTTTTAACTTTACTTTTTCACTCATCGGATAGGCAATGCTTTGGAAACCGTGTAACATTTGCGCCTTTGATAGCAGAATTGAATTACTTAAAAGAACATGGGGTAGAAGTTAAAACGCCAGGCAATGATACGAGTATGACAATTTATTTTGAGCTAGCCGTGATTCTGGGTGATAATTTAGGTTTGCACGGAATATTGGGATTAGTGGAATCTTTTTCGTCAAACTATCCCTGCCGGATCTGTAAAATGAAAAGTAACAGACTTAAAGTAGCCCACGAATGTGATAAAACACTGTATAGAACTTTGGAGCAATATCATATAGATGTAAGTGCTAAAGATGTGTCTTCTACGGGTATCAAAGAAGACTGTGTGTGGCATGATGTAAATGGTTTCTCTATAATAGATAATGTCGGTGTGGATATAATGCATGACCTGTTAGAAGGTGTGTTTAAATACGACATGTCATTTATTTTATCCAATTACATTGATGATTTGAAATATTTTACATTAGAAATTTTGAATAATAGGATTGCTTCTTTTGATTATGGTCCAGATAAAAATAATAGACCCCCAAGTATGAAACCTGAGCATTTACGTGCAAGTAACATAAAAATGTCAGCTTCAGAATTACTTACATTCGTGAGGTATTTTGGATTGATTATTGGAGATTTAGTTCCTAATGGTGATTCTGTATGGCAACTATATGTTTTATTAAGGAAAATAATGAATATTGTAATGTCTAGTGTTATACACAAACGTGATGTGCAGTTACTGGAATCATTAGTAGCTGAACATCACGAGTTGTACATTCTATATACCAAAAGAAATTTGGTACCAAAATTACATTTCTTGTTGCATTATCCCGATATGTTGAAAAAATTTGGCCCTCTTATATCAATTTGGTCCATGAGATATGAAGCCAAGCATAGGATATCGAAGATGTATGCTAATGTGTCCAGTAATAGACAAAATATTAGTAAATCAATAGCCATTAAGCATCAGTTGCAATTAAACCATATGTTACTTGCAAACAGTTTTTGCACCACACTCAAGTTAGGTCATAAAAAGTCTGTGAGAGACAATGTTAAAAGTAATATAATGCACAACCTTAGTATAACATCTTTGGATAGTTGTAACAGTTACAATTGGGTTAAGGTAAAAGGTACCCACTATACGAGAAATATGGTTATCATGTTAGATATAGAAGTTGATTATTTACCTAAGTTTGCTTTAATTGAAAATTTATATGTAGTTATTTGTAATAAAAATGAAAAATTGCTATTTGAATGTTCATTATTTGAGACTTTATGTTTCAATGAAAAAAAATACTGCTATGAGGTAAAACCTACAGAAAGTAGCAATGTTTTTTGTTTTCAAGAAGATATTTGTAATTATTCTTGTCATACTTTGACAAGAAGTACTACTAATAATTTTTTATATTATGTTACCCTAAGGTCACCTGTCTGAAAAAAAAATAAGTTTCAATGAAAACAAATACTGCTAAGAGGTAAAACATACAGAATGTAGCAATGTTTTTTGTTTTCAAGATTTGTAATTATTTTTGTTACACTTTGACAAGGAGTACTTTTAATAATTATATGTATAGATGTAGGTATATTACGAGTAAAAAGTAAAATGGCCCTACTAAAAATAAAACCTAAATATTTGATTATTTTTATTGTTTTATTTCAGCTGTAGCATTTGTAAAGTTATTTCGTTTTTAGCCTCTTCAGACTTTCTAGCTCCATATGATACTAATTGGTTTTAAAGTGGACTAACCTTCAAAACCATTGTATGGCACGTTTGCTCCGGCTATTCGCTTCCGGAAAAAACTGAAGCAGCTGAAAACGAGTGTAACGTCAACAACCCAGTATAATGCAGGGCATAATATTTTCCGGTTATGTAAACCAGAAAATATTGTTGCTATTACAACAGGTTAAAACAGGTTGAGTAAACCTAATTAATGCTTTTTTTGAAGTTACAATAAATTCTGGTAGATAATACACTAAATAATATTCAGTATAGTAAATATTCTAGTAGCCCATACTAAACATTATGCAAAATAAACCAGAAATTATTGTTAATAACATAATAGGGTTGTGTAAACCTAAATGATACTTATTTTGAAGCTACAATAAATTCTGGTAGATAATACACTAAATAATATTCAGTATAGTGATATATTCTACTATCCCTCACTAAACATTCTGTTTGTGGTGACCTTCCTTTTTATGATGATTAACATACCTGGTAGGTAGACTTTACACAAAAAATAGAGTAATGAGAACAAATTCGTTCGGTTCATATTAAATATTGCTTTGTTGGCTAAAATAAAATGTAGCAGTGAGCTCTACTATAGTATTTTGCGTACAGCACACATTTTCTGATAAAGTTCACCGAAAATTAGGTTTAAAATACCAAAATATTCACGCTATAGGGAACTAGATAATAATACTAACGTTTACAATGTGAATAGTTGTCACGTATACTAATATACTTTCTAGTAAACTTCACAACATTCTGGTAAATGAAACTAGACTTTTTTCTCCGTGAGGTTAATAAAGCTTAAAAACGCTAAAAGTACACACAAAATGATAGCATCGGATCTGCTTCACCTCACGAGCCAAAGCAGCTATGCGGTGCTTATGGGGACGTTATCATGAAATACTTATTCAATTAGTTGGTTTGTTGGTTGTATTGATGATTTTAATGATTATAATTTTGCAAATACATGTATACGTGTTACGGCCGTGAATTATGTTTTGTTCAACATACAGCCAACATGAAGTTTCATAAAAATAATCCCGAAAAGCTTGAGTTGAGACGATGCTGATCCTATTCTAAGCTGTAGACGGAAGTAGTATTACAATGCGATTGCTTTCTTGATAGGTAAGTTATGCCCACGACGTCCCCCGAGTGATCGATAATTGTACCACGGAATCATACAACCGGGATAAAAGTATCCTATGTGTTAATCCAACTATAGACTACCTGTGTGCCAAATGTCATCCAAATCCGCTCAGTAGTTTTTGCGTGAAAGAGACACAAAAACCCAGATATCTATACATTCTCACAAACTTTCGCATTTATTATAAAGGATGTAAAACACCTCTTAACAAAGCCGAAAGGCACTTGTTCTCCCCGGCATTGCGATCATTCTTAGGGTTCCGTAGCCAAATGGCAAAAAACGGAACTCTTATGAATTCGTCATGTCTGTCTGTCTGTCTTTCTGTCTGTCCGTCCGTATGTCACAGCCACTTTTTTCCGAAACTAAGAACTATGCTGTTGAAACTTGGTAAGTAGGTGTATTCTGTGAAGCGCATTAAGATTTTCACACAAAAATAGAAAAAATAAAACTATTTTGGGGGTTTCCCATACTTAGAACTGTAACTCAATTTTTTTTTTCATCAAAGCCATACGTTTGGGTTATCTATGGATAGGTCTTTATAAAAATGATATTGAGGTTTCTAATATAATTTTTCTAAAGTAGTGCCCAGGCGCGGTCCGAAGGGGGGGGGGTCACAGGGGACTAACCCCAAAATCTAAGGTCAAAATGAAAAATCTCAAAATCTTGCCATATAATAAAAGGAAATTTCTAGCTCTCCCCTAACAGCGATAACCATCTAGTGTAACTTTTTTATTTAGTGTAGTGAGTGACCCCCTCCAAAATTTCAGACTGCGACCGCGCCTTGTAGTGCCATGTTTGCGTGTAAGAGTAACAAACATCCATACATCCAGATATCCATAAAATTCGCTCAAAATTATCGTATTATAAAGTAGGATTGAGCGTTACTAGACAGCATGATGATACATACATTATCACAACATTTGCCTCAGGTCAAACTAATTTGAGCACTTTAGATATGAAACTAAGAGGAGTTTCTTTTTGGCCTGAGGCGGTCGCTTGATGAAGTTGGTAATCACCAACGATGACCCGTCACTGTTCATATACGAGTAGGTTAGAGACGCGGTGATTGCAGACATAATAAACTATGGGTCGTCTTAGTAAGCAGGGCTATCTACTGTAGCTCACTAAACACCAAACATATGCTATAAAGGGTGTTCAAGACGAACGGCATTTGTTCTTGCCTTTGCTATCATTTATTTCGTAATAGACCATACCTGGGAACCAGTAGCTACGGAGGTACTGGGGGTCATAATTCCAACTTTTCCTCTAGTTTTTGAAATGAAAACTTCTTTAGTGGCGTTGTGCACTTTTTGGGATGGGTAAAAAATGTTAAACTCGCGTCAGGACACGTGATCTGATCGAAAATTCGTAAGACGACTTTTTTTATTAAATACATTTTAATGTTTTTTTTACTCTAAACACCTCCACAACCCCCGTACTATTCGATCCATTCATCAGCACAATGTTTTGAGTCCGGTGCATTGAGTTTTACCGTTAATCGTGATTTTTCACCCCAAAAAAAGTCGTTCGCCAGCAATAATTTTTGCGTTTAGGTACTTAGTATGATGTACAGAATGCTTGGTTGCCGGCTTTGTGAAGAGTCTGTTTACACCCTGTAGATTACTTAAGTTACGGGCAACGTATGAGTCTATTGAATGTAAGATTTTTTTATCTTTTACGCCATTTCTGTAAAAATACGACCTCGTAGTAGCGTTACCACTTTTGACATCAACGGCCTAACCGAAAGAGCTGGAAGTTATCGGAAGAGTCCTTTTCCCAACAGTGGGATAATGTAGGCCAATATTAACAGTAACTGCCACATAAACAAACCTTGAGGTAGAAAAAGTGACTTTCTATCTATATTAATATTACAAAAAGATTTGTATCGGACAGATTTGAAAAATTCTTTCAACAATGGACTACATTACGATCCAGTAGATTTTAAGTTTATTCGTTACTCTGTATACAAAAATACGAAATATTATTATAGATGATAGATAGGAAGCCAAAAATGCATTTTGTCCAACAGCTACCGAAAAAGTTTTGTAAGAATACCAAGAGCCTTGAAAACGAATGCCACTAGACTTGCCTAGGCCCCCTTGTCGTTTCAATTGACGTGTAAGACTTTCGGGTTATACAGCAATTAAGAGATCGACTCTACAGAAGAGTTCTAGTAGATAACTTGTTCACGTTATTGGCAAGTATAAGATTAAAAAACAAAACAGTAAATCAATCGAAATCGTTCACTCTGCGCATATCGAAGGATAGATTTGGACTCTGATTGATATATTGGTAAACAGATTGGTATTATAGCATACGAAATTATGGATTTATGCGTGTTCGTAACGTTACCGCCATTAATGTCATAATCATAGGGGGGCTACTGAAATTGTTGTTGTCTGTGGTCGTGTATTTTTGAACGTCCATGCATGGTCAAAAAAAACCCACTAGCTTTTCACTGTTGTCATAACACGTGTGTCCTTAGCTATGTAAACTCTTTTGCAAAAAAAACGGGTACTTTAGATTTTTCTCTTTATTTCAATGAAGAAGAACAAAGAAGAGGTTTTTATTCATTTGACGATGTATTGGCATGTAATTTGAAGCATCCTAGCATGATTCTACACGTTCAAAATTTAAATTTTGAAATTAAGGCGCTACCCCAGGCAAAATTAGCAACTCTATTTGTGGTGATTCAAACTTCGTTTGAAATACTATCAGAATAAAGTTCTAATCAGCTTGCACTACAAAGTGGTTTTTACGTCAGTCACTGCGGGTCGAATAGTGCGAAATTAGTGATTTTTATTCTTTATAAAATCAAATTTCCGTCTTTTGAAAAAAAAAAAAACTAGCATTATGTTCATTATTAAATTGTCTATCCATTAGTATAAGAAGCAAATCAAAATAATGTTAACTTTACGAGAAGAAGCATGTTATAAATATTTTTTTCTCATTTTTGTGGTTTCATTGTGAGGGGATTTATTACACATTATGAGACTTGAAATAAAAAATAAAACTACCACTTTGCAGTCTAAGAATATGTAGAAATTTAATGTATTTTTATTACTTGGTATTTCTTTTGGATAAAGAGGAGTTGGCTCCAAAAAACTGCACAAAAAACGGCTTTTGCCTGGGGTAGCGCCTTAACAAAAGAAAATGATTGATTATTGTGGATTATTGTAAAATTGCTTTACTAATGGCGCGAATTGCAGAAACGATTTTTTTACTGATTACTAAAATTTTTAAACTTTTTGGTCTGTGTTATTCATAGATCTTGGCAGGTACGGGTAGTCAAAGCCCAACAGTCTTACCACAACGTATTCGTCGCCAGGCGCTCTATTTAAATTAAATAAATAAATATCGCTGGACATTACACACAGCGCCATCTAGTGCTACACTAAGCAAGGCTTGTGTCGTGACACCAGGTAGTTGATATACTACATATACTTTTTGTTTGTAATAAATACTTAAGTAATTTACATATAAACATCCATGACTCGGAAACAAATGGCAATGCTCATCACACAAACATTTGTTTCTACCGGGATTCGAACCCGGGACCCTAGGAACGTAAGGCAGCTTCACTACCGCTGCGCCATTCGGGGCGTCAGAGTCGTCAAAGTACTGGTATTCAGCTGCTAACATCCGGTGAAACTGGAAGCCGATCCCAACGTAGATGAGAAACTTAAAGGTTAGGGGATGTTAAATGTGTGGTTATGTTTATAACCATGTATTTATTTCAAGTAAGCATTTTAATCATAAATAAATAATGTACGCTATCCATACCTAACACCACGCTTATACTACCAACCAGGTTCAGCAGAGTTATGCTTACAGGAAAAGATACAACCTACCGATCAAAGTATGATGCAACAAATGAAATGCATCAATAAATGTATGCAGATACTTAGTGTGCCTATCATGACCTAAGACCCAGGCCGCTAGTGAGAACACACGCACAACCCGGAATTCGAAACCAAGACTTACATTTATGATTACGTGAACACGCTGGTCAAAATATTGGAGAAAGCCCATCACCTTTTGTGGCAAGTTAAATAAATAAATAAATATCGCTGGACATTAACACACAGCGCCACCTAGTGCCATAATAAGCAAGGCTTATGTCGTGGACACCAGATAGTTGATATACTACATATTTACTTTTTTGTTTGTAAATACATACTTATTATACATATAAAAATCCATGACTGGGAAACAAATGTCCATGCTCATCACACAAACATTTGCTCCTACCGGGATTCGAACCCAGGACCCTAAGAACGTAAGGCAGCCTCACTACCACTACGCCATTCGAGTAGTCAAAGTGCACAAGATTGTGTGTACATAACTACCTAGTTATACATACTGTGGTGAAACTTGATAATAATTGAATGAATAGTCCTCCTCGTCGTTTTTGGTCAACGCTGCCAATCTCAGCAGAAATCAACCACCGGCGCGGGAGATACAGTGCACCTGCACAAGTGGGTGCACTCGATCTCTGTTCCAGTCCAATGAGGCGGTAATCCGACACAGCTGGAGGGAGATCAGGCGCTGCACCAAAGGAACCTGCTTTACATGATTTTGGCGTATCATACCGCCAACTTGCAAACTTCTTGATAAATTCTTAATGGTAAAACCCAGCCGTGTGACTGGGTTTTTGCCGGACCCGGGAATTGAACCCAGACTGGAACGAACCAACTGAAAGTGGGACCAACTTCCAACTTATTATACACATGATTTTTTTTATACTTCCATGACCCCTGTACTATTCAATAGGTCCATTCAATGAGTGCTACCGTAAATCCTGATTTTTCTCAACAAAAATAAAAATCATAATGTGTACCTACGTATGTTACCTATTACTTTGCTATTCAATTAAATTGTAATAAATACACACACCTACATAGTCATTGAATTCAAAAACATAATGTTTTCTATAATATTATACACATCACTTCATTAACATAAAATATTAATGAGACAAGAGGCGCCTCACCATCTTCTCTCTAAGCACAATTTAAATGCACATTAATAGGTTACTATTACTTACAACACAACGCTCAGAACTCAGTGTTCTCAGTATTACTAGCTTCCTAAGCCCGGTCCTGAGCAGAGGTTAGAACTTTTAGTAAGGGTTTACAGTTTAAACCACAAAATTACATTGTTTACATGTAAACCAAATTTGTTCGACCGTACTACCACGCTAACTACGGATAGCCGATGGAACTGAAAAGTTCTGTAGTGGCGACCGCGAACCGGAAGACGTTGGCCGACTTAGGACCTAGTGTCAAGCCTGTCATCACCCGGTCATCGGTCCACCAAGGGGACTAGGTGGACTGATGACCTGGTGAAGGTTGCGGGAATCCGCTGGATGCGAGTCCTATGGGACCGGTGAAAAGCATCCTAGATGTCCAGGTCCTAGCTGTATACTATAGATTAGAAAGTATAAAAGACCCGACTTGACATCGAATAAAACCAAGCACAAGAGTTTTTGAACTACAATCAATTTTTCTTTCGGTTTTCTTTTTCTAAATCATCTGTAAATAGAAACACACGTTAGTAGTAGGGAAGGTTAACATGGCAAACAAGCCTGAAACCTTGACCAGGCACATCTATTCTATAACGTTACTTAAAGTTATTTTAATTATTAAATTGCTCAACATGTTTGTTACGTTATTTTGGCATTGATTTTATGAAAATATTTATGTCAAACATACAATTTTCTCAAAAAACATTTCGATTTAATCAAGGTCAATGACTAAAGAATGGAATATTAACATTTTATCTGTTAATTAATTATTTGAAGATACATATCTTAATTAAGACGCCTGCGGAGCATGCGTATTTCATACAAACGTAATACCAAAATAATTTGTAAATGAAACATATTCCTAAGGTAGTGTGTACTTATTTCGATTGAATTACAGAATATCTAGGTTCCCAAATATATATTTTGATTAGACACTGATTTTAACAAGAGTTATAAGAAAAATAAGTTTTCTATAGAAATTTTAAATTCCCCATATCTCGTCTTTGTATCATTGTCCTCTCAAAAAATACATTTGGGAACATAGATATTCTGTAATCCAATCGAAATAAATACACACAACCTTAAGAATATGTTTGATTTTCATATTATTTTGGTATTACGTTTGTATGAAAAACGCATGCTCCGCCGGCCCCTTAATTTTAATGGATAAACCGACAAACAGATATTTTCATCCAAAACTAAAGGTGGGAAAACACAACTTTAAAAGTAAGAAAGTATCTGATTCGTATGACCTTAATATCGGTAGTTATTCTATTCCAAATTGAATTTGACCTTGAAATAAAACATTTCCGTTAATTAAAGTTTAAATCTTTAGATGCGCGTTACAACGTCAAAAGTTATTGACGGCTCTGACACGCTATTAAAACGCCATACAAGAGATTTGTGTGAGCTTACTTTCCTCAGTTAACACTTTTCACAGTATCGGGAAAGTGTTTTTTTTTTGGGATCAAACTGCTACACTATTCCCAAACCACTGCAACTCCTGAAAGCCAGAATCATAGCCGAGACAATGAAGCTCGATGAAGTCCCGGAGTAACTATTTGACTGTCTTGGATCCTGTAACGGCATATAATTCAGTGTTTTACCCGAATGGCGTAGTGGTAGTGAGGCTGCCTTACGTTCTTAGGGTCCTGGGTTTGAATCCCCGGTAGGAGCAAATGTTTGTGTGATGAGCATGGACATTTGTTTCCGAGTCATGGATGTTTATTTATGTACTAGCTGACCCATGCAGTTTCGTTTGCGTCACAGAGAAGAGAATTTTCATTTCTGCTCCGCTCCTATTAGTTGTAGCGTGATGATATATTACTTACAACCTTGCTTGATAAATGGACTATCCAACACAAAAATATTTTTTTTTTAATTTCAATCAGTAGTTCCTGAGATGCGCGTTCAAATAAACAAACAAACTCTCCAGCTTTATAATATTAGTATAGATTTTAATTGCAATTCACTATTAATATTCCACAGTTCTGCTCATCAATTACCCGTAATTCTTATTTCCATACAGTAGTATTGCGAAATTAGTTGAAACCGGTAAATATTTGACAGATATGGCGAGGTTACCAACTTTCTGAATGTAATAGCGGAGGAGTAGGAAAAATGCAAAATTAAATTTTGCATTTGTTCAATGGTCTTTCATTATGTTTAGGGAGGAAAAAAATAAACAATTTATTTTATCTTAATCCTACTATTATAAACGCAATCAAGTAAAGCTGTGGATTTTATTAAAAGTGTACTTTACGTGTAAATTGCATTAGGGTTCAAAGTTTACCAGACACAGACAGTATTGACAGTATTACATAAGTAATATCCATTAGTTGGTAATGTAACGTTACTCAGATGCAGGAAGATGAAAAAGCCTCCCATCCCTACATGATATTAACTTGGCAATACTTGGCATTAGTATATTTTCCTTTTAGCAACAGATACAATATTTTTCGGACATAATGACTCAATGAGTCTGCACAGCCTTGTCTCAGATGCTGTGGGTAATCTCGCGATAGACTTTTTCTCTGCATCTATACTATATCTATACTAATATTATAAAGCAGAAGAGTTTGTTTGTTTGTTTGTTTGTTTGGTTGAACGCGCTAATCTCAGGAACTACTGGTTCAAATTGAAAAATTCTTTTTGTGTTGGATAGTCCATTTATCGAGGAAGGCTTTAGGCTATAAAACATCACGCTATGACCATTAGGAGCGGAGCAGGAATGAAAAATGTTGCAAAAACGGGGATTTTTTCCCTCTCTTATGTGACGCAGACGGAGTTGCGTGGGTCAGCTAGTACAACATATATGTCAGAAGAGTTTGTTTGTTTGTTCGGTTGAACGCTCTAATCTCAGGAACTACCGTCTCGAATTGAAAAATTCTTTGTGCGTTGGATAGTCCATTTATCGAGGAAGGCTATAGGCTATATAACATCATGCTATAACCAATAGGAGCGGAGCAGCAATAAGAAATGTTGCAAACGGGTAAAAAGCTTCCGTTGAGCAGGCGATGCGTTGCGATAGCAAAACTTCACGCGAACGAAGTCGCGGGCAGAAGCTAGTACAATAACATAACAAAATAACTGTGAATAATAAGTTGCACAAAAGTTGTAAGTATGACAAAAACGTATTATACCTACCTACTTAGTCTTCTCTTCTCCAAACTTGAGCTAAGTGTGACAAATGTCTATTAAGTCTAAGTTTTCACAGCATCACTTATTGAGTCAATCTTTAGGTTAAGCCGTGCTTGCCTAGATCGGTCTGGGTATGAGTGATCACCCGTAACATACCGAGTTTCAGTTGGACACGGATGTCATTTGTAGATCTTTGACAATCGTTACAGACAGTCTGACAACCAGTCTTACCAAGAGGTCTAGTCTTACCAGTACTAACTGGGTTGTGGAGGTCAGATAGGCAGTCGCTCCATGTAATATACTGGTATTCAGCTGCATCCGGTTAGACTGGAAGCCGACCCCAACATAGTTGGGGAAAGGCATGCACATGATGATGATGACTTATTGAGTCAGACTACATTGCCAAGACTCTCTCAAAAAACATTCCACCCACATACAGCATCAGATCATTACCCAATATCACGCTCAATATAACAGCACAAATTACTACAACAGTTATTCAAAAACTTAACCTCTATGCATATTGTAATCATCTACATATTTACGTTACAAGTTGAAAAGTGAGCGGGAATACACAGCGATTCTCTGTCCATAGCCTTGTGTGTTGGTAAGGGTCAGACCATTTTGCAAGCGCTATAGCGTGTTTGACAACTGCACTAAGTAACCCAACATTATTAGCTGAAAATGGAACAAGATCACATTTCCGAATTTCATTTTGACCGAAAACTACCTATTGACCGACGTATTTTCATCGAAGTATCATGTTTCATGGGTATTATTTTACCCAAAAAATTCGCTGTTTTAAAAAAAAAATATTACATAATATTATGTGGTCATAAATATACAGTCAGTTACTTGGTAGTGTTAAAAAATGTATTATGTTGTGACAGAATTGCCGCAAAACCGACCTCACGCAGTCTTGCCTGCCCTACACCTAGAGTGTAATTTAAGCCCTCGTTGGCTCGGAGGGGTGAGGCGGCCCGCAAGCTGAAGTGCAGGTGGTTTGAAGGCCCACCGCCGCGGCTCAAGCTGTGGTGGTGAGCGTTGAAACCATCAGCGACGATAAGCTCGCGTGGGGCAGGAGCCGTGACAGAAACAATGCTTGCTGCATGATGCATGCCTGCTTGCTGCATGTTGCATGCCTGCTTGCTGCATGTTTGCATGCCTGCTTGCTGCATGTTTGCATGCCTGCTTGCATGTTGTATTCTTGTTCGCACGCTCCATGCTTGTTCGCATACTGCATGCCTGGCCTGCTTTCATGCTGCAACTAAAACATGCTGAATTAAAACAGTGGTATAATAATGTTCGGAAACACAATTATTCGAACAAATTATGAGTTGGTAAAAAGTTTTTCGACCAATTGAACGTCGGCGTCGGAGTAACCAAAAAAATCAAATTCATGAAGAAAAAAAAGAAACGATAATAATGTAGTTGAAAAGTTGTGAAATGTAATTCGGTCACATCCTACTTTATATCCTACTAATACTAATATTATAAATGCGAAAGTTTGTATGTATGGATGGATGGTTGTATGGATGTTTGTACAGTTTGGAAGCGGACAACTGCATTATCACATGCCCACGTGTTTGAAATTACGTTTTTCAATCCGGCACACAATAAGCAATAAAATAATGGAACGCAAAGTATTTTTGGCATGAATGATCATTTTGCGTGATTTTACCTATCTTCCAGAAACTTAATTTAAACAAAAAAGTAATGTTAGACTTTTGATAATTAATCAAACCAGACGTTACTTTGCGGAAACCCGTGAAATACAACTAGAATATTTAGGTTAAATCCCGCCAAACTAGTTCAAACTAAGTAATGACGTATTGATCGGTTTCAGGGGGAGGTAATTGCACCCATTGCACCCCCTTATCCGCACCTGTATGTATCCCACGACACGACGACGTTCCCGATGATTGTCGAAAGGCAACCGAATGAACACGAGCAGTACTGAAACATCCGCTGATAAGAGTGCACGCCAATTTTCAACACAAAATGGCGGACGCGTCATCTATAGACAACGGCCTATTGATTTCTTTAATAGAAAATAACCCCGTTCTGTGGGACAATACTGTGGAATATTATAATAATCGCGTTGAGACTCTATCGGCTTGGAAAAAGATAATGTTGGCGTTAAATCCAGATTACAAAACTTGGGACAAGCTAAAAAGGAAAAAATATGGTATGTTTTTTTAAATATATTTTATTACTTTATTATAATTACTTTATTTATTACAATTTTCCGGGCTACATCACGTATTGGTAGGGAATTGCATACCCTACAATGAAATACCGGATTGTATGAAATCAATTATTCGAACAGTTACACAAGTGCTGGAAATGACCTACATATAATAAAATTAATAAAATTAATAAAATTAAAGTAGCTTTTTGTTCCAATTTCTGACTTTTCATTTCAATTATACAGATTGTAAACGAAACCTTCTCGAAGCTGTCAACCAAGCATAATGTACATCAAACTAAGTAACTTCACGCAAAAAATATCGTTGGGAAACGACTTTTTTTGTTTGGGATGAAAAATTAAGTTTTCCGGTAAAACTCAATGTAACGCATTCAAAACATTTTGCTAATGAATTTATTGAGTACGGGGGCCGTGGAGATGTTTGAAGTAAAAATCTTACAGTAAAAATTTTAAGAAGCTTGTCAAAATGTTTGGAACTTTGACCCCCATTATAAATAAATAAATATCGCTGGACATTAACACACAGCGCCATCTAGTGCCACACTAAGCAAGGCTTGTGTCGTGGACACCAGATAGTTGATATACTACATAATTATATACTTTTTGTTTGTAAATACATACTCTTATTATACATATAAACATCCATGACCCGGAAAGAAATGTTCATGCTCATCACACAAACATTTGCTTCTACCGGGATTCGAACCCAGGACCCTAAGAACGTAAGGCAGCCTCGCCCACCTCGACGCCATTCGGGTCGTCAATATCTTCGTAACTTGAATGTGAGGCATGGTCTAATGAACAGGGGTTCCCAAACTTATTTATCTCCTGCCCACTTTGAGAATAAATTATTTTCAGCGCCCCCACTTTCTATTAAAATTAAAATTCTTTAAAAATTCTAAAATAAAATTAGAATCTTTAAGGAAGCTTAGCTAGCTATTATAGCTTTAATTTAAATTATAAAAAATTAAAATAATATATCGCTGGACACTAAGCAAAGCTTGTGTCGTGGACACTAGATAGTTGATAAACTACTTATATACTTTTTTGTTTGTAAATACATACTTATTATACATATAAACATCCATGACTCGGAAACAAATGTCCATGCTCATCACACAAACATTTGCTCCTACCGGGATTCGAACCCAGGACCCTAAGAACGTAAGGCAGCCTCACTACCACTACGCCATTTTTTGAATTTTTTAATAATTTTATTCGTTATTTAATTATTCTGCTTTTATTTATTCAATATAGCAGGACAGATATATTATGAACTACACGGGGAGAAATATCGAACCGAGTTAGTTTGAGCAATCTCTTAATTAATATTAGTTGATTTTCAGAAGTTGTAGTCGAGAATCGAGAGCTCAGTCGGTGTCTAAGAGTCCTCCGAGATGAAATTACAAATCGCCCCCTAAGCCTCTACACAACGCCCCCATTTTTTTTCTGGGTCTCTTACTCCCTTTAGGCCTGCAGCGCCCACAAGGGGGCGTTATCGCCCACTTTGGGATACGTTGGTCTAGAACAAAAAAATATCGTAATGACGGGGAAACTGGTGCCTTTCGGCTTCGTTAAGGGTCTCCACCCATTTACACCCTTTATATATTTTTTAATAAGTTTAAGCGTATGCATTGTAAGCCATTTTGGAACTATTTGATTACTTAATGGCAGGTCGTATTTGTTTTAGTGTAGCTACCTTGTTTGGGTATACCTAAACGGTAAGTTAAAAATAAGACGTATGCCAAACCTGAATCCTTGTCGCACTGACGGCCGATCGCGTACGAGAACACATTGTGTTCTATATATAGCACCATACTGCGACGGTGACGTCAGCGGCGACCGACAGACGTCACGACCGACCGTCGGCGCAACAAGAATGCAGGCCTTAGCTGTTGTTCTCCAGAGTTCTAAATGTACTTGCCGAACAAAATAATTTACCAAACGGAAATGAATACACACACGCATGCTCAAAAGTAGACGAAACCGGACTCAATGTATGAAAATCAAAATAAAGGGTGTAAAACATCTCTTAACGAATACGAAAGGCACTTGTTCTCCTTGTCATTCCTATAATTTTTTTGTTCTACACCATACCTGGGAACCTTCTAGTTACGGAGATATTGGGGGTCAAGGTTGCAAGATTTTGACAAGTTTTTTTTATACAACTTTTTATTGCATGATTTTTACTTTAAATATCTCTGCGACCCCCATACTATTCAATCCATCCATCCGCACAATGTTTGGAGTGCGTTACATTGAGATAAACCACAAAACGTGATTTTTCACCCCAAAAAAAGTTGTATCCCAGCAATAATTTTAGCGTAAAGTTACTTAGTTTGATGTACAGAATGCTTGGTTGACGGCTTCGTGATGAGGTGATTTACACCCTGTAGTTTCGAAACGGCACTTGAGTGATGTTTTGTTTAGTTGGCGAATCTGGAAAGTTACACGGGATGTAGTCATTTTAGGGCTGAATTTTTGTCATCCTGACGGTCGGTCGGTCGTGCACGGTCGCTCGCGTACGAGTGTATTTTGTGTTCTATACAGCACCATACTGACGCTGACGTCAGCGCCGGCCGACTGCCGGTTTTTTGTTCTCGCTGACGTCACGAAAGACCGTACGCGACCGACCACCGTCAGCGCGACCAGAATTCAGGCCTTACGCACAGTAACTGTTGCTTATCACTAAGGTTGGTTTAAAATATTTCGGAGTTGAAATATATTGATGTTCTAAGTATTAAAATGCCACACAAATAAACATTTTTTTATGTTCATGTGTTCCTATTGTGCAGAACGTACTTTAGAACAGCATTTTTCTCACGATTTTTGCAATTTGCAGGTGAAGTGATGGTTTTATGTTGATAACATTTGCGGCCTTAATATGCATGTTTTTAAATAATTATAATAACAGTACAACCCTTGTAGGTCATTAAATCCCATTGAATAACTATAGTCATTCAATGGGATTAATAAATGAACTAAAGAGATATTATTGATGATGGGGCTACTGTTCGAAAGAGATACCGTGGCCCCGGAACATAAAGGGCGAGGAAGGAACACGGATGGGTTTAAGCTAGTAATAGTCTGAGACTCCCTAGCTCAGCCCGGAGTGGGAGAAGTTATTTGATGATTTCCCATCCGTAAAAAAGGGGGTCTAATTTATGATTTTAATGAATCTAAATATATATAACTCAAAGGTGACTGACTGACTGACATAGTGATCTATCAACGCACAGCCCAAACCACTGGACGGATCGGGCTGAAATTTGGCATGCAGGTAGATGTTATGACGTAGGCATCCGCTAAGAAAGGATTTTGATCAATTCTACCCCCAAGGGAATAAAATAGGGGATGGAAGTTTATATGAAAGTCCGTCAGTTTTAAAGTTAGGATCTTATAATTTTGTGTGTAGGCTGACGATTGAAAATTAATTTACACGTGTTTCAGCGTTTTTGATAATTCCACCCCGAAGGCTTAAAAAGGGGATGAAATTGTGTGTGAAAAATCTTTAATTTTCGACGTAAAAAGTACAAAATTTGTTATCTGCGGGCCTAAAAAGGCCACTTTAGCAGAATCATAATTTGAATCATCCAAAAAATTAAATTGGTAAAATAGACCTTATCACCATTGACATACAGTCCATTTTAAGAATTTTAAATTTTAACGTGATTCAAATTATGATTCTGCTAAAGTGGCCTTTTTAGACCCCCAGGGCTTATGATTGGAAGCTAACGCAACGGCTTTATTAGAATTTCAACCCTTGAGGGGTGAAAAAGACCATCATTTTGTTTTTAATTAAAGTATTTATTTTTGAGTTACTAAATAGTATCAAAGTTAGTAAGTCGTTGTTTTTTTTTTTATTTCAACCCACAAAGGGAAAAGGGGGTGAAGTTTTGCATTGTATTTGTTCATTCGTTCACCAATAACGGCAGCAGGAGATACCTTTTGCAGCAGTGCAAGTTAATAGTATAGGCCGTACACAAGTTAATAGTACAGGTAGGTACCAATCGTATGGACGCGCACACGTGACTTCGCGGCTGGCAGTACTTACCGTTTTGTAGGGACCTAGGTAAGCCGAAGATTATGGAGTTACGGCAGGGGCAGAAAAAGAAAGTATGTATGGTAGAACAAGATAGAATGAGTAATTGTCGATGTCGTATTTGATACCAACTAGATTTTTTTATTTTGTTGGTTTCTGTTTTTAGGTAGATTTCCTTTTTTTTTTTTAAAAAAAAATCTACCTATTGGTCTCTCACTTAGGGAGATTTATATGTATACGTATGTTTAAGGGTGACAAGCAAAATTTAGCCACACTCTACAGGTCGCAATTATGAACCGAGTGCTTTCAAACTTGGCCAAAAAATCGAAAAGGTCAAAACTTAGGCTATATGTTCGTGAACGGGCGGAATACGTCCATGGGGGGCGGCGGGGGGCGGTTTTTCTAAAATCAGTTTTTTGGCCATAACTTTATCCTATGAAAAATTTTTGTACCGTTTTTCATTTTTATCATTCTGAGTAAAAGTACGGACAACTTTAAAATAAAACTTTTTTGATGCAACCTCTAAATTGGGGAGGGGGTTGAAATTTCCAAATGTTTTGCGAAAAAAAATGAAACAGTAAACATCGCAAATATTTTTTTTGAAAGAAAATTGTTTACTCTACAGTTGTTACCTTTGAAGTTTAGCGATAAAACTTATAGTTTTCGAAATAAAAAATCATAACTAAAAATTTGAGGGCGTTTCCATGCTAAACTCTTATGAGAGGATTTAAAAAGGGTAAATTTCCATTACAGGACAACGATTTTGAAATCATATTTTTTTTTTTGTAGATTGTACACATAAGTACAACTCTTTATACAAATTTTCAATAGTCGGACGCTCCAGCACCTTCTCCGAAATCTACCTCCTCTTGCGGCTTGCCGGAGGGATTTTTTTCTAACTCTTCTGCATTTCTGATCTTACTTTTGATGAATGAAGATAAAAATCCAAAATGGCGGCGACGAATATTTTTGGATTTTCCATCATGGTGTCGTTTCCGTGGTTTTTGGTGTCGCTGATAATGAAAATCAGTTCAAAATTAACATGGTAAAAAAAGTTAACAGAAGCAAAAAAAAAACAGTTCCCTTTTTTTTTTCTTCGGCTTCCCCTGACACTATTTTCACCCTTCGCTGTTAGGTAGAGGTGTATCTAATCCTACACCCACATTTCGCACATTTAGCTTATTTCCATCAACCGGGCACAAAAATACAATAACACTTTGCCCATCCCGGAAATCGAACCCAGGATCTCATGCTCAGTAGCGCTTGCGACAACTTGACCAACGATGCAGTCTCACACATGACCCATCAATATTTTCACGCGAACGAAGTCGCGGGCAACAGCTAGTTATTGTATAAAACCTAATAAGAGTATGTCGCGGGTTATCCTAGCGGGAAGCGCTAGGATAACCTTTAAACTCACATCTTTTTATCTAGGAGATAGACAATTCCTACGGCCTTACGTTTACTGTTAACTTATCCAAGATATTTCCTTATTTCACAGTAAATCTAATCATCCAGAGGTGGACACACATAAGAGACAATTACTACCGATCCTGTCGAAAAAATCAACTGCGAAAGCGGACAGGCTCTACACCGAGAACTTATTTGTACAGCAAGAAATTAAAGTTTCTGCAGAAAGTTATGCCAGTACAAGACGAAACCAGTAATGTTACAATAGACACAGAAATACATTCTTCAAATACAGAAATGGCTTCCACGGATCCTGCTCCAATTTCAAATCAAGACCTCTCACCATCAAACCACCATCATTCCTTTTTCAAATCAATTCTCCCGTCACTAAATAATTTGAACGACCACGAAACTATCGATTTTCAAATGAGAGTATTGAGATTGTTGCAGAAGATTCAAATTCTTAGACGAAGTAAACAGAAGCCTCGTGTCAAATCTGAAGATCCATCAAGTAGCAATATGTACCTGTAAATAAAAGTATGAGTTTTGAATGTATGGTTAAGAGTGTATTGTGACATAAAAAGTCCTGCTATAAAAGGAAGACCCTGCAGAATCTTGAATGTCTGAACTTTATTTGGCTTATCACACTTGGCATATATTTTTTTAACAAATTTATAAAATGTAATTATTGTTTGGCTAAATGTTTTTATCTGGGTTGCGTTATTTTTTTTTTTTTGGCAAAGTTCAAATTCCGCATAATTTCGTTAAGCAATACGAGTACGTTTATTATAGAGCGACGATTATTTGGTACAATTTCAAATGGCTTACTATGAAGATTATATATTCATATAGATATATAGATATTTCATTTGGAATAATTTTACTATGCATATTGCCATTTCTATAAAGTAGCATTTTTAACCCTAAACAATTATGTTGTCTACAAAAGTTAGTGACAGAAACCAATCGCTGCAAAACCAACTCCACTCCAGTCTTCTCTGCAATAAACTACATAATTTTGACGATAATCAAACACTGCTATTTCATTATCGTCAAAATTATGTAGTAACGGTAAAAATCCATTGAAAAATGAAAGATGGCGGCTGAATGTTGAGGATTCTGGATTTGAAATTGGATCCGTGCAGGCCATATTGAAATTGAATAAATGTGAATTCAGAATGTGTGTCTGATTCTACAAAATTATGAGTTTTGAAGTTTGAAAAAGCTATCCCCCTCCGGCTCCTTATGTTAAGCCTGCAGAAAAGCGCTCAGCGAGTCATCAACTGCCATGGCCCACCTGGAAGACTACACCGTCTCAAACCACGGCCCACCTCCTGACCTGCTATTTGTGTAACTCTACCTGCACATGGCGGCACAAGGGACCTGTCCGAAGCCACCACCAACGCCGTCGACCTGGCTAAGTTCTGGTCGAAACAAATTTAAATAAATAACAATGGGAATCATCGACACGAAGAAGATGAAGAATGAGAATGAATTAATGTGTTTGCCAAATGATTTTCTGGGAAATAAAGTATGTGAAAAATAATACGAGTATCATAACATAGAAAGTTCTACACTTAAAGTCCTTACGGGATTATATCAGTGATTTTCTTTTGATGCTATGAGCTCCCGATGTTTCGACGCTGTTGCAAGCATCATGATCGCGGGAATACTGAAGAGATAAGTACCTAAAAAACCTTGAAAGTCTAAAACAGTGCATAGAAAGTTCTGCTATTAAGGGTAGACCCAATGGCGGAAGTGAAAAAAATTACAATGGTAAATAGCTAGCGAAACAGCCGACGTGATCTAAAGACGTTGATTACAACAAGAAAGATTTCCCTAACTTATTATTTCAATCACACGAGGAGCTAAAATAAAAACAGCAACTCGGGTCAATCTTGAGGTTAAGCCGCACATGCCTAGGTTGGTACGAGGATAGGTGACCGCCCATTGCATAGTATAAAGTTTCGTCCATCCCTCGAAACTTATGCCGTAGATTTCGGGTGTCATTTGTTGATCTTTGACAGTCGTTACAGGAAGTCAGTAGCCCAAAAGTCCCCTTTGGTATTGAGCTGTATCCGGTTAAACTAGAAGCCGACCCTAAGATTGTTGGGAAAAGGCAAGGCACTGATGATTATTTCAAGTCACTAAACTACCTACCTAGGTACCACCAGTGGCCGTTGACCCCAATCAACGTTAGGTACTTCAAATTAAAAGTTTAGATTTTTATCGTCTTAGGACTATCAAGTCTTACAGACTTTGTCTAGCTAATTTATGTCGTATGAAGTTATGAACCCATTAAGGTTGTGAGCTTGACGCATAGTAATTAAAAAGATGTTTTGCTCTTAAATGGCTTATGTTTAATGAGGTACAATGTGTAACAAGATCAAGGATTCTATGAGGATGAGACATGATCCAGTGAAGTCGTTTTAAGGGCAAGGTGATTTTGAAAACAAGTGTTTTTTATCATTAAAAACAGAATTTTTACCATGTTTACTGTTGTTTTGTGTATGTCTGTTTGTTTTCAGATAGGCAGTCCGCTCCAAGTAAAATACTGGTATTCAGCTGAATCCGGTTAGACTGGAAGCCGACCCCAACATAGTTGGGGAAAGGCAAGGATGCTGTTTGTTTTGAGTTCTCGATATTTCGGCGCTGTTGCAAGCACCATAATCACAGACTAACTGCAGTTATTGCGCGTGGGTGTATATGGCAGACATATGTATTTTTTTTTAAATAGTATAGAACGATTTTTTTGCAGGTCTCTGCAGAGTAATCGGTCTACACTCTTTCATAAAAAAATGTATAAATCGTATGGTCGTTTTATGGTAAAAATCCCGTTTTTGGAGTTAATGATAAATTAGTGACCATGTCAGTTAAAAAACTTGTTGGTTTTTATATGGCTATTTTGTTATTTTGTCTATACTACTTTATTAGTCTAAGGCAGATATTTGATCTCTTTTTTTTTTAGATTAAGTCAAAGATGTTTTGTTTTCTATTATTAAAAGTGTAAGTCAGTTATTTGATCTCCTTTTTAGGGAAAAAGGACTTACTTACTTACTTGCTGCTACGGAACCCTTCATGGGCGAGTTCGACTCTCACTTGGCCGCTTTTTGTAGTTTAAGTCAAAGAGATTTTGTTTTCAATAATTACAAGTGTAAGTCACTATTTTGATCTCTATAACCTAATTTATAAAGTACACAATATAAGGGCCAACTAGAAGTACCTACATTTACACAATAAAAAATATTGATTGAAATGTGTGTATTATTTATCTAGTTTAATAATATATAGTGGTCGCCCGCAGATCGTTCCCATAAAATTTGATATTTACTTGGATGGATGAGTCTTTCACAAATGCTAACCGTAGGGGATGGGAGGGGGTTGTCCTCGTAGCGGCGATCGGCGGCGGCGACCTCTCGCGTCCGGCCCTGGTTCAATCCATGGTCCGGAGCGAGACGGAATGGGAAGCCGTCACCTCCTTCTGCGAAGCAGTCATGCTAGCAAAGGAGGTGGCGGAACGAGAGAGGGAGAGATCCTCTCTTCCCGGCCGCCGCGGGAGACGCACCGGGCGTCGGGGGCCACGTGGTGGCTACCGGCCACCGTAGATGCGGGCCTGTGGACGGTTAGCTATGGGCTAGTTAGCCGTCCGTCCATCTAGTGACGACAGGCCGTGTCGACGGCGCGTTCGTGTTCCACGCGCGCCTCAAAGAGATGTCAGCAGAAGAGAGGGGCCCGCAAGGGCCGAAGCCTGCCGGGGTTGCGGGACTGTTCGAAAGAGAAACCGCGGCCCCGGAACGTAAAGGGCGAGGAAGGAACATGGATGGGTTTTAGTCAGCAAGAGTCTGACACTCCCTCCCGCTCCGCCCAGAGTGGGAGAAGTCATTTGATGATTTCCCATCCTAAAAAAAAGGGGATGGGAGGGGGTGGTCCGAAGAGGTTCAACATCATGGGCAAGTAAAGCTTTGAATAAACTAGCTTCATTTAAGATTTGAAAGAGCTTTTGCTTCAAAAGCGAAAACCGCGCTCGCTTCCGCTTATAACATGTCCTTATATTTAACATTTTGTTGAAACCATAGTCTCCACGGGTGACCGTCACATTGGAATAGGAGAAAATATCATTATATTTAATGTTGTAGTGGGGCAGGTAATTAATTGATCGAGTGGACGATGTTTAGTGCACAAAAAGTTTATTGACACAGTCACAAGAGTAATAAAACAAGAAAATCACGGAATAAGTGGTATCGGTTAAAAACAAACAAAACGTGACCGTATGCGACAGCGATGCGAGCCGGACTGGCGCGTGCACGGGGCAGCGGTTTGGGGCGGCGAGCGGTTTCGTACCTACTACGCTCGCTGCTACACAGCGCGGGCGCCTTGTTGCTCCTACAATGTTTCATTTTATTTTATTTAAATTCAGTTTTGACCTTGTCTTGAAAAGACAGTTTGAAGCTTTTATTTGTTGTTTTTTTTTTGTACCATAACGTACTATCTTAGCGATTACTATAGATTCAAAATTGCAGTGGGGCGCGCATATTACTCGTAGAACTCTTTCGGGTAGCTTAACTCAGCTGCATATGCAGTCAGGAAAATAAGGCAGTTAACGGATGTAGCCACAGCTAGGTTAGTATACTATGCTTATTTTCACAGTATTATGTCTTACGGCATCCTGCTATGGGGATCAGAAGCAGACGTTGACTCAATTTTTATACCACAAAAGAGCCCAGTCCGCGCGATCTATAAAATGGGTCCTCGCGAGTCCCTCAGAGAAAAATTCAAAGAGCTTATACGTCCGCAAATATCGAGGGCTTTTCAAAATTAGAAGCGACTTCCATGATAAAAATACACGCAGTAAACATGAAATTGTAATACCTAAATTCAGATTAACAAAAACTAGCAAGTCTTTTATTATAAACAGTATACGCTTTTATAACAAGTTGCCAAAGTCAGTTATAGAACTGACCGATAGAAACTTCGATCAATAGAAGGATGGAAAGAAAAAGTTAAACGTGTTCTTAAGAAAAAGCATATTACAAAATCAAGGACTACCCACGTTGAAGACAAAGAAGTTTGGCTATAGTTCCTTCTGCGCATGCGGCGTCCCTTGTAGCTCATAAACGGCACAGATTTGTGGATGTCTTTAACTATTCTCAAACTCTTTATTCTTTTTCTTTTGATTCAGATTTTTACAATAGTTTTCAAATCCTTTTTGCTCATCTTTTGCTCAGAATAGTTACAGCATTGATGACAATATTGTGTCACTTGTTTAATTTAGATTTTAATTCAATTTTCTTTTTTTTTTTACTTACCTTTGTATAGATGCTTTTTTTTACTTATTATTTGTGAATGAGTGAACATTGTAGGCTTTGTAGATTCCCAGATGAAGAGAATTCTCAATACGTCACGCCTTGGTATTATTTTTAGCGAGTTCTGACGTCACGAGCCCCCACTCTCAAGTTTTGATGCGTTTTATCTTCGTCAATATTCATTGATTTACAAAAACCAAAAATTCTTTCCCATTATTTTCCAATACTCTAACTGACGGACTAAATAGATTTGCAATTTTTTGATATTGTCGTCATGCCTATTATGTTGAAGTCCCGCCATTGCCCTCAACCGGGCACATATCTAGACTCCAGAGCTGTTACTGAGAATTTCCTGATGGAATAACCCAAAAATACTTTGCCTGACCGATAATTGAACCCAGGACCTCATTCTCAGTCCTCAGTCACATAGCTGTGGCCCCCGACGCCCGGTGCGTTTCCCGCGGCGGCTGGGGCGAGAGGCTCTCTCCCTCTCGCGCTCCGCCAACTCTTTCGACAGCATGTCTGCTTCGTAGAAGGAGGTGACGGCTTCCCATAGTACGCGCGCAATCGCGAAGTACTAATAATTATGTAAGTATCTACTTTTTTCTATATTTGTATTTATTGTTCCGTCTGTGGTCTAGGTTTCTGTTAGAAAAGTTAGAGGCACGGTGTCACTAAAATCATAACATATAAGCCTATAACATTCCCAAGGCTAGAAAATAGGCCCCCTCTCTGGAGGAGTGCGCCGGTAACTCACTACGGGACTCATGGCGGTCTGGTGGATGTTTGATGTGTTGTGTTGTCAAATATTTGGTTCTAATATAAGTAGTCGATTTCTGAAGATGTTGAAAACATTTTCCTTCACAGTTGTGAACTTGTGAGTACAGTGCAGTTGTGATGAAACATAAAGAACTTGGACTGGACCTGGACTGGCCAAGCACTTCTCTTCTAATAGACAAATCATCATCTACCTAGCCTTTTCCCAACTAGTTGAGGTCTGCTTCCAGTCTGACCGGATGCAGCTGAATACCAGTATTTTACATGGAGCGACTGCCTTTCTGACCTCCACAACCCAGTTAATACTGGGTTATATGATACCAGTTGGTAAGACTGGTTGCCAGACTTTTTGGGTCACTGACCACCTGTAACGACTGCCAAAGATTTACAAATTACAGCCGGGACCAACCGCTTAACGTGCTTTCCGAGGCACGGAGGAAACTTGGTATAGCTAGCACGGTTTAACCTAAATATCGGCCCGAGCAGCTGTTATCATTTAGGCACGAGCTCCTCTTGTAATAGACAAATATCTATGCGAAATAGAAAAGGACAGAACATCTGTAACATTCTAATGTTCCCACGTAAGTTTAAGAGCAATCCAAGGTAAATCAGTTACAAGGCTAATTTAAACGTTTACTTAACTAGCTGATTGCGACATTGACTGTCATCAACCTATCAATCAGCTCTTTTAAATAAATACTCCACTGATGGCTTCACTTATTTATTTCTTTAATGTTTATTTAAGGATACTAACACTGCTTTCCGAATTATGAAATAATCGCTCACATCCATATTTTGCGTTCCGATTTAGATTTCACGATTATGACAACTAAGAGCTGTCATCACGTCATTTTATATTTTTTGGGGCACGGTCGGTGTAATCGCAAGATGGCGCATGTCATGACGTCATTATGACGATTCAAGGGACATCGATATGGCGCTCACGGTAATACGGAACGGGTTTATGGACGCTCAAATCGATTACAGCCTAATTTGGAACGCAGCCTAAGACATAACATAACATCACGCCTAATTCCAAAGGGGTCAGACAGATCATACGTATCAAAACATCTGTCTAGCCTTTTCCCAACTATGTTGGGGTCTCCTTCCAGTCTTACCGGATGCATCTGAATATCTGCCGTTAGTGCCGTAATGGTATAATTGAAATAATTCTTTGAGTTTGAGTATATCAGTACTTTACATGGAGCGACTGCCTATCTGACCTCCACAAAACAGTTAGTACTGGGTAACACGATACCACTGTGGGTGTATTTTGCCATCAAATGGGTACAAATCCACAGTCTGCTAAGAATTTTTTGATGGAAAATAAAATAACAGTTTTTCCACCAGGATTCGAGCCCACGGTTTTATGCTTGTGACCCCTAGACCATCGCTGCATCGTGGCGATGATATAAATGATACCAACATAAATTCATAAAGTCTTTTTCATCCCCCCATCTCGGAAAGAGTATTTTTGCTCTTCGATATCTAGTGCAAAAGCCGTTTTTATCGTCTTGAGGGTAAAGTAAATTTGAATTTAGAACATCGTGTGCATTAAGTATGTGAATTCAAAACATCATTAAACCTATTTACTCCTACCTCTATGGTGCCGAATTTATCATATATTTTTTTTAATCTGTTATTAACTCAGACTCGGAACCTTCTTGGTGTACTTTTTAATTTGTTTTGCGCGCGCCATTTTCTTTTCACGTCATATTGTTAAAACCTTTGGTTAAAAACAAGGAACTTGAAAAAGCAAGTGAAAAACCTAAAATGACCACTCATTATCTAGCGACGAGGTAGTTTATTTGACGCCAACAGAATTAACTGAATTTGTTAATAATGCGCAATTTTTTTTTTGCGTTTATTCATTTCCTCGCTGAGGTGGGATGAAAAGTTACGTGTTGCACTCGAGTGCAGATTTTTCACCTCGTGCTCTTTTGATTCCCTCGCTAACGGACAAGTTCAGGAACAGAATATCACCATGGAGTTCGCCCGTTATAACGTCATGGAACGAAAACATTACAAAATCCGGTTTTAGCACTTTTACACAAACAGCAGTCCTATCCGAAAATAGCAAGCGTGAAGTTATGTTTATTACTGATAAAATATTCCACACAAAAGCATATCTAAGGTGCCGAACATCAGTAATTGACCGGTTCACCAAAACTCTTGTAATCTTGTAACAGAACTCGCAACAACGTGTTGTAACGAAAACAATTAAAATCTTACATTAATACGAATCTTACTGTTACGTAAACAATGTCTATTACAGGTTTTATGCAAAGGAACTTGATTGGCTTTCGTTTAGAACGAAATTTTTAGACATCAATTTGCATAGGCTCGTGAATGTAGATCATTATTTCACCTGATTTACCAGATTTGCAAAACAACATCCGACTTCGGAAAAAAAACACAAAAAGGTGGAAAGTAAATCCTTTCGGAAGTCGGTTCCAAACATTCTATCAACGATACCGAGGATGGCTGAGTTAAAAATGTTTTGGAGTGAAAAGTTTATTCAATTGTGTTAAAACTGTATTATTTGGAAGACCAAAACGACTGTCATTTGTCTAGAGTTCTAGACGGTTCTGATGCCATGGTAAGCGGTGATGCAACCGACGATAGTGCTCTCTAACCTACAAGTAAGTGAAGTAACGTATCTACTCATGATTCTTTTGACGAGAAAAGATTGACTCAGAAAAGCATAATTGAAAGCTGTATTGGACATTTACAAAGAAGCTGAATCTTCTATTTCATTATACGAGTATTATTCTTTTAGCAGTTACTATGTTCTGTACTACAGAAATAAATTATGAATGTACTAGCTGTGCCCGCGCGGTTTCACTCGCGTGTTTCATACGTTGGTGTTTATCAAATGAGATTTAGTGTGTTAATGTTCCAAGAAAATGTTCCAAGTTAATGTTCCAAGAAAACAGCAATAAAAATACCATCCTGAAACACCTCGAACTCAAATGGGAATAGTCTTCCAGCTGCCATGACTTCACAGGTGGTTCCGTAGGTGCCATGGCAAGACATTTCAGTAACGTATTTACGCATCGAACAATAAGTAAACAGCTCCTGACCGCTCTTGGGTGAAAGGTTGAAACCTTTCCCAGTTGTTAGACACGTGGCGCACAATGCTGGCTCGAACACGTGGCCCAGACAGGCGCATTACTTTATGTAATTTATTTCATCACCACTGCTCTCAAAACGGTGAAGGAAAACATCGTGAGGAAACCGGCATGTCCTAGAACCAAAAATTCGAAGACATGTGACATCTGCCAAACCGCACTGGGCCCGCGTGGTGGATTTGCCCATACGCAAAAAACGCGCTTTCACATTCAAATTGGCCAACGGAATTAAAACATCAAAATGACCTTCATTGAAGTTTCCTGAGAATCGGATTATTTTTACTCCCTGTTTGTCCCTTGAAGGTTTGAAACACCTGGAACTCAAATGGCAATAAGTCTCCCGCTGCCATGAGTGATGCACTAAATAGGATAGAGTAAAAATTAAAATACGAACATAGGTATTCAAGGATACCTTTTCTAGTAAGAACGATTAATACTAAAAAACCTATTATAGTAACACCAAAGCTAAGTGTGAAATACACAATAAGTAATTCGCAAAGAAATAGACATAACAAAATTCCAACCAGGAAATAGGAAAGAACACAGTAAAATGATTATCCTCCAATTTAAAATTACTAAGTGAAACATACCAAAACGAAGACAAACCAAACAACGATGATGTCAAATATTTCAACGCAAATTAGATAGTACCTACAGCAAAATATGGCAGAACAGAAATGAGCTTGATCGTGTATCGCTTGAGTTAGTTTTTTGAAACGTTTTTTTCTTACCTTTCCGCAGACGCCTGCATGCTGAAAAATACTGGCCACATATAAATTGGAATAAAAACCTTAAAACGTTATAGAACCTCATTGCAATACCTTTCAGCAGACGCATACTGGCCACCTAGAAATTCCGCTTAAAAACTGAAGATTCCAAATTCTTATTTCAATGTAAAATATGCATTAACGCGTTGTCGTAAAATGCAATTTGGATCTATATCGGTTTCCCAATTCTAATTTCAATGTAAAGTATGCAATAACGCGTTGACGTAAGATTCAATTTGGATTATTAACTTTTTCCATACAAACATTAAACACCCTTATTTATAGGTACCCTTAAGGGCTGAATTTCGTAAAACCTTTTCTTAATAAGCACCTAGAAGCCGAAAGGAACATTCAAGCCCACATTCATGTCTCTAACTTTAAAAACATAGGACTTTCATACAAACTTTGACACCCCTTTTCAACCCCTTGGGGTGCGAATTTAAAAAAAATCTTTCTTAGTACGCGCCTGCACCCCCTAGAGAGTGCTTGTGCCAAATTTTAGTCCTTACGGCCCAGTAGTTTCCGAGATTTCGTGATGAGTGGTCAGTGAGTGGACTTCTCCTTTATATATATAGATAATATATAGAAGATTGGGAATTTTCTGATCCTTTGATCCTGGTTCTTTTTTAGGATTCTGCAGATGGTGGGACAATCTTAGAAAAAAAAGAAAGGAATACTAATTACGACTACTAATTTTTATACAATCTGATTGTCTGCATAAATTATTGAGAAAGAAATAAAAATATGATAATGTTAATAGGCGCGAACAACTATAAAATAGCAATAAATTAGTCATTAACATGTTTTATACGTGATCAGGTGTTTTAATTTCATTATAATTAGAAATGTAAACTTAGCCACACAGGACTAAACTCAGCCTACGACATTCCACTGGAGACAATCTATTACAAAACAAAATATTATCTGTACCCGAACTTAAAACTTCAAGCAGTTTCTTTATCTCTTTTCCGTCCAACGTTATGTCACTACATAATTATTATAAAATCAAATTTTCCGCCGCGTGTGCCTGTCTGTATGTTCGCGTCAAACTCAAAAACTTCTGCACCGATTTTCATGGTGACTCCACCAATTATTGATAGAGTGGTTCTCAAGGAAGGTTTAAGTATATAATTTGTACGCGGCCGAAGCCGCGGGCATCAGCTAGTATAACATAAAAGTAGAACAGTATCTCAATCACAGTAAGTAAGTCGACCTCACCACAAAAGCTGGCTCGTTGGTTTAAAGGTCAAAGTATTGGGACACCGTACGCATCAACCCCTAGCGAACGCACTTCCATACTTTGTCATAATCATCATCAGCCTATATATGTTCCCACTGCTGGGACACAGGCCTCCTCTCTGTGAGAGGAGGCTTTCTGCTCTTAATATCCAGGACAAACCGTCGATCAATGTTTCGTGACCCTGTATGTAGATCACAACACAAATTGTAATGGAATTTACTTCAATTTTCTACAATTTAATCTACATTGTGTATACAGGGTGTAGTGTGAGTAAACGGTAACAGGGTAGGTTTGTGTGAAAAGTGTTGACGGTGTCACCAGTAGCAGCAGCCGCCGAGGAGACTCCGTGTCCTGAGATTCACATATACAATGGTTGAGTGTCTGACCAATCGTGTTCTATAAAAGATGATTATACTTGTTCCTATTTACTAACATCTAAGTAACATTTTGCCCTCAATGAGCGGTTAGCTGGCTAGCTAGTTGAACCTGTTTCTAATTATGCAAGATTTTGATCTTTGATCCTGAAATATACGCAAGCGTCGAACAGACACCCTTCTTATTGAGACATCTAAAACAATGATAGTACCAAAAGGACTATTTGTCCTCATTCAGCTCTGTTCCTGACAAGCTTCATGGGGCACTACTGGAAAAACAGTCTTAAAATACTTCAGATTAGAGTGTAAAAAAGGAAAATGAGAGTATATAGGGTATCGCACAAAATCACAATATCTTTTTGTCAACATTTTTCGCAACCATGGGATCTGCTTATAGATTACATGGGGAAAAGATAAATAGATGGGGAAATGATGAATAGGTTCATATCAATCTGACCTTTTGATATTTTGATAATGTATCTAAAACCACGAAAAGGTCATACGCACGCAAAACGCCTACATTTACAATAAGACGATAATTTAAGACGCCAATATTTTTTCCTTAACTTTGAAAGTATTGCTTACAAATTGCGGTCGGTAAGTATCGATACGTACTTGAATAATTTCAAAACGTTTGCAAAATATACATAAATGTGTTTACAATATGCATTAGAGGAATACAATTTGTCTACTTTTGTTGACGAAAGTGCAGATAGTGCATTTTGCGCTTTTGTGGTCTAAGTTGGTATAGCCACTTCACAGATCTTTGTGAAAATTTGGTAAATACTACCTAGACTTTTGTTGTGGCATCGTTGTTCTTGTGTCTTGTGGTGTCTGCACGTTGTTACAAATCTTGGTTACATCATTCATGTTGAGATGGTATGGATAAGAGTTAAAGCTGCAAGTATTGACTGTAAAATTACCCCAGTATAGGTATATAAAGTGGGGTTAGAACCCCACTTTAAATACCCATACTGGGGTAATTTAGTGGGCTTAGAACCCCACTTTAAATACCTATACTGGGGTAATTTTACAGTCAATACTTGCAGCTTTAACTCTTATCCATACCATCTCAACATGAATGATGTAACCAAGATTTGTAACAACGTTTTGATTTAAAAGAGTGTCCATGGAGTTTCTTGCCCATTCTTCTCCATAGAGATCTACGCTAGGGAATGGGAAACTACAGTACTTTCACAGTTTTATGCCTTGGGACTGGGACTGTAGCTATACATTTAATGAAAAGTGCTTGTTAACTGGCCTACTTGAAATAAGTGACTTTTTATTTTGCTCAATATTTTTTATTGGGAACTTTGTTACACATTCTGTAAAAATTTCAACTGTATAACTACTGCGGAGATACAGTCCGCTGACAGACAGACGGACGAACAGTGGATCCTTCGGTTTCGGAGCCCTAAACACACTCAGAAGAACGCCTTTTTTTTGGATGGGAAATCATCAAATGTCTTTCTCCCACTCTGGGCGGAGCGGGAAGGAGTGTCAGAGTTTTACTGACTAAAACCCATCCATGTTCCTTCCTCGCCCTTTATGTTCCAGGGCCACGGTATCTCTTTCGAACAGTCCCGCAGCATGAAGAACGCCTAGGGTTGCGAAGCTTCAGGCAAAAGGTTTCCTATCCCATCAATTATGACAATATTACTTAACCCCTCACGTCGCTTGACCCGCGCAGTAGCCACTAGTCATTTCGACCGACGAGTAATGCGAGTGACGTCATCAAGGAAATGCGCGATCTTTGGTTACAAGCATATTTAGAGGCGTTATGTTGTCATCTGAGATGCTCGACCTATCATTACTGGAGTTGCATACTTGCACCTGATATGACATGTGATTGCTTTATGTTTGCAGGGGTGTCACTTCAAAGTTGTCAGTGTAGAACAGTAGAACGTTTTCAGGAAATTCTCTGTATTTATTAATGGAACAGCTTCTTCTGGATCTAAATATTATTAAGAATGATATTAATATCGTAACTTTACTAATATGAACTGTCTCAATGGTGTAGTGATCGTAAACGCGACTGCTAACCATGAGGTTTCGAGAGACACGAAGTTTGGTTTTGTGCCCGTTGATGGCAAAAGGCTCGTCCCGATTACTGAGGACTTAAACATAACTGGCGAAATGTCGGTGTACTATTAGGTGTTTGCCTTCCCCAATGGAAATTACAAGCGTGATGTTTATTAATCACAAAATCAAAATTGTAAGTCACGATTAGTCAGATTTCTGTGGATACCCAATATGCGAATCGCAAAAAGCAGATTTTTCCTTTCCTCACTTACAGACAATTTTCATAAAATAAAACAAAATCCTTAAACGACTAAGAGATTCTGGAAAGGACCCTCGCTGGTGGGTCGGTAATCGTGGACTGACTTCTTGGGTTGCTCGTAGGTGACCTCTCTGCCCGAAAGGTATCGGTTTGTGGCAATGATTTATCACGATTTCGGATTTTTCTTTGCCCAGCAGGATGACACAGTATCAGTAAGTATTACAAGGTATTTGCCCAAACTGACTCCCTTACCATTTATTACTAGCTGGTTTCGGTAGGATGCTTTCTCTGTCTGTTGGAAATTATACTTACTGGACGGTTAGAAACAAACCTCACAGAAAAGATTTCTTTGATTTTTCTATGAATCAAGTAAGTACTCGTTACACGGCCGGGGCTGCGGGAGTGTTCGAAAGAGATACCGCGGCCCCGGAACATAAAGGGTGAGGAAGGAACAGGGATGGTTTTTAGTCAGTAAAAGTCTGACACTCCCTCCCTCCCGCTCTGCCCAGAGTGGGAGGGATCATTTCATGATTTCCCATCCGAAAAAAAATAAAAATAAATAAAGTGTAGGTAGGTAATGCAGATAGGACCCGCCTCTGTACTTTTGTGCTTGAAGTGTTAAATAAATAAATAAATAATAAATAGGACATTCTTTGTTTCTAGAAACACCGATAGATACCTACGGGAGAAGGCACATTAACCAACAGTTACACGTAAGTTAGTTATAGAAAACAGCCGCCAGTCTTCTTGTCCCATTACCATTTCGCCATTTACTCGTGATTTTTGTTTTACTACGAAACAATAAAGAAACACATTATCAGTGTTACCCAACTCTATTGTAACAGAAGCAGTAACCTATGAAATTATCGTTAAAATTAATTCTAACTTATTTGATTACGACATTATTACGAATATTGTATTGAAAAGTGTGTTAATACGACCTTTAAAATGCACTTTATATTAATAGCATCTATTGAATTATTAACTTGTATTATTATTGCAGCTATTTTTAGCGGTATTGAAAAGAGGCTAATTGGATATTCGATAATTAGTTCTTTTATAATTAATGACCACTTCACCAATTCCACTAATGTACGAGTTAATAGAACTATCGGTCCCTTGGTACGCCTGAAATAAGTTGGTACCTTATTTTACACTAGCTAGTACCCACGACTTCGCCCGCGTTGAGTACGATAATCGTCCCTACCACCGGGATAAAATAATATCTATCTTAGGTGTTAAATCCAGGTAACTAAGTATCTGTTTTTTTTTTCGGATGGGAAATCATGAAATGACTTCTCCCACTCTGGGCTGACCGGGAGGGAGTGTCAGACTTTTACTGACTAAAACCCAACCATATTCCTTACTCGCCTTTTACGTTCCGGGGCCGCGGTATCTCTTTCGAACAGTCCCGCAGCCCCGGCAGGAAGCTATCTGTATGCCAGCAGATATGTGTGTCTGTATTTCATCGAAATCTTTTCAGTACTTTTTGCGATCCATAATATCCTCACAAACTTTCGCATTTATAATTTTAAGTAGGATGTGCCTTCTATTATGATATCCCTTAGACTTAAAACCTTTCGGTTTTATTCAGATAAACATGGGATTGGGCGGGACACGCTTCTAGGAAGAAACCGCACAGATGGGCGAAGATAGTCACGTAGTGGGTGCTTGAAGACGGACATCGTCGCGTCCTGACCAAAGTGGACTCAAGAAACGCTATATAGACTCATTCTTGACGGATTTAGTCGGAGAAGGCAAAAGATAAATAAAACTGGTCAGCAATGGAGAAGGCCTTTGACAGCAGCGGGAAAGAAAGGGTTGAACAAAAAAAAAACAATAAGTGTGTAGCCATGAGCTAAATGAAATTAAAATGTTTATAACGCCGTGACATTATCATTACTTTTCGTTTATTTAAACTTCAAATATAAAATGTTCTTAATTTGTTAAAAGTCAAGGAAAAGTGGTGTTATTTCTTAAAATGCACTATTCAATACCAATTTTATTAACACTTGTAATATAATCAAATGCTAGTTTTTGTATGTCATTAGAGCTATGTACCTAGGTGCATTCTAAATGCTATCCAATATAAAGAGTTTAATTTGAAGATAAACATCTACGAATGAACGATTTTGAGCACCATAATCTGTCTAGCCTTTACCCAACTGTGTTGGGGTTGGCTTCAGTCCAACCGGATGCAGCTGAAGACCAGTATTTTACATGGAGCGACTGTCTGTCTGACCTCCACAACCCAGCTAATTCTGGGTATAACGATACCTCTTGGTAAGACTGAGTTGGGTTGTCAGACTTTCAGCCGGGACCAACAGCTTAATGTGCTTTCCGAGGCACGAAGAAACTCTGTATGTAACGGTGGTCATCCATCAACAGAATGTTAATGTTGATGTTCCCTGTTTAATGTTCGCTCTCTTGCACTCTCACCTAACATTGCCCCTGGGGATCTAGGCAACCTACTATCCAAATAAATTGCACTAACCACTACATAATTGTCCCCAATTCTTCTAAAATTACACTCACGACTTCTTCAACCAAATTGACAGCAGCATCCGGTTTCAACATTACCATCAACAACACGTAGTTAGAATCTAGTACATCTAAAGTTCTAAATCTAACAGCACTAAGGTCACAGTAAAATCATTACAAATTCATTAGTGGACCATGTTACAGCACAATGGATACCGCCGCGCGTAATATGCATCGGACGTTTCTAAAAAATTCGTATTCAATATTCGACTTGGAGAAAAATAACTGTTTAGGCGATAAATATTCTGATAGCGTTAGTTTTGCAGGGGATATTTGCATGTAATTGAGTGGTGAATTGGTAGGGGATTTCAATTTCGATACCTGTGGCCAGTCCATTGGTGGTCTGATTAAGATTGTAACCTGAGCAGCGTTAGCTTCAAGCCATAAATGTGATGTCAATTTTTCCAACTAGCTTATGCTCCCAACTTTGCCTGCGAGGAGTTTCACCAATTGTCCCACGGAATCATGGTACCAAGTTCAAAAGTGTGTTTTCTACATGTTAATCCAGGTTTTATTCTATCTTTGTGTGCAAAATTGGAGAGCAGCGGTGGCCTAGTGTTGGCGCCCCGACTTACAAACAGTAAGTCGTGGGTTCGAACCCAGGCAGGTGCATTAGTTTGTGTAATTTTAGTAATTTATTTCATCACCACTGCTCTAAAAACGGTGCAGTTCAACATCCACAAATTTCAGCCGTTTTTTCGAGATATCTTTAGTTTAACAAATTGGCTTTACATTCACATTTGTTTAGATACATGAGTTCACAGACTGTTTAGTGACTTCTAAGTAAACCAGCGAAAATTTCACGGGAAGAGGTTCACTGGGCTGGAAATGGTAAGAGTGAGAAAGAAACATCTCCTGTGAAAAAGACTATGTCATTCCAATAAGACTTGATAGGTCATGTCTACATTGGTCAAGTCATAGGTGACTTAACCATTGTATAACGGTGCAAATGTCAAACTGCGTAAAAAGAAAAGTTAATCGCACCGAATCTATGAAATGAAGCCCGCATTTTGCAATGTGAGTACAAAATAAGTGTGTATATTGATGAGTGGTTTAATTTATGAGAGATTAGCGTTGAAAAGAAAAGGCTTATGAAGTTAAATCAAATCTTTCCCAACACAGCAACTTATCAATAATAACCATTAGGTATAACTGAACATGAAAGTGGTCTGTTTTTTGAAGTAGTAACTTGAATTTAGTTTCCTCTTGATGAATGTATTTTGTTCAACTTTTGATACCAGAGATCTTATTTGTCTGTCGGTTTCTGACCTGAGAACCTACGGATCGATTTAATTAATTAATGTGTGTTTTGACAACACACATAATTTAATCGATCCCGTCCACAATAAAATTTACGATAGGCATAACAAGCTAGCTTAACGATGATGAATGAATATGCAATTTACAGAACATCTTACTACTAAGTGCGAAAGTTGGTGAGCATGGATGGATGGATAATTGTTTCACGCAAAAACTACTGAACGGATTCGAATAAAATTTGGCACTTAGATCGTTTACGACCTGGATTAACGTATAGGATACTTAATGACCCCGAGGGACTGTTACCGAACTTCACACGGGCGAACCCGCGGGCATATTATGCTAGTCTGACAGAAACTTATGTTGTTTTTTTTCCTCCTTTCACTTACCGCTCATAGGCTTGTCAACAATTTAGTTTTTGCGTATTCGTCATAACTACATAATATGTTGACGGGTCTTCATTGTTAAATCTAAAAATACTTTTACATAAGTCGTTTTTATGGATATTAGTATAAAGTTGACAGAATACAGGTTCTTAATTAATCATAGTCAAAGGTTTTTACATAATTATTATTAAACTTGACAGTGCTGCAACATGCGTTGAAAAGTAATACAATTGTCAATTTTAAACGGAAAGTTTTATTTGTTTTAGTTTTATTAATTCACCACTAGAACTCGCATATGGTACCTGTTGTATTGTTTAACAGGCTGATGTCCGCAACTTCATACTCAAATGATTAAAGATGGGTGCACATAACACTTCGACCCAATTTAATATTCCAATCGTTTTTTACTTGAACCACAATTAAACTTAAAGTGATGAAATGTCAGAAATAATGTAAGCTCTCTCGTTCTCACTTTGACCTTAACAACTAATTGACCTTAAAGCAAGTAAAAAGAGGTTAATTTCAATATATTTGGACTTAAATAAGACCGTACTATTTAATATAACGGTTTGTACGGGACTCTGACTATTTACCTATGTTTGCAAGAACATAAAGAATTGCTGCTGATTGATATTCACCTCCGACTGAAAAGGATAGTGTCCTGGATTCTTTACACTTTTAAGCAGTACCCTAGTGTTTAGTAGTTCAAGGACCTTGAGGTCCTTGGACAAAATCAGAAACAACGCCGCCATCTCTCACACAATTTGATCTTTTATCAACCACTCCCCTCCTGTCTCACGTTTTTCAGATTTCTGAGGGCGGCACGCGAGGGGTTCTAGACCAAATATAGATTACCCTCAAAACGCTGATAAAATGTCACAACATGATAAACTGTCGAGCACAAAATTTATAAATTAGGTTAGTACTCTAAATGAATATCAACAAAGGAAAAGCAGCCACTCAAGATTAAAAAGAACTATTGCTTGAACTTTCTGCTACCATGCACGGACACTTGAAATAACGAGTCGTTTACGTCATTCTGCAATCGTTTGTGCTTCTGTAGCAATTGATAATACCTCCGTGGGATGGTCGCACGCTCGCTTATTCTGTTAATAGTAGGAAAAATACTATCCATTAGCAAGGCTTTTTAGGGGTATCATTATCTTTTTAGGCAAGGTATCTTTATCTTCAAGTTTTATTTCTAATTTTCGCAAAATGCTCAAGTGGCTCCCAATTAGACTTCGCAGGAACTGTCGGATATTGTGTCTGCTATTTAACATCCTACACAACCCTAAAACCACTTCCTATCTACGGGAACGGTTTTCCTACTCTCGTCCCTCTGATGCACCTTGCAGGTCGTATCTTAGGAACCTCCTCAAATCTCCCCCACACTCTACCGACTTCTACTCCTACTTCTTTACTGTCCACGCCGTCCGATTGTGGAATTCACTTCCGCCTGACATTAGGGACTGCCAAACTGTTGCAGTTTTCAAGAGAAGAGTGAAAGAACATTACCTATCCATTTCGTCATAATTGCATAAATATTTATTATTAGTTTTTTTTTAATGTTTATTTTTAGAATCTATGAGTTTGTATGTATTCTTATTTTGTATATATGCATTTAATCTGTTTTCTCTCCTTCTTTTACACACTATGTCTACATCTCTTTATTTAGTATCTCCTTTCGCAGGTATGCTGGAAGAGATTTCATTACAAAATAAGCATCACCTTTTTTCTGTCATGCTGAAGCCACACTAATGAGAAATGCCGTTAATTATTGCGATAATGCGTCCATTTTCGCAATAATTAATGGCATTTCTCGTTAGTGTGGCCCCAGCATAATAAGTGTGTACATAAATTGTTAAATAAATAATTGAGTTCAAAGTTAAGCATTATTCTGCATCTAGATTAGCAAGGTGCAGAAGCGAGGTTAAATAACTTTAGATGTTTAAGGTTAAACAACGCTTGCTTAGTCTGCGTGGTGATCAAAGCTCGTGCCTTCTCTGTTTGAGAAGAAACCTTTGCCCTGCAGTGCTTTGCCAAGTTCCGTCCGTTGGGAACCATCAACATACCGAGTTTCCTCTGTGCCTTGAAAAGTACGTTAAGTTGTTGGTCCTGGGTCTCATATGTAGATCTTTGACAGTCGTTGTTATTGTTACTGGTAGTCTGACAACCAATCTAACGAAGGGTAACTCCATGTAAAACATAGGTATTCAGCTGCATCCGGTTATACTGGAAGCCGACCCCAACATAGTTGAGCAAAGGCTAAGCAGATGACGACACGAATCAGTAGCAAACCAATTTGTCTGACAACGGTAAAACACAAGGATCTATTGTACATTTACATCACATTAACACAGAAACCAACAACAGCATGGTCTTTAGAAATGCAGTTATTTGTTATACAAATAAATCAGGACGAATGCTGTTCCCAACGGCATTCTTGAAGGTTGATTTACAATCTGCAACGGCTATGCTCCCGGCATGTTCAAAATCTTGTTGACCAACTTTGATGTTTAGCTCAAAAATTGAAGACTAGATCGATGAGTCATCGTTTTTTTCACTAGTAAATACTTATTAAATTAAGTCTCAAGAGAAATTCTAAAATTGATAGCTTGATTAGCCTTAATTTTGTTATTTTGTCTAATGAATTACTTGATATGAATAATCTATTTTTTACCCCGTTGAATACTTAAAATTGTTATTGAGGTTCTTATTGAGGTTCATTGTTGCTTAATAATAAGCAAAATCAACTTATAATGTTCCCACTGCTGGAACACCAGGCCTCCTCTCTATGTGACGGAGTCGACTATGATCCACCACGCGGACCCATTACGGGTTGGTGGATGTCACATGTCTTCGAATTTTGGTTCTAGAAAATGCCCGTTTCCGCACGATGTTTTCCTTCACCGTTTTGAGAGCAGTATTGATGAAATAAATAACACAAAGTAAGGCCTGCCTGAGTTTGAACCTGCGACTTACTGCTCGTAAGTTGGGGTACCATCACTGGGCTACCGCTGTTCTCCTGGGGGGTGACTAATGACAGCTGATGGCAGCTTTCACGACCCATAAATTATGAACTAGGCATCACCTGATGTCACGATATGATGCGATATCTGTTAAAGATTCCTTGGCAACCTGGCTGTGGCCACAGAACACCGTGAGCGGAAGGCTTTCCAAATGGAGGAAAGGGAACTCTACAGCCTGTTCCTAGTACCTCTGTTAAATGGTAGTAGAATATTTGAATTTCATCTTGAGCGCTCTTCACGTGTAGGTCTATAAGCTCTTAATTATAAGAAAGGGGTGACTTTTCCTGCCGGAGTCTGTGTTACTCGATATTTGTTAATTGTATGTATTCTTAACTACTTACTTTTGGCAAGGAGTTAGTTCAAGTGTACACCATAGTTGACTGAATCATAGCTTACCATCAAATCAGATAAAGACATAAAGAACCCTAGCTGTCATAGAGGAACTAAAGCGAAAGTGAAATCACTTGCAGCAGGGCAATAACTTCTATTACAAAAACAGTTGCCTATTTTAAGCCAGACCCGTTTAGTTTAGCATAAACAATACAATGTCAACAATCGCAGATTCACTTTTGACATTTTGATTATACTGAACTTGGCATACATTATGCTGTTAGTCGACTTTTCGATGCTTCGACCTTGATCTAGACTAGGTCAATGTTCAAACATGTTAGGATTATAAATTGAGCTCCTTGTGTATCGATTTATTGGTCCTTGATTGATTCGCGTTGTTAAGTTGGGAGTTATGTAATGTTAGTAGTATGAATGACCTTGAAAAGGTTTGTTAAACGAGTGCTGATGTTGCTTAAAGCCTGTGTCTTTAGGAAAGAATGCTACTGCATTATCTCTTATCTCTCGTAATCTTAGGACGTCATTAAAAGATTCACCGTTTTAATTTGGCTACTAACCATGGCGCAAAAAATGTATCAGCATCATCTACTCTAAATGGTTAGTTATTGGTGTTCTAGCTAAGTCATCCACGTTTTTTCCGTGCTGTCTTTGGCAAAACATGATTCAAATTTTCTTGCTCCAAAATGTTGTCACTTCCATAGTGTTTCAAATATAGGAGAAGGGACGTTTTTTAAGACGCAATAACAATAGTGACCAATCAGAAAGTTCGCAAGAGGATTTGCATCCATTCAAAGTACGTTCTAGTCTATATCTACGGCGGAAACTGAAGAACCACGGAATTTAAGCAATTGGTGTGGTGCAATTTGGGAAATACCAGCAATGGAATGCATGTAAATGTCCAGATTCCATATCCAGCAACGGAATGCAATAGATGCGATGATTAGCAACGAAATTCTTGTAATTTTAATGATATCCATTAAGATGGTCCACTACATGCCTACAACTTATTGAGTTAATAGGAAATCCACATAGATACGTAATTCAAGGAAAGTGCGTACATTTCATAGGAGCTAATTGGATCTCAAATAATCAACATTTTGACTGAATAAACGAAAAACGAACCAAGTTAATAGTTACGTAAGATGTACATACAGATTCACACCATAGTAATGATAGAAATCGCACATTTTTGTGTACTTTAGCCAAATCCTGCTTGAATTTGACTTTATATTTGCCAAAGTCTAATAACACGCACGCCTCAACGTCCACAGAATGATCAGATGAGATTCGAATTGAAGACATAAAATACAGCTTTAAAACATTTGATATATTACGGCTAAGAGATGTTTAACAGGTTTGTCAAGTTCCCAAATGCAGCATTAAATTAATGTCCTCATTTCTTGGTAAAAGTTGGATTATGGTCGTATAAGAACATAGCTAAAATTCGTGCTAGACTAAATGCAGTTTCTATGCACAACCGGAATCGTGGACCGTAAACCGATTGTTCTAATTATAGTTGCTTGATTTTGCCAACGGATCATTTTGAAAAGTAACAAAGGATATGATAACAAAACAAAACAAAAACACTTTTGAAAATACCTATCTCCGACAATCTGAAATGTTTTTAATAAAATAGTTTCCTGTGGTCAAATTTTCAGGAGGCGTCAGGACAGATATGGGCCAAAATCGACAAACAATGGATGTCTGAAGACGGTCGTCGTCACAGAGGCAGGCCCAAGAAACGCTGGCGTGACTATTTGGTATTATTTCTGACTGATTGACCAGAGAAGGCAAAACACCGAGAGAGTTGGAAAGGAATGGGGAAAGCTTTTGCCAAGCGGTGGGAAAGAATGGGATAAACGAAAAATAATAGTTTCATGTGGACACGATTATATTAAAATACTAACCTTAGGTATTATCAATCTCTCAATCATTAAACCATAATCAAACCAGCACAAGTATAGTGAAACCACCTGGGGGCTAGTAGAAGCTGAATGGAACAGAAGATTTAAAAAGTAGTTTCGAAGAGGAACACTTTTTCACTTAGAACCCTAAAGTGATTGGTAACTTCAGCTTTGAATATACTCTTTTCAAAGAAAAACATCTTAAACTAAGTCACGGTGCGCATTTAATGTAAGCCAGACGCCCAGACCTCGACGCACAGCAGACGCACATATAATTATATCCAGGTGGTCGCCACTAATTAGTGATCACTACGTCTAAGAGAACATACTCATTCTATTGCACAAGTTGCATTGAATACTCTCCTTTTACGCGTTTTCACTTAAACAGTACGTGTAGACGTGCACTAATTAGCCAATGAATGTGGGTTTAGCCTAGTCTTAGGCAGCTATGTGGAACTAATTACTGTGGTGTAGAAGTGTTTAGTACACCTACATTTCGCCAGATATATTTGATTAAAGGAGCTTTAGTAGCGGTGGTGAATTAGTGCTACAGCCCTTACATGTCATTGGTCCGATGACCTGGTGAAGGTTGCGGGAATCCGTTGGATGCGAGTCGCACGGGACCATTCAATATGGCGATACTTAGGGGAGGACTATGTCCAGTAGTAAACCTCTTTAGGCTGAAATAATGATGATGATGATGTCATTCGTCGTAGGCGGGAATTCAGATAAGAACATTACTTTTTGAAATTTATTTCATCAAAACTGCCTTTAAAAAAGTGAAGAAAAGAAGCCGTGAGAAATCCAGTAATACGAACCGGGCCTGATGGATTACAGCCTAGGTACTCGCAAAGTAGTGTGTCTCAGCATATCTGACCGCTAGGGATTTGAACCCCTGACCTTTTGCCCAGCACTCGCGTTTTCGACCACGAGACCAACGGCACAGTCACACCACAAACCAGTTAGTGAAAAAATATGTAGTATCTCATCATCAACCCAAAGTCTGCATCTACAGGGTGTAAACCACCTCATCACGAAGCCAAGCATTCTGTTCATCAAACCAAGTAACTTTATGCAAAATATTGCTGGAAATGACTATTTTTTTTGGGTGAAAAATCATGTTTATGTGCTAGAACTCAATGTAACGCGCTCAAAACATGTAGTGCCGATGGATGAATTGAATAGTACAGGGGTCGTGAAGGTGTAAGAATCTTACAATAAAAACTGGTTTATAAATAATAAAGTCAAAAAGTTGTAATTTTGACCCCCAATATCTCCGTAACTAGAAGGTTCCCAAGTATGGTGTAGAACAAAAGAATGATCGCAATAATGGGTAGAACAAGTACCTTTCGGCTTCGTTAAGAGGTGTTTTACACCCTTTATGGCCGATTGATGGCAATAGGGTCACCCCGTTATCAATAGTAGGTAGTGTAACTGCTGTAAAATCGTAGTCTTTCTGTATTTAAACCTAGTCAGTGTTTTTTCCACAATGTGGATTTATCAATCAATCAATCAAAGCATTTATTTCAATGTGGCGACACTTGGGGGAGGCCTATGTCCAGCAGTGGACGTCTTTCGGCTGAAATGAAAATGATGATTTATTTCAAGTAGGTCAGTTACAGGCACTTTTGAATTGTCGAAACAAAAATGAACATTTACAAGACATAAAACTGTGAAAGTACATGTAGTTGCCCATTCCCTTGCGTGAAGAACGGGCAAGAAACACTATGGACACTCTTTTAAATCATAATGTTGAAGTTTTCCCTGATTTAATGAAGTACAGTAAAGTCATACCGCTTTTCAAATCCGGGGATAGTAAAGATACTAATAATTATATAGACCTGTATCCGTGTTGCCAGTTTTTAGCAAGGTGTTCGAAAAGGTAATGCTTAATTAAATGCTCTATCATTTTAAGACCAACAGAATCTTACATGATCAACAGTATGGTTTCACCAAGGGACGTTGTACAACTGACGCCGGTGTTTCCTTATTAAAACACATATATATTTACAAAGTGTATCAAAGGCTAAAGCTAACAACAATCATGAACAATAAGACACGTCTGCCAGCCTCTTCTGCGTGTACAAGCGTGATAGTATGTTATGTGACACGTTTCATAATCAACACAAACATAATGAAAAATGAAAGTAAAAGTTCAAATTACCATATTATTTTTTTATCCTACAAATTAAAACTAGTCTTATGCGTATAATTTCCACAATACATATTAGGTATACATAGTATAGTTGATATTAATATTGTATTAATTTGAATATTAAAACTTCCTAGTAAGCTAGGATGTTACATTCAATTAATAACTAGCATTTGTTCGTGGCTTCGCTTTCGTTATGGTCAGCAAATATACTTCATCATCCTGCCTAGCCTTTTCCCAACTATGTGGGGTCGGCTTCCAGTCTAACTGGATGCAGCTGAATACTAGTATTTTACATGGAGCGACTACCTATATGACCTCCACAACCCAGTTAATACTGGGTAATACGATACCACTTGGTAAGACTGGTTGTCAGACTTTTAGCCACTAAGTACCTGTAACGACTGCCAAAGGTGGACAAATGACAGCCGGGACCAACTGCTTAACGTGCTTTCCGAGGCACGGAGGAAACTCGGTATGTAAGGGCGGTCACCCATCCACACTCCAACCTAGGCAAGCATGGCTTAACCTAAAGATCGGTCCGAGCGGCTGTTATTATTTAGCCACGAGCTCACGAGGTCAGCAAATATACTTATGAAATGATTTAAATAGAGCCTGTAACACTCAGGGATAATGTAGCGTTCCATTTGTGAAAAGTTATCCGGAATTGGACCCGCAGTTCCAAAGATTACCTCCAACATCTAAACACACAAACTTTCCCTCTTTCTAATATTAGTATTGAAGTGCATAAATGTATGTAGATTTATGTAAACGCACTATCCTTTTGAAAAGAGATAATTGTTGTGTTATTGAATGAATTGGGATTCCTATTTAATCTTGATTCAAATCATCGTTTATTTGTTTTTGGTTTATAAAATGAACGTAAAAGCGTCACCATGTTTTGGCCGTTTTTAATGACGCCTCGGATCCGTCGGGCATGAAGAATTGTTTTCAGCTACACACCTGGCCTGTCTCCTGTTAAGAAGTCACCATTATCGTTTATGGACATCTGCGGCACCGCAGATTTGTGCGTGCCCGCGGGCTGCTGAACTTAGGGGTATCCAGCCAGGCCCCAAGAGATGATGCACCGTGTAATTTGCGCGCTTTCATGGAAAACTTGCCGTCGATAGGAAGCACTTGATGAGGCCTATCCGGGATTGACGGGCTGAAACCAGTCGGGGGTGTGCGCGAATGCACTTGTATTTCCCGTGGGCCCCCGGACACATGGCAGTAGCAGGAACATCAGCCTCCGCTCGCCCCAGACGGAGACGTTACCTAACGAAAATCCATTTCCATAATAACAGGGACATTTATATTAGTGTCTTATATGTATTAATGAAGGTACAATGAGATTATGGAAGCTTACCTACCGCTGCGTCTTTTGGTACGCGACTTCCCGTATCATTAAGAGCGCGTATCCCGAAAGTTGGCAACGTCGCATATAGCTGTCAAATATTTACATGTTTTAATTAATTTGGCAATTTTACTGTATGAAAATGTGACGTGTTTTGTGCGCGTCCCCATCGCTATAAAACATTGCTATTTTACTAGTCATAAGAACGAAATTGCGCTGTAATGTCGAGTAGTAAATACTACCGGTACTCGAAACTACGCTACGTGTTGAGTGCAGAAGTAATGTTACTGGATCTCAATTGTAATGTAATTAAACGATTTGTTAATTTTTTTGTGTTTCCTATTGAAAACATATGATCAATTTTCTGAAATGTATTTATTTTATTTATTTATGTACACACAAAATACTTCATAGGACATTACATTAGCGATAGAAGAGCACAAAGTATATATTTATCTGCAAGATAAATACGTAATAACGTTAAGAAAGAAAACAAAAATCTCTCTCTCTTCTTTAACTTCAGCGCATCTTTACAATGATTACAGCCTTTTAGAGTCATAGTAAATAAATAACTAAATCTGCATTATGCAACACAGGGTGTGTCTTACCGGAAATTGCGTAAAACTGACCGCATGCATTCTATTGATTATATCATAGAGAAAACAAAAAATTATATCAATGTATCGACAGATACTTATAGTTATAGTTTGGATTTATAATGAATTGTGTAATACTTACATTTTTGGATGCATATTTTTTGAAAAATCTGGTTTTAACGATCTCCTTTCTAACCATTCGTTTTACTATATATCACCATGCACAATTCGAGATCATCACAATCCTTCGCTTCCGTCCATCACTAAGCATCATGAATATCATTGTAGTGGTAAGTCCTGTGCAGTGCCTAATATAGTGACAACCAAAACAAGTGACAGTTTAAGTGTACCTAGTGTTCTAATCTTCCAAAATCAATAAGTGCCTAATCAGTCCTAAAAAGTTTCTATTGTCGGGAGACAGGGTTTCTTTCTGTGAGAGAGAGCAACTCGGATCCAGTGTGGGTTAGTGTATAAGTGCCTTAAGGATTGTGCCAGAATGTTCTGTCTAATTTGGAATTGTTTCGATGTACGGAGGGTGACGGAGGCAGCGTGTGGGTCCACCTTGGACCAACCCACCCCCACTCACCTTGGTGGGGCACGGTGGACCCATGACCTGCTCAAGGCTTAAGGAATCTGCGGGATGCGAGTAGCGCAGAACTGGTTGTTGTGCAATCCTTGGTTGTGGATTTTGGCTGCATTCATGATAGTGATGAATTTTAGTGAGACCATCTATAAAGGTTTGAAGCAGACTGAAACAGATTTTCAGTATCTGTGTTAGGACAATTAGGTATGCAGAATATAATAAATGCATTTGTAGCTCAATCGCCTTGTCAGTTTAACTCATATAAGAATGAATAGCTTTTTTTTCGAATAAAAAAAAACTACTTAAAGATGTGCAAAATAACTCATTAAGTAATTGGTAATTACTATTTTTTTTTAATTTGGCAGCCCAACTTTTAGCAAGCAACAATAAAAATTTACCAATATTTACGCTGTAATGTGTGCATTACACATTATAATGCTATTACGCGTATCTCAGAATTACGCACTAAGTGTCGAGCGCGATTGTAATGACAAAGTGGTACCTACAATCTACATGCTCAACTCATCTCACTTTACTGGCTCAGTAATTGGTTATTAACCAAGATACTTGGAAGCTTGACGACATTTAGTTTTAAATATCACTTATTTAATTACAACGGTTGTATTCCGAAACGTTATCATCGTATACAATGTGTAACAGAAAGGGTATAGTCATATGAAAGGGTGTGCTACAGACCATCAAACTAAACAACTTTCTCCATGGGACCACCATCGAAATCGCGAAAAAATAATCAACGGCCCCATACAAAATTCCAATACCTACTCGACCAAATGTATGAGACAGCTGATTATTTTTTCGCGATTTCGATATTATGGTGGTCCCAAAGAAAAAGTTGTTTAGTTGGATGGTCTGTAGCACTCCCTTTCATATGACTATACCTTTTCTGTTACACGTTGTATATATGTCACCGTAAAATTGTCAAACACGTTAGATTGTAATCTCTCTAGCGATATTGTAAACTCTCGAAATATTGTCAACTGAACATACGGAAGTATCTCTGCGGCCATAATCCGGACTTGGGGCACCCCCACGTTAGATTAGTTAGGTTCCTTTAAACCCTGCAGACGGTAATAGGCTCCGTCGACTTCGCTTTTTAGGGGCATATAAAGTGTTTTAAGGTTAGGTTATATTAATCGGTATTTCTCAATGGTACATTATCTTTTCATAAGAGTGGCACCATTGGGCAAGGGGGAACCCTCCTTCCCGTGTGTCACTGCGGGGGGCCTACTGAAAACCAGCGCTGAGTGTTTTACACCCAGCATATGCTGAGGTGGCTACCCTTTCGTTATGGGCATGCTCAGCGCAGTTGAGCTGTTAATTAATTGCGCTGTTATAATGTATATCGTCGACCGTAGGTTCAATTGAGGTAAGGGACAAAATACGATTTTTCAGGAGAGGCTGACAAAGTTTTTTTTCGGACTAAATCGCCTATAACTTTTTTTCTTATTAACCTTTTTCGGGTCTGATTTCACACATAATCTTGTATTTTATTCCTCTATCTACACGTGTAACATTTATTTAAATAAATTAGCTATTTAAGAAAATAGATGTCCCTTACAACAACGTATTTTGTTAGTAATGTCCCTTACTGACCAAGTATCTTGTAGTCTCGTCCCTTACATTAAATTGACCTCTGCGTTGGATTCAATTTATTAATGAAAAAATAGTGTAAAGCACTTGTTGAAAAAAATTATGGAAAAAATACAGTGTAAAGAGATTTTTGACATAAAATGAAGTACACACTTTTGACGTACGGATATCATAAATTTGGAAATCGTTATTATTGTTACAAGAAATCATTTAAGAGACATGAAAATGTATTAGAACCGTGTGTCTGTTTTTTGTGTGTTGCTTACATAGTACAATGAAGAATTGATAGTTGGAGGTGATTTTAATGGACATGTGGGAAGAATGAGAAGAAGTTATGAAAGAGTACACGGGGGATGGGGATATGGTAATCTCAACAATGAGGGGGAAACTCTACTGCAATCGGCTACTGCATTTGATCTGGCAGTGGCCAACACTTGGTTCCAAAAAGCCGATGGACATCTCATAACGTATAAAAGTGGTTTGCATAACACACAAATCGACTACTTCCTCGTCAGACGCAACAGCCTTAAGCACATCAAAGACTGCAAAGTGCTACCGGGAGAAGACTTTGTCTCACAACATAGACTCCTGGTTATGGAAGTAGTCGTTCAAATAAGGCTTATTAAACAAAAAGAGCGACCTCCCTCTAAAATAAAATGGCATATGCTAGAGAAGTATGATTGTGCGAAGAAATTAATAGAACGAGTGGTGGATAAAATGATAGAGATGGGTGATATGAATGATCAAAGTGTAAATGAATGTTGGAATGAGATGGCTCGGTGTATAAGGAGCGCAGCAAAAGGTATTTTGGAAGAAACGAAAGGAAAGGGCACGATAGACCGGGATACATGGTGGTGGTCGCCAGAGATACAGAATGTGCTGAAGGATAAAAAGAAGAAGTTCAAAGAATGGCAGAGTGTTGGAAATGAGAGTGCTAGTTTGAAAGCTGAAAAGAAGCGTGAGTATGATGCTCTCAAGAAAAAGGCTAAGAGATCTGTGGCTATAGCGAGAGCAAACGCCCAGAATAAACTCTATGACACACTGGATAGTCCAGCAGGCCAAAAACAGCTATACCGGCTTGCTAGAGCTAGAGAGAGAAAGGCGAAGGATGTTTGTCAGGTCAAATGCGTTAAAGACGAAGCCGGTATGGTTATTTCGGATGATGAGAAAATTAAGGATAGATGGAAGGGTTACTTTGAAAGACTAATGAATGAGGAGAATTACTGGAGTGGGGTACTCGAAAATAAACCAGTGATTGAGGGCCTAGTGAGAAAGGTTAGCGTGGATGAAGTAAGGATTGCAGTAAATGGAATGAAGAATGGTAAAGCATTAGGACCGGACGGAATACCGGTTTTAGTATGGAAGTTATTGCGGATGGACGGATGGACGTGGTTAGCTTTATTCTTCAATAAATTGTTGCTGGAAGAAGCCATACCTGACGAATGGTGTAACAGTTCGCTGGTGCCCATTTTTAAAAACAAAGGTGATGTGCTGGAGTGTAACAATTATAGAGGAATTAAGCTAATGTCACATAGTATGAAAGTTTGGGAAAAAGTTATTGAAAGGCGACTGAGAGAAGAGAGTGAAATTTCACAGAACCAATTCGGTTTTATGCCTGGTCGGGGAACGACGGATGCCATTTTCGCTATCCGCCAGCTGTGCGAAAAATATAGAGGTGCACATAAAAACTTGCACATGGTGTTTATCGACCTCGAAAAGGCATACGATCGGGTACACCGTGAGGTTTTGTGGTGGGCCCTTAAGGAGAAAAGTGTGCCTGGGAAGTATGTGCAGTTGATCCGTGCTATGTATAGTCGATGTAGAACCCAAGTACGGTCTACAGCAGGCACTACCGCCAGTTTCAATGTTTCAGTCGGCTTGCACCAAGGGTCGGCTCTAAGCCCTTACCTCTTCCTGGTGATAATGGACGCTCTTACGTTCGACATCCAGGAAGAGGCTCCCTGGTGTATGCTGTTTGCCGACGACATTGTGTTAGTTGCCGAGAGTGGCCTAGAGGTCCAGAGCAGATTGGAGGTATGGTGGCAAAGACTGGAGAATGTTAGCCTGAAATTAAGTAGAACCAAAACGGAATACTTGTTTTGTGATTTCGGCGGTCTCTCCAGTCCTGTGCCCATAACCCTTGCCGGAACGCCCATACCGGTCTGCTCCGATTTTCGGTACCTCGGGTCGCTTATTCAGGGAAATGGCGAAGTAAACCGGGACGTAACGCACCGGATCAACTCAGGATGGATGAAATGGCGACAGGTCACTGGAACAACTTGCGACCCACGGATGCCCCTCAAGTTAAAGGGGAAAATATACAAGTCCGTGATTAGACCTGTCGTATTGTATGGATCAGAATGCTGGACTGTGAAGAAGATGGATGAAAAACGATTGCATGTAGCGGAGATGAGAATGCTGAGATGGATGTGTGGAGTGACAAGAATGGATAAAGTAAGGAATTAATATATTAGAGGAAGTTTGAAAGTGGCACCGGTTACTGAAAAATTGAAAGGAAGTCGTTTGGCTTGGTATGGACATGTAATGAGGAGGGATGAAACGCATGTGACTAAAAGAGTGATGGACATTAGTATAGATGGATGGAGAGGGAGAGGAAGGCCAAAGAAAAGATGGATGGATTGTGTAAAGACTGATATGAAAGAGAAAGGAGTAAATGATGCCGTGACGTCTAACAGGGGAGAATGGAAGAAGAAAACGTGTTGCGCCGACCCCAAATAAAATGGGACAAGGGCAGGAAGATGATGCTTACATAGTACAATGAAATGAAATGTTTGTACATTGTAATAGCTAATTTGTATAGATTTAATAAAACAATTTATATTTCATTTAACATGTTTATTGTAATCAAATTATTAAAAGAAATGGTAACAATTTTACCTATAATTACTTTGAATTTTTATTCAAATAAAAAAGTAGCTGCAAATAATCCTAATAGAGCCTCTAAAATGGTTTTGTTTTTCCATTTTTACCACTGTTTTTGTCAAAAACCGTGCACAATCCCGACCAAACGACAGATGAACTCGCACTGATAGCGACTTTTTTGATGCCCGCGCGCTGCTTTCGCATTGGTATCATCCTCTCTTTCGCACAAAGAAAGACGTTGTGAGATAGAAAAGGATGGTAATAGTGCAAGTACGTGCTATCTTGTGTTATGAAGTTAGAAGTGTGTGTAAATAAAGGTAACAGGGATAAACAATTCAATACTTCTCATCAGCAAATTAGTGTAACGGACACCGAACCTAAATATTATTCGATTCAAATTGGTGTAACGTTGACACTGCTTAAAGTATGACAATGCAAATTGAGGTAAGGGACAACTATGTCAAAACTCGTGCAATCCATTTAAAGTATGAATGATATTAATTTTTTTAGATAAAAAAGACATTAGTGTAAGGCCAGTTTTATTATTGTTTCTTCAAAAATAAACCATGTAATGGTAATTCGTTGATTGGGAAGACCCTTACCTTATTTCAAGTGGATTGGCGGCAATAATTACATCATTTCAAGTTCCTATATTGCATAGTTTTTCAGATACATTGTTATTATGGGGCTGATTCGAAATTTGGATCCAAAAATCATTAGGGTAAGGGACATTTTTCTTAAGCTAGAATTTTTTCATATACACCATTCGATAGAGCGAAAAATTCTGAACAAAACTGTATACTTAACTCATTTTCGGTATTTTGTCCCTTACCTCAATTGAATTTACGGTCGACGATATGTATGTGCTGCTCTATTGTGTTGTGCTGTCCATTAACGAATGAAGGATTATTCTATTCCCTCCATACCGCGTGAGTTGACTATCATCGCATGCATTTCACGAAAAATAATGCGTTTTATTGTGAGCAGTATTTTCGTTTGACAATATTTCGAAAGTTTACAATATCGCTAGAGAGATTACAATATAACGTGTTTGACAATTTTTCGGTGACATATATACTACACAAACTCACGCTTTTTTCCAGTGGGATAAGCAGAAAAAATTGAACACCACCTGCTACGATTATTACAGATTCATATGACCACATGTATGATCGTAGACGAAGCAAAAGAAGTTTCATGTTGTATTACTTTTATTATTGCACGGATACGGTATACCTTTTCATTTCATTTTCATTTTATTTATTCATTAACAATTTACTTGTGTTGAACATTACATTACATATTAAATAAAATTATAACATGCGGTAACTAATACATTAAAAGCTTATTAAAATAAAAGTTAAAAATTCATACAGTTTCAAAAATACATAATTATTCCAACAAAAAAGTACAATAAACAAATAGCGGTACAATGTCAAATTTACTTAATGTCAAAAAAAAAAGCGGTACAATGTCAAAATTTAATGTCAAAAATATAAAGGGAACAACTTCGTCAAGGTACAATTGGTTACTAAATTACTGAATGTCAAAAATAATAATAATAAAAATTCAAGTTTAGCTTTAGTTTGACATAAATTCAGCTACCGAGTAAAAGCAGTTTTTCAGCAAGAAGGCCTTTAATTTAGTTTTAAATGAGTGAGAGCTATAAATTAATAATTTCAAATCAGTCGGTAACCTATTAAATAACTCCACTGCTTGGTATCTGGAACAGTGCTTGGCTATATTAAATTTTGGTGCCATCTTGTGTTTAAATTCCTTTCCCTGTTATGTAGTGAAGCAAGTGCTATAAACGGCCACTATTCTTCCTCCTCTTTCCTACTAAATCTATGCTGTGCCCGACAGGCCACAATTGCGACTATATTTTTCCTTCCATCTTTATACATTATGGTACTCGTACGCAATAAAGAAGTGAGAATTGAGAAGTTTTTTGCCTTGAAATAAGCAATTTCACAGACAAAGTAATACATAATACTGACTATGAAAATAACCGTATCTCATGTACATAATTATGTAGAACTCCAATTTAAGGACCAATTGACAACTTTAACTCAATTTTCTTTTAGGCACTATTTTCAGTAAAAACTAATACATTAAATTTTCCGCAGTGTATATCCCTCGCGTTGGTGGCGTGCACCCGTGGCCACTGCAGCCATGCCAAGAGCAGCATCAACTACCTTCGTCTCTTCGGCGTCGATGGTCACGGTCGACAAGTTCGCAGCGGAGCCGGGAGTAGCAGCAGTGGGATCTCTGGTTTCTACATCCCCGCCAGCAGCGGAGGCGGTAGCGGCGGTAGCAACAGCTTCCAAAGCTGGGGTGCTGGCGCCAACCAAGGTGGCGGTGGAAACGCCAATGCCTTCAACCTCCCAGGACCCATAGGAGGTGGCAATACCTTCAGTTCCCCAACCGGTAGCTACGGCGCTCCAGCCAACGGCGGTGGTGCTGGCCGTTTAAGTAACCTGTATGATGGGGGTGCGGCTGCCAGCAACTCCCAAGGATGGACTCCCATCGTCGGAACTGGCGCCATTGGAGGTGGCGCCTCTGGAGGTTTTAGTCTCTCAGTTGGGAATGCTGGTGCAGGTAGCTACGTTGCTCCATCCGCCAGTGCAGGAGCAGGTGGATTAGGCAACCAAGGCGGCAACGGAGGCACCATTGGAAACAATTACCAAGGCGGCAACACTGGTGTCACAGGCCTTCCAGGACCTATTGGAGGCAATGGTGGCTTCAGTCTGTCGGTCGGCAGTGCAGGATCAGGTATTTACGGACCTCCATCAGCCGGTGCAAGCATTAGTGGAGGAAGCAACCAAGGTGGCAACGGAGGCGCTGGTGATGGCAGTTTCCAAGGCTACAGTGCCGGTTCTGGTGGCTCCAGTAACCAAGTTTTCACCGGAGGCGCCGGAGGCGGCAGTTTTCAAGGCTACGACGTAAACACTGGCAACACCGGCTACCTAGGCGGAAACGGAGGCGCTGGTGGTGGTAGTTTCCATGGCTCTAGTAGAGGTTTTGGCAGCGGCAGCAACGTAGGCGGTAGTTTCCAAGGCTATGACGCAAACGCTGGCAACATCGGCCACCAAGATGGCAACGGAGGTGGCAGTTTCCAAGGCTACAACGCAAATGCTGGTAACATCGGCAACCAGGGTGGCAGCCAAGGTGGCAATGGAGGCGGCAGTTTCCAAGGCTACAACGCAAACGCTGGCAACATCGGCAACCAAGGCGGCAACGGAGGCGGCAGTTTCCAAGGGTACAACTCAAACGCTGGCAACATCGGCAACCACGGTGGCAACCAAGGCAACAACGGAGGCGGCAGTTACCAAGGGTACAACGCAAACGCTGGCAACATCGGCAACCAAGGTGGCAACCAAGGCGGCAACGGAGGTGGCAGTTTCCAAGGGTACAACGCAAACGCTGGCAACATCGGCCACCAAGGCAGCAACGGAGGAGCTGGTGACGGCAGCTTCCAAGGTTACAGTGGAGGTTCTGGTAGTGGCAGCATCCAAGGTGGCAACGGAGGTAGCAGTTTCCAAGGCTATAGCGCAAGTGCTGGTCCCGTCAGCAGCCAAGGTGACAACGGAGGCGCGGGTGGTTCCAGTCTCCAAGGCTACAGTAGAGGTCCTGCAGGTAGCAGCAGCAAGAGCGTCAGAGGCGCCGGTGGCCGCAGTTTGCAAAGTAGCAGGTTAGGCGATTATCAAGAAATCCCTGTTGGTTTCCAGACCTCCGAAGGACGAAACGTCGAACCTCAACTCCTTGAACAAATCCGCACTATACTGTATCGAGAAGAAGCTTCGTTGGGATCCGGTGGGGGATTTGTGCCGTCGGCCTCTGCCTACGGAGCCCCAGGAACTAGAGGCTCTGGCGGAGGTAGATCTGGCCGCGTTATCGGAGTCGTGTTAGAAGGAATCAATCAGTCTATCCAGATCGCCCAATTCCACCAGACGTCATCTAGTTTAACTGGCGCTAACTTCCCCGCGAACACTTTGGCTATACCCTCCGGCAACTACGGTGCTCCTTAGTAAAATATTTATTTAATTATTAATTTATTGTTATCTAATTTAATTCTTAAGTTTCTGTTTAGTTTTATTTATTTATTTAAAAAGGAGAAAATAAAATATATTTTCACCGTGAACAATTTTTTTTTTTACCAAAAGTACAACTTCATCTACTCTAAATCCTCTTATTTCAAGCAAACATTCAAACCCTCACACACATTAAGGGGCCGGCGGAGGATGCGTATTTCATACAAACGTAATACCAAAATTATTTGTAAATCAAACATATTCTTAAGGTAGTCTGTATTTATTTCGATTGAATTACAGAATATCTATGTTCCCAAATATGTTTTTTGAGAAGATAGTGATGCAAAGACGAGATATGAGGAATTTAAATTTTCTATAGAAAACTTATTTTTCTTATAACTCTTGTTAAAATCAGTGTCCAATCAAAATATATATTTGGGAACCTAGATATTCTGTAATTCAATCGAAATAAATACACACTACCTTAGGAATATGTTTAATTTACAAATTATTTTGATATTACGTTTGTATGAAATACGCATGCTCCGCAGGCGTCTTAAAGCTGCTTAGTACAGTCATGCATAGCATTATAACATTTACAATGCAGTTTCGTTTTAAAAACACAATAAACTAAATGGCAAAGAGATCCTGAAACACAGAGAAGAAACTGTTCTTCAAAGCTTCCCCTCTATGGAAAAGTTTGTCGAAATTTTGTATTTTAACTTCAACGTGAACAAACTACTCGTACATAGGGACGCTAAAAGAAAGAAAACTTTAATTGTGGTTATTGTGGAACAAGACTTTCAACTTCTTGTTCGTGACCTGCCTTTACAACACGTTGCGTTTGAGCAGCGACGTTAAGATGAACCATAGTGTTAACGTTATAAAAGTCTTCAGTTTCTTGCACAGGGTAGCGTACCTCGAGTGTAATAACCCAAAGGTGTACCGGACATCGACCAGGGATTTATTTACCAGGAACCCAACGGTGCCTCAAAATAGCCGGTCTCTCTCCCTCGAAGACATGGACTCTCTCTTCGGACTTCATTCATAGCAAGAATGAGCTACCTCATGTCCTAGAAACTTCAAGAGCTGCGGTACGTGTTCGTCGAAGTCTGATGACACCGGGAAGGAAACGTGTTGCGTGTAAGTAAACCCAAATTCAAAATTAACACTGTCAAACGGTTTAAAACAAAACTTACTCCAGATATTTCGTCATCATTAATTACTTTTAGCTCCCGATCTTTTCTTCTTTATCGTATCGTTATTGCCTAATAGAAACCTCCCGATAATAGCACACAAAGTAGTAATAGAACACAACGGTAGTAATAGAACACAACGGTAGTAATAGAACACAAAGTAGTAATAGAACACAAAGTAGTTAGTGGTAATTTAATAATCACGGATCTTCCGTGATTATCCGTGATTATCCCGTAAGTGACAGTATAATTATAAAAGGACCATGGGCATTTTTTTTACTCTGTCTCTTTTAGTAGCAGGCTTATAATTAGGAATTCACTTCCTACTAAAGCAACAGACATGAGGCCATTTAAAATATGTTGTATTTTGTGTATTTTGCCAAATATTTCAAACTAGTTATAAAACTTTGTTTCATGTAGCTTTCATGACACAGCCTTAACACTCCTCATTCGATTGTAGCCCTTTGCCGGACTAGCTTAGATTAGGTAATTATTGTGTGCTGGTTTCAGCACAAAGTTATAAAAATGACCTACTTAAAAAACAAATGACTGTTGATACTCAAATCCTCAAAATGATTTTCGCGGCGTAACAAAAGCGACTGCCACGAGAAGAGCGTGGCGGTTATTCTTTATCGAACATTAACGTCATTGATCTGTGGCTACTATCCAGTTACTCAGAGGCCGAGGACGTTTTCTTCAACAGGCCGTGTATAAAATAGTGCTTGTACTCCCCGCAAGGGTGACACATAGTACTGAGATGTACATGTACACATAGTACCCACTTTCACTCAGCTTTGCCTGTTATAACATGTACAAGGGTAAATTCGAATATTGTCATAAAGGGGGCCAATCCAATCCAGACTCTGGGAAATTCCTAAAGGAAAACCTCAATACCCAACACTTTGGACAACCCAGCAATCCATCCCAATGACAACAATAAACAATAATATTTTGTTAGTTTACTAATTACCGGAATATAACTATTAAACAACTTCTTGATTATCGGTAGCTTCTGAAATTCTACAACGTACTGCTACGCCACAATAACTAAAACGACACCGTTATTTGTATTCTATATTCTAAACATAATATTAATGGAAGTCGCTTTACATGTCTATTTGTGTAGCAGCGTTGACCCGCCACAGATTCTGATGTAGCTGTCACACTAGCATTTATCAATAGGACAAAAGGTTTTCGAGTATTGAATATTATGTTACATTAAAACATTTTGAAACTCATTAGACTGAAATTGAGCATAGGTTGCTAGGTAACAGGCCAAAGAGGGTTTTATAGTCTTTGTAACAGGCCCATGGAGCACTAGAGTTGCGGTGGCAGAAAATAGGTTCTAAAGGTTATCAAACATAATAAATAAACTGACGTGTGAATATCTGTAGTATAATAATCTCTTTGCTTCTTCAAGGCGTAAAACCAGGCGTGCGATGCAGGAGCGAGTCACCAGTCAATAGCGAAACAAATATGCGATAACTAGCTTTTCACGCGACTTCGCTTTATTTAGAACTAACTAGCCCTAGTTAGTTCATTGAATGCCCATTCAAACTCGGATAGTTATCAACTCATGTTGACCAATCTAATCCGGAACTCCGGAGTTGGCTCCGGAGTTGACAGCTTTTTTAGAAATTAATAAAAAGGCCCTTTATTTTAATCAATAGAAGTTTTATTTGTTAAGGAGTTTAAAAAATTACTGTCTGACAGACAGAAGTTATAATAGACAACTAATACGCAATATAAATAGTATATTTTATAACGAGCGAGGGAGTCAGTGAAAGCGAGGGTATATTAAATTGGCGTTTAGTCACGCGAGGTGCAAACTGTAGGTACTTTTAACTTTGAGTGCGAGAAAAATAGTCATTTAAAACGGAATAAATTTACACTCGACAAAAATTCTGAACTGAGCGGTCAGTTTTTTCGTCTATCAAGTCAGTCACAGATTAACAATTTAAAACACAACACAAACTCTCAACATTTTCGCAATGAAGAGGATCCACACTCCACAGAAAATTAGGGCCGTTTCTTGGTGGTCATACTAGTATGACATGCCAGTATGACCAGTGAGAATCGCTTGTATATGGTGGTCATATTATTTTATAAACATCCTATAAGCATTTTTTTGTACTTCTGTACTACTATAAAAAAGAGGTAACATTTGTAGCTCGGGGCTGTGGACGGTGAGCTATGGGTTAGCTCGCCGTCTGTCCGTCTTAGGCTGCAGTTCCATTGAGGCGGAGCGGAGCAGAGTGGAGTCGAGTTGTGCCGCGATTCACCAATCACATAGCCATGTAATTGGTGAATCCGCAGCCCAAGACGGACGGACAACGTGCTAACCCATAGCTCACCGTCCACAGGCCCGCGCTACAAATATTACCTCTTTTTATAGTAGTACAGAAGTACAAAAAAAATGCTTATCGGATGTTAATAAAATAATATGACCACCAATACAAGCGATTCTCACTGGTCATACTAGTATGACATGCCAGTATGAGCACCAAGAAACGGCCAAGTACCTACATTACTGCAGCGGCTAGCAACAGAGGCATTGCACATACTTTTCAAAATCAACGATGCACACAAACAACAATAATTTTTCTAGCGTTGAAGAGTACATTTTTTTTTTCAGTAAACCGCTTTCTATTTGCAAGCCAATTCGAAATTTCAATAAAACCTTTGACTACTCTTTTGTATCATCATGTTTCAGAGTAAAAGATCGTTCCATTTTTAAATTACTTTTTCATTACTCATACTCGGAAAGTAGGTCTGAAGTTGGCTGAGGAGCGGGCTGAAAGTATTTCTTTTCAGCCCTAAGGAGAATCACTTTCAACTGACAGCTGTCACATTATTAAAAAAAAATCTAGTTCTATTTTCACATTTCTATTGAACCATGTTCCGACTTCTATACAGCCTGTAAATTACAGTGCGATGTAAAATTGAAATAACATAAAATTCAGTATTAATTAAAGAATATAATTATTTTAAATAACTTAGTTATAATTTAGTTACAAATATTTCTGTGAAAATAAAGGCTGAATAGCCGGCCTTAACAAAATAGGCGGGAAAGCGGCAATCCGATCTTCATTTTTTTTTCGAGTGGTTTCGTGTTTTTGTTTTTATTTTCTTTGTATTCGTAATGAAAAGCACAGTGTTTACCTCGGGTTAAAGACTTCTTTAGTCCCTCGAGCTATTAGCGCCCACGCTACGCTTGGGCGCCAAACCCCGTCTCGGGACTAAATAAGTTACTTTCACCCCTTGGATAACAAAGTACTATTTACTCCCTAGGGAATAAATGGTCACTTTAATCCCGCTACGTAGGGCTATAATGGCGTAATTTTAGAGCATGAGAAGTGAAAAAAAAAAATAAACAATCAGCAATCATAAAACATAAACATTTGTTTAGCAAGAATCAGTCTCACGGTAATAGGGCTATCCCGAATAAATGGAACTTAACACACCTAACTGTCGAAATCTATGTGTATTGTAAACATCTGCGTACCCCATCAGAGCATACAGGCGTGATGTTCTGTCATGATGTTGTATAAACAATAAAAATCCAAGCGATTGCAGTAATCACTGCAGATTTGCCGTCTAATTTTGAAGAGTTTCGTTAATATCTTCGGAGATCAGCATCAGATCTTAACCAAATTGAAATGGGACCACACGGAAAGCACCAGCTTTCAAACAAAATTTGTTCACGCAGTCAAAAGTTCTGAGGTAACAAACACAAAAGTGTAATAAATATTCCAAGTTTTTATCGTGATGTTCGTACCGCCTAAAGCCTTCTTCGATAAATATCCAACACAAAAATATTTTTTCCAGTTTTCAATTCGAACCAGTAGTTCCTGAGATTAGCGCGTTCGTACAAACAAACAAACAATCTCTTCAGCTTTATAATATTAAGTATAGATTTGACAATCAATCCTGGTTAAACTCTCCATGTAATATTCGTAATATACTTACTTTCGAAATTATAATGTCAGTTAAGAAGTTAGGATAAGATGCCAAACTGTACTTCAGCTCCAACCACACCAACACTCTCCTAGTATTCAGGGTTGCGATATGGTTACCTGTTTCCTTCAAACAGGAGACTCTTCCCGTCATATCCTAGGTAAAATGCCTCATCAGATAAAGGTTTAGTAGGCTTTTCTGCACTTCTCTACCCTTTTGTAATAATTTAGTATTTGGAATGTTCACAAATCATGCTTGTGCGTAACCCCGATTATTGGGTATATTTTGTAAACTAACTAAAACATAGTTCAGTCCCCTTACATATGTTGTACTTAACCACTTTCCCAAATAAACTTTAGTCCGAAACACGAGAAAAAGAAAATATTTCCATTAATGCATCGAAATAGTCTGTTTTACAGCTGTGTGGGTTTTGTAACTAGAATTGGATGTTTCTTTGTAGACTCACCTCCTTGAAGGATAATACTCAAATGATGGCTGCGCTCTTTCTATTCATAAAGTCTTCAGCAATGCTTAAACAACAAAAACATATGTACGTACATGAACCCCGAAAACATAACAGTCCTATTAAGTGTAAAATCTCCTTATCAAAAAAACAAAAACTTATGATTAATTCATCAAAATTCTTTCTTATTTTTAGCTCTACATATTTACATAATGCGTGTTGTTTTGCATAAATATGTTTGAACTTTTTTTTAAATTGACATTTTGACATTGAAACTGATTTTGAAAAAAAAACAAGGTCTTGTACAACAAACATAATATCGTAGGGATTATTTAGATAAGTAGTTTTTAAACATAATAATTTATTGAACAGATAACGATATGGATTCATTTAATCACATGTTATTATATTTTAAAAGCAATGTTAGTACTTAGTAGTAGCTGTAAGAGTGACTTAGGTATGGTCCTGTAAATGAGATTGCAGAGTACACATAAGTGGACTACAGTTTACAGGCTAACACATTCAGGATGCCGATGCTACTCCCACCCATCGTACTTAGTAGTGACCGTGTCTTTATGCATCAAATGGCATCAAAACCAACTGTAACTCAATAGTAAGCGCATCACAAAGTTGTAATATGAAAAACCTATTACTAAACCTTATCCTATCTAAGGCAGACTCAAGGAACACAGTACAACACCTTGAATCACAGTATACTAATGAATGAAGATCCTGCAGTAGATGTATATCGACATAAATGGCTAAACAAGGTCATCAACAGCTCTCATTACTGATCTACAAGCAGAGCACTTACTATAATCTAGACATACTTAATTAAAGATAAAAGGATCAAAGTAATGAATCACGATGCTAAATCTTCACACACGAACTGTAATCCCCAAAAGATAATTAAGGCAGAGGTGTTCGTGGCAAAATAATAACAGCCGCTCGGGACGATCTTTAGGTTAAACCGTGCTTGCCTAGGTAAGTCTGTGGATGAGTGACCACCCTTACATACCGAGTTTCCTCCGTGCCTCGGAAAGCACGAAGCAACCAACAGCTTAGCTGTTGGTCCCGGCTGTCATTTGTCCATCTTTGGCAGTCGTTACAGGTAGTACAGTGACCCAAAAAGTCTGACAACCAGTTTTACCAAGTGGTATCGTATTACCCAGTATTAACTGAGTTGTGGAGGTCAGATAGGCAGTCACTCCATGTAAAATACTGGTATTCAGCTGCATCCGGTTAGACTGGAAGCTGACCCCACATAGTTGGGAAAAGGCTAGGTAGATGATGATGTAATAGGAGGTAAACCTGTTATCAACTGGAAACGTTTAAGACTCCGTGCCTGGAGGTCTACTCTCTAAGCACGAAATCCGTAGTTTCGAACTTTCGACCGAAGTTACGGTCTTTTCATACTCCGTCTCACTTTCGGACATAAGATTCATTAGGGGCCCAAACCAAAAATTAATGACAACACGATTGGTCATCTGTCTTTACTCTCAGTGTGTTTTCAATAGGCATGAATCCGTAAATTTTAGGGAGTAGGGATAGGGATCATTTCAGAGTTTAAGCTACTTTTTGACGGGCCCCGTTTTTTGACGGACTTAGAGAGCAGACCCCCAGCTACTGCGAAAAAACCACTCAATCATGATACAAAAAAATGTCTTATACGAAGTTTTATTACCCATGTATCTTTGTCTGACAATTAACACGAGAGTTACATCACATAGTTTGTAAACAATACGCGCTACTGAGTCACTGTGGAAATGGAAATTGCTTTTTCCTATTTATTTTAAGACAATGTTTGTTTGCTTATAATTTACCTACATAGGTTCCTAGTTACCGTTTACAGCTGGGATAGTTTACGTGTTTTAGATTAGTGGGTCTTGCTAAGTCCGTATATGTTTCTGGTCGTTTAACCACTTGCAGGATAACTTTCCTCTTCCCAGTATGATAATGTAGTTATCGCTTAGAATAACAATGTGTTATTTCATGTCTCTTTTGCGTTTATTTTGGTCTTTCGGTTCTTTTAAAGGACCACTGATGTATTACCATTTGCTCCTTTGGTATCTATCGACTGGTAGATTGTTTGAAATTCATTAGTGCCTTCAGAAGGTCTAAAATTCTAAATCCTTCGAGGTATGGTATAAATAATAGATTAGAATCTATTATTTAAATTTTCTTTCAAGGTTCAATCAGCCAAATGTGAATCCTAAAATTTGAATTTACTATAGAATCAAATAGATCACAATGTTACATGCCAAATTTAATTACACATACGATGAAGCAAATTGCTGTTACCAAGCAATCGCAAATCTGTGTCTAAGGTCAAATGATTTGATCAAAACATCGCAGAATCCTACAGCAGACGTGAAATGTTAAACTCTAACCTAAAAGAGACACTCAAAACCCTTGACCTCGCCGTTCAATCATAGAAAAAAAATCTAAAAAAATCGCATGACGCCCTCCAATTAACCAAAACTTCCTATTCGGATGGTAGCATCTCCCGTGCTTACACAACCTAAGCTATCCTTTCTCCGCCCCACCGCGGCCGTACTTTACTATATATCACCAGACACTATCCAACAACATCACATTACTTCGCTACGTTCCGAAGTGACCCATCACTAAGCATCATGAAAGCCTTCGTAGCGGTAAGTCCAGTGCAGTGCCTGTTCTAGTGAAAAGAAAAAAAAAACATAGTGACAAGTGCCGTGTCGTTCCGAAATCAAAATAGTGCATCGGGAATCGTGTGTGTTCGTTCTCTCTCTTCTTTGTTTGGAATGTGATTCAGCCTAATGCACTCTTGTTGATTTCTGAACTTTACCGTTGATTCGAATTTGGAATACGATCGTGTTTTTAAATACTGTTTCTATTTATATTTTGCAACAATTGAAAGGACATCACTATTAATCAAAACAGTGGTCTTTGGTCATTTGACCGTTAAGTGCAGCACTTCAGAGTCATTAAAAATGAACATCTGTGAAAGAAATCTGCCTGTGGACTTTATTGCATTCTGGTAGAGTCAAAAATGCAATGCCTAGTCCTACACTTAGGACCTTTCTTATTCCGTACAAAAACGTGCATGTTGTTTGTATATAAAACACGATCGTAATCTGATCTCGATGGCTTTTTTTAACCTTCGCTGCAGCCTATAAGTACCGAATAGGCTTAATGATTTTATCGATAAGGATCGCGATTTTACGGCTCTAAAAATATGTGTAACAAATGAAAGTACCTTAGAACTTAATTTTGGAATAAGAAATTCCTTGTAAAATCCTGACATTATGAGCCACCAAATATTTAGCATATCTTTCGTTGATTTAAATTGCAAATTACGTTTTTGCCTAGTTGCTTTTTTCGGTCAGATTAGAGCCACACAATTATCGCGGCGCACTAAAAAAAGATATCCTCATTAATTTTTCTAACAATAGTTTTTAATAGATAAACACGACACAACCTTTAAACTTTCTTGTCTAAATTTTCCACGTAAAACTTCAAACGAACAGTGAAAGTCGCATCACTATTTTCCCAAACAATTATCTAAAAATCGATATAATAAATCTTGAAGCAACACGAAGCACCATTCAAATGTCAAAAAGAATGCGTTTTGAATGATTTCACACGTTTGCCGCCATTGTGTTTGACTTTACGGTTTTTGTCACATCACTTTTGTCATTATCATCAGAATACCGGAGTTTCATTTCTTTGCGATTGTGTAAGAATAGTATTTTTCCCATAGAGTAAAGAAAATTGGTTATTGGACTCAGGTTTTTTTGGATTCAACCGCTCCATTTTCCTTTAACACTTTCTCATAAAAGTGTTAATTATTTTCTTAATAAACAGTAAACTCTTGCCAAACGGTACATTCTCTATAAGTATTCAAGATCTAAAAAGTTAAAGAAAAACCACTCAGTCAAAAGATCTCGCCAAGGCTCTGAAAATCATAAAACAGCGCCACAACAGTTTTCCCACAATAATCTACTCAAATTACTACTAAACAATTACTCAACTACCAATTCAGCTTCGCGTATATCATTGCACAGATACTAACGCACATAAATTGTGCTAGCCGTGTGCAAAGGTAATATTTTACGCGTACATTACAGGGCATTACGCAAGGAGTCGAGTGCAGGTCAAATATCAAACTGCTACTGATCCGCAGTAGTGTGTAATCAAGCGATTTACGACCTTGTTGATGAGCTTTTAAAAGTACATAGTATTGTGCAGTAGTATAATTATTAGTATAGGTATTGGTTTTTGACTTCAGTCACCATTAATGCTTTCTTGTATGTCTTGATATCTGAAAGAATTTACGCCGTCTTGAAGAACCAGGATTATGGCAGATGTAAAGTTCATTTTACTATGCCCAATAATATCTCCAGTGTTTCCCAAAATTTAGCTTGAAATCTCCAAAGGTGCCACCACTCTGTACAGAATCGGTCCATTTATTGTACTTCTGTCTAACATTCCATTTAAAATCTACATTATCCAAAATAATTTATTCTTGCCTAGAAAAACAATTCAATTTCCCTACAATCTAGGCATGTATTATAACAGAGAGAAATCCTAAAATCACCTGCTTCTAAGCACACAGTAATTTGCATAGTATGTATGTAAAATGACTATAAAAAAGTATTTTACTTAAATTCTGGTTGTAAAAGATTTACTTTCTAAACGTTGTTGTAAATTATTTTGACTTTAATTGAGTCAAACGTTGATTAGTTATGTTGTTTGCGACGATGTCATGAACTTAATGAACACTCATATTTTAGATGTCAAAATGATCATTAAGACCAATTGTTTATAGTTTTCACTTGGCCTCATTGATTACTAAAGAATAGCAAATATGTGTAGTGCTAAAATACAAGTTAAAAGAGACTGTAATATCACATTTAGTGTTAACATGGTCATAGCTACATACAATTAAAACAAAGTAAAACAGTAAGTTTTCTCACGATTAAAATTCTCAGTCATCATGATTACCCATAAAAGACAATTTCAAAGAGCATAAACCGTATCTGTCCTAAAATTAATGCAAATTCAGCGCATCACCACCTGGTCCAAGCCCATATAGGTCCATTTGACACAAATACGGTTGAATCTAATTCAACATTCGAACACAAGCCCCATGGCGTAACTGATTTAATTCTAATCAGGATTGTAGCATGTGCCCAAGATGTAGACCCAAGCGTGGTTCGAATTTCAAATGAGACAGTTATTTTTCCTTATATTTGAAAAAGGAGGCCTGTAACCAAAAAATTGGCAACAAAGAGCCAGTTGGATTTTCAAGTTTACTTTTTTTTTAAAGAGAAAATAATCATTGATATTTAAACGAAAACTCCCATTGTAAAATAAAAAATAAATATTTCCCTTATTTTTTTTATCGAAAGTCATCAAAATCTAACTGCAAGTCATAAAGCATACTCATTATTGCAACTAAGATTCTCCGATAGTACCTAAATGACTTTCTATATACTGACCCAAAGTAATTTATAGAGAAAGTCAAAACAATTTGCTACCACGTATACTATTACAAATTCTTTACCTAAATACATTTATATAAAGACATATTTGCATAAATACTCAACGCTTTTAAAACAAAAACGAATTACGTATTATGTTCTAAACATGTTAATCATCCCATTATTACTTCAATAAAGAAATCAAGCAGCCGCCATCTTGGATTACACACAAACACTTTTACCGTTTGTATAACACTTCATTTAATTTTACGGTTGTAACTTTATGTATATGAAAGGAGTTCCAACGATGACCATTTCGATGATAATGTGTTAAATTCATGAACTTTATTCACAATGGCATCGTAATCTTACTTTGTGGTCTTTATGAGCAACAGCGATATAAACCTTAGTGGACAGTTTGAATTGACAGTTCTTTTCAATGGCAATACCGCTGATTTCTATTGGTTACATAGTTGATTAGTTATTTTCTCATCAGTACTAACACTACGCTAAGATACCTTGACAAAAGTTAAGGTCCGCAATGACAACAAAATTTGTATGTATTATATCTATTGTCCCTTCAAACTACGAGGCAAGGCAAATGTCAACAAAATATTTTTCAAAGATTGATATACTCGTATCTACATGCTTTGACAAATACCTCTCATAATTCAGCTTCACAACAAAATGCATATGCTAATGTCCACAACAACGATTAAAATGACAAGTTAACCCATCATCTATGTAACGTGAGCCCCATAATTCGTGTCCATAAAATATGATGTCATTATGTCAGCCAGCACGATTGTGATCAGCCGAAAGCTTTAAGTAATGGCGCCTCCGTGCCTTCCGGCGGAAGCACATCTAGTGTCGTAATAGTGCATGTCATAGTTGACAATATCAGCTAGAGAGATCGTTATATAATGAGCTTAGAATGGAGATAAAGACATGCTAGATAAGAAAAAAACAAATGATGGTCATCATTTCATATTTGACATAAAAACAAGTGAATGTGACGATGCCTTTCTCAAAGATACTAGACACTAAAAAACCTAAGAGCTATTTTATGTAAAACGACCAAGAAATTTTAGCACATTACCCACAATCTGCCATTAGAAAGCATATCTACCTAGAAAATATGAGATGGTCATTATGACACGACCCGCGCATCTTCCGCGGTACGAGCTCACGGAGCGGCTCTTGTAAAGAAATCCACTCTTGCGCATACAAACATCGCATTGCACAATAACAGTTTCCTACTCCCTGTAAATGTGATGTTTATTCCTTGCAATGAATTTCAATTCGGTTAATAAATAGTGGATAAGGATGAGGTCACACTATCACACTAAAAGCATGATACTAATCGATCAATAACTTTAAAATTCAAAGAATTGTTTATCTTATGGCGAGATACTTTAAAAGCTAAATTCATCTGTCAAAACTTGAGCCTATATAAAAGCCCGGTTGGCATATAAATATTGATTCTCACGCTCAACGCCTTGCAAGATCCAATAGCCCTTACATAACGCGACTTATAGAAGGTAGTCGGTTCAAAACCTCTAATCCTTAGCGAAAGGTAAACACGAAACGCATAAATCGATACATCGCATCGTCTTCCTGTTCGCAAGTCAAAGTTCATGTTCTCACATAAATCGCCCGAGTATAGCTAGTTGAGCGTAGCTTGTGATGTAACGCTACCTTTGATTCTCATTTGACCTCACTTTCACTGCCCAACCATTGTTCCTAGTTCACAACCAAAAGATTATCATCAATTTTCTTTTTTTTGTTGATGTCATGTTCGTAATTAAATTGTATTGGAGGCTGCATGTTGAATAAGATAATATTAATTACAATGAACGTGCTTTTCTATACTTAGGTAGGTACCTGAAAATGTACATCAAACATCTTATATGGACAATTATTTTTGTAGTCTTTTGAGTGTGGTCTTTACTCTTGTAGAATGTCTCCTGTTACTTATTAAAACAACATGTAGACTTGTACAGTTCTCAAAATAAACATTCCTCCTAACGTAAAATGTCATGCACGACCCAAAATTCACAGCTTCGAAAAAACAACGATTACATAAACATAACTGTCCATTTCAATAGCACTTCACATCCAATTACCTCAAGAACTAAAACTGTGAGTGCCATATATGTCATGGTGACGTAACATCATAAATTTTGAGCACCTTTTGATGCGCATGCGCGAATGAGAGAACACACAGAAAGTAACAACAGAGTCACGTAAATGTTCGTAACTGTCTGTTACTGAAAGGTCTAGTTGGACTAACGAAACCTAATATGACTTCTTAGGTTAAACGCGTGACTGACGTGGTTGGGAAAAATGTCTTTGACTTTACTTTGAGTCTACTGGGTAATCCTAGAAACGATTTGCCGTAAACCAATTAATTGAACAACTTCAAAACTGAGTTTTAGTGAAATATCTCATCTAGCTAGTCGAAATTCAGAACATGAGAATCCTTAAACAAACTGACTTAAATAAAACCACGTAACGCTAAAACAATCTTTGTTTCTACCATAGTTTTCAGCTGAGTCACACACGCACTTGTCACTATTTTCAGTATAAGTTATAAGACGATTTTGAACTTTGAACTGGAAACTAATAAAGTTATATTTCCACAGTGCATAGCCCTCGCGTTGGTGGCGGTCGCCAATGCTGAAGCCCCTGGTGGCTACAACTACAACCGTCCCTCCGGCGGCGGCGGCGGCGGTGGCCACTTCAGCAGCGGCGGTGGCGGCGGCGGCGGCGGCGGTGGATACACGTCCGTATCCACCGGCTACCAGACCTCCGAAGGACAGAACGTCGACGCTCAACTCCTCGAACAGATCCGCGGCATCCTCCTCAGGGAAGAGGCTAACTCCGGCGGCGGCGGCGGCGGTCACGGTGGCGGACACGGTGGCGGACACGGTGGTGCCCCCTCCTCCTCATACGGCGCACCCTCTTCCTCCTACGGAGCCCCGTCCACCAGCTACGGCGTCCCATCTGCCCGCGTTGTCGGAGTCGTGCTTGAGGGAGTCCGTCAGGCCATCCAAGTCGCTCAATACGAACAGCAGTCATCCAGCGGTGGCGGATACCCCGCGGCTATCCCCTCCGGCAGCTACGGCGCTCCTTACTAAACTAACTAAATTATCCGAACTTGTCAAGTACATTTAGAAGAGCAACAACATCAAAGATTTAAAATGGAGTATGAGGACGTCTAAATGCTGTAGTCACATAAAGTTCGGATAGTCGACGTTATTCGGGCGCGCTCGCAACATCCCCGAGACGCCCGAATGTATATTCGAATCGGCCGGTTATCACGTACAATGTAGGTGATGTCGGCCCTGGCCCTTGTCACCGCCTCTGGCCAACGCTTGCGACTGTGCACGCACACGGGTGAACATGTCCCAGCGGCTAACCAGTCACTGATGGCCGATTTTGACATCTGTCATATCTGTCAAATAGACAGATTGACAGCTGACAAGTTCAGCTACAAAGCGTGAAGTGGCTAGCCGCTGGGCTCGGATCACATCTTGTATAAAGTTTATCGTAAGGTTAGCTTATTGTATTATTAAGTTTATGTTTTTTATTTTACAAAAAAGAGAGAAAATAAATACATTTTGACACCGTAAACTGACATTTAACTAAACCATAAACCCCAAACCTTGTGGATTACCAAAGCAAACATGAACTTTAATACCAATTACAAAAATTGGCAAAGAGAAAATCACCCCACATACTTGCACAACATACCCAAAACATTAGAACATCACCACCGCTACTCGCAAATTGACCACAACAAATAAAGCGATGCACGAAATGTCTGAGCACTAAAATAACATTACAAAACGTCTTTTAATGTACCATCGTGCCATCTTATACGAATCGTGATAGTTCAATTTACAAAATCAAAGGAAAACGTTCATTGCTTGGCAATATCGTGTTTCATCACGATGACCACAGGTCTTGAGATGGCATCACATATAATGCCTTTCCAAAATTGTTTAGAATGTAACTGCATAATCGCACAGATAGTTAAAGTTTATGAGAAAGGTAAATGATAACTCAAAGATCAAACAAGGTCGCAGGCACAGATATAGCACTAACAGACCAAGCAATTAAGTGAAAACCACAACGTTTCTCAACACTGGAATCTATACGTAACGTTTCGAGAAACGAACAATTTGCAGTTTGATTATAAAATCCTCCAAGAAGAAAGTAAGAAGACCTAGAGGGTAGATCCTACTACTAGATAGTTTGAAATTCTATCAGTGATAACATTGATGGAAAAGTCAAACATGTATTGGATTGACACATTTAATAATGAAAACTACCGCAAGGCCAATCAAAATATAAACGCTTTAAAAGCCCTTCGGTCTAGTACTCTAGTCACACCTCACAGTTGATGATCAACAGAGCTGGACCAGGTCTGATAGGGTTACCAATAAAAATATATTAACGCACAGTATGCAGTGTACTTAATACTCGAATATGTTGACCTGTCGAAATATTTCATGGGTTATTTACCGTGAAGATTGCCAGAGTGAAGGGTACTTAATGCTATGTAATGGACAATTTATATCAAGTTTCCTAATATTTGAAATATAGTATAATAAGCACCTGTTCAATACTGGGTTTACGCCATACCCAAGATAGTGAATGGGCAAAGAGGTCCTATAAGGTTAGAAAGGTGAAACCTCTGTGCTAAACCAGTTTACCAGGCATGCAGGACATTAGTCCTGCTTACAAACAAAAACCAAGAACAGAGTTAGATATTAATGTGCGACACTTTATGTTGGCACTTTCAATTTGAACTACTGCAAGTTCAGATTCCATTTCAATTTCGTGAAGCCTCTAAAAAGAAAAGTAGTGTAAATGCAAATAAGAATTACGAAGCAATTATTCTATGAAGATAGCAATACTTGGGCAACAAGAATGGTAAACAAAAACATTACATAATAGATTGCCTTGCACCATTATTTTTTATCGTATACATTAATGACATGCCTAAAATAATTAATAATCCTATGATTTTGTTCGCGGACGATAGTACAATATTATTTAAAAGTCAAAATGGTGAGACATTTGAAAAGGAGATAAACGACAATGTTAATGACATAATAACCTGGCTAATCGAAAATAACCTAAAAATAAACCTAGAAAAAACAAACTACATCTCATTTGAACAAAGAACAAACCACAAAAATCTAGAAATTCGATATGGTGACAAAACTATACGCGAGACGGATCAAACTAAATTCTTAGGCATATGGATTGATAAAAACATGAATTGGAAAATACATATTGAAAACGTATGCAAAAAACTTAGCCAATATTCCTATGCTCTTTATAACCTAAAAAAAGTCTCAAACCAGGCAACGCTATTGATGGCGTACCACGGATATGTTTCATCAACATTACGCTATGGACTTATTTTTTGGGGGAATTCACCAGACAGAGAAATGGCGTTTAAAGCACAAAAGAAATGCATAAGGGCAATATGTGGCATACAAAGCACAGACAGTTGTAAGCCACATTTCCAAAAACTACAGTTGCTTACACTTCCATGTCTTTATATATATGAAGTAGCCAACTATGTCAAAGCAAACCTACAGCTATATAACCACCCAAAGAGCAGACGCTACAAAAATACAATATGCACAACACAGCACAAAAAAGCCGTTTTCAGTAAAAATCTTTTAGGTATGGCACCCAAAATCTATAATAAATTACCCAAGCAAATCATGGATATTACCAACAAAGATCTGTTCAAAAAATGTTTAAAGGAATTCCTAGTTGCAAAATGTTACTATACAATTAACGATTATTTAAATGAAAGATACTAGACCTGCTAAATCCGATTTATTATATTAGCAACAAATTGACTTTGAATTAAATGATATTATTAAAATTATATTGTAATACCCGCAAACTCTATGACATGTAATCATTTCATCATTTTACTTTTTTATCAATTTTATACTAAATCATATTATTAAAATTAAATTGTAATACCCGCTTATTATATGACATGTAATTATTCTATCATTTTACTTCTTTGTCAATTTTATATTAAATTATATTATTAAAATTAATTTGTAATACCCGCATATTATAATATGACATCTAATCATTCTATCATTTTACTTTTTTATCAATTTTATATTCGTAAGGATTATTCCGACATTGACATTTCTTCTACTAGTTACTTTAATTTGTATATAAACTGATCATTGATTATTATGTATGATTTATATTTGTACGCTTCAACGCAAGACGTAGATGGACTCGTAATATTATTTTATTTATTGTAACACCCTTGTACAACCTATGTCTACAAATAAAGATTTCATTTCATTTCATTTCATTTCATTATATTTGGAAACTTTTCATACGCACATTGGATACACCAGGGCAACATAAAGTCATTAGTGATGACGTCTCAATGGAAACCTCTGTTCTTGTAGCGAACGTGATCCCAATCGGGCGAGTACCATCAATAGTTGAGAAACATCGCGATCCCACGGCTAATCTTACTAAAATTGCGGGCGTAATGCACGTTACATAAAATTACGTCATCCAACGCGACTTAGCAGACAATGGTCATCACCCGCCTGGCGACGGTGGCCAGGCATGTATGATGATGTTGCGAAACTAACGCGCGATGTCATTCGGGTCAATGAAAATTCAAAGCTTCCTGAAAGACGGTGCATCGTCAATGATGAAGTGATTAGATTGCTTTATAAATAAATGACTAGCATTTAGTCTCCTTTCGTTATTATTATATCAAGATAATCAGTAGCAGTTTTTCTGTGCGTAGTAGTCCACCTTATGCATTAATGGTTCTTTTTTTCTATATATTTTTGTCTTATTTTTAGGACTTGATAGTCGGGTACACTATTTAAGACAACCTATGAAGGGTTGTCCGACCCACTGCTGTAACATCTGAAGTCTCATCTTGTTTACCGGTTCCATTCTCGATAGTTAGCATATACCACATACTGCTTTCTTCATTACCAGACAACGGACCTGAAAATATGAGATCACAACCAAGTAGGCAATTTACTTTCTGTTATTAATTTCTTCACAACTTCTCTCAAAAGGTGATTGAAAATATTGTGAGGAGACCAATATGTTCCACTACTGACAAAATACGAAGATATAACCGGCGCTGGGTCCACATGGTGGATACAGGCCCATCAGAACAATGAGGCCTGTTTCCCAATATATTGGTTGATTTGACCACGTCAAATAACAACAAACTTATCCAAAGTCACGCTATACATTAATGATGGTTGACGAAACATTGCTAACAGTGTACCTACGACAATAACATATTCCAAACATGCTAAAGTAGTAAACTTCTGAGAAGCGATGATAGGTGATGTCAACAGACAGGCTCACAAATTGACACCTAGAATACTAAGTGATAGTTAACTTAGATTTATATAATTTGACTTTCTCTGCAGCTCTGCAGAGATCTGGTAACGGATCATGATATGAATATTCCTAGAGCATTGGTTCCCACCTGGTTTCGCCCTGACTCACCAGGCAGGCAGATCTGAGTATGCAAAATGTCTGCATGTTCATGGAAAATTGGTGCTACTATTAAGAACCACTGGGTAGATCTTTCTGATCTGCACACAAAATTGATCATATCGGTTGATATTTAGGAAAATCTGACATTGGACTCGCAATTAGTAATCACAATAAATCATCGACCTCAACTGGACTAACCATTATTAGAAATGCAACATTGTATACTTGTAAGTGGACTATTATTGCCTTTATGACCATCGACAAAACTGAACATTTCTTGGTCCTTCGAATCGAACTCACACTCGACACGAAGGACCACCAACAACCTCTTTCAGAAATCTAATGTTGACCTAGCAATACAACGACATTACACATCTACAAAGATATCCCACAATCCGCGCCTGCACATTTCTAAGCACCTCGTATACGCAATGTAATCGCATTCCTTTTGCAACGTTACGCTGATGGCAAGATTCTGCCTCTGGGCTGTTGCGTGCCGCCATTGTTTATTTAATTGCTAATTACTGATGCTGTAGCGACAATGATAGCTGCTTGGAGGATTTTGGATGTGGCGATGAATTTGGATCTAAGGTTTTGTATTACAAAGGTTTAGCTGTGAACTGAATTTGATGTTCGTAGGCTAAACTAGTAAACAGATTGTAACAAATGGTGTGTTATCAAAATCTGTTAGTAATTTCAAATTAATATGATATTAAACTAAAATAAGATAAGTAGGTAATCGCCACCAACAGCATCGCGACTGCATGAAAAGTGATTGAGTGAATTTTGTAGTTTTGTTGTGTTCTGTTTTTCACAACAAGGAAAGATTCGTTTCGAAGAAAGGGTCACATAAATTACCCTTTCCTTTGAAATGATAGAGTGGTGATTTGAACCAATGCTACTTACTTAATAGAAATCTTGATCGACTAATTACTCGTATAATTATTTATTTTCCTGTTCATTACGAAACTGCGGAATTTGTCAAGACAAATATTTTTAACGCTCAATAACGCTTTCACGTTAAAGATTGGATAGGCGAAACACACATATTCTGTAGATGTTAATTGACCAAGTAAATATCTAAACACAGAGTTTCCATTAAACTTCTAAAATTAAATTACGCTTTGCTAAGGAGACGGAGGCGGAAGTTTGTTAAACGACGAGCTGTGATGCAACTAAGAGAAATTAAGATCCTAGGCTCTAATGTGCTAACTAGGACCAAACTTTTTTGTAGAAGAATCTCCATCAGACGATATATGCACGTACACGGTATAATGTATGAGCGTAATAGGTAATAAGGGTTTAATAATGACCACTAAATGATCCGTGAACAAATACTAATTCAGAAAATTATATCATGTCTTCAACATCCAGTTGGTTGGAATTCAATTAATTATTGTGGTAATTGCAAAGACAAAAGTAAACTTGACTTTTAGATGCAATAATTGTTACTAATAAGTAACAATTATTGCATCTAAAAGTCACAATAGAATATAGAAATAACAATTTCCCACAGATCAAACCCGCAGGACATCATAAATAAGTGACCGTTGGTTGTAAGATTGACATACAAAACACAGCTAACGTACTAACCGAAGTAAAAGCAACAGAAATACAATTTCAAGCAAACAAACCACGGGATTGATACCAAAGAGAAATCGATTCTTTATTTGCCTACAGAATTAATTTAAGGTGTTTTATGTAACGCTCATCTTCCATACATCGCACGATCTATCACAAAGCATAGAGCATGGAATCAATGTACCACCAGGGTCTTGAGACGGCGGATCCTACTAATGAAATTCGTAGCGCCGAAATTGCGCGCTTTCTTTAAAAGCCGTCAGTGTGTTTGCGTGTCCAGCAGAGCTGTGGTGGCCGAGTTGGCCCTGACTTACGAGTCGCTCGTAGGTTTGATCCCAAGCTTTCGCAATTAATTTCATCTCCATTGCTACCGGAAACCAGAAGAACCAGAAAAATGATCTTGAACCAAAAATTTGAAGTTAATAAGTGGCATATATACCAATAATTGACACTGGACATGTGTTGTGGTTTACGCCACTTTCTCAGAGAGAAGTCTTGTGTCCAATTATGCTACGTTTTGCTCTGCTCGACTGAGTCGTTGGTCTTGTGGTCGGAATCAACTACTGAGCATGAGGGTTCAATTCCCAGGTCGGGCAAATTGTTATTGGATTTTTTCCATCAGGATTTTTTTATTTCTTTTTTAACTTATTATATTCATACACTCATTTTAAAAGGTAAGACCCAAGCTAACAAAAGTGGTCATGTATAGATAATAGTCCAGTCCCAAGTAACAGGTCTTTGTAGAAGCACAAGTTCAACAGTAGACAACATGCTAAGTGTCACCCCCTGTAATTCCGTCAAAGAGCCACAAAATATATCCAAATGCCGCACTCACTAGCAGCCACGGAGTCGGGATTTATGCCCGGTTCATGGCAATGTAAAAGACTCGTCCACTATTACAATAACCGGCGAACTGTGGGTGTACTATTAGGTTCACTTCTCTCTTACTCTTCGGAGATAAAAGACAATGATGTTCTATGTTGTGTGGGGAGAAAGCTCCACTCCGCCGATTATTAGAAACGTACAACTCACATTTTATAAATTTGGATATTTTCGGTCTTAGTCAGAACAAATTTGGAAAATTGTCTTCTGAATTACTTTCTGGTCATCCTTAACGATGACTGCTCCTTGTTGATGTTATGTTGTGATCTGATTGGTGACTACGAACTAAACCTAGACGGATAGCGCTGTCTAGAGTTGGTTTGTGTGACCTTTCAGATTTATTTTATATTTTCTTACTGGACCTTTCTGTATGCGTCCGTTTCCTTATTTCTTTTAAATCGATATGATTCCGTGGACAAAGTGTGGGATAACCCACACTATTGTCCCCAGAATCATATCACGCAAACGCATAAGAAATATATCCAAGGTCGAGCCGCCCTGTGAGTGTAGCGGGCGTGCACGAACCGACAAGTATAGCCAATGCTTTTAAACAACATTTTAAGATTGATCCACTGATACTTAGAGATCAGACTCAGATGATCGATTCTGAGGCCGTTTCGGGTGACGTTACCGTTCACTTCACTGCAAAGGAAGTTGCGACAGTGATTTATGGAATGAAAAGAGGTAAGTCGCCCGGCCACGACGGTCTTAGCATCGAGCACCTGAAACATGCCGGCGCACACCTGCCGCGAGTGTTGGCCATGTTTTTCAACCTTTGTGTGAGTCACTGTTATTTACCTGACGACCTTATATACACGACTGTAGTGCCTATTGTTAAAAATAAAACCGGGGATGCCTCTGACATTTCCAACTACAGGCCTATATCATTGGCGACTGTCATAGCCAAGGTGCTGGACAGTCTGCTTGACAAACAGTTATCGAAGCATATTATATTAAAAGACAGTCAGTTTGGCTTTAGGCCTGGACTCTCCACGGAGAGTGCTATTTTATGCCTCAAGCAGACTGTACAGTACTATACTGACAGAAAAACGCCTGTGTTTGCCTGTTTTCTGGATTTGTCAAAGGCATTTGATCTAGTTAATTATGAAGCTCTATGGCGTAAGCTACAACAAGAAACTACCTTGCCTAGTAACATAATTCATTTGTTTAAGTATTGGTATAATAACCAACAAAACAGTGTGAAGTGGGAGGGGTCGTTCTCTGATGTGTATCGGTTGGAGTGCGGAGTGAGGCAGGGGGGGTTGAGCTCACCTCGTATTTTCAATCTGTACATGGATCGGCTGATCAGTGAGCTCAGCAACACTAATATCGGTTGTCATATTGATGGGGTGTGTGTTAATAACATTAGTTATGCCGACGATATGGTGTTGTTGAGCCCATCGATAGGTGCCTTGAGGCGACTGGTGTCAATTTGTGAAGCTTACGCGGTAGCTCAAGGACTCAAGTATAACGCCAAAAAGAGCGAAATAATGGTGTTTAAGGCAGGTGCTATAGGTTACCCAACTATACCTGAGGTGTCGCTCGGCGGAGCACCCTTAAATAGAGTGACCAGTTTTAAGTACTTGGGTCACTGGGTTACCGACGACTTGAAGGATAACAAAGATATTGACAGGGAACGTAGATCGCTGTCAGTGCGCTGCAACATGCTGGCCCGCAGGTTTGCTCGATGTACAGAGGCGGTCAAAATTACTCTTTTTAAGGACTTTTGCTCGTCATTTTACACGTGCAGCCTGTGGACTAGTTATAGTTTGCGTGCGTACAGCGATCTACGGGTCCAGTACAATAACGCACTCAGGATACTGTTGAGGCTGCCATGGCGATGTAGCGCGTCAACAATGTTTGCGGAAAGGCATATTGATGGTTTTGCGGCCATAATGCGTAAGAGAAGCGCTTCCCTGCTCGCTCGTCTTCGTGGCAGTACCAACAGTATTTTGAGTTTATTTGCAGATAGATGGGAGTCTCCAATGCTGCGACATTGGATGAAACTCCACATGTAATTAAACTGTTTTGTGTGTGTATGTATGTCTACTAACACTAGTTTTTAAGACCATTATTACTAACACTATGGGCGTAGCCCGAAATAAACGTTATTATTATTATTATTTCCTTTATTCATTTCACATTCACATTTTTTACATATTTCTTAAAAAGAATGAGTAAAAAAAAACATTTAAAAATATAAAAAATAGTGGTTCACCGGTATCGGGAGCAGGGTCCAAGCTACCGGTGGTTAGGGCCGCAGAGACAGGAACCTCCTCACAATGCGAGCCGTGTCGAGGAGTACTGCCTTCTGAATCAGGCCCTTGATCCAGCCGCCTAAAGAGAGCTTCGATAGATGGTCATCGAAGCTCTTGGCAATAAGGCCATTGGCCGTCACGACTATCGGCACAATGATAACCGAGTTCATATTCCACATATCGCGAACCTCGTGTGCCAAGTCGAGATATTTTATTTGTTTCTCTTTCTCAGCTTTCACGAGGTTCTCGTCATGTGGAATGGTAACATCGATTATCATTACGCGGCGCGCTGATCGGTCTATCACCACTATGTCAGGCTTATTGGCGACAATAGTCCTGTCAGTAATGATAGACTGATCCCAGTACAGCGTGACATGGTCTTTCTCGAGAACTGGGTCGGGCACATACTTATAGTACGGTACCTCAGATTCCACAAGTTTAAATTTCAAGGCAAGTTGCTGGTGAATAATCCTGGCTACTTGGTTGTGCCTGTGCAAGTACTCTCCGTTAGCCAGACGAGAACAACCGGAAATAATATGTCTGATGGACTCACCCGGAAGGTGGCATGCCCGACACACGTCAACCGTCCCGTCCTTCATAATATATTTCCGGTAGTTGTTCGTCAGCATAACTTCGTCCATAATCGCACAGACAAAACCTTCAGTTTCCCCGAAGAGGTCGCCAAAACGTAGCCAGGACACGGACGCTAGAAAATCTACATCGGGCCCGTGAAGAGCCCGGTAGAAGCGCCCGTGAAGCTCTTTGCCTTGCCATTCTTTCTTGCGGTCATCAGTAGTAAGTACTACAGGTTTGCGCCAGTTCTCTTTAGCCATGGACAACGGGGTGAGGCCCTTGTCCACTGCGACCACATCTCGATGCATACCCACCTCAATTTTTAAAAAATATTCTCTGAGGCTGCACACCTCGCGGTTGTGGAGGGTCTTCGCATTTAAAAAGCCTCGACCCCCGCACTTCCGCGGGATGTACAGTCTCATCACCGATGATCGTGGGTGATGCATCCGATTTTCGGTCAACAGTGTACGGACTCTTCTATCCAGAGCGTCGAGTTCGGTCTGAGTCCATTTGAGTATGCCGAAAGAGTACATTAAAACCGGCATGACCCAACCGTTGAAGGCGCGCACCTTGTTCCCACCTGAAAGAAGGCTATTTAATACCTTCTTTAGGCGACCAAAGAAGCGCTCCCTCAACGATTGCTTCATGTCAGTTACGTTAATGCCTAACGCTTCCGACATACCCAAATACTTATAGCTCTCGGATGAGGAAAGGGATCTTAGGTGTATGGAATCCGAGAGCTGAAGCCCCTCGGATCCCATAATCTCCCCTCGCTTTACATACATGACTGCACATTTGTCCACACCAAATTCCATCCTGATGGCGCTACTAAAAGTTTCAGTTACTTTCAGTAGCTCCATCAGTCGCAATTTGTTGGGGGCAAAGAGTTTCAGGTCATCCATGTAAAGCAGGTGAGATATAACCTGACCATCTTTCCTCAACTGGTAGCCTAGCCCTGAATTCTCCAGCAATGTGCTTAAAGGATTCAGGGCTAAACAGAACCAAAGTGGACTCAGACTGTCACCCTGGAATATTCCCCGTTTAATCCATACAGGTTCATCGTTCCCCTGGATCTGTCGACATCCTGGATATCGAAGGACCGTCCTCCATTGCCCCATACATGACTCAAGGAAGGTGCGTAGAGTTGCATCTATCTTGTACAACTCCAGCACCCTCATGAGCCATGAATGTGGCACCGAGTCGTAGGCCTTCTTATAATCTATCCAACATGTTGACAGATCCTTGCGGGATCGACGGACCTGTTGGCTAATGGCCATGTCGATGAGGAGTAGCTCCTTAGTACCACGGGACCCATTCCTACATCCATTTTGAGACGCAGACATAATGGAGTTATTGTCAATGTGTGTATTAATTTTCGTTCTCAAAATGGATGTAAGAAGTTTATAGACCGTCGACAAGCACGTGATCGGTCTGTAGTTCTTGGGTTCCGCGGGACTACCTGACTTATGGAGCAGGTGAGTAACGCCTGTTGTTAAGAACTGCGGCAGGGACCCAGACTCTAAGGATGACTGGAATTGGGATGCCAGGCAAGTGTGTGAACTACTAAACCACTTGAGCCAGAAGTTATGCAGTCCATCCGGTCCCGGTGACTTCCAGTTCGGTAACGGACGAACTGCTCTGGCTATATCTAAAGGTGTGATTAGAACTGGTGCCATTTCTGGAATAGGTTCACACACTCGCTCGACATCGCGCATCCAATCAGCCTCAGAATGACAGACGGGCACCGACCAGATGCTGCGCCAGAAGGAACTCGTGGCGGCATCACCCGGGCGGCACACGTCTGTCACATTTTGCTCAGGTCGCTCCCAAGCTCTGTATACCCACCTCTCATCACACTGGAACATGCGATTCTGCGAATACCGATCAACCCGTCGCTTATACCGCCGAATACGGCTCGCCCATGCATAAACTTTCTGCTTCAGGAAGTCGATGCGCTCTGTGACACGGGACATGTATTCTTGAGGACTGATTTCAGTCCCCGAGAATGCCCGCCTCACAAAGCGCATCACGCGTGGTCGTGTATTACCCTCCCTGAAGCAGTATAGTTTGCCGATGAGTACCCTGGCCCCGTCGATACGTCGCTCAATCCTGCGCTGCCAGGCTGGTTCGGCTGGTTTTGGTCGAGTAGCTAAGTCACAATTCGGGAACTTGACATTAGCTAAACGACATGCCGCAACAGCCCCACAGAACAGGATCGAGTGTGTATCAACGAGGTCCTCGCTACTCTCGAATACATTCTTGAGTTGCGAGTCCAGGGCACACACCAGCGCCCTATTTTTCTTATGCATGGGTAACCGTGGTAAGCGGGGCCTAAGTTCGGCAGAAGTTGATCGATACTCACGAAGTGCATCCTCCAGTGCGCTCCTCAATCGGTCGTTGCACTGGCTACTTACCGTGGCAACCCTATCATCTTCCTCTACAACAGCAGGATTGAACCGCGGTGGGATTGCATCAATAGCTGACGCTTGCACCGCGGTTTGAGCCGGAGTCAAGATGATACGATTGCTCAGTACCTCTGAGCGCAGCCTATCAAGCGCGGCGTCATCCAACATATGATTGCGTTGAATGACCCGCACCTGATCCGACAGTCGTTGGGCCGAGACGTTGACGGCTGGTTCAAGATCCTGGAACAGAGACAGCATCCTAACACGGTACGCAGTGAGGTTAGTTCCCCCCTCTGTAGACCCGTAGTATGCGCGCATGGCGTTCTCGTTCATGGACTGAGTCCATCTCATGCGCTGCACACAACCACCGGTAGCGGGGACCCGGCTCGGGGCCTGTTGGCCCCTAAGTCCCAAGCTTCTCGGTGGCCGGCCTCTCCCCGCTCGACGTACAGGTGTTGGCGACGTCGGCGGAGAGAAATATTCGTCACTCGAGCTCGACGCAACTGCCGCAACCGTTGACACTGGTGAACCGGGGTCCGGTGGCGGCGAGGCGGAGCTGAGCGACGAGTCCGGGGATGGTAGAAGTGCGCGTCGTCGGGAGGCAGCTGTCGTGATCATTATTTTATCGCATCATGCATTCCTTATATTTTATCTTTTCGGTAATTTTCATATTTTGCTTGAAAGTTTTGACAGGTTTTGACATCCGTCATTGTACAGAATTTTTCATTTGCACTTTCTGGTTTTCTTTTGCCTTTTTTAGACTAAGTATTTATTATTAGTTGTGTTAATAGAGAAAATTGAACTGTTTTTGATAAATATTGTATAGACTTTCGTGTATTTAATTAAAATAAGATAAGAAATTGCGATGTTATAGACTGATGACGTACGGGGTTATTATTATTATTATTATTATAAGCGTTTGTTAATTTTTTAGACCTAAGCTAATTGTTAATTTTGTTACGTGAAACTGTTTTTTTGCCCCAAAAAAAATGTGTTGGCAATGGCCGCTTCTATCATCAGCCGCCGCGCCCGCGCCGTCTCCACACTCTGCACAAACTCCAAACTTGCACAATGAAGCCTGACTGTGGGACAGTTATCAATCATCGTGTGTGATTATCTTTTTATGTAGGCTGTGCTCTGTAGTTATCGCCTATGTAGGGTAAATGATGTGTCAGTTTGATAACATAGCTCTCTATAGATTGGCATCGTAAGTGTGGCGCGGGACAGGTAATCTCTGTTGTGTATCTACATGATACATTTATTTATAGATTGAAGTGATTTATGACTTTATTCGAGCTTCGGGACGTAATAAATAGTATCTACAGGTCGATCGTAGTTACCAATTCTTTTATGTTTTGATAGTTACAATAAAATAAACTGGTTACGGAAAAAGTGGTGGAATAAAAGACAGTAGTATAATAGTATATTTTATAACGAGGGACTAAACGAAGCCATAATATACCCAAGGTGGTTTGATTCCCGGGCTTGCGAGGGAGTCAATGAGAGCGAGGGTACGTATTAAGTTGGCGTTTAGTCTCGAGGTGCAAACTGTACTTTTCACTTTGAGTGCGAGAAAAGTAGTCATTTCAAACCGAACAAATTTACACTAGACAAAAATTCTGAACTAAGCGGTCAGTTTTTTCTTCTTTCAGTTCAGTCACAGATTAACAATAATTTAAAACACAACACAAACTCTCAACATTTTCGTAAAGAAGATGATCCACACTCCACAGATAATTAGTACCTACATTACTGCAGCGGCTAGCAACAGAGGATATTACACATACTTTTCAAAATCAACGATGCACACAAACAACAATAATTTTAGTCGCGTTGAAGAGTTCATTTGGTTTTTTTTTTTTTCAATAAACCGCTTTCTATTTGCAAGCCAATCGAAATTTAAATAAAACCTTTGAAAAGTTACTCTTTTGTTGCCATGTTTCAGAGTAAAAGATCGTTCCATTTTTAAATTACTTTTTACTCCCTAGGGAGTAGTGGTCACTTTAGTCCCGCTTCGTAGGGCTATATTGGCGTACTTTTAGAGCATGAAAAGTGAAAACATCTATTATTTTCAGAGGTCGGCTAACAATGACGTGTCGTTCACGTTCAATTGTGTCAGTGAGAATGCTTAATATGTCATCCTCACTAAAGCCCCAATAAGGCCAGAAATTCAAGCCAATAGTATAATCATCAAGTAATGATTGTTGCCTCTGCTGGGACTTGGACCCACCTCCTTGTGAAAAGGATTAAAATTCTCTACGAGTGTGCAATGCGGCTTGGTCGATATCACATTTCTTTGTATTTTCGTTTCTAGGACATCAGGTTTCCTCACCAGGTTTTCCATTACTGTTTTGAGCAGTGGATATAATGGTATAATTCAAATGCATCCATCGATGTTCCTCTGCATGTTAAAAGTTTAAATACGAATGACATACAAAAAATGGTAAACTTTCTAATGTCTTGCTTCTCCAGGCATTCGTGCTTTAGAAACTACGTGTTCTCAAGCACCACTAGGGTTTGAGTGTAACATCAACATTCATGTTTAGAAATTTGCCAAACCATTGCTTTTACAAGCATTCGAAAACTTTACTTATAGATTTTAAACCAAGATTTCTTGATGGACTGCCTCGTTGGTTGAGTGGCTGCAAGTGTGACAGCTGAGCATGATATCCTGGGTTCTGGGTTATTGGGTTTTTATTAGGAGTTTCTCAGTAGCAGTCACGAAGACGTATGGATGTGTGCCCGGTCGCAGACCGCCCCTATTTTTTGAGTTGAGGCCTACCATGATCTAATCAAAAACGATTCAAAAGCAAGACATTTCAGTTTTGGTTCCTCGCTCAAACTCGTACCATGACGTCCAATACGCTCAGCGACATTTGAATCGTTAAAAGTGAATGAAAGATCGTGATTTGTGGCTGAACCGCGTTTGAAACGTTTTTTGTGAAAAAGAGACAACGCTATTAGTATCAAATTACTTTGTTTCGCGCACATATTCTAGTGTCAGATTAATGGACAGACGGACATACGGACAGACAGATTGGCAGACAAACAGACGGACCGACAGACAGACAGATAGACGGACACAGACGGACAGACAGACGCACAGACAGACGGACAGACAGAAGGACAGACAGACGGACAGACAGACATATGGTCAACGGACAGACAGACGGACATACGGACAGACCGACGGACGGACAGACATATGGTCAGACGGACAGATAGACGGACATACGGACAGACAGATGAACAGACAAACGGATAGACAGACGGACCAACGGACGGACATACGGACGGACATACAGACGGACATACAGACGGACATACAGACGGACATACAGACGGACATACAGACGGATATACAGACGGACATACAGACGGGCATACAGACGGACATACTGACGGACATACTGACGGACATACAGACAGACATACAGACGGACATACATACAGATAGACAGACATACAGACAGACAGACGGACGGACAGACATATGGTCAGACGGACAGACAGACGGAGAGATAGGCGGACATACGGACAGACTGATGAACTGACAAACGGATAGACAGACGGACCAACAGACAGACATAACAGACGGACACACAGACGGACATACAGACAGATAGACAGACAGACAGACAAACGGACAGACAGATGGGCCAACAGATGGACATACAGACAGATGGACAGACAGACAGACGGACACAGACGGACAGACAGACGGACAGACAGACGGACATATAGACGGATAGACAGACGGACATATAGACGGATAGACACGCAGATGAATAGACGGACTGACAGACGGACACACGGACAGACAGACGGACATACGGACAGACAGACCGACAGACAGACAGACAGACAGACGGACATATAGACGGATAGACAGGCAGATGAACAGACGGACTGACAGACAGATGGACAGACAAAGGTTGTTTTTTGTAAAATTCCACTAAAATAGCACTTAAAACTTTATTTTGGACAATAATTCACCAAACGTCTCAGTTTATGTTAGAGAAATAGTACCTTTTATTGAATCTTTTATTATTATAATAGTTGACAGTTGAGCGTTTCAGTTGAGCTGCTATAAGGACGTCATGGTACTCGTACCAAAAAAGTACAAATTGAATGAATGAAACCGCTTGCGACTCAGTTTGTGGTCAATCGCTGTCACATGGCATGGCCTAAAATTGAGTACGAATTAGACAAACAGTTCAGTATAGGTCCTGAAGTGGATCGCGTTATGAGCTCGTGGTAGGCCTCGAGATCATCGTTCGCCGCGCACACGTTGTGAACTCGCGGCGAGCTCGCTGCGCACTCGCCCTGCTTTCCACTCGCTCGCAACTCGCTAGTCTGAAAAGGCTCTTACTAGCGAAATGTAGGTTTTCTATTAGGAACCTAGACCAACACCGCTGCCTATCCCTTCGGGGATTAGAGGTATGATGTTATGTTATTTGTTCTTAGCAGCACGCATGAGATGTCACATTTACCATGAAAACCATGTGTCCATATGTGTGTTTATGTCCTGACTATTTTTGGTCGCAAGTATTCATGCTGGACGGCCCAAAGTTTAGATTTGTGCCTGTTTGAAGTTATCTAAGGTGTAAATGTAAAGACGTGTTAGAGACTAGAAAGGGTAAGCAGCCTGCAAGAAACTTTACGAAACAATAAAAAAACTCAAATAAATCGTCACAAAATATATTTATTTTCCATACTATTTCAATTAATTTCATCACTTTCAAATCACAATGCAATTTCAATTTTGTTATTTATGTTTTAATATCAATACGAAATAATTTCAACAAACATACGTTTTGCTTTTCTTTCATTGTTCTACTTACAATTCTAGGGATTGGCACTTAGTGAGCACAATAATAACAATGTACATGATTATTTACATTTATTTAAAATATAATACTTAGTTTTACGTATTATGATAGAGCACTGGGTTGGAGACGAAGACTGAGTACTACTTGGTATGATGATGCCAGGTCTTGTAGCTGTAGCATGACGGGATTTCTCACATAAAAGATTCTCGATAAAAGCATTTTTCTCGCTCACATCAATGCTTAATGAAAGAGATGGCTAGTGCTATCTCCGGCGACATAATTGGGGCATAGACTAGTGACAATCAATTTCAAAGCGCTTCGTTTTTTCAACAATGAATTTCAATAGGTTGACATAAGCTTAATATGTAAATAAAATACATGTTTTTAATTACCCATCATCGTTTTCGCTGATAAAAAGTGTCACTTGGCCTATGTCGTCATTTAAACCAGGCTCGTGACCTCATTGAAAGGTTAAGCCTGACTTTTTAATGCGTTTTGTGATAAATACGTAATATTTTAAACATCAAAAATATACGTTTGGTGAAAAAATATGTGCATTCTTTGGTTAAATTTTGTTTGATGGTACAGTGTAAATGGCATCGCTGTAATTTTGTAAAAAAAATATAACGTGTTTAACAGTTCCATCTCAATTTAGTCCTTACAAGACGACTGTTCACAAACCTTATTCAAAGTATACCTACTTAGTAGCTTACACCTATGTATGGGTATCGTAATTTCAAACCTGGCATCATCCACAGTATTTCTACTTAATAATAGTAAAGTAAGTAATATTGCCATTAAGTGGTATTGCCTATTTCGAACCTGAGCTTATTCTTACAGTTTTTGATAAATAAGCTTCACAACCAAAGTTACGAGTATTCTGCATGACATGGTCAGTAGATGATCAAAAGAAAATATTTTACAAAAGTTATTTTAATTTTATCTTAGCTTTACTTGGAGCCTAGGCAGTGCTTTATTTTCGTTAGAGCCGGTATAAATTAAAATAATAATATTATGCTATTTATTGCCAGACACAAAAATTTACTAACATGCTGTCAAACCCCATGACAAAACCAGCATTGTCACAAATCCGGCTCGAAGGACTTGGTCCTTCAATCCGGATTAAATCAAGTAACAATAGTCGATACACTTGATCTGAACTTCAAAAATTAAATAATTTTAATGAATCTTTAGAAACAGAGATTAATAGGCGAAAGACCGAGTTAAAAACGAAACCTTGCCGCCTGGGATAGTTACGTTAAAAAAACAAGCTTTCTGCCAAATAAAATAGATAAAACTTCAAACCGTACGTCTTTCAATACGTATCAGCATTCAGGAAATTATATGATTCAAGGAAATATAGTTAATGGACTAAAATGTGTTTTTCATATTCCAATATACCTAAATAATAAAAAATAGTGAAGGATAATTTTGCTAAAAATTGTAGGAATAGTTACAATTTAAATAATATTTTAATTTGTTATAATAGGAACAAAACTATTGTTTTACTTTTAAATAATCTAAAGCCCTTTGCCCACCCTAACGTACCGTCACTTTGTACAAAATAAATTAAGAGTATACCTTCATTTATTTTGTACGATGAAATAAAAACTGGCATTGGATTTCATTATAACAATTCCATACTACGCAAAAAGCTTATCATTAGGTACAAAATTAATCTCGTAACTGTAACAGAGGAACTTAATTATATTACTTCAGGGAAAACAACTGTACATTTCTAGTATTTAAACATCATTTTTATGTCGATAAATTAATAACATACGTAGCAATGGACGTAGCGAGGCTAATATTTTGTTTAAAAATAAATGCTTATCTCGATATTTATACGATCACTATTTTCAAGATATTTTTACTGGTGAAATATTTTTGAATGAAGAAGATTAATAATAGGGTATAACACTTTAGATTCCTTTATAGTCTAATATGACGAAATATAATTATGATAAATAAATAAAAGAAGTACTTAATAAAATAGAATTAAATGCATCATTACAGATATGGAATCATCAGGATAATTTGACGCAATATAAAAGTAACAGCAAAATATTTAGCTGCAAAAGCTTTGATGAAAACACTTATTTAACAAGAATTCTTTCTTAATACTAAATCACATTTAATAGTAGAGAAGTAATTTTATCGTTCGTTATCGAATCTGCAATTTTTATTTTGCGTCAATGTTTCGTTCTCACCTAAAACATTAGATAAGACAAAAATTATAAAATCTCTTATAATTTATATCTTACTTCAAACAGGACTCCCTTTTCTAACTAAGTATGTGCAGAAAAGGACAACAACAACATTAAAAACATACTAGAATTCGTACTCATATTTATACACATCATTAATTACTTAGTTCACTTGCACCGAATCTAGTCCATATTTACCCTGTACTATCTAGCACCTTTTTTCTCTTCACCTGATTTCTTTTCAGTAGAAGCTGGTTTCTCTGCTCCAGCTTGTGCGTCAGCAGCGGCCTTCTTTTCTGCTTCAGCCTTTTTCTCTACTTCCGCTTGCTTTTCCGCAGAGGACTTCTTTTCTGCTTCAGCCTTTTTTTCCGCCTCAGCTTTCTTTTCTGCTGAGGCTTTCTTGTCTGCTTCAGCCTTTTTTTCCGCTGAGGCCTTTTTGTCTGCTTCAGCCTTAGCTTTTTTATCAGCTTCAATCTTTTTCTTCTCCGCAGCTTTCTTTTCTGCTTCTGCTTTTTTATCTTCCTCTATCTTTTTCGCTTCTTCTTCCGGATTCTCTTCCGGCCACAATACCTCAGGATGATTCATCATATAGTAAATCATCTGCTTTTCACTACCGTATGTAGATGCTTTTGTACCGAGACACATTAAAAATTGTGGCTTTTCTAAAGTTTTATCACAAGCAACAGAATGGAAAATATGTATGAGACTGTCATCGGCCGCTCTGAATACAGATAAATTAGATTTGATTAACGTTTCGAACATCTGGACGTCTTCCATTCCCCAGCCTTTGATTTTCAAATCAAAACCTCCGACTCGTTCAAAGTCACATTTATACATAGCTAGAATTCCGAAACCATATTGTCTGAAGTAACCGAGGTCATTTCTTATTCCTTTACTGTACTTAAGGTTTATCAATTCTTTTTCGGTTTTAGGTTCTTCTTCCTCTGGCTCATCCTCCTCCATTTCTTCTGGATTATCAACGACGGTATCACCTCGCAGTTTATTATAATCTTCACTATTTACCACTTCATTATTGTACTCACTAAACACTACTGGGAAATATACTTGGTGATATTTGATTGTGTGTATCCTTATTCTCCTAAGAGTATTGAAATTGAACATCATATCGACATCGATGAAGAAAACTAGATCGTCATCCGCGCAAAGTTTCAATCCTTCCGTTAGAGCAGCACCTCTTGAGAAAGTTTCCGTGCCCATCATCACGACTTTCATGTCTTTACCGTATATATTGATATAGTAATTAACTAAGTCCTCAGTGTGTTTGTAGTCTAAGGGACTATTCGTATCTAGGTATACTACGACTATTAGTGACACAGCCTCATTCGTCTTCAGGACGATGTCTTCATAGTTCCTCATGAATCTTCCGAAAGTTTCTTGTCTACCAGACAGAGGCAGTATGAAATGTATTCTCCTATCGTAAACTGGATATTCCGCGTTGTCATCTCCCCATTTCAATACATTAGGCAGGTTCTGTAACTTCATGAGCCCGCTCTCGAGTGCTTCTCTGACGTTTAACTTATCAAGGAAGCCATCCGGTTGCTGTTTGGACTCATCGAAGTCTTCGTAATCGACTGGGTTCATATTGGCTTCAGACTTGTCTAATATTTCTGGATCTTCGAAAGGAGGTGGATCTCCCATTGGCAGTTCTCTGATCTCCATACCTAGGAATAAATAAAGTGTACATGAATTCAGGAACAATTTAATATTGGTAATTATGATTTAATTGATGTCATAGTGTATCTGCTGTAGTCCTGCGTGTGAGATCCTTTAAGTAGTGATCCCATGCTTTTTGAAGACTATATTTAGTTTTTAATTTTACTGTATGATGTTCTTTCCGTCAGTCTGTTCTGTATTATACAAAATAGTGGTTCAGTCAGTGCCCAGCATTACCTTACGTATTTACTTGTTCTTTGCAAGGGGGTCCAGTAATGTTTAACAAAGAATAAATTGTAGGAACCAGTGCTTTCTTTCAAACGACTAGAAATCTTCAACAACTGATGGCGTTATCGAGAAAATTGTTTCGAGTGTTGATGCTAGAACTCCGATGGCGGCCTTGTTTATGGATATGTCTAAAGCATTCGACCGTGTAGATCATGGTATACTGCTGAACAAATTAGAGCGTTATGTTATTAGAGGAAATGCATTAAGGCGCGTCCCCGAGCGAAATTAGCAACTCTATTTGTGGTGATTCAAACTTCGTTTGAATCACTGTTAGAATACAGTTCTGATCAGCTTGCACTACGAAGTGGTTTTTACGTCAGTCACTGCGGGTCGAATAGTGCGAAATTAGTGGTTTTTATTCTTTATAAAATCAAATTTCCGTCTTTAAGAAAAAAAAAACTAGCATTATGTTCATTATTAAGTTGCCTATCCATTAGTATAAGAAGGAAATCAAAATAATGTTAACATTACGAGAAGAAGCATGTTATAAATATTTATTTCTCATTTTTGTCGTTTCATTGTGAGGGGATGGATTTATTAAATATTATGAGACTTAAAAAAAACCTTCCATTTTGCAGTCAAGAATATGTAGAAATTGAATGTATTTGTTATTACTTGGTATTTCTTTTGGTTATAGAGTAGTTGGCTCCAAAAAAAGCACAAAAAACGGCTTTTGCTCGGGGACGCGCCTTAAACCTATTGCAGTCGTATCTCACAAATCGCACTCAAATCACGGCACTTGATAGGCTATGTGTGGGCTCAAAAGTAGAAAGAACATAACATAATTATCGAGTCCTCGGAAAACTACATATGGTGTTCCCCAGGGCAGCATTCTTGGCCCTCCATTATTTAACATTTACATAAATGATATGCCTAAGGTCAGTAAACATCAGGTGGTATTGTTTGTTGATGACAGCTATTTTATTTTCTAATAATGATATTAATATTCTTGAAAATGACATAAATGACGATCTGTTAATTAATAATAATCAAAAAGCAAATCTTGACAAAACGAAAATAATGACATTTAATCAAAAAACAAATAAACCGAAACTGAATATAAAATATGGTAACGTAGTAATCTCTGAAAGTGACAGCACAAAATTTCTGTTTATGTAAAGACATAGATAGTCATCTAACTTGGAAACATCAAATCGACGCTCTAACAAAGGAGCTTAGTCAATTTGCATATGCTCTGTACAAACTATCAAAAACGGTTAACCGCATTACAGTACAAATAACTTACAATGCTTATGTAGCTTCTAGCATTAGGTACGGAATCATTTGCACGGGGCAACTCCACTGACAGAGACATTGCTTTTAAAGCTCAGAAAAAATGCTTGCGGTCTTTTACCAAATTAAAATCGATTGATAGTTGTAAACCATTGTTTAAGGAACTTTGTTTGCTCACTTTACCGTCTATGTATGTCACCGTAAAATTGTCAAATACGTTATATTACAATATAACGTGTATCTCTCTAGCGATATTGTAAAGTCTCGAATTATTGTTAACTGAACATACGGAAGTATCTCTTGCCCCCATAAACGGGACTTGGGGCACCCCCCCGTTAGGTTAGTTAGGTTCCTTTAAGCCCTGCACTCGGAAATAGGGGCCCCGCGAAGCGGGGCTCCGTCGACTACGCTTTTTAGGGGAATATGAAGTGTTTTAAGGTTGGGTTATATTATTCGATATTTCTCAGGAATGGTACAGTATCTTTTCATGAGAGTGGTACCACTGGGCAAGGGGGACCCCTCTTTCTCTCCACACCGTGTGAGTTGACTACCATCGCATGCATTTCACGAAAAATAATGCGTTTTATTGTAAGCAGTATGTTCATTTGACAATAATTCGAGACTTTACAATATCGCTAGAGATATTACAATATAACGTATTTGACAATTTTACGGTGACATGTACATATATGAAATGGGAGTGTTTGTTCGCTGTAACTTGCATTTATTTGAAAAATTACGCTCTCGCCGTTATCAGAATACCATTCATGTAACCACTCATAAAACCGCATTCTTTGGCAAAAGTGTACTAGGCATGGCCCCAAAAATATTTAATAGTATACCAGCAGCTATTAGAAATAAAGAGTGTCTGGGGTCATTTAAGAGGTCTTTGTTTAAATTTCTTTTAGATAGTAGTTACTACTCCATCACAGAATTTACTACTGATAAACAGAGGTATGACGATTCCGACTTCCCAATTAAACACTTATGAATTTATGACATGTTTAATACCTAACTGACATATGTATTTGAAATTTAATTTATGACATATTTACCTACCTGACATAATTATGTATTTTAATTGAATTATTATTGTTATGTAATCTATTCTATTGACATTCCTACCTTAAGTGTAATTGTTTGTTTATGTTAATTTTGTACGCCATATATTGGCAAAACATAGTGCACATATTTTAGACGATATACTATCTGTAACCATACCTATGTTTCACAAAATAAATATTTGATTGATTGATTGAACTGCATTCACACAATAAACTCACTAGTAAAACTCTGCTGCAAATACGCGTGCCTCCTGACAGCGGCCGTCATCTTCCGCCCCCGGTACCTCCTGTACTTCAACAGCAGGTCCAGCACGTGGTCGGCACCGTGCAGCGGCTGCAGGCGCGTGTATCCGTAAAGCAGCTCGTTGAAATCTATGACGCGGCCGCGCTGACGGGATGGCGCGTTTATTATCTCCATCACCTGAAATGTTGAAGTAAGGGATTTAATGTTTGTGGTGTAAGGATTAAATTATTTTTAACGACAAAACATCATCTGGTAAACCATGGACGTGGACAGTAGCCAGTAGTAGTGATCGAGAATTAGCATCTTACTGTACGAAAAAAATATAAAACGGTGGAATTTTTGTTTTTATTAAATCACCATTTTGTCATTCGGTTGTCAGGATTAGCATCTAGATTAGAATTGCAAAAATCGAGTACGGGAATAAAATGTAGCCTATGTTACTCAAGGTGAATGTAGCTTTCCAGTGGAGAAAGATTTTTTGAAATCGGTAAAGTAGTTTTGAGTTTATTCATTACAAACATACACACAAAAATACATTTTTCTCCTCTTGATAATTAGTGTAGATTGAATTTGAAAATATTTGTGATCCAGCACTTCTGTATTAATAGTTTGTAAAGTTTCAACAATATCTGTATTCCAAAAAACCATAGTTATTGTTATTGTAGCGTCTATTACTTCTATGTATTTACCTCTCTGATAACATCATCAAGAGCTTCTTTCAGTGGTCCTTCTATCCGCCTCTTGGGGTTTGAGTGGCTGGCTGAGTACAGGGACTTGCTGATGAAGTCAAACGCCACGATCTCTTCCACCGTGTTAGGTTTGTAGCGGTTCATGTCTATTGGAGCTCCTGGAATGAGAATTACAACAATATTAAGAGCGGTCCTAATGGCAGCGCATTAGTGCGGATAACAAACACGCGGCGGCGGCGCGCGGCGGCGCCACGATGCGCGACGCGCGGAACGTACTATCAAGTATGTAGCGGGCAGTGCGCTGCGTAGTATATGCAAAACAGTAAATAAAACCAATTTTTTTTTTCTAATTTATTTTTATTTTTTTTTTGTACACCTTCTATACCATGCATTGGATCTGGGACTTCTGCGCGAAAGATGCCGCCGAGGAATATTTTAAGTTTTTCCGTCATGGGTGTCGTTTTCATGGTTTTTGGGGTCGCTGATTACGAAAATGAGGTCAAAAAGAAAATCCAAGATTACGCGCCCAGGTAAATTTTAGGTTTTTCCGTCCCGGTGTCGTTTTCACGGTTTTTGGGATCGCTGATTGCGAAAATGAGGTTGAAAAGAAAATCCAAGATGGCGCCCAGGAAAATTTTAGGTTTCTCCGTCATGGGTGTCGTTTTCATGGTTTTTGGGGTCGCTGATTACGAAAATGAGGACAAAATGAAAATCTATGATGACGCCGATGAAAATTTTAAGTTTTTCCGTCATGGGAGTCGTTTCCATGGTTTTTGGGGTCGCTGATTACGAACATGAGGTCAAAATGAAAATCGAAGATGAAAATCGAAAACCTGAAATTTACCTGGGCTCCATTTTTTTTGTCCTTATTTTTGGGGTCGCTGATTACGAAAATAAGGACATTCACATTTATAATGAAGTTTCCCGACACATTTTTTTTTCCAATTTGAACACGATTTGAAACCAATTGTTGGATTTTCAGGCATTTATTTATGTGTCACTTTGGACATAGGTATTTAATAAGTATAACAGAAAATGGGGCATCAAAATGCCATTCCAAGCGATATTTCGTTCACCATTACGGGAGATTTACACAAAGATTTATACAACACAAAATGCCTGCCTGAGTTAGAACCTGCTGGGAGCTGTTTCTACTGCACCACCACTGGCCCTCAAATAGTTACAGTCAATTGGCAAAAGATTTTTTTCCTACGAGCATGAATATCGCATCCTCACCTAATATCTTATTATTTCCCAAGTAGTCTGGCTCCCCGATCTTGGCGGGGAACAGCGGCACATCATCCTGCAGCTTGTAGTCAGCCACCAGCTCCTGAGGGACATCCAGCTCGCGCATGGCGGAGGCGATATCTCGGTGCAGGTCCAGGGAACGTTCCCGTAGCTCTTGGATACGAAGATTCTGGAATCAGAGAGAATAAGAGTGAGATTCAGCAAGGTGGAGAGGCGGTGGAATATCTAAGGACCGATGCTCGATGGAGCAAAGAGTCCTGAACACGAGATTGCGTATTGGCGTGTGACGCTCGTTACATAAATAAAAAAGTATCGCTGCACATTACACACAGCGCCATCTAGTGCCACACTAAGTAACGCGGCTTGTGTCGTGGATACCATATAGTTGAAATGGACCGAAAACATTAAGTAGGCTCAGTAAGACTGGATGCGTTGTTATGGTTGGTTTTCAGTTATATTTATTACTAGCGGACGTCACGCGGTTTCACCCGCGTAGTTCCCGTTCCCATGGGAGTACGGGGATGAAATGTAGCCTATGTTACTCGTGGATAATGTAGCTTTCGAATGGTGAAAGATTTTTTAAAAACGGTCCAGTAGTTTTTAAGCCTATTCATTACAACCAAACAAACAAAGTTTTCCTCTTTATAATATTAGTGTAGACATATTCAAAGGTCATAACGTTGAACTGATCATTGATACTTACCCAAAGTATCAGTACTACCTACTCTAACTGAGAACACAGATTTTCCCAAACTCCTTGTGATAAGTGTGATAACAATTTTAATAAAAAGTCATATAAAAGTTAACGCGTTTATTGCACTCACATTATTTGTTTACATCCGTTATCCAACTGCGCGGATTAATTAAAATTGTATTAAAAATGTTTATAATGGTATATCAATATAGCCATTCGATAGCAATGTGGTGCATTGAAAAATGAAAACAACTACATTACTATAATCTTCATTTTGTATCTTTATATCCGATTGCTGAGCTCAAAAGAGGTGTAGACATATTGACGGTGATAATGATGAGGGAAAAGTTTGTGAAAGGATTGTACTGACTTACGCTACCGAAAAAACTTTGCAAAGCCCTTTGATGGGATATGCATGGTATCTTTAGTAGCAGCATTTCCGAATGCACAGGTATCAAACGTATTAATCTAACCTTGTTTACCGCAGACGCAAATAATTAGCCATAGATAATACACTATATAATACAAGATAGATGCAAAACTCTGGTTTTCGTCTTTAAAACTGTGTACCTCAACTGTTAGATGGCTCTGTTAGTTTCTGTTCAACCAAATAAATACCAAAAGTAATTCTTGACTACGGATTCGAACTTGGCAACTATCATTCACAAGGCAACCGCTGTCACCGCTAGGCTATGACAAGTTGTCCAAAATAGCTGTTCTCTTTATGACAGTTTTAAAACAGTCAAACAGTTGAAAAAAAGTTGAGTCAAAGTTTGTGTTTCCTCAAACACACGGATGGCAGCACTATCTATGAAAATTTTGTTTGGCGCCAATGTATGGCAGTTTCACCCCCCTGTAATTAGCGCTATAGAATGACAAAATGTTTCGCACTACTTAGGATCAACCCACGTAAAGTGTCAAGCTCCCACCTAACACTTCTCGTAAGAAACTGCTTCGATGTTCTGAAGTTCATAAGACCCCATATTATGTTCATATTTAAGACGCCTGCGGAGCATGCGTATTTCATACAAACGTAATACCAAAATAATTTGTAAATTAAACGTATTCCTAAGGTCGTGTGTATTTATTTCGATTGAATTACAGAATATCTAGGTTCGCAAATATATATTTTGATTGGAAACTGATTTTAACAAGAGTTATAAGAAAAATAAGTTTTCTATAGAAAATTTAAATTCCTCATATCTCGTCTTTGCATCACTATTCTCTCAAAAAACATATTTGGGAACATAGATATTCTGTAATTCAATCGAAATAAATATAGACTACCTCAAGAATATGTTTGATTTACAAATAATTTTGGTATTACGTTTGTATGAAATACGCATCCTCCGCCGGCCCCTTAAGTCGTGACTTTAGGCTTCTTTTGAGTTAGCTCGTTCCATCGTCGACCTGCCCCATGCCCTTGTCACGGTCACGAGTAGGTCAATTTAATACCTATTAAAATAAATACGCACGCAAGAAAGTTATCCTGTGATTAAGTAGAACTTCTTAATCACAGACTAACTAGAACACGGGGCTGTTGGACTGTTCGAAAGAGATACCGTGGCCCCGGAACATAAAGGGCGAGGAAGGAACGTGGATGGGTTTTAGTCAGTAAAAGTCTGTCACTCCCTCCCGCTCCGCCCAGAGTGGGAGAAGTCATTTAAAGATTTACCATCCGAAAAAAACAAGAACAAATAAATAGTCTAAGTCGTAATCTTCTTTAAACTTTCACGATCAGAACACATTATAAAACATATGAGAACGGCGACCTTCACTTTGCTGTGGCGGTACCTCCAACACTTCAGTCTCCCCGCGACCACGGCTGGTGCAATCCGGTCGAAACGTCGGGCTTAAATTAAAGGTAAATTCGCGATAAATACCCGTTCTCATATGTTTTATAATAAGTCGTAATCTGACCTTTTTCATGCCATATCACGCGACACAAATTCATCATGTTCATTGGCCAAGCAGACCAGATCTACCAAGCCAGATCCCTACTAGCTAGCATGTTACAGCCACTACTCACCTGACAAGCTTTGCAGCTGCATCAGAATTCTAAGAAATAATCACAATAAAGTCAACATCCTGTAGTAAATTCCAGACCATTAAACTCACAGTTTACGGCTGTACCAGAATTAAAAAGTAAAAAAAAATGGCGTGCAACTCATCTGTGTAATCAAAGTCTCATAAACAATCACGAAGTGGGTATCGCTAAATATAAATCAACTCTGGGCATCCCTTTGACAGAGAGTATGAATTCAGCAAGTTCTATAACAGAATTCATGTCTCATCATCAAAGAATAAAGATCAGAATAGCTTGAGTTTATTTGCCTTATTCCGATCTCTGATCATCCATTCGTTTTATAGAAATAAGAATTTATCAAGTTATAATGTTGGAGGAGGTAGTAGTATACCCAGCATAGTCCTTCCTTAGAACCTCACTCAATAACCAGTACAGTATATGTATTGTTGCTACTCCTATATCAGTCCCTTATCATCATCATCATCATCTACCTAGCCTTTTCCCAACTATGTTGGGGTCTGCTTCCAGTCTAACCAGATGCATCTGAATACCTGTATTTAACATGCATAGAGCGACTGCCTATCTGACCTCCACAACCCAGTTAGTACTGGGAACCACTTGGTAAGACTGGTTGTCAGACTTTTTTAGTATCTTATAACCCCTCAATATTCTATATGTCATGCCAAAATTTTAATGTTCTCCAGTAGACAGCTTTACTCAACATTTACCCAATCATCAAACTGCAGAAACGAGAGCACCTGCTCAACTTTCTAAGCTAGATAGCTATGCCTGGTATCATTCATACCCTCGAGTTTAAATGAATGGGAAAGATCAAAGGCAGGTGGCTTGGTGCGCACGCGCAGATTTATGGCTTCCACATAGATCTGGTTTCTTGGTCCTGTGAAGTTATAACCTTTACCAAACGGTTATTTGTTTATGAAAAGTACCTACAAAGTCAGCAATCAATTTTTTTTTTTCGAATAAAAAGTTAAGTTAGATATTTATGATTTTTCCTTTTCTGAATATCGCATGGCATTTATTTCGTTCAAAATTTTAATTTTATTTAAACAGACACTATCAAAAAAGCTTAAAGTCAAAAGGGCAATGCAGAGAGCTATGCTCGGAGTTTCCTTGCGTGATCGAATCAGAAATGAAGACATCCGCAAGAGAACCAAGGTCACCGACGTAGCCCGAAGAATTGCTAAACTTAAGTGGCAGTGGGCAGGGCACATTACTCGCAGAACGGATGGCCGATGGGGCCGAAAAGTTCTGAAGTGGCGACCGCGAACCGGAAGACGATGCGTTGGAAGACCTCCCACTAGGTGGACCGATGACCTGGTGAAGGTTGCGGGAATCCGGTGGATGCGAGTCGCAAGGGACCGGTCAATGTGGCGACACTTGGGGGAGGCCTATGTCCAGCAGTGGGCGTCTTTCGGCTAAGATGATGAAACAGACACTATGATTTCTAGTGTCTAGGGCTGTAATAATTGAAAAAAATAAATCCGCCGTTTCCAAATGCTTAAGACATGGAAGCAATGTAGTAAAAAACATCAAATTCTTAATCATCGACCTGAGAATGTAAAAATGTTACACACAGTCATAAACTCACGCCGGTTTCCCATTGAGGTACCACAGAACACCACCTGCTACAATCCTGGCACCCCTTTCGCCTCGTCGAGGTTTATGTTCATACGCCTCAACACCATACCATTATGGAGGTTTTACATACTTAAACATTCAAAATACTATTCTTAAATAAATACAAGAATTTATCTTACCGCTACTTATCACGCTTCCGAATAACGACGAATTTATTACATTCATGGCCAAACAACCAGACAAACTTGACACCGGCTGACATCATTATTACTATTATTGACAATAACTCATCTCGGTATCAAAGTGCGAAGCTGTATAACTGTGAGGAAACAACAAAATAGTCAACAGGTCAAAACAATTTGGAGATCAGAGGGCCTAGACAAAGGACAGTCTATGAGTGATCACGAAGATGAAGAAGACAAAAACGTGTTTGGGTTGATAAAAGGCATAAGCTACCGAGAGCGCATGTTAATCCTGTTCTAAGGTGTAGAAAAATCTAAAGCATTAATTTAGGCTGATGCTCCAAGGTAGTGGCCCGCGAAATTTTTTTTTTTTACCTTTTTTTGCAATTTGCAGATCAGTGCTAAGTTGTATGTTGATGAAAATATCGGTCGCGGCTGTAAGACGTATGTAGTTACAGAATTATAATCATCAGAATCATCAATACAACCCTATTGATGATTCTAATGCAAATTGCAAAAAAGGTAAAAAAATGAATTTCGCGGGCCACCCTGACGCTTTCACCTTAAAAGTGATTTTCATTTATTCGCTCTTAGGACCAAGGATTATAGCCCAAAGACAAAATTGATGAGATTGACTTGAAAACAAAGAGCCAGGAGGAAACGTCATGAACTCATGATGTTTAGAATTAATATGACTTGAGTCAGCTAGTTGATAGTTATTCTTAATTTGTAGCAATATGAAAGAGCGCTGAAATATGCATAATAAATAACGAAGAGTAATTGGATACTGGGCTACGAACTAGAGCAAAACAATAAGGAACAACTAAATCATCTTCAAACAATTACTAGGAACGCAGCTAAAATAAACACTACACGTGGATACAATGTCCGGGAACATCGAACTTCAGGAAGCAAATTGTTTTTAAACACATTGTACTAAATCTGAAACATTCTAGCCTGACTGTTAAAGTCGCAGGCCAGGACAGGGATGCTACCTAATAAGCTACCGTTTGTATGATATGTCTAATCAATAGACCCATTCTCACCTGCCATTGCAATCACAGGCGGCTGATGTTGAGAAGCAGAGACGTTTATTTTTGTGAGTGTGGTTAAAAAAGTGTGACCTCTCACACTAAGGATCTATCCTTAGCGGTACGAAATAAAAATTGGCCTTCACCATATTCCGCTCCGATTCTCACCTTAAAATAGCTATGTATCCTGTACATCTGTCGGTGGTCCTTCACAGGATGCAGTGTGATGGCTCTGTGCACTTCTCTGTTCTTCAGTCTGCCGGTGTACGCCAGGTTGCCGCTGCCGTTGTGGTGCAGGATGGTTTGCATCTGGAAAATGAAAAGAGATTTATGATAACTACTGATTTATACTCGTAATACAAGCATTATGCACTATGGTGTGCTTCTTCTCGTCAATTCACAAGGAAGCCATCCAAGGCGTCCCGCCATCTTCTCCACGGTCTACCGCGACCCCGTCTAGCTGTCTCAGGATTCCAGTCTTGCGATATTCGGGCCCACAACAGTGCCGGCAGACATGGCCTGCCCAGTACCATAAGCTAACTACTACACAAGTAAAATAAATGTGCAAGGACTGTACTCCCGGTGTACTTAGTAGTCGCTATAAAGACCAACATGAATGACTTCCTAAGAGGTTTAGGAATGAGAAAACACAGTAGAAATATGTGTTTGGAATTTTCGTAATTAACTAAGAAATTCTCTAATGAATGGACAATAAAATAAACGCAACCAAAGCGTCCTAAATTCTAACAACCGATTCTCTAGGCGGGCCTTGACTACGTCGAATGTCTTAGGCATTGGTAAGCTCCAAACAGCCTTGTGTTGGCGGGATAATCTGTCAGGCAAACTGACCGACTAACTGTTTACAAACGTGCGACTTATTGTGAAAATATATCTAAATATCTGCTTTAGGGCCTGCGCAGACGAGGGACGTTTGTCCGCCGAATAGAAATGACAGTTCCTGTTCATTGGTTGCTGTGTTGTTTTGTCATCTATTGGTTGACGTCCATTGGTAGTTGCAAATCGTTCGCGGACAAATTGTCCCGCGTTTGCGCAGGCCTTAACAAGTAAGCGACATCGAGGCACGGAGACGGCGGATTGAGCTAGACTCTTTCAGTAGAAACTGGCCCTTACGAACTTTAAATGGACGCTACTGAAGGCACCAGCCAAAAGCCCAGTTCCGGGCCAACTCAATTTAGTTAACGATCGACACGTTTATAAAGAAGAATAGAGAGAAGTGAAAAGAGAAAGGCTTGACCAGGCTATGCAATGGAACATAATAGCAAATATCGTCTTAAAATTAACGATCTTGGAACTCAATCTTTATGTGATCTTCATTTTGTGGACGGTCGCGGTCGTTGATTTGCGTCGTGGTTTCTTGTAATTACCTACCACAACGCTTTGTGGTTTAGTATCATGAACGAAAGGCACGACACGAATTTCCCTTTGTAGGCTTTTTGCGTTGGTTATATTATTATAGGCGCTCACTTTTTAGGCTATTTGTTAGTTAGTAAGTTATGTCTTACAAGTTTGACTCGGGTGTCCTGCGGTGGATAAGGCCACAACGCGTTATAGAATTTGTTTTGCTGATAGTGTTTTTAGTCTAGGCGATTCAATGCAAATTCTTGCTTACTACATGTACAGCCGACCGAGTAGAGAGCCAACTTGTAGGTACTGATTTTGACAACTTGGTATTGCGGTGAAGCGCTAAGTGAAGAACTGATAAGATGCTACTACGGCGCCTCATCACATACTAGCCATGTCCCACACTCCCGTCTTGCTTTTTAACTCCACCTTCACTTTAAGGGACCTGTCTGAAGCTACTTTTAATGCCATTGATGTAGCAGAGCATGAGCAGAGCTCTCGAAACGAATTTGACTTAGGTAATTTTGGGAATTATTTTTTTACCACAGATGCCTGACCCAGCGTACCACTTCCTATTTCTCTTAAATATTATGAATCAAAACACAAAGTTTTAAAGGCAAATGCAGTGCGAAGTCTGCCAACCGTCTTATCTATTTGAATAACAAATCAAGCAGTTCGCGGAACAAAACTAGGTACCTACTTACAATACAAAACAAATGACTAATAGTTTCCGACTGTGTTTTTCTTTTTGAGGAAACATCAACTTCTGAGCAATATCTAATAATAGGTGAGACACACGCACAATACTACAAAATTCTGAAGAAAAGTAACTAGATAAGAACAAGATGGTGTTCAGTTCGTTCGTAGCTTCATATTATTGTGTCAGAGCTTTTAAAATTTAGGAACAGTTCGTCTTCATTGAGAGTCATTTCTGTCTTCTAAGGTCAAGATCTATGAAGATGACTTAGCTCGTGCTTGGGCAGTTATACATATATCCGTTTCTGTCTTGTGTCTTGTGTCAGCTTGGGACACGATGTGCGTACTTAGATTGCTTCAACTGAGTTTAGTTTGATAAACTTTACTATGACTTTAGCCAGTTTGACTCTTGTTAGTTTAGTAGCTGATTTTAACCTTAGCTTCCTGTTAATTAAGGCTTAAACGTAACAGTTTGCAAAGAGTTTATGTTGTTCTGATTTTCAAATACGAAAATCTAACAGTAAAGTATCTACCTACGTATAATCGGCTTATATCAAAGGCACGGTCGCACAGTACCTACGAAGTAGCGGTGGCGGATTAAAGACCGTGACCCCTGATAACCAGCAATAGGTATAATTAAATGTGCTCTAACTTTATAACGATGGCCTTATCTTTTAATAACTGTCGCGGGTCAATCAGACCGTACAGGCGCCAGCGATTTAAGCTACTCGAAACTGTAAACTTCGAACGTTTACCAACTAAGGTAGGTACTGCATTTTCTCTAAAAAACAACCTAACAGAGTAACCAAAGTTCCAGAGACGTACCGTAGTTATAGGCTGCGATGTAATAGGCTGATAACACTGATACATAAATAAAAAACATTGAACAAAACTAAAAACGTTTAATTGTATTGTATTGCATAACGGGCTGGTGTCCGCAACTCCACGTGCAAAGCGCGTATATGCGTACGAAAATGTATAAGTACTACATTTTCATGATCAGATTAAACATATAACAATAAAACAATAACATTTAACAGTAAACAACTATAAATCACAAAAATCAGATCGTAAAAAAGAGTTACAAATGTCTGCCAAAAATCCTAATCAACAAGTCACGTCAGTAGTTTGTGACCGATATCAGCCTACCAACTATAATAAATGGCTCTGACCCAAGGAGAGGATTGCTACAATATCGATAATACTCGATAGTCGTTGTAGAGGAATTAATTAAAACATATATAGATTTATCAGGAGCGATAACGAGGCCCTATTTTCAGTATACGTCCGGATAGTTAGTTTCATTTAGTGTGCTCTTTAGCGGTATGTTAAAAATGGAGAATTATTAAGGGAATTCCATGACATAAGGGAGACAGGAAGCAATTTGAATTGAAACACAATGGTCTACGAGTAACGATACTCAAATAAGAAAAGAAGAAAGAAAGAAAAAGCATTTATTAGCCCGTACAGGACAAAACACATCAAAATTAACATTATTTACGACTATTGAAAATAAAACATAGATAAAAATAAAAAGAAATGTAAGGTCCTGAACGAGGCCAAAAGGCCCCATATCCCAGCATGATGCTATAAAAGTACTCTGTGATGATGCTGTAACATTAAAAAACGTCACAGCGTTGGTATTCTGATAGGGCCCAAAGTGAAAGTGATGCCATACAAATTCAAATTCTTTATTTCAGACATGAAGTCCATAATGTTAGTAGCACAAAGTAACTTAATAACTATGGTTAGCAATAAGTAGATAATAGGTAAGTACATAAAATATAAATTGGTATGGATCCTCACCCAGTGGCGCAGCAGAGGGGAGTCCCATCGATCTGAGAACACTTTCAGGAGACTAGTGGTGGCGGTACGTAGCCGGCCGCCTATGGAGGAGGTCCTTTTTCTTATAATGGCTTAAAAAAAATTCTGTTCGCCTCAGCAAAACATAGTGGACGCACTACAACGCCACGACAACCCCAACAGTAACCTAAACGCGTTATTATATTGGACACGCAGATCGCGTAAAACTGGTCCAAAGACTACAAGTATAGAATGACTGACAGAAAGGTTTGAAACGAGTGACTTTAACTTGATTAGTACCTACAACGTGCAAATCTTTGAACCAGCAAACAACAAATGCTTCGCTCGACACTCCGATAGTCCACTCGGCTACCAAATTGAACTTGTTTATAATTCACACGGTTACCAGAGGTGACGATATTTTCAGAACAACTAAATAAATACTAGGACCGAGTTACAACTTCAGTAAGTTTAAAAAACTCATTTGAAAGGCTGAATCTTGTTTATTGCCGCGTAACACAGTGGGCAGCTTATCTACATGTATCGCAATATAACTGTTTTATTTATGCCATGATAGGAAAGCTATATAAACTTCGACATAAATTGAGCAGTCATTCAACTTCACGACTACCCGCAGGCAGAAAGGTTAACCGTTATTGTACTTGACAGTCAACATCCCTTATGTAGCAAAAAGTGAGGTGCTTCAGTAATTCATAAAGTGTATTTTTGAATCTTACGTCTCTATCTAATCCGTAATAATGTAATGAATACGAAAGTAATCTCTCTGCGTGTAGGATACATGGAATAAGATGTTGGCAAAAGGATAGACCATAGTCGAAATAAATCATTTTAGGACAATAAGGATAAGTACCTTTTACATTGGTAGCTGGTAAGATCCCATGGAATGATTTACGGGTAAAACCACGGACAAATACTAATTCCAAATCAACCTACTACATACATTGCTGCATTGTTGGAAATTTTGCGGCTTTCTAGTCTTCAACCGACTTGATGCTTTTCATCAACCAATTCTTTACAATCTGATCCAGATGTTCCTCTTAACTTCGTGGGTATGATCTAAGTATCTGAGTAATGATGCACTTACGGCGCACATAATCATTTGCAAAGCGAAAACATAAATCTTCAAAACATCAATGTAGGTATGAAAAAACAAATCCACACAAACCACTTCCCTGAGTAAATATTTCAAACATTTGCAAAAATCTACACTGCATTCTAAACATTGCATACCTATATCTCTCATAGCCAGCGCAAAATAAATAAATAACGTTAATGTACCTACCACTCAAAATATTTACGAACATAACTGTTCTAAGATCCTTGAAGCGTTATTGCGTCAGCCATTTTCCGTTTCACGAAATAAAATATCGATTACTTGAAAACTAAATGGATTTTCGCGTTTTTAGAGAAAACAATATGATTATAAGAATGTTGAAAGGCGTCTGTTTTCTGTCTAGGTAGTACTATGACCTAGATCCAGTGGAATGTGAGTAAATCACGCCTAGGTGCTGACAACTTGGAGCCATTGAGCGTGCGGGTTTGTGAATGGAGCTATAAGTTAATTTTCAACGTTATTCAGATCACTTTTCTGCACCTTACGTAACAGTACGACTAATTGTATTTACAATTCTTATTTCCTGTTTCTTACTAAGCATTAGTTCAAACAATCCCGAGGCCCTTGCAATTCCAACAATTTTTGAGTAGCAAATACATACATAGGTACAGCATTTTTCTCACTAGCCCATTAGTGTTATTCATAAAATATGAATAAATAAATACTATGTTTGATATGAATATTTTCCATTTTAAAATATTTACCTACTCTGGGAGAACGTGCTAAACTCACTACAAACTCAACTTCTTTCTAAATTCACAATTCATACATACGGTTATGTTATCACCACGTCTCTTTCATAAGAACCGAGTATTGGTACCTACATGGTCTTGGTCACGTATGCAAAACGTCGTTAGTGACATCCCGAGGGATGCACAAGAGTTGATTAAGAGAAAACTCGAGAAATGAAGTAATGGCTAGTAACGATGGAAGTAGACATGGGTCGGATTAGGTAAAAACGATACCTAATCCACCTAATCCTAGTATTTAAAAATACCTAATCCATTTACCTAATCCGAATATTTATTCAGTAAAGCCACTGGCCTGTTACGATATTAGGTATCGTATGTGGATTTGGTAAGAAATATGATGGACGTTCCGTTTCTGATGTAGTGTGGAATATTTTCTGATATTTCTGATCGTTTTCTATGGGAAACGGTACTTTAAACTAAAAGTCAACGTAAAACTTTTGTTTTTGTTTTTAACGTAATATAGTTAGGTTAGGTTAGGTTAAAGTTCACTTCTATAAAACAACTCAAAAAACAAATATTTTTATCATTTTTGAAAAATAGCTTAAAATTAAAAATGGTGTACCTACTATGTATAGAAACTACAGCATTAAATGCATATTCAAATGCATTTCACCCTAATATCACATGAGTTTCTGATTTTTACACATTTATTTTCATAAAAAGACGTGAAAGTTTTGTTATTTTCTTTGACAGTATCATTCCATAAGACTTAAATCGCTAGAGCAATATCTAGTCCACTGGTATTCTACGTAGATGGCGCTGGCGGCAGTGCTAATTAAACTTGAACCTTAACCTCCACGTTTTAAGGTACGGAATATCTTCTATGTAGACTGTGTACGAATATTTCGTGCCATACCTAATCCTCGACGCTTTGGATTAGGTACGGACTCGCATCGAAAAATACCTAATCCACATACCTGTTCCAATATTTATGCCTCACGTCTAGATGGAAGTGAAGTACGTTTTAAGAAAGTAAAAACGCATTAAAATTTGCATAACAAATTATTGGGTATGTTCATTTAGTTGCAATGCAATGAATACTTTAAAAGTTGGTAAATTAAAGAGTGATGATAAAACAAGGCCAGCAGAAGAACGATCAAATACAGACATCATTGCATAAAAAATCGTACCTACCTAACACCAGCACATCTGTGCCACATGCATACAAAGAGCTTGTTTAGTATGTCTGGTGCCTAAAACTAAACAGGACAGCAACTCAGTAACGCAAGACTAAGAAAAATGATTGGCAAAATAGCCAAGGATTTTTCTGAGTAAGCAAGCCAAATTCTTGTCTGAATATTTAGTCCGCATAGATACGAACAATAAATAGACCCAAAAAATCGAAGACATGTAACATCTACAAACCCGCTGTGCTTCCGAGATGAAATTCCCTCCCTCTCCCTCTCCCTCTTCCCAGTCGTCAGAGGAGGTCTGTGCCTCAGCATTGATGATATTATAACCAAGCTATACTCTGAAAGCAATTCACCCCACAGATATTATTTTACAGCATAGGGACATCGCGAACCGGAAGAAGTGGCGTTGGAATGCCTCCCACATTAGGTGCGGGAGGTTGCGGGAAACCGCTGGATGCGAGTCGCACGGGAACGGTCAATGTGGCGACACTTGGGTGAGGCCTATGTCCAGCAGTGGACTTTCGGCTGAAATAATGATGAAGGCCATACCATACCACACACACACACATGACATACCATAATCATAATCAGAATGTCTCAAATGTTTGATAAAGTTAAGACGAAAGTGTCTTGAACCAACGAGGAATACTCGTACCTACTGGAACCAATTGCCGACAGTGTCGAGCGAAAGTGCGCCGAGAACAACAATCTAACAGTTATAATAATTGAATTAGACATATTAATGCGGTACATTCTCGATTAAACACTGTGTCTCGTTGAATATGACTTTATAGAAGAGTTTGTGTCTATAACAGATCATTTTATTTCAAGATTTCGAATGTTATTTAAGAATGATGAAACGCTTTTGAAATAAACTAGGCTGAAAACTGGATAGCAGTAAGCAGCTATACTACTGTATTCCATAAGGACAATCACTGGTTGCAAGGGTTCCTGGCCAAAAACAACTAAGTTTAAAGGACATCTTGCTTCACAAACCACTGAGAAACCTATCCCAAACTTGAGTGAAAAACAAATAAATGAATAGTGACACTGAATCACATTATTGATTGAAATGAAATCAGCTTGATGAGCCTATCAAAATATCTTGTCAGCCCACCGCAGTTGTAAAACTGGTTGTATACATAATTTAAGTACCTAGTCAATTAAAATAAAAATAACTTTAATATCTACTTAATTGAAACCCTCAATCACCTTCCTTAAATAACGATGTATTTTAGTCAAAGACCACACAAAACCAAACAAAAGTTTTTGCGATTTTGCGAAAAAAATGGAAAAATGGAATTCTCAAGCAAACGGAGTTCGTCGCGACTAGTTTTTGTCAAGGCATTGTGTGTAAATACGGACATCAGTCTTTGTCGGCTATTGTCGCGGCACCCACTTTCTTTGGGAATAACTGTTTTATTGTCTAGATTTTATGTTCCATTTTTGAATTATGGTAATGCTGCTACTGTTTCTCTAGTAATCATAGTTAGAATGGGTCATGCGGTGGTGGTAAGATTATTCAGCCGTTTGGCTCTTTGAATGTAAATGCCATTTAATGAGAACAACGACTCACACGAGAGGGCCTAGACTCTAGGCCCTATCATGTGAGTCATTTGTCTAGGCCTCTGGGTCTAGGCCCTAGACCACTGGCTTTCATTCACAGTAGGGTTGACATACGCTTATGTCAGTCCTATACAGTTTTTCTTTCTTTGACTAAGAAGATAAATCATTATCACGTATATTGCCACTGATGGATCCTGACAAGAAAGCCCTCAGCGCTGTCAATTATGCACTTGGTATCATATCACCACATTTGTCCAAATGTCCATCCTCCTCTTCCTTTTCCGCATCCCTCTTGTTAATATACACATTGTTGCATTTAGGAAGCATCCGATAAGGACACCCTCAGGGCCAAAAGGGCCGAAGCCTGCCGGGGTTGCGGGCCTGTTCGAAAAGGCTGTCAATTTTGCTCTAGGTATCATCGCAGTTGCACATGTACATCCTCCTGGCTCCTACTTTTTCTTTCTATCTCCTTACAATACCCATTATGTCAAACCACAAGCGCGAAAAGATAAAGATAGTTACTCTTACGAGTTCTTTGAAAAAAAGTGATGTCAACAAATTGTCTGTGTGAACGAAAACAATTGCTGCGTGAGCGTGAACTCTCTGAGGGTCGGCGCGGATGTCTTGTAATGCCGAGTAATCCAGTTGACCCATTAATTGCCTTGTGAGTTGTGAGTTGTGAGGTTCTCTGAATGACTACGACAAACCCTTGACTGCGTTGACACGGGATCAACGACCTCCATTATCTTAACTAAATGATTAGTCTTCTGAATTAAATCGTAGCTTTAATATGAGCTTTGATGAATATCGGCGAGAAAAGACGAAGATTGAGAAATAGGGGGAAGCAGTTTAGGTTTAGGAACTGTAAATTTATCAGTTGACTTCGGAAAAAGTTAATGGATCTGTATGAGATTAAGTTAAGGTGATTGAATTGTCATGTTGAGTTAACCAAGTCAGGAGACTCGAAACTGGATTGGTTTTTAAGTTAGCTTTTTGCGAAACGATCATGGTTAATCTTACCCCTACACCTTTTTGTTTACATTAAGAAGTTATCATTAATCTTATTAGAAATTTCCCGTCCCCATCAACTTGATGCACTTGCTAATAGAATCTTGTTGAGATAAGAACGAGTGAAGTTGGCGTACTTTCTCGCGGTGGCCGACAACCGGTCCGGACGCCCTAAATCTTAGACTAACTATACTGTATGTTGATGTTGAGACCTAAGATATGACATTATAACGAGAATGCGAAGAACGAAGCAGCGAATGGATATTTGATATGGTTCGTTTGGTCGGAAATACTGAACGAAATTAACTTTAAATAATCGGTTATTTACTGTAAAAAGCATTTCACGAGACCAGAAATAAAGACCAGTAAGTAAAGTAGATATTGCATGTAAATTGGGAAGACCACTTCAGGAAGATAATGTCTGTAGCTATGGTGACAATTAATGCAATGAGCTGCAAACCTAAGTGTCAATGTCAATGTGTAAGTGTCAATGTCAAACATAAATAACATTTCCCCATTGCCAGATCACTTTATAACCGATAAAGATATTGCCAAAACCGCATAAATAACACCACAATCAAATAATATCGGCGAACACTTAACAATTGAAGCAACAGTTAAACGACCTCTTAAACTAACAGAACGGTACACTATCCATCAATTTACTTAATAAAAAGTATTTTATAACCCATCAAATCGTTTGTAGAATGACGCGTTTCTGCAAACAGATGCGACCTGATTTAAGGCTGTAAAATTACGAGCATTGTCCTCCTGTGACCTTATTTGAGGATCCATTCGTCTCGCCAAATGATGGGGGCTTTGTATAAAATAATTTGAGTTGTATGGATACAATAGAGAGTACCAGTTTCCTTCATAGGGGTGTATTTAAAGAGCACCGTGATGCTGATGATCCTTGTGATTCTTATACGTCCGGCACATAGAAAACTGTCAGCTGCGCAACACCTCGCATAGTCTGGTTAGACTATACACAACTAGGAAGGAAATAGCCAATGGTGTCGATTCTGTTATGCACAAACTAAATTTAATTTAGGCTATTGCTATCTTTTTCTCTCTAATAAAACGAGAAAGAGACGGACGTAATTTAGAGCTGTCAAATTTAATTGGAACTAACATTTCCATGCAAATGAAAGGTGCACATAAAAACATGTCGACTAAAAAGAAAAACACGGTGAAGCGCAAGGCATAAACTAGTTTGACATCTCTAACTTAGTTCATAGCTATAACCGTCCTTTTCTCGCACTGCCTTTTAGTAAAAGATATCAATATTTAGCCTAAATTAAGCTTAGTTTGTGCACAATAGAATCGACAGCAATATTTACTTAGTCGAATTACTAAGTCAGTCCGAAACGTCCGATGCTAGTAAGTACAATCATGTAATCTATAGACACAGACACTCAGTACCAAATGATTGAAAAAATGCGAAAATAATAATAAAGATGTCAATATTAAAAATGCCTTTCATTGTAAGCAACAGTTAGTCTTAGTTCTTTTTATTCAATTAATTAATCACAAAAGTCCTCTATTTTCCGTGTTAGCCATTGTTGAGCTTATCCACTAACCACTCTATACTACATACTATAAAGTAAGAATTACAAACGTCATCCTTATTATCAGTACCACGTCACTGTTCTAACAATCAGTTCCTATTTCTAGATAGCGAAACTATTGTAACACTTCTTTATCTCCGATGTGATATTACTGACAGCTGTGCCCGAGTTTACGTTATCTAAGTAGTAGGTAGTATCTTTATAGGAATCCCAAAAATCTAGTGTTGCGAAAATAAGATGTTACTTTTAAATATCGCTGGACAATTTTTTTTATCTACTTTTCATTTACTTTTAGTTACTTTTCATTCTTTGATCGTAACAATTGAATTGAGTGGCTTCGTTTTATTTCAGTAATTCATCTTTTTCAGTAGGTCCGACAGGCACTCGTAAAAGAGGAAGACCTGTAACTTTATATATATGGACAGACGACATCATAAAACATATAAAACGGGTATTTATCGCGAATTTACCTTTAAGGCGCTACCCCAAGCAAAAGCCGTTTTTTGTGCAGTTTTTTGGAGCCAACTCCTCTTTATCCAAAAGAAATACCAAGTAATAAAAATACATTAAATTTCTACATATTCTTAGACTGCAAAGTGGTAGTTTTATTTTTTATTTTAAGTTCTATAATGTGTAATAAATCCCCTCACAATGAAACCACAAAAATGAGAAAAAAATATTTATAACATGCTTCTTCTCGTAAAGTTAACATTATTTTGATTTGCTTCTTTACTAATGGATAGACAATTTATTAATGAACATAATGCTAGTTTTTTTTTTTTCAAAAGACGGAAATTTGATTTTATAAAGAATAAAAATCACTAATTTCGCACTATTCGACCCGCAGTGACTGACGTAAAAACCACTTTGTAGTGCAAGCTGATTAGAACTTTATTCTAATAGTATTTCAAACGAAGTTTGAATCACCACAAATAGAGTTGCTAATTTTGCCTGGGGTAGCGCCTTAATTTAAGCCCGACGTTTCGACCGGATTGCACCAGCCGTGGTCGCGGGGAGACTGAAGTGTGGTGCGGTAGTTCGTTTTATATGTTTTATGATGTGTTCTGATCGTGAAAGTTTAAAAAAGACAATGGACAGACGAGTTGCGGGGAAAAACTAGCTGACAGAAACCAAAGACCGAGACCGTTGGGGTTCTCTGGAGGAGGCCTTTACCCTCACTAGCTGAGGGGTTCATTCATGCATGTCATTTTAATTTATTAATTTTGAATGATTTACATTCAAATTCAATAAAATAACATATTTCAGTTAATTATAAATTATAATACTTCCATTTAATACATTTAAAAGAATAATTTAAATTTACTAGCATGTTTTGAATTTTAATAATAAGATAAGTACTTATTTTATTTTATATTTAATGCTTTATTTTTAACCGACTTCCAAAAAGGAGGAGGTTCTCTATTCGACTGTATGTATTTTTTTTTTTTTTATGTATGTTCACCGATTACTCGAAGACGCCTGAACCGATTTGAAAAATTCTTTTTTTGTTTGAAAGGGTATACTTCCAAGTTGGTCCCATAGTCGCCAAGTCGGGATCTGATGATGGAATCTTGGCGAAATTGAGGGAACTCTTCAAATTTTATAGGATAACGTACAGCAATTTTGGTATTTTCTACAACAAGTGAAGCATTTGTGTTTGATAAGAACCATTCTACCATCAGATCTGATGATGAAGCCAAGAGTCACGGAACTCCATAATGAGACAATGTATCCTAGTCGTGTTTGGGCTTGTTGTAATTGTAACGGTATGCACTTTCCATGTGTACCAAGCACATGTAAACCACTAAAAAGTGAAAAATAAAAACTTTTTTTGCAAAAAATAAAACCGACTTCATAAAAAAAGCCAAAAAAGTGAAAAATAACTTTAGCTTCTGAAGTCGGTGACAAAAAAATTAAATCAATCATACAAACGTCACCGACTTCAGAAGCTAAAGTTATTTTTCACTTCGTCGAAAGGGAGTCGCAAGGGACCGGTCAATGTGGCGACACTTGGGGGAGACGTATGTACAGCAGTGGACGTCTTTCGGCTAAGATGATGATGATGATGGTGATGATTGTAATTATAAATTGAGTAATTTACAATAGAATCTAATGAAATGAAATTGTGTTAGTATAGTACAACTTTAAATCAATTTATATTTTTAAACTATTATTGCATGAAATAAAAGCCTTTTTTTTTTACTTATTTATTTTTTATAATTCACCTTTTTAATTTTCATTTCTTTTTATTTATTTATTTATTTATTAGCTAAGGCACACCAACGACATATTTACAAGATTGGTTCCATAAGGTGATTATAAGTCTACAGTGCGTGTAAATACGTCACTTATAGGCATGCACAACATTCACAACAAACAATTATTATATTCGATTAAATTAAAAATGATTAAAAACAAAGTGAGTTAATTAAGAACTAAACAAAAAAGTGAGATATTATTACAATCCAAATATAGTCAAACTAAATCAAATCAATAAAGTAATAGAATGAAATTTAAAATAGAAAATGGATTAACTTATTATTGGATTAACTTATTATTGGATTAAAATAAAAATTAAATTGTATAAAGTATAAATTAGAATAAGTAAGTATAAAGCTGGTTACAGGTCAATTTCAAGGATTCTTGTTTTGAACTTTAACAATCTATCAATCTATCAAAGAAAATGTCGATATTACTGTCAGCTGTACAGGCTCTGTTGTAAAAAGTCAACATTCGGTTTAAGGGAGCATGCTGCATTTCTTACTTTAGAAGATCTCAAATGTTTTTCCTGTGGCCTTGATTGTTTATTCGTCATATATGTATGTTTTAGCGTGATCGTATCAATTAATTGTATTAGAAAGATATGAATCTGTGTTGGTAATTTATCGCAAACGATCTATATTCTTTAATCGTACACGTTTTCCTTTTGTGGTACGCACGTGTACTGCTAGACCCAAACAGCTGTCACCATTTAGTTAGTGGGTGATGACAACTGGTTCATTGGCAACAATAAATTACTTCAAAATGTCTGAAATATCCAGCATCTGTATTTGTTTAAGCTTGATCGTCATTTGTCAGCTGAGTTTTAAAAATCGCAGCTAGTTAATAAGCTACAATTAATTACTTCAAAATGTCTGAAATAACAACATGTGTGGTTTGCGCTGGATGGTTTTTTGTGAGTTGGGTTTTAGCGAAATCATAGCTTGATAATGCTACAATGAATTGCTTCAAAATATCTGAAATAATAGCATCTGTAATTTGCGCTAGATCGTCATTTGTCAGGAGAGTTTTAGCTAAATCTGTTTCTGCTTACATTACACGCATAGAAACATATATCTAAATCTTTGGAAAAATATCACACGAAACCGATGCCATTGATTTCCATCGTGGAAAGCAGAATTTTACTATTCATTGGTTTCTCACTTTATAGCACCTTTGAATATTTACTACTTCCGTGTTTAGGAAAGCACGTTAAGTAGTTGGTCACGGCTGTCATTTGTCCATCTTTGGCAGTCGTTATATCAGTGGCCAATAAACTGACAACCAGTCTTACCAAGTGGTATCGTATTACCCAGTATTAACTGGGTTGTAGAGGTTAGATAGGCAGTCGCTCCATGTAAAATACTGGTATTCCGCTGCATCCGGTTAGACTGGAAGCCGACCCCAACATAGTTTGGAAAAGGCTAGGCAGATGATGGTGATGAGGAGTATTTACTTCACTTATAAGTCAGTCTATTAATCATGTTCAATTCAAACTCCCACTGCCTGTAGATCTTGCTTTACACTGATTTGTGTGTCCAAAATACTTGGCTTGGTCACAGATATTATAATAGGCTTGGTGTTATAGTTTCAGATTCCAACCTAAAATACAACATAATCTAAGTTAGTATTGACATCAAATAGTCGTCCATCATGTTAAAACATGACACTTCAACAATAACCAACACGCTTATGAACAGTTATGTATCCTTTCATTTTCGATCAGCACGTTACCGTCGATCGAAAATCGGTCGCATCCTTGACTGTCACTATCTTACTATCTTATCTATTGATAAGTTCAAATGTGCAGAATGCGGTATTATTACAATTCGTAGCACTCTTTCTATGAACACGTAGTTGACGTAGTACCTACATGATTAATTCTTTAATACGACGAGTAAGTGATGGGAGGGTCACGCAGAGTTGTATTTTTTTATAAACCTGTTTATTGAGTTATAAATTGTGTTAATGGTTATTGGATAACCAGCAACCTCCTTCTGTCTACTAATAATAATATAATATACGCTATAATTTTAATAATTGAGATACACACGTTGTTTAAATAAATTGAGGTGCTCAGATGAACTTTCCTCGTTTATTTTAGTCATGTAGATCTCTGTCTGTGACAATTATTGTATGCTTTTCTTTCTTTTTTTATTTAATTTGAATAAAAAAAGTTGAGAGTTTACATTAACATTTAAACTCTTCGCAACCTAACATCCTACTGACCATAGACTACAAAATGCATGATTGTAAGAAAACATTTCCATAACCACCAGGACCTCGATTAAATTGGTCACTTAACATACAGATTCCTATATGGACCACGCAGCATACCAAGTGCACTAAACAGTTGACTCAACCACGACTGAGAAAAGAATTTCCGTGTGAAAATTTTAGTAGCAAGCTATCAACGGAATACAAATGTCTCACACAATGGAGGATTAGCTGGACATCTTGTAATAAAATCCGTGATTTATTTCGAGCAGGACCTAATGCTAAAACCTTGATCGATTTATACTGGAGCTAATAAAGATTTTGACAAGGGTTTAAGTACTTGTTGTGATGGTTAGTCTACCTACTGAGAAAGACAATAAGGATGAGGAATAATGAGGGAAATGTAGTGATGACAGTTTGGAGTTTGAATTTGGATGGTTAAAACAGTTGGGGAAAAGCAAAGAGTACGGTAAGGATTAGATGAATATAAGGGATTCAAGGTATGTCGATTGCTGAGATAACGAATATTTTAGTTGTTTTATTTCCACACCACATATTTCAAAATGTTTATCAATAGCAAATTCCTTTATTGCATCCAGTTCAACACATTCGAAACCTTTCTAACACAGAATACACGTGCCTCCACGTCGTTTTAGTCTAGAATAGATTGCCCCGAGATAAAAATTTGTTAAATTCAAATATTTTTCTTCACTTCTTTTTATGAAATGTTCACTTAGACATACCACTGCCACATTTTCATTTAGGTCATGACATGAAGCTCACTTAGTGCTACCTCTAAATCTTGCATTTTATTTAATGCACCAGCTATGTTTTAGTGAAACACAGAAAATTTATTTTTAGTTACGAAAACGATTGATTTCTTGTCCCTGCAGAAACATTTGAGTCTATCTGCGAGATTATTTTAAGGGATTTAGGACAATAAGGTATCGTGCCTTTCCTTGGTTTCACATTAATATTATTAGTTATTGTTCGATCATTGAGGTTCGATCATTTATTACTTTATGGAAAATATTAAGGTATTGTTCCATTCTTTGGTTTTGCGTTATGATGGTTTTCCCGGAAATAATGAGGAAATGTTTTCTGTGTGTCAATAATTTACTCTTCATGAAATTGTGGTTGTTATAAGAGAGGAATTTATTGCTGTACTGGAGAACATTTATCTGATGAATTATTTGTTGCGCAACATTCATTATATTGTCTGTTTCAAATTAATGTACAGTTTTCATAGTTCGGATTTAGTTTACATTCATTATGGAAAAGATTATTATTGATTGATTTATTGACAAAGGACTTTTGCATAATTATTTCAAGGCAACCATCTGCCGATTGAGATGTTCAATTTCTTCACGAGACTATTTTTCTCTAAGGTGATAGTGTCAAGTTCATTTTCTGTACTCCGCAATTGTGATTTAAAACTATTAATTTCTTCTTTTAATTCTTCAATATAGCTATGATTAACGTTAGTAGATACGAGTAGGTCTAAGCTTTTTGTTAAATATTCAGAATCCGTGCTAATGAGAGAGGCGTTAAGAGATTCTGTCGATCTTGATGTAAATAATTTTCTTGGTTTAACATTTACATTGTGTTCATCCATTTTATAAAATGTGATTTCCATTATAATTTAATAAACTTTCGTACGTAAGTGATCAATCGTTCAAATTATAATGCTCCTTTGTGTTTGTATAATATTGTTAATGCAAACTGCAAGCAAGAAAGAGCCAGACTTGGGTATATGAAAGTATGAGAAACGCCAAACTAACGCAAGATGGTTTACAGACAGATAAATATCATGAGATATTCAACCATAACATCTTTTGGCAAAGTCAAATATACCAAGCACTTGATAACACGGAGATGAAAAAGAAATTTACGTTTGTTTGGGATTGATGATGAGTACCTATGACCGATCATATGATGACATCAACCGAAAAGTCAATGACATTTTAGTGAATGCAGTTGTTTCAATATTGAGGACAATTTATGATCCTCCCGTATTGTTGAACGATGTGCAGCTTACTTCCTACTAAGATTATAAATGTGAAAATTTGTGAGGATATAGGTAATGGATGTTGACTCTTTCATGCAAAAACTACTGACCACATTTGTATAAAATTTGGCATACAGATAATTTATAACCTGGATTAACACGAAGGATATTTTTTATCTCGATAACTCGATCCCGTGAAAGAATTACCGAACTCCATGCAGGCGAAGCGAAGCCGCGGTAATGAGCTAGTATTCCATAACATAATCAGCTATCATGTAACGTTCCCACTATGAGGGCACGGGCCACCTCTGTTTGAGGGAGTGGGCTGTAATTTACCAACCCGCACTGCGTGAAGAAACCTCCTCGCGCTGTTTTAGAATCACAGGAACTTTAGGAACCCACGACTTTGTACACGCTACAAAATAAAACTCATGCCACGGAAACTTATTACCAACTGCCCAGGGTGAGCAACACACAATTCAAAATCATCCCACGTGGAGGCTATTTCACTCAATAAAAATCCTCTGGCCTCTTAAAAAATCTGCATGTCCAAAGACGATCACGTCAACATCTCTACTTAAGCTGTCGGCGCCAATTTATAACGACGGACAATGAAAGAACAACGGCACAAAAGGAAGCACCCATTTGGACCCCTGCAGTGTAATTGAGGCAGGCACGCGAGGATACGTCAATCTTAGAGGAGCAAGACGGATCTGACCATCTTTACTTCCTGATTACAGTCCTTGGATGAAGGAATAGTCCTCTTGACATAGTTTTAGAGATCAGAAAACTAGTGGTTTCAATTTTGACATGTCATGTGTTTCTGTGTACCTAAAGGTGAACGCAGACCTGGCCGCACCTCACGCGCCGCAGTCGCCGCTGATTCCTTCCCTCAACTTAGTTACGAGTAAAGATAAGACTGTTAAATAATGTCCAATCTGATTATGACACATGACCAGAATATCTTGAATGAAGAACACCAATTAGTAGATTATTTGAAGTGCCTGTTAAGCTAATGAGTGTTGTAAGTGGCGCTGAGTGCTTCACTTACGCACTTGTGGCATTACAAGTGTCCTAATCGATTACTGATCAACTTTTAAACACTTATCAACGACAAATAAAAGCAGAACAGAAATAAAGACAAATCGAAGCATACTTTTTACTATAGGATAATTAGAAAAATTCAAGTGTTCCCTACATTTTGTCGAGCTTTGCGACCATTAATTTGGTCGCAAAATTGAATACCCACCCCAAAACGATGGCCCCATCGCAAAAGTTGTTCTGTTTTGGTAAAGCACAGTTGTATATCCCTAGTTCAGTCAAACACCCTATAGATCCACAAATATCTCCTCGTAGAGCAGGTAAAATAAGAAACACAGGTACTTCACCCAAAGATAGCCACAAAACTTCCGCGGTACCGTGGCGAACCATTCGAGCTAAAATTACCCAAGCAATGGGAAGCTGCTGAATCATCTCCCATTAACACCGCAAAGTGGCTAGTTTACCACAATTAACTCTTACGACGGAGGGCTTTTACATTCAAAAGAATTTTAGTGGGATTCTGTGATCTTATAAAAATAAAGGTGGGTTGTAGAGTTCATCACAAGATCCAATCTCGATTCTGAGAAGATTTTAAGGAAAGGTTAGAGATAATTCCAACCCATTTTTCCGTGGTTTGGAATACCAGGTTAATGTGAATCAGGTATGTATCTTGGTATTCCAAATCAATTATAGGGATTTAAAAAGCAGTGGAGGAAATAAGATATTGTAAAATTAGAACTCAAAGTAAACTTTAGGTACTTATAGACGAGACTTTCTGACAGCGATGAAAAAGATGGAAAGTAATTTTCAAGTAAAAAAGTAATTTTTGAATTAAGCATAAGAGAATTTGTCACAATACAAGAATTTGACGACAGGGGTCGGGTAAATTGTTATTTGGTGTTTCCATCAGGAATTTCACAGTAGCATGGCGTGATGTTTTATTATTATTATGTACGTATATGTCACCGTAAAATTGTCAAACACGTTATTTTACAATATAATGTGTTTCTCTCTAGCGATATTGTAAACTCTCGAAATATTGCCAACTGAACATACGGAAGTATCTCTGCCCCCATAATCGGTACTTGGGGCACCCGTTAGGTTACTTTAAACCCTGCACTCAGAAATAGGGGGCTACGTCGACTACGCTTTTTAGGGGAATATAAAGTGCTTTAAGGTTAGGTTATATTAATCGATATTTCTCAGGAATGGTACATTATCTTTTCATAAGAGTGGTACCACTGGGCAAGGGGGACCCCTCCTTCCCTCCACACCGCGTGAGTTGACTACCATCGCATGCATTTCACGAAAAATAATGCGTTTTATTGTAAGCAGGGCCTCGATTCTGCTATTACAATAGTGTCAGAGTATTCGATCATTGATTTCATAATGATCAAGTGCTGTCAAATTTTGACAAGTTTGTTAATTCTACTATCATAATGGCGCCATTATGACTTCTCAATGAACAAACACTGATACTCCATTGAAAGAAATGTCATAGAATATTAATCTCGTACATGAAATCTGGCATGGATAAATGTTCGCATTTAGTAGTAGATTTCGAAAACCATTTGTACTAAGGGTTTTATAATAATGACAATACGACAATGCCATTAAAACACAATTTTATTACGAGACCATTGACCGACCATTGTGAATTTAGCAGATTACGAACTTTAAGCAAAATGACAATGGGATGAGAATGGAATCGTGTTGGAGTGACGAATTTATTAAAATAGCAGAATTAGGCCCCAGTATGTTTGTTTGACAATATTTCGAGAGTACAATATCGCTAGAGAGATTTGACCATTTTACGGTGACATAATATGCATAAGCTACTAAAATTTTAGATAGGTATATCAATTCTGTTGAAAACGTTGAAGAAATAAGACACGCTTGGAATTTGTCACCATTGTCACTTATTTAGATAACCTAAAAACTTACGTGTTTAACCCTTAGACACCCTTTGGGTCACACCAAAGTGCGACTTACGAATGCGAAGCTACACTTTACGCCAGACTTCTAACAGTCACCTTCATCATCATCATCAGTCCGAACTCACCCACTGCTGGGTATAGGCCTCTCTCTTCTTGTGCCAATTTCCACGGTCCCGTGCCAGCCTCTTCCAGGTTATTCCCCCGACGGCAACTATGTCGTCTGCCCATCACCTTACTCAACCAATATTATTTTACTACTTAAGATAGGCAAATAAAACGATAACCGATCAAAACAATAAAAAATAAGTGTTACAAAATAGTTCCGGTACATAAAAATACCATTTTAATATGTACGTAGGTTATCTATTTATAACCATTAATTTAGATTAATCAATGAAAACTGTTCAGATTTTTAGATAAAGTTGGATGTAAATATAAGTAAAGGTTTCCTTGACTAATGTATTTTAAATGTCGATGAATATTCTGTAAGATTTTCAAAGGCATTTGGATGTTTGAGACAATAATTCATCCATGGAACCAGCATAATCATAGCCATGGACCAATAGCGAAAATGGGTGCTCAACCTGCCCTGGCTGCGGTCCATAGCTCCGTGCCAAGAACGAGCCAAGTTGATGAGGAGGGCTTTATGAAAGTGGAAAGGAGGAGGAAGAAGAAGCCCTGTTCTCGCAACCTGTGCGGTACCGCTCCGAGTGGACCCAACATGCTGCTGCGTCCTGCAGTGCCTACGACGCAGCTGTACCTTTCACGTCTGCATCACTCAACTACAACTGAGGAAGTGGTGCAGTATTTGAAAGTGAAGACCAACTGGACTCTGAAGGTTGAAAGGTTGGAATCGCGCCACAATATCAACTTCAAGTCATTCGTGGTACGAGTTCCAACCAACCATCTACAGACCTGCATGAAGGAGGACTTTTGGCCGAAGGGTGTATCGACGTTTCAGAGGACGGTTACGCGACACCACGCAGCGAAACACGACGCCGTCAACTTTACGTGTATAGTTATAGTTTCATAAGGTTTAAATTATGTATTAGTATATTTGATATTGCTGTTATATGTTATTTTGTGTATTTTGTCTATGGGCCATAGTTGCCTGATAATAAAATGATTATTATTAGGGTAAGAATGGGGATTACCGGTCACTTAAGGCGAAATAATCACAAATCAGATAATAATAAACATTTCTTTATTAATCCTTTTAACAATCAAACTATAGGTATTCTTCTAACAAAATCACATTAATTGAGATCAATAATTAAAACAACTTTGGCACAATCAGCATTTAAAAAAAAAACTAGTTTGACTGGTATTAGACACTTTGGCAGGTAAAACCAGTCAGTAGGTTGCTAATGTCGGTCAAGCTTTAACTTAACTTAACAACTTAACTTGGGAGGTCATTTCCTCTTCTTGCTCCCTTGTGAAGACTGTGTTTAGTGGCCTATCACGGTTATTGTTCTTGATTCATTCTTGAAGCGTTGAAAACGGCACGCCACATGATCGAGCTGCTTCTCTTATAGTTTTTCCTTCATCCACTAGTCTGAAACCCCTGTGTAGTTACTCTTGGCTCCACGACGCCTTTGAAATGGGTTAGCTTCTTCTTTTAGGCATTCTGAAATAAAAAAAAACATTAGTGTTAATATAAGTAGTCATGTATACAAATTTTACTTGCGGTTAATACCGGTCAGCATGACCGGCATTGCCCGATTCGAAACATTTCCGTAAAAAAATTTCTAGATAGGAAACCTGACCAAATAACTTAAAAAACGATTATCACTCTGAATGCTAAGTGATTATGATGCAACAATCCTAGGCAACAATGTAAGAAACGTGAAAATATAAACACTCACCTCTTATTGTTTTACCCCGAAATTTTACATCAACTAGGCGCGAAAACAATCGACGTGCGTTCATCCAAGATGTCGGCTGCGGAATGAAGCGGGGACCGGAGCGTTGCCGTTCGGCAACATCACGCCACTCCTTGTGTATGTGTGCGTGCGTCGGAACGCAGTAGTTTGCGAGATTTTATATTGACCGGTATTACCTCCTGACCGGTATTACCCGGTTCTACCCTATTATTAATAGATTTATCTCTTCAACATTCTTATCAACAACGAAAGCACACGCAAAACTTCAAAAGATAATTTTACAAGAGACTGTCTCGTTGATCTAGTGGTCAGCGTGACTGCTGAGCATGAAGTCCTGGGTTCGATTACCAGGTCGGGCAGTGTTTTTGGGATTTTTCATAAAGAATTTCTCAGAGCAACTACGGAGTCTGGATTTGTGCCCAGTTGATGTCAATAGGCTCGCTCCCTATCACATTGGACTTAAACATAATTGGCGAAATGTGGGTGTACTATTATAGATAGGTACACCTCTGCCTATCTCTTCGTGGATTACAGGCGTGATGTTATGACGTGTGTGCTAATTTCACAAGTGCAAGCGAAGAGGAAAATCCTGCCTCTCCAGTAATTGAAAGCAAAACATTTGACATTGTGCGACCGCTACACAAAGCAGCCGATTCTACTTGTTTTCTATTAAACACAAGACATTTGATCCAGACACGATGACTTTTCTAGCAAATTGCTCGGCCATTATCGATAAAGTTAAATCAATTAACTAGGGACTTTGCTCTCCCGGCTTATCTTTCAGTTGATTCATTTATGCGACTCAGATGAGTAATTACTTATGTTTTTTCATGTATCACGTTAATAACGCTGATAAGTATAATCTTATGGTAATTTGTCAAGTCTGATGACTGATCTCAAGGAGTTTCAATATATTCAAATGTTCTGCGAGACTAAGTTATCGGCATTAGGCATCGGTACCACCGTAGACGGAAAGCGTAAAGCGAATAGACTTTGCAACTAGAAATTGCAAAAAACCATAAGCTATGGAGACAGTTTTCACCGTTAGTGTGAACAATAAGCAATAAACTATAAAGATATGTTCCACTTTTAGTGACACAAGATCTGCAGCTACTGTACACTAGCTCAAACCAGTGGCTTTGCCCGCGTGGGCTTCGGTTATTTTCCCAGAGGATCGCACTACCGGGACAAAATATTTCCTTTGTGATAATCCAAACTATCTGTGTGCATTTCATCCGAATTCGGTCACTCAAAAACTACTTTTTGGGTGAAAGAATCATCCTCACAAATTTTAGCATTTTCAAGTATGAAAAGAGTGACTTTCATCCTTAAAAATTTAAGCCTTTTCAAGTATGAAAAGAGTGAGAAACATCCTCACAAATTTTAGCCTTTTTAAGTATGAAAAGAGTGAGAATCATCCTCACAAACTTTTGCATTTTCACGTATGAAAATGTCTCAAGCGAGAATAGTTTCGATAGAACGATAGCGAGTCGTCTCCTGACACAGCGGGACAGGTGCCTTACCACCAACTCAAGGCTCAGACACCTGATCGACACGTCCAACGATACTTTGCTTACGTGGGTGTACTTGCTGAGAAACTCCTTCAGAAAAGGAACCTGTTTGAGGCTGAGGTGTGGCGCATACAATCAGTAAACTTGGAGTGAGCGATAACGCTAAAGCAAGATTTACGTCTCTCTAATTATGCTGCGAGAGCTAGCTATAATTTGTGACTTAATCTGTGTAAATTAAAATACAAACAGCGGAAACAACAGTTGATCTGTCATTTTAGGCTGTCAGTTGTAGATCTTTAGCAGTCAATACAGGTAGTCAGCTGTCAGATGGTCCGAAAATCCTCGGAAAGCCCGTTAAACCGTTGGTCCCGGCTGTCTTTTGTAGATCTATGACAGTATAGTTACAGGTAGTCAGTGGAAAAAAAAGCGAAAATCTGACAACCAGTCTTACCAAGGAGTATCGCATTACCCAGCCAGTGCTAATTGGGTTGTGGAGGTCAGATAGGCAGTAGTTCCATCGAAACTACTTGTATTCAGCTCATCCGGTTAGAGTGGAAGCCGACCCATAGATAGTTGGGAAAAGGCTCAAGGCTCTATTCGTAATCGACCAAAAAACCAACCCAAGTAATCCGTATATCATGCTTGACTGTTTTTCCTTATTTTAGTAACGAGGTGCGAAAAACGTCACATTACAACAAAAACTTGAATTTTAATTAAGCATTAGCAGATTTATTTTGGGTTGATTAAATACCTGTTGCTACTGCTAGAGGCCAAACAAATAGACACAGGTGCTAATTTTTGCAGAATTAATTAGACACTCGTTTTTGTGGTTTGATTATGTATATTGTATGTTATCTCTGTCTCATAATTGTCTTTTTTTTGCTCTCTGCAGATCCATCACGTTAAAAAGGTATCCAAAAACTTTTTGTGCCTCGAAACGGATATTGAAGAAGGTACTGTTAAAGCGAATGCAAACACACTGTCAACTGTATACTAGCGGGTTTTTGTCGTCACTTTTTGTGTTGACAGAAAAAATCAGTCTGATCACATCGTGAATTAATAATTATTTGGGGCTCATTGACTCGTCCACGCGTCTGCTACTAAATAGGCATTTATTTCGTCGTCATGATACACGTGTTACGAGTACAGTTTGGAAAAATGGAAGATTTGAGTGTTTTTTAACCTCTGCAGAAGTCTTAAACAAGCATGACTTTGAGCTGGCTTCTGCATAACATTTCTAATGTTGTGTGTTGTGGTGTGTGTGTTGCGTATGTTATTGTTTGTATTGTTGGCTAATTTGTTGTGTTACAGTTTCGTCAGAAGACTATGTCAATCCTCATGTCGATATTGGTCCAATACTTCGCCACTTTCACAGCATCGTCGGTGGCAGCATAAAGGTGGCTTTGACGTTGATATCATGATGTTTGTTTTCGGTTTCAATCGTCTATGGACATTTTTACGACCATTGTTGGCCATTTGCGCATTTAAGTGGCATAACTGTGACCAATATTAGTATTAGCTACACTTGAAGTAAGTGTTAGTAAAAATGAGAAGTACAGCTAAGTATACCTTCCAGCCATCTTATGTTTGCCGTAATATTTAGCCGGTGTACCTGCTTGGTATAGAGGACTGCTAACGGTAAACCTGCTGGCATTTTTGCTAGCTACAAACACTACAAACCGAATAAGGAGCTATATGAGTGTACTTAAGTATGGTAATTAAGTAAACTTGCCATGTGTAGTTTTGAAACGAATTAAAATGCTATAGCTGCTAAGAACGTGTGACTTTTAAATAACTTTTTTCTCATTATTTAGACTAGTGGTAAATAACGGTTATTCCCATAATAATCCTTCTCCTGCGAACATTTTGTATGCGTCACCGTAAAATAGTCAAACACGTTATATTACAATATAACGTGTTTGACTATTTTACGGTGACATATGCATGCAGTTCAGAAGGACCGAGCACAACGCATTGAAAACACAAAATCTAAAGGGGATGTCCTAACTTCGCTAACATAAGTCTGACCATTTTGCACCCTGCATAAAAACCATTCGAGACCACAAAGTTTCCAAGTATCCATCAAAAAGACTACAAAACATGCAAATTGTTGTAATACCTCAACTCTTTCACATCGCATCGAAAAACCCAGAATCCTTTATCGATAAACAGCAATGTGCGTCACAAATAAATGTACCTATGTTGAGCATATGATCCATAACACATGCACATTGATTAAAGTCTCCAGTCTAATTCGCAGAATTCGTACCGACAAACATGGCTCCGGTTTTTATGTTCTCCTGGTCCATCGAAATTACTACCCTCCAGTAATTGGTCATTTTATGCTACAAGATACTCATCAAAATATTTTTGGTCCTTTATTTCAATTTGCGGGTTGATGGCCGCATGAAGAGGGAGCTTTATTGTGCGAAAATATTTAAGACAAGTTTTGATGGACTGTTATTATACAAAAGCAATGTTGTGATATTACAGTACAATATTGTTTTGGAGAATTTTGGATAGTAAGAAGATTTCGCAATAGCGGGTCTCCAATCATATTACTTATTTATATTATCCAAGTTTGCGACACTTGGTTCTTGTATATTGTATTTTACCCAGTTGGAATGAAAGGATGTGTAATACTTGCAATTCCTGCTTTTATATTAGTTGCTTGACTTGCTATAAATAAGGTAAGGATTTGCAACCTTACCTTATACCAAGCAACCTTTTGGTTACAGCTTTATTAATATGCAAAATAAAGTAAACCCAAGCTTACTTTTTTTGGTTTTTGGTCTCGGGAATTTTTGAATGCCTACCGTGTTTGCTTTTGCTCGAGGAAGGACCGTCGAGCAGTGGACACTGTGGACATTAAAGTCCAGATAAATGAGGATAATCATTGTGGTTTATAAGTAGCCATCCTTTGGGATTAACATTCCACTTTAGTTTCACTAGCATCGCAATCAGCATGCACTTCATGTTTCTTATCTTGTTCCCATCAATAGTTACCAATACTGAGACCTATTTACATGTATGGTATTTGTAGTAGGTAAGCATTATAATTTTATCATGTAGTAAAACTTCAACATCGTAACATGGGAACAAAGCGATAAAAAAATATATTGCATTGCATACATTTTCCTCATCGCTTTAACGAACTACCAAACCGATTTCAAGGTTGCCGCTACAATAAAAAAATATAAAAAAATAACCAGAAACTATTCAAGCGACAAATATAATGCCATCGACATTTTTAAAATTCTAAATAAATAAATAAAAATAAATAGCAACATAAAAAAAAAGTTACTTTCGATTTTCAAACCGCGCAAGTGGCAAGCAAACTCTGGCAGTTTGGCAAACTTGATTGGCAGCGGTCATTGGCCGGAGACGACTGATGGCTTGGCATTATTAGTCGGAATTGCTTTTCCTTACGCCAAGATACATTGACCGGTACCTATGTAGGTATGTACGGTGGTATCCTGTTCCAAACGGATGATACGAATATTCCATTACTGTAAAATTACAGTTATTTGGTACTTACTTACTTTTTTTTTAAATGTTGAAATAAAATAAACAACAAAATACTTAGCCATGCTAGTGACTCGCTCCTGATCCGCACGAGTGCAATAGCTGTCACATGGTTAAGCAAGCATAATATTAAGCTATATATTTTAATTTTGTGTCTGATGAGATGACGAAAAATAGAGGAGTATGGAAGAAGAAGACATGCTGCGCCGACCGCAAATAAATTAGGATAAGGGCAGGAGAATGATGATGATGATGATGATTTTAATTTTGTGTATATTTTTCTTTGTTAATTTTTGTGTGCAATAAAGAATAAGAATAAGAATGGTTGTAAAAACATCGAGATTTCTGTCCTAATCTCGTAAATTCGCTAAATGATTACATTTTACTCACTTTGGAAAATCGCAAAACAATCAATTGATTTCAGTTTAGAAGAACTACGCAGACACACAGAAAATGGACAGATCCGAAAAAGCGACTAAGTTTAATAATATGCTTATATGTATAAGAGAGAAGACTATACAATTGATGGGTGCTCTGTGTGAAAGATGATATAGCAGGAAAGATACGGATACTAATGAGATGTCAACTATTAGAAAATAATAAAAAAAAAAGAAGAAGCTGCGCCAATCCCAAACAATTGGGATAAAGTTTGGAAATGCCGATTAATGATGATGAACCCATCAAATCAAGTGAATACACACGCATTTAGTTTCAAGTGCTTACCCAATATAGTGCAGGCCAAAGGCCTTTTTGTTAGCATTGTTAATGGAGTAGAATTGACCGCATTGCGAATCTGTTTGGTTGACCAATTCAATTAAATGACTAGACCACTAGATGATCCTAGACAACTGGTTAATAACCTTAAACGAATCCAGTACCCCAATCCAATGAGTCAGGATAATTTAAAAAAACATCAATCTCCCATTTAAACATAGTTTTAGGTCTATTGAACTCACTCGCTCTTCTTAAATCACTCAGCCAGCGTTTCATTACCGAAATAAAAACGCATAACATGATGGATAGGTACTATCTGCAGTTGGGCATAATTACATAATCTTGCTAATTTACTTAATAGTAGACGGTGGTGGATTAATAGTATAAGTGGTAATCCTCCACCGGACCTGTTCTTGTCAGAAATCTCCGTTTGAGATCTATAAGAGTACTTACGGCGTTAAATCATACCGTACTTCATTCGATGTTTTGGGCAGGTTTTCGTATCTGGGGGACCCCAAAAAGTAGAAAGAGTAAAAATAATGGACTTTCGCAAACCCAATCAACGTTTTTCGTTTTTCGATGGTTTTTGATGGTCCCTCAGATCACAAACAAAGTATGAAAACCGTACATTCATTTGTTTGTTAGCCTTGATAACTATCACAGTAATCGTACACCAACTCGTGGTATTTACCATGCAGACGCAGCAGTTTTATCGGACTTATTAATAGACGCGGTCAGTGCGGTCTCAGCAATAAAGGAGAACTTGTGCATCAATAGAAATCAGGTAGGCACTAATAACTAGTACTAGGTGTAGACACATGTAAATCATACTAATAAGTACGGAGTGAATGAGTCAACAAACCAACAGATTAATGTCAGCAATATTGGATTTGGTCAGCAGTACTTGAGCTCACAGGAAAATATTCAGGGGTAGGACCTACTGAGGCATGCAAATGTTTGCACTCGAAGCATTCCAAAGCTGATGAATCAACGGAGGCTAATAAACTAGTACATAACCAATTGTCTACATAAACCATAAAATTAAAACTGTTTAAATAAAATATCATAAATCATAGGTTGAATGAACTCTGCAATTAGATCTCATGACGAAGCAAGGAGCGCTAAGTAAACTTTTTTGGCGCCAAAGGCGGCTGGACACCCGGGATTATTATAAAGACTATGTTATTAACTTTTTGCTGCGCTAACCGTAACGTACTTATTATAACCAAGAATGGACATAAAGACTGTATTTTTCTGGGTGCACGCGATCAGGACATTGCACGATTTGCACGCCATCTTAAAATTAATCGCGCAAACGCACTGCGAAAAGTTGAGGAAGGAAAAACTTAAAAAAACCGGGAAAGTGTGAGTTGAAAGGGTTCCGTACCATGGTAGTAAGGGAGCCCCTTTTAAATTTTTAATTTGTAATGTGTATTTTTGTTGTTATCGGCAACAAAAATACACATCTGTGAAAATTATTTTCAACCATCTACCTATTACAGATCATGAAATACAGCCGGCTAACAGATAGACCGACGGAGGGAGCGAAGGATTAATAATAGGGTCTGCGCTGGTTACCCTTCGGATACGAAACCTTAAAAAGGTCTCGATTATTGGTGGTTGGTTCTTGACAAATGCGAGCAGATGATTCTAGATCCTACGTCACGTCAGTGATAATTATATCGGCAAAACGTCACGAGCATCAATGAGCTATTTATAACACCAAAAGTCAAAGTAACAGTAGACACACCCACCAAAATCCATCAATGACCGTTCTTTTAAAATATTGGTGTCCACTCGCTATCTAACCAAGTGCGCTTGGAACAAGTGGTTATTTTTCAAATACTACTGTCCGTCCTTTATGTTTTAAGCAGGAAGGTGGGCAGCAATTGGAATTTTATGGTCCTTCGCCATCCTGGTCCTGTGAGGGTCAATTTCATTTTTTATGAGTATGAAATTGACCTTTGCATGGTCAATTTAGACTTTATCGCGAACTTCCTTTTAAAGATCAAGGGTACGTAAATAATTCAAGTTATGAGTCCCCCTTTAGCAATAAACTAATCTGTTGGTCTTCAGGAACACCAAATGTCACTTGGTGTTCCTAACCGTTAAATCGCAGCTGACGAATGTTATTTAAGTTTATCTGTATTTTTCTAACTAGAATTTTTATTAGCATAATCAGCCTATAAAGTTCCCACGGCTGGGCATAGGCCTCATCTCTGTTAAGAGGAATTTTACCGCAATTTACCACGTGGACCCAGGGCGGGTTAGTAACTGTTTTCATTAAAGATTTAGTAAGTACTAAATCATTAACACAGCTACTGTTTAATTATGTCAATGTCAATTTTAGTTGCCCTCTTGCAACAATTAAAAGCCATGGGATGAGAGGTCTAAGGTCCATATATGTTCATCGAAAAGATAACGGTCTGGTTATCTAAAAACAGCTGTCACTGTGACATGTTCCCATACAAAAATGTGTTTTTAACAGCTGTTTTTAGATAATCAGACTGTCATCTTTTTGGTGAACATGGATCTTAGTGCAATAATGCTTTAAGAAAACTGCTGCTATTAGAATAAATGGTTACAAAGAAAGTGAATCTAGACCATAATATCAATCAAGTACACGTGAAGTCTCCAACTCTCAGTGCACCGTGAGAAGCGAAACAACAATGGTGACAAATGTTCATAAACACGTACACAGCGCCCATCGTAACTAGGACTGCGGTGAAAAACGGAACTAAATTCAAAACGCACCGAATCTGACACTTTGTTGACACTTGACATTTGAATTACGAAGTCGCGCCATCTTGAAATGCAAAGATATACCTACTGGGCGACCTGCAATGTTGCAAATGTTTCAATGTGGGTCTCTTATTAGGGACAATCATCGAAACATTACCGTTTATTTAGTGTTTATATTGGCTATTATTAATAAGACCTTCGGGAATAAAATAACTGCATCGTTTTATTAAGGATTATTGTGCCTTGAGTTATTTGCCGTTCTTTTCGATAATGGTTGTTGGAATACTGATATTTAATAGGTAGGTATATACTTAAAATCAGAAGCTTTTTGGAAGCCTTAAATTGAACATAATCATCATTTTGCCCTTATCTTACATGTAATAAAACATAAAAATGCCGTTTTATTTTATTAGGTACGGATGTAATAGGTTTCTACTGAATTGACGATGCATCTCATCAAAGATTCCATGCGCCAAGAGAACCACGAGATGTGAATGAATGGTAATAGAACCGTTGGGTATAATCAATGTCATCATCTGCCTAGCGTTTTCCAACTATGTTGCGGTCGGCTTCCAGTCTGACCGGATGCAGCTGAATACCAGAGACTACAGTACAGCTTTTACATGGAGCGACTGCATATCTGACCTCCACAACCCAGTTATTACTGGGTGATACGATACCCCTTGATTAGACTGGTTGTCAGACTTTTCGCGCACTGACTACCTGTAAGGACTGTAAAAATCTATAAATGACAACCGAGGCAAACTGTAGGCACAGAGGAAACTCGGTATGTAAAGGGTGGTCAGCAAAGACTATAGTGGTCAGTCACCCATCCACAGAACCTAGTACCTTTATACAAATCCGTTATAACCTCAATACCGTTAATTCAATCATTGTTACAGCTAAACCGCTAAACACTCATTGCAAATAATGTTTCTTCCTTCCACACCTGCAATCTTCAAACTACAGCTTAATTTCCACTGGACAACCACAACCATCCTAGAATCTCCATCATAACGTGAACTGTCAAATCGTAAACGCCTCCCATAACTTAGTTTATGGAGTTATAGCCAATTCATTGGCAATGACGCAAGGTTCTACGAACAATAGAGCATGAATGTCGTCTTATATAATGATGCAATGAGCTTTATACTACGGGATAAGTTTTAGTAGGTATTCGTAATTGTGTAATCGTTGCAAGATAATTTTAAACCTACTCGTATTATTGCTGAATTAGCTCTAGTCAATGTAGCTTCGGCTTTCTTATTTATGCATGACTCTTTCATATTATATCGAATCGTAAGTTAAGTTCTTGAAGAATGTATGAGGACATTATTACTTATTGAAATTTTAATGTAAAAAGAGCTAATTTGAAAAAAAGTAATTTAAAATGGCTTTTGTTGTATTCTTTGTAAATAAATAATACTTACATCCCAATAACTCCACAGACAATTTATGTTTGTGGTAGTGAATTACAAGTCAAAGCCACAAGGCAGATAAATAAGTATTAAATTAAAGACTTGTTATTACTGAAAACACAGCCAAGAGTTACCAATGAAAATAGTAATAATACAAATACATTGCTACAAAATAAATCAGTATATAAGATAACAGTAACGAATACCACTGTAAATATGATACTATCGGTATAACAGCCCCTAAGGAATTCCAGTCTCTTGTGATTCTGTGTCCTCGTTTAGCAAAAATGCAATATGCTGTAGGGAATGGAGACGGTTGATCTTTACGTATCATTTAGTATTTTCATAACACATCTGTTTTCCACTTATTTTGTAACAATGGGAAAAATGTAAGTTTGTAAGTCACAAACAACCGTAAAAGTATCAGAACGTTCTTTACGATTATTTGCGGAATCAGAGATCATCAAAGAGTGCGTAAGTGAATCATCCCTAACCATTTTATTGATAATAAATTAGCTCAAATAACATTAAAATCAACGTTTTCTTCGATTGAGTTTCTACGGTTTGTCATAAGTTTTGTCATCATGAGTGGTATTCGAGCACTATCTTCGAAATCTCAGTGACCACCACCATCGACAAGATTTTTCCGCCCCTTGTTGACCGTCTTCTCTTTTATAACAAGCTTCCTAAGGGCCTAGACGAAGTGTTATTCAATTAAAGTAAACAATGGTAGAAAACCTCAGATTGTGTGGGACACGCTGTCACAAATCGTATGTTCATCTCGTTGAAAATTTTGGAACTTGGAAAGTCGTCGTAGGAATACAAATCGATTGGAAAGCGATTGTCCGTTATCTTTATACTTCCCCTCCAAAAACAGATCTCGAAAACTTGTTGTCACATAGTCGGATATCCCCAAACCATTTACCAGTTTGACTTGTAAATTTGTCAGGTGCCCCACAAAGCTGTAAAAGGTGTAGTTTGGAACAAAGCCAGTTAAGTCCATGTTTTCATTCTATTGTCACTTGACAACCAGTTGTAAACTTAAGAGGACGGCAATAGATCGTGAGAATTGTCTGTAGAATGAAGCTGTGATCTTGTTTGGACACATGCGTAATTGTAGCTGTTGTAGTTCTTTGTAGTCTGTCTCTGTATGCCTATGGTAATTAGTTTTTATTGGCTACTGTTTTTAATTTTTCTGGAGAACGAAATGTGTTGATTTACATTTTTCTTTCAACTATCGAATTAGCAAAATTCGTCATGTTTTCATTCATAAATAGTTTCTTCTTTCTGGCCTCCTGTTCAAACATTTTTACTGTCTTTATTTAAGCTGTGATTGTCTGTTACATCAGCTTTAAAATCATCTCCCAAACACAATACAGCGTGTAAACAGACTCATCACGAAGTCGTCAATCAAGAATTCTGTACATCAAACTAAGTAACTTTACGCAAAACTAGTTTTTTGGGGTGAAAAATCATGTTTTGCGGTAGAACTCAATGTAACGCACTCAAAACATTATGCTTATGGACGGATTGCATAGTACGGGAGTCGTGGAAATGTCTAAAAATCTTACATTAAAAACTTTTAGGTATTTTAAAATATTATAGAAGGTATGGGGTAGAACAATGATCTCAATTTTGGGGAAAACAAGTGCCTTACGGGAGGTTTTTTTACATCCTATATAAATACCTATTTCCTCTTCTAAATCTGTAAAAACCCATTAAAATTGTTGTCACCTACAAAGTACAAACACACCTGTTTACTCCATCAGTCAACAAATAAGTGTGTTACAAGCATGCGACTTTATGTCGATTCGACTCAATTGCATACCCGTGTTTGTAAGATAACACCTCAATCGCGCCACCGAACGTTTCGACACAGACTAGACTATATGAGGCCGTTGATCTATTTGTACTGGTGAAATGATGAGTGTGAATCATCAAAAAGGTGCTACTCTATGGAAATCTACCTCGGATAATTCCTGAACTTAGGTTTCTTAGAAAAGCCGGATCTTGACCACAGTCAAGGAATTGTGAGTTTGATGACGCAAATATTTGATTCTTAGTAAGTTTGATTAGGATTAGTGGATGCTAATCTAGTCATCGCAGAAGTAATAGCTTTGGTCTTTGGGTTTCTTCTTCTAAAGTCGCCTCATATTTATTTATTTATTTATTTATTTAACACTTCAAGCACAAAACTACAGAGGCGGATTTAATGCCATAGGCATTATCTAAATTCTTAAATAAGTTTTTGCAAAAAATTTGAACATTATGTAGTTCGTTTCAAAATTATCTAGCTAGATTATAGATGTTAAATAATATACTAACTAAATCTTATACTAACTGAATATTAGAACAAATGTTCATTATAGAAAATGTTACTTATTTAAACCATATAAAATTAGGTAAACTGAAATTATTTCAACAATTCACTATATCATTTCATCGTAATTCTAAAAAAAGTACTTATATGTATATGAAATTAAATTAGGATATGTGATCATTAGAACTTTTGTTATTGTATCAAATGGTATGCAACTACGCATCCTAAAATAACTCTCTATCAGCAATACGAATGATGGAAAAGTCATGAATTTATGAAAAATCAATGAATGATTTAACAATCGGAAAACTTGTGTTAACCTGTTAAAAGCCGTTGAAGATTATGAAACGCATTGAAGCTAAGGGGACTGCCAATTATCAATGTCTTCTGACTTAGTTACTACTTCTCTTCGTACTGAAGTATCGTAGTAGGTAGTAGAACTTTTTAAAGCACCCTTTTTTCGGATGGGAAATCATCAAATAACTTCTCCCACTCTGGGCGGAGCGGGAGGGAGTGTCAGACTTTTACTGACTAAAACACATCCATGTTCCTTCCTCGCCCTTCATGTTTCAGGGCCACGGTATCTCTTTCGAACAGTCCCGCAGCCCCAGTTTTAAAGCAACCTGAGTTATGATGTTTGCAGCGTTAAACATCTTCTGCGGAAAGTTTGGCGGTCGAGGAAGTTTAATGACTTTAACTTCCCTTCAAAAAATCCCCAAACTTCCCACTTAGACTTGATTACATCTTCGTGTATGAGATAACTCTGAATCACGCCACGTAGTGTTACAACACAGACTCGGCTGGCTCAGGACGTTGATCTGTTGCGGTCAGTCTGACAACTAGTCTTATGTTAGCCACATATTGTACTAGCGGCAGTTGTAACAAAAGGGTGGGAAATCCCGATAATCAGGATCATATTGGTTAGCAAAGCCACAAGCGGATAAAATACTGCTTAATTATTTGTAAAGCACTTTGCTTTGAATAATTTGAGCACCACTGCTCTCAAACAGTGACGGAAAACATCGTTAGGGAACTAAAGGCAAATCATGGAACCAAAAGTTCTAAGCCATGTGTTTGTTGAACGGCAGCCGAAAGTCCAGCAGTGGGAACGTTATGAGCTTATTATGTAATGGTTTGTATTAAAAGAATACCACAAAAAAAAGATATTGAAAGTGTACCCATGTCAGAATCACTACTTCTGAAGAATTGTACTGTTTGTAGGTACCCGCATTACGATATAAATAGAGACGTCACGGTTACGGCCATGAAGAATATCATTATTCAATTTCCCAGTAGAATCTTACATTTGAGGTCATTGGCCCATTGTGCTGGTTATCCTACTGAGATCAACTGATGAGTGCGAACAATCGCGAGGATACGAAGGGAATGCTAGAAGGATGTAGCTGCTAACAATTAACATTAGTACCTAGACAGACAAATATACCTTACATCAAAGGAAAAATCACCCTTGCAGCACGAATACAAAAGCGCTGTCAAAGCCAATTAGTTACCACTTATAAAAACGTTGACTTTACATGTCCTTAGGCGACCAATAAATACTGAATAGCTTACAATATTTTCATTTTATGATCGTCTGCTTAGCCTTTTCACAACTATGTTGCGGACGGATCCCAGTCAATCCAGATGCAGCTGAATACTTAATACCTTACATGGAATGCCATCCGACTTCCACGACCCAATTATTGAAGCCGTATTTATTGGCATATAAGCTGTAATATTTAACCATACACCTGAACATTAAATATGCATTTTTTATTTCTCTGTTGAATTTTAAGGTCACCAAATTCGAACCATAGACTGATGAACCTGCACTTCATACAGAGGAGGTCAGGAGGCATACCATGATCTAATTAAAAACGATTCAAAAGCAAGATATTTCAGTTTAGGTTCCTAAACTGCATCACTCAAACTCGTACCATGACACATATTCTAGTGTCAGGCTAATGGACAGACGGACAGATAGACGGACAGACAGACGGGCAGACATACGGGCAGACATACGGACAGACAGGCGGACACGCACACAGACAGAAGAACAAACAGATGGACACGCAGACGGACAGACAGACAGATGGACAGACAGATTAACAGACAGACGGACAGACAGACGAACTGACAGACGGACAGACAGACGGTCGGACACAGATGGACAGACAGACGAACAGATAGACGGACAGACAGATGGACAGACAGACGGACGGACACAGACGGACAGACAGACGAACAGATAAGACGGACAGACAGACAGACATACAGAGTCTGTCTGTCATTCTGTAATTCCACTAAAATTGTACTCAAAACTTTATTTTTGTCAATAATTCACCAAACGTTTCAGGTTATGTTAGAGAAATAGTAACTTTTATTGAATCGATTATTTTGACAGTTGAGCGTTTCAGTTGAGCTGCTATGATGACGTCATGGTACCAAACAAGTACAAATTGAAATAAAGAAACCAAAACTTGCGACTGAGTTTGTGGTCAATCTGGTCAGATGGCATGGCCTAAAATTGAATCGTTAAACTGACGTCATGGTACGAATTAGGTGAACAGTTCAGTTTAGGTCCTAAAATGAGGTAGGCCTCCTGTGTCCCAACACTGGGAGCGTAAAACAAGTAGTACCAATGTACATTGTTATAAAGGTTCATTTTAATTGGCAGTATTGAATCGGAAATATCGTTAACGATGTACATAAGTGCTTAACCAATAATGTAACTGACGATTATGAAATAGTAGCGATGGATTGGAAAGTGTGTGATAGACACAGCACCGCAGGAAACAATGTTATTATTGAACGTAATTAACAATCAATCAAAATAAAGCGTAAACCTACGTACGTTTCATTATTGAAGTCCGCTCTAGTTTTAAAAAAAATTTAGAGCATAATTGATAAAGCAGAAAAAAAACAAAATCAAGGAGCAATATATGAATATGATGAATCAGAATCGTGGCTAAATGAAAACAGCTGCTCGGGTTGAGCTTCAAGGTGAAGCTGCGCTTACCTAGATTGGTCTTTGGATGGGTGACCAGCCATTACATACCGAGTTTCCTCCGTGCCGCGAAAGCATGTTAAGCCGTGGTCTCGGCTGTCAATTGCCAGTGGCCCAAACGTCTGACAACCAGTTAACAAGAGTACCGTATACCCGTTACTAACTGGGTAAAGGAGGCATACTGGCACCTATTCAGCTGCATCCGGTAAGACTGGAAGCCGATCCCAACATAATTTGGAAAAGGCTAGGCAGATGATGATGTGCGGGAATCATGACAATGTGCCCTCTAAAACTTAATGAGACGCGACAGGACATCCGTTATGATCGCCTAATTGCAGAACAATGAGTTGTCAAGCTAATCCAGCTTGTTCTTGCTAATGAGTGAGTTCATTAGAATGTACGGCAACAAGCCGGCAGGCAGTCTAGAACCGTCAAAGTCTGCATAGTAATAGCGAGCCCGCGTCAACAAGGTCATCGCCGAAATAAACCAGTAAAGGTGTGGTTCGGAAGAAGGCAAAAGTACAACATATCATACAGACAACGCACAGCCTTAATCACTGGGTCTAGGTGTAGAAGTATGATTTGCACAATAGTTTCTTAAACAACCTTAATTTTTGAAAGCTCATTCCCTATGGGAGTCGAAAGGGGATGCAAGTTTGTTATTTTTGCAGAAGGGAAACCACATAGGGCCTGTTCTTCATCATCATCGACCCGACCGGCTTCATACATTTACTACTGCGTAAAGTCCTCTCTTTGCTTTCAAAAAATTTCCACATTCCTTTGCCAGCTACAGGATAGATGGTGTAGATACATAACATATATTAATATTTTCTTTGCAGCTGCAGCTTGACTTTAATTTCTGTGTGCAGAAAAAACCTCCTCAGTGGAGTATAAATTTATCATTGCATGATTTATCAAACTTTGTTACTAATGTTTAGACAACCACAGTATTTGATGTTACACCATATTTGCCAAAATTTTCTACGAAGCAAATTTCAATTCACATTTTCCTCAAGCCAGTGTGGCAGTGGAACCAAACTCTAACTCGTTCAATCTAGACATAGGAAGCATAAATCACGTTCAACATCTTAATACTCAATTGTTTGAATTTGAGTGCACCCACTTCGAGTCAGAGCCCGGTGGGGCAGAACCAACGAAGGTCCAAATCTGAGATCATGGCCATGGGTCATACAATGTTGAAAAGGTAATTCGCAATGATACCGAAGCTAGTTAAGATGATATATGATTGATGAGATACAATTGAGGTAAAGTGAACAATTATAAATCAGATAGTATGGTCAAAGTCACGGGAAACACCCGGATAATGGACGCACAGAAACGGGGAATTTGGCAGAAAAAAGGGAAGGCCTATACCCAACAGTGGGTTATTCCGGTTTATATGGTGATGATGATATTGAACAATGTACGAGAATGAAGACACGTTACGATTTACAACAAGTTTACTGCTGACATGAAGACTTAATATTATGACAAAAGTAAAACAAAACATTTACTTTAGGTCATTGGATATATTCAGTTGTGTCAAACGAGACTTTCACTCATCATACTCATGAAATGAGATATGTTTGTTTTCTTTGACTTGCGTCGGTTTTCTCTAACAATACACAACCTCAAAATGTTATGAGCCTTGTGGGATATATTCAACTCTCAGCACTGAGCTGAACGTAAAAATCGAAAAGTACTGTTTTATTAGGCATTGCATTTAGTTATTACAGTGTTTGTGAAAAAGGGCATTAGCCAAATAAGCACTTTTTAATTCTCAACAGATAAGCCACATCAAAACTCTTTTGAAGACAACTTCTCCATCTATATGCACTCCTAGTACCTACTCAATTTATTAACACGCAAATTACGAGAGTTAAATAAGGGTGACTAGTTATTATGTAATTATCTTTCCCTCGCAATATCTTACCAGCTCATTAACGACATCTTCCATGCACCGAGTACGTTACGGTCCCAGTAATTTTAAGTAATTCACTGAACTATAATACTTGTACTTTAAACGTGCATTTCGTGGGTTCTGCTCAAGGCTAAGCGTAGGAAATCAGTGTAGCGTGATAATTTTTACATATAGTGTTTACTTTGTTGGAGATAATTTACTTGACAGATAATCACAAAAAGGGTAAAATTATTATAAAGTAACTACTTTCAATAATACTCGCAACCACTCTTGTATCATTTATCTTTCTTTTTGAAACACATCTGCTTTTTAACCGACTTCCAAAAGGAGGAGGTTCTCAATTCGTCGGAACCTTTTCTTTTATGTATGTTCCCCGATTACTCGAAGATGGCTGGACCGATTTGGATTATTTTTATTTCGTTTGAAAGGGTATGCTTCACAGGTGGTTCCATAATCATCAAGTCAGGATCTGATGATGGAAACCTGGAGAAATAGAGAGAACTCTTCAAATTTCATAGTTACACATGAAGCGATTTAGGTAGTTTTCGAAAGAGTACTTTCTCGGAGTGATCCCACTTCAATTTGGTGAAGATCTGATGAGGAACTTCGGAGATAGGCAACGGAACTCCTCAATAAATGATAGCAAATGGACTGGTATTACTGAAATCTCATATCTGTCTATTGTTTACACCAGTTCATAACATAACATCACGCCGCGCCGGCACGCTGTGAAAGGGTAAGCACATATGAACCACTAAAAAGTGAAAAATAAAACACTCTTTTGCATAAAATAAAACCGAATTCACACAAAAATTGAAAAATAACTTAAGCTTCAGAAGTCGGTGACAAAAAAACTAAACCAGTCAAACAAAGGTCACCGACTTCTGAAGCTAAAGTCCTTTTTCACTTTTTTCGTGTTTTTAGAAGTCAGTTTATTTTTTATTTTCATAATATTTATCGGATCTTGAAAAGATACCATCAATAATTAAGGGGCTACCTCACGCCAACGACCTTGAGCGAGTGGGAGAAGTTTAGCAATAGCGTATACCCGTGCGTGAGAGTGGTCAGCGATACACTGCCGCCCGTCGCCCCGAGGAGCCCCGCACCAAGATTATTCGAAAAAACAACCCACCTTGATTTATCAAACACAATACGGATAAAAGCCGTATACTAATATAAAGGGCATTAAATTGTCTTTGAGATGATCTAAGTTTCATGCAAATACGCCCGATAGTTTTTGCGTGATGATCGTTTTTTTGCCACGTTAGACATTACTTCACAAATTAATTACACTAAGTTATAAAAATATTTCTTCACATTTTCACATATCAAATTATGAAAGAAATGGTCTAGTATAACATATATTTTTTTCAAAGAAATTAGACTAGAAGTTAAGACGTGATGATCAATTTAAAATCACTAAAAGTCATGTGTCTGCGCCTTAAATGAAATATCGCAGTATCGAAAAGCAAAACTTTTAGCATTGTTTTCAGCTTATCCGCTTTCAAAAAACTGGTTTAATTTCAAAACCCTCTTTCACTGAACACAAAAGTTGTAGCTGCTGTACGGTCTGTAGTTAAAAGAGTTTTATTATGTTTATCGTCTTGTCGATGAAATATTTGTAGCCGAAAAGGGCTGTCGTCGAAAGAAACTACCCTTAACTCATCGAATGCCGTAATTAGAGACACAATAGAAAGACAATTGCTTATGTCGAACTGTGTAACTTAAGACACGCGAGAGGATATGAAAGGTTCAGTCGGGAAGACTATGCCAGGGAAACTGAAATAAATGAATCATCCTGTCAATAAACAGTCCAATGGCGAATCGATCTTAGGAGAACGGTTGCGGAATCGTTATTGATTCATTAACTTGCTGGTAACATTTCCATAATTACTGGACATAGAAATAGAATGAAAGAGTGAACTACGAGTCTACTACTGGACAATGACCGGTCAACTGGCACTGTGTTCGAATAATGAATGTAATTGGGTTACAAAAACACGTCAAATTCGCAAGTGTGTTCTTCGACAGATTTAAATCTGACGCACAGATAACTATCTGACGATGTAATTAATGATTCAGAAATGACAAGGCAAAGGCCAGCCAGACATACAGCCGTAGAACTGTTGAAGCAGACGAAGATCAGCTCAAGTGACAAATTAGTTGGTAGGAGAGAGATTCTAAAGGTAAAGAATTAGTGGCTAGTGAGTTTATTTATATTACAGTTTCTTGCTACATTTACAGTACTAAAGCCTGCCAAGCCAAGCAAGCAAGTTGGAAAGGGCTTCTGTGCAGCGAAGAAGGAACATAAAGGAAAGATAGCACCATACAATGAAACACCGTATGTTTTAAAAATCTTCATTGGCTAGTATAAATGCTATCCGCATGGTGTCGGACGTAAAGAATAGCACCATATCTTCCCGTGGGTGTCGTAAGAGGCGACTAAGGGACTTACCAGAGAATGGGCAGCAGCGTTCTCTGTGCTTTTTTGTATCAACCGTACTGCGATCGCCAACCCGCCTGCCAAGCGTGGCGATTATGGCAAAACCCCCCCAAAATGAACACCGCATTCAATAAATGGCCCCTAGTGCCCGGCAGCCCGTCTACCCTCGACTACGGCAGCGGTCGAGGTGATGGCGTGGCAAGGGGTGCTAAGAATCCCCGGATGGGATCCGGCTGCCTATACCAACGACTGGACCTGGTAACGTATAACACGCGCACACTTCGGACCGACCAGAAGATAGCGGAACACGAAGAGGAGTTGAGCAGGCTGCGGTGGAGTATTGTGGGATTATCTGAAGTCCGAAGAGAGGGGGAGGACACGATAATCCTAAAATCCGGCAACCTGCTTTATTTCCGAGAGGGTGACCGCCAGTCCCAGGGTGGTGTTGGGTTTATCGTCCACAAGTCCCTCGTGAACATCATGGTGAAGATCGAGAGTGTGTCGACCAGGGTGTGTGTACAGGTCTACGCCCCGACCTCGGCACACCCCGACGACGAAGTGGAGACCATGTATGAGGATATCTCTAAAGCCATGCATGGATTCAAAACTCACTTCACCGTTTTCATGGGGGACTTCAACGCAAAACGGGGCAAACGAGACGGGGATGAGCTGCAGGTGGGGCAATTTGGAGTTGGATGTCGGAACCACCGGGGCCACCAACTGGCTAGTTTTATGGAGAAGGAGGGTCTCTATATGATGAACTCCTTCTTCAAAAAGCGTGAGCACAGGAAGTGGACCTGGCAGAGCCCAGATGGTGCAACAAAAAGCGAGATTGACTTCATCATGTCAACCAAGAAGCAAATGTTCAATGATGTCTCTGTGATCAATTCGGTAAAAACCGGGAGTGATCACCGCATGGTAAGAGGCACATTGAACATCAATATCAAGCTAGAAAGGTCTCGACTGATGAAGTCTACGCTCCGTCCAGCACAGATCCAAATCCAAAACCCCGAGAGCTTTCAGCTCGAACTCCAGAATCGTTTCGTGCCTAGGCAGCTCATACTGTTCGCCCGCTCAAACGAATCGTCTCGCGCGCAGGTTTGACGATTTCCAGCCACCCGAACAAGCCGGTTTCCGAAAAGGCTTTAGCACCGTGGACCACATACATACGCTTCCTCAGGTTATACAGAAGACCGAAGAGTATAACTTGCCTTTCTGCTTAGCGTTTGTGGACTACGAAAAAGCCTTTGATTCGATCGAAACCTGTACTGCAGTCTCTCCAACGGTGCCAAATTAACTATCGGTACATCGAGGTGTTGAAGTGTTTGTACAAAAACGCCACCATGTCAGTCCGACTTCAGAACCAAGCCTCGGAACCTATCCTTCTGCAGCGAGGTGTAAGACAGGGAGACGTCATATCTCCGAAACTGTTCACCGCTGCACTGGAGGATGTCTTCAAGGTTCTGGACTGGAGGGGGCTAGGCATCAACGTCAATGGCGAGTACATCACTCACCTTCGGTTTGCCGACGATATTGTGGTCACGGCTGAAACCATGGAGGACCTCAGTAGAGCTTCCGAAAGAGTGGGTCTAAAAATGAACATAGACAAGACGAACGTCATGTTGAATGCCCATGTTACACCCATTCCTATCAAGATCGGAGACTCTACACTCGAAATTGTAGACGATTATGTATACCTAGAACAAGCGGTCCAGTTAGGTAGGTCTAATTTCGAGAAAGAGGTCAATCGTCGAATCCGACTCGGCTGGGCAGCGTTCGGGAAACTGCGCGGTATCTTCTCGTCCAACTTACCGCAGTGTCTCAAGACGAAAGTCTATGACCAGTGTGTGTTGCCAGTGATCACATACGGGACCGAAACGTGGTCGCTCACAATGGGCCTTATCAAAAGGCTTAAAGTCACCCAAAGGGCAATGGAGAGGGCTATGCTCGGAGCTTCCTTACGTGATTGAATCAGAAATGAAGACATCCGCAAGAGAACCAAGGTCACCGACGTAGCCCGAAGAATTGCTAAACTTAAGTGGCAGTGGGCAGGGCACATTGCTCGCAGAACGGATGGCCGTTGGGGCCGAAAAGTTCTGGAGTGGCGACCGCGAACCGGAAGACGATGCGTTAGAAGACCTCCCACTAGGTGGACCGATGACCTGGTGAAGGTTGTGGGAATCCGGTGGATGCGAGTCGCAAGGGACCGTTCAATGTGGCGATACTTGGGGGAGGCCTATGTCCAGCAGTCGACGTCTTTCGGATGAAATGATGATGATGATTACACTGCTTAACCTATCTAGGGGTATGGCAGCTCCCGCGCCAAATCTAGCTTTTCTTGTCACGATCTGTAGTCAGTATACACACGGTACTGCATAAGGTATTAAGATTTCTCTTTGCTCACTACTCTTTGTCCATCAAGACAACTTTTGTTAATAAAAAAATATGAACTGGTCTTAAATGATCGCTTCATTAAAGCTTACATTATTATTCGCTTGTTTACATGACTGGCAGAAATACTGGTTTTTATAGTCCCGTGGTTCATTTGGTATAAAGAGACCAAAGCCCCATCAACATTTGTCCAGCCTTTTCCTAATTATATTGCCGACTTCCAGTCTAACCGGATGAATCTGAATACTTCCCAAAAACTACATTACGATTCTATAAACAGACTTCAATTTGTATTTTTTTTAGAATTATTGTTAACTACTTAAATATCAATAGATCGATGGCGAATACTCATGTCCATATTTTTATGTCTGATTTATTCAAACGAATATTTAATAATGGAGAACCTGAGTCCAAGGGAAAAAAAGTTGCTGCGGAGCTGCGGTACGTCAAAGGGTACCTATACTCGTACAACAACGTAACGTGCGTATAAAATCATAAGCGGTCTCCAATTTATAATAAAAACGGAACCTGTTTCTCGCATATTAATCACTGAATTATTTTTTGTGCTGGCAATTTTTACAACGTGTAGTAACCTTGTCAGGGGGGACGCCTTAGGGTACCTACCTCATGTTTATGGATAAGTATAGTTTACAAGGTATAATGAACTGTCAGTGAGGATTACACAAAGCCTTTGAAATAATGACTAGTCAGTTACTTCTTCCATTATCGTGTGTTTAGTAACTAACCTGGTGTCAGAGTTTATATGCCGCCCGTGGGCTTCTGACTTGACTTTACATGCAATCGGGAAATCTCTCTCAGACATGCGCTGGTTTCCACACAATGGTTTCTTTTAGAGAAGCAAGTGATAATAATTATGACTAATGCCTGTTGGTTGTAACTAACACTATACTATGTCAAAACGAATGCCTTATGCCTTGTATTGGATATCTAATAAAGCTGTTTTGGCAATTTATATTTTCATCTAAGACTAGTGCAAACGGTCATAAAAGCTACTCAGGTTTGTTCAAAGTAGTCAGTCTGACTTCCTTCTTGCCTAACCAAAGACCAGACCAGTCGAACCAACAACGGTTTTTTCAGAAGTCTTTCCTAGCTGTAAATTAATTTGCAACTGCGTTATCACTTATCTACTATGTATCTGCTGTATTCTAAAAATAACTGCGACGTAATCATTATTGCATATGAGATAACAGGTAATACTTCCCAGCTTCCAGCATATTTGTTGAAGTATTTTTCACCAGCACTCAAAGTAACAAATTACTTTAAATGTAGCATTACTGGTCAAATCGTGACGTTTGAGTTGTCACTCTAATTTCCTTGACAAACATTATGTAACTCAGTGCATTTGTCCGGCCACTTCATTTACACGCTTTACTACAAAGTTACTTGTGGCTTCTGTTGTCCATGTCGAACATTCACGAAAGTTCTATGAGGTAAGCTGAATTAATTAATGATGTCCAATTCATTGTGTCTATTTGGTCAGTTGCACTGCACAATTGACAGTCGTTACAGGTAGTCAGTGGCCCAAAAAGTCTGACAACCAGTCTCAGCAAG